>CM022101.1:0-2482500 GCA_011114355.1 Carex littledalei | reverse complement strand
AATTGGTTGCAACAAAACCCCATTTCTGTCACTGGTACCAGTTGGTGCGGCCCTTACCAGCCAACACCAAAACCCTAAGTTAGGTACGGCCCGTACCAGGCTGTGCGGCTAGGCCGTACCTACCTAGGTCAGGCTAGGCCGTACCAAGTAGGTCAGACCAGGCCGTACCTACCCAGTCGGACCCTTACCACCCAACGCCACGAACGTCTGAGAGAGATGCGTCGGCAATCCTCTCGCTCCTCCACACCCTCTGACGCCTCCATCCCTTCCGCCACTGGCCCGATGGCCAACGTCCCTCCTGCTGACTCCCACCGGAGTGCGTCTCGGAGTGGCTCCCGCGCATCTCGCCACTCCCGGGAGAGTGCAGCCAGGACTGGGTCCCGCCAGAGTCCTTCCCTTCAGGACGCCGTCGAGCCCATCTACTATGAGGGAGAGACCACATCCAGTGGGCATCAGTCCGGCTACCGGAGCCCACAGGAGAGCCCCTCCTACCATCCATCTGGAGACCAGGACCAGGGCTCTGACGAGGCCTCTGATCAGGCCCAGGGCTCTGATCAGGCCTCCATCCACGACTCCGACCACGCCTCTGACTCCTTTGGCACTGATGCGGCCCTCTCTGACGCCACTCAGCGTGCCGATGCGTACACCGAGGAGTACTTCTTCATGCCGACCCGTCGGCAGTTCAAGTACTTCGATATGCTGCTGAAGAAAAAGATCAACAACACGAGGATTGTTGATTTTTCTGCTCTTCAGACGCTGGGACTGGAGGATGAGTTCCGCCGCATCACCACCCGGGTCGGGATCACTCCAGCCTTCTGGGAGATCGCCCAGAGGGGGTACAAGAAGCTCACCATGGAGTTTCTTTCCTCTCTGGAGCTCAAGTACTCGCGGAACGATACCCCGTTCATCAGGTTCCGCATGCTGAGTGAGACCCACCGCGTCTGGCTGTCTGACTTGAGGGAGTGGTTTGGCTTTGAGCCGAACCCGACTACTGATTCCCTCTCTTTCTCTGTGGGCTTGGAGCGCGACAGTTTCTGGGAGCTGATCTCTGGCAGCGCAGCCGGGTCAGCTTTCAACAAGGAATACAAGCAGCTCAATGTCCCTCATCCGGTCATCCGATGTCTGCTGCGTATCCTCGGTTGCACCATCTTTGCGCGTGGCGAGACGTTCGCCCGCGCCAATGTTGAGGATATGCAGCTGGTGGATCATATGCTGCGCCCCGACAGCACTCTCGAGCGGCCCGATCTGATGCTCGCCATGATCCACCACTGGCTCGGCATCCAGAGGCAGCCCAAGCCGGGTGGCGTTATCTACATCTCGGCCTATGTCACTCTGATCGCCGAGCGCTTACACCTCCAGATCATCGGCGACGAGGAGTGCCGGAGCTCCCGATCTCTCTCTCTCACTCAGTTCACCACCTACAAGTTCATCGAGTCAGCAGCAGGACGCGATGGGCGAGGTGCTTGGTCTTGGCGCATGCCTGACGGGAGGACCAGCTATGTCATGCCTTTCCCGGTCACTCTCTCCTTCACTGACCGGAGCACTTGGTTTTTCCGACGTCCGCCCCGCGTGCAGCCTGCCCCTGTGGCCCCACCTCCACCTCCTCCACCACCACCGCAGGGCGATGAGGACATGATCGATGCCGCCACCTCTCCAGTCCAGGCTCCGTTTGAGCCGCTGCATCCTCTCCCTCCTCATGTGCCACCTTTCCCCAGCCAGGCTCCCCCCTTCTCCGAGCAGGTACATCCTTCACCCTTTGGTGCAGGTACCTCATTCTATGGAGCTGGCCCTTCCACGTACCAGTCTGGCCCATCCACCTCCGCCTACGCTGCCGGCCCCTCCACCTCCTACAGTAGACCAGTGTATCCCCCTCCCCTCGCTGAGCCCACCATCCAGGATGTCTACCACCTGATGTACGACATGCGTCGGGAGCAGGGTGTTGCACTCTATGAGCAGGGTGTTACCCTTCGTGAGCAGGGCGCCACACTTCATGATCTCACGCGGCGGGTGACTGGGATAGAGGAGCGGTTTAGCGACTGGCTCTGGTACGACCACCCTGAGGACTGATCAGGTTCGCTCTCTTTTCCCCGAGCTTCTTTTATCTCTTTTATCTCATAGTCTTGAAGCATTGAGGACAATGCTCAGGCTAAGCTTGGGGGGATGACATTTGCATGTAGGTCATATTTACTTTACCGTTATTTTTCTTGCATTTTTTTCGTATTTTCGTGCATTGTTAGGTGAAGATTTGCGTGAATTGCTAGAATTGAGAATAACTTTGAAACAATTTAGTTGTGATTAGGATAGCCCTGAGTGAATTGGAACTAACCCATGATTGGTTATTGAACTACTTAGGTTGAGATGTTTTTAATAATGGAAAAGATGAAACAAACTTAGAATTGAATCGAACGAGATTATTCGAAAAAACTGAACTGTGCCTTTAGGAATTGGGATTTTCAAATTAAGAAAGTTTGGAATATCCATTGGTATGAATGAATACCAATAGATGTGTGTATTCATGGTATGAGCAAACAAAAAAAAAAAGAAAAAAAAAAGAAAAAGAAAAGAGAAATGAAAAAGATGGAGAACATAAGAGTACTGGCAATAAGCCTCGAATGGGCGCCTTTGAGCTCGTCTCCCAATTAGAAATAAAGAAATAAAATTTTGCTCATACCAACACACTTCGTTCGCAACTTTCTTACCCTTAAGCTTGATTCAAGCTTGGGGGAGGGAAAATGAAAAGAAAAATCACCTTGAATAAAAGCACTGACTCGGAAAAAGAATGAAATTGTTTCGATCAAACCTAGGTAATTAGTCTTTCCATTGTTAGAAGCATCTCAAAATAAGAAGTTCAATTGACTAATTGGTGGAGTGAATCAAGGTTTATAAAGGGATGTTTGACTTACAACCGAATTGATTCTAGAAATTCTTGACTATAGCAGACTCACGTAGGTTTTCACATTTAGACTTGTATCCGCATTTAGATTTAGTTGTCCAGCACTTTTACCCGAGTTTGAAACTTTTTGCTTGAGGACAAGCAAAGGTTCAGCTTGGGGGAATTTGATACCTCGCATATTTAGTCTATTTTAGGCCTGTTTTAGTACCAGATTCGTGCCATAATTCACCAGAATCATGTGCATTTCATCGATATATCTTTAGAATTTGGTACTGCTGAGTGTTTGTTTGTTTTCTGCAGGTTTGGAGCAAAACACACGAAGAAACGGCGATTCAGATGATGAGGTACGACCCTTACCAGGCTTGGTACGGGTCTCACCAGACTTAGCCGTTTTCAGCTCTTCACGCCTGGTACGGCCAGACCGTACCACTTTGGTACGGGCCGTACATAAAGGCGGCCTGACAGATTCAAATTTTGGCAGAGGCTATTTAAAGCGGGGAACTCTCCAATTTCGACATCCATTCCATTCCAGATCTATTTGAGAGCACAGTAAGAGAGAGAAAGAGAGCTAAGGAGCTAGGAGCAAGAAGGAAGAAAGAGAAAAGAGGCGAAACTCGACGGATCAAGCTTCCTCCTCTCGATCCCTTCGATCCATGGCTATCTCTATCCCTTTTATTGTATTTTTAGATCAGATCATGTGCTGTGAGTAGTTATTTTAGTTTCTAGGGTTTAGAGATGGATTCTTGATTTGTTTTGACTTTCTTTGACTTGTATCTTGTATGAACTCTTTTGATTGATTGATTGTGATTTCTTTGCTATCTCTTGCTTTGTTTGCTGTGATTGTGTATGATGAACCTCTAGGTTTAGATCGAACCTATCAAGGTCATGTGATCATCTCAATCTTTCATCCAAATCAAGTGCTTAGGGTAGAATAGTTCGAATTGAAGCCGAGAGGTTGAATTCTCCTCTAATCGACAGATTAGAGGGTGCCTTAGGTCTCCAATCAACCAGCTAGGGTAGATCTGTACCAACACACGAGAGTTGAGGTGTAGAAATCCCTAAAAGGCAATCAATTGCATTCCAACCTAGATCTTGATCCAACAAACGACAGTTGAGGCTTAGGAACCTTAGGTATGGTCAATTGAACCTTTCTAAAGAGTTTAGCACAAGGTACCAGCAAGGAAATGCATCAACTCGAACTGGTAAGCTCTGTTCTGGGAAGCCAGTACGGGTCTTACCAGAGTGGTACGGCCTTGCCTTACCAAGTGGAGTACGGCCTAGCCGTACCAACTTGGTACGGGCCGTACCACTAGAGGCAGATCAGAGATGAAATCTGAAACCCTGGAAACGCCTTTTATCCATAATCAAAACACAATTTACATTTCTTCTAGCACTTTATTACATCTTCCTGAATTGTTTGAATTGTTTGAATTGATCTTTTTAGGAAATTAAATACCAAACAAAACCTTTCTCACTTCTAGTTTTTAATCGAGTTTGATAGATTCTAACCTCGTAATTGCCCGTTCCTGTGGATCGATACCCGATTATACTACTCGATAGGGGTTGTGCACTTGCAACCCTTACTCGTGGAGTGTAAACGCGGTTTTAAAAGGTACGCCCTCAAGCGTACCGAAACTTGCGTTGAGCTAACCAGCGAACAGGCTGCACAAAGTTCTACATTCCGAATTTGTTTCCTTCATAAAAGTTGTAGATCTTTTTGTCATGGTTCTTCCAAGCTTTGATTCACCTAAATCGGAGTTCATATGACCAAGATATGGCCAAAATACGAACTGTGTGTCAGCAGTTGTGATTCTGTGCTGCTAGTTGTGCGGCCAGAGGAACCCGCACAGGGACCCGCAGAAAGCTCTTGAGATTTTTTGATTTGATTTCAGAATTCATTTTTTCTTGGAATTACTTTTGTGCGGCCCGCACCAGCTTGAATTTCTCTGTTTTGCTTGATTTTCTGCAATTAAAACAACTTTTGGGCAGTAACTTGGTTCTTGGATGTATTTGACACTAAAATAAGCATAAATACAAGGAATAACACAATTTTGGAGTTTGTCAGGCTGGTGCAGCCATTGGTGCGGCTGCACAAAGTTCTACATTCTGGATTTGGATTTGGATTTGTTTCCTTCATAAAAGTTGTAGATCTTTTTGTCATGGTTCTTCCAAGCTTTGATTCACCTAAATTGGAGTTCATATGACCAAGATATGGCCAAAATACGAACTGTATGTCGGCAGCTGTGATTCTGTGCTGCTAGTTGTGCGGCCAAAGGAACCCGCACAGGGACCCGCAGAAAGCTCTTGAGATTTTTTTATTTGATTTCAGAATTCATTTTTTCTTGGAAACTTTTGTGCGGCCCGCACCAGCTTGAATTTCTCTGTTTTGCTTGATTTTCTGCAATTAAAATAACTTTTCGGCAGTAACTTGGTTCTTGGATGTATTTGACACTAAAATAAGCATAAATACAAGGAATTTGGCACAATTTCGAATGTCAAACCCATCCTAAGGTGTATATAAAAATGGCTTATCAAAATCCCCCAATCTTAAACCTTGCTTGTCCTCAAGCAAAAAGTCTAAACTAAGAATCGGATCGGTCTCTAACTTAACCAAATTACTTTGATAACTCTAATCATTGAAAAATTCACATGGTTTTGCTAGAATTCCCTTGAATCTTTTTGAACAATAATACAGACTTTACTAAATCAATCTTAATTCACCCACAACTTAATTAAATTGAACTTCATACTTAAAGATGTCTTACTATTTGCAAAAACTACTTCTTTTGGACTTATCAATATTTCGTTTTTCTACCAAAACTATGCCCTCATTTTGTAGTGATTTTCTGGAATTTTTGCTCCATCAAGCTTGAAACAAGCTTGGGTTAGAAAGTTGCAGACTCCGTGTGTTGATACAATGCAAATTCACATTTTTATTGTTGCTTTCGATTTCTCATTTTGATTTTTCTGTTTTTCTTTTATTACATGGCACTATTTTCCCAATTCTCATTTAAGCACCGGTTAGTTATAAGTAGTTAACCGTACCCAACCGTTCTAATTCAAGGGTGTTTTGCATGCTCGTAGTTCAACCATTCCACCAACATTAATGTCAATTTTATCAGGAGACTAGTGGAGCAAGAGTGCCAAGGATTCATAACCATAAGTACGTCATGACGCCGTAACATAGGTCACTGGAGTCGTATTTATTTTAAAAAAATAATTTAACTCACAAACCAACTGAGAGTCACAAGATCATACGATAGGCCAACAATCAAGTTCCTCTCCACCTTGCAAATTGAAGGCGATAAGATCAAGTACCATCTCTACAACCATCCTTATGAGATCACCATGAAGGAGTTTTGCACCGCACTCTCAATCCCTTCTAGTGGTGAAACTGAGATTGGCACGCGATTGAAGCGCATGAATTATTGGGAGACCATTGCAATGGATGAAAGGAAACTTTATCGAAAGAATTCTCGCCTCATCACAAGCATTGAATTAAGGTACATACACATCATACTCTCAAATTCAATTTTCCCAACAGGTGAGGACAACACGGAGGTCAAAGAGAGAGATATCTATCTCATGAGATGCATGAAGATCCACAAACACCAACCACATCTTGGCTATCATATCATTCACCATCTCAAATCGGTGGCCGACGATGAGAAGAACAACTATGTGATCACAGTTGGGAGTTTCGTCACCCTCCTCGCGCAATACCACCGAATAGGCCTGAATAGAGAAAAGAAAATGTTCGGATCGCCTCGCCTCAACATCAATTTCCTAGTCAACAACAACCACATCCTTGCCACATTCAACACATTGACGGGAGACATCAACTACACGCTAAAAATTGGCGAAGGCATGACCATACATTTGGGCACCGACAAAGGCTCATTCCAATTTGGATACGAATCTGAAAATGAAAAAGAGGCAAGAAACGAACCTGAGGAAGAGCCAATAGAGGAGACAAACAGCGCACCACTCTATGAAACATCCGCCTTCGTGAGGCATCTTATCCCTCCACGAGACAACAGCAATGGGGCGAGCACACAATCGATGCACACCATCACGCCCACCGGCTAGGATCAAGACGCCACTCAAGAGGTCGACCAACCAAGGGAGCCCGACCCAAGCGCGCGCTATGCGAACAACATGATTGAAAATCTCAAGAAGCGCACCAAATACTTGGAGGATTACATGGAGAAGATGAACAAGGCACATGAAAACTTCTACGAATATTGCCTCTCGAAAGGAATTCCATACATCACACCCATTCTATTCGCACCACCACCCCCCATCCCAACGAGTAAATCTGTGAGATCTCTCTTATCTTTACCTCTTTTGATTAATTTGGCGCATTGAGGACAATGTTAAATTTTAAGCATAGGGGTAGGGGTAAGAAAACCTAGTTTAGGATTGCATTATATCTATGATCATGGCATGTAAGACCCTTATTTTTGTTTTTCGCTAGCAGTTTTACTTAATCACGATCATTTATTAAGGCCTAACTTTGAGGAATGGGATGAATGATTGACGTTTTTATTTAGCGTGCATGTATGTATTTGCATTGATAGGAGCATATAGGAGTAGCATGCTTGTAGGGTAATTAAATAAGGATTTTTTGAATTAGTTTAGGCTAGGGTTTAGACAATTGATTATGGTACCAAAAATTCAGAATTTCTAAAATAATTAGTGATCTCAAAGTGAACAATTAATTGCTAACCATGAATGTTGACAAAAAATTGCAACCTTAGAATTTTTATTGTTGAATGATTTATTTTTGCAAAATCCTCTAAACTTGAGAGTGTTTTAGAATACTCATTTGTTATAGATAGACCCCTAGCTAAAATATGCAATAATTTCTCGTATAAATGAATACTTGAAATTGTGTGTAATTATGGTACTTGTGACACAAAAATATTTACTTATGCAAATTCTTAATTTTCAGAAAATACAAAAAAAAACAGGAATAGTTTAGTGATCGGGACTAGAGAATGGGCCGATGAGCATAAGATCAATTTGATAAACGTTCATAACTTGAGTACTATTCCTTCATTTTGACCCGCTTTGAGCAAATAAATAGTTTAACGATTGAGAGTGAGGAACGTTGCGACGGACATCAGATTAATTTGAGAAATTCTCATAACTTTAGAAGAAAAGTAATAGTTTAATGATCGAAACAAACGGTTCGATAGACATAAATCAATTTAAGAAACACTCATAACTTTAGAAGAAAAGAATAGTTTAATGATTGAGAGTGAGAAACGCTCATAACTTGAGAAGAAAATAAATAGTTTAATGATTGGGAATGGGGAATGGTCCGATTTTGAGAAACGCTCATAACTATAGGAGAAAATGAATAGTATAATGATCGGGAGTTGGGAATGGTCTGATGAGCATCAGATCAATTTGAGAAACGCTCATAAATTTAGAGAAAATAATTGTTTAATGATCAGGAGTGGGGAGTGGCCCGATGGGCATGAGAAACTCTCACAACTTTAGGAAAAAAGGAACAATTTCATGACCGCGAGTGGAAGACGGTCAAACGGTTTGATGGGCATAGATCAATTTGAGAAACGCTCATAACTTTAGAAGAAAGGGAATAGTTTAATTATGGAGAGTGAGAAACAGAGGGGCATAGATCAATTTGAGAAATGCTTGTAACTTAAGAAGAAAAGGAAAAGTTTATTTATTGGGAGTGAGCAATGCTCTGATGGTCATATGATTAATTGAAAAATGCTTATAACTTTAGAAGAAAATGAATAGTTTAATAATCGGGAGTTGTGGACGGTCTGATGGACATTGGATCAAATAAAGTTGTTTGATCTGCATATAAAAAATGATATATGATCAACTTGTAATGATACATCATAACGTCAGGACAGTATTTTATGGCTGCATAAAGACCGATTTAAATTTTAATAAATAGAATCTGTCACAGGATATGTTCATATAAAATTTTGAGTTCATTCGATAGAAGATTAAGAGCTAAAGTTTAACGTACAAAATTAATTACAACAACTATTAATTTTTTTTTATGTAACAAATTGTTATAATTTTGACGCATCAGTATTTCTCATGAACAAAACAACACTCTTTCGTCATTTAAAACTAAAGAAGAGAAAAAAAGGAAAGATATAAAATGACAAATAGTGATGATTATCCAAACAAAACAAATATACTCGAATACATTTTGGCATTCGAAATATTCTACTTACAATCTAAGCTTCTTACATTTATAATAATTACAATATATTTTAAATATTTCAATTGCTGTAAATTTCAGAATTTAATGACGAATATGCATTGTTCAATAATAATACCGGAACGATAAAGCAAAAGTGAAAATGGTGAGTTATGAACACACTTTCATAAAAAAAAATGGTACATTTTTTTAATATATATATATATATATATATATAGAGTATGGCTAATGTGCTTCTGGAAGCATTTCGGCCTCGTGCTTCCGGGGGCATATCTTAGTGTTTGATGTTCAAACAACAAATTCAAACCGTTAGATTTTCAATCTATATTAAAATCTGCTTGGAGACCAAATTTTACATATTTTCGAATTTTTTTACTATTTATTAAGCTACTTTGAAAATTCCAGATCCGGGTGAACAGTAAAAACAGTCTGGACCATATGTTCAGAAATTTTCAAAGTGGCTTAATAAATAGTAAAAAAATTCAAAAAATGTAAAATTTGGTCTCCAAGCAGATTTTAATATAGAGATCACATCTAACGGTTTGCATTTGTTGTTTGAACATCAAACACTAAGATATGCCCTCGAAAACATATCGCTGAAGTTCTAGAGGAAGCACGTTAGCCATACTCTATATATATATATATATATATATATATATATATATAGAGGTTGGCTAATATCAAAACGTTTATTCTTAAGCCGTGGAACAAACGTTTTAATTTTTATATTTTCAAAGTCCAAACAGTCGATCTAAACCGTTCAACATTCAATCTATAATAAAATATGCTTGGAGACCAAATTTTACATTTTTTTAAAAAAAATTACTATTTATTAAGTCAGTTTTAAAATCACTGTTTTCAATATATAACAGATTTAGGTGAAAATACATTCTATTTGGACATTAACTATGCTAAGGGCCAAAGTAAAAGCACAAATCAAAAGAAATACATTTGCGGAGGAGAATACCGAGCAAAAAGGTGTTTCCCAGGGCAATAATATATCTTGCTTGTAATATGATTGCCTTTGGAAACCTCGCAACACGATGAAAGTGGATAAGGCATAATAATCAAAGATAACCAATATCTATCTCACCCGACCCGCAAAAACTCGACCCGATGCATTAGTCCCAAATAAACTTTCCTCCACCTTTTATCCCACTCATTAAACATAATCCATTCAAGACTAACAGCTCTGTTCAAGTACTGCTTGACCGTGCTGTCTCAAAAGTTGTTTTGCTACACACTGAGGAATAAAAAAGCATTCCACTTGTATGAAATAGAACTAGAGAAAAATTTCAAGATTTTCCAGGAATATTCAACCAAACCAATGCTCTTTCAGCCCTTTGCCTTGACGTTCCCTATTATGTCATTGGCTATAAACAAATGTCGAAAATACATAGAAAGTATTTTTAATAAAAAGTAGGTTGTCAATTTATGCAGGTCATGCCAAATCGACAACTGACCTGTAAAGCTTGGGCAGACTGAGGAATCCCGATTGGCCAGTAGATAGGATCAGGTTCAACCCGTATAACGGAAGGTACCAATCAATCAATCATGCAACCTGCAAAGCCAGCCAGAGTAATTGCCACCCTTATATTTCCCAAAGAGACGTGAAAGCAAAAACACATTTAGTAGCACCTGCGTGAACATCACGTAATACATATGTCTGACAAAAATTATTTCAAAAACAGAGCTCGACCAGAATGTCTGAACCAGAGTCTACTTGACAAGCCCCTGGACATCACAGCAATAGACTGTATTCACATTGACACAGTAGGACAAAGAGAGAGAGATTGCAAGAGGTCTGAAAGTAACAGCTAATTTTCTCAATCACGAGAAAAAACAGAAGAACAACTCAACCAAAGATCTCCCTAAGAAGCCAATCCAGGCTCGGGTATGCAAAATACAGGATGAGGAATGAAGGCAGCGCAAACAGGACCGTCACAAGCATGTACAGCGCCAGCACAGCAGCACTTGCAGGAATGGCATAAAGCACTATGAGAAGGAAGATGAAAATAAGAGGGAACTTTGCTGTCAAGTGGACCAAGAAAGCCAGGGACTTACGTAATGAAGTCTGGACCCTCTCCACACTAAAAAAATTCCACACAAGCCTCCTGTTGTCAACTCCAAGCGAGGGAGAGGTGTTCCCATGAGTAGGTGGGCCCATTTGCCCCCTTCTGCTGAGGTTTGGGTACATGTTCCCGCCAGATTGGTGCTCAATGGAACGGGAAGAGGAAGCAGATGGTCGTATCTTGGTCGCTCTATCGCCATTCATTCCCTCCACCATCCATAAAAGAAAGTAGTTCTTGCGGGGAAAGGTGAGGTTATCCTTGTAGATGACGCGGAAACAGAGGAGGCTGCACCAGGGGCAAGAGATGAAAAAAGGGAGCTGGATGGGTACAGTAGTGAGCTTGATAACAGCCCACTGGAGGCCCAAGACGCAGTTCTTGCACATAGAGTGGCCACACCAGAGAACATAAGGCACATTCTCCACTATGTTGAAGAACTCCCAACATATGGGGCACTCGAGGCCTTCTTCGTGGCTGCCACAGGAGCTGACCTCGTCATCTGAGCAATCACCACTCGAGGCAGGGTTACTAGTTCTAGGAGTTTTATTGTTGTTGCTGGTGTTATTTTGTAACCCTAGGCCTCGAGATACGGTATTTGATCTAAAGCCCCACATTTCTTTCGTCCAAGGGGGTTATATTGGTGCTTGGACAGAAGCAGCAGACCTGAAATTAAAACACAACCAATAAACAAAGTAAGAATTACTTATTCCATATTCTAACACTTGAGCAAACTCATTCTTCCATATTCGAACATTTTATCACTATGAACAGCACACATCTAGTTCAACACAACAACTGATCTCCCTTGTAGATAGTTAGGACAAAAGATTTTGATGCACTGAAGTGTAATATTATATTTTATCCTAGTTGGATTGATCCAATATTAAATCAACTATGAAGATTTTGAAAGAATTATGAAGAAGAAGCTTGCTAATTACTGTTAACAGAAATGAAGTTCTTTTTAAAGTACAGCGATCGGCATGTTTGGCACCTTACCAAAAATGCATTCCGCCAGAGCTGTTTATCCAAGCAAGGCAAATACAATCAAGAATATTAAGAAAAGAAAAACGATTATGTCCTTAATGCTCTACTGGTATTCATTGGTTCACTTACATCAGTTTTAACTGACTAAAACTTTATTACGTTAAAGATTATCTTTTCCAGTTATTTGGATCCTTCTGGTTAAATAAATACAATAATTTGGTTTTGATAGTTGAAAAACAAACCGAAATAACCAAAACCAAAATATTGGTATTTGATAGAAAATTTACACAGAAAAATATAAATTAGCTAGCTAGCTAAAGACTCGGAAAACACCACATTTTTTACCTAGTCCCGACTTTCCATCCAATCCAAAATCAAAGTAGGATTCCGTGCTTCCTGACAGTTAAAGTAAAATAATGTTTCTGGGTCTTAAATAGATGAATAAATACAGTTGTATGACACTTTATAATTATTATTGGTTTTGTGCTCCAACCATATCCACATCTTTATCTCTGTTTTCAAACTTCGAACAGTCGATCCGAACCGCTCAACATGATCTCCATATTAAAATGTGCTTGGAGACCAAATTTCATATTTTTTGGAAATCCATCCAAAAACAGTGATTTTGTACCTATCTAAAAAAAAAAGTAAAAAATTTCCAAAAAATATAAAATTTGGTCTCTAAGCACATTTTAATATGGATATCATGTTGAGCGGTTCGGATCGACCGTTCGAAGTTTGGAAACGGAGATAGAGATGTGGGGTATGGTTGGGACACAAAACCAATGGTGCATTTTAACCCTACTCTTATTTGATTCAACCAAATGAAAATTCAGCTTAGCTGAAGCAGATACTCTTGCAAACAATTAAATATTACATTAACTTAATAACACTGAGCCGAATGAACAAATACAACTGCCTACCGGTGCCTCATTCTGGAATTATTTTTATCTAAATTTTTAGACAAAATGCAGTAGTATATGAAGAAAACTCATTATTATTTATATTATAAAACAAAATGTAGCAGTTTATATAGAAATAGAAGTAGCTATCAAAAAGGATAGGGATCAGCATATATTGTCATTGGGATCAACAGAAATAGGAGCTATCAAAAGAAATAGAAGTAGCCATCACCGCCTCATTCCTGCCATGGAAACTGGAAAATTGCAGTTGGGATCAGCGTATATTTGGCGGATCAAAACCACCGGACTTGAATTAGACTTGGCCAGCTAAGGCTTTTTAAAAAAGTGTTCCTTATGGCATCCAAAATGAAAAAAAAAAAAAATTAAAACAACTAATAGTCCAAAATGAATTTTAAGTGACATTATTTCATAAATGGTGTAATTTTCATATATAACGATAGATATGGACAAACTCTTTTGCCTTTTGTATTATGTATATCTCAATGAAGTTATAGTTTGCTTGTAGAAATTAGTGTAGAATGTTAGAAAATATACCTAATTGACCCGCCATGTGTAACTGCACCGTGAATTTTAATCAAGCAAATCCTATATGATCTTGGATTATAATAGGCCAAGTAATTTACTTTTTAGACAAGACAATATGAATAAAGCTAGCGTAGTACGAAGATTGCACAGAATAATTTGTTTCCAGATGCATTTATTCTCCTTCCCAAATTGTTTTGTTTGACCCTCGCTTCCAACAAACCGGAAAAAAAAAATCTAATCATCTCAAAGCAAACCACGTCGACCATTATTTTTTTCTCCTCTGAGATAGATCAGTCAAGCTCAATCCAAGTCCGCCCTCTGCCAAGTAATTTACTTTTTAGACAAGACAATATGAATAAAGCTAGCGTAGTACGAAGATTGCACAGAATAATTTGTTTCCGGATGCATTTATTCTCCTTCCCAAATTGTTTTGTTTGACCCTCGCTTCCAACAAACCGAAAAAAAAAAAAATCTAATCATCTCAAAGCAAAAACATCGACCATTATTTTTTTCTCCCCTGAGATAGATCAGTCAAGCTCGATCCAAGTCAGCCCTCTGCCACTGGTCCAACTGAAGCAGCTAACTGGATAACGTGCAAAAAAAAAAAAATACTGCATAGACAAGTAAATCAAGTGAAATTGACCTGTTTCCAACTGATCCCAACCCAAGTCAGCTGAATTTACTTGGGATCGGCCAAGTTTTAGTCCATAATTCCTGCTATTCCAACTGATGAAATTCACATCCGCGCAGGTGTTT
The DNA here is from genome assembly GCA_011114355.1 of Carex littledalei. Lineage (NCBI taxonomy): Eukaryota > Viridiplantae > Streptophyta > Magnoliopsida > Poales > Cyperaceae > Carex > Carex littledalei. The sequence continues at coordinate 2,468,139 of CM022101.1, read as the reverse complement.
TCTTTCTATTGACGATATATAATATTCTACAGTAACTAATCATTACTTACTTAAAGCCACGTATAAAGATGATAGAAAGTCAGTTATTGCCGTCACTATTAGCAAAAGCATGGATAGGTGAGCTCAGGTACTACAACTAAGAGGAATGGCTAGTTAGAAACGGATGACTAGACATATTTTCATGTGGTAAATCAAACACCCATTTGAAATGGTAAAGTGAATTAGCTGGGCATGCCCAACATAGTGACTAATTGGACAAATCCTTTCAACTTAGCTTTTCCAATTATGGCTCTTTTGCAAGACAAACCATGATTCCAAGCACAACGCTTTGGAAAGAAGGAACAAATTAAACAAAAATTATTCTCTTGAAATTATACCTACCAGTATCAACTAATAACCCGTACATCTGACTTGACAATACATGCCATGAAAACATATATCCAAGTAACTCTGCGCCTTGCAACTGATTAATTGATTATCCACATTCCAATGTATAAGCCTTCAGAATTACCAGTTATGCAAACTAATGGGACTACAATTCATGCTAAACTATCCTTTACGACCTCCAGTATAATACTTGGATAGATCTATCTTCAAGCTCCCATTCATTTTTGGGTTTATTATTGAATGATTCCTTCTTACTGGTTTGCACAATGACAACATCATAATAATTCTAAGATCATCATTTAGTGTCAAATCTATCCTTTCCAATAACAGACACAAGTTTTCAGAGACCTTAAACATTACTATAAGCAATCTAAAATTTCAAATTCATGTGGGGAATATAATAAAAGAACGGAGTTTTCACGGACAACAAATTAAACAATCAAAGGCCTAAATAGCTTGAATATCTACCTTGTCTGCGGATTTATCGAGTATTAATTGTGAAAACCAAACAAAAAAAAAACAATAGTTAATTGTCGTAGGCTGTAAGAAAACAATCGTACCTGGGACAAGGGAATAAGGCAATAAGCACACGATCTCAACTTCCCCGGTAAAATTGTTTTGGCAACAGAGAAGAAGAAAGGGCAAGGACGAGAGCTCCGCTCGTCTTTCTGCCGATCTAACAACGGATCTAGAAACGTAGTTGATTTTCCTTTTTTTGCCGGAGTGCGTCGCGAGGCCGCGGGTACAGACAACGCCTGCTTGGTTCATACAGCGCAAGAGTCCAAAACATATTCTTTTAATTTAATCGGTGGTTTAGTAAAACAAAAAAAATCTTCTTTGCGCAGTGGTTAAAACGAGGGTAACACATATTCTTCTTTATGGAATAAAAATTGACTCCAGAATCTATGCGGTGGAAGAACATACAATTCGTATGAAAACTCTTCAAATGTATAGGATTAATTTGCTCCTAAAAAAAAATTGCTTCTTTTCAAATAAAAAAAGAGAGTGAATCATGAGCAAAATCTCAAAAAATTTCTTTGGACGAGTGAAATTCTTACTGTTAATGATGAGTACTTAGGCGGTGTGTATCTAACCGAAATTTGTCAGATAGTCCCATTTCAACGGTGCTAAAAAGGGAAAGACTCGTTTAATTAACAAAACGAATAAAAAAGAACAAATTAAAGTACAATTGAAACTTATGATTGAGACAATATTGAACAGCAAACTATAGACTGTGTGAAAGAAGGTAGTAAATCATTGGAGCAATGCTGAGAACAAAATCAGGCATTTAGTGAATGAATCGATAAAAATAGAATAGTAGAAGTACCTCCTTTTGTCGTGCTCCTCTATGGCAAAACAAACCACCTGGAATGCGGATTTTGGAGGGCTGGATCTGAATGGCGATCAGATTCAAAAAGGTGGAGTTGCTAAGTTTGGGTAAGCAATCCGATCTGTAAGGCAGAGTTGCTAAGTTTGAGTAGCGATCGAAGTATCTCAGACAGGTAGCGTCGCATCGAAGAGAGAATAGAGAGAGGAGGAGAAAAGGGTTTTGGAAGAGAGAAGACAGAAGTTTCGAGAGAGCGAGAGAGAGAGGAGCAACGGAGAACAATAGGAAGGAAGTTTTTGGAGGAGACGAAGAGAAACGAAGGTTAGAGAGAGAGACAAGGAAAGGTTCGAGCTGGTTTCGCTGAACAGTGGGTCTCACCTGTCAGCGTTTGAATGATGTTGCACTGCTTAGTGGACCACCTGTCATCTGTACTGTAGATAGTACTGTTCACCTACAGTATCAAAACCCGTCTAAGATTAGAGAGTCCGGCTAATATGACATTGGTGTCATTCCAAATTCAATAACACCACATCGTATACCGTTGGATCTGCTTTAATATCCGTGCAAAACACTAGTGTCTTTAATATTCGTGCAAAACACGGATATTAAAGCAGATCCAACGGTATACGATGTGGTGTTATTGAATTTGGAATGACACCAATGTCATATTAGCCGGACTCAAGATTAGATACTATCTATAAGATATAAGATTAGGAGTCTGAATCTTCTACGATTCCGAGGTGGATCGCAGGACTCTAAAATTTCGAGATTAACGGTTCAAATTTTCTCAAGCGCGGATCTCGAAAACGTTCTTAAAAAGTAAATTTTCATGCACGCATCTCGAAAAAGTCCAACAGTTGAGATGGGATCGCAGGGTCCTGCGATCCACCTCGGAATCGCAGCAGATTTATTTTCATAAGATTAGGGGTAGGGTGTTCATCGGTTCGGTTGACCAAACCGAACTAGACAAACCAAAGTTATAATTCGGTTTTAAAAATAAAACCGAACCGAACCGATTTAGCATTGCAACCGAATCAAAGTTTTATTTCGATTTGTTCGGTTCAAATCGAAATATATTAATTTTTTTATTTAAAGCAATTGATTTATAATAAACCGAAGTATATTAAGAAATAAACCAAGGTATTAAGAAATAAACCGAAGTATTTAAAGCAATTGATTAAGAAATAAATCGGGGCGGTCCGGACCAAATTCATAATATATAAAATTTCGGTCGGTTCGGTTATTTCGGTTTTGAAAATTTTCAAACCGAACCGAACCGAAATTATAATTTGGTAATTCGGTTCGGTTCAAAACCGACTAAACCGGACCCAATGAACACCCCTAATCTATAGATTACATGGCGCTATTCATTTATATGAATTCGTATCCTCTGTATTAATTTTAAAATCTGTTGAGTTAATACATCTGCACAGTAGTATATGTTTTAAGATCCGTGCAAACTAGATTCATATTAATATTAAAGGGCCTCTGCATTATAGGCTAGGACCGAATTGGCTCTGTTTAAAATCAGATGGTCGAGATGAATTAACTCAAAAGATGCTCTTTTGAATTAATGCAGACGATGCGGACTCCATTTATATGGTCCCATGAAAACACTGTTTGAGTTTTTGAAAGATTTGTTGAGAATTAAATTTATTTGAAAGCAGTGATTAAATTTACATTCTAATTCGATGTATGTTTATAATTTAGATGATGGTGTATGAAATTTGATGTAATTTAAATTTGGGAAAATTTCTTGTATATCCTTTAAATTTTTCGAAATTATGCATTCCACCCTCTAAAATTTGATCATTTTATTCTTCTAATTTTAAAAAACTCTAAAATTTATCCATTTTTTTATTCAAACTCATTTTCAATTTATAGAATATTCATTTTAACATTAATTAAGAAATAAAAAATATGTAGATTTAGTTTTATAATTGGTCAGGTGTGAAGGCAAATGGTTTATTTTCTTACTTGTAACACACCCACAAGCGTATGTCTAGATGTTGTTGTGTTTGTGTACAAGTAGAGAAATTAACTATTTGTCATCAGAAACCGATCAACTGGAAGTCTGGACATTTTTTACACATACTACATATTTTTATTTTTAATAAAGGATAAAATAAAAATTTATAATTTAAAATGGATTTTAATAGAAAAGACAGTAGGACGAATAAATTTGTGATTTTAAAAATTTAGAAGGATAAATATGATATATGAATTTTAGAGAAAAAAATAAGTGATGTCAAATTTTTTGAAGAATACACCTAGAATTCTTTCTTTAAACTTTGGTGTAGTATGTATTCCGCACTATGGTTAAAACTATATTTATTTCTCTTGATCTCGGTGGGTTTTTTTTAATGGTTTGGTAAGCTCGAGTTTTCGTGTAGTATCTATTTCGAGTCCGAATTTGCTGTGATTTTAAGAGGTATCGCAGGATTCTGAAATTTCGAGATCAATCGTTCAAACTTTTTCGTGCGCGAATCTCAAAAACGTTCTCAGAAAAGAAAATTTTTATACACGCATTTCGAGAAAGATCAATTGTTAGAATCGGGATCGCAGGATCCTGTGATTCGCCGAGAATCACAGCAGATTTATTTTCATCTATTTCAAGTTTTCAACAATAAGCTTTTGAAAATCTTGCTAGATGAAGATAGATCAAGCTCAGAAGAGGCCCATCTAACTCCTCTTGAACCACAGTGTGAGCGGCCCTAAATGTGTCGCACGAAAATTACCTGTTATCGCTTCCAACTTTGAGAGGTATGGGCTCTCGTGATATTTTCTTGTTTCTCCGTTTCTAATCTATCTAGATTGTAGAGGATATCTTAACTAATTTCTGTTATGAGTCCTAATGATTCTCAACCATTTCGGTTGACTCGGTCAACTCTTGCGATCCTCTATTAGATATTGGAAAGCTGATAACAGTACCCGCGCTACAGTATTTGTAATGTATTCACACTATAACTATCATAACTATCTAGGAGGACCGCAAAAACTCTAGCACATAATTTATTTTTCTAAAATATTAATACATATGCAATGAAATATTTATACCTATGCATGGAAGTATTTATACCTATAAGGTGAATAACTTTTACGTAAATAATTGTCTCCCATTCAAATCTCCCAAATATACCTGCACCATAAATATCTGGTGGGAACCACTCAAACTACATAGGGAGGTCATACACGTTTTTAGAAGTGAATTATTTTTCTCCGTTCAATCTCGTCCATATTTTCTGACGATCTGTGAGGAATTTTGCGAATATAAAACCACGTACGTCTTCTACGCAATTTTCTCTTTCAAATGAGATCCATGATGACGTACTTTCGGGCTCATTGCCACACAAGTATTTATACCTCAGCGTGCAAGTATTTATTCTTATACTTGCAAGTACTTTTTACATATGACACTAGATAACGTCTGAAAATATTAATATCAAGTACTGCAAGTATTTTATACTTCTGCACTGAAGTATTTATACCTATGTGATCAATTATTTTTGTTAGAGAAAAGTTGACGCGGGGACGATTGGGTAAGGTTGATGCAGTGATACGGGGTCCCCACTACTTCATTAGAGGAAGGTTGTCGTGGGGACGATTGGGGGTCCGGAAAAGGAATGAGCATAACAAGTTATGCATCAAAGTATTAATATCTTATTTTTCAAGTATTTATATGTATGAAAGTTGATGCGGGGACGAGTGCAGGGACTGAGAAAGGGGACCATATAATTAGTGGAAATCATAGATGAAGAGTGTTGCAGGAATTTTAGAATAATAATTAGTGGGATCATATAATTAGTGAAGATCATAGTACATAATTTCTCTAAATGAAGTGCGGAAATTTTGAGAATACAAGAGTGAGGATACTCAAATAATTATTCTAGATATTGTTACATCTATGCATAATTCATTACAGTGCTCCCCACTGTTTTGATCCAATCACTTTGATATTAATCTAGAAATGTTTCAATCCCTCTGGAAATAATCTAAATACATTATATGATTTCTACACTTTAATTCCAACAATTAGATTACTCGGAGCCCTAGTTTTTTTTTTTCTTTTTATAAACTATTAGGCCCTCTAATTCTCGGATTCTCAATTTTCCATAACAGGTTACTTCACATGATTAGAATACAGATTTGTCTAGAAATGCAAGTTTTATTACGTACTTTGCTCGTCTCATTTGTTCGGTTCGAATATATGATTACTGGGTGATAATTCTCACACCTAATGGTATTTAAAATAAAATAAAACTATTATTAGCATATTTTTTTTAAAATTTGACCTGTTATGCAGGTCATGACATAGGGAGTAGAGATACGAAGGAAAATGGCCGTCGGTCCAGAATATATTGAGAAAGAGGGGCTGAAAATGAAATAGAGAAATAAGGAAAAATATCAAGGAGAAATGTAATTATAAGAATTTGTTTAAAAACCGTCATCAAACAATTAAAAAATCGAGAATCAATCTAATTCCATTTTTTTTTAGAAAAACCAGCATCACTGAAAATCAAGTTCGGTATGGAATTTTGAAAACTAAAGATGAAGTTCGGTATTGAGTTTGAACTAATTTGATCTATTCTTTTCATACAATGCCACAAAAAATCCATTTTGGTATGAAATGTTTTTATAAAACAAAAAACAAAACGAATTTTCAAGTTCGGATTCAAACACACACAAAAAATAAAAAATAAAACCGAACTTAAAGTTCGGTTTCAAACACACCCCCCCCCCCCAAAAAAAAAAAAAAAAAAAAGGCCTGCTTTTTACTGTGGTTAATAGCTAACTCCATGTTGCGAATGAACTTCCATCTACTATTTTATAATATCGACTCACTTCATAGTTTTACACGTATCACTGGAGTGCAAAATGTGGCTCAACAGTTCCAGATTCCAAATAAAACAAAATACTCCGATTTTGTTTAAAAATTAAAACCGAACTTTTCGAACCAAAAAAAAAATTTATAACCAAACTTCAAGTTCGGTTTCATCCCAAAAAAATAAAAATAAAATAAAACCGAACTTCAAGTTTAAATGAGAAAGAAGAAACTGAACTTCAACTTCGATTTGCCTTTTTGACTTTTTTATTAAAACGGTAAGATCCGTGTAACCATTTGTGCAACAATTCAAACCGAACTTCATCTTAAGGTTATTTCTCTAAAAAAAACTTTGTAATCTCCGATTTTTATATTTTTTATGATGATCTTTCTACAAAATTCTAATGGTAAGATGTCGGGAGGAAAAAAGTGAGGCTAAAATGGAATGAAATTTAGAGAATTGTCTTTAGCGAGTCGAACGAAACTAAAAAAAGTCAACATGCTTATACTGAGGTTGGTTGAGACCTCATAAACCAATACTACTGGCTGTGAAAAAAATTGTATCTGATTATATACTTTGTCCGAAACATTCAATTGAAGTGGTATTAGGAATAGAGTATTCAATCAAACCCTGGTGTCATAATACAGATTTTCTAGCATAATAGTAAATCTTTATTTTGCATTTTTGTATGAATTTCTAGTTACTGCAAAAGCCCAACGATAATGGAGAGTACTAGTGTATTGCTGCATTTATGATTGGCATTTACAAACATCAAAACAACATGGAAATATTTCGCTGATTTCAGTTAAGTTCCAATTCAACTTAATATTGTATATATCAATTGTCATTTCTGAAATTAATCATTAGCAATATCTGGGATCATAGACTTTGTTTAGCAACCTTGTTACAAATAACTTGGTCATTAGTATAAGTTGCATCAATAGAAAACTTAGGATAGTAGATAGTATTGGCTCATTTAAACACCATCAATTTAGATACAAAATGGGGTTTCGTAAATGTGGCAAGTTAATCTAATATCAGTAGCTTTACGAACAAAAAGTAAAATTGAGTAACAGAAAGTATATTTGAATAATTAAACATGTCGTAAAAGCTTTGAAAAATAGATATTAAGATATGTAGTATATGTTTTTTAAGATTTTTCAGTCAAATAGTATTATAATCTTTTCAAAATGTTAGATGATATGTAATCAATCCAAAAGAAAAGAGAAGGAATTAGAAACACATTATCTCGAAGTAAGAGTAAGACTGTTATTTTTTAACTGGTTAAATTAAGAAATAGAGATATTAATAAAACGAGTGAGTTCAGATAAAAATATAACTAATTTTAAAATTTTGATGAAAAAAATATTCAAATTAAGAAGCTACGATGAAAAATTGCAAGTGGAGTAATAACTAAGACTGAGCGAAGCGAATAGGAAATCCTAGCGCTGTCACCAATTCAACCTCTGTCCCGTCCCTCCCAGCACGTCCCCTCTTTCTCTCCGCCTCCGCTCCACCACCCTCTCCGTTCCACCACCTCCGCCAACAACCCATCTTCCGTCCTCCATCCGTTTCGGGCAGAGGACAGAGGCCGGTAGCAAGCCACCCCCACTTCTCTATCCCACGGTCCCACCGTAACTTCAGCGCCTCCTCGCTGTTCTTCACACTTTCGGGAGAAGAGAGTCGGCGACAATAGCCCTAATCGCTAACTCTCTCATCTCTCAGCAGCTTTTCGTCCTCCACCTTTGTCGAGAGTTTCAAAAAATGTTGGCGACAATAGTCCTAGCCGTCAGCTCTCCCGTCTCCTAGCGCCCCCAACCCTTTCAACAACACCCTCGCTACACAAAACTTTGATAGGGAAGGGGAGGCCGAGGCCGCGCCGGCCTCCCCCACCCACAAACCTAGTGGAAAAAAGAAAAAAAAAATGATGCCCCTTTTTCTCCGGTCGCTGACCAGCCGATGCTTGAAGGTTGTCGGTGTCTACTACTGATAGAGAGGGTTTGTTTTATTTTACTATTTTAATTGTTAGATATTGAGATTTAGACATTAATTACGGATGTTGATGTTAGATGTTGTTATTAATGTAGTAAAATGATGGATGTAATTTATATTTAATTAATGAAAAATATACTGACAGCTACCGCTAAGATTTAAAAAAACAAAAAAACTACGATGGATATAAGATATATATCTAAATTTCTCTTTAAATAACTATTTCAAATATTTTTCTTAATTTACTAAGAACCTATTGTATCGCCACGATAAAAAACCCACCTAAGGTAACTCAAACTTTTAGTTTAGATCCGGACGGTGGCACGAATATTAAAGTGTCCATGTGCATCCTACCTCGGACCGGATACTCGGATTCTAATCGGACGGTCTACATCTATACTCATAATTTGTGTTACTTCAGAGGATCCAGACTCCCTCTTCCTCTTCTACTCAGATGTCTGAAACCTCTTAGACAAGAAACCTACTGTTCTCTCAACCCTTCTACTCCCCTCCGTCTCTCTAGGACCTCCGATGGCCGCCGCAACAAAGCCTCAGCGATCACCTGACGAGATCGAGGATATCATCCTCCGCAAAATTCTCCTCGTCTCTCTCTTCGAACCGCCTTCCCCTCCTCCCCCCCAACTCGTCTATCTTGAGCAGACCGCCGCTGAGCTCCTCAGCGAGAGCAAACCTCTCCTCCTATCGGCCGATACCACCGAGCGCGTTTTAATTGACCGTCTCTCCGTCTCCCCTCCGCCTCAGCCCACCTTTCGTTACCTCCTCTCCTGCTACAGCCGATGCCTTGACGAGCTGAAGAAGATTTCCTCCATGCGGGATCCAGCTGTCAGGTCCCGAATTGAAAAATCTGTCAAGAACGCACGCAAGTTGATCCTCTCCTACCTCCGTATCCACGTAGGCAACCCCGAGCTCTTTTCCTCTGGCGGGCCCATAGAACCTGTTTCAGATCTCCTTTCTTTAATCTTTGCCGAAGTTTCAGGCCCGATGGACGGATTCACTGGGAACAGCCTTGGGGGGAATTTAACAGCACCTCCTGGGTTTATTGAGGAGTTTTTCAAGGATGTGGATGCGGAGAGCTTGGACCCAGTAATGGTAGGTCTATATGAGAAGTTGAAACAGAGTGTGGAGAGAGTCTCTCCTTTGGGAAACTTCCAACAGCCGCTGCGTGCTTTGGGTTTTCTTGTGCGTTTTCCACACTGTGCAAAAGCATTGGTGAACCATCCAAGGTGGATTCCGAAAGAAAGCCTCATGTTTTTGGGTGAAGGGAGAGTTTTTGAGCTATCCAGTATTATGGGTGCTTTTCTGCATGTTAGTGCCATTCCAGATAGGCAGTTCAAGAGCCAGCCTGATGTAGGGTGAGTTACTTCTTTCTTTTTCTTCATTTGAAATGGTGTCTGTTGATAAAATCTTAAATTGGGAATGGATGGTGTATGATATTTCATTAGGTACAGCTTTAGTTTTCATACCACATATTTGAATTAACATGGTTTTGGATGTCCCCTATGAGTTGATGCCACGCAAGACACAACCTGACAATATGCACTAAGATTCTATCTTTTATACATTCAACAGGCAACAATGTTTCTCAGAGTCGTCATCCCGAAGGCCGGCTGATCTATTATCTTCTTTTACGACAATCAAAACTGTTGTAAATATATTGTATGATGGCCTTGGAGATGTTTTTCTTAACTTATTGAAAAATGTAGAAACACGAGAGAAAGTTTTGGAGTATGTTGCCGAGGCAATCAAGAGAAACAATGCGAGATCTGGTATTCAGGTAATTTATGTAGTTAACTAATAAATGAGCTTGATGCATTTGAAGCATCTCAAACATTGATTCTCGGAAAAGAATTCACCAAATAAACGTTTGATTTATTGCAGTTGCCTAACATTAGTTTGAAATCTTACAAGTTCTTAAATTGATTTTAAGCCCTTATAATTTTAACCGAAAGAACCCAAAATAAGTGTTAAAAGCCTCCTTCAACTAAAATCACAAATAGAATTAAAAAACAGACAACTCAAGAAATGGTTTCCAGTGAGCAATACTGAACGGAATAAAGGTATTGTGCTGGTACCACCCAATCATATCAGGGCAAACAGTGTTCTACATGCATGCATGCCATCGTTTACACCATGCAGGATAACAGGCCTTAGTACAAGATTACTTGAAATGTGCCGGTCATCTTTTGAAGCCTGTGATTTGATGCCTTGAATTTTAACCTCTTGCAAATTTGTTGTTTATTTCGTTATTTATGTTGGTACTTGACACTGATGCTATTTATATTACAGGTTGATCCCCTGTCATGTGCAAGTTCTGGCATGTTTGTTAACCTCAGCGCAGTAATGCTTAAGCTCTGTGAACCATTCCTTGATGGAAGTGATACTAAGAGGGAGAAAGTCGACCCATCGTACATACTTTACAATAACCGTTTTGACATCAGGTCTCTCTATCTCTCCCTATATTTTTCGAGAAATTGTCTGAGGCTACCAAGGCTTTATTAATAACAAAACAAAGGGTCTAATCTCTCTCCCTCCTCCCCCCCCCCCCCCCCCCCCCCCCCCCCCCCCATATGGATATCTGATACAGGCAAACTTATTTAAGTAGCCATTTTTGTTCCCGTGTATGCATGTCTTGTCCTTTATGCAGTTTTTGTGGAGAGTCCATATCCTCTGAGTTAACAGAATATTTCTGTTTAGATCCGGACTGTCCATTAGAATCCGCACAGGCCGGATTGGTCTGGATTCTGATCAATGGTCTGGATCTAAACATAAATATTCTGTTAACTTGGGTGATATAAATTCTTTTGTGGATATAGGATATTGGCCATGACTCCTGAGCATGATTGTGTCTGTTAGTGTGACAGATCAGATGTCCCCAGTCCATAGTGGTATAATTTGGCTTCTGATATTGTAGGATGCAATATACTTCTAGTTAGGTTTGGTTGGTTCTTTTTTATTGAAATGAAAATTTACCTTTGAGATATATATATATTTTTTTTCCAATTTAGGCAATTGACAGCAGTAAATGCATCATCTGAGGAAATTTCGGCATACATAGAGGCTGCAAAGAATGAGAAAACGGAGGATACAAGTCTAGATTGTCGTCGCATGGAATCGCAAGAAGCCAGTAGCTCTGGCAGCAATGCCGATACTCCGTCTCGAGGCAAGACTCTAATTAAAAAGGACAAGTATTCTTTCATTTGCGAGTGCTTCTTCATGACTGCAAGAGTACTTAATCTCGGGCTAATCAAGGCTCTGTCGGACTTCAAACATATAGCTAAGGTTTATCTGATGGCTTCTTCATTTTATTACCTTTTTGTAATGTAATAATTATAATAAAGCTCTCATTAATGTATTAATTTCGGGTTGGGTCCAGCATATAAGCTTTACTATATCTCTGGAGTTTACACAATGTTTAATTATGATCATAAAAAATTTTCTCCACCATTCTTGAGGTTGAGGTTATATTTCTGTTGCCTCTGTAGTTCTGTCATTCCTTTGCAGTACAAGTACAAACAACAAAAGTTTTATTCTTTGCACGTGGGTGGGGCAAGGGGTGGATGTCATGTACTCCAGTAAAGTAAATCAATCTGTTTTTTATTATATCTATTCTTAAACTCCCTTGCCTGTTATATATTCACCCCTTCTGTTGATTTATGCTTTACAAATTGATTTGTTTAGGCTCTGGCAAACATGGAAGATGATTTGGAAACATATAGAGGCATGAGAGGTCAGGGGGCTTCACCGCAACTTGAAGAAGATATTAAACGTCTCGAAAAGGAAATCGAAATGTATTCACAGGAAAGACTCTGTATTGAGGCTCAAATTCTGAGAGTATGCCCCCACCATCCTAATCTCCTCCTCTCTCTCTCTCTCTCGCTTGCTCACTGTGCTAAGCTCTGGATATATGTGATACATAGCATTGATTTTTTGGGTCAATTGAGCCAAAGAGTATTATGTGAAGTATTTGTTTTCAAGTGCTTCTGAGTTTATCTGCTTTTGCCTTGGATAATATGAAATTTGTCACATGGCTTCAGGTTCTTTACCTTATTTAATTGATCTTTTTCCTTGTCATGAAGGATGGTGATTTTCTTCAGCGCGCACTATCTTTCTACAGACTAGTCATTGTATGGTCGATGGATCAAGTAGGCGGAGTTAAAATGCCTTTGCCATCCAGCTGTCCAAGGGAATTTGCCTTCATACCAGAGCATTTTTTCGATGATGCCATGGACTTGCTCATTATAACTTCTCGAATTCCAAGAGCTTTGGATGCAGTTGTTCTGGTTCATTTCTGTTTGTTTCTTCATTTGTTTTCCCTTTTGATGATGCTATGACCTACCATCGCAGCCTTCGTCGATTTATTTATTTTCTTTGCTTTTACCAGGATGACTTCTTGAATTTCATTATCATGTTCATGGCCAGCTCGTCTTATATTAAAAACCCTTATCTAAGAGCAAAGATGGTGGAAGTTTTGAATTGCTGGTTACCTCAAAGAAGGTAAGCAGTTTACATACATTTTCTTTCTGCAACAAACACATTGTATAACTTGTTGTGATTGGTACTATTTTTCTTTTTGTTCTGTTGCAGTGGGCTTTCTGCTATAGCCTCTCTTTTTGAAGGACATCAATTATCACTTGACTACCTTGTCATAAATCTCTTGAAGCTTTATGTAGATATTGGATTTTCTAGCTCTAATACACAGGTCAGATCTGCTATGCAATTTGCATATGCACATTTGCAAATTCACTTAGATAAGCGCATGGAAAGGAGAGGGGATGGGATCCGGTTGGGGGTGGAGTGGGTAAAGCTATGCTGGTACATTACAACAACAACAACAAGAACCAAGCCTTTGGTCCCAAACAAGTTGGGGTAGGCTAGAAATGAAACCCATCACAATCATAAAGTCTAAAGCTATGCTGGTACATTCATCGACTTAAATGGCAATGTCTATTGGATGCTGAAAACGTTTCAAGTTATTATGTCCAGAAACGGATGGAGCTGCCAACTCTATGCTTAAGGTAAATAACTAGTGGAATTACCTAATTTTCAGTTTGTTTTGGTGCAGTTCTTTGATAGATTTAATATTCGTCATAATATTGCGGAGCTTCTGGAGTATTTATGGGAAGTGCCGAGCCATAGAAACGCTTTGAGACAGGTTAACCTTCTTCTTGGTTCAAGTAGTCAATAATAGTTGTCAGTAAATCTTCATGTTTGCTTCTGACATCATTTGTTTTTCCCCCCTTTTTTTTGATGGGCTAGATTGCTAAAGAAGAGGAGAAAGGAGTTTATTTGAATTTCCTGAATTTCCTTATAAATGATAGTATTTACCTTCTTGATGAGAGCTTGAACAAAATCCTTGAGCTGAAACAAATAGAAGCGGAGATGGCTAATACAGCTGAATGGGAGCGTAGACCTGTTCAAGAGAGAGAAGAGAGAACACGTACATTTCACTCGAGTGAAAATGTGGGTTTTATTGTTTAGTTTCTTTGAGCAAATTTCATGGGGTGTGTTTGGATGGAGCAAGAATAGCACTAACCCGAAAATAGCACTATTCTTTTGAGCTATTCAATGTTTGGATGAAGAGCTATCCACTATTCTTTGTTTGTCTTTTATGGGTTAGCTCACTATTCTACTAACCCAACTAAAAGTTGGTTTAGCAACTATTCTTCATTCTTGGGTTAGCCACTACTCACTAACCCACCCTCCATCCAAACGCACCCATGGTCTAAATGTTCTTTTGTGAAGTACACCCAATACTACATTTGCGAATAACGCTCTACATTAGGGTTAATCTGCAAACAACACCGAGAAGTTGATGGGTTGCTCAAGCTAAAATAATTGGACTGCCCTTGAAATTTTATACAGTAGTTCAATTAAACACTTCTGCAAAAGGTGGTCAGCTATCATGTTTAATAAGGTTGTATTACTTGCATGTATCTCAAAAGCTGTTGGGTGTAAGCTGCAAATTGAGAAATATTGGGTGTTACTTGCATACATAAGAAAATGTTCAGTGTTGGGTCTAAAAGAACCTTTATAGATTTTACATATGAAGACATAATTGTTTATGCATATTGCAGATAGCTCGATATGAGATGAAGTTGGCCAATGAGGATGTTGCAATGCTTTCATTCACAGCAGAACAAATTCCAGCTCCTTTTCTGTTGCCAGAAATGGTAATTTATTAATAGTATTATCGAATTCTACTGATGTATATTTGCCATCTCGTACGTCAGGAGTTTATATTCGTCTTTTCTATAGTTATTAGATTTGTATCACCTCTGTTATAAATTGGTTATCGGGGGCTGTCTTCTTCGCTGTTTTCTGCACTGATTTATATACATTGACACAATATTAAATCTTTTCGAAAACATGGTAAAGAGTCTATTTGCAATAATTGGAATATGTGACTGTTGATAGGTTAACTCATTGCGCAGAATGCTGAATTTAGGGTGACAGGGTGGTTGTTTTGACAACATTGTTTTTATTATTGTTTTTAGGTCGACAGGGTGGCAAGCATGCTAAACTATTTTCTCTTTCAACTAGCGGGTCCTCAGAGAAAGTCCTTGAATGTCAAAGATCCAGAGAAGTATGAATTTAAGCCTAAGCAGTTGCTGAAGCAGGTTAGTATTTTGGCAATATCTTCTTTCATTTTTTGTTGCTTAGTCTAATGTTATGTTTTCGGAATAAGAACTCTAACAAGTTGGTTTTTGTTTGAAGATTGCTGAGATATATGTGCATATAGCCAGAGGCGATAAAGAGGGTGTCTTTGCAGAAGCAATATCAAAAGACGGGAGGTCTTACAATGAACAGGTTCTTCTTAAATTTTTATTCATTGCTCAAGAGCAGGGGTGGAAGTCCTTTCTTTTTAGTTGTGAAAGGGGAGGGGGTGGGGGAATGTGCTACTTCTGCTCTTGCAAAATGAATGTACAATTGTACCAGCTCTCATAATAGATTGGTCGGAAGCAAATAAACAGTCTTAGTTTCGCATGTCAATTGATGTGAGCTATAGTTTGTATTTGTTCTCTCCAATATATTCCTACTATAAACCACTGTTGATTGGATGCGTCAAGTTCAGAAATGAGGATATCACATTAAAATTAATGATCTTCTCGCTTCATATTAATTTTATTGAATTTGTTGTACCTTTTCTCAAATTACCCCCACCACCAACAAAGGAAGAATTTAGGTACCACCTCTGGCCAACAAGAAATTCAAATAACAGTACAAGCTACTGTTTTAGTAATGATATTCTTTACTTTTTTTGTTTGCTCGTTTGCTTGATGTGTGCTTGTTTTCTTTGTTGCGGTGCACCTTTAATGATGTCAGTCATGTCCATTGTTGTATATACCATTGCTTGGTGATACTAGAGTCTTAGTTTGCTTTAATTATCCTATTGTTATTTACTTATTTGGTCAGTGTGAATCGATGTTTTTCAGTTGTTTGCTACTGCTGCTAGTATACTGTGGAAGATTGGGGCAGATGCACGAGTAATAGAGGAGTTTGTTCAGTTAGGAGCCAAAGCAAAAGCTGCTGCTTCTCAAGCAATGGATACCGAGGCTGCTCTTGGTGAAATACCCGATGAATTCCTCGACCCAATTCAGGTATTTTAGCTAATTTTATTGTGTTTTCTTGTTTCAGATTACAGTTTAGGATTACTAAACCTTTATCCTATGTTTTAATAAAATGTTTCTCATGTGCATCCCTTTGCAGTGCACTTTGATGAAGGATCCTGTAATTTTACCATCTTCAAGGATGTCGGTAGACCGAGCTGTGATTCAAAGACATCTTCTTAGCGACAATGTAATTATGTCCCTCTCTGTTTTTTTTTCCCCCTCGTGATAAAGTTAGTTCCAGTTCAAGCAACTTTACCAGTAGTCCCCCCCCACCCCCCCCAACCCAATCCCAGCGGAACCAAAATATCCCACCAAATGAAAACTAACATCGAAAGGAAAAAAAATTAAAATTTTATTCCACAGATAAGGTGCTATATGCCTATATCTCATCCCGTACACTGAACAATATTTACTGGGATTTAATTAACAATAATTGATGCTAACTATCTTCTACTAAATATAATGACAGACTGATCCGTTCAATCGATCCCATCTCACTCAAGACATGCTAATACCAAACACAGAGCTTAAGTTGCAGATTGAAGAGTTCCTAAGAACCCATAAGGTGCCAAGCAGTTCAAGTGGTGTTGATGATATGGCTGAGTAGTTGGCGTTGTTCAAGTGTAAATTTATATACGAGTATATCATTGGTGGTGGTTTTCAAGCAAGGCTGGTGATTCTTTTGTTGTTTAGAGAGACCACCATACATGCACTTGACTTTATTGATTTATTTTCAAAATTATACCGGTAATTGACTATTTTCTTTAGCCTATTCATTTTCTTGTTTGTACCTGTTGGAATTACTCGGCATCTCATAGCTCTTCGTTTTATGTTTAAATAGTCTAAATGCCGAAAGCCAGCAAATGCTTTGACCAAGGATTAGAGTGCATGGATGCATGAAAATTCTATTTACAAGTATCTAGACATGACACGCAACTTTTCTCCCGATAAAAAGAGCTTCCGGTCTTCCACTGAACTAAAACTAGTACACAAGGGTCCCTGATTGTCAGCGACTAGCAGTGAGCCACCGGAGCAAGGAGGAAACAAACTTGGGAAGGAATAAGCGAATTTATAAATATGAAAAGAGCAATCCCTTGGGACCTTTTTTTGACATGCTAAAAAAAATGTTTGTTGATTTAATTTTTAAAATTCAAAATGATAAAAATGAACCCATGCGTTTAGTTACTTTAGTACAAAATCAAGTTAAAAGAAGGTTGATTGGAATTAATACTTCTTGTGGCACATAGAATTGGCAAATACTAACCAAATGAGCACCCGAACTTGATTCGACTTGGTTTCCAGTCCTACTTTTCTAGGAGCCCATACAGCTCCTCTCGGGATGGGGGTAGGTCCAGCCCAGGCTTGTTCAGCCAGATATTGCTGATGATTAGTTTCAAGAATGACAATTGATAGATGATATTTTTGAAAAGCCAAACTAATCCAAATACAACTTAGTCGGGAAACAATATGGCTTCAAACTCAAAACAACATATATACCTAATTGGTTGAAAAATACTTATCCGAACCTGAACAATAAATCCACGACCACAAGACCCATGTCTTACAATGACTCAACCTAAAACAACTCAGCCTTAACACGAACCAGAATTGATTCCAACTTCATGTCATTGCCCGATCAGTTTCATAAGCCAAACAAAAATTACATCCAATTCCAAATTTATCCGGTCAAATCAAGCTCAATCTAACTTCTATAACAATGCCAGATACATTCATAATAAGATCACAAAGGCACAACTTTGAAATTTACCCTTGCAAAACTACCTTGATTGCATCACCACGGGTCATACATCTAGTGGTTTAGGGACCCAATTCGATGTGAATATAAATTTGATTATTTTAAAATTTAAATGTAATTCTACTTAAAGAACTAATCCAATTAACATAAATTCTGATGTAATTAACTCAAAAAATCTGACCAATTGACCCATAAGTGCTGATCCAACTAACTCGTAATATGTACTAACCAGAATTCAAAACAAAATCTGCAACCTGAAGCAACTCAGTACCTAACCCAAATTTGATCCGAAATCAAGTTGACCCAAACTTAGAACGATCAATTACGGAACTTGACTGGAAATCAACATAACCAACCGAAACCGGACCGGCCAAATCACTAGCTCTAGTTAATATTTTCACCACTTGATCTTGTATCAAATTAACTCCAAATTTTATAACTTCCGTGAACAAATCACTTCTACAAAAAAAAAGTGTGGTTTGATCCCTTACCAACTGAAATTCCACTCAGTCCAATAAGTTCAAAAATAATATCAGCAGAACTTACAATTCAAAGAAAGTGCTGAAGAGGCATGAAAGTTGAAACTAAGTCAATAAAATGATTGTATCCTTGGGTAACAATCAGTTTTTTTGTTGTTTGTCCCTTTTCACTAAAGTGTGCTGATACCAAAATTTTGCGTCATTTGACTTTTGTTGCTTTCTTTCAGGAAGACTTTTGTTACCAGCGGTGATAATCAACTTCACTTTTTCACATCACAAACGACCAAGATTGAAAGAATCCATGTTATTCCCTTTACGCTTTGCATACTCATGAATAATGCTTATGGTGCTTTTTTTATGACGCAAATAAAACTCTGCAAGCAAAATCTGACTTTCATCAGGCGTCAAATCACCATGATAACCCTGTAGAAAAGAAGAGCAGCATGTTAGACCCAAATCGTGACATGCAATATACCATCAGAAGTAACAATAACACTGAAAATTTTAACTTGACAGATTGTGTACTCAATTTTACCATTATTGTATGGCAACTAATTCTATTTTACATTCTATCATCAGTGCTTATTAGGCTTTCTTCCAATTTCTTAACTAAATTATAATAAGTAGGTGCCAGTAGCTATCCTATTAATGGGACAGTAGCAAGCATAAAACTGAACTTATATTAAGAAAATTGTAAGTTGATATTACAAGGCGGGAAGTCCTATCACAAACTGCATGATGCATCAGAATACCAGAGGCGACAGATACGTTAAAAGAATCAATCATTCCTTTCATAGGAATGCTGCAGTGAAGGTCTGACAAGCGATTCGCTTCATCGCTGATACCCCTGTTGTTAATCATCAGAAAAAGAATTGTCAAACTTTTGTAACTTAATAGATTATTCAAAGGTTAATTTACCAAATTATTCATGCATGGAAGTGCTTACATGCCCTCATTTCCAACAACAATAGCTGTTGGCTGAGACCAATCCAATTCATAGACAGAAACCTGGGAATCAATTAAACCATTGAATAAAATAAGCACACAATTAATGTCACCCAAATGTAAAATTAGTGTTTGCTCAAACATTATAGAACCTGTATCATATTAAGTAAGATATATAATTTCGAACTTCTTATGCCATTCTACAGATCAACAGGTTAGCACTTCAAGAATTGTTTAGTTCATATGCAGAACCAATTGTAGTAAGACTTGGTGTGATGCAGCAGTACAAAGCTAGAATGAATAACCAGTTTTAGAGATAGTTTCTGTATTATAGAAATTTCAAGCTTTGTATTACGAATGAAACAGAATGACAATAATTCGACTTTCAACAGACAAAACAGAGTAGAAATAATTCTGTGCTATAGTTTGTTCTTATCTCCTAAATCACATGTCATATGAAATCTGTATGCATGTAGTTGCCAATAAAACTCCATACGAAAGTAAAGGAAAAAAAAAACAGCAGGAACTAGGAGCATACTGATTTAGGCCCCAAGTGAGTAGCTGCAATGCGGTAACCACGTTTTCTCAAAGCAGTAAAGCACTTTGTAGGTGAATCCCAAAGCTCAATATCCAGCCATTTCTCAGAACCCATGCTGACATGTCGGTTATCTCTATACCTGTAATTTTAAACAAGCCGGTCAGGCCCCATTCCAGTTTATAACTTCAGGTATGTTAAATCTTCCTTGTGCAAATTTACAACTACTATTAAAAAAGAAAGAGAAAGAGGCAGCTTTCACCTCAGAACTGGCAGCACCTTTTACTACTATCACAAGAGATGACATGAACAGACTGTACCCCAAGAGCATCAGCAGATCGAAAAGCTGCTGACACATTGCCAAAATCTGTCAACCCCTCAACAACTAAACAGACTGAGTAAGTACGGTTCGAGACAGCTCTCTGAAACCTCTCCTTCCTGGCCTCCATGATGTATGGATCAAGTGCATCTATCACTTCTTTACTTGAGATCTCCATATCACCTGTAAAGTTTTGAATCCTATCAGATGTGAAAAATTAGTCTGCTTTAAAAAATTTCAAGGTCTTTTCACAAATTGCTGTATTGGAATGTTATGCTGGTCAAAGGAAGTACCATTCGACTACTCACTTCACCTGTTGGTCATCCCAACGGGTATCTCTTTGCATCTTTTTTCTAATATTTGCTCAATATGAGCTTATTTAGGCTTTACAGTGGAATCACAAAATTAGCCGTTCTTATATCAGCTTACTTGATTCTCGTACAGCAAGTATGAGGAGCTATTCAGTGTAATGCGGCTTCTACCAATAACTTGGCCTGAGCAATGAAAATTTTAAACCATGCCAGTACATGCCAGATTAGCCCCAACCACTTAACCGACTTCTACATTACCTGACCTAAACAAATCAAGATAAGGAAACCACCGCCTCGAACAATCCCCAGTGACTGCCTCCTCTTGCACGGCCTCACTGCGCCGCTGCATCTTCATTAGGCGCTCAATTCGGTCTGGTTTCGACAGGATCTGCTCAACAGTGTCTTCTTCTGAGTCGATAGGAGAGTCAAAAGCGAGACTTGTAGAGAAGGGAGCTCCCGAAGGTCTATGGCCATGGAGAGCTGAGGTGGACCTTTGACGGCGAAAAGGAAAGTGAAGGGAAGGAAGGGCGAAAGAGGCGATGTGGTGGAAAGGAGGTAGAGGAGACTTTAGGGTTTTCTGAATTGCGAGGGAGGAGAGAGCTAAGGTTTTAGATGTACTCATTTGAAAAGTGACGAGAGGGGAGGAAGAGAGAGGACTGGATGGATAGAGGCCGACCTTTTAAAGTGAAATTGTTACATGATCTATAGAGATTTTTTATTTTCGAAAAACAAATTATTTTACTAGAGTTAAATTTATTTTTACTATAAAACAAATTGTAGCATTATCTTTCATCTAGGGATAAAATCCCGACATTTTTATTAATATCCAAAGTTTAATAATAATTTAAATAAATAAAATAATAAATTTAAATTTAATAAAACAAAAATATACCTGAAGGAGGAGGAGAATTCGGAGTTGAGTGAGTTGTGAGGGGGAGAGAGAAAGATGAGTATTTTATAGGGTGTAAAACAACAACAACAACAAAAATTAAGGGTACCGACCATTTAATGGCCGATAATTTAATAAATAAGATACCGGCTATTTAATGGTCGGTATTTAAATAAATAGGGTACCAGCCAGAAAATGGCCGATATGGGTATTTTTATAAATACTCAGGAGATCTGATCACTCAAAAGAGAGCGATGTTTCTTTTAATATTTATAAACTCGAAAATGCTATCGGTTCGGACTGCAAGCGCACAATCCTATCGAGTAGTATATTCGAGGTCAATCCACAGGGAATATTGGTTCAGAGTCTTGAGCGATCTAATCACAATCTTTCGAAAGGCTAGATGAAATCTGAAAATTGAGAGTTGAAGTTGTGATCAATGTAATTTGGAAACAATTAAAAGTGAGTGAGGCTATGGTGCTATGCATAGCACGGATGGGGTCCGTGCTACGGCTCAAAATTTGACTTTTCAAAATCCTAACGGTCGATCCAACTGTTCAATGTGATAACCATATGAATATGTACTTGCAAACTAAATTTTATATTTTTTCGAATTTTTTTACTATTTTTTTAGATAGGTAGAATTTTGATGGTCCAGAATTTTCAGAAAACACTGATTTTTCTACCTATCTAAAAAAATAGTAAAAAAATTCGAAAAAATATAAAATTTAATTTGCAAGTACATATTCATATGGTTATCACATTGAACGGTTGGATCGACCGTTAGGATTTTAAAAAGTCAAATTTTGAGCCGTAGCACGGACCCCATCCGTACTATGCATAGCACCATAGGCTCACTCATTAAAAGTAATTGAAATAAAGATAGAGATGAGGATTCCTAGGGTTTCGGCACACTATTGCTACTCAATCCACT
Source organism: Carex littledalei (assembly GCA_011114355.1). Classification (NCBI taxonomy): domain Eukaryota; kingdom Viridiplantae; phylum Streptophyta; class Magnoliopsida; order Poales; family Cyperaceae; genus Carex; species Carex littledalei. The sequence continues at coordinate 2,445,811 of CM022101.1, read as the reverse complement.
TTGATAATATACTTCTGTCGGGTCTGATTTCCTGTTGTTTTATGAAAGACACCACATAGGTTATTGCGAGTTATTTTACGCAAGTATGACAGATCTTTCATCGAGATTCTACATAGGACACTGTGATTTATCTTACGCAAATGACTGATCTCTTAAATACATAAGTTACTACACATATCACTGCGATTTATCTTACGCATATTATAGAACTTGGTTCGCGTTTTGTTGTTCTGGTTTATGGTTTTCCCGCTAAGGTTTTCTTCATATAAACCTAATAAATCTCAACGAGGCTAATTCGTGCAACATAGTTTCTCTTACCATTAAAGTACTATCACTACCCTAACGGATTAAACTAGATCATCGAAGTTAGATGAAGAGATAATAAATCACAAAAGCATTTCGATTAAACAACAAGAAATCATAATCAACAGAAAATATATATATCAAAGCATCAAGAGTAACAAGGTTTACTGCCTAGCTCCTAAGAAAGGAACTTAGCCGCGGAACGGCATGGTTACAATCACTCCTCTCTTTCTCACTTAATCAAATCTAACCCAAATTACAAAGATACTAAACTATTCTGTCTAGGGTGCTTATATAGGAGTGAAAGGACGTCTGGGTTGAGTGGAGGCTAAGGAATAAGGTATGGATATAGCTGTCGGCAGTTATTCCCCAAAAGGCGCCTTGGTTATGGTTCCTATCAGGTGATACGGTCCGTATTGAGACCATGTCGCTGAAGGGTTTAATGCGTATCGCGCTATTTTCGGACCGTAATAGAGACTTAGTCGATGAGCGTTGCTTATCCGATTGACCCGATTCTTGCTCTATTTGGTGTAAAATAGTCCCAAAACCTGTTTTTCTGCAATAAAACATAAAGAAATGTGACAGTAGCCTTTTTCTCTAATCAATTAAACATAAGTGTGAGAAAATATGTAAAATTTAAGCCAAAATCCTACGTAATTCATCATCATTTTGACTTTGATCAGGATCTGGGTATATTAATTAATTTCTATTAAGCTTTGGATATTAATAAAAATGTCGGGATAAAACGGAGCGAATACGGAGCAGATACCGAGATTTTTATTATACCCTCAAAAAAAGAAAAAATAGCAAATTTGTCCTTGGTGTGATTTTTTTTTAAAAAGGCCCTGACCGCCTCACATTTGGGCGGTCCACTCTCCCTACCAAACCGCCCCACAGTGGGGTGGTCTGCTGCCTGTACCAAACCGCCTCCTGCTGGGGCAGTTTGCTATTGCCTATATATTAGAGGGTACCATCCCCTTTTTCACCTCAATCATTTCAAGTTTTCACTATTTCTCTCTCATCTCTTTCTCTTATTCTCCAACAGATCAGTGATTTGAGGTAATATTTATTTTATTTATATTATTTTTAAAATTTGTAACTTAATAAATTTGTAAATTTTTTAATTCATTTATTTAAATTAATATATAACCGATAAATGTTTATTGGCTAATGTAGTTCTCAAAAGAAAAAATGTTGATTGCACTGTATGTGGGCGAGAAGCTTATCCGGGGTGCGGAGGGAGCACAGTACACGAAAGATGCAGCCTATGGCTTCAAGGTTAATGAAAATACCACATTTTGAAACTTAAGCAAATGGTATACGAAAAGACTGGTGTAAACCCCAACCAGTATGACATAGACTTAGTTACTCAGATTGACACATTCAGAGGGGTAATATACCTTACTTTGTCATGTATCCAATAACATATGAGGGGTTATGGAATGGTGTTTACAATCAATTTGAGTCAAGAAATATCCCGATAATGGACTTATATTTCAAGAGAGTTCTGCGTCAACCCACGGTTGGACCTTCTAGGGAAAATACAGGTTATGACAATCCGGGGTACCACCACTCAGGTTATGACAACTCGAGTTATGACAACTCGAGTCATGCACCGCCATATGAACCAGTACGTACCACCCATTTATGACAATTATGTACCTGATTATACCACTGATTGTAACATGGATGATTATGCCACCGAGCTGCCACCGTCACCACCTCTTCCTGAACCCGTAATCCAAGTCAGATTTCCATCTGTACCAGAGTCAATACCTAGACTGTTACCCGCTGGTACTCGAATGACATTGATGGTGAAGTGATCGATGCCATACCAGAAAAGGAAGTGGATATGGGTGATGATTGGAAAGGGGGTTGGGATTCTGATTACTTATTAGATGGTGATGCAGATGTCCCTCACAGGGAAGACAGATTTCCGATTAACATCGTATAGGTATCCGGTCGCCACATTCAACGATACCAATTTTTTTAAAGAAGCGGACATTAGTGTTAGTGTTATGGTCTATAATCTAATTATATGATAGTTTTTATTTTGTTCATGATTTGGATGATTTATATCATTTTGTTCCTTGAGTATTTGTCGTATTATAAATTATTTGAGTTGATGACTTGAATTGTAGAGCTATATAATTAAGATGGTAATTACTTTAAAATAGTCTCTAATCTTAGCAATTAGCATGAAACACTAATTTACTATAAAAGATTTGTATGTGATTTAAATGATGGTTATGTTCTACAAATCATAGGTAAAGAGTTACCAATTTAATCACATAAATGCATGTTGGAGAACATGGCATTAGACTTGACCCTAAATAAAACATTGAATGGATTGTGTTAGGTGTCATCAATTGTTTCATATGTGTTCAATTCTAAAGTATGAGATGTTCGTATTTCCTACATGGGAAATGTATATTGTGAGTATGAGTGATAATATCACCGGGCCCCTTGATGAAGTATGATTGTATGCATGCTAATGATTAAGAGTTAATCATAAACAATCTGCTTTGAATCAAAAAATGAATAAATTCTAAAGGATGACACATTCCTACCTTTAATTTATTCATGATATCACGAGACATGAGAATTAACACGAATATACATTTATTTTATATTGGATCGTGGTATTGTATTGTACATATCATCTGTGTTAATTAGGTAATCATAATGTATTGCTAGATGCCGCTTGTGATTTATATAATTAAAATGATTTTAATTCTATTGCTAACATGACATAGATCTTTTGGGTCACACCAAAATAGGTTCTTTAATTAGATAAATTATTTAGTATGTCATATGTGATATGAATATGATGGTCGAATAATTAATTATAATAGTTATAATTTAATAATTCTATTCATCATATGATACTAAAATAAATGTCATGGAGATGACAACCTTAGTCAAAAATAAATTATATCATGTGTTGACATGTCATATAATTTCATTATCAACAAAAACATAAGAAATATATTTATTATTAAAATAATTATATGATGCATATGATGCAACGAGCAATTAATTGGATTAATTTTGAATAAATGGGAAAGAAAGTTGGCAGACATAACTGTTATTTAATTATATTAAAGTCGAAATTAAAGAGAAATGGAGAAAATAGAGATGAATACAATTAGTTTAGGAACATTCTAGTCTTTCTTAATTAGTGGAAAACCCTAAAGATATTCCTTAAATACTAATTCCTTCATCTCCAAGGTGTGGCTTTCCCTTTTCTTCCTCTTGGAGCCGGAGTTAATCCACTTATTTCTCATGTGTTGAGTGTCACACCCCAAACATGAAATTCCGGATTAAGGCATGATCAGTCCTCGCCTCGTGTTTATTAAATCAATAAACAAACAAGGCTAAACAAATACCAATATAAATAAAGTGCAGAAGCGTGAATAATATAAAATCGAGCATCAGTCATACAATTTATAAGTATACATATACGTATCAATCCATACAACACACAAAATAATAAAACATAATCTAAGAAAGGAGATACATGAACGATGTACAAACAAAAATTTCGGGACTCATATGCCATTAAAGTCACGATGAGTCCGAACAAGATAATTGGGACCGTTTGATTTCCATCCACACAGAGCTATCTGCTCCTCAGGCTCAGTCCCCGGAGTGCGTGTCCTCTGTGATATTTCAACTTTTGCGGGACCGACGTGTACGGTGCTTATTCGGAGATAGCGCAGGGGCAGTATTATCTGTATTATGAGATTCGTGCAGAATGCATATGAACGGTTGAGATATTTTAAAAAGACACTCAAAGTTTGAGATATCTCAGAAGGTTGCGAATTCTAGTCCCCGACGGTCCGACCCCACCCTGGTGGCCTTGTCCGTTTCCAGTCATTCCACCGCACTCCGGAACTATGGAGAACATGCGGGAAAGTGAACCCCGATAAGCTTGCTTCTATATTTATTCGCGCCTATCCCCACGAAATTACCTATTAACAGGAAAGCACTACACGATAGAAACGAAGCTTCTACACTGGCTACTACTCCCATGGCGGCCGCTCTCTCTACTCAGCATTCGCACTTCCTTCTTGTTCCCGCTTCCTCTAAGACTGCTAGAAGCGTCTGCTCGCTGCGCTCTACGCTACCTGCGAGACGATGTTGTTCCTCCTTCAAGGCGTTGCGATTATCAGAAAGGAGAAGGTTTGGAGAGCCCAACTGTACTTTCCACAAGAAAGGAGCAACAAGGTTTCGGAGCATCAGATGCCAGGCTACTACCAGTGATGGGAGGGTAATCCAGTAATTTCCTCGTTTCTTTTTCGTTACCATTGTTGTTTCATTTAATTGCCACCCCAGAGAGGCAGAGACTGACATCTAATGAAGTAGCAAAGTTTTTAATTTACAAAGCGGCTAGTTTAGAGATTTATTTACAATTGCAATTGTCAATATGTCCGAAGCAGTTGATTGACAGCTGAGGACGTCCTGCAATTTATTGGTAATATATATATTATTTGAATTGTAACCTCATTGCTGAGTTTCTTAATTAATAATAATAGATAACCCAGCAAGAGTTCACTGAGATGGCCTGGCAAGGAATAGTTTCTGCTCCAGAAGTGGCAAAAGAGAGCAAACATCAGATCGTGGAGACGGAGCATCTTATGAAATCTCTTCTAGAGCAGAGAAATGGACTTGCCCGTCGGATTTTCTCCAAGGCAGGAATCGATAACACAAAGCTTCTTGATGCCACAGAGAGTTTCATTCAGAGACAACCTAAGGTATCTTGATTAGAAGTTCAGTTGCCAGCTAGTTTAAGAATCTACTTTACATTGATTAGTTTGCCTACCTCACTTAACAAGGGCAGATGGTTTCCAAAATTCAAAATAAGAAATGGATAATAAAACTGTAAAGAGTAATATAATCTTTTCTTGTAGAAGGTTTAATTTGATAGTTGTGTTTAACAATATGTGCTTGAAATGCACCAGGTGTTAGGTGAAGCTGCTGGATCTATGCTAGGAAGAGACCTTGAGGCTTTGATTCAGAGAGCAAGAGATTATAAGAAAGAGTATGGGGATGCATTTGTGTCGGTTGAGCATCTAGTGCTTGGCTTTGTTGATGACAAGCGGTTTGGGAGACAGCTATTCAAGGATTTCCAAATTACAGTTAAGACTCTCAAATCAGCTATAGAATCAATAAGAGGGCGCCAGAATGTCATTGATCAAGGTAATGCTATATTGTCTCATGAAGTTCTAATTCTATTGTCAAGAAAACATGTTATCTACAGTACTCACCTGGTTTATTGAGCATTTGGATGCTGGACTGTAATGGTTCTTTAATATGCTGTTGATGTGATTCAGATTAAAGTATTTAACTTAATTAGTAAAACTCTAGGCTTGTAATTATTTATTTATTTAATCTGTTTTTAATACTATATAAGTTTTTTTAGCAGGGGATTAGCAGAACTGACATGTCTCTTGAATTATAACAGATCCAGAGGGCAAGTATGAGGCCCTAGAGAAATATGGCAAGGACTTAACAGCTATGGCACGTGAAGGCAAGCTTGATCCGGTAATTGGAAGAGATGATGAAATTAGAAGATGTATCCAGATTTTATCAAGGAGGACTAAGAATAATCCTGTATTAATTGGTGAACCTGGTGTTGGGAAAACTGCAATAGCAGAAGGGTGAGTACCTTTTTATTTTTTTATTTTTTTATTGCAGCAGGTTACTTATGTAAATTGTTGAGGCACCTGATTGACTATCCTGTCAAACCCAGCAACACTAAAGCATTGGCGCACAATGATCTTTGATGCAAATCATTTTTCCTCATTAGCTTCTTATTATTTGTCATCTTTGGTAAGTTAAATAATGGTTGTTTGATATATATTGTAAACTGCTGACTTCTTTACCAGCATATGGTTAGGTGGTTCATACTGGTACTGACCTAGAATGCCTTCCATTTTAGTATATTTTGTTAAAATCTTTTGTTAATTATCATCAACCATATAGTCACATGGATATTTGGAGTATTTAGGCTATTTGCTAACATACATGCTTCTTCCTCTTCCTCTTCCTCTTCCAGGCTTGCCCAAAGGATAGTTCAAGGAGATGTTCCTCAAGCTTTGATAAACCGTAGGGTATGTTTTCTTGTGGAATTAAAAGTAAATGGGTTTATTTTTTTTTTGCTTTGAAAAAATTGGCATATGATTGCATTAGTTATGTTTATTTAAGGCCTTTATCCTTTTGGTATTTTTCTGAATGAATTGGTATGTTCTTCTTTTCTGAAGTCTGCTCATCAGTGATGAGTTCCATATAGTCAGACCCTACGGAATAATGCACAAAAACCACAGACTTCTTTCACAACAAGGATCTTTATATTTCTGTGATTTATGAATTTTCTCGTTGCATGCAGCTTATTGCACTGGACATGGGTGCTCTCATAGCTGGGGCTAAATACCGGGGTGAATTTGAAGATAGGCTAAAAGCAGTCCTTAAGGAGGTAACCGAGTCCGATGGGCAGGTTATCTTGTTTATTGATGAGATCCATACTGTTGTTGGAGCAGGTAATTCCCCTGCTTTATGATATATGTTGGACAATAATAATCCTGGTATGTACCTGTCAGGGTCTGAAAATGTACAAATAGTTTATTATATAATGGCTTTAAAATTTGTAACTTGTTCATTTGCATTTAGTTCATCCAATGAACTTTTGAGTGACAGCTGTCTACTGTATGCCTGTGCTTCTGTGTTCCTCCATTGTTATTAAGGACCGGACCATACTTTTCTTTCAGGGGCCACAAATGGTGCAATGGATGCGGGTAATCTGCTGAAACCTATGCTTGGTCGGGGAGAGCTTCGTTGCATTGGAGCAACAACTTTGGATGAATACCGTAAATACATTGAAAAAGACCCTGCTTTGGAGAGGCGCTTCCAGCAGGTTTATGTTGATCAACCCACTGTTGAAGACACCATCTCAATACTTCGTGGATTGCGTGAGAGGTACGAGCTGCATCATGGGGTCCGCATCTCAGACAGTGCTCTTGTAGGAGCTGCCGTTCTGTCTGATCGGTATATCAGCGGCCGATTTTTGCCTGACAAAGGTGAGAAGCGTATATTTGTTTTCTTAACTTTTAGGACTGGGAGATGCAAAAAGGTACTTGATTATGTCTATACTTTCTTTTGGAATGTCGTATAAGAGAGCTGAAATGGGGAAATGTATTATTATAATGAGACTTGCCATTGTATTGGAATTCTGGGAAAGCTATATGAGCAGATTATCTTTTTCTTTATACCAATCACAAACTGGGTAAAATTAAGACATAAAATGTGAAGAACCGCTATAATATTTTGATATGATTTTGACTAATTTTTTATTTTGGGTTTAGCTATCGATCTTGTGGATGAGGCAGCTGCTAAATTGAAAATGGAGATTACATCCAAGCCAACCTTCTTGGATGAGATTGATCGCTCAGTGCTGAAATTGGAGATGGAGCGGTTGTCACTAACAAATGACACTGACAAGGCATCAAAAGACAGACTGGCACGCCTTGAGGCAGAGCTTGCTCTCTTGAAAGAAAAGCAGGCAGAGCTTGCTGAGCAATGGGAACATGAAAAGATGGTTATGACGAAGATCCAATCTATCAAGGAAGAGGTAACCATATTATAATATACTCTGCTTGTCTCTCTCATCTGTGTGTACGGCGCATGATATGAGTGTTTCTAATCATATCCTAATTTTGCTGAATTCGTACTTAATTTATGTCAGTTGTGTTTCTTTTTTAGCTGTTCAAGATTGTGCATTACATTTTTGTTAATCTTAAATATGTTGTCTTTTTGTGGTTTCTTACCAATTTTTCTTTTCTTTCATAGATTGACAGGGTCAATTTAGAGATTCAACTGGCGGAGCGTGAGTATGATCTAAACCGAGCAGCCGAATTGAAGTATGGTAGCCTCAACTCCTTGCAGCGTCAGCTCGAATCTGCTGAGAAAGAACTTGATGAGTACCAAAGCTCTGGGAAATCCATGCTAAGAGAAGAAGTGACGGAAGATGATATAGCAGAAGTGGTTAGCAAGTGGACTGGTATTCCTGTATCCAAGCTAAAACAATCTGAGAGGGAAAAGCTCCTCGATCTTGAGGAAGAACTCCACAGGCGTGTCATTGGCCAAGATCCAGCTGTGAAAGCAGTGGCAGAGGCCATCCAACGGTCAAGAGCTGGTTTGTCTGATCCGAACCGCCCAATTGCCAGCTTCATGTTCATGGGCCCCACTGGAGTTGGTAAAACTGAATTAGCCAAAACCCTTGCTTCCTTTATGTTCAACACCGAGGAAGCAGTTGTTCGGATTGACATGAGTGAGTATATGGAGAAGCACTCAGTGTCGAGATTAATCGGTGCCCCGCCAGGTTATGTGGGGTATGAGGAGGGTGGTCAGCTGACAGAGGCTGTTCGTAGAAGGCCATATGCTGTGATACTGTTTGATGAAATAGAGAAGGCCCATTCAGATGTGTTCAATGTTTTTCTTCAGATACTAGATGATGGTAGGGTGACTGATTCGCAGGGGAGGAAGGTTAGCTTTACAAACACGATTATTATAATGACTTCTAATGTTGGGTCTCAGTATATCCTGAATATGGATGAGGAGATTGGTGGGGGCAGCTCTACCTATGAGACTATTAAAAAACGGGTGATGGATGCTGCCAGGAATATATTTAGGCCCGAGTTCATGAATCGTATTGACGAATTCATTGTGTTTCAGCCACTTGACCGTGAGGAAATTAACAAGATCGTTAAGCTGCAGGTATGTTGGTGATTCTTTGAATTTTCCAGTTGTTTTCTTATTATCAGCTTTACTGGTTCGCCCAAATAATATATATTATTGTTTTATTTTGCTGAAACAGTTGGCAAGGGTACAACAACGAGTGGCCGACCGTAAGATCAGAATTGAAGTGAGCGACTCAGCAATTGAGTTCTTGGGGAACCTTGGTTATGACCCGAACTATGGGGCTAGGCCTGTCAAGCGGGTCCTTCAACAATATGTGGAGAACGAGCTTGCAAAGGGAATTCTTCGTGGGGACTTAAAGGATGAAGATGAACTCCTAATTGACACTGAGGTCACTGTTCCATCTAATGGACAACTGCCAGTACAAAAACTTGCCTTCAGGAAACTCAATCCCAAATCATCAGATAAGCCCGCTTCAGAGGAGAGGAAATTCTTGCCGAGCCTCTGACGTAGGCCCTGTGTATGGATAAGTGTGTTATACTAAAAAAAAATATTGGTCTTACCATGTTATAGCTAGCAAATGAGAACATTGTATATATATTGCAATGTCTAACGAGTCATTTTTTTGGCATTGACAATATAATGTTTATGGTAGCCACTACCAAGCTTTTCACAAAAAAAGCCCAATATAATGTTTACACCTTTCTTATTTAATATTTATTTGTGGTGGGTTCCCCGACGCTTCAAAGTTTCAAAGAGTTCTCTTCAGGATGTGTGAGAAATTAAAGTTCTGTCAATTTGAGTGTGCATTTGGTATTTCTCTATGATGGATGCTCAGGTGTTGTGTTTACTGCGAGCTTAGCTCGTGGAAGTGGACAGTTTCACCACTTCTCTAACTAGTATGATTTATGCCTTCCTCGGATAACACATGATGTTTCGTTTTTGGTTGCAAGGGTAAAATGTGCCGAAATTTTGCGACAGGCAAGCAGCTGTCAGGTCCAGATCTGCTGTTTTCCTAAAATGTGCCGAACTGCCGATAGTAGTAGTTCTTTACTTGATGTAGGTATTTATTGCAGATATTAATGCGAACGTGGACGGGGATATAGACCAGGGGAGCAGAGTAAACCGCCAGTAAAGACGAAAAATGATGAAAATTAATGTATATTTTATGATTAATTAAAAAACTTAAAATTGGGAATGATTTATAGTTAACGGAAGCATTATAGATAACTCTCGAATTTTAGGTTCATGCACCACGATGAGGTAGTGTCTATGATGTCAGATTTTAGGTTTAAAATTTATATTTGAAGATTATTAAAATTGTCTGATAAGCTTTCAAGTAATTTCTCCTCATAGAAAAAAAAACCATAAATATAATAATTATAGAAAAGTATTTAATAGAAAATAAAAATAAACTTATTTATAACACGCTTTTAACCCTTTTTCTATATATATAACAAGGTGTAGTTAGTATCATTTACGTATTAAACAAAAGGAAGCGTTTAATTATCCCTCAAGGCTAATCCTCCAAACGTCCCCGGGGGATAACTATATGGGAACTACTGTCTATCTGGGGACGCAAAGCTCCTCGCCTCTTTCCCTCACAGGACATGCGAACTTCCCGAAATTTCTATTAATAGAAAATAAAATAAAAAAATATCGACATTGAAGAACGTTTTTGTTGGATTTCGAGATGTAGCAAAAACGTGATGGTCCATAACGTCCAGAACGGTCAGATTAGCAACGGACGATTAGCAAAACACGGGCCGTTATGGTCCAGAACGGCCAGGGAGGCAAAGAAAAAAAAAAGAAAAACCGGGCCGTTATGCTCCATAACAGCCAGGGAGTCGCGGAAAAAAAAAATCCTGGCCGTGATAGACAACAACAGCCAGGTCCAAGTTTCTATAATTTCCTGCATCGTAGCCCCCTCCTTTGATTTAAGTGCGGCTTGTTCATTTCGGGTACAAGCTCAGATATTTCATCCAACCAAGCACACGTGTTAAGCATGAAAGATGCGTTTCTATAAAATATTCAATTATTGTGATTTGCTTAGTGATAATATTAAATGGGGATAGTTCGAACATCTTGATATAGATAGTGAAACTTTTATACCATATATTTTGCGTGTTTTGTAAAACCTGGCCATTGTTGTCCATCACGGCCAAGATTTTTTTTTTTCCGCGACTCCCTGACCGTTATGCAGCATAACGGCCTGTTTTTTTTTTTCTGTACCTCCCTGGTCGTTCTGGACCATAACGGCCCGTGTTTTGCTTATACGTTTATCGTTGCTAATCGGGCCGTGATGGTCCATAACGTCCTCTGAACGTTATAGACTATCACGTTTTTGCTATATCTCGAAATCCAACGAAATGCTTCTTCAATGTCGATATTTTTTATTTTATTTTCTATTAATAAAAATTTCGGTGCGAACTTCTCTAGATACTAATTTTCAATTAAAACTTATTTAATATAATAACAAAAAAATCATATGATTCAAACCATCAAAGTATAAAATAAAATAAAATAAATTGACGATGATAAATAATTTAAATTGCCGAAGTTTTTAAAATGATGATTATTAAACATCAAATTCTTTAATCTTAAAATAATAAAATATGCATCCATTTTGATCTACCCAGGAAAGCCTCCCCAGTCCCGAAATTTTTATTAATATTTAAAAAAAATATTAAATTTTAAAATCTACAGTGGAATTTCAAAATATGTCCAAATTGCAAAATTTTTTTGCGGAAATTCGGTCTAAAACCGCAAAATAATTCTGCGGTTTTGGGTTTTGGAATTCCAAAACCACAAATTTATATTGCAGTTTTAAGTTTTTTTAATTAAACAGAAAATGTTATAATTTATTTATTTTTTATATTGTAGTATTAGAAATATTTTATATATTTCTTTGAAAATAGATGGAATACTATATGATTTGATTTATTAGAAAGACTGCAACAATTAATCCGGATCAACATTTTTCAGGCCGGATTTTTTGCGGCATAAGAAAAATTAAAATATTTCTTTGTGTGTTATTGGAAAAAAATAAAAAGGTTTTGAATCTGAGTTATTGATCTCGGTTCAAAAATCACTTCTAGGTAAATACAGGAAATATTTAGATTCTTCTATTTATAAAAAAAACAAAAACATTTGTCAGAAAAAGTTCTTCAAAGAAATTTTTTGTCAGAGATTTTTCAGAGAAATTTTTTGTTTTTTCAAAAATAGAAGGATCACAATATTTTCTGTATTTACCTAGAAGTGACTTTTGAACAGGGATCAATAACTTAGATTCAAAACATTTTTATTTTTTCCAATATCATACAAAGAAATATTTTAATTTTTCTTACAGCCGCAAAAAATCTGGCTTGAAAAATGTTGATCCGAGTTATTTGTCGCAGTCAAATATATAATATTCCATCTATTTTCAAAGAAATATATAAAATATTTCTAATATTTCAATATAAAAAATAAATAAATTATAACATTTTTTGTTTAATTAAAAAAACTTAAAACCACAATATAAATTTGCGGTTTTGGAATTCCAAAATCCAAAACTGCAATTTTTTTTGCGGTTTTGTAAAACCACACATGCCTAAAACCATGGAATAATTCTGTGGTAATTCGTAAAATAAATATGCGGTTTGGACAGTTTTCTAAATCTTGTCAAATAAGAGGTAGATTTTGAAATTTAATTTTTTTTTGGATATTAATAAAAATTTCGGCCCGCAGTCCCCATATACAAGAAGACCTAGTTAACATTTAGAAGTTAAATGATTTTTTTAATACATAATATAAGAGCATACGTACTTCTTAATAATACATAATCAATTTACATGTACAAGTTAAATTATTTATTAACGCAAAAAGAAAAATGATAATTAAGCCTCTTATAAATACTAATAATATATTGTTCCAAAACGACAACATTTTAATATAAATTACTAAAATTTATTTACAATAAAAAATTGGTTTGAAATATAAATGTTTCATGCTAGTGAAAAAAGTACCTCTACTCCGTCTTCTATTAAACAAAATAATTCTACAATACAGTGTTTCTTACTGCTTCAGATTTAATTTAATTATATGTAACTTATATATCTACAAAATTATCACATTTAGTAAGTTTGGGTACGTATTTTATTATTTATTACATGAGATAAAATGTTACAAAATATTTAAGCTAATTTATATTACATCCAAATCTTTTGGTACATATATTTAAAAATATTATTTAAATTAAAATAAAATTATAGGTGTGTTATCAATTATTTTGATAGAATGTGTACGAAACTTAAGTCGTTTAAAAGATAATTCAACTTTCAACAAATAATTAAAATTTATAACAATGAAATTTAATAAATCTATGATGAACGATCAATTAAATTTAATGTACATCCTTAATTTAATTTTTAAATTTAATATTAATTTTCAAATATATACAGCAACTGGATGTAATTTTATACCCTGCAATTAACTATATTTTAAAAATTCCAATTATAACAACAGTCAGCTCCGGCCCTAGTTAATGAAACACACTGACCCCTAGTCTCTCTTCCGATCATCAATCGATCACATTTACCTTTGCGGCTTTGCCTTTGAAAAATCGAATCAATACATACATCAAATCCGAGAACAGTTAGTCACAAACTAACTAGAAGGAAGAATCGCGTTACTCGAACGGCGAGTCTATTCCGATTTAAGCAACCTTTCGTCCAAAACCCAAACGGAGCCAGTCGGTTTTGAAAAATCGTGCAGTAATCGAATCGTGGGTTGCCGATAGATAGATTTGCGAAACCATGGTAGCAATGCAGCAATGGGAGTATTGCTCTTGATATGGTAGAAGGTCCTGATTTGAAGTGAGGTACTTCACAAACATTTTTTAATAGGGGGGGCCTGGCCCCCATTGGCCACCCCCTCGCTCCGTCTCTGCCAATGGATGACGAGTTGGGAGCTGGGGATGATCAGGGATCCGGCTGGTTGGAAGTGAAAAAGGTATCCTATTTTCATATTTCTGTTGCTCTTCATGTGATTCCATCTAATTAGACAATTGAATGTTTCTCATTAGAATACTTGCCAAATTAATTTCGAGTGAATTTTAGGGAGCCGCTATTGACACTGGATACTGTGCTTTGCACTTTTCGACTGAAATATAATTTATGGACAACTTTGCCTTTATTGATTTATTTGTTTATAAAATGAATTGCTTGCTTACCAAAAATTTCTTTAGTTGGAAAAGAAGGTACCATGTAAAAAGAAAAGAAAACATAGTTGAATTTCTCTATGAAATAAAACCAAAAGAAGGGCAAAGTTGTTAGAGGCACTGGTGTATCATGATTTCTTTTAGTTATGGCATGAAAGAGCTTGACCATAGAAAATGGTGGATTTAAAGTTCCACAGACAAATACCTGACATTTTGATGCTTTTTTTTTTCCCAGAAGCAGAGATCCAGCACAAAACACTCTTTGCAAAGGTCAACTGGTGGCTCGGTTCAAAGAACTCAGGAATTACCACCGCTTATTGAGGCTATTAGTAATAAAAGAACCACTGAATTGCATCACAAGCAGACATTTCCAACTGAAACAGCTGGTTCTTCAGCTCAGAGTACCTTGAAAGAGAGCGAATTACATGAAGAGGACACAGTGTTAGAATGCAAGAAGAGCAAATTGCACGAAGAGGTTGCAGTGTTAGAGAGCAAAGCTGAATCACATGACAATGTGATAATTGGGGAAGGCGGATGTGAGAATGATATTAAAGTGGCTTCTTTTGTACTGAACGACCAATGTGATGGGAGTGATTATGCTTTGGTATCACAAAATAAAACTGAGCAATCTAATAATGAAGATTTACCACTAAAAGGATGTGAAGATTCTATCGAAATATGCAGAGAAGAAATTAGCAAAGCTATGGATGGCAATGAAAGCATTTCTTCTGATAATCTAAAGGAATCTTCTGAAGTACAAGGAGAAGAACATTCAAAAGCCGTTGATGCTAAAATTGTTGGTGAGCTCAATTCTGAGAACACACTAGTCTCTGACAAGCCTGAGAATACTCCCTCAGGCAGTTCTAGGTTGCCTGCTATTAGCACTCTGACTTTGGAAGGTGAAGCTGGCGAGAGCAAGGAAAGGTTCAGGCATAGGCTCTGGTGCTTCCTTTTTGAAAATCTGAATAGGGCAGTAGATGAGATGTATCTCCTGTGTGAATTGGAGTGTGACATGGAGCAGATTGATGAGGCTATACTTGTTCTAGAAGAAGCCATGTCAGATTTCAGAGAGCTGAAATGTAGAGTAGAAGGTTTCAACAGTACCAAGAAGTTGGCTTCTGGCAAATTGAAAGATGGAATGCTGATGCCTGTAAAGGCTGATCATCGGAGGCCGCATGCTCTCTCTTGGGAGGTAATAAACCTTGTAATTAGGTGTGCGCCTACGCACAAGCACTCAATACCAAAAGTTTACATAAAACATATAGTGCATTTTAAGTCTTCCTTAGTACTTACATGGGCACTGAATAGATTATATTTTGCTCTAAATCCAGCTACCCAGAAGATGTATTAGTAAATAATTGTGAATTTTGAGAGTAAGGAAACATTGCGACATTCTTCTAAAAGTTTTTGATTGTTATGTATGACTTAATACAGATCTTCATAGTATATAAATTATTATTATGTTTATATGCGTGCGTAATCCAGCTACCCAGAAGATGTATTAGTTAATAATTGTGAATTTTGAGAGTAAGGAAACATTGCGACATTCTTCTAAAAGTTTTTGATTGTTATGTATGACTTAATACAGATCTTCATAGAATATAAATTATTATTATGTTTATATGCGTGCGTGCGTGTGAGCGTGTTCGATCCTTACACTCGAGCAACTTTTTATACATTTGATAAAGAGGGGGAATCACTTACAATTCTTTATTTTGACAATTATGGCAATCTTCGAAATAAAGCTTAAATTTGATATCCAATATTATATGCATGGTATATATTATTCACATATTATGTCTATAAAATGATGAGATTTTGTGCATATTTCACCGTGCATCGAGTGACTTGGAACTTCACAGTTCAAAATTAACGGTCCTTGATGCATCATCAAACAATACTTAAATTACATGAAATTTGATTGTTAGGTTATCTATATGCCCAATTACTTACCTATGGATTTACTTTTTCAATTTTATTTGAACTTTTTAAAATCCATTGTCAAGGTTGTCAAAATAGCCATTGTCAACTGATCCCTCCTCTTTGATAAAACTATTCAGGTTAGGCGAATGACTACTACACCCCAGAAGGCGGAGATACTCTCTTCATCTCTAGAGGCTTTTAAAAAAATTCAACTAGAACTGGGGAGAAAGCATGCTGGTATAAGTGCTGGGGAATTGGTGCCATCAAACTCTGCTTATGTTGCATCATCAAGCAGTAAGGATACTACAAGATTAGAAAAACAGACGAAACCTGGGGAGCCGGATCAGAGGAAGCCTACGATGGAGAAACAAAGCAAGGATAATACCAGGCAAGGCAGGTCGCCAGTGTTGCACAACCCACGTGCAGCTGTTCAAAGCACACATTCATCCGCTCCCTTAAGAAGCAGGAGGGAACCACTAGAACCAATTACAGAAACTGAGAAAACTGTGCCTCCTAGAAGGAACAAAGACATGTCTGAGAATAAGCAAGAAAAACAAAATCCCATGCCTTGGAAATCGATGGATGCTTGGAAGGAGAAAAGAAACTGGGAGGACATACTCAAGTCTCCGGTTCGCAACTCTTCCCGTGTCTCGCACTCTCCTGGGATTGGCCGAAGAGCCAATGAGCGTGCTCGGGTATTGCATGATAAGCTCATGTCTCCAGAGAAGAAGAAAAGAACGGCTGTAGATATGAAGAGAGAAGCAGAGGAGAAACATGCAAGGGCGACTCGGATCAGAAACCAGCTGGAAAGCGAGCGGGTCCAGAGGCTCCAGCGTACATCTGAGAAACTGAATCGAGTAAATGAGTGGCAAACTGTGCGCAGCTTGAAGCTTCGTGAGGTGATGACTGCACGCCAGCAGCGCGGGGAGTCTCGCCATGAGGCTTATCTTGCCCAGGTAACAACCAAATGGCCTTAGTAATTGAATTTGGTTTGGCTAATTAACTGAAATGGTTAAACTTGCGTAGTAAACATGATTAAGGCTGGCAATCTAAAAAAATATATAATCAATAGCTCTATATAACTTCTGTCTTCCAAATTTTTAATGACTGGTACATGCTATTTTAAAAAATCCTAAATGCCTAAGTATAATTGTTCTGGGGAAGCTGAAAGATACATCATCCCAACTTGTTTAGACTGCTTTAAATAAGCTTGATTTTATTTTGTATATACAAGAGTAAAGTTGGGCAACTGTACAGGTGGCGAGGAGGGCCGGTGATGAAAGCAACAAAGTGAATGAGGTCCGCTTCATCACCTCACTGAACGAGGAGAACAAAAAGCTGATTTTGAGACAGAAACTGCATGACTCTGAGATGCGACGAGCAGAAAAACTTCAGGTGATAAAGATAAAACAAAAGGAGGATAGCGCAAGAGAGGAAGCTGTGTTAGAGCGTAGACGGCTTCTAGAAGCTGAGAAACTGCAAAGGCTTGCAGAGACACAGCGTAAGAAAGAGGAAGCTCAAGTGAGGAGAGAAGAAGAGCGCAAGGCCTCTAGTGCGGCAAGAGAAGCACGGGCTGTGGAACAGCTTAGGAGGAAAGAGATACGGGCCAAGGCCCAGCAAGAGGAGGCTGAACTCTTGGCACAAAGGCTAGCTGAAAAGCTCAGAGAAAGCGAACAAAGGCGCAGATATTATCTTGAGCAAATACGTGAGAGGGCCTCTATGGATTTCAGAGACCAGTCATCTCCCCTTCAGCGTCGCTCTTTGAACAAGGACGGGTCAGTTAAGTCTGTCTTGAACAAAATTTCTGAAGAGTGCTGCAATGTGCCACCTGGAGAAGTTTCATTAAAAGTGGGAAATAATGAGACAAATCAGCAACCGTTGAAAAGGAGGATCAAGAAGATCCGTCAGGGCCTGATGGCATTGAAGCATGATTTTGTGGAGCCAACACTCGGGGGTGATAGTATGGGGATCGGGTACAGAGCTGCAGCAAGTGCCGCCAAAGCTAAGATTGGTAGATGGCTTCAGGAACTCCAGAGACTCCGGCAAGCTAGGAAGGAAGGGGCTGCTAGTATAGGATTAATAATTGCTGATATAGTCAAGGTACTAATATTTCATTTTTTAAATTTGGATGAATTGGGTTCCATGTGAGCGTGCAACTATAAATTTAATGTAACACTGAGTGTAAGTTCCAAAAGATTTATCCAAATTTTTTTTAGAGAAAATATATCTGAGAAAGTGTCATAACATGTTGTAAATTTTTTTTTTCAATGGAACCCCTATCTTGCTAGTATTTGCAAAAGAACTCATTCATCATTGGAGAAATTTAAATGCCACCATTACTTAGGCTTCACAAAAATAGCATTATTTTCATTGATGATGTAAAAGGAGTTCTAATGCATTATAATTTGATAATAATTGCTGGACAATGTGGCCTTTTTGCAAAGTTTGTCGCAATTTATTTAACTGTAGCATGTATTTGTTTTTTTCCTAATATTATGCAAAAGACTTATCATGAAAACTATTATAGCAAAAGACATTCTGAAAGGAAGCATTATTTTTACACAGGAAAAAACTTCAGTCTTTTTCATTTTTTGCATTTTTTTGGCTAATCAGATTGACATACTTGACATACATATGCATGAAAACAGTACTTAGAAGGGAGGGATCTTGAGTTACATGCATCTCGCCAAGCCGGCATGCTAGACTTCATCTCTTCTGCTCTGCCTGCATCTCACACTTCAAAACCAGAAGCTTGTCAAGTGACACTTTACCTATTGCGGCTTCTAAGAACTCTTCTTTCACTTCCTGCAAACAGAAGCTACTTCCTGGTGCAGAATCTCTTGCCTCCTATTATCCCTATGCTGTCCTCGTCCCTTGAGAACTACATCAAAGTCGCTGCCGCCTCAAGTAGAAGCTCAACCGAGAACATGGATTCAGTCGCTGAAATCTTGGATGGTTTCTTATGGACCGTTACTGTGATAATTGGTCATGTAAACAGCGATGAAAAACAAACCCAAATGCAAGATAGTTTGGTCGAGTTAATTGTTGCTTATAAGGTGATTCACCACCTGAGAGACCTGTTTGCACTTTACGATAGACCTCAGGTAGAAGGTTCCCCATTCCCTTCTTCCATTCTCTTTGGTTTGAACCTCTTGGCAGTGTTAACATCTAGAGACTCACCTGGAGCCTTCTCCATTATTGATTGGGAGTCGTGTAAACTCAACACATCCCGGGGCTATTCCATACTTCAAAAACTTGAGTATTTAGATTCTCAAGAGATTCAAGCTTTAGGTGAAGCTGCCAAAACTGAAGCTAACTCATTAACCGAGGAATGCAAAGGAGAGAAAATTGACAGTTCTGATGGTGTGGCGAACTCTGATTTAGCTTTTGTTTTGGCTCCGAAGGATGAGAAGGACAGTGCTGAAAGTTCTCGAGAGATGAACAAGGTGACTGATACATTTGTAATGGTGACTGATAATGCAGCAAGAGGGAACAAAATAAACTTGAAGCAACCAGTTCTGCTTGTGCTCTCTGCTATAGTTGAGACGGGCCTTGTTTGTCTCCCGTCATTGTTAACAGCTGTACTGCTTCAGGCAAACAATAAGTTATCATCCGAACAGGTATAGACTCGATATTTAATCTTAGAAAACAATACTGCCATAGTCTAAATGATTTCTTATGCTTGTATTGCTACATATTATTTCTTGTGTTAATTGTTCTATTTGATACGTGTCTTTTGCAATAATTCTAGGTAGATTTTTTAATCAGATTATACTTGTTTGATAGAATTAGGGAGCTAATTTCTTGTTGTCCTGATAGTTCTGATATTTGTTCATGTTCGTTTGTGATTTCTTTCAGTCTTCGCTTGTGCTTCCATCAAATTTTGAGGAGGTGGCAACTGGTGTTCTGAAAGTTCTAAACAATCTAGCCTGCTTGGATATGACTGTTCTACAATGCATGTTGGTAAGTGACACCTTTACAGGAGACCATTATTGTCATGATATTTCTTTTTTCTTTGATTGAGAAAGTTCTAACGATCATCCCCTTCATTACAGGCTAGACCAGATCTTAAGATGGAATTCTTTCATCTGATTAGCTTTCTTCTGACCCATTGTACAAACAAATGGAGAACTGCTAATGATCAGGTAATTGTAGTTAAGCATGCAACAGGTAGGTGTCAGGTCGTGTTCAGGTAGGTCTGTAGTTTGTATTAAAGGAACGAAACTCAGGCTGTTGGACCTGATCCAATAGACCGGTATGGATGCGACCAAACATGTCAAGTGTGGAAACATTGGGTAGGTCTAAACTAGGTTTCATTGGGCAACCTAATAAGGAGGCATGCACAAGTCATTGTCTACAGTTTGGGTTTAGTCGTTTGGGTTAATCGGATGTTTTATTTTTTCTGTATATATATTTAATATAAAATATGGTCAATTGGGGGGCTTCAGCATTATTTTTATATTTAAACAACATATAAAACTAAGTGAATCTGACTTTACACACCAGAGGTCAACAAATTGTCAAAGATACCATATGATTTAGTTGAACTGCTTGGTCCCGGTGAAAAATTGCTGACCTGATTTGCAATCACCATCTTGCTTGTTAAACTGTAATTAAATTTCTTCCAGTATAATTAACTACAGGGATAGTGCAAAAGGTGTTACTGATGCTTCGCTGGTTCAAAATAATCTAGATATTCAAATATCAACAAGTAATACAGCAGTGCAATTCTTGATAATGCTAATTAATTTTTGAAATTTTATGTTCTAGGTTGGTTTGCTGCTGCTCGAAGCACTGTTGCTCCTTGGATATTTTGCTTTATTCCATCCAGGAAATCAAGCAGTCCTTCGCTGGGGAAAGAGTCCGACCATACTACACAAGGTGAGACTTCCACTATGTATTACTCCAAAAGAAGAGTACTCCCTTGGAAGTTAACTCATATTATTTTTTCTCCTAAAAAGGTTTGCGATCTTCCGTTCGTATTTTTCACCGACCCAGAACTGACACCAGTTCTGGCAGGAACGCTAGTGTCCGCTTGCTTTGGTTCTGACCAAAATAGAGGAGTGGTGCTACAAGAACTCAGCACAGAGATGCTTCTCACAGTGCTTAAATCATGCAAGCAGGGGTTATTAGACTCGCCACCTCTTTATAGTTCAACAATGCCAAGTGATGCCAGTCAGATATTGCCAGAAGTAAAACCTTCCCCTGCCGAGGTTCCTATAATTAGACAAAGTCGTAGAGCCCCTCGAACTCTGGCGGGGAAAGGTGGCACTTCAGCCAGTGTTAGGCTTAGCAGAGCAAAGGTCCAAAGAGATGGACGAGTAACTAGGGCTTGTGATGAGTGGGTCCTCAAGCATGCCTTCCCAGCATCAGAGCCTTCGGTATCTTTTATGTTGCACCGTCGGTTTCCTATTGCTTTCTTGGATAAGGCCGAAGACTTTTTCTCTAACGAAGCTTGATACACACTCTAAAGACTTCTTGGGTGCAGCATGAACACAATAATGATTGCTGCATATCTACACATTATGCTCATTGAAAGCTCTTGGTTCATTTTGGATTTAACAAGGGCTAGACAAATAATTGGTTTTTTTTAGGCTTCATGCAGTACTACTGTTTTGTTGCCATAAGAAATGAGCTAAAGTTTCCCATAATACGGACATCTTTTTTCACATTTTCTTTTGTTTTGGTAAAGTCAATTGTACTAATCTGAAGTATAACCAAAACAAGGTAAGTTATTTTTGAGTATAGATGAAACAATTGTGCTTTTACTGTTCTCTGTTTCTCCCTGCTCTGTCCCATTGCTCAGTTGAGTAAAGTGTGGACGGGGTGGGTCGGTGGGTGAGTGCAATATCTCCAAATGGGTGTAGGTGAAGTTCTTAGGTATATGACAAGTAAATATTCTAAATTATCATCTCTATCCTTTGCTTGATCAGTTTCTCTCTCTCAAGTAGGCTGAAGTTTGTTGAGACTTTAGTTTATTTTTGGCACTTATTTTGTAGAATAAGAGATATTTTGAAAATTCAGATAAGTACAAACAGGGTTATTAGTAAGTATTTCATTTGATATATGCATATCAATTCAGAAAAGAACAAACAGAGTTTAGATCCGGACTGTCCGGTCTGCTTTGGCATGGATATTAAAAGACTCCCGTGCATTTCATCTCGGACCGGATTGATCCAGATTCTAATCAGATGGTTGGAATCCAAACTCAAAATTTTAGTTACTTCAGGGGATCCGGACCGAGGAGAATGGCAAAAAAGTTTGAGAATGTTGAGGACAGTTTTAGCCGAAATTTTTATTAATAGAAAAATAAAATAAAAAAATGTCGACATTGAAGAAGACTTTCGTGGAAATTCGAGATATATCAAAAACTTCATAGTCCATAATGGATTAAGCAGGCTATTATGGTCTATCACGGCCAGAGGAAACTGAAAAAAAATAAAAAAACCGGGCCGTTATGGTCTATCACGGCTTGACCCCAGTGAAATAAAAAAACCTAGACGTTATACTCTACCACGATCAGACCCCAGCGAATTAAAAAAAAAAAATCATGACCCCTCCCTTCATTCCCACACATCGCGCCGTAGTCTCTTTCTCTAACCCTACCACGCACACGCGCAGATAGAAAAGAAAAAAAAAACGCGAGATCCCCGCTCCCTACGCACCTGTGCTCCCTACCCACTTGTCCCGGACCGTTCTTCTCCAGGACGTCCAGCTCCGCCATTTTCGGCTGGCCCCCGACTGTGACCGAGAAAAAGTATGTTTTTTTTTTTGAAATTAAAAAAGGTAAATTGCCAATAATTTAAGGTTGGATTTGTTGTCAAGGTTATTGTTAGGTTTAATTATGTGAAATTGCACTAAAATAGATTTAATTTTGTAAATTAGCATCCGATTAGGTTTAATTTTTGTTAATTAGTATCCGATTTAATTTTATGAGTTAGGTATAATTTTGTGCAATTGTACTCGATGTCAAGCATGTAGGATGTAGAATGTCAATGTAAATGTAAATGTTTATAATATAGTAATATAGTAAGATTTTATTCAGAACTAATCAACTATTGTTGTCTTTTTTTAATCCATTGTTTGTACATAATTATGTTGCTCCACTATTAAGGACCAATTGACTCTGCTCTCTTCACTTTATTCAGATTGGTTATTCTAGGATACATAAATAAGTATCTGTCAATCATATTAAAATCTTATATTAAAGAACGCTGTACTTTTTTATTCTACTATTCAAATAGTTCTCGTTTCAGATTGTTAAGGCACTGGTTGGCATAATTAATAAGGAGTCCTAAAAATGATCGCGGAACTAATCACTCTATATTGAACAGCAAAATTGGTCATGAACCAATGTAACAGCTTATTTTGGTAAAATGTTGAACTCACAGAAAGTACCAGGCGTCTGAATTCGTATCACCTAAGGTAACAGAATATTTTTGTTTGGATCTGGACCATCCAATCAGAATCTGCACGACTATTAAAGTGGCCCTGTTTGTTCCACCTCGGGCCAAATTGGTCTGGATTCCAATTGGACAGCCGTGATCCAAACAGAAATATTCTGTTACCTCAGAGGATATGGATTCCCTGGCGTCCTCAACTCCTCAGAGGATATGGATTCCGAACCGTCCGATCTGCTTGGGCACAAGTATTCAAGAAATCCCGTGCATTGTACTTTGGGCAGAATTGGCCCGGACTTTGATCGCACAGTCCATATTTAAACTCAAAAATTGAGTTACCTTGGAGGATCCTGACTGGGAAGTATTGTCGGTGTGGCCACACGTCTAAATTAAATGATGTTTTAACTTGCAATTGTAAATATACCAAAATCAGTAATGATCTCTCAAATAATATCAAACCATCATCTTTTATCCTGCAATTCATCTCAATTTTACATAACAATAGACGTCGCTATGTCACCACTTGGCTTCACAAGTTGATGAATGCTAAAACTCGGGATATGAAAGTGGAAAGCAAAATACTGCTATATGTACAATAATCTCGTCTTTTCCTGCATGACTTCTGCATACAAAATTTATATTCACAGCAAGCTAGTATGGGAAATTGACTACGATAAGTGAACAAATGCTGACACCCATATATACAGAGATTATCAAAACTTGTAAAACAAATACAGCAAAAAAAACAAATGATGGTTCATCCATTGCTCATGCAAAGAGAATTCTAGCTTCAAAGTTGCATGCCTGATAGATATCAGCACGCATCAGATCTATGGGGCCATGATCAAGTGTGTAACGTTCGGGACCAAGGTACACACCCCTCCTCTCCATAAGGGACAAGGCTGCCTCCTTTCCATGTTTCGAAGAGTACAGCTTCAAGTACTCGATATCCTAACCAAAAAAAAAGAAAATAAGAAGAAAAGAACCAGTGGAGATAATATGGGTGAGTGCATACCTTTAACAATAATCTATCTAACCAGTTGAGGGTTGAGGAGAGAATATGGGCCAATTCTAACCAATTCAAGCTCATGAAACATATGCACCATCTATCCCAAAGGTCTGCCTAGGGATGCAAATTTTGATAGTAGTTTCATACCTGCAAGCCACTGAGAATGCGCTCTAACCGAACTGACGCTACAGGCTCATTCGAGGAAGAAAAGACCTCACCAGGATAAAAAAGGACTCCGTCACCAGGAGGAAGGCCACGTCTGAAACTTATCTGAGACACATTTTGCAACCAAAAACAGATTGAGCCATACGTTCTGAGAACAATTAATGTGCTGGAAAGAAATTAAAAATAACCTTTATGTAGTACCTCTGCACTTGGTATTGTGGCTTTCTCGTAGCAATTAGCACCCCAGTAAAGAAAACCAGTCCCACCTTCCTTCCAGACTCGCCACATCACAGCACGATGTTGTGTACCACGCATTCCCAGGTGCCAATTTGGGTGTGGATCCGTCGGTCCCAAGCATACATAAGTCCACCACTCCTGCATTTTATCAATGATAAAACATATTAAAAAGAAATGAAAGCAACAATGTACTAAGCAATAGTGCATCAAGTAATATAGCCACACAGTAACGGTTCTGGAGCTTACTTCACCATTCTCAGGTTGGAGTTCACAAACAATATCTTTCACAATGTCCTCTCTTGAACCAAGAACCCACTCACTACAGAATTAAGAAGAAATGACAAAGAACAATGTATCAAATGTTTTAAACACAGACACACACACAAAGGAAAGAAAAAAGAAAGAAAGATAAAAAGTACCTTGTACAAAATATTTGAGTATGAGGACGAAGAATGCCTGGAACTTTCACAAAAGCCTCAAAATTGTTTGCTGCCAACTCAGCACCACTTGGACCTAAAAGAAACCCATTGGAAAAAAAATATGAAACAAAAAATGAATCAGTAACAACATCAAATTTGTAACAATAACTGCATAATTGTTTATCCAAATCACAGGCTGTAATACTCACCACTATAATAGGTCGTCAGAACACGTGCATCAGGTGCATATGCCCTTATCTCGCTTGACATGCTTCGGATCATATCATACTGCTCAAGGTTCACTGGCTGAATTGTGAAAAAAATGACATCACAATAAACAACAATAGGTCCGAGTTGTGACTCTACTACAAAATAACTAATTATGCATAAGTACTAATTGTCCTTCGGAAGAAAATGCACACCTCATCCCACAGGTAAAAGTAAGCTTTCTTCCAATGTGGCTTTGATTTCAAGACCTCAACTTCTCTTCTTAATGAATCTTTTGCTGTATCAGTACTGTAGTATATCAACAAGAAAAAAGTTCTCATTAAATAAAACTTGTTTACAAAACAAGTACACCAATAATATGTCAAACAACATATTAGGTACCGAGTAGTTCAAACAATGCTCCATCTATACCAGGAAAAAATGGGCAGATATGGAATAGCATAAGCTGCTAATCTTGGATCAGAATAGTAGCTATCGGCCTTTGGATGGTCAGCTGAAAAGTAAAAATAACAGCAGGTCTCAAAATCATAAATGAACAGAGCAACTGCTTAGAACATGTATTAGTCAGGTACTAATGCTGGTACCAGCACAATGCTGGCATGTGCTAGACAATAGATGGTGTCAGTAAATGTTGAAAATAGAAATATCTTCCACACCCCTTGCTAACATGATAATTAACAACTCTATCCCTCCTCTCACAGATTTTTGAAATACCCTAACGTTACCCTTCTCACCATTTATGTACACATAATAGCAAGGATGAGTAGTTTGAGCGTATATTCAAATGGAGAAGGTAGAGACCAAGAGAGCATGTTTATTGTCGTTAGGAATACATGTAATCACCGATCAGTACCAATGCTTATTAAGGGTATGCGTTATAAATCTCATTGTGCAGGAGTTCATGCAATGCCATAATTAATCCAACTTACAGTATATCCCTTGGAAGTGCTGTCCTTTATTGAACCTCTCTTATAGAGATAATTATAACCTTGAGAAAGAAAAATACCTGGCCATGGGCAAGTATAAGCCAGCACTCGCATGCTTTCACCCCATCTACAAAAGAATGGGCTGATCCGGTACTGAAGCAGCCATTCAAAATGCTGGTCTAATGCATCATACCAGCTTTGACTACCATGCTGTAGACAGAAGCGATCCTCGATAACTGTTTCTGATACCTAATCGAAATCAAGGTATAACATACCCTCTGAAGATAAATGGAACATCAAACTACTAGTGTTGTTAACATGACACTGGATTTAAATTCATTTAATTATGAAGAGCATCACAAGCATAATGCACTAGTAGGCTTGGCAGGAACATCACCGTGGAAAAATTAGAATCCTCAGTTTTTTCACACACAAATAAAACCTAATGCAGGTTCTACGAATTGTTCCAATCAAAATTTATCTCAGGTGATGTTTGAAAATTCTTAGTTTACCATAACAATATATGCTCATAGCAAAAAAAGCAGTGTATGGATTGGGAATTTACCAGTTGCTTCTTGCAAAATCTGAAAACTAAGAATTTAATTAAAGACAAAAAAAACTATTAATTGACCAACTTTCTATAATTCGCTCAAGGAAAACGGGAGAATGGGAATTATCAATTTCCAGTTCCAAAATGATGCACTGCTAACAAATTGGCTATGGAAGTTACACAAGAACCCGGACTGCCATTGGACTGAGACGTTTCAGCTACTCTATGGGATCCAAGACGTAGCACAACTTGACTCTGACAACAACCAGTCCTTCCTAAAGTCCCTGCGGAGGCTGACATCTTTGTACTCATGCTCTGTCGTACCTCACAATGAGGGAACGCAACTTGTATGGTGCTGGACACAACAAGAGCAATTCACAAGTGCATCTGCGTATGCTCTCATGCACCACAGAGGTATCAGCTGCATATCAACAAATTATCTGGAAATTGAGGGCCCCTACCAAGGTGAAAACTTTCCTCTGGCTGGTAATACAAGATAGAATTCTGACACAGCAGCACCCGTATAAGAGGGAGGGGCTGGAACGCCGCACCCGGATGTCAACTGTGCGGTGCCACTCAACTCGAGACAAGAGATCACATCCTCTGGTACTGTCCTTACTTGGGAGGATTTTGGAGGGGGTTCCAGGGCCATTTCAATATCTCCTGGCCAATAAACATCCTTGACACCATTAACGACATCCGGTGGTCTCAAAGGACTTGTCATCTGCAATGGCCATGCTATGGCACACAGTCTGGGCTGCAGGATGCAGGGCACTCTAGCGAGAGAGGAACAAAAGACTGTTCTCTGACAAGAGCCGAGCTGCGTTACTACTAATACATGATACTGCCCTTGAAATACAACAATGGTGCCAGAACTGTTAAAAGACACTTATCATACTCGAGCTTGGGTCCACAGGGGGTCATTGCAAGTTTCTATTGTTCTTTGCTGGCTGTACATTTTACTTCTTTATAATGGGATTGTACTAGATACCTAAATTGCAAATTTTTCCTTCTTTAATACAAATTGTTAGTGGGCAATTCGCCTGCTAACCTTAAAAAAACTTTCTGTAATTAGGTTTGATTTTTCCTATTAGAGGAACGAAGCTGCAAAGCTGTACAAAAACACAGACTACAAAAATCCAAAAGAATGGCTCGTGAATTATGCAACCTATTAAACAATACATCAGACATGAAATAAATATATATTCACTGCAAAAGATCGGAAAGGATACACCAAAAACAGCTGGAAGAGATGGGGTCAACGGGAGAGTGAAGTCCCAGACAGTCACACCAAATCTTATGGAAATAGAAGTGTTGATGATATTATCTTCATCCATCTCATCGCTTGAAGTGTGATCATCTCTGCATTCCTGAAATGTTGGTAGTAGTAGAAGTTGCCTCAATGATGATGCAGTAGATTTAGCTCCCTCGACCTAAATTTCAAATTTTCAAAAATTGAAGAATAGCTGTCATCAAGCTGCGTAAGACTAATACCTTATAAGTGAAAAAATTAATAATTAAAAAATTGAATTTAGGACAAGTACCGCTTCTTCCAATGGTTTGTCATCCAATGGCTCAACAACATCAAGGCATGATTTTAATTCTTTGTATAGTCGATACTTTTCATCTTTAGGTAGATATGACATTGCCGATCTGCTTTAAAGTAAAAAAACAAGACAAAATATAAATGCCAGATTACGAAGGATTAACTTGCATAAAAAAGGATAGAACATGAAAAGAATCATACTCTGCATCAGGTTTCACCGCAGTTACAATAATCTGACCCTCATATTGGCCAGGTGGTTGGTCATGTGGGACAGTTACAGAAACCCAAATAGCAGTGGTTTCTCTGCGCAAGACAAAAGGATAAATGTTAATTAAATATAACATTGGTTAATAATAAATAGAACAAAACTGTAACCACCATCAAAGGCCATCATATGCCTGAATCAAATGTTGTTAATAATGACAGTATGCTACCGTAAAATGGTGATTTAGAGTCAGCACAATGAAATTAAAATACTACCCAGGAAGAAGATTTATCCGGGAAACCGGTACATCAAGAGGTACGAGAGCATCAGGCACGCCTAAGATAGAAACCACACGACGCAGTGTCACAGATTTCCCAACAACCAATCTGCCATGGAATACATCACAAATCTACACAGCAAAAATTGAAAGATAATCACGCACATTGAAATCCTGGAGTAAAAAAAGTGCAAACCTATCTCCAGAGGAAGAGCATAAATCTGTAGATCTAATCTGAACTGCCCCTGCAATGCCTGAGCCTGAATTGGCGGACCATGAAACTTTGGGCCGCAAAGCAATCTGAATGCTTTCTCTCTCATTTCTGGCGGCCAGGAGAGCTACCTAGAGGGAAGAAAAATGTTAGACAAGCATTGAAATAAATTCACTTATCAATGCAAAATAATGTACCAGAAGCAGTGCAAGCAGAGTCTAAGTATGAGAATGTCCAATTAATCGACTCCAATGATACTCAATTAACAGCGTTAGCAGTTAGAAAACCAACTTTAAGATAGCAAACAAACTAGCTGACCAGAAATTAGACCAGCTGATCTAGTAAGCCATCAGACAGAGCTCAGAGACCAAGATTTCATACATTTATACACATCCTATATGTGTATCTCATCTCAAGGGCTATAATCAACTGTTGGACGAACAATGACGGCTAGTATAAAAAAGAGCTCACAGGCTCCAGAGGTCGAGGAACTTCTTGCTGGCCAACATTGGCTGTGCTGGGCATACACCAAACATGCAATAGCTCTGCTGACTGGACCTTTGTAGGATCAATGTCCCCACTTGTCAGTTGGCTTGGTCCTGTGTCTTCATGCACCCAACCATATGATGTCCCACCTCCAGCAACACCTTCAACAGGTGGCACATTGAAGTTTTGCATATCTACCCCTGATTTTTTTTTTCAAAACATTGTTATTGAATTCAATTAATGATCCAGTGTAAAGGATAAATATCTGGCAACTAAATTTTAGAATCAGTATCTGAAACAAAATGTGAATGTTTTATTGTTTCACATATAGTCAGTGAAGGTCTGGACGTTACGAGAGATGGGAACACTGCATTAGACTCGCAAAAGGAAAATCAGTACAAGAAATCGCAAGTATTACTAAAACCTGATCGGATGTAAACTATATTTCACTCAAACGCGAAAGAGCATGCACGCCTGAACGGTTCTTCCCCCGATCGGAAGCTGTCGTACGGCGAGAGAGAAAGAGGAACAATAAATTGCGTAAAAAATAAACCCGATTTGGAGTGAATGAAAGGAAATCTCTACCCTCTTAGTTTTTCCCGCGCGGCTGAGAGAAAGAGCGCTTGGTTGAGGTGCTCCGATCACTTTCTAAATGAGACGATTCTCTTCTCCTCCTGCTTCCGTTTTATTTACCTAGCGTTCAGTAACAACTGAATAAGGTTTAATTCTGCAGTTAATTCGTCTAATAACTGGCAAAAAATGCTTGTAGCTCGTGACCGCCCGGAATCAGTAGGGGTGTCCGTGTCAATGACTACGATACGGGAAAGCATTTTCATGAGTAAAAAGAAAAGGAATGTCTAATATTTTCTTACACTACACTAAATAGCAAAAGTAATCACTAATTATTGTTTAAACATTATCATATTATTATATTTTATATAATTACCCTATAGGGTAACGGGTACAAAATAGCTTTTACCCGTATCCTTACCCGTTTAGCTAACGAAAAAAATCCTTACCCATATCCATACCCAATAAATTAATGGAAAAAAAATCTTACTCGTATCCGCCTTATCGAATACGGTACGAGTCGGGTAAACGGTTAAAAGGGTATCATTGACACCCCTAGGAATCAGTCCTAGCTCGCTGACAACTTAATCGTTACTTGTCCGAGTTCAAAATGAGTCGCCTCTTCAGTAAAACTCGGTCCAGCTAAGCTCAGCGAGCTAATATGAACCAGCTCGGCTCCATAATCCCAGCTCGTTCACAGGGGCGGAACCAGGATTTGAGTATAGGGGGGCTAAATGATATCATTAATTTTTTTAATAAACAAATGCATAACAAAATATAACACAAAATAAGAAGATCCTTCACTATTTGATTTCACAAAATGATACAATAAATAACTAACACCAACAAAGTGTCATATCTATCAAAATCAAACTAAAAACATAATATTCATATCTAATTTTGTTTTTTAAATTTTACATTGAAACCTTATAACTTTGTATATTATTAGAGGAGGGTTCCACTGCACCCTCTTTTGGTGCACCTAAATGCACCCAAAACTCATATGGTGCATTTTCAAAGTTCAAATAGTCGATTCGAACCTTCCAACGTGTTCTTCATATTAAAATGTGCTTGGAGACCAAATTTTACATTTTTTGGAAATTTTTTACTATTTTTTCAGAATTTTTGAAAATCACTAAACAATAATTTGAAATTCAGCAAAGTGATGATTTTCAAAAATTCTGAAAAAATAGTAAAAAATTTCCAAAAAATGTAAAATTTGGTCTCCAAGTACATTTTAATATGAAGAACACGTTGGAAGGTTCGAATCGGCTATTTGAACTTTGAAAATGCACCATATGAGTTTTGGGTGCATTTAGATGCACCAAAAGAGGATGCAGTGGAACCCTCCTCATATTATTATTGGGGGCTTATACACGTAAAATAAACCATATGTTTTTATATACTTAGTAATAAAAAAAATTCAAACCTTGGGGGTGGCTTAGCACCCCCCAGGCATGCCTATGATCCGCCACTGCTCGTTCAGCTTGCTTGGTTCCTACTACAAGCCAATTATACGAGTTGGACCTAGCTCGTTGCCACCCCTAGTCTTAATCTTTATTACGTAAACAGGTGATGTTTGGTTTCTACTCAAATTTAAATTTAAAAATGATCAAAGTAATATTTTGTTCCTTCTTGCTCTATATATTTTAGATCTTGTTTGACAGTTTAAATTTTATTTAAATCGATTCACTCTAAAAAATATGTATTTTGGCAATGAACTCTTATCTTAATATGTTTAGAATTAACTAATCCGCCTCAAAACATAAAATAACTTATTTAAATTAATTTAAATTTTTCTCCATTTTACATTTTACATCTCGTTTATTTTACTCTGCGATCAAGCTTGATCAAATTTGTCGGTTTT
The DNA here is from genome assembly GCA_011114355.1 of Carex littledalei. NCBI lineage: Eukaryota > Viridiplantae > Streptophyta > Magnoliopsida > Poales > Cyperaceae > Carex > Carex littledalei. The sequence goes on along the minus strand of CM022101.1, from coordinate 2,413,592 downwards.
CTTCTCATAATCCACTTTTCGAGTTCCGACTATGTAGATTTCTTCAGCAGTAAAACTTAAAAATACCTAATTCTTCGGATAAAAATGCCCTTGCATATTCTTTTTCGGATTACCTAACCAGTTTACTTTTATTTCAAAGGTGTTGTTCGGCAAGCTCAGCTTAGGCTTTCTGAGTCTTAAACTTACCAAACGGGTGCTTCTAAGTGCAACTTAATCTCACCTCCTTAGTGCTTATTTTGTCCACCTTTCTTAAGCTTGCTCAAATTTTTAAATTATGGTTTCATATGACTTAAGCATTTTATCAAGCTTAAGCCTTTCTTAAGAAAGTTACTTTTCAATTTTATTGCCGAACAGTGCAGATTAATGCAGCTTAAAAATTAAGTCTCACATGGTTGCAGAACAACATTTACAGCATTTAAATGTAATGAGACAACATTTACATATTTTTCCTAATAAATAGTTAATATTGTTTTATCTTGATTCTCTCATTTCAATCCATCCTAGAGTCTCTGTCAAAATGTCAAAAAGTTACATTATGAAATCTCTGGTGTTTCTCCTTTTAGGAGTGTCCGTCTCTTGCGGAACTTGATGACGGCTTGGGTTCATTTTGATGAGTTTAAATTGAACTACTACTTTTAATATAAATTAATATATTTTTTAATTCTAATGTCTACTTACGTTCAGATCACAAGCGCATGATCCTACCGTGTAGTATAATTGGGGTGTCGATCCACAGTGATAATGTATTAGATTATAAACACTTTTTACTAGTTTAGGTGCTCCGGTTGGTTGAAAACAGTTTAGAAAATAATTTTATAATAGTTTTGAAAAGTTTGTTGGGAGGTGGAAGTACACCCAATTATCAATTACAATATAAACCTTTTCCCCTCCGCTAACCCTTTCTGAAGCACACTTGGTTATAACTCATGTTTTATTTTGCGTAGTTACCTATTAGAAAGGGTTTATATTAGTGAAGGATGCTACTGGTTTTGACAGTGGAATTTTGTAGGTTATGTTTGGGTGGAGAGTAAAATTTTTCTGTTTCATGATTCACGGTCTCGTCTTTAGTCTTGGATTGAGAAATATGGATGGTGTCAATTTTCATGTGCTCAGCCTAGATAAGCATCTCAGGGTTATAAATTTCTGACTTTCTAAAACAGGATATCAATACTTGAAATTATATTTTGTTTTATCATTTGTTTTCAGTTTACTTGGTTATTCTTGTTTATGCTTGAAATTATTTTTGTTATATCAGAAAATAGCATATTTTTATAAATCCACTGTACCGGTACAAAGAAGAATGGGTTGGTACAGTAAAAAGAATGGATTTGGTACTTAAAACTATGTCAGAAAATAGCATACTTTTGAATTCTTGCGATAGATTCACGATATGAGAAAGTAGCATATACATGTGATACTTGAATTCTTTGTAATCACTATTTTGTTAAAAAGAATGGGTTGGTATAATTTAAAAAAAAAAAAAATCAAAATGTATAGAACCATTGTTCCGGTGTGGGACAGAATTGGAAAATTGCTTTTTAGGTGTTTTTAAGTTATGATTTGGTATTTTCTACCGAGGGAACGGGATCACCTGTTCTCTTGTGAGCATGAAATTTCTGACCCTAAAGTCACTGACACGTGAGTTTCGAGTGGATTTTCACATTTAAATATTGGATATAATTTTGTCTCAAAACCTACTCTGGACACATTTGTCAGTGACTTTAGGAGCAGGAATTTTCTGCCCGAGTAGGAGATTCGGTTCCTTTGTTAAGAGCGAAAACAAAGATACTGGTACAGGTCTACTTGCTGATTGGTGGAATCAATCTGCCGTAAAAAGATAATTAAGAAAAATATATAAGGAAAATGGAAGCATCGTGTAACATACCAATTCTCTCTGTGCAAAATTAAATTACTAGGAACATCAATAAAATGATATATTTAAGTAGGACCAACTGACTATTTTGTTGTTGGCTTGTTTTATAAAAAGAAACTAAGAAAGTATCGTACTAAGGATAAAATAGTCACAATAGATAACATATAAATTATATTAAAACAAGTAACTCCTTCGTGTATATTCCTGGAGCAAGTAACTCCTTCCCTCCCCTCCCATCCCCTTCCCTTCCTCTCTTATACTTACTGGAACACACCCTACGGAGAAATTCCCTTTCTGAGATCTCTGGGCCATCTCAAATCGGAAACACCCCATTTGACCCCAACAACATAACTCTCCAGTCCCCACCGTTCGTCCACTCGTCTCTGCACTTCTCTCTCATTCCTACACACTCTTGCCCCTCTTCTCTTTCTCTAGAGGATCGAATCGTGGATCTTGCCAGTCGCTAAGAAGTCTCCGACAAAGGAAGCAATAGGATCTCTGTAGTTGGGTCCCACTGAAGAGATGCTCTCCAATCATCTCTCGGATGGGATCGGGATGACTCGGGTCCCGTGGTCTCAATTGCCAAACGCTGAGGAGCCTGAAGGTTTGTCCACCGTTGATGATGAACTAATGGTGGCTGCGAGGAATCTTGCTGGTCTTATTGCTCCAGTTGAAAGCTTGGATTATGAGGTCATTGAGAACTATGCCTACAGAGAACAACAGGTTTCGGATCATTCTTTTACTCAATTGAATTTGACTGGCTATGAACCAAATATACCCTTCACAGCTTCATTGGATTTGTCCAATTGGATGTAAGACCTTACTTGTTTAGTGGTGAAATGGAACTTTTTAGTGAATTACCAGGGGACAAATTGTGCGGATTGACGTATTTTAGAAATTTCTAATGGGTTCTCTTATATTTTTCCTTTGGAAACTAAATGAAGCTGTAATAAGTGACGAGAGACGCTATACTGGTAGAAAGTTGAGCCGTTTGCACTTTCCTTTCAATTGAAATGATGTCTTTCTTTTGTCAATCTGGTAGGCACAAAAAGGGAAGATATGGGTTACATACACTGTCATGGTCAAGTGGTTGTTTGCACTACTTATTGGTATTGGTATGTTATTTTAGCTTCTATATTTGTCATATTGTGATATCCTTGTCTATCGGAGCTTGAATGATAACTTTTTGTTTGCCTATTGATTCATTTTCTCATCAGGGACTGGATTTGCTGCTGTTTTTATCAATCTAGCTGTTGAGAATTTTTCTGGCTGGAAGTACACTGCAACTTTCTCTATAATACAACATTCATACTTTGTGGGTTATTTGGTGTATGTACTTATCAATCTGGCATTAGTCTTTTCTTCGGTATTCATCGTGACGCATTTTGCACCTGCAGCTGCAGGATCTGGTATTCCGGAAATTAAAGGATACTTGAATGGTAAATTCTTTTTGTCCTATTTTTTTTTCTCTGGTATTTAGTGGCTGCTTAATAAATTTCACCTTTAACGAAGTCAAAATCTCTTGTAGGAGTTGATACCCACGGGATTCTCCTTTTCAGAACATTAGTTGGAAAGGTGCGTCTTCTGTCCTCTTTTTGATTGATATCTGGAGAATGTTTATGGTTTTAACTAGTATGTCTGAAGACAGATATTTGGAAGCATCGGGTCGGTTGGAGGTGGACTGGCTCTAGGGAAAGAAGGACCTCTTGTTCACACTGGTGCTTGCATTGCTTCTTTAATCGGACAAGTATGTCCTTCGTCACCAATGACATATCTGTTCATTTTTTTTTTTCTGTTTGAAGCAATGTTGAGTACGTATCTCATGTGGGCTTTTGTGCCCTTTGGGATTATCAGTACCCCTTGCTTTTTTGTCTATTACTCGGTCTCTTATTTTCCTTATCTGACCAAACTTTATGTTCCAATAACAGTCCTACTGAGAAGCAACCTGATATGTTCTAACAGTATTTGATATACCCTTGTGTAGTTGCCTTGTGGCCTTTTGAAATTGTTGTCTGGAAAAGATTTGATTTGAAATGATTTACAAAATGTGCATGGTGGATCTTATGTACGGGTGCTGTTGTGTTGTTGGTTGCTTTTATGATACTGTGTGGTTGTTTGTGATGTTTCTATGTTATGCTTTTGGTTGTATGAAGTTTAGTTGTAAGTTTCTTTAAAAGATAGACTTACCCTAATGGTGCCGGGTTGTGATACCAACTTATTTCTAGTTTCTAATGGAACTGGTTGCATGCAAAAAAGATATTCACAAAAAAAAAAAAAAAAAACTTAACTGTTCAATGAATTTTGGAATGATAGTACCCTAGAAAAATTAGTGCAAGGTTGCTTCACATTTTTAAATGAATTGTCTTATATCTATTGCAGGGAGGAACGACAAAATACCACCTAAATTCCAAGTGGTTTCACATGTTTGAAAGTGATAGAGACCGTCGTGACCTTGTGAGTTGCATCTCTTTTTATTTTGCTTTATATTTTGAATGATAAAAATTGGCACTTCACTTTCCATTGATCAAGTGAATCTGATGTTATCTTTTTATTTAGTCACCGTTCTTAAGCCTTGGTTTTTGTCTAGCAAGTAACATGAGACTGCAGCTAACTTGAGCTATGCCACATGGACCAAACGACTTAGATTTAGAAACTGAGTTGGGTTTTTTTATATTGCTAAATTTTGAAGTCTCGAAGACATGCATTAGTGACGTTCACGTACTGGATATGGACATATATGTCATAATTTGTAGTACTGACGTGTTATAAATTATGGATAAAATAACTTTACTAATAATCCTTAATCTCTACGCACTAATGTTTCAAAAAGGTCACATGTGGATGTGCAGCTGGAGTTGCAGCTGCATTTAGAGCCCCGGTTGGCGGGGTGCTTTTTGCCTTGGAGGAAGTTACCTCGTGGTAAGCAAATTGTTATCTATTTTATCTTTTCAGACTAGTGCTATTGGTGGGAAAACTGTTGGTGTATACATAAAAAGCATACAAGACTACTGTGTTGGGCTAAAACTCGATGTATAACTCTTGATCAAGTATTACTACCTTCACAAAGTTCCTGAAAGAATCATAAATTTGTCAGATCAGTAGTAAAATGGTATCAGGCTGGTATTGAATCAGACTTAAGATACCAAAATCTGGTGACTAAGATGCTTAGTAACCCAATTTTGCCCATGCAGATAAATGTAAATGCTGACTCAACACATGAAATAAGCTTAACCGTAGGAACATAACTTCGCTAGTTAGTATGATTTGAACTGGTTAGCAGTTTGGTAAATAATTCAACTTTCTGCAACCTGATTTTGTTAGTTGATATGATTTGAATTTCTGTCTATAGGTGGCGAAGCCATCTCATGTGGAGAGTTTTTTTTACATCTGCTGTCGTTGCAGTTGTGGTACGATCTGCAATGAGCTGGTGCAAAAGTGGTAAATGTGGTCATTTTGGCTCTGGTGGTTTCATTATCTGGGACATATCTGAGTGAGTACACCCTTCTATCGTATTTTTATATTTATGTAATTTTGTAGTTTAACAGGTATCTTGAAGTGAGTATATTATGTCTTTCAACGAGCAACTTCAATATCATATAGACGTCTGGATGTTCATTTATTTTGGATTTTTTAATTCTTGGATATTACGTCTTCCTTGGTGGTTTCTTTAACCACCTTTGTTGTGAAGACAATGGTTAAGTTATTGAACTTTTTTATTTGATTGTTTTTATTATTTTGAAGTGGTCAAGAAGACTATTCTTTTCAGGAGCTATTGCCAATGGCTGTTATTGGGGTTATTGGTGGTGTTCTTGGTGAGTCTGACATAGCCTTTTCATTTTATTATTCGTTATACTTTGCTTTATGTACATATGAGCATTAAGATTTATTAACTTGTTTATCAAGCGAAAGCTGCAAATTTTGGTTAAAGATAGCCAAATAGGGTTTTCATGTGATCTTCATCTTTTAGAAATTGAAAAGGCAACATTTTCTGAGGTTTATTAAAAAGTTGTATAAACCAAGAGAATTAAGTTTAAGCACCTTTTGCATTACAGAATACTTCACTTGTAGTACATAACTTTGTTCGTGTATTGGTGTCTGTTCTCTGCTATTAAGCTATGTAATATTTACTTGTCAGGGGCCTTATTCAATCAATTAACATTTTACATAACCAAATGGCGCCGCTCGTACTTACATAAGAGAGGAAGCAAGGTCAAGGTAAATTAGTTCTCTCCTCTGCATCTAGCAGCCCAATTTAAAAGCCTATTAAGTTTTAAATGTTTTACTTCTTTTGCTTCTGGTATACCTAAATCAATCTTGTTCGGTTTTACAGATTTTCGAAGCATGCCTCATATCAGTGATAACTTCGACCATATCCTTTGGCTTACCGCTTCTAAGGAAATGCAGTCCCTGCCCGGACTCTGAAACCAATCCTGGAATTGATTGCCCCCGACCTCCTGGCATGGATGGAAATTTTGTAAATGTGGGTTTGCTTGTAATAATTATATGATGGCCGAGTTCATGAGAAGTCAAATTTGGCCTTTCAGGGCATAAATATACCCTAATTGACCTAGACAACCCAATGTAAGCACAGACCAATAAAAAAGTAAATAAAGATAAATTGAAGAGTACTGAAATAGTAATACCTTAACCGGAACTTTGAGTGGACAAAGAGTCAAAACTGATTTTTTTTGTGTTTTAATGTATATTGGATTTTTGAAAAAAAAATTATTTAAGACTTCTACTTTAGTGTTGTATTAAAAAATAGAACTTTTTTTGTTAAATGCAGTTTTTCTGTTCTAATGATAAGGAATACAATGACTTGGCAACAATTTTCTTCAATACACAGGTTGGACCACACACTAAGTATTCCACTTTCCTGGACAGTTTACATGGTGTTTAAGCTTTGTAAATCTAATTTTCTTTTTGACATGGTGCAGGATGATGCAATACGCAATCTATTCAGTGCAAAAACATTCCACGAATACAGTGCTCAGAGCCTTCTAACTTTTCTGGTATAGTTTTGCTCGTTGATTATAAATCAAGACGGTATTGATATATCTCTATTAAAGTTATTGGTGGTCACGAAACTTTGCATGCTGTCAGTACCTATTCATTTGAGCCACTGAACTTCCGATTTGTCACAATTAGGTTGCCATAGCAGAGTGCTGATGTCATTGTCCTCTTTAGAAAAAGTCAAGTCATCTGCATCACCGTCCATATAAGCAAAGGTCGCCGACATCAGCACAATATATATTATTCTCAGCAGTCTGTTAGATTATATGGATGGAGAGATATCAATGTGTGACCTGACTGGGACAAATTGAGAGTTCAGTGACTTTGGGCGGGGGGGGGAGGGGGGGATCATAGTCTAGCGTCCAATCTAAGATGAAGGGCAATACCAGTAATCTGGTACATTAATTTGCAAGTACAATACTGGTAGTCTGGTTCTAGTTCATAAAGTCTGTCATTCATTTAGAATGTGGAACTTTGATCTTAAAGAGCAAATCAAGATTTGCTATTGTTGCTATGTCAGGTTATGTTTTACTCTCTCGCTGTTGTGACATTTGGAACTGCTGTTCCAGCTGGTCAGTTTGTTCCTGGAATAATGATTGGATCAACTTATGGGCGACTTGTTGGGATGCTTGTTGTCAAGTTCTACAAAAAACTGAATGTCGAGGAGGGAACGTGAGTCGTTTGTTTATTTAAATAATTATTGCTCTTATTCTTAAATTTGATATTGTTTGAACTGTTCCACTTCCATCTGATCAGGCCTTTTCTTTTCCAGGTATGCTCTTCTTGGTGCGGCTTCTTTTCTCGGTGGTTCTATGAGAATGACTGTTTCTTTATGTGTCATTATGGTTGAAATCACAAACAATTTGAAGCTCTTACCACTCATCATGCTTGTTCTTCTTGTTTCTAAGGTACACCTTGTATCTGAATTTCTTTTGGGTGATCTTACCAAATATATCTCACCGTCCCATATATACAGGCTGTAGGTGACTTTTTCAATGAAGGATTATATGAGGTCCAAGCTCGACTGAGAGGCATACCTTTGCTTGAATCTAGGCCAAAGCAGTTCATGCGTAACATGACGGCAAAAGAGGCATGCAAGAACCAACAGGTACTTCTTGCGAAAAGTCAGAATTTTTTATGATATGAATATTGGTATATGTTTTTAATTTTTTACTGATTACCCTTTTTGTGGTTTGTGAAAGGTTGTGTGCTTCCCTCGTGTTGTTAGAGTTGGAGAACTTGCGTCTATTTTGAGAAGCAACCAGCACAATGGTTTTCCTGTAAGTTAAACATAGTATGCAATATTTCTACACCAAGAATCTTGTGCTTGAAGTTAGATTGACAGTGATTATATGGCTGTGAAATGGAACATCTGTTTGGTGTTGACTTGTATTTGGTTTCTCTGTGCCTGAAGTACTTTCAGCACTAAGAAGACATTCAGTCTTTCTTGTTAGATTCGACAAAAGCCTGACCTGAACATAAAGGAGCCATTTTCATTTTTTACCAGTCTTTTAATATTACTCTTCTGCAATCTACTTACTCCTGCGTAATTTAATTTTTTATTTTGCTGGTGTCATGTTAAATCAGGTTGTAGATCATGGACAAAATGGAGAGACGGTTGTTATTGGTCTCATACTTCGTAGGTATGCCCCGTCTGTTGCCCCTCCCCTCCCTTTATCATGTTTACTTCAGCAACTTACTTTTGTTTTGTTTTGACAGTCATCTCATTGTACTCCTTCAGTCAAAGGTGGATTTTCAGAGCAGTCCATTTCCATGTGGCCCAAGAGGTGTTTTAAACAGGTAAGTACTTCCGTAAGTCAATTTGATGACTCCAAAAGCTTATGCAATTAATCCAAGTTTTTTTGCCTATCTTTTTTCAGTCACAAATTAAGTGATTTTGTTAAACCAGCATCAAGTAAAGGGAAGTCCATAGATGATATTCAAATCTCCGAGGATGAACTACAGTTGTATTTGGATCTTGCTCCCTTTCTAAATCCTTGCCCCTATGTAGTGCCAGAAGACATGTCTCTGGCAAAGGTAGTACAAACTAGTTTTGGCAAATGCCGACTCAACCCACCAAGTCTGATTTGACCTGGCCAATTAAGGCTAACTCAATGGGTTAATGAGTTGGGTCGGGTAACGATTATATGAACCGTTGGAAGGTCTACCAATTTTGGTGCTTATTTTTTTTGTTGGTTAAAATGTTCCTGTTAACCCAATATTTTTCATCAAGAGCTGATGAACAGAACAAAATTCAATGTATCAATTTTTTTCATCAAGAAGTCTATGAGGAGATCAATATTCAATTTATCCTGTACAATAACTCTGAGGGTGCTGAGCCGTCAGGTCAATACCATCCTGTTCCATATGTCAACAGGTCGTGCCTGAGTGAATATTTGGCTCACTTGTGGGCAGGTTGGTTCCGACCTTGTTTGATTAAGTGCTGATCTGATCACAACCTAGACATTGCACCCAGTAATAGAAACAAACACTTCATATGACTGTAATGAGTTGTTATTTTGTGGCAGGTATATAATCTGTTCAGGCAATTAGGCCTACGGCATATATTTGTTGTGCCCCATCCTTCACGAGTTCTTGGGATGATAACTAGGAAGGATCTATTGCTCGAGGTACCAGATGCATTGATTACTGAGGACTGTTGGATGCCATTATTGATTTATATTAATACAATATATTTTATGTTTCAGGAAAATGATAGTTCTGCTACCATGGAACTCCAATCTTCTAGTGTAAGGTCTCTATGCTTCTCATATAAATTATTTGACTATCTAAAACATTCAAGTCATTGACTTATATGTGTAGACCTCATGTCTATTCTTATTTGGTTTGTTTTTTCTTATTGTCAGAGGTCAACAGTACAATGAAGGGATGGTCAGGAGCCGCATACATCCAGATAGTCCTATACTTGATAGTCTTCTGATACAAAAGTAAATAGCAGTAGTTATTTTTTGCAAAGCTATAAAGGTGCTGCAAATTGTCTGAAAAAACAAAAATCTAGTCTTTTTTTATACAGGTCCTTGCAAATATCACCTGTATTTTTTCCCATATTTGATTCAACATTGAATTTGCAAAGTAGTCTGTAAATGTTTTAGTATTTATTTTTGGGGAAAATGATTAAATTGCATTATTTTGAGCATATCCGCTTCTATGGATGTGCTTAACGAATTGTACAATAATCCGCGAGGGTAAAAGTGCTTAATAGTGTCAGTACCGTCACGGACACTCCCGTTCAGCAGTGGAAGAGTGTTAAAAAACATTTGAACAATAGAATGTCATATTGTACTTTTGCCTTTTATAACCTCTGAAAATAACTTTTCTTGTGAGTCCTCTCAACTCTGAGGAGCTATCATTTCTTGTTCTATATTTAAATACTAGATGGTAATTATGGGAGCTCCATTTATCTTGATTGATTTCTCTGTAAGTTATCAGAATATGAGAAAAACTTATTTGGGATTAACATATAAAGCAGTAGTCTGCTTTGATGATAAAGAGTTCTATCCTCATTAATATATAAAACGAACAAAAATGGAAAAAAATCCCAAAAGTAAAAAAAGAAAAAGAAGGACGCCAATACAAAAGCTAGCCAGCAATTGCACTGGTGATATTAACACAACGCAAACTCAGCTCCGCCATGCTGACGTAATAACCAGATCCTTCCCATGCCAACTCAGCACCAAGGATGCATCTCTTCTTGCCACGTGGTATCCATCTACAGAAGCGCCACGAACGAGCCACTCTGCCTGTGCCACGGTATTCTGACTGAATCCAACTGGTGTCAACCTGGTCCGAGTGAGCATTTCCTGAAAAGGTTCCAACTGGCCACACCAAGACTGAACCACATCAGAAATCTTTGGTCGAAAAATACCCCATTCAATCCTTCTTACTGCCTCATCGCCCATACCGGTAGATGCAGCTGCAGCCTCAGTCGACTCGATTAAAGTGCCATAGAACTCAAGTCCCAACGCAACACTCTGTGAGAGTGATGTATGGGTGAAGCAGTCAGTATCAACAGACACAACGACTCTAGGCACGGCACATTGAAGAAAGTGCTGAAGCAGCTTATAAGGTTCAGTGGCACTGTTTTTAAGGCATATCTTAGATGGTGAAAGGACTACTGCAACGGGCTCTCCTGGTACGAGGTGAATCCGTCCAAGTGCATGAAAGCCGATACCAGCAACACAGACAATGTCAACTGAAAAGCGGAGCCCAAGGCTTTGGCCAAAATCACAGAGGTTCTCTGCAGCCAGCGTAGTCTCGGGAGTTCTGTTTTGCACGACAGCTGTGAGACGGATTGCGGGCGGTAGCATCCGTGCTAAGCAGCTCCTTGCAGCAACTGCCTGCGAGAAGGATGACCACTGTCCACCCAGGCCGAGGTCGAAGTCAATGACATGGATAGAAGGAGGTGGTTGTCCGTTGGTGTCAAGCGCCTCGAGGATGCTTTGGTTTGCCGTGAAGCTAGCGAACCGAGGGATAGGTGAGAGGTCAGAAAAGAGCCTCTGAGCATTGATACGGCAGACCACCTCAACTGCTGAAAGTGGCGTCTGATCAGTCGGTCGGTCGTGTAAGGCGAGGGCTGACAAAAGAGCCTCTTTGAAGTAAAAAGCAGCACGGTGTATTGGCACGCCAGAAGGTGCAGGGAGATACTGGTTAAGCCGTGTCAGTAACTGGTGTCCTGACTGGAGGTCTCCAGTCTCGATAAGATGCGATGCTTGGACTAGTACTTCCAGATGGTTGTATTCGTGTGGGAAGGATGTGATCTGAGGCTGGAAAGGATCCAACAAATCCTCCGGGAAGTTGAGCTGGTAAGTTTTCAGCGGAGGCGAAAGGTTGTCTTTTTCATACAGGAGCCAAGAAAGGGTGTCTGATTCGTCAAGAGGATTTGAAGGCGGGGTGATGTGGCACTGGTCACCGGTGGCAGCTGATAGTGCAGAAGCTGGGCTGGATGTTGCACGAGGGTCAAGGACGGACGTCGGCTCGTAACTGAGAGGGGATGGGAAGGGAGTATTGTTATTGTTAGTTGTTTTGGTTGACTTCATGTGCTTCTAGTTAAGTTGATTTCTTCTTTCTACACACTATCTCTGTCTTCTGATTCAATTTGCTTGTGATAGTATGCGTAGAGAAAAGAGAAGAGGGAAGGGTAGAGGTGCGGTTGTAGCTGTCGGGGTAATTATATAGTGGTAAGACAAGTTATGGATGCATAGCATCATATCATATGATCCTATGGCCATATGTAAAGCAAGATGATACCATGGAAGGCATGAGTCAAAAGGTCCTTTTTAGCAAATTTGGCTTCAAGAAGAAGCCTTCATTCCAGACCTTTACAAAGGTTTTGGATAGTGGAGTTGGATACAAATAATGTTTGATTCTCTATCTCATGCGGTTTTACATAAATTGTGTTTTTCGTGTCGATTTCACCCATTTTAGAGATGGACGATATATTCTCAGTCTGAATTTGCCAAACCATTATGTGCCTATACCATTCAATCGTATGACCAGTAGCTAGCTTTGGCTTAAACCAATTTCCGTTTTATTTCTTTTTTGTTCGGTCGAGTGTGTTTCAGCATTCTATGGCTGTGAACTAAAGTGTCTTATTTTCTTTTTTCACTTGTATTAGAAGGAATTTACTTAAAATCTGTACTGAGCACTTAATTATGTATATTGTCGTTCATCTATGGAAATTAATTAATAATATGTTCTTTGTACACAACTTTTAGTAATTGTGTGGTAGGATAATGGTATAAATTAAGTATATATTATAATGAGTTCTTCCCAACAATATTAGCAGAATGTACCCGAAATTATCCCTATATGCTAATGCAAGTAGAAAGATAAATTAACCCTAAGCTAAGATTCGTCACGAAATTAAGAGCGGATGAAAATCCTTCAAAGCTAAACCTATGCAGTGGATCTGAACCATCATTGCAGTACTATTCTTACTAGCCTGACCCACAAGGTTTCTCCCTAGTAGTCTCTAAGTCACCTTTATTTTTTCTACACCATGTATATATTCTTACTAGCCTGACACCATGCAATGTCACTAACTTAATTTGCTTTGCATAATCATGGTCCCTTTCTATGAGCTCTCGGCAATTCGAATCTGATCAGGCTTCACTTTTGTGAACCAGAAGCTTGTCTTCCTGCTCTCACAACCGTGTATGCGTGTAATAACCGTGTCTGAAACCCCAATGGTTTTTATCTGTGCATAAAGATATACTTAGAATATAATCAATGACTGATCGAGGTGGAAAGAAAACAGGATGAGAATATTTTTGGGCACATGTCATTTCTCTATGATTATTATTGGCGATCGCTGTTGCAAAAGATGGTTGTTTTTTTTGTTGTGTGGAAGCTTTTTAAATTGTTGATGAGCCATAAAATTAATTGAAGAATCAATCCTTGGACTTTTGCTGACAGATATCCTAATCACCTTTCTTAGTCATCCTGCTTTACTTCAGGTAGATCTATTGAGGTACTCGGCTTCAACATGAAGCTCTTTAGAGAACTTTTGCTATTGTTGGTTCTGCAATGCAAAAATTGCTGGTAATATTAATCTAATCATGTGTTTGTTATTCATCAAGTAAATAGCACAGAAGAATGCTTAACTTCTAATTCACAGGCCTAAGTATTATTATTTTTTGCATATATTACTAAAATGAATTGAATTAGTAATATGCTACAGTTGAGAAGATCTACTTATTCCAAGGGTTTTGACTTTCAAGCAGACGACGAATTTGACAACAACTTGTTATCTTAATTTAATTAAAACTCTTCAATCTGTGTCGAATAAGGATGGAATTTGTTGCTTAAGAGATCTGTATAAAGTTGATAACCGCAGAAAAGGAACGTTCTCAAAATAAAAAGGATATGTTTGCTTAAGTACACAAGTAGTAGTTTCTTAATTTTCTTTTCTGACTGAAAGCATATTTATTTGCTCTAATTATGAATTTTTCAGCATCTGGGTTCTGTTTGTGCATTTAATTCTGACGTATAAAAGACCGGCACGGAAATGTGATACCGTGAATTAGCAGGGATTGAACGGACAGAAATTTATATATAAAAGAAGTTTTTAGAGGAGAGCAGGGGAATATATTCCCCTAAAGCTACAGCCGTCAGTGTGTTGTACAAGCTGAAAGGAATCGCTCAAGTGCATGCTTTCTTTCACCTCTATGATTGATTAGTATAATGCATCCATCATGCATGGATAATTAATGGTGTACATCTACAGTGGCCGACAAGATCGACTTATGTGGACCATGTATTAGTGATCCATGGAGTGCCACGTGGCGAGGTCGACCAGGCTTGGTCTAGGCGAAAATAATTTTCTAAACGCAAATAAATTCACACCAAACACCAAATCTATGCTTTTATCGACTCAAAATATATTTCTTTGGTTGTCATTTTTTATAATATACTTGTTTCAATTAGACCAAGGCCTGGATTTTTTTTATGATTGTAATTAGCAACAGATTAATGTAACTGATATTTATAAAATTTTAATTTTAATTTTCTTAATACATGTACCAAACAAAGCAGAGTTAACAGAAAATCATCATTAATTTAAGAAAACCATAAAAAGAAATCTTGTTCAATCCAAGTTACGAAAACCATAGCCCATAGCCCATAGCCCACATAGCCCAAAAACATCATAAAATTACGATAGAGTTAGCAGAAAAAAAATGAATTACAATTGATAACATCACCAATAATTAATACTTCTCAAATTATTAATCAGACACTAGAAATCTTCAACTGAGCACTGAGAATTCATACTATTTGTACATGAACCTAACATTTCTTTGCAACTGGATGTTACAAGAGAACTAAAAAGTACATTTGGCCCACAGCCCTTTACAAATTTTGTCTACAATTATGAACCAACGATTTCCTTGAGGCAAATAACAGTGAATTTCAGAAAGGCTGCCAAAAATAATTCAAACGTTGGACATCACCGCCTGAGCTCTTGAGTTTTTGGCTTTTTGCATTCAGATTGCCTTCATTTTAATATTTGCAATCAGTCAAATCCAGCCCTAATTCTGTAAAAAAAAATGTCAAAGAAGTTGATACAAGAAGATCTCAGTATCCCTATAAATAACATGGCCAAACGTTAGAAGTACAGTGCCAAAAGTGGCTCATAAAAATAAAAAAGTTCACCCGCACCTCTAATTTACAAAATACCGGCCATTAGCTCACACAGCTATCACCAATCATAGAACACAAAAGTAGGGAAAAGAGATGAAAGGTCAAAATTGCATACATCAGCTGTCCTTTAGGCAAGCAGAGCTCGATCTTGTCAAGTCCCATGAAGGGGCTGCTGGACCTAGTAAGAAATACAAATAAGAAAATTAACCTTCTGTCCATCTCCATGCACTAAATTACTTTTAGCATTATCGTGCAAATACATGCTCGTGTCGAGTTTTAAGAACATGAAGTATAAGAATAAATTAATACTCTGTATTAGATTTGATCATTTAAGAGCAATTGATTGATTAATAAACCTTTGGAAGGGGAGCGCATGAAAAGAGAAGGAGAGGAGGACAGCTGGCGTGGACAGAGGGAAATGGAGGAGAAGCAGCTGAGAGCACCCGTCAACCTTTGTTTTTCATTGTCTTCTTCTTCGTCGGTTTGGCAGATGGGGTCCTGATGCACTGCAGCTATCTTTAGAGACTCAGGAAGTACACAGTTGCAAACTTGACCTGCATATTGCGAATCACAAGTGCATCTTAGTATAAAAAAAAAATGTTACTCAGGTTTCGGTTTCTGGAAGCTGATTTCAGATTTGAAATTAGGACCATACCATATTATGGAACAATAAACTGATAAAAGACGTACCTATTCTTGCAAGCCGATTTACCCACTTTGGAATTGGTTTTCCAGTCAGCTTAAAACAGGTATCTTCACAAAAGTGGTTGCAATTCTTGATGATTAAATGATAAGTATCACCATTGTAGTTCGTCGATTGATGCTCCATAAATTCTCTAACCTGAAGAGGGTCCAGGCTGGTATTGCCCACAAATATTGATTTTCTAAATCTGAACCCAGGGCACTGACGGGGCTCAACTTCAAATACACCGCTTAGGGGATAATCATGTGCTCCAAATGCATATTCTACTCCGTGCACTAATTAGAAAAGGAGAATTCATGTTTAAAAAAAGTTCCCAGACAATAACCCAATATTAGTAATGCGAGGTCACTTTAACATCAATGGTGCCAGCTATCGATCTAGCAAACATGGCAAATAATAATGAACTTAATAGTTTGACAGCAGTACGCAATATAGTGAAATACAACTTGCAACAAACTTAATTAAAAATTAAGGAAGCAAAAAGCCTAGTAATGAAATGTTCATACAGCACATATTTACACAATGGTACCACATTAGAGTCATTCCATGACCTGTGTGGACGCATGTTGCGATAATCTGGTAGTAATTCCTTCAATTAGGCCAGCAATGCATATGGCCTATTCACAACAATGAGTAATTAAGTAATACCTTCAACCCCGGAATGAAAAATCCCAAGGCCGGCCCAATAAATGTAGCCGTTCATCGGTGTTAGATCGTACACATTTAGATAGACTGGCGAAGCTCCTGACATTTGGACATCTGAGCGCACCCTGGAAAACATACAAAAACGAGATGCCGATTTTGTCCGTAGATTGAGAGGCATTAAGAAACTGCTTTCCTTCTTTGACTTCAAAGTCATTTTCCTACTAGCGAAAAATAAAAGGAAACATTAAAACATAACATCTAAAATTATGAAAGAAACAATAAATAAACACAGTTTATGAAGCCAGTTTCATTCTAATTTTTGGGCCTAAAGCACGAGGAAAGAAATCATAAGCTTGCACATTACGGTACAAAATTGTGAAATTCTAATATACATTTGAGCTACTGAACAATTAAAGCAACAAAACACTATTTTTTTTTACAATAAGCAACAAAACACTATAAATATGCTTAAGTTCAACTGGAAAGCCCAAAATAGATATAACTTGATTCACTGCACGGAGAATTAATTACACCTCTATTAGTCGATCCTGATTGGGAATTGTAATGGAAATTGAAAACCAGCATGGCATACCTAATTATCAAGTTAACTCGTGCCAATCAATCCTGCTATTGACCTAACTCTATTTCAAAGTAATAACCAGCAACTTCCCTTTGACTACGAGTTCAACTATTCAAATTATTAGAGTTAACTTTCCTTTCTGGTCAACAACCAAGATTAAAGAAGCAAAAGAAAAAAGAGACCGTAACAGTTTTTTAAGCCCCCGTTATTAGGTTTCAGATTCTAAAAAAAGGTGAATAATTAAAACCTACAACAAGCTAGAGTAGCAGGTCAATTATACTATCTGAGAGGCTTTCAAGATTATGCAAGAAATTACAAAACCTTCCGATCTGATGATTTCGTACCTTAAAAGGAAGCTCACGACAATTATTAAGTTTAATTAAAAAAGACGAAATTTTGGATCCAGTACGCCGTTGGGAGCATTTAAACGCATATAACAACAGAAAAAACAATACAAGCTAAAAATGCGCGTAGTTCCTCACTCAATCACTAAAAGAACCCAACTTTATAGCCCAAATTAAGCTAAATTTAGCAGATCCAGGACAAACAGACACTCCGAGCTCAAAAAGAACAAACTTTCACAAAGAAAAGGGTGAAATTAAGGCTTACATTACGATAAAGAGCTCCAAACTAACTCAGCAACGAAGAAAGCCTCCTCTGAACAAGTGGGAAAACACCATTGCTGGACGAGGTATAGGTAATTAGCTATTCTAAGGAAGAAAACAGTAGAGAGGGAGAGATTTGAAAAGCTGAAAAGCAAGTGGGTACGAGATTTGAAGCAAGAAACCCCACGGGAAGGGGAAAGGGTTTCAAATCACCTCTCCGAAAACTCTCTCTCTCTCTTTCTTCTCTCTCTAGTGAGAAAGAGATACAGTGATTGGTTCTTTGCGTTGTCTTTGCTTTAATTCTTTTCTTAAATCCTTTCTTTTCCCTGTCTCTAGGCCAGCCACTGTATTTCTGGAGTGCGTATCCTCTGAGATATCTCATATTTTGCGTGACCGACGTGTCCGGTGCCTATTCGGGGATAGCGCAGGGGCCAGTATTATTTGAGTTTTGAGATTCGTGCAGAACGTATTTTAACAGTTGAGATTTTCCAATAAGTCACGCAAAATATGAGATATCTCAGGGGATGCGAATTTGTGTTTCTGCGGGATCTCCTCTCTTATTATTTGATCCTCTGCACAAATAAGAATGGAAAATAAGTCCTTACCTTACTTGGATCGTTAGCAAAAGAAATGAAGTAAACTTTAGCAGTGTGATCTCAATCAGACGGACAAAATGTACTGAAGGACCATTACAGCTTCGGTATTCATTGAAGATGATCCGTACGGCTATAACTTTGTTCGTAATAATTAAGGTTCAACAGTTCAACTTCAATCCTGTCCCGACATTTTTATTAATATCCAAAGTTTAATAGAAATTAATATTTATGCTTAGAACTCTGGATTTTCGTCAAAAATGTCCAAACCGGCCACAAAATAGCCGGCTTAGGAGGCAGGAGTATGGCCGGCTTACTCATTTTTTTTTTTAGAGACACTATGAAGCAAGATAATGAAATGAAAATTTGAATTTTTTTGTTTAAATTATTTGATAGATTACTTCTTTTGATATATAATTAGCATATTTATACTAAAATACGCTACATTATTTGAAATTATGTTAAATTACACTGAATTACATTACGCTAAAATATGGTAAATTACGCTAAATTACATATGAATAGGGAGGATATCTTTACTGAAAAGGCGAAAAACAACGGCGAAACTTCAAACGGTCATAAAACGGCGCTCGAGTGTCCGATTTCAGCATGACCATTTTTCGGAAAGCTTGCAAAAATACGCATGCGTCCGTGCCCGCGATGCCAGATTTCAAAATTCAGAATTGCCAAAAAACAAAGAGAAGAGCCTCAAAACTTGAGTTGAAATTTCCGATTAAGATTTTCATTTCTATTATTCAATCTAAGTAGCTCAGTAAATTAGTTACATAATGAACTTGCAGAATACCAATTTTTACTATTTTTGGAATTTTTTTACTATTTTTTAGAATTCATGAAATATGACACAAAATCGGTCTACTTTAGCGTAATTTTGCATAGTTTAGCGTAACTAGCGAAGTTATTGTAATTTAGCGTAATTTAACGTAATTTAGTGTAATTCAACATAATTTATTGTAATATAGTGTAATTCAACATAATTTCAAGTAATCTAATGTATTTTAGTATAAATATGCTAATTATAAATCAAAAGAAGTAATATAACAAAAAATTTAAATTTTCAGTGTTAGATTTCATTATTTTGGTCTTCATAGTGTCTCTAAAAAAAAAACAAATAAACCAGCCACAAAATGACCGGCTTACTCCTGCCCCCTAAACCGGCCATTATGTGGCCGGGCTTGGGCATTTTTGGCGAAAACCCTGAATTTTGGGCATAAATATTAATTTCTATTAAACTTTGGATATTAATAAAAAATCTCGGAATCCTGTCCGTTTGATTCCTTTTTAACATCGCCATTGGAAGTTACAACGGGTTCATGTTATCAACTACACTCATCTGAAAGGGTCAATCCAGAAGATGTGTATTGATTGTTTAATTATATTAGGAAGAAAAGTTCAAAAAGAAATTAAGAAAATCAATGAAATTTACGATTATTCGATGATTCAATTTATGCCAGTCTGGCAAAACTCTATAGAAAATGAATTACAATTAAAAAAGATTATTATAATTTTATTTGTTATTTGGTTTAAATTTAACTTCAGACAAATTCATCCGATTTTTTTTTGTTCTTTCTTGTGGACTTGTGGTCCTTCTTTTGTCTTTTTTTTATTTTTATTTTTTTGCATCGTCTCCTTTTCATCGTGAGCTTGTTTTTCACGCGACTCTGAATTTGCTTCTTGCTTTAGAGAATTTTTTCAAAAATAAAAAATAAAATAAATAAACAACAGCAACAACTAAGCGAAAAGAAATAGTTAAATAAGGACAACAAAATCTCATAGAAAATTAAAAGCTGTCTGAATTAAGCAAACGAACGAACTTCTCGAATGATTTGCATGTGGAGGTGAGAGATTGGCTGTTGTGCATACACTTTTTAAAGAGATAAAATAAATTGGAGCAAAGTTAGAGTGTGATGTGCTCATCAAAAGAGTTTGGTGAGCACAACTCTAAAAGTATATCGGATCGGCTTCAAACGGCGAATTCAAACTGTTGAAATTCATGTAACTTCATGAGTGATGCATGTACATGCAAAATTTTGAAAGTTTTAAATTTATTTGCTACAAGATCAAGCAGTCAAAAAAATGATGAAAAATGAATATATAAAATAACTTATGAAATGTTCATTTCTTTGACCGCTTGATCTTGTAGCAAATAAATTCGAAACTTTCAAAATTTTGCATGTACATGCATTACTCATGAAATATATAGATTTCAACGGTTTAGATTCGTCGTTTGAAGCCGATTCAATATATTTTTGAAGTTGTGCTCACCGATCCGTCTTGTTGAGCACATCACATCTGGCTTTGCTCAAATAAATTGTTATAGAATTGGGTTAGTAGGAAACTGGGGATTGCCATGAATGGGACAGTACAGGTGGATTGCCATGAATGGGTACAGACTGTCCAGGGAATCGGGACGAAAAGGAAATTTCATAGAATGTAAATAAATTAAGGTGGAAGTTAGGTATATTCCTAAAAAAAATTGAAATTAAGTATTTTTTTTCTTCCAAAATTCATAATATCATAGTTATCCTTCTAAATTTTATATACTCACAACTTTATTTAATTTATTTTTTTATATTTAATACTCACCTTAAATTTATGAAGTATTCATTTTATTTTGTATTAAAGAAAGAGACCTAATTGATC
Organism: Carex littledalei; assembly: GCA_011114355.1. Taxonomy (NCBI): domain Eukaryota; kingdom Viridiplantae; phylum Streptophyta; class Magnoliopsida; order Poales; family Cyperaceae; genus Carex; species Carex littledalei. The sequence goes on along the minus strand of CM022101.1, from coordinate 2,392,759 downwards.
AATTTGTGAAGACAAACGGTTCATTTCTCTACTTCTAATGCATACACAGTGATATTTAGGTATATGTTTGTGTGTGGGTCAATTAGAAGACTGGTCATTATTATTCAGGCTACATATTTTTTTTTAAAAGAGTAAAATCGGATATTCATAAATTTAAAACGAGTTTAATAGAAAAGATGATAAATTGGGTAAGTTTGTGAATTTTTGAAATTTGAAAAAGTAATTATAATATTATAAATTTTAGAAGGAAAAAATTGTAATTGAGGAGTATATATAAAATCTTCCACATAAATTAAAGCCGGCCTGGTAAAAATTCTCCATTGAGTCAAAATCGTGGTGAACACGATTTCGTGATAAACTAATAATCATTGAGAAATGTTATCCTTTCTATCTCTTTCTTGAAATGGTCATAATTTGAGTTTAATATTCATTTTTGGTGGGCCCCGTTAAATGTACCTGGTGTACAATCAACCAAGCTGGATTTTGGGGACCAGAATCTCTGAAGATATTGAGGTGTTTTCTTTTCATGGTTTTTGCATGATTTTGTATAATTTTATGGAGCTATAGTTTTTTTAAATGATAGGGTGATTTATCCTTTAAAAAAAATCATGGCTTGTTATTTAATATCCAAGTAAACCATGGATTTTTCATGATTTCGTTGCTTTAATAAAAATTCACTTGGAATGAATTTTTCAATGATATGAATGACTAGGTGGTGAAAGTGTATTAAATATGTTATGAATTAAGCCATAATTGAAGCAATCAAAAAATCTAATATATAATATGTTATACAATAAAGGCAGAAATATAAAAAATTATAAATTTATTATAATAAATTTTAGTATTATTAGCAGTTATGAGGTATTGGAACCGTCCTCTTATAATAATTATAATAATATGTTCATAACAATGTATAATAAAAAAAATTGTAATTTTGCTGGCAGTAATACATTTTCTTCATGATAAGTTATATTCGTTAGATCCAAATTTTTTTGCAAAATTTTCATCAAAGGAGCGTAACTTATCTTTATAGTAATACACTAATACATTATGAAATTTAGCATATAACTTACATGATACGTTCAACTCAATACATAATTTCTTTTAAGTGCACATAAAACACCTCTTGTTTAGGACCTTCCCAATTAAACAGGCATATAAAACCATAAAAAACTTGAGTAGAAATATTGACAGTGTTGTTTTTGACTTCACGCAACACATGAGTCGTATTGTTTTTCATTTTAACTCTATTATCAGTATGTTACATGAAGTTAAAATAATAATGAATTGCAAGAAGCCTCGGTTTTTTTAAACTGAAGAAAGTTATAGAGAAGTATGAAAAGTAGTTGTTTGATGAAAAATATGAGAAGTCATTGGTACGGTGTATATTAAAACAAAACTAGCTGTAATTAGTTTGATTTCATTTTTCTATGATTTTCTTGCTTTTTCGTAAACTTAAAAAAAACATTGATGTCCATAGTTCGTTTTTCTTTTCAAAAGTAAAAAAAAAAAGTTACTATTTAAAAATTGAAATTACAGAACAATATGATGTATTAATACATTGCTTAATTAAATTAAAAATTAAATCTCACTCTAAATTGTTATTGTGATCAGTTAACTTCGAGAAATTTGGTAAAATAGCATTGTGTATGGAATCAAGGATGGAACTAGAAAATTAAGTTGGAGAGAGGTCTGAAATATAAAATGCATAATGTGTGGTTGTGGAGTTCCAAGTCTCTTTAATCACGAAGTGGAATTCTATCTACTAAGCTATAAGCATATATATATATATAGTGCTTGGCTATTATGCTTATATAAGCATATGCCCACATATGCTTAAATAAGCATTTTTGCGTTTCCAATGTTCAAATGGTCGATCCGACCGTTCATCTTGTTCTCCATATTAATATGTGCTTGGAGACCAAATTTTACATTTTTCTGAATTTTTTTACTATTTATTAAGCCACTTTGAAAATTGCTGATCATATGGTCCAGAATTTTGGAAACACTGTTTTTACTGTTCACCCAGATCAGCAATTTTCAAAGTGGCTTAATAAATAGTAAAAAAATTCAGAAAAATGTAAAATTTGGTCTCCAAGCACATATTAATATGGAGAACAAGATGAACGGTCGGATCGACCATTTGAACATTGGAAACGCAAAAATGAGTTATAAACATATGTGGCCATGTGCTTATATAAGCATAGTAGCCAGCCCCTATATATATATAGAGTAGAACTAGGGTGTGATGCGCTCACGCCGTGAGCGCACCTCCTAGAGGTCACATTTTCAAAGTTCAAATAGTCGATTCGAACCTTCCAACGTGTTCTTGATATTAAAATATGCTTGGAAACCAAATTTTACATTTTTTGGAAACTTTTTACTATTTTTTCTGAATTTTTCAAAATCATCACTATTTGAACTTTGAACACGTTTTTGAAAAATTCAGAAAAAATAGTAAAAAGTTTCCAAAAAATGTAAAATTTGGTTTCCAAGCATATTTTAATATCAAGAACACGTTGGAAGGTTCGAATCGACTATTTGAACTTTGAAAATGTGACCTCTAGGAGGTGCGCTCACGGCGTGAGCGCATCACACCCTAGTTCTGCTCATATATATATATGAGTGAGGCTATGGTGCTATGCATAGCAAGGATGGGGTCCGTGCTACGGCTCAAAATTTGACTTTTTAAAATCCTAACGGTCGATCCAACCGTTCAATGTGATAATCATATGAATATGTACTTGCAAACTAAATTTTATATTTTTTCGAATTTTTTTACTATTTTCTTAGATAGGTAGAAAAATCAGTGTTTTCTGAAAATTCTGGACCATCAAAATTCTACCTATCTAAAAAAATAGTAAAAAAATTCGAAAAAATATAAAATTTAGTTTGCAAGTACATATTCATATGGTTATCACATTGAACGGTTGGATCGACCGTTAGGATTTTAAAAAGTCAAATTTTGAGCCGTAGCACGGACCCCATCCTTGCTATGCATAGCACCATAGGCTCACTCTATATATATATATAGCATAAAATTTTGGATGCTAAATTATACAAAAACTTGAAGAAAAAAATAATTAAATTTTAATATACACAATTATTACTTTTTAAAATTACGAAGGTGGTGAAGCATCTCTAACTTGACTTTGAGATTCCCAAATTATTAATACCAAGTTGTATACGCGATGCTCAATATCAAATTCTACTAGAACTTTCATTAGGATCACGGTAGTAGTTCAATAATAAAATTGTATAGAACTGTAGGATGAAAATAATGAAGGATTTTGGATATTGCTCTCTTATATCCTTTCCAATGGCAATGAAGTTGCGAAAAAAATCACCTTAATGGAATATTTCATAATAAAACTGAGAAAAATGTATATTTTCGTTTTCTCAAATTCTTAGTCTTACTCGTCGTTTTTCTATGGAACGGATCGAACACATTTATTCCAAAACCGAACGAACCAATGGGCCTTAATATTTTGGACTGTTTAAAAAATTGAAGTTTTATTTGATAATATATTAATTAAAATAGAACGACGAATTTATGGTTGAACTCGAGCTTACTACTACCGGTTGCACGTGCGAATTTATTTAAGAAAGCGTGACGAAATTTCGAAGGAAACAATCAGAAGTCTATTATTCTTTCCTTTTGTTTTTTTTGGTTTACATGTTTGTATGTTGGATGGATTAAGACTATCATTGATGTCCATCTCAAAATTATAATTGTACTTGCGATCTTTTCTTTCAAACTTTTATTATTTACATGAGATAGAGACTGTTGTTCTTTTTTATTTGATCTCTCTAATTCCTTCGGCTGATGAGATGGTTAGGAGAGGAATTTTGGAGGCCAAACTGCAAGAAATTAAGATATTTTAATTAAAATTGGAAACTCACTACGCTATAAAAATTAGTTACATTGATTCAGTCATTTCATAATTGAAATTAGAATGCATTATCAATAAAATTACTTCTGTGCTGGAAAAAGAACATTTTATAATGCAAATTCTCGAACATGATTCAACGGGTTGGAATCCTTGACAATGATTTTGACAATTTTATAAAATATTACAATTTTTTTTTAAATTGTACACATGATGCGTGACTCATGGAATTTGTTGTGTATCAAGTTTCATGTAATTTTACAGTCATTTAATATCACACTTGGCAGCTGTTGTCAAGGTTTAAAAAAAATACAATCATTTAATATCTCATCAACTGCAATTAAATATTGACCACTGCGAGTTTTAAGTCGCTCTAAAAGGTAACGTGCATTAAATTTTATCATTTTCATGCGCATCATACAAGTATAATATAAATCACAGCATGAAATGTTAGATTTCAAATTTATAAATTATTTTGAGAGTGGCTACAGTATCTGCACTTATCTTACAAAGTGCATATAAGTTTGTGTTATGTATCTATATCTATGTTTTAAAATTCAAACACTTAATCTTAACAGTTCAAAATAATTTCCATATGATAGTGTACTAAGAGACAAAATTTTACATTTTTTACAACTTTTTACTATTTTGTAGACATGTACAAAATCACATAATCTGAATAATTTAGACCATAAAAAAATAGTGATTTCTATCTATCTAAAAAATAATAAGACATTCTAAGAAAAATTTAAAATTTGGTTTTCAATTATAATTTTATACGAAGATTATATTGAGCAGTTCGAATTAAATTTTGAAAATGAAGAATATATAAGCATAGATCAATCTACGTTTTGCAAAATATCATAGCCTCGCTCAAATATTATTTATCTTGTTAAAATTATTAAGTTAATATATTGTTCATGAATCCTCATCTGATTGGATTTTGGGAAACGAAGATATAGATATATAGTAGGGATCTATTTACGCTTTGCAAAATATTGTAACCTGACTCAATTATTTTTTATGTTACTAAAATTATCAAGTTAATATATTGCTAATAAATCCTCATCTGACTAATTTCAACAATGAGAACAGTCAGAACACCGATATGAAAAAAAAAAATATTTCAGGCGCAACCAAGGTGCAAGATTGCTTTCTCAGCCCACTTCATTGCTGTTTACTTACAACATCCCGTGCAATTTCTTGGGCCCAATCACCCATCTGCCCGGGAGTCCGGATCCCCTAAAGTAACTCAATTTTTGAGTTTAGACGTGTACGGTGCCTATTCGGTGGTAGCGCAGGGGGCCAGTATTATTTGTGGGGTCCAAGTTCTTTAAGATTCGTGTTAAAGCATCTTGGACGGTTTGGATCAAAACTCAAAAATTGGGTTAATGCACTGGATCTGAATTCTCTGCGCGGACGATATAGTACATGTATTCATCCAGACAGTATGCTCTGCTGGCAGCCTGGCACTGAGTCCGGATCATCTGAAGTAACTCATTTTTTTAGTTTGAATCCGGACCGTCCGATTAAATTTCGGACTGCTTCAGAATTTTTTTTTATAAAATAAAAAATTAAAATACCAGAAAACAAATTAATTATTTTTTTCTCAAAAAAATAAGGATCGGATAATTTGGTTGGTACACCTCAGGGGTACTAGAAATTTGATTATATACACGTCCTGTCACAACACCACACCATTCGTTGCATAACAAATTTGAAAAAAGAGATGACCGAATCAAATATATTGATGGATCGGAAATTAGATATGGTACACCTCTTTTTTCTTTTTTTTTGTTTATTAGGTTTAATATATATTTTCTCAAAGGGAGGTGCCAAATCAAATTTTTGGTCTATAGGATACTGAAAATTTGATTCAAGGTGAAATAGACATAAATAGACATAAATTTTTGGTCTATAGGATACTGGATCAAATTTTCAATAACTCTAAGGTGTACCGAAAATTTGATTATATTGTTACTATTTTCGAAGAAAAAAATAATCAATCCATTTTTTGACAAATTATCCTTTTATTTTCTAAATAAAAATATTCTCAATCCGATTGGAAGTGGAAATGCATGGGCTACTTTAATTATTGTGCTAAAGCAGATCGGACAGTCCGGATCTAAACTCAAGTTTGAGGTACCTTAGGTGATATGAAATCAGCCTGGCACTGGGCACTGGCATAAATATTGGGAGTTGAGACTTGGGATGAAAGTCTGAAACCGGTTGCGTTATAAACGATCTCTCTCATTCTCTCACTGAGTCAGATCACGCTATTCAAGGCGAGGTTATCTACTTTTGTTGCTTCACCGCTCCAATCACAGTAGTGAAAACGAAAGAGAAAGAAACCAGCCATGGCCGACCCGCTAGACGCTCTCCGATCGCTAATGGCCGCGCACTCACCTCCGCTCCACGCTCTCGTCGTCCCTTCCGAGGACAACCACCAGGTTCTCTTCTTTCTCTCTACGGTTTTAGGCACCCGAATTCATGGGGCAATTAGCGTCACGATTTACCTAGCCGATCCGACATGAATTTTGTGCGTGCGTGCGTGCGTGCGTGAGTGTTTGATGATATGTAATATGAAAGCAATGATTAGTTCTTAAGTCGTGGCTTTTTTCTTTTCCGCTGAAATGCAGAAGGCTAAAGTCCTACTTTAGTTATGCTATTGAAGATTTTGAATAACATACATCGTACACTTCAAAAAATGAAAAAAAGGAATCAATGACATCTAATCTTTTATTGTAATTGCCTCGCCGCACTGGCAATTGGGCATTGGCTATGTTGGAGATTTTTTGCTGTATACATATGTGGTTTGGTTTCATGTCGTAATTTTTTTTTTATTTAAAAAAATGAAAATGGTTCGAGAGGCTTGATAATGGATACTGTAGGATAAGAATTAGCTAATTTAAAAAGAAAAAGATAACTGATCAGATTGTTTGATATTTTGAGCAGTTATGAATAGGTCCCTTAGGTAACAATTTCATATTAAAAGAGTCTTCCAAAACTGGGAATCTTAGCATTTTGAAAATTTTAAAATTAATAATCAGAACTATGGAGCACCATTCTTTAAGTAAACAAGCTCGATTACATTATTTTTTTCTTCGAAAGTACCAAATCTAATATAATTAATGAATACGCTTACAAATTTATTTATAAGTTCAACTTAACATACTTTATTTCCTCAAAATTTTATAAAAATGATATCCTAACTTTTCCTCGCCAGAGAGAGGATTGTTCTCCACATTCTGATTACTGTTGAACAAACTGATATGTTAGGTATTCCTAGTCAATAATTTCATTAAAAAATAATTCCTGGTTAATAATAACAGTGCAATAGTAATTAAGTATAAATTGTTTTTGTTTGGGTTTTTTGGTATATCCTTTCTGTTTCTTTCTCAAATAGTATGAACATAGGATAGAATTTCTGGTACATGTACATGGCCAATTTTGGGCAATTCCATATTGAAAGATTTACTTGTTTTGATAGATAAATTTATGCTTCTTTGCAGAGTGAATATGTCTCTGAGAGGGATAAAAGGAGGCAGTTTGTGTCAGGATTTACAGGAAGTGCCGGTGAGACTAATATACTGGCCCTCTTTACTTTTCCTACCTTGTATGCATGCTTCCATATATAAATGCCAAATCTGACTCGAATGGACCCCCAAGTTTTGTTGAAGGAGAAATTTGCTCAATTGATGAGCTGATCCAACTTGGCTCGAACCAAACTGCAAAACTTTTAACTGCATTATTGTGTTGTCAAGTTTCTTGAGTATCCTAACAAAAGGTTTTCTCAATAGGTTTGGCTCTTATAACAATGAACGAGGCACTGCTATGGACAGATGGGCGTTACTTCCTACAGGCTACTCAACAACTGAGCGACCGATGGAAGCTGATGCGCATCGGGGAAGATCCAACTGTTGAGACTTGGATAGCTGACGTAAGCAATTATCCTCATTTTGTGTTCTTATGTTTGCTTGCATATGAGATGTTTCGAGAAAATCTGTCAGAACAATAGAAGAGAGAGAGAGAAAAAAAAACTAGGTTTCAGTCATGCCTATCTAGTTGAAGAAACACAGACAACACATGGAAGAAAAATAAATAAAACTGTGTAATAGTTATCAATGCCAGACCACACTGATGCATACGACTACTTGATTGCGTATCCTCCCCATCCTGTACGGCATCTAGTTACTTCTGTATTATTGAACTTAGACAACAACACAAGCACCATTTTATTATATTACCTTGTTCTGTATAATGTCATCCTTCTCCAGAATCTACCAAGTGAAGCAGTTGTTGGGATTGATCCGTGGTGCGTGTCTGTAGAAACTGCTCAGAGATATGAAAAGGCATTTTCAGGGAAGAAACAACAATTGTTCCAGCTCTCTTCTAACTTGGTAGATGAGGTTTGGAATGACCGACCTGTGGCTGAAGCCTCGCCTGTAATGGTGCAGCCGTTGGAATTTGCGGGATGCAGTGTTCAAGATAAGTTCAAAGATCTGAGAGAAAAGCTGCTGAAGGAGAATGCCCGTGGGATAATCTTCTCTTCTCTTGACGAGGTTTTGGACACTTTTATCCTTTTAAATTGTCGTCTTAAGTTGATACCTCAATTGAAATTTTGAATTTGGTCAAGTTAGAAATAGTTGGGATGCTATGTTCCTCTCATTTATCTCTAGTACATCACTCTGAAGCTGATACATTGATTATTAAGAAAACATTCCAAGAGAGTGGTCTGTGTCAACAGCATGCTTTTTGTTATGAATCTTCTAGGAATTCTCATGGGAGCGTGATGATCATGTGTTACTTTTGTGATTTTCTTTCTGATTAGGTTGCTTGGCTTTATAACATACGGGGAAATGATGTTGCATACTGTCCAGTGGTTCATTCTTATGCCATAGTTACAACGGACTCTGCTTTCTTTTATGTGGATAAGAGAAAGATCTCTTCTGAGGTCAGTACTTCTTTCAATTAAATTTAAGTTCGGTCTGTTGTACAGGACTTGATTTTTGACTATGGAGATGAATTATTCAGTTTACCTTTATACAAGTAAGATATTGAATAGCAGGTACCATTTGGCACGAAATGGCCATGATACTTATGGTTCATTGCTTTGGTGCTTGTAAAATATACATGAGATAAGATATAAACAATAAATTTGCCTAACTATACGATATAACCCCTAGTAATGTACAAACCTACAAATTAAACAAATTGCAAAAAAAATCATTTGTGGAAAGTCATTCTAATCCTTAAACGAACTAATCTCTTTACATTTATCTTGTGTTCAAAGCAGGTTCAGACTTACTTCAGTGGAAATGGGATTGAAATTGGAGACTACAACATGGTCGATTCAGATGTAAGTCTGCTTGCATCTGGTCAGCTAAATGCTAAAAACAAAGCCAAGGTAGATACAGAAAAATCATCTGATGAGATGAAGAGTGTAAAAATATGGATCGATCCAAGTTCGTGTTGTCTGTCACTGTATGCGAAGCTATCTGCTGATCAGGTGTTCTCACAACAATCACCTTTAGCTCTTGCTAAGGCCCTTAAGGTAATTTGTACTTATTGTTTTTCTTCTTCTATTCTATGTGATGTCCTCAGTCTTCTTATACTTTTTATAATTGAATGTGCTGAAGAACCCGGCAGAGCTGGATGGCTTAAGAAAAGCACACGTCAGGGATGGTGCTGCTGTTGTGCATTATCTGGTTTGGTTGGACAATAAGGTTAGCTAAACTTTCTTCCCTTTTCAATGGAAATATTTTTGATTGGTAATTCAATTGTAAAAGAATGCTGAGTCAATTCCTTTCTATTTTGCTTGTTCTGTTGGTTTTGGTTGCAGATGCAGGAACTATATGGAGCTTCTGGTTACTTCAACGAGCCACAAGGAGAGCAAGAGAGAAAATTTCCGTAAGTTGCAGTTTTATTATTAATTTGTCACCTCGGTGTTTATCTGTGTGCCAGTTTATGTTACCCTCACATTTGTTAATATTATGCAGAGACGAGAAACTCACTGAGGTATCCGTTAGTGATAAGTTAGAGGGTTTTCGTGCTAAGCAGGAGGTAAACATTTAAGTTTTAAAAGCCATCTAACCTTAAAAAAAAAACACATGTTTTAACCTCTTGAATATGATGTTACTAATTCTGACCATCAAGATACTTTCCCAATTTTTTTTTTTCTAATTTGTTATCATGTTATTGCAGCACTTCAAAGGGCTGAGTTTTCCTACCATCTCATCTGTTGGCTCAAATGCGGCAATAATTCACTATGTACCAGAGCCAAACACATGTGCTGAACTTGATCCTGATAAGATCTATCTATTTGATTCTGGGGCACAGGTTTTAAGTTATTCCTCTATATTTTCCGATTTAACCAATTTTACACCCTTGACATCGCCCTTAAAAGATACTGTGCTATTACAGTATTTGGATGGAACGACAGATATAACAAGGACCGTGCATTTTGGGAAGCCTTCTCAACATGAGAAGTCTTGCTATACTGCTGTAAGTGGGTTTTATGGAATAATTGGTCTAAGAGAAATTTTCCTTCTATATAGTAACTCTTTATTGCCTTACAAAATAGGTGCTCAAAGGCCACATTGCATTGGATAGTGCTACATTTCCTAATGGGACTACAGGTAAATTAAGCTACGCAAGTATAACGTGCATATTCTATCATAAATTACAATCAATAGATGAACTTGCTTTTGGTCTTAAATAGGCCATGTTCTTGACGTTCTTGCTCGTACCCCACTATGGAAGAGTGGCCTTGATTATCGACATGGCACAGGCCATGGAATAGGAGCATATTTGAATGTCCATGAAGGTATGACTTATTTTCTCCTTGTCTTTTTCTGTCATAATTCATATGGTATGATATAACTTCTGACCTCATTCTCTTTTGTTTTTCAGGTCCTCATCAAATCAGTTTTAGACCTCATGCTCGCAATGTCCCACTTCAATCATCAATGACCGTGACAGATGGTATGTACTTAATAATTTATTTATTTAATTGTAATTATTTCTTACCTCTTAATGATCTATCTTGTCTTTCCTTCTAGAACCGGGTTATTACGAAGATGGGAACTTTGGAATAAGGTTGGAGAATGTTCTTGTAGTAAAAAATGCTGATACTAAGTTCAATTTTGGCGGCAAGGGTTATTTAGCCTTTGAGCATATTACTTGGGTAAGTCGAGAATACATGAACACAGAATACCATTCTTTTTTCCTCTCTTTTCTTTTGTTCATTTTACTCTTCACATCCTTGTAATTTGATTAAACAATTCAAGAGATACTATTTGATCATGAATCCATGTTTTGACACTTTATATGTAGATAATAATTTATACCATATGCAGGCACCGTATCAGACAAAGCTGATGGATTTGACCTTGTTGAGCCCAGAAGAAATTGAGTGGGTCAACTCATACCACTCTGATTGCAGGAGGATTTTGGCTCCATATATGAATGAAAAGGAAATGGAATGGCTTAACAAAGCTACTGAGCCAATTAGTACCAGTGCTTGACTGTATTAATGTAAGATCCATATCTGATTAGAAATCCATTGGACTAGGATATGAATCTGCATTTACGTTTTCTCGATTCTTAAAGAAATTGGATTCATATCTTGGGTTCGGATCTGAATTGAATCCGCATAGAACATTGTCTTAATAATTTTCTCTCGAAACTGCAAAGGTTCTTCAAGAGACGATTCAATAAGGAACAAAGAATTGTTTCCGACCTTTGTTAATAATTTTGAAGTATCCTATTTTTTTTTAAAGAAAGAAAGAAAAGAAAACCGAAATTATGCATACTAAGTCTGTGTGTCACCCTGAGATATACACAGACTAATTGCTAGGTTTTGAGATTTAAAAAAATGCAAATTACTTTTGGATTTTTGAAAATGCTACAAATAAAAAATTCGGCCAAAATGAACATCCCAAAAAAATGCAGGACTTTTCGAATTTTATTATTGAATAAGTAAACAAATAAGAGAATTATATTATAAACGGGTGAAGTAAAAAACAATATTCATTTTGTATTTAATATCAAATGAGATATTTTTACACCCAAAAGCATTTTTTTTTTATTAACTTTGGTATTGCGTAAATGCGTAGTAGGGATGCTGTCATTGTGGAATGGAACAGTAGGAATCTTGCCAGCAATAAGCATGTACAAAAAATAATATTTGAGACAAGGTGTATGGCTCTTAGAGATAAAACTAGTAGTTTTCTTTTATAATTATAACTTAACCAGCTAATAAGATAGAGGATTACCAAATCATTTGACTAATCTATTGTAAATCATTACCCATCACCAATCATGCATGTTAGTTAAGCCTTTTATCCGACTTCTTATACATTATTTAATCTTTTGTCTTCTGTTTGACTCGTTACGGATGGAGCACATTGTGTCAAGGTAATCGATAGATAAGACCTGGCTAACTACCCGGGGCATTTATTGAGAGAAGAATTATATAATACTAACCCATCACCAACTTTTCATATATATATGATACATCCATGAGTATGAAACAATAGACAAACAACTGAACAAGACACCCGTGGTAATAAAATTAATCTGCTTGTCCGTTGGTTCTGCTACACTAAAACTTGTTCCAGAGCATAGCGCCATAGCGTGTAACAAAAAAAAAAAAGAAGGGAAAGAGAGACGAAGAAGTAACCTCCTTTATACCTCGATTTGGAAGTGAGAATCGGTAAGAAAAATTGCTAAAATTATACAGTGATTTCACTATCACTTGTCTACTACACTAAAGATTATGCTTGAGAGTAGAACTTATAAAGAAAAGGAAAGGAAGGAGAGGTGAAGAGAACAGTGTACCAAAGTCAGCTCTTTTGCACCCTGATTTGGGGTGAGAATCAGTGATAAAAATAGTTGAAATTATACATTGATTTCAACTTCGCTCTCTTCCCCTTATTTTTGCTCCCCTTCTGATTTTATCATTTTGAAACAACCGAGTGCATCCCTCCCTCTCTTTCCTTTCCCTCGCGTAATCTCTTACGAAGCATAATCTAAGTTAGTTATTCCAGTCAGACCTACAAGTTGGTAGGAGCCTTTCATAATTGTTAGGGACCATGATCCAAAAACCCCAAGGGATAGGTTCCATTCCATGTACATGATTTGGTAGAATGAAGCATCAAATCATTGAGCTATTTCCAGCATCGACGAGACAAGCAACCTCCTCTCACATGTACCGGGACCCAAGTTTAGTTCTCCGGTACCCCTCCATCCAACATGGTTTCGTTAATGTTTTAAAGTGGGGCCTATATGGCCATATGGGCAGTTATCTCACGTGGGCAGGAATGGAACTCCAAAAACATTTATGGAGGCCGAAAGAATGTGTCGGTATGGTTCCAAATGTAAAATGCTTAGTTGGTTAGTATTTTTTTTTTTTTGTGACGTGACTGCTGGTTTTTTTGCCATGCTTGGTGACACAAGCGATTTTTTATATAGAATTATGGTACCAGCTTGTCAATTTTGGGTTGCTAGTGAGTGATATATGATTGAATAAAGATATTTTGTCTCCTATTTTAACGTGCACTGGTGGCAGCCAGAATTTTTTAATATTTGAAAAAACTATATAATCAAAACTAGATTTAAAAGGTAAAATTGAAAGAAAGACCTGATTTTGAAAGTTGCAATTTAACTGTCCCGGTGGGTAGTACTGATAACTGGTCTACTGGAATGGGTGGTAGTTCAACTTTTGCATGGATCAAATCAAATGGAAGGTTACATTTCTGATTTAAAGGCATGCATTTCTGTATTTAACGCTCACCCAATGAATTCACACTTTTTTTTTCTATCACAACATTCTTTTGTCTTTACAATTGAATGCGGAGACAGTATAATAAAAATTTGAATAGGGAACTGATACATCGCTACTCAATACCTGAAGCATGATGCAACTAAATTAAAACTGAAGAATGAAATAAATTATCTAACCTGAAGCAATGAATAAAGAAAATTCCAATCTGTGTTCATCCATCATTACTAGACCTAGGTAAAAAAATTGATTGACAAGAAAAAATACAGAATGAAACAGACTTAATCTCAAATTAACCCTCAAATTGTCACAAACTTTTCTATCGGTTAACCCTCAATAAATCTTGCATTCTGTTTTTACCGTTTACAAGTCCTAAAGCTTCAGCTCAAGATCCTCAACAGCTACCTCATGAATCCTCTCTCCCTCCCATGGGGTCACCTTTCCTTTTTCAAACTCAAAATCTTGACCAACAGCTGTACCAGTCACCATCTCTCTACCAGCACTGGCCACACCGGGGTTGACCAGGTTGAAGGTAGGTGAAGCAGGGGCTGTATGTTGGAAACTAATCCACCGACCTGAATCCACTGTCGAGACATCAGACTCATCACATTCTGGTATTGTGTCAGGGTGCCGGTGCTGCCGGGCCCGTGTTGGGCTTGCAGGAGCTGAGACAGCAAAAAAAGGGTGTCTAAATGGATCTGGCTCCCACTCCGGCTTGCGCACTTTAGTGGGCCGAGAAGAAGTTGGGGAGGAGAGAGGTGGTGTCACGGGTGCACTGTTGGAGATACGGAGAGCTGGGAGGTTAGGAAGATTCCGGAGAAACGGAAGTAGGTATGACGGGTTGACGGCAGCAGGGTTGTTAAAATTAGGGCTAGGATTAGGATTTTCATTGCGAGTCGGGCTGGGAAAGGAAGATGAAGAAGGGCTTGCATGGTAGGAAGGTACCGGGCTGACAAAGGCCGATGAAGGAGCACTAAGAAGTTGAGATGAAGAACATGGGCTCAAGTTTGTTGAGGCTAAACCCACAAGTGCAGCCTCCGATGGTGGTGTAGGTGGCTTGCATCCCTGTAATTAAATGAAATTAAAATTGGAAACAAATGCTCAAATACACTGATTTTTGGGTACATTTATATAAGTTTATTATATATGCACAGAACCAAACAGTATGTCTGTCTGACTAGTGCATTAAAATTAATGATCAAATATACATTGGTAGCCTTGAGTTCTTTACACCAGTACTAATAAACTTTTTATTATGTCAAGTGACCTAGTATTTGTAGGTTTGGTTATTTAAATGCTGTTGCTTTAATTTTTCTCCTCTTTATCTTCAATTTTTCTGTTTAAAGTCTAACATCATGAAAAGGGGAGAAACCACTTGCCAAATGCTTATAGATTAGTGGGATACATGTTGAAACAGGAAAAGGAAAAAAATAGGCACAAAAAGTTCGACAGCAAAGACTTAATTTCAACATACAAACTAGTATAAAAGATATTCATCATGGCCGATTGAAATAAAGGAAAGGTAATGAACGAAAGACCACCTCAAAAGAGAAAGCAGTCAAAGGGAAAAGAGAAAAAATCATGGTCTTTTTGTTTCTTTCTACTATTTGATCACAGAGAACGTTATCAAGCTTAATCCGGGAGAAATTAAATGTCCAATAAAGGCCTTCTAGGAATTGAAAAATGTGGATAGCAGATCTAGAAACATTGCAATTAGTTCTTTCCTAAATAATCGAATTATGCAATCCTTGAAAAACCCATAATTGATTATTAGAGAATAATTAAATCCTCAGATCAATGAATTTACACCAAAGACTCTTAACTTCCACCACAGCCAGAGTAAATTAGCTCCAATCAATTACCAAAATACCCAGATCGACTAAAAAATATTCCCAATTTGAGAAATATCACAATAAAAACACATCTACTCAACTATAAACAACCGTGTACCAAACTGGAGCAAAAATAAGCCTGCCTGATTAGTTAATTCCCCAACAACAACAAAAAATAGAGAGATAATTAATTGCACTTGTTAATAGAGAAACAAACATATCAAATCCTAAATCGCGACTCTCTCCGGAGCTCCACTTACCCAATCTCCAAAGATCTAAAAGACCAGTAACAAATTACAAAGAAGAAATGCAAAGAAAAGTCCCCCCGAAATCCCCACCCACAGAAGAAGAGGAGGAAACAAACCAAAATAGAAACAGAGAAGGGGGGCAAAAAACCGATAGAGAGATGAGATCTGATTGAATTACACGGTTTGAGGTAAAGTACCTTGCGGTAGGTGGTGCCGTCGTCCTCCACGACCCACCCGGCCTCGCGGCAGAGCGCTTTAAGGACCTCGTTGTTGTCGCAGTGCTTGGGCAATTTGTAGTTCCCCAACGCTCTCAGCCCAGAGAATATCTTCGCCGCTATGGCTCGCCGCCTCCTCTCCCTCCTCTTGTTGTTCTCCCTCTCCTTCCACGTAGGCATCCTTCCTCCACCAACCCCAACTCCTCCGACACCTCCTCCGCCTCCGCTCCCTGACGTCATCCCTTGTAATTCTCCCAAGCTGTGAGTTGGAGAGCCCTTCTCTTTGCTGCCTTCGCGGTTAGGGAGCCCTTCCTAGTTCCTTCTCTTTTCTTTTTTCTCTCTCTTTGCTTGTTTGGGTGGGAGATGGTGTGGACTAAAATACAATAGTGTGTGATTGCTTTTTGGACAGAGGAGGCTAAGAGAGCTCACGAGGAGAGTACTATACTTTATTGCGACGAGATTGGATAGATTCTCTTTTGTGACAGACCGTATGGCCCCCGGTACTCAATCTCATCTAGACATGTTCTTGCACTTAATTATCGTCTAAGAGACTCAAATGCAAATAGATTGGAGCTTGTTCATAACTTCAGTTTTTTTAGTTTGACCAAAATAAAAATTTAGAGAGAGAGAGAGGTGATGATGTGAGAAATTTAAGGACATAAACTTAGTTAGAAAAAATATATTTCTACAGAATAATAGTATTAGAATAATACTGTATCAACAAAGACATTAAAACTATTGATAAGAATACTTTTAAATTCTAAATAATTGACTAGAGTCAGATTGATTCTATTCTAGCAAATGTAGTTATTTATTTTTTTACAAATGCATATATAATGAAGATGTTTTGTTTACAAATAATATATGAGTTCAAAGTATGTAGACTAGGTTTATACTTTATAATTATAAATTTATTGTGAAATTGTATTCGGATAGTACTTGATTATCAAATTATTATTCGGATAGTACTTTATATTTTATCTCCATGATTTAATATGGCTCAAATTATTATTTGTAAATATCTAGGTTAACAAAAAAATAGCAGAATCCGAAGTGCAATAGCCATGCATACTACAGTTTGAAAGGCATAAGATGCCAAATAAATAGTTAAAAGTTTAAGAAATATGTTATTTTAAACTGTAAAATATATATGATGTATTAATAAATGAGTACGGTTAATATGTTTCATTGGTTTTGTGCCTTGCGTTCTTATTTACATTTTCAAACTTGAAACAGTCAATCCAAATTGCTCAACATGATCTCCATATTAAAATGTGTTCGGAGATCAAATTTTATATTGTGTATATATATATATTTACTAATTTTGTAGATATGTACAAAATCATTGTTTTTGAATGGTCCAAAATCATCTGAAATAATGATTTTGTACCTATCTAACAAAATGGTATTTTTTTTTTCAAAAGATATAAAGTTCGATCTAGAAGCACATTTTAATATGAATATCATGTTGGACAGTTCGGATCAACTATTTAAACTTTGAAAACAGAGATAAGGATGTGAAGCATAATTGAGGTACAAAACCAACAAAATATTTTAACCCTACTCTAAAAATACATAGTTTTAATTTAAAACTAAATAAAGGGCTTTCAATGCATTCATCAATAAAGAAGAAATATAGTATAATTATATTTAACAAATGAGTTGATTATTCTTTTTACTAGTAGCATCAGTTAATTTAATTAAAAAGTAAACATAGGTTAAATATTATTTATAAAAAATAGTGTAATTTATACTTAATAGAAACATGCGAAGAAATATATATTTTTTTAAAACTTGACAGCGACTGTCAAGGGTAATTGTATTAATAACATGAGAAGAAATATTACAAGATACTTTTACCAAATGAGATCTACCACATCTGTTATTACTTTCATACTTGTACAACTTTTCATGATTAATTTAAGAGTGGGGCTATGGTGCTATGCATAGTACGGATGGGATCCGTGCTACGGCTCAAAATTGGACTTTTTAAAATTCTAATGGTCGATCCAACCGTTCAATGTGATAACCATATGAATATGTACTTGCAAACTAAATTTTATATTTTTTCGAATTTGTTTACTATTTTTTTAGATAGGTAGAAAAATCAGTGTTTTTTGAAAATTCTGGACCATCAAAATTCTACCTATCTAAAAAAATAGTAAAAAAATTCGAAAAAATATAAAATTTAGTTTGCAAGTACATATTCATATGGTTATCACATTGAACGGTTGGATCGACCGTTAGGATTTTGAAAAGTCAAATTTTGAGCCGTAGCACGGACCCCATCCGTGCTATGCATATCACCATAGGCTCACTCTTAATTTAATGTGGCATACGTAATTTATTACAGACCGAGTCTTGCAAAAATTCCCATGTGCTCAATCTCTCTCTTCTTCCTGAACTCGTCTTTTGAGGAGGGTTTGGGGTGGGGGCTGAAAGGAGAAATGACCGGAATACCCTCGATTTTATTCTGTACTATTAGGTGGTAACGTCGAGATTAATGAACAAGAGAAAAAGGATTTAAAAGACTAATCACGCAGTATATACACGAGTTTAAGCAGGGGACAAACAGCAGAGGTTGGCAGAGAGTCTTTGGTCCTTGGTTTGACCGGGGTATCAAGTATGAACTCGTGAGTTCTGATTCATTTCACAAAGCAATCAGACCAGAAAACAAAATTAGCATCTGAAACTTCTCCAGTGATGGGAAAAGGGAGACATCCTGTTTTGGCTTATGTGGAATGGGAGATCTCCAGTTAATGTCAAACTGGAGAAGAGATGAGTCAGTGGATGGGGGTGTGCCGGTGTGGAATCTCTCAAAGGAATTTCACTTCACCGTATTATAATTTCTTTTACTCTGTACGGAGTGTCTAAGGTTTAGTCATAATCTTAATTGTCACTTGTCAGGATGTCAGTATTTATTTTAACCACTAACCGTTGCCTCTGCTGCTCCCTGCTCGGCTCCCATCCAATATTGCGCGCTAATTTCACTTGTACGTAGGATCGGCTGGATCGTAATTAGTTTCGTTCGATTCTAATTTGACTCATTATGAACGACTTCAAGCTTGTCTCATTGCCATTAGTATCAACCAGATCTTTGACTGCTGTAAGAAAAAGATGTAGTTAATTTATAATTTTTACACTATCTCTTTTTGTGTCCATTGTAAGAAAATGATGTTTATTGAAAAAACAGATGAAATTATTTTCTAACTTGTGGTCTACGCACGGTTCACAACATCAAATTAAAGAAAACTATTAGTCTGTGCACTTTAAACTTTGTCTAGCTTAACTCGGTTTGACTTGTTTATGACACTAATTTCTACTGCTGTTAAGATAAAACATAAACACAAAAACAGACATAAATATTTTTTTTTTTAAAGTTAGAAGACTTTACGCCTCTAACGAATAATATATTAAGTAAAAAAAAGTATATTTACATGAATACAGACATAAATATAACGTCTTCGATGTTTTTTGTAAATACGCTCGATGTATTAGAAAGTAAGGTGAATTCAAACTGCCCACGAAATAAATAGGAAAAATAAAACGATATTACATTTGATATATTTGTTTTTGTTCCGCAGGTTTGACGAACCGGCCGACATTTTTATTATATCCAAAATTAATTACAAAATATTAATTATACCCAGCTAAGATGAGTATTTTTAAAAATGTCTAAACCGATCATTTTTTAGCCGGTCATGAGAGTTTTTTTTTTAAATGTGTTAGATTACTTCTTTTGATGTATAATTAGCATAATTATACTAAAATACGCTAAATTACGTTAAGAGAGACGATATCTTCACTGAAAAAGTCAAAAACGACGACGAAACTTCAAACGGCCATAAAACGGCGCTCGAGTGTCCGATTTCAGCAAATGACCACTTTTCGGAAAACTTGCGAAAAGATGCATGCGTCGGTGACCGCTTTGCTGTTTTTCGAAATTCCGAATTGTCAAAAAATAAAGGGAAGAGTCTCAAAACTTGAATTGAAGTTTCCGATTAAGATTTTCATTTCTATTTTTCGATCCAATCCAAGTAGCTCAGTAAATTGGTTATATAATGAACTTATAGAATACCAATTTTTACTATTTTTTATGATTTATGAAAGATGGCACAAAATCGGCCTAATTTAGCGTAATTCAGCGTATTTCAGTATAATTAGCGTAATTTAACGTAATTTAGTGTAATTTAGCATAATTTAGCGTAATTCAGCGTATTTCAGTATAATTTAGTGTAATTTAGCATAATTTAGCGTAATTCAGCGTATTTCAGTATAATTTAGTGTAATTAAGTATAATTTAGTGTAATTTAGCGTAATTTAGTGTAATTTAGCGTAATTTAGTGTAATTTAGCGTAAATTAGCGTAATTTACCGTATTTTAGCCTAATTTAACATAACTTCAAGTAATTTAGCGTATTTTAGTATAATTATGCTAATTATACATCAAAAGAAGTAATCTAACAAATATTTCAAAAAAAAACCCTCCTGACAAAAAATTGCCGGTCTGAATTTTTAATCCAACCGGTAAAAAAATAGCCGGTTTGGACATTTTCAAAAATACCCATCTAAGCTGGGTATAATTAATATTTTGTAATTAATTTTGGATATTAATAAAAATGTCGGACGAACCGGTGGCACATTTTGAAGTCCAGGCAGCAAACATCATTTTTCAACCTCCTCAGCGTACAAAAGCCTGTACGAAAATTTGTCTTGCTGAAAAGTTTTTACGGTCTTAACTCTTAATCAATCATAAGTAAGGGTGAAAAAGGAGTGCGACTAGTATGACATCGGTGTCATATGACACAAATTACAAAATTGATTGTATAGATTTCAAACGACTAATCTAAACTGTTCAAACCGATTTACTTTATGAGTGATGCGTTTACATGCAAAAAATTTATATTTTCTAGTTATTTTAGTATCAAATCAAGCGGTCAAAAATGTTGAAAAATGAATGCATTAAAATTAACTTAAAAACTCACACATTTGACCGCTTGACTTGATACTAAATAAATTCGAAAATTATAAATTTTGTATGTAATGCACAACTAATGAAATAGATCGGTTTGAACGGTTTGGATTCACTATTTGAAGTCGATTCGATAGGCTTTGGAGTTAGTGTTATATAGGCTGAAATAGCATTGATGCCATACTAGCTAGACTCATGAAAAAGAAAAAAGTTTGAGATGGTTGAACGCCTGAACCTCATTTTATGGAGAGATTAATGACAATAAATATTGTAAAAATATAAAATATAAAATTAAAAAATTCAATTTATGTGAAAGCTTAGGCCCCTTTTGTTCAATACTTCCGTCTTTCGTTCCGATAAACTTTTAAAACCTTCTCAACAAAAAAGCTTAGTACAATGAGGGACAGAGTTAGATTTCCAAACTAATGAACTATGGACGTCACACGTGAATGGGAGTTAATAACATAAAAATTTTATGCTCAAAATAAGGATCAATTTTACAGCAACGATAACATTTTACTCTAAATTATATAAAAATCATGCATATATATCAAAGTATTAAAAAAATGAGGATCAATTGACTCTCATTCAATCAATATGCATCCGACCCTGAGTACAATAATAAAATAAAGTCATGTATGGGAACTAATATTTGATTAAATGACTAATATAATGTTTTTCGGTGACTAATATAATAGTTTCTACGTGAGAAGTATATTTAACATTCAAATGAATTTTTATTAAATATTAAATAATTAGATGACTTAATTTCAATTTTTATTCAAAATATTGTTAATTATGTATATTTCAAAAATACATAACAAAACTATCTAACTACTAAACGAAATAAACAATTCAAAAAACGCATAAAATTTGAACAAACTTCCAAAATTTCGAGAGGTGCATTTAAAAAAACTTCTTCACCGAAATGCACATCATTAATCCGAATAGTCAGTTTGCAGAGTGGATCTCCTAAATGAACTCAAATTTTCAAGTTTGAATTCAAATTGTCCGATCAAAATCCGCACAGACATTAAATACTCGGTGAATTATAATCTGAACTAAATTAGTCTGGATTCTTATTGGATGATGTGAATCCAAACTCATAATTCGAGTTACTTCAGATATCCGGATCTAGTTTCATAGTATATGAAATATCGCTCACAAAATTCAAACTTACATTTATATACAAAATTTGCAAACCTACCACTTTCAGAACTTTCCCTCAATTCAAACTTGCATATCCAATTTTTTTTCTCATCCAAACATCTCCCTCTCCAAAAAAAAAAAAATGACAAAAAGCTACTTCCCCGTTATTTATTTATTTTTTTCTTTGAAAAAAAATCAATTAGTTCAATTTCTGAAACAATACTTAAATTAACATTGACAAAGAACAACATATATAAATTGTTTTTGTAAACAACATAATTATGCCATATTGAAACTCCTCATTCCTTTGGCGCAACTAATGACAAGAGGCCATATTCGTTTTGTTTTCTTTTTACATATGAGATTTTATAACATTTTCATCCAGTTTTGATGAGATTCAATCCGGAATGTTTAATTAGCTTAAATTTGTACAAATTTTAAACAAGGTCCGAAAAATTTGACTCAACTTTGACTAACTTGACCACTTGAGATACCGTTTTCTTTGCAACACGGTAGGAAAAAATATTGATCGTACTTAATTTTTCTTTCACGTGGGAACACCTATTCTCTCTTCCCTTTTGCTCTTATCGTGTAAATTTTGGCAGTAAAAAAAAATCACGGAAAAATCGACTGGGACAACAACAAAGTGGATGTACAAAGTACAAACAAACGAACGCGTATCCTCTGCATTAACTCAAAAAGGAATATTTTGAGTTAATGAATCTGAACCGTCTGATTTTAAACGGAGCCAATCCGGCTTCTGACTATAACTTAGGAGAATTTTCAATATTCGTGCTGACTAATTCGCACGAATCTTAAGACAAATCGGATGGTCGAAATTCATTAACTCAAAAGATTCCCTTTTGAGTTAATGCAGAGGATACGAATTCCAAACAAACTCGGGTGGGGTTGATTTAGCGATGAATAACAATAACAAATAAGCTTAATGATGGATGTTAGTAAAAATATATATGATAATTTTATGGCTTGAGTTCAATTTTATGCTTAACAAAATCTAAGATCATATTTCTAAGTCAAGCTTTTTTTACAACAAAGATAAATGTTATAATAATATACACAGTTGGACATTTCACGAATTAATATGTTGTGTTTATATAATCTTATTATGACATATCAATTTCATTGTACATAATAAAAAAAAAAATTTGCTAATGAAAATGAAACGAAAATTAATTAAGATATTTTACAGAGGTATATGTAATGCCGTTAAGTACGAGAAACAAAATTTTGTAATTGTTTTTGTGGTATAGTCGAAAAGTCAAAATAAAACTGTCATGCCTCCATTTTGTAATTATTTTACAGAGATATATATGCCTCCATTTTGTGTGTCTCCGTCATGCCTCCATTTTTAAAAACTTTAATAACTCAAAATTTAAAACTTAAAAGTCAAAATAAAACCATTAGATATGATCTACATAATTTTATCTATGCATGTGTAAAAAATTATGATATTTCAACTTTGTTTTGGTTGTCATTAAGAGCTTGTAAAAACATACTAATGTGGATAATTTCTAGACGTTGATTTTTTAACTTATTGATTCACATAAAAACAAAACCAAAATGTGATAATTTTTTATGAGCACAGAGAGAAAATAATATAGATCACATCTAACGGTTTTATTTTGACGTTTATGATTTAAATTTTGAGTTATTAATGTTTTAAAAATGGAGGCATTTGAACCCTCCTCTTCTTAAATATTTTCATTATTATTCGATATTTTCATAGGCACAGATTCGGATAAATTGATTCGTAAAATTTCATACGACATACAGATCTACGGTTAAGACAAGGATACTTGGTCATCCCCATAATTTAAAAAAAAAAATTAGATTTTAATATTTTTTTAATTTTTTATATAATTTAGTTTCCTTATAAAATATTAAATGAGTGTTTGTAGTTACTATTTTCAAAATCATTGTAAGAGGAGGTTGAAGCTAGAATCATGAGATAACGATTATAGTTCTATTTTGTAGTTTTGAAAACTTAAGTTTAAATTCTACTAATCACATATTATGCATGCATTTTACATTTTAATTTCTTAATCTAAATTTTCTAATTTTACCTCTAATTAACGTAGATTATCAAACACATGTCAGATAAACTGACGAAGGAATTAATTTATTTTTCTTGGTGAGATAAACTGCTACATAAATAGCCGCACGCTTGACTACTTGAAAAAACATTTGTGATTAATGGATGAAGATTCAAATCAGTTCGATGTATGTTCAGAACTGTCTAATTCGTGTCTAATTCGTTTTATGATTCGAGCGTAGTATTTTAATATCCATGCGTATTAAACATGTACAGATCATTAAGTACCGTAAATCATACAGTTCCGAATAAATATCAAGCCGATTTATATTCGATGTTCATCAAACATGTCCCGCATTCCAGCAACACGTGCAGTCTAATAAGTATAACTTGTTTTAGCAAACCTCTGTCTCCAGTGCGATCTGGATATTTGGTCCCAGAGTTTATTTTATTTCTTCTTGTCAGTGATGATTAGATCATCTCCCATGGGCATTTCATTTTTATTTCTAAAAGGTAGCATAATTTTTATTTTAAAAAAATTATTCCAAAAAAATGAACATATTGTCAGGATTGAGTCCTGATCAAACTCAAGTCTGGTTAAGTGTGGTCAACTTTGACTTATTAATCAAGAGCTTAATTAGCGAATAATCACTGGCATGAACATATAGGATGATAATATTTTTATTATTCTGAATTAATGTTCATATCCATTATACTCATATTTATATCTTAATAGTTGGAGACATTTAGAGCATGTTCGGCAATAACTTTACTCACAAGAATTCAATTTTCATTAGACAAGGGTCCGTACATGTTAATTTGGTGAATACTAAAGTAATAAAACAGTCAAGGAGGATTTTAGAAAGAAGGACTTCGTGTGTACATGATAAGAAAAATAGGTAACAAACAAAAATATGAGATTAAAAAGAGCTCTCACGTTGGAAAATTAAGAAAACAGAGGTCTGAGTTTGCTGAATATCTAGCTGACTTTCTATAAAATGAAAAGGGAATTTAACAATGGAGCTTCTTGCAATGATCCAATTAGGAGTATCAATGGGTACGGTACGGGTCGGGTGGAGACATTTTTATACCCATACTCATTAAAATTGACTTTAGCCATACCCTACCTATACCCATTAAAAATTGACTTTACCCTACTCTACCCTTACCTGTTAATAATATCGAGTAACGAAACAGTGGTGGATGAATAACGGATAATACTAATATAATAATTAATTTTATTATATTTTACAAATTAAATATAAAAACTCATTCATTTCAAACATATGTAATTACATTTCTAATAAAAAATAAAAATAAATGTGCAATCAATTCCAACTAAATTGTTTTTTATAAAAGAAGAAAATTCAAAAACACGGATACATAGTTAGGTGGGTTGGAAATTGAATTGAATATATATTTAGATTTTCTAATTACCCTATAGGGTAGCGAGTATGAAATAGTCATTACTCATACCCTTACTCATTTGGTTAACGAAAAAATATTCTTATCCATACCCCTACCCAATAAGCTAACGAAAAAAAAAACTTACTCATACCCGCCTTATCGAATACGATACAGGTCGGATAAACGGCTAAAAAGGTACCATTGACACCCCTAGATCCAATGCATGTGATGCAGGAAGCAGGATCAACAATGCTTGAAGCAATGATCAAAATAAGGGTTTTATTCATAGTTTTTACTTTTCTTTTATGTTTTACTTTGTGTTCTGTTAAAAATAGTTCAATTTCGTTGAACCTATTTGAAATTTTTATTTTAGGTTTCATTTCGAAACCTAAAACCTTGTTTTTATCAACCAATAAAGCAAATAAGGACTTAGATCTTTATTTTTTCTAAAAAAAAAGGGAATTTAACGGCCGAGATGAATTTCGATGGCTGGTGTGACTTAGAGAATATGAATTTTTATTTGCATGATCAAAGAAAATTCTCAGATTTATAACAAAAAAATTGATAATTTTATAATAAAAAGGAATTATTATTTAATTCATTAATTTCTTGAATTGATGTCTCTTTATACGACCTGCGACACTTTATAAGTTTAATGAATTTATATTTTAATATTTTATAGAATATTTTATAAATGTTATTTTGGTACTAAGTTTGAAATGCAATCGTATTAATTATAAAATAAAGTAGTAAACTAAGGGGAAAAATCCTCTCCATATTCCTTAAAGATTCCATCAAATTTTGACTGTTTGCTTGTTGAATTTTTTGGACTGAAATATGCCGCCATTTTTTTTAATATCCTACATTAAATAAAAATTAATAAAAATGCCCATGTTTTTTAAAAAATTATAAAAATGTCCAGGCCGTCGAGAAACTCAGCAGCACAATTCTTTTTTGGACCGCCCAGAAACTCGGCGGCCGAGAAAAGAATTGGGCTGCCAAGTTTCTCAACGGTCGAGGTTTTTATTTTAATTTTCCTTTGAAATAAGCTATATAAGCTCTGTTTCTCTCTCCTCCCATTCACAACTCACTCAAACCCAATATAAGAGAAAAAAAGAAGAAGAGAAAGAGGAAGACAAAATGCGATTTGAGGCAAAAAAGATGATCAGTAATAACCGAGGTAGGTCGTCCAATCGTGGCATAGCGAGAGGAGGGTCAATAAGTAGTCGAGGTAGAAATAAGAAAAAAAAAACCTGTCAAGTCTGCTTTGTGGAGAAATTTTTTAGGCGGTCGGTATGAAATTCAGACGATGACTTTGTGGAACATCGTTATGGCTATGGTTTGAAAAAAAAACGGTTGATCCAGAGCCTCTAACATCGGACGATAACTTTGTTCCTTATACTTATACTGATAAGATTAGCACTTCGTCTCATGTCACTGATCTAGAGCCGACTACTAAGAAGTAGGATTACTAATGCTTAAATTATGATTTTAGGGTTTTAAGTTTGATGAATTAGGGTTTTACCATTTTGTACTAGGAGTTTTAATTGCATCAATTTAGTGTTTGTGTTGTAGGTTGGATGTAACATTGTAATTGAATTTTAATGTATTTTTGAAGTTCATCTTTTCAGAATGGCAAATTATCTCTTTTGCCCCAACCATTGGAAAACTTTTGACCCAATTTAAAAAATCAATAAATCACGAAAATTGGCATGCATGTAGACTTGATGTTTATCTACATTTCTATTAAAAGAGCCAAATTTTTGGTTTATTAAAAATTCCAGAATTAATTTTTTAATATGGTAAAAAACAGTAAAGTTATAAAAATTGACTTTCAACTTACTCATAACTTAGTATAAATCAAGTAGTTCAAACCATACAAATAAAGTTCACACAAATTGCAAATAAAATAGTTCACAAAGCTGCATCTAAATAAATAAGTTCACAACATGCATATAACTTAGTTTAAATCAACTATGTCTGAAATTAATTGGTTGGCTACCATATGCCTCTCCTTGCACCCCAATCGCCTCTCCTGGCATGGCAATTGCCTCTCCTAGCATATCCATTGCCTCTGCATACATAGCAGATGCATCTAAATGGCTTGTAGCTGTGCTTCTCTGTGACCCTTGTGACCCAGTTGTCTCTGCAGTAACTCGCTCATTTCCTCTTTCATTAGTTGTGTTTCTGGCATCTGCATTGCATTTGTTACTTAGTAAGTTAGTTAAAATTAAAATATAATATAATTTTTGGTGAATGTTACATACCTGTCCTACGTCTGTAGGAAATAGGACGACAAGTCTGATGCCACATTTGCCTACCTTGCATTTCGTCCATGGTCACTACATGACGGGTGTGTTTTCTCATCTTAACCCTAATCCAAGACTTGCTAGAAAGTACTCTAAGACCATTGCAAGGAGGCCAATCCTCCCGATTGCCATAAGGAACAAATACCCCATTCTAAGTACTTAAAAGATAGTTCACACTATAGTGATCTGTAACAAATTGATTTTCGCTCCAGTTACTAGCACGACAAACCGCCAAGACATGAACACACAGAATAAAAGTTAATTGGATACCTCTGTATGTACATTACATTTTGTTGCCAGTCCTGTGTGTCACAATGTACATGAACTCCCTATGAATAATGGTCATAGTTCCATCGGAGCCGCGAGTGACTATAACATACTCATCTGGGAAGGAAACTTGGCACAAACCTTCACCATGTGTATACGAAACCAAATTCATTATTGCAGCTTTCTCCCACCATTTTCTGAGCTTGAGCTCCACCTGTGATGACCATGCTGATTCGCATCGGATAATTTCATGACTCGCTTCTGCCGCTCAACAAACCACATGTTGCACTTATAGAACGTATCCTCCATAATGGTAGCCACGGACAATCTCCGGCTCATTCTAAAGACATTATTCAGCGACTCAGAGCCGTTTGTTGTCATAATACCCCATCGGAATCATCCATCACAGATTTGAAAAATCTTTTCACATGCTGATGCCTCCATCACACATCACATCACATCATTTGGATTTCTTTTCTCGACCTTCCTTAAATATGCATTTGCCTTTGGATTTACCTACACAACAATAAAGATGTGTTATTGCATTTGCCTGTACACATTATAAAATAATGTTACGAATTGTTATAAATTAGACATACCTTAGCAAACTCTTCGAACATCTCTCCAAACCTTTTTAGTTATTTTTTCCTGGCTCCTTGTTTGAATCTCCATCCGTACCACTTGTCCTCTCCAAAATTACGAACCAGGTTGTCAGAAACATGTTGCATACAAAACCTTTGCACAAAAAGATCTAGCATCCATTCATATTGTACTGTCAGTGCAAATCTGATCCCCTTGTGCTGGTTCGATATAACACACATGAATCTATCAGGTACAAGCACTTCCTTCCTCAACCACTGTAAGAAAAAAATCCCCAATTCTCACCATCCTCCTTCTGCACAATTGCAAATGCTAAAGACAACAATTGGTTTTTCGCATCATATTCACAAGCTATCAAAAGCCTCCCCTCGTAACTCCCAGATATGAAGCATGCATCTATACTGATCACTGGTCTAAGGTAATCAACCGCTGTAATGCATAGACCAAAAGCCCAGGCTACGACCCTGAATAGAACAGCTCTTTGAACTGTTGTTCTATGCAATCTTCTAATTACTTTGGACTAATTTGCAAAACATAAAATGATTGTATTTAACGATTTCATTGTATGAGTGAGTTTGCAGGTTCAAGAACATTATAATTGCAAGATTAAAGTTTGAAGAATCAAGGGAATCAACAAGATTTTACGAAGATTAAGATCATAAATTGTAATATCAAATAGAAAAGTAAAGTATATTTGAGATTGTTGATTTTAGGTACTATCCGTTAAGTATGAAAGCAAACTGTCCAGGGCTCTTAGTTTCACTCCTAGTTTATTTATTTTACCTACCGTCAGGAAAAGCGTCAAAGGTTCTTTAAGTCACCATATTCACCCCCCTCTAGGTGCCGTTAGGGACAACATAAACATATCGTACTGGGCTGGTCAAAAATTTGTACTTTGGTCTGGGATTTTTGTGGTATATTCCCATAAGCAATGGTTCCAGCAAGCTGTATGAACCCTCCCAACTTCCAAATTGTCGGGCTATTGCAAGCTCACGACCTTTCCATAATCTGTTGTATTTCGAGATTACATTGTAATGCTTTATTCTCACACAGTTTGCGACGCCTTGGATGCTCATACGGAGATCCTTTTTAATGTACTTCTCAATGATATCGACAATGATTGATGACGTTAGCTGTGTATGGCCTGTCCTTGATGCCTCAGACCTGCATGTGTGAGGCTTATCTTGCTTCGTTATAACACATGTCTCTCTTATACCCGATGTTTTTGCCCTAAGTTCGTACTCACAACCTGAAGTCTTATAAACCACCTGAATCTGATCCATGTCACTTTTCTTCATTCTAATCTCTTGATTCTTTGTAATATGGTGCTTTCTTATCTTCTTTATCAGCTCTTCTTTATTTTTAAAATATTGTTCTAACGCCAGCTCAATTTTGTATTCAATATGTCTCCCGTATTAAGCAATATCTGCTTCTTGATAACCAGATATATCATTGAAGCACGGGAATGGGTGCGTATCAGTGCAGCCACTAAGCGGCCCTCTATATTCTCTGGGAAATGGCATTGTACCAGCATGAACATCACAACCCTCCAGGTGATCAGATTCCTAATTTCCTCCCTCATATTCATCTCCAGTTTACAGATCTTCATCCAGAATGGCATTAATATTATCAAAAGCAGTTTCTGTTTCGTCATCTACTTGTACTGTCATGGGATGAGGTGGTGATTCAGGTAATGATAAACGAGGCACATGCACAGGTCTAGGTGGGATTCTGGAATGAGGTCGTGCTCGGGGTGCTGGTGGAGTGAATTGAGTATATGGTTCTGGGTCAGGTACGAAACATGGAGCAGTTCGAATGTATGGTTCTGGTTCTGATTCGTAATTTAGCGCAACTGAATTTTGACCAGAACTTCTTACCCCTGACTCAATCGAAACTCTCTTTACGTAGAGTTCCATCATCATAGTTCCATTCCCCTTTAACGGCCCGTACAAGCCTCTCCATGAATCTATGTTAGTATCGGCAATTTGGAAAAGTAACGGTCGGAACCTATTCTAATGTTCACTCGGGTTATCAATTATAAGTTTCACCTTTCTGGGTCATAACCAGTGTATCTGTAAATCAGAGACTTTAAGTCCCAAATTGAGGTTTCATCATTAACCATGAATGAATATGCTGGATCTTTGTGTAATAAATTCCGAATGCATCTGTCTTAAACTTCCCACCAGAGTGTAGTGAAATGAACATTTTTTACCAACAAACTATTTGGTAAATGGTAAACATCTGTAAGTGATCTACTATTCACAAAATTAGATTACTAATTTAAATAATTAAATAAAAATAAATAAATAAAATTACCAAAAAATCATCTCAAAATTCGCATGTTTTCGCCTCCGAAAATTGCCTCTTATCTTCCTCTTTCTCTTCTTTTTTTTCTCTTATGTTAGATTTGAGTAAGTTGTGACTTGTGAGTGGGAGGAGAGAGAAACATGACTTATATAGCCTGTTTCAAAGGGGAAAGCCCAATTATTTTCTCGATGGCCAAGTTTCTAGGTGACCTAGACATAATTATAATTTGTCAAAATACATGGGCATTATTAATTTTAATTTAATATTCGATATTAAGAAAATTTTCGGTGAAATATGTAAGCATTGAATTAGATAGTAATATTCAACCTGTCATACGGGTCATGTAATTTCAGTTCAGATATCTGTGAATTTTGAAAATTTTGAACAATGAATTTGGAATTTTATGGCAAAATGTGTTATAAAAATTGTTAACAAATATTTAACCCGAACTAAACAGATTTTTATTTCGGGATCAAATAAGTGTTTATTTTCAATACATAAAAAGTTACGTAAACAATATTTAATAGTCAAGTCTACAGAGATTGTTATCCGTTTTGTTTAAAATGTCCTACAATGAGATATTAAAACTTTAATATATTTTTACTTATTTCGTAATTTTAAAATTCTTTTATACGTAAATGTTTGACCAGAACGAATCTAATAAGAGAATAAGGATCAATCAATCTCCCTTAATTTTTTAATTTATGTGTTTATATATAATTCTCTATATAATTTAGAGTAAATTGTTATAGACACTGTAAAATTAATTATCATACTCGTATTAAAAATTTATATAATTGACTCTCATAGTTTAAAAATCTGACTTTGTCTATGTATTTAATTGCATATATATTTGTTTTCTGAAACAAATCATGAGCACAACCTAAAGGCCTATTAATAAAATTCAGAAAAGTTATACAAATCAGCTCAATTATTTCAGCAGCCGTTAATGCATGTACCAACCAACTAGCCAATGAAAAATGTTGAATTTTATATTTTTATGAATACGGAAATAAATAATATTTTTGACCATTAAACAACTTCAAATAAAATAATGTCTGCAAATTTTAATTAAGCGAGAACAAAATTTTCATGTTGGTCATTTTTTTTTGTCCCTTTCTGGACCACTTTTGCCATCATTGAAAACCATGTTTAATCATTTCTAACAATATTATGTAGGAATCTAAATCCTGATTTGTTCTGAAATTTGCCCGGCTTTTGACATTTTGGATCAAGTTGTTTAAACCCTTTTATTTTTATACCGTCCAAAGTGGGGGAATTTGTCAAACCGTAATGTATGAACGCACTTCCATGTTTCCACGATAGAGAAGTAATGGATCATAGGAGATCTTGATTGATACTTGAGGTACCGTATCCCCACGTGGTGTGTGGGACCCACATCTCTGTTCATCACACGTGTCGAGATGTCATTGGGTGGCATGGTGAGCACGCGGGAGGTTTCCTTGATCCGGGTCTCTTTGCTACTAATCCACGAGATAGGATTATTTTTAAAAACCGTAAATAGAAAAATGTTTTCTACGAAACCAACATGATGACCTCAAATTTTACAAAAACCATCAGAACCGAGATGCCAATTCGGTCCCAAGAATTTTTTTTCTCCGGACCGAATTGGCATCTCGGTCCCAATTTATTTTCAATACTGGCGCGAGGTACGCCACAGAAAATCCCCAAAACTTCCGGACCGAATTGGCATTTCGGTCCGGATAAAATTTCCCACCGGACCGAGTAGCCAACTCGGTCCCATTCTTTTTTTCCTCCGGACCGAGA
Organism: Carex littledalei; assembly: GCA_011114355.1. Taxonomy (NCBI): domain Eukaryota; kingdom Viridiplantae; phylum Streptophyta; class Magnoliopsida; order Poales; family Cyperaceae; genus Carex; species Carex littledalei. The sequence goes on along the minus strand of CM022101.1, from coordinate 2,359,939 downwards.
AGCCAACTCGGTCCTAATCTTTTCTTTACTCGGGCCCCAAACGCCAACTCCCTTCTTCTTTCTCCCATTCTCCTTCTTCCCCGAGAGCTTCTTCCTCTTTCTCTACCCGAAACCAAACCCAAAAAATTTAATTTTAACCCCTCAAATTCTCAGCCATTTTTTATTCTAATTACATATTTGAATATAATTTTGAGAGAAGAACAAGAAAAGCTTCAGATCTACAAGTTTCATTGGGTACGTGATTAAATTTATTTTTTGAAAAAAATATCCGAAATTTATAATTATTTAGTTTAGTTATAAAATAAATTAGTTTTTTGTAGTGTATTGTAGTTTAATTTAATGTATTATAGTGTGAATTTTTAATTTAGGAAAAAAATCCGAATTTTAATTTTTTTTGTAAAATTATTTAGTTTAGTTTGTATGTAGTGTTAATTAGTTTATTTTAGTGTATTGTAGTGTAAATTAGTTTATTTTAGTGTTATTTATTTAGTGATTGTAGTGTATTTTAATGTATTGTAGTATAAATAAAATGTATAAGTAGTTAAAGTAATTAGAGTAATTTAGAGTAATTTAGTGTAAATAAATTTAGTGTAAATAAATTTAAGTGTAAATAAATTTAGTGTAAATAAATTTAAGTGTAAATAAATTGTATATAAAATGTATAATTTTTTAGTGCAAATAAATTTAGTGTGAATAAATATTTAGTGTAAGTAAGTTGTATAAAAATTGTATAAATATTTAGTGTAAATAAATTTTATAAATATTTAGAGTAATTTAGTGTATAAATTTATTGTATATAGTGTTTAGTAATTGTATAATGATTTGGTTTGCATGTAGAGTAATCTTGGTCATAGTTTTTTTTTAAAATAAATGTAGAATAATTTAGGCTTTTTTTAGTGTAATTTAGGCTTTTTTTAGTATAATTTAACTAATTGTAGGTTTTTTTAATTTTGTATGTAGAGTAAATTAGCTAAAGGAATTTTTGATTTGTTAACTAACTGGAGTTTTTTTATGTTGTAATTTTATTTATATTGTAGGGCAAAATGGCTGCTGAACAACGCTTGTTGCAATTGCCTCCTGAGCAACACAAGATATCGTTGGTGAATACAACGGTATTTGTTTAATATCGTGTTGGTTTTAAATTTCAAAATAAACTTGGAAGTTTAAATTAATTTTTGTTCTTTACATTATTCTGCATGAAATTATCGTTCCAGCCGGATCGTCCACTGCGTCCTGGTCCTCGGCAAATGGCCATTCATTACCAGCCTCGAATGAAAGAAGGTTTGATTTATTTAGGCCTGTACCAGATGAAGGATGTGACGCATTGTCAGATTGATAAAGCGTTGATCACTGCGCTCGTCGAGAGGTGGAGGCCCGAGACGAATAGTTTTCATCTTCCGGTGGGGGAGTGCACAGTGACACTGGAAGATGTCAGCTGTCTGTGGGGCTTGCCTGTTCAAGGTAAAATATTTTTTCTTACTAATTTATACTTTTGTGAGTAATTTATATTTAGTGCAGGTAATTTAGTGTAAATAAATGTAGTGTAAATAAATTTAGGAATAAATTAATTTAGTGTAAATAAATTTAGGAATAAATTAATTTAGTGTAAATAAATTTAGGAATAAATTAATTTAGTGTAAATAAATTTAGGAATAAATTAATTTAGGAATAAATTAATTTAGTGTAAATAAATCCTATTAATATTTAGAGTAATTTAGTGTAAATATTTAGAGTAATTTAGTGTAAATAAATCCTATTAATATTTAGTGCAAATAAATTGTATAAATATTTAGAGTAATGTATATTTTTTTTAGCGTATTGTAGTGTATTAAATTGTATTGTAAGTATCGAGTATATCTTTATCTCTAACATCTATGTTTACAGGGAAGGCAATTGCTGGACATACAGATGATAATTGGTCACTACTGATCGAAGAGTGCCTAGGGCATGAGGTCTATGACGGCAATGAAGACAGTGATGATGAATTTTTTTATTCAAAGGTGGCCGACAATGGCGAAGTTAGGAGATCCAAATACCATATGAGACTAAAATGGTTGAAGGACCGCTTTAACGGAAACTTGGCACATGACACTCCCCAGGAGATCGTCGACCGACACACACGGGCATACTGCATGGACTTGTTTGGAAAGATTATGTTTCCCGATGCGAACTCAAGTTCTGTCCCGATCATGTACTTGCAGTTCTTAGAGAATTTGGGTCCCCTGGAAGAGGACTACAATTGGGGAGGTGCTGTACTTGCCTGCCTGTATCGTGAGTTGTCTCGGGCTTGCAGAAAGACGGCAGTTTCGATTAATGGTCCATTACTGCTGCTGCAGATGTGGTGTTGGACTCGGTTTCCTATAGGCCGGCCCAGAGGCAGGCACGATTTACCATTTGGCGGTGAAAACCTATTGGAGAGGCTGGCTTTTGGCGCAAGATGGACTATTCCGCATCAATGGGATGGCAACCCTATTAGAGGTACATTTATTTAAACATGTATTTAAATTATATTTCTCAATATAATTTAGTGTTAATTCAATATTTATTTGTAATGTGTTCACAACTTAGGTGTATCGCAATATCGAGGCCAGTTTGAGCGTCTGAATGTAAATGTTGTCAACTGGATGCCGTATATGACTTACTACCACCAACAACCTTCGCGCGGGATTAGAGATGGGCCCATATTTAGATATCGCGTGTGGTTGGTCCATTTCTGGGAGTGTGAGATTCATCTTCCTGAGAGGGTTTACCGGCAGTTCGGATTATTTCAGGTAGTTCCTCCGGCGGCTCCACTGCCCTTTGATTATCTGGAAGGCCTCCGCGGTATGAACCGTGCGCAGGGTTTAAGCAGAGGCGACGTATTAAGTGCAGACTGGAACACTCACTGGGCGGAATATATCGCTCAACCACCCTGGGCAATTGCAGAGCCGGGACCTTACGATGTGGATAGGTACGTTTTTTTTTTAAATTTTGAATTCGGTTCCAGTGATGAGTTAATTTATTCTAATTGGTCGTTACAGGTATCCCGAGTATATGGATTGGTTCCTCCGGAACGGCATGCCATCGATTTATCAAATACGCTCACCAGCAGTTCTGAGCCAGCCATTGCCAGAACCAGAAGTACAAGTAGACCGTCTCGGGTATGTCTCGGATGCCGAGGTGCAAGCGCGTACCGTAAGTATTTTAATTTTATTTTTTAATATATCTGCTCATTTTATTTACGAACTACCTTTCATTTTATTTAACTATTCTTTTTTTTTTCAGAGATGTCGCCTCATGAATATGACCGCAGAAGGAATTGCGATGGTGAAGACACCTGGGCAAATGGCTTTTGGACAACTGTTGCTAGTGCATAGTCGTGATTTTTTACGGGATATTGGGCATATCGCAATGTTCAGAGCCATGGTCGAGCAAGCCGGGCTTCCATTTGACCCAAACCACATCGATATTGGCGGTGATATTCCAGACATGAGAGCGAGGCATGTAGATGTCCAAGTTCCTCCAACGACTCATGAAGATGTTATGCGTGGAGTTTACACCTCGCTTCGAAACATAGTAATAGACGGGAACCCTCTAGCAGATGATGCGGGGCCATCAGATGCGGCTCCGGCAAGACGCCAGACAAGGCCAGCTCGCAGATTTAGCCACTCGAGATACCCTGATCCTAGGGGCAGGGAAGCCACGGATTGATTTAGTGTAGTTTATGTTTAGTGTATGGATTGTTTAGTGTAAACATGTATTAATTTAGAAATTCCTCTTCTTCGACGTCTAATCCGTGCTTCCTTCTACATCTCTGACATACCAAATCTTCTTCGCATTTGAAATTCCAAAATTCCGATAACATTAAAAATTAATAACAACAAAAATGCAGAAATTCGTCCATATTCGACTAGATTCGGCCAAGGTCAGAAATTCAGAAAAACAGAAAAACAGAAATTCCAAAAAAACAGAACAGAAATTCGACTAGATTGGAAATTCAATTATGATTAAATGGCTACATGGAATTTTGGGTTCTTTATATGAAAAGAAAGGCGTCGAAGTCTAGTTTTCAGATAATATAATTTGTACATACAAAAATATTACGGTTTGCTACAGTTCTGACGATTTGTCGACGGAGGTCAGAAATTCAGAAAAACAGAAAAACAGAAATTCCAAAAAAACAGAACAGAAATTCGACTAGATTGGAAATTCAATTATGATTAAATGTCTACATGGAATTTTGGGTTCTTTATATGGAAAGAAAGGCGTCGAAGTCTAGTTTTCAGATAATATAACTTGTACATACAAAAATATTACGGTTTGCTACAGTTCTGACGATTTGTCGACGGAGGTCAGAACTTCAGAAAAACAGAACTTCAGAAGTACAGAAAATTCAGAAATGTTCTTCCATTTAAAACAAACATAGTCTTATATAAAACATCGTCTTGCATTACACAATATTCATCGTTCCTTACGTCTCAATAATTTGTTCACCAGACGACTAGCCGTCCGACCAATAGATGGTCGGCTACCAGATGGTCCTGCTTGACTACCAGTTGTTTGTACATGTGGAGCAGATGCAGATGCCTCTGTATACCTAGCAGATGCAGATGCTTCTGGCCGGGTGCCAGATACGCTTCTCCGTCTTTCTTGTGGAGCAGATGCCTCTGTATACCTAGCAGATGCAGATGCTTCTGGCCGGGTGCCAGATACGCTTCTCCGTCTTTCTTGTGGAGCAGATGCCTCTGTATACCTAGCAGATGCAGATGCTTCTGGCCGGGTGCCAGATACGCTTCTCCGTCTTTCAACAGTTGCCCCTGTACAATGCGGATATAAATATAATTAAGTGTGTAAAATCTTAATTTAATTAAAAATATGTACTAATTCACAATTACGATTTCTAACCTGACGGTCTTCTTCTACCGGATCCCTCTGGACGTTGTACTCCACTGCGTGGCCTACATTGAGCTTCCATAACGTCCATAGCATTAGGAATTCGCTTGTGCTTCCTCCTACCCTTGTTAATTTTATTTGGGTCCGGCTTGATTTTCCCTGCTCCCAACTCATATATCCAATTGCGGTGGCTGCCGAAGCTGTGAAACTCACCTCTCCATGTGTTCACATAATTTTCAACGCTATAATAGTGACTTACATATCTCATCGGATCTAGATGTCTCTTACAGCACACCGCCAAGACGTGGTTGCAGGGAATGCCAGTAAATTGCGGTTTCTGGCAGTCACAAACCGGCATTCTCTGCTCCCCTTCTGGAAATCTAACTTCGTACTTCATGTCTCCCAATTGCCCCTGTACAATCAATAAATCATGTTATTTAAATATTACAAATTGAGAAAGTTATACTAAATTTAAGTAAATATCGGACATACCGTTCTTTGGGTTCCATCATGATCGACGACCTCGTAGACGGGAAATTCACCACCCATTGGTATCACTTGGTGCTCCTTTGCTTTGGCAATCCGTTTTTCTAACGCTGACATGATTTTTCCTGATAATCTCATTCCATTTCGATGCCAATTTCGAGCAACCGCACCTCTTCTGACATACCAATCCACAACTTTATAGAATGTGCGATCAACTATTGCCGTTACAGGCAGTTGGCGAGCCACTCGGAAAACATTGTTCAATGATTCTGATCCGTTCGTAGTCATAATACCCCACCTATTTGGGCCTCCGTCATGACATTGTGCCCATTTATGGAGTTGCAGAGGCTCTTCTTCGAGATTTTGCAACCTTTTACCACACCACATGATGTACTGGTGAGTAGTAATGCTCCTACCTTCTATCATTTCCATACCCTCATCAAACCTCCAAGGTTTCATCTTACCCACAAACACAGTGAAAATTTGTTCAATTACTCTGTCCTTGCACAACTTGTACACATTCGCCGCAATATGGTGAGCACACAATCGATGAACTGCTTCACCCCTCTCCTCGCACCACCCTAAATCAGGTCGATCAAACACTGAACGGATTGCAGCATGCTGGTCTGATATAACACATATCCGACCGGGGCCGACAACATCTTCGCGTACAAATTGCATAAACCAGCCCCAATTATCTGAAGTCTCCTCTTCCGCAATTCCGAATGCTATTGGCAGTAATTGTTGTTCTGCATCATAAGCGCATGCCATGAATAGTTTTCCTTTGTACCTGCCGGATAGGTGTCCTGCATCTACACTTATAACTGGTCGGAGATATTGCCATGATTGAATGCATGGACCGAAAGCCCATGCCACACGGATGAAAGTATGTTCGCCCAACGTGCTAGATGGTCTGTGATCAATTCTGTATCTTGTACCTGGGTTAGACCTCTGGATTGCACCGAGCATAGAAGGTAGCAGTTCGTAAGCTTTCTCCCAAGAACCAAATAAATCGGCAATAGCCAGCTCCCTCCCTCTCCAAATCTTGCTGTATGAAGGCTCAACCGTTTTGTACTCCTGCCTAACTGCAATTCGACATGCTTTTATTGACATCTCCAGGTCCTCCTTGAGACCCGGTTTGATTATATCTGCAATCATCCTGGCAGTCATCTGACGACTGTCTGCTGTACATGAAGTACTGTAACAATTGTGCTCGTATGGGTTTGTTGCAATTGTCCAATTGCCCGTCGCAGTGGTTTTTGCGTATACCCTCCACGGACACCCCTCCACTGTACATACAACCACATATCTGTTACGACTTGTCTGGGTTTGTTGTATTTCTAAGTTACTATCCATGGCATATTTATTCAACTTCGATTTAAGATCAGCTTTGGATTCAAATATCTGTCCCACCGAAAATGGACCGTCGATTCTGGGTGGATGACCAAAAAATGCTTCATCCTTGTACGGCATCGGCACATCGTCATGAAATGCCGAACAAGGATGCTGCAATCCCCGATTAATAAAAGGAATAGACGATTGCCACTCATTCCTTACTTCTTCCATCCTAATCTGATCCTCAATTTCGGCCATTTCCTCTTCCCCGACAACCGTGTCATCAGGGTCAGAGCTTGTTTCTGAGTCAGTATCATTATTCAGCTGGTCAAAATAATCATGCAAATCAACGGGGGGTATTTCGGTGGTTTCATCACAATGTATGGGTGGGTCATTCACCGGTATGTCTCTGCTAGTTCCGGGTACACTACCCGGGTATGGGTCATAATTGGTCTGACTAACAACTGGTACTGACTCAACCACTAATTCAAGAAGTTTAAAATTCAATACCGGAGTGGCATTCGCAAGCACCATATACCAAGTCGCTTCGTGGTCTATGTTGAACAACTGGTATTTTTCTGCTGAGCCAGGTGGTGCCGTGTTCAAACGTGCGCTGATTGTCAGATCGAACCGGCTAGGGAGCAACCGAATGCCAACATATATCTGTCTTCTTAGCTCATCAAGACTAGTTGAGTTAGTAACAGGAAATGTACAGGTCGGTGCGTCTGTAATTTCGCGTCTGTGATACACATTTATTAATACTTGAGACATTTCCTGAACAAAAAATTTCACGATTAACCTTTGATAATTTTCAATTTTACAGCAAAAAATACGATCATAATTGAAAAAAAAAACTTACTACAATATTCAGACGAACGCTAGAGGCACAATGCAGGAGCCGATCTGTAATTTGGAGGCATGAAGGTCTCTGAAAGAGAGGAAGAAGAAGGTCTCGGAAAGAAGGTGTCAGAGAGGAAGAAGAAGCTCTCTGTCTGTGTCTCTGTCTGTCTGCCAAAAAAATAATGAAGAGAGAGAGAGAGCAGAATGGATATTATTGGACAGAACTTCTGGACCGAGATGGCTACTCGGTCCGGCCAAACAATTCTCTGGACCGAAATGCCATTTCGGTCCAGAGGCAGCAACACCATCGGCCACACAGCGAGCTGTGAAAAAGTTAGAAAAAGTTAGGGACCGAGATGCCAATTCGGTCCGGAGAAAAAAAAATCGTTGGGACCGAATTGGCATCTCGGTTCTGATGGTTTTTGTAAAATTTGGAGTCATCATGTTGGTTTCGTAGAAAACTTTTTTTATTTACGGTTTTTAAAAAAAATCCCACGAGATATCTTGCAAAACAATATTCCGATGGGGTATTAATTTATTTATTTTGAGCGGCGCAGTTGTTCCCCTGCAATTGTCTATTTTAAAATTAAAATTTTGTTTGTTAGTTAAGTTACTAATTTTTTTTTTGCCAATTAGGAAGATTTCGTATTCACGATTGTACGTTTCGCGCGTATGACCTGGTAAAATCTAAAATTAATAGAATAAATTATATTGATCTGATAACTGTGGCCGCTAACGAATGAACATTTATTAAAATCAATTACATAAGCATTCTTTAAATTTAGATATATTTTATGTGAAATTGAGCTTAATTTGAAATTTCAGACAATTATTGAGAGATTTGAAAAATTAACGCTTTATATTATCGGCAATTTAACGATAACCAATATACATCTTAAATACGGAGAATATATCCAATTTAATTTTTTTAAGTTTTCACAATAGTTTTGTCAATTATTATGATTTTCAAATCAATCTTGTTGTCAATACATCATATTCGATAATCAATACGTAAATATTTAGAAATAAATAACACAACTTTAGTGGGAATATACAAGTATATTCTTTTCCGAAATGAATTATCAAGTGTGGTTTTGTTCTGGTTAGTTTAATCCATTAAACTTAATTTAAACTCACATAAGATAAAAAGTGAGATCTAATTGGATCATCACTCTTAAGCAAGTATTTGTTGTAGACTAATATATTATTTCTTTAGAATACTATTTTTTTGGGTCAAAAATATGACCTAAATCATGAAGATTTAAGGCGCGAGTGACTTCGAAGGGATCACGATAATAAGATTCAAATTTTTAGAACACTATATGAATGTAAAATTTGTGAAACTTTATAAAACACTATATGAATGTAAAAACATGGATATTTTCAGATGTTCTCAAGAAATAATAAGAACCTGTTATTCAGATCCCAACTGTTGGTTTTAGAGATTCGTGCATGAAACACTTATTTTTTTTAGATTCGTACATGAAAAAATTTAACGGTTGAGATCAGAATAACATGTTCTAATAGCATATTCAATGCTTCTGCTTCTTTTCTATCCATCCTTCCAACACACTGTATTCAATAATTTAAAATTACAAAAAGATCCCCGAACGCTAACAAAATACATGCATCGAGCAGATACTTGCAATTATGGACTAAATAAAAATACAGGGTTCTGTAACAAAATTTATACCCTTAAATTATATCTTAATTTTAGTCAATCAGTGTAAGCATGTGGTGGGGCCTTAACAAAAAAAAAAGGCAAAAACGTAATGCAGCGTAAGCTTCTGATTTAATAAAATGAACATCTGAACATGTATTATTCTTTTTTCTCTGTTTTCAACTTTTCATTGTTTTAGCTCCAAAAATATTTTATTGCAACTCTGTGCAATAATAAGTATATTTTTTAATTTTCACATGGACATCTCGATTGAGAGGGACAAGAAAAAAGCGTGTGCACAAGGCAGTACAGTTGGCAGGAAACAATTAAGAATCTTGGATCCAGCTTCTCTTGGTGGCGTTTAAATAATTAGGCTCATAAATATATCAACAAGTTGAGAAAAAAAAAATAGGGACTTTTTTAATATTCGTGTCAAAATTGATTGGACGATGCGGATCCATACTCAAAATTTTGAGTTACTTGATTCGAACTCGTTCTGAGGACTAGCAATTTAGATCACGACATCACGTATAGTTAGAGGGTCCGGATACTGTGATATTTGAATCCATACCGAACATAATTTAGATTCATATACTTATTAGTTTCAAATCGGATCGAGTCCGGATTCGGATACTTATCTATCCGTAGATATTTCGGGTTCAATCTTTCGGTTCTGGGTAGATAGATACCTATAACTTGTTTGTGGATTATCGGGTTCGGTCCAGATCCGGGGCGGGTCCAGTTCTAGGGGGTACATGGTAGACAAAGAGATCAAGAAGAAATTATTAGCTTCGAAAATTTTATAAGCAAAAAGTGAACGTGGCATTTGATTTCAATAATCTGTGCGAAAGAGTAATAAATTTCATTCAAAAAATTAATAGGTAAAATGTGAGTGACGTGACATTTGATTTAAAACAAATAAAGAAATTAATTATTAATCTAGATATGATATATATTATGATTTTTTTTAAATATTACAAATGATTGACTTTTCATAGTTATTAATATATATTTTTATATTAAATAATTATAAATAATGGTATTATCATTTTATCGGTATTTATATGGGTATCGGGTCGGGTTCAGTTATGGGTCGGATAATTAAATCAAATTCATATCTTATCCATTACAATATCGGTTCTGGTTCGGATCTGGATCGGATATTTAAGTATTAATTTTGTAACCATATTCATAATTTAACCGGTTATATTTTTTAAACCATATCCTATCCAAATTAATCGGATTCGGATCGGTTCCGGTTCGGATCCGGGTAATCGGATAAAAGTAGCACCTGTACGTACAGTAATCGCGTTCGAACGAAATTTGCATTGTCTGTTTTAACCTCACACGATTCTTAAATCAGCCCCTCTACAATTGAAATGGAAACATATTCTCTGAGGTACTATACAGTATAATGAGCTCTCAGACAAATCAAAATAATTTCGGTGTTTATTTGAATTATAGAGAGACCGCTTTAAGATTAGTGCTAAATTAAAAAGGATGATGCAAATCTTATTTTACACGATATAGTACACTGGATCTGAATTCTAATTCTAATATAAATAGGGACCAAAATTATTTTGACTCGACTGAAAGTTATTCAATATGATAGGATAGGAAATACTCACACTAGGACCGGAGTAGAAAGTTTTTGTTGTGTTAGATTAAGCAAGCAATTGCGTAGGATATTTGTTCAACTATTAATATTTATTAAATATTTACAATATAATCTGTAAATTAAAATTAAATTAACCGTACCGTGCAGTGAGGCTCCGGAACTAATTGGGAGGCGCTTCACAGTTTTCTCTCGTCTATGAGCATCAGCAATGGAAATTTACAATATCTTTCCAGATTCAGTGCAGTTTTTATTTGTTCATGCTTGAATAATCTGTGCATGAATCATTAATCATCAATCCGCTATGACTAAATATATACGAGATAAGCCTTCGTATAAACTTACAATTTCATTCCCGTAATCACCAAAACACCATTTAGCCAGACTTTGACCTAATGACCCCATAGACCCAATTTCAACTGGTTCATCTGTTATAGGTTAGAATTGGGCCGAGTTTACCATATCTACAAGTTTTCCTCCGTCTGTACCCGGCCCATTGGGCCCGTTGACAGATCAAAAGATGCTGCATGAATTACATCCCATTCATGCGACAGGTGCTTCCTACTAACTATTGTGGGAAATTTTTTGAAAAAGTTTAGATTTTTTATTTTTAATTTTGAAGGTAAAAAATATTATTTTCTTCGCGTATTTGTATTATTTCTTATTTCAATACAAATACCCAAGTTTCTAATTTTTCAAAAACTTGGGTATTTGTATTATTTTTTATTTAATGTTGGATATTAATAAAAGAATCGGTGGTCGTACGTACGCGGGAGAAACCGGTGAAGTAATGCAGAGGATTTGGACTCATATCTGGGAATTCAGATCTTCCCCGGTACCGTAATAGGGAATCTTTTACAATTACTTGATCTGGACCGTTCTTTTTGACTTGGCACGAATCTCAAAGCCCAATAATACTGCCCCCTCCGTCAGCCCGAATCCCAAAGCGGTTGGGAGTTAATCTCAAACCTTAAAGTGAAGAGAATCTTTTACAGTAATGGAGAGAATACTTGTCCCATATCTGGCTGGGAGGTCTCGGGATGAGATGCTCGTGAAGGAACATAATACAATTTTATCTTCTTTTAGTAGAAATTTAATCGACATTTCGTTACGGGTTTAATAAAGTTAAATTTATATTTTTCAATAAATTGAGTAAATATTATAAATCGATCTCTGTTAACAGTAACTCAATTAACTGTTATAAAAAACTAATCAGGAAAATACTTAATAGATAATTTTAGTAAAACCGTGAGAAAAAATTATGAACTTTCTACAAAGTTCATAACTTTGTAGAAACAGTCACAAGAAATCTAACTGAGCTGGATTGAGAGAATTTTCATTTTACATTAGATCCGATACAAGTTTGTGGGTCTCGATTTGATGTAATTCTGTGCTAATTGTGGGGGCAAATTGTTAAAATTCCTTCGAGCCAAATAGGTTTAATTTTCTGTATCGGAGAAACAAACCGCAAGAAAGTTTGTACTATTACGAGTATGTACATCAAATATGTATATTTGTTTTTGCATGGTAACTAATAACTGGTTTACTATTTGAGAACAACAATTTGCCGATTTATCGATCCAGAATTGTAAACAAAGTTGTTGTTCTTTGAACCTTTCTTTATTCTGAGCTTGGCGCGAGATTTTCTCTCTCTGTTTTTTTAAGTACTTTTCTCTTCTTTTTCTATGAAAAGAAATAAAATAATCAGAGAATTACTTGCAGAAAGTACCAAGTAAAGCATATCATCAGTTTTGCTGTCAACAAATTACAAAGTATTTCCAATGCACATCAGGATCTCCATCATTTAATGCAGATTATACCTTTCTATATACAAGTTTATCAGAGTCTACCCATTATTCTCTATTAAATGCACAATTGGATAAAAAGGTAAACAATTGAATTCTTCATGATGAAATGCTAGCCGTTATGGGGTAAGAAATGCTAGCTGTAAACAATTGATAGAATTGATCGCATTAGAAGAGCCTTCTTATGGGGTAAGAATGAGGTAGAAAAGGCTGGAATTTCCCTGCTGAACTGGACAGAGGTGTGCTTGCCAAAGAAATTTGGGGGTATGGGGATTGTCAACCTCCGTACTCAAAACACCTCGCTCCTACTTCGGTGGTGGTGGCGATTGTATGATGATCCTTCGGCGCTTTGGTCGGTCACGGCCAAGAAACTGAGGGGAAATGGGGCTCATGTAAATGGCCCTCTTTTCTGGATACAAAGAGGCTCCTTCTTCTGGTCACAGTTGCAGAAATTGAAACCCCTTTTTAATTGGTCTACCACCTGGGAAGTCGGCACGGGTAAGAGAATCTCTTTCTGGCAAGACTCATGGCAGGGTGTGGCTTTTTCCAATGGCATCTCCCTCAGGCCGCCAAGGCCATTTATCTCGCTTAGAGATGCGGTGCCAATCTTTGAGCTACTGGCTCTGGACTGTGCTGATGAGTTAGCGCAAGTGGTATTCACTGGAGAAAGGGATGCTATCCGCTGGAAATGGGAAAAAGGTGGCCGATACTCTGCTAAATCACTGTATGCCACCATTATGGGGGGAGGTATGATCCGGGACAGGTATGCTGCGGTCTGGAATTCCAAGATACCGCCCACGGTCAAGGTTTTCGGTTTCCTGCTATTTAAAAACAGACTACTGACCCATGACAACATGCTACATCGTCACATGAACTGCTCTTTATCATGTCCGCTGTGCGACAATTGTCCAATTGAGTCCGCCTTTCACATCTTCTTTCTCTGTCCATACGTGGTGCATGTCTGGTTCAATTTGGGCAATATGTCCGGATTCAAGCTTCTTCACATTAGGCGAGATCTCTGTTCTACTTGGGATGCCTCGCTTACGTTCGTCAGAAGCAGAGGGGCTTCTTGGCGAAAAAAAGGGGTTCCCTTGTTTCTGTGTACCATTTGGGAAACTTGGAAACAGCGAAACTCTAAGATCTTTAATGATAAACTGATGCCGCCACGAGTATTAGCAAACAAGATTTGGTACGAGGCTGAGCAATGGTTGGCTCATTGTTGAAGATGTACCACATTAACTGTTGCTTTAGGCTATTTTATTTTGTTTGATGAGTTTCTTTTTTATATTTGGATGCTAACATCAGTATTGATGTTCGGATGTAATATTTGAACGATGGTCTTTTCCTTTAATAATAACACCAACTTGGCAGCCGCTGCCAGGATTTTCAAAAAAAAGAAATGCTAGCCGTTGCATGCACCCAAGGGCAAAGCCAGAAAAAATTTGAATGAATTCAAATATCATACGAAATGTTGATATCAATTAATCAATAGAATGATTACATTAACATGAGCTGTAATTAATAGAAATATTCTCACATTTATATAGAGGTCAAATACCATCTTTCTTAAGAATAATACCTACATAACACCAAAAGTACCACATATATGTGCATGATAAAAAGAAGAAGAATGAAAGACATTAATTCCCATTTGCATGTATCATAGAATTTGGAAGTACACCAAGTTAATTTTCCCTACTTGTTAGAACTGAACAAGTTACAAATCTGCCTCAGCCGTCAAATACCTTCACTATTTATAAAACAGAAGAGACTAGAGATGGATGGGACGGCATTTCCCGGTGTCAAATGGACCAGAATGGAATGAGTCGCATGACTAAGAAAACAAAATGCCCTTTGTTCTTCTTCTGTTACCTAAAGAAACTTAGAAAACAGAGTTGATTGCGTTTAAGACCACCGGGGCTGGGGGGGGGGGGGGGGGGGGGGGGTGCTCATCCTCTATGGCTGTGAATTTTTCTGGATGCAGCCGGACTCGTCAGGTGCTGATGGCAGACAACACAAATCACAGCAAGAGAATGCATGCTCGACACTGCACCTCCAGGACAAGAGTTGCCTGACAATGTAATAATTTGGGGTCGTTCCTTGTTCCTTCGGGTGCTCAAGAAAATGGTACCTTGGCATCCAAATTTAATTACCATCATTAACTGTAGAGGCACGAAAGTTGGATTCCTGATACAAATCTTGCTTGACTGAGATTACACTGAAAATTTCATTTTCTAATTGCACTAATATATCTAAAAACAACCGTGAGCGAAACAAAAAGTTCTTTCACTTTTCAAAATGCCATCATGCAGATGAGTTATTTTAATAATGAGTAAACCGTCAGCTGAAGAATCACCATTGTACCGTTACAAACGAATGCCCGAATAATTGCTTTTAATAGTTCATTAGATTCTTCTTTTTGATCTAATTTGGTTCTGCCAAAAAGTTGGAAGTTTCTAATACTGGGTTAGGTTAGCATGAGATTAAGAAAAGAGGTAACGGATACATCTACATGCTTGGTTCCTTTTGTTCCTTATACCTTAATTTGGAAAGTAACAAAATATAGGCTTTGGAAGGTTATAGGAGGATAACATAGAAATCTCTATC
Organism: Carex littledalei; assembly: GCA_011114355.1. Taxonomy (NCBI): domain Eukaryota; kingdom Viridiplantae; phylum Streptophyta; class Magnoliopsida; order Poales; family Cyperaceae; genus Carex; species Carex littledalei. Next base: position 2,344,719 of record CM022101.1, on the reverse strand, counting down.
GATCTTAACCTTCTATAAACATCAAACTATATAAGATTAGTGCATACAGTTTCCTTTCCTATGCCATTCTTTCTGTCTTGTACAGGCAGTTACAGGTACTGGTACAAGTGACAACTAGCTAGGTACAGGACAGAGACCTTACAATAAATATTCTTTGTTCATTGCAAAATAAGAAGATGATAATGTAATTCGGGAATCAGGAAACTTATCTTATTATCTTACTGACACAAAAAACCAGAAATAAAATCAAGACTCCAATAAATCGCGACTATTACACTCAAACATGAACTCTATTTCTGCCGGTAAGCAATGTAATTTGCCAGGTGAACCAAAGGAGCAGCCGATTCCGGGTCAAACCCATTCAGCTGCTCCTTAGCCTGCCCCAACAACTCCTCCGCAAATTCTCGCGATTTATCCAACCCGATAAGCTTCGGGTAGGTTGTCTTATCACTAGCCAAATCCTTCCCAGCTGTCTTGCCCAATTCCTCTGACGACTTGGTCAGATCCAGTATGTCATCCACAACCTGAAAAAGCAACCCAATACTTCTAGCATACCCCCTCAACCGATCGATTTGTTCGTCGGATCCACCTCCAATAATTGCCCCGGTAACAACAGCTGCCTCCAGCAAAGCAGCTGTCTTGTGCAAATGGATGTACTCAAGTTTATCTAACGGTACTGGTTCACTAAGACCAGTGGATTCGAGATCCACCAATTGGCCCGCTGCCAAACCCTCAGCACCAATGCACCGGGCTAACTCACCAACTGCACGGGCAATACGGTCAGGTAACACGTTGACAGGATATGATGACAAGTTAGAAGCTGTTTCAAATGCTAATGCCAGCAAGGCATCACCGGCAAGAACAGCTGTCGGTTCATCGAATGCTTTGTGGCACGTCAGCTTGCCGCGCCGAAGGTCATCATTGTCCATGCATGGCAGATCGTCGTGGATCAACGACATGGTGTGGATCATCTCTGTGGCCAAGGCGGCCGGTAGTGCCCATGGCTCAAGGCCTCCAGCTATTTTGCATGCGGCGAGGCATAAGGCGGGTCGGACCCGTTTGCCTCCAGCCATTAGGGAATAACGCATAGCCTCATTTAGGCGGTTGCTCTGGGGAAAGGCCTTGGCTGGGATGGCCGAGTCAAGGGCCTGGTTAACCATAGCGGCTTTCTCAATCATGTATTCTTTTATGTCGAATTGGGTGGCGGTTGTTGACTGGTCGGACATGGCGAGGCGGGAGAATCGACGGTGGACGGCGGAGGAGGTGGGAGGGAATTGAGGGAGATGAGGTTTGGAGATTAGAAATTGGGAGGAGAGGAGATGGGAAGGGAAAGAAGGGACGAAGGGTAAGAGAGTATGAGCCATTTGAGTTATATGAGAGAATTGGGAGCAAAGAGCGAGGGAAGTGTGAACTACCAGAGACGGCGGACCAAGGGAAGTGTCCGAGGTTCAGAGAAAGGGGATAGTACGGAGCTGGATAGAGAATTTGGGTGCGCGTGGTGCACCAATCAGCTCGGACTATGACTACTCTTATTGTCACGAGCTGGATCAAGCTAGCTTGCGAGCTGACAAGCTGGATTGTTAGATTTGACTGGATCTTGTTTTAAAAATAAAATAAATTTACAAATATTTTTTATCGAGCTGAACCGAGCTAGACCTAGCTGGATAGTATAAAATGCACACACATTCATACAAATTCACAAATTGATACCTAGCCGAGCTAGCTCTTATCTGGCGAGCAAGCTAGACCCCAGCTTAAACTTGTTAATTCTGCACCGAGCTAGTGACGAGCCGGCTCGTTAACAACTCAGTCAAATAACGAACGAATTAGATGCGAGTCACGATCGAGTCACGAGCTACGAGTTTTTTTACCACTCCTAGATGCGAGGACTATGAGCAGAAGTGCAGGACTCTTACAGAATGATCCGAATCCGAAATGGATTCGGTCTAGGTCTCCAAAAGTTACTCAAAATTTGAGTTTGGATCCGGACCGATCGATCCGACCAACCAATTCAGTCGAGGTATTTATTATTCAAGAGACATTTTTTCACGCAGATTTTGATCGGATGTTCGGGATCTAAACTTTGTCATCAGACCAATTCAGTCGAGGTTTAATTCAAGAGACATTTTCTTAATATTTGTGTAGATTATGATCGGACGATTCAAACCCAAACTTTTGAGTAACCATAGAGAATCCGAATTCGGTAGTTTTTGGGGATTTTCCTGAGCACCCGTTAAAATTGTAGTGATTTATTTTTTGAAGGTTTGCTTACGTGGCTCAAATTGTCAACAATATCTAAGAGAGAGTCAAATGTGAAATCAAAATCATACACAGATCATACTCTTTTAACACAAACTAGAGGTGCTAAATCTTAGATCAGATTAATTGGCCTAAACGATTAAAACCAAATAAAAATAATCGGACTTGTATCTTCCATTGCCATTAAAACATTTAAACCAAGAATCCTGTTTTAATTTTAATTTTTTATTTTATTTCAAGCCCGTAGGTAACTAAAAATCTTGTGATATCCGATAAATTAAAGAAGAAAAACACGAAAAAAGATAAGTGCATAAAGAAACGATAATTAATTTCCGATCTACTTTATGATTTGTGCGCACGAATTTTAAAGCAGACGCGAAAGTTGCGGGAGTGAATCTTAAAACAAATCGGACGGTCATCGAACCCATCGAACTCACTTTGAGTCCAATGGGCATTGGACCCAAATTGACCTCCTTTTCTATAATCCAAACTTGCATAAAAAAAAATCTGAACACAGATTCGTAATGACACAAAGGTCCCACATGTTGGTTTTTCGGACAATAGTACTTGTATTTGCCGCTTGAAATATTATGTGTTAGAACATGAGTTTGAAAATATTGATTGTAATTAAGAATAAGTATAAAACAAATTTTAAAAATAAATGTTTTTTAAAAGATCAAATAGTAAATTAAAACGCCCATGAAAGAAGCTGGTGGATGGATTCTTCAACCAGCATAATAATTTATATAATTTTGTTTTGTTTGTGGAGATATATGAGGAGGAATAACATATATGTTGGTAGTATATTTTCTATTAATTTTGTATTGTCTAAATAAGAAGAGAATATGTGTTTATATAGACTAGATTGCATTGGTGTGATATTTGAGTGTCACCATTAAAAGACAATTAAATTGGAGAGTTTTCCTTTAATTAAATAAAAAATGAGTCAAAAGAATAAATTGGATATTTAAAATAAAATATTACAAAATGATAAATTACTTCGATATAAAAAACTTGTATAATTTTTTTTATTAAATTTTGAATGTTACTAATATTTTTACCAACAATATGAAGGTGCAATCTCGTCACCATAACCTAACCTAAAATGTTAACCAACTATTCCCGTGGTTATAATCAAAGAAAAATGAAACAATTAAAGAAAATGATTATATATGAGAAAAAAAAAATTCAGCTTTTCATCTGAGAATTCTCTAAATCAGAATCAGCAAGTCCCTTGCTTACTTTCTGCTTCAGCAGCTTTACATCGTCGCCATCCGATACATCGCTGCTCCTAAATACCGGCATTTTCGTCACCTTTTTGTCGGCCTCGACCGCCCAACTGTAGATCACCATGCCTAGAACAGCAAGCATCATGCCCATTATATTTTTGAAGGTAAGAGCTGAATCAAACAAGATCCAACCAAGAACTAAAACACAAACAGTCTTCATGTGTCCTAATACTTGGAACGAAGTCGCCGAGAACCGGCCGATGCATAGATACTGGCTCATATTGCAGACTACCGCCAATGAACAAGAGAGAACTACGAAAATCTGAAAGTTGGTCACGAATGTTAATTACATAGCAAGGAAAATGATAAAAAAAAAAAAAAAAATATGAGCGAGGCTATGGTACTTTGCAATGCATTGATTGGCCCGTGTTATGAATTTATATTTCTGTTTTCAAACTTTAAAAATTTGGTTTGAACCGCTCACGTGATCTCTATATGAAAATATACTTATAGACCAAACTTTATATCTTTAAAAAAAAATTACAATTTTTTAGATAGGTAAAAAATAAAATGGTCTAGAATATTTAGACCATGTGATATTCTACCTATCTAAAAAAATAGCAAAAGAATTTTTAAAAAATATATAAAATTTAGTCTCCAAGTATATTTTTTTTATGAAGATCATCTTGATAATTTAGATCAACATTTTGAACTTCAAAAAAAAAAAAATCTAAATCCATGGCACAAACCTGTATGCGCATTATAAAGTACCATCACCTCACTCAAAAAAGATTAGTGCAAGGAGACTTTTGTCATAAGCTTTTACAATGTACTTACAACTGCACCTAGGGAGTAGATGTAGCTTATAATGGAGCGTCCATTGAGATAGTAATCTAAGAACGGACCAAATACTAAAAGTGAGGCAGCTTGAATTGGAGCGGTTTTGCTTAGCAACTCAAAAGATCCGATGTTGTACTTCTTCTGAAATGAACCTATTGTCTAAAACAACAGGAACAAATTACAGGTTACTGGTATTCGTATTTTTTTTGAGTAAAAGTTGGAGGTCAAGCCACCCAACTATTTAATATCCACAAAGGATTGCTCCTTCCGGGTTTCGAATTTGTGACCTTCCACACAGAGAGCATTATCTTTGCCACTAGATCAAAGAACTGATATTCGTATCAAAGATCAATTAAAGAAACAATCCACCAACTAATAGGAAAAAAGATTGAAACTTGTGGCTACCAATTAAGTTAATTTTTATTATCAACTTTCCTCAGTTTAGACAAAGTTACAAAATCAGAGGTGAGAAGAACAGAATATTCATCTAAAATTGGAAAAATGAATCAGAAGTTAAGAAGCTAAAGTGACAAATATTTGTGGCATTTATGGACAGAGCCAGAGCTGACAAATGCCCCCAAAAGTTTGTCACATATGCGATATCATTTTCTTAACGAGTGCAAAATTGAAACAATTGTTAAGGAATATGAACCAATTTTGAATAATTGAATTGCGGAATATATAAATAAGTAACAGATGAATACAATTTGTTGCAGTGAAGTGCAGAAGACAGCAACACAAGCACATAGAAATCCCTTGACATTGATCTCCACGTCAGTAACAGTGCAAATCCCGACACCAAATGCAACTACTATGACAGCTGCTATCACCTTACTCGAGTAGCGCTTGCTGTTCAGGATCCACTCCATTAAGCAAACCACTGGTATCATACTCAATTTTGAAATCTGCATTTAGTTTTTGCACATTTATCAGTTGTTAGACATAATTGGTAATTAATTAAAATCCATCAAAATGTAATTCTCAATATAATATAAATGGAAAAGCTTGCCCAGGTGCTGTATATACTGGATCAACAAATATCAATCAATTTCAAATAAAATGGCAAACCTGGTAGAACCCAACAGAATTAAGCATAAGGCTAAGATTCATGCTTGTAATTGATGCATTAGCCACAATGGAGAACCATAGCAGTTCCCAGAAAGGCACATGTTTCGACACAGAATAGCCAGTAGCACTTGATATCCAACCGACCAATGCAGTCACCGCAAAATGAAATCCGGTAAGTGTAGTTGCTGTATATTTTAAATTAAAACAAAGAGGTTAATTAGTCCTGGAAAACCATTCCTGACTGGTTATAGAGAGATAGAGAGATTGAATTGCATTACCGAAGCAGAAGGCGTAGCCGTTTGACGACATGAGCTCCTTATTGACCATTATAATACCAACAGAGCTGACCACATTCATGGCCCATGCTCCGACATCCGACACTACCGGCTTTTTCTCTTGATTCATGGCGCACACCTCTCTTCAACAATGCAACATGGATTATGGAAGAAATTAAGGAGAAAAATTGAAGTGGAAGGAAATAAAATCCCTTATCTTTTTTTAGAGAGAAAAACAGAAAAGAAAAGAAAAGAATGGAAGTGGTTTGGTTACACCCCTGGCATCAAATTTCATCTTGGAGAGAGAATAAGAAACTAAAGGTATAAACAACATCATCAAAAATTAGTACTATCTTTAATTAGCAGCAGACAAGCGTGACCACTGCAAAAATATTAGGAAATCAATGAGCTACGGAAATACAGAATTAAAAGACATGATTTTATGTTTATAAAAAAAAAGATATGATTTTACGGTGCCGCAAATATTGTATGACAACATTCTTATTATCATAGGATATTATCAGCAGCAAATTAAATTTCATTAATTATGTTTTATTTTTAGCTGTAAAAAGGAAATGATTTTTGTTTATTCAAGTAATTCGTCTATCTTGAATTCTTGATAGTACTTGAAAAAATGAGTTGGTCAGCTCAGCAAATTATGCTTAAAGATGTACCGAAATTAACATATATTTGCTCTCCGGCATCCTTTCATTATGCATCTTCTAAGAAAACAAAAAATAGTATTAGCTTTTCTAACTTTTAAAAAAATACCCAAGTATCCAACACTTAGTTAAAGGAGAGCAGCTTGGGTCCTATGCCCATCAGACTCAAAGTGAGTTTGATGGGCTCGATGACCATCCAATCTACTTTAAGATTCATGCCACAACTTTCGTGTCTGTTTTAATATTCGTGCGCACGAATCTTAAAGCAAATCGGACGGTAATCGAGCTCATCGAACTCACTTTGGGTCCGATGGGCATCAGACCCAAGCTGCATGATGTGAGAAGTACCACATGTTTCCCAATTCCATCTTCATTTAACAAGGTAGTGGCCAGCGGGAATGATGTCAAAATTAGGATAATATTTTATCTATAAACTGCGGCACTTCCCGATCCGCACCACTAAATTGCCTTTTGCTTTAATTGACTTTTGATCATGGAATTATAACAAAATACAATTACCTTTCCTTCATGTCGCCGTCACAAACAGTTCTACACAGTTAACCCAATGTCCAGTTTAAAAAACATAATGATATGTGATATATGACAGCTTTTATCAATTAAAAAATCTTTAATTTTTTAAATTCATCGTGTCAGCACTTCCTATAATAACTTAACCAAGTCGCAGCTCAAAACCAAAGATGAAAACCTCACGCCAAAAGAATCCGACATTTTTATTAATATCCAAAGTTTAATAGAAATTATTAATTATGTTCAAATTCCCAAACTTTTGCTAAAAATATCCAATCTGGCCGGCTTACTCCATTTTTTTTTTTTTTAGATTTAGAGAGAGACAGTATGAAGATCAAAATATTGAAACCTAACTCTGAAAATTTGAAATTTTTGTTTAAATTATTTGTTATATTACTTCTTTTGATGTATAATTAGCATATTTATACTAAAATACGCTAGATTACTTGAAATTATGTTGAATTACACTATATTACAATAAATTATGTTCAATTATACTAAATTACGTTAAATTACAATAACTTCGCTAATTATGCTGAAATACGGTAAATTACGCTAAACTACACAAAATTACGCTATAGTAGACTGATTTTGCTCATCTTTCATGAATCATAAAAATAGTAAAAAAATTCCAAAAATAGTAAAAATTGGTATTCTACAAGTTCATTATGTAACTAATTTACTGAGCTACTTGGATTGAATAATAGAAATAAAAATCTTAATCGGAAACTTCAACTCAAGTTTTGAGGCTCTTCTCTTTGTTTTTTGGCGATTATAAATTTTGGAATCCGGCATCGCCAGCACGGACGCATGCGCATTTTTGCAAGCTTCCAAAAAGTGGTCATTTGCTGAAATCGAACACTCGAGCGTCATTTTATGACCGTTTGAAGTTTCATCGTTGTTTTTCACCTTTTCAGTGAAGATATCGTCCCTATTCATTTGTAATTTAGCGTAATTTACCGTATTAGCGTAATGTAATGTAATCTAGCGTAATTTAACATAATATAGTGTTATTCAGCTTATTCAATTAATCTAGCGTATTTTAGTATAAATATGCTAATTATATATCAAAGAAGTAATATAACAAATAATTTAAACAAAAAAATTCAAATTTTCAGTGTTAGATTTCAATATTTTGATCTTCATAGTGTCTCTCTAAAAAAAAAAAAATGGAGTAAGCCGGCTAGAAAATAGCCGGTTTACTGGGTACGTAAGCCGGCTATTTTCTGGCCGGCTTGGACATTTTTAGCAAAAGTTCCGAAATCTGGACATAATTAATAATTTCTATTAAACTTTGGATATTAATAAAAATGTCGGCAAAAGAATCAATAAGATAGACCAATTAAAAAAATGATATTTAAACAAACAAACAAACTAAAAGAAAACTAGTTCTTCAATTGCCCGTGCTCCAAATCAGAGTCACTCAGGCCATTTGCTTTCTCTTTTAATAGCTTTACATCTTCTCCATTCAAAATATCACTACTTCTAGCTGACACAAACTTGGCGGCTTTTTTATCAGCCTCAACTGCCCAGCTGTAAACTAGCATGCCCAAAATAGCAATCAGCATGCCCATAATGTTCTTTACTGTCAGTGCTGAGTCGAACAAGATCCAACCTAGGATCAGCACACATACAGTTTTCATGTGGCCTAAAACTTGGAAGGACGTGGCCGAAAACCGACCAATGCAGAGATATTGGCTCATGTTGCAGAATACAGCAAGGGAGCAAGATAGAAGGATGAAAAACTAGAAGAGAAAAAAGCACAAAAGTTAATTGCCAGCTAAAAGGATGTTTTCTTAGAATATTAGTATAAAAATAGATCTGGCTTTGTTATATCATGATGTGTAACAACCAGGTTAGTGGTGGGCTGGTTTGACTTCATGCAAAAACATTTAAACCATGAAAAGAGCACCTAGGGGCAACTTTCACAAGCTCCAACCGCAACTCTCTCTTTGTTTTAATGCTTTATACCGAACTTATTATTTATTACCCATTCTGGTAGAATGCTGAACCCAGCCCAGCCTACCAATTGAGTTGAACCCAACCACCATTGAAAAGTTTGACTTTGGTTATAAACTAATACTAGGAGCTCCATGATGCATGATTCATGGGTTTGCTGAATTCAAACGGTGTAAGCTAGAATTTTAAATATCAAATGCAAGTGGCATGATTGAAGGCTTACGATAGCACCAGTAGAGTAGGGATATTTGACAATTGAATGGCCATTGAGGTAGTAATCAACAAACGGGCCCAAAACAATGAGAGAGGCAGCCTGAATGGGAGCGGTTTTGCTGAGGAGCTCAAAAGAGCCGATATTATACTTCTTCTGGAAGGAACCGATCGTCTGAAAGAGGAAAACAATTATAATCAGTACCCAAAGTCATTCTTACAGATATGTACATAAGATGCAATAAAATGTATAATTTTTTGTACACAATATTAGATGAAGCCTTTCTACTAAATATATGCTGATATTTTGTGCATTTAAAACAAAATTCCACATAGAAAAAAAGCATTGGATTAATAACCCAATAACCTTTGCCCAAACTTCACTTTTATATAAAACTTAAAGGCTTGAGGCAGTTCAGTAACTTGCCCACAAAAATGGTAAACCCGATAGAAAAATTAACTACTTTATATGTAAGAGGGGTATATTGCAGCAAAATAATAAGAAAATGTACTACAACTGATCATCTATAATGGCAAGTTCAGATCACCTACAATTTGTTGAAGTGAAGTGCAAAAAATAGCTACACAAGCACAAAGAAACCCCTTTGCATTGATCTCGACATCAGTAACTGTGCAAATGCCAACACCAAAGGCAACCACTATCACAGACATTATCACTTTCGTTGTGTAGTGCTTGCTGTGCAGTATCCACTCCATCAAGCAAACCACTGGTATCATGCTCAATTTCGAGATCTACAATTATACCAACCAATAAACAAATTTTATCAAATAAAGTTAAAAAGCATCAAGTGACTTCACAAAAACAGTCCTTTGCCATGTTGCACTACCAAATTAATTGAAGGACCAACTGGGGAAACAATATCAAGATCTATATAGTTTGAATCATTGAAAAGCAAATTAAAGATGAATTTCCTAAGCCTCTGTATATACTTTGAAGCTAACAATATTGGTTCTCAAATTACAATTAACTATAAATTAAAAAAGATATTAACCTGATAAAATCCAACAGAATTAAGCATGAGGCTGAGGTTCATTCCCGTGATTGACATATTAGCCACAATAGAGAACCATATTAGTTCCCACAAAGGTACATATTTGGAGACGGAGTAGCCAGTGGCATTTGAGATCCAACCCACCAAGGCAGTCATTGTAAAATGAAATCCAGTAAGTGTTGTTGCTGAAAGTATGAGCTATAATTAGTAAACCACAGTCCAGCGGAGAGGAAAACTACTTAACAGAAAGAATATTAATAACATTTGATCAAAAACCAAGTCCTTTTGAAGGAAACCCAATTGAATCTTCAGGGAGTAACTGAAATTTGCACTCAGCCCTTCCAAAGATTATTTTCTACCCTGAAAACATCTGAACACTCTATACAATCAATCAGAATGACACAAAGCTATTTATTTGATTAATTTCCACTCTCACCAATTATTTACCGGATCTAATCAATTAAATTCTGCACATAAGAAATATATAAGAGTAATGCTTAGATCTAAAAACTAAAAGCAAGAGAGTTTACCAAAGCAGAAGGCATAGCCATTAGGCGACATGAGCTGCTTGTTCGCCATGATAATCCCCACCGAACTCACAACATTCATGGCCCATGCTCCCACATCGGAAACAACAGGCTTCTTCTCTAGATCCATTTCGCCTCACTCTCTCTCTCTCTCTCTGATAATAAACGACGGCGAAAGGCAGAAGGAGAAGGAGAGATCTAATAGGGATTTCAAAGGTTTTAAATTCGGTATAAAGGAATCTAAATCAGGGTTGAAGCACGAGGGGACCTTTTCCCTAGTCCGGTAGTCCCCTCGACGCTACCGTTTGTCAACACGGGGAGGAAAATGTGGAACAGAAAAATGAATTTTTCGGATTAAATAGTTGCTAAATTGTTGGGATTTTTGGAAACGGAGGAGCGAGCGAAACGGAAGAAATCAACGGAGAGAATGGAATTCGTCCAAAGAGTGTTGGATAATTTTAATCCAAAACCGGATCCAAACCGTTCGATCCGCATTAGAATTCGTGTGAACGATTTAACCGCTAAACCGTCAGCTTAGTTTGATACGGATCGGACGGTTTAGATTTGAGTTTGGATGTGGCTTTGTCCAGAACCCTTTGAACGAAAACCCCACCGAACCTATTATGCATTCAATTAAAGAGGGATATAAAATTGTGAAGTTATCAGTAAAGGATTAATTATTAGGGAAACGGATGATTGTGATTTGGGACTTGCCAGCCATATTGGTCATGACTCATGCTTTAATAGCAGGGCTTGTTATTCTAATCTCATTCTCCGATCTAAAACTCAATGACATCCTGGCGGATGCAGGATTTTCGTCAACGGGGCAAAAAAATATCGAATCGGATTTAAATATCTAATTGAATTTAAATGGTTAATTGAATATTCGATAAAAAATAATGCTTTAACTTATATTTTCTAATGCTTTAACTTGTAATTTCTGATGCTATAATATAATTCTAATTACCAATCAAAATTCAACAGATTTATTTCAATTTTAACCCTAAATTTAATCTGAATTACAAATTAAACGTCTAGAGGGGGGCAAAAAAAATTTCGGGAGGGGGGAGGACAAAGTCGGTCGGAACCGATAAATCTCCACTAAAACTCAAAATCCAGGAGTAGCTGCCCCCCCTCCCCCCGGAACACTCTGGGTCCGCCCCTGCTTTTATCCATTTATCGGATCTCTTTATAATATTTGAAAAGACGGATAAGAGTAATATTTTTTTCGGTAGCTTATCGAATACTTATCGAATACAGTTAAGAGTAACGGTTTTTTTTCGATAGCTTACCTGTTATTTTATAAAATAATTTTTATAAATAAAATTATATATATATATATAGAGAGAGAGAGAGTGTGTGTGGCTAAGGTCAAAGTGGTATGACCAAGGCCTTGGTACTACCAATTAGTTTTTGCAATTTTAAAGTTCAAATAGTCGATCCAAACCGTTAGATGTTCAATCTATATTAAAATCTGCTTGGAGACCAAATTTTACATTTTTTGGAATTTTTTTACTATTTATTAAGCCACTTTGAAAATTGCTGATCACATAGTCCAGAATTTGGTTGCACTGTTTGTTCGTGCCAAAAGTGGTGAACAAAGTTTCACTACAGCAAGCTGTAGAGTTTAAACCTTGTAAATCCTCGACTCAGATCGCAAGTGCACAATCTTGTCGTGAAGTTTAAGCGGGTATCGATTCACTTTCTTAATCTCTACTTTTCCTAATTAGGTACTAGAAGTGTGAAAATTGGGTGTTTGTCTATTCCTAAGTTTTTGTAACGAATGTATGAACAGGTAAACGAATGTATGAACAATTGTATGAACAATGTATGAACAGAAATGAAATCAATTAAATATTTGTGTTTTGTACTATTGTATAAAAGGGCGTTTCAAGGGTTTCAGATTTCATCTTCAACTTTGCTGCTCTGGACCTGCCACGCGACCCGCATACTCTCGTATGCGACTCTTGTGACGCGACCCGCATACTCTCGTATGCGACTCTTGTGACGCGACCCGCATGATTTCGCATGCGACCCGCGTGGCCCTAAGCACTCTGGACCTTTCACGCGACTCGCAAGTTGTGGCTTGCGACCCTTATGATGATACCCGCGTGCTAACTCACGCGACCCGCATGGCCCCTTGAGCTGAGTCTGCACATGTCAAAAACTGGTTGTTTAAGTCGTGTAAGGCTAGATTGACCGTACCTAGTGTCACTAAACCTCAACTCTCGTGTGTTGGCTTAGCAGACCTGGTTTGGAAATGCAATTTCACCTTCTTAGATTTAATCAAGCTGTTTGATCTAAACCTAAGTTCTCAGTTCTGAGCAAGTGCAAGTGGAAATTTCACCTCTCGGCTACTATTGACCTCACCTTTCGGTTCTCAGACCTACCTCAAGTACTTAACCTAATTTGCAAGAAACATCAAGCCTTGTTACAAGAAGAAATGCCAAAGGCATTCAACAGTAGACAATCAAGAATCAAACAATTCAGATCAAGCAATCACAAATAATACAAGAATCAAAGAAACACGAAATATCAATCAGAATCAATCCATGTGCATAATCAAACAAAGTATCAGACTAAATCCAAACCCTCGAAACTACAAGTCTACTCAGACATAAGCAAAATCAGAATAAAAGAGAGAGGAAGGATGCAAATCATGGTGAGAGGTGAGGGATTGAAGAGGATCGAAGCTTCAGAATTCTTCTTCTCCAAATCGCCTCCTTCTTAGCTCCAGATCGGTTCCTCTCCTCTTCAGATCGCCTCAGGCGCCAAGCCCTCTCTTTAAAATCGGATCGGATCTGTTTTCTGGATAAAATCGTGGATATCCCCTCTGGCACAGGCCCTCTGTATATATATAGCTTCCTTAACGGGCCTCAACTGGGCCTGGCGCATTTAAGTCGACGCGACCCGCGTCAGGCAGCACTGATGTGAGCGATGAGGGTCGCGTCTGAGGTCGCGTCTGGGCTGCGATGCGACTCGCGTGGGGGAAGTCAGAACTCTGCTTGTTTTTGCCTATTTCCTGCAAATCAACCACAAACTGCAGCAGTACCATATTCTATTGATTTTCAATGTAAACTATGCAATTTAGTGGTCAAAAACATAAGGTCTGGTCTGAACATAGGTCGAAATAATAGATGAAATATAAAGACATCACTGTTCACTCGGATCAGCAATTTTCAAAGTGGCTTAATAAATAGTAAACAAATTCCAAAAAATGTAAAATTTGGTCTCCAAGCAGCTTTTAATATAGATTGAACATCTAACGGTTTGGATCGCCTATTTGAACTTTAAAATTGAAAAAACTAATTGGTAGCACCAAGGCCTTGGTCATACCACTTTGACCTTAGCCACTCTATATATATATATAGAGAGAGAGAGAGTGGCTAAGGTCAAAGTGGTATGACCAAGGCCTTGGTGCTACCAATTAGTTTTTGCAATTTTAAAGTTCAAATAGTCGATTCAAACCGTTAGATGTTCAATCTATATTAAAATCTGCTTGGAGACCAAATTTTACATTTTTTGGAATTTTTTTACTATTTTTTAAGCCACTTTGAAAATGACAGATCCGGGTGAACAGTAAAAACAGTGCAACCAAATTCTGGACCATGTGATCAGCAATTTTCAAAGTGGCTTAAAAAATAGTAAAAAAATTCCAAAAAATGTAAAATTTGGTCTCCAAGCAGATTTTAATATAGAGATCACATCTAACGGTTTAGATCGATCGTTTGGACTTTGAAAATCCAAAAACGACTTGGTAGCACCAAAGGCCTTGGTCATACCACTTTGATCTTAGCCACAACAAATTTGATCTTAGCCACAACATATATATAATATATGAGGAGGGATCAAGTTACAACAACTATTTTTTTCATTTTCAAAGTCCAAATCGTCGATCCAAACCGTTCAACATGATCTCCACAATAAAATGTGCTTGCAGATCAAAATTTACATTTTTTTGAATTTTTTTACTATTTATTAAGTATTTTACAAAAAATAGTCATATTCAGACCATTGAATTTTGTACCCATCTTAATAAATAGTAAAAAAATTCAAAAAAATGTAAAATTTGATCTGCAAGCACATTTTATTTAGATAATCATGTTGAACGGTTTGGATCGACGATTTGGACTTTGAAAATGAAAAAATGGTTGTTGTAACTTTGTTGTAACTCAAATTTGTTGTAACTTGATCCCTCCTCATAATATATTTGTATGAAGATAATACATGATGCAATAAAGTTTTGTATTTTATTAAATTTTCATAATACAAATTAGTTGTATTCATTATTATTTTTTCTTTGTTTTCTTGTTTTGAAAAATATTTTATCGAAAGCACAAATCAAAATATCATTGGTACTTTTTTATCCGCTTACCTGATTCGGTACCGTATTCGAAAAAACAGGTAAGAGTAAAGATTTTTTTTCGTTATTATAACATATACGGGTATGAAAATGCCTCCACCTGACCCATATCGTACCCGTTGACACTCCTATCTAAAACGGACTAGATTATATTTTCCGAGCACCTACCTGAATCGTCTGATTCAAATCAGACACCCGAAATGCCCTAATGCTTCATAATTGGGGCGATCCGATGGGCAATTTGATTCCAAATAAAGTTGGAATTGTTCGATCTGCATAAAATTCGTGTGAAATACACATAATTATCACATATGTTTTTTTTTTTATAAGAGTGACATATTGTCACCTGTTTCATTAGAAACAAATAGTTCATACAAACCAAAGACTTAACAAAATATCACCTAAACAAAGAAAAGATCCACAAGTTGAGAAGCAACATTGGGATATCTACCAATCCCTCAAGTTGAGAAGCAACAAGGGGATATCTAAACAAGTAATAGCAGAACAGTTTGCCAGAATAATTCATATTACAAAGTCATAAAAGACTAAACAAAACTAAAACTAGACTACTGCAGAATTAATTATCACATATGTTAAAGTTATTTGTACGAATTTTAATGCATATCAAACAACTCTGATCTGGTATTAAACCGCCTCCACAGTAATGCTCCTACTATCTAAGGAATAATTTCAGCAAATAGAAAACTCACAATGGGGACTGGGTGTATAGTAGGGGCCCGCAGGCTTTATAATGGAATTAGACCATTCGATCCACATTAAGATTATATGAACAACTTTAAAATTTGTTTGAATCAAATGTGCACGAATCGAACGACTCAGATCGAGCACTGGATTGAATTTGGTCCGAGTCCGATGCCCCACTTCGTTGCAGAAACAAGATATATTGTAACTAGACTGCGAGTTGAGAAAATAAATTTATTATTATTAAGAAAGGACTTTTTACATGTATTAGCAAAATATTTTAAAAGATCAGTCCTTTTCTCCTTTAAATGTTGAAGCAGAGAGTTTGTATAGGACTTGGTTCATAAATTGTGAGACATACTGGATTACAACTCTCATGGTATCTCTTAAGATGTATGCATGTTACAAGTTTATCAATGTCTCTTTCATAAGTAAGATTTTGAAGGAAATTTAGTTAATTAGCTATTAATCCTCTGATTGGATAAAAATCCTTCAAAAGTTTTGAATGATGTCAATAGATTGGTATGATTTTTCTTTTTTCTTTTGAAAACTTAGCAGTGGCTGCTTGGTATGATTTTTCTAGTAGAAAGATTTCATTGTTGAATGCTTTCAAATTTATAATACATAAAAGGCTTTAAACTTTTTAATTATGTGTCATTCTTATATATGTTCTTTATCAGTTTGATTTTATTTCTTTTTTTATACTATCTTGATCGGATGGTTCGTGTGTGGCCACCTGTCTTCTAATTTAAAAAAAAAGATGTATATGATGTATCTAGGTTGTATATCATTTTTCAAAAATACAACTATTGTGTGCTCGTCTGCATGCACTATTATATACCTAGTTGTTTTATTTATCATTATACATATTTTATTATTTAAAGAAAATATCGTGTCCAAAAATTGTTTAATATAAAATTATTTTAAGAAGAAAAGATTTTCCCATTTCAAATATTTATTTTTTATTCAATAGCTCTAGTGATGACAATTTAGTCCATTGACATGTCGGCCCGTCCATACTCATCCGGTTCAAGGCTCTATTCGTTCATACTTGCAAACCAAATTTTACATTTTTTCGAATTTTTTTACTATTTTTTTAGATAGGTAGAAAATCACTGTTTTTGGATGGTCCAGAATTTTCAGATCAAGTGATTTTCTACCTATCTAAAAAAATAATAAAAAAATTCAAAAAAATGTAAAATTTGGTTCGCAAGTACATATTCATTTTATAATCATGTTGAACGGTTCGGATCTACCGTTAGGATTTTCAAAACTCAAATATTAAGCCGTAGCACGGACCAAACCATGCTATGCATAGTACCGTTGCCTCACTCTCGAACATATCATTTTCTATAAAATTTCAAAATTCAGGAGGGACAATTAACCCCAGACCTAAGTTGGGTCCGCCCCTGAAGAAAGGATCATACGATCTCTACTCACCTCTGCCAACTAAATTCTCATCAATGACCTTCATTTTTCATTGGATTTTCAAACACGATTTAAAAAACTGTACCAGGTGGAAGGAGGAGCTGGAATCTCTAAAAATATACATGGAAATAAATAAAAAAGCTTCTTCTCTCATTTCAGGATTTTTTGTCATGCAGGTACATGCGAAAAAAAGGAAGCAGTGACGCCTTTTCGACAAAAGCTTAGCTTGGTAGACGCTGCTGACTCACTCTAGTACCTTACTTTAGAAAATGCAATGCTCTTAACACGAAAGTTTTTCAGCCCGATTCTCCCATGCGGAGTCCAAGGAAGTAAGCGCCGCTCAGGAATTCCTATATAACTTAAGTGACACAACAAAAGCTTTCTCAATTCTTTTAGTTACTGAAACGTGAAACTTGATGTATGAAACTACGGCGCTCCGACTGGTCGGAACGAACTTCTTTCTTTAGTAGGAAGCAGCACTGGCCTGATGAGGCCATCTTTTCAGTTTGCTATTTCCAATATTACTTCAAATGAAGTTTCGATCTTTTTCTTTTTTTCCCTTTGTTTCCAATCAGAATGGCTCATGAATTATATTTGTATTTCTATTTTGAGAAGCAAATAGAGAATAGAAAATTATATTTGACAGTCGCTGTCAATAATTTAAAAAAGATAGAGCAAATAGAGTGTTCCAATTGATGAATATTTTTTTAAACTTTGTCCTTAAACTTAGTTCGCATCGAGACATAAAGAAAACTATTTCTCAAAGAAATGTACTATTGTAAGAATAAATTTCTGAAGGACCTAAGCAACTATTTTGTATTTAGTTTTGACTTGATGTGTTGTAAGTTTTTAGGACATGGAAACAACCAAGAGAGACCGCATGAACATGATCATAAAATACATAAATTAATTATCATTCGATAATTTTATGCGAGTTTGAATTACTACAAGATCAGAGACGGAGGAATTTTCAATTACAAGGTTATACATATTAGTTTATTACAAAATATGAAGGTTAATTAAAAAATATTAAATATTTATGAAGGTCAAATAAATATATATTTAATATTTTATTTAAACAGGGCACATGAATATAGTTTTTTTTTTTTTATCTCCATCCTCTCTCGATCCATTGACCACAATATAGGTTCATACGAAAAGTAGAGAAAATGGGAACCAATTTGGGTCCGATATCCATCGGATTCAAAGTGAGTTCGATGGGTTTGATGACCGTCCGATTTGATTTAAGATTCGTGCCCTCAACTTTCGAGTCTGCTTTAAAATTCATGCGCACAAATCTTAAAGCAGATCGGACGGTCCCTAAATCCATCTGACCCAAGTTGTTCTCGAGAAAATGTAATGGTGTCATTTTGCTCCATGGTGTTACATTTTATTAAACTTGTTGGCAGTGAATCTTATCCATAAAAAATAGTCCCAAATAAATAATTATTTTTGCTGATTAAAATGGATAAATGAACAAATGAAATGCTAGCTTGAATATATCATAATATATAGAAGTTTTTTTCCTTCCTCTTTGCGATGTACTGGTGAGAATTTTACACCATCGGCTGCATAAATTTACTCATCAATTCATAAATAGATAAAAATATTCAGTGTTATTTTTATTTTGCACACTTACGAGTTATATTTTTTTATTTTGAAAAATAAATTATAATTCGTGTGCTTTTCATTTTTTCTACAATTTTTCTGTTTAATTTGATGTGATATATAATTCTAGACACTACAAAACAAAAACATAATAAAATAGAAAAAAATAATTAGTATAAAAATTTCAAACACCACAGAACATAACAGAATTAATTATTTTTTTCAATTTTAAAATAAACAATGATAACTAATTAATTTTGAATTATTAGAGTGCTAATTTAAAAAAATTTCGGACCGTATGTATCTTTACCCCGATAAATTTATACCCCAAGTCCAGCAAACATATCTATCTAGCTGTTGGAAAATATTTTTCATTACCGACCTCCAATCCTGCTGTCAGCCCAACTATGGCCTAAGTTCGGCCCGCTATCATCCAGCGACCTAGCCGTGTTACACCGCATCTTGCGAAAATTTTCCTACCCAATCGCGCGAATCTCAATCTCCGCACCTGGGAAGAGTGAACTGTGAAGGTTGAAAAGGTCGAAGCAAGCTCACTCTCTCTCTCTCCTTGAGATGAGCAGCACCAGCAGGGCTTTTAACTTGTTACACAAATGGCCGATTCCTTCTTCCAAGGTATCCATGTGGAGTAAAAGAAAGACACTAGGTGTGTTACCTCAACTTCTTTTTCGTTCTTTTGTTTTTATTTGATTTTTTATTTTATATCTCTGAGTCTTTGCCTTGTTCTGGTCCCTCTTCAATTTCCTTCGGACACCACTACTTCTATGAAAACCTTCGAAGTTGCAGGAATTTCGTTGGGGCATTTTATCAAACGCGTTAGAGGCATCACGTTTGACTCAACTGCTAATGGGCGTAGTTCTATCTTTTCGTATTTTAGGTATTATATCAGGTACAAATGGGACTAGAGGTGCGTCCGTTATGTTTTGTCATAAATTGCATTCTTCAACCTGTGAAGTTACCCAAGATGGCAGTAAAAGACCTCCCGTGGTGCATTCACATAACCCCAAGGAGGTAATTTATCTCTTTCATTTTGTAATTTTCACATTGAACCAGAGCTACCTGACCTCGATACAGTTAATAGTTTATAATTTGTTAGAGATATAATAATGTTGTTCCCAATTTTAATGTGCCTCATACCTTGTTATTCAGGAAAAATCTCTTAGTAATAATCAAAGTGTTGGAGCATTTCAAAAATTACCAATGGTGATGCCGGCAATTGATATTCTCTCCTCAGCTCAGAGAAAAGCAAGAAATGTTACCCCAACAAAGGGTACATTCATTTTTTGTGAACTAGATATTATTCTCTTTATGTATTCCTAATTAGTGTGTATATAATTTATGTTCCTAATGAGATTTTGTACATATTCCTATCAATCTCGTTAGCATACTTAATCTTTTTACATAAATGACTATCTGCCCTTCACTGTAAGGAAGCAAAAGAAAACACAAAACTAATTAAAAGAAAAATGCTTTTTGCAAACTTCCATTTAATATAAAGTTTTATCTTCATGTACTTCTATTAGGAATTGCAAACATTGCAAAGCGTGAGAGAAACAGAGCTGCAAAACAGCTTGATACACTAATGAAAGTAATATCTTTATTAACCATCCTGAATGATTTTGTGTAACAGAAAAGAAGGTTTTTTAACCATCTCATCTCACAGTAATAAAAACTCAATGATTGTTATTTATTATATTTTCAGGAATTAGCAGTTCCCTTGCGAACCTATGTTGAGATCTTCCCCAATAAAAAGTTTCTGCATCCCTATGAGTGCTCTCTTATTGAGCTAACTTTTGGGGAGGGTAACTACGAGAAGGTTTTTTCTCTCTTTGGTGTACATAATTATATCTTTCCTTATCTATGATGGGTTGAAACACTTGGAATAAGTTTATGGAATATGGATCTGTAGTCAATGTTAAGCAGTCACCTCTGCAAAATCCAAATTAAGAGAGTTTATTTTGGTTGTTTTATTCCATTTTCACCATAAGGAGCTTATTTTGGGTCTTGTGGTGTATTATGTAGGTACTAGGAAGAGTGGATTCTCTTAGGAAAAGGCTCATATCTGTAGGAAAAGAACACGCATCTCTCTGTGCTAAGGTAAACCTAGTTAATTTACTCATGTTATTTGGAAACACATTGTTCCTCGGAAGTCTGCAACTTCTTATAAAAGATCAGATTATTATCTTTACTCTTTAACTGGGACAACTGAACCCCAGATATTCATCACTTGTGCATTTGCTCTAGCCTATCTCGTAGCTTGTGATTACTAGTTTTGGAAAATCCTTATCAGTATAATCTTACACCTCCATGAATTTATATAATTTGCTAAGGTAAAATAGTAGAATTTTATTCAGGCTAAATGTTTAACCTTGACAGTCAACAACAAAGCGTGAGGCAGAAGAGCGACTCAGTGAGGTTAGTGTTAAATTTTGGTTCACATACAAACTCTGTGTCTAATTAATTTTGGTCATGTTAATGTCCTGACCCATGCGATCACTAAAGAATGCCTTGACATAATAAATATATTGGTTTCTTTGATTTTTAATTTGTAGGACAAATCTCTCAAATAGATAGATTTAAGAAATAGCAACACACATTAAACTGTATTTTAGATAACCATTAAGTTTCTGCTGTATATGGGTAGTTCTCTTACATGACCGCAGATCATTGTTGTTAGCATTTCACTCAATGTTTACTGATATTGTTCTTTATTTTCTAATATAATATGCGAAGGGTCGGAAAAAGCTTCAGGAAGCTTTCAATCAAGGGATGAATGCCCTCGATGATTTATTACATGTTGCCAAGGTATATGAATAGTATTACTGTTTTTCCCTTCTATACTTCAGTATATGTGGCTGAGGTAATGTATGTTCATTCCTGAATTCAAATTTTTGCATTACAATAATCCAATAAAAGAAATTGTTGTTTTTTAATGTTTGATTAAATGTTGGGTATTGGTGCAGAGTCTACGTTGTATGCCGGTAATTGATCCGTATCTCCCAACACTTTGTCTTGTGGGCGCACCAAATGTGGGAAAATCGTCATTAGTTCGAATTCTTTCATCTGGAAAACCTGAGGTTTGACCATAAGAAAAGTTTCTTTTCACTATTTTCACAAATTAATTCAGGAGAACTGTATTATTATAACATAGGTCTTTTACTCAGGTTTGCAATTACCCTTTCACAACTAGAGGGGTTTTGATGGGTCATATCATGTTGAACTACGAGCGATTTCAGGTTAATATTTTTTTTTGTAGTTTCATTAAATGTCACTGACATGAGTGGTACCTTCTATTTCAGGATGGTACCAGCTGTTTAATGGTTTTGTTATGTATTTCAATGGAACTAAACTAGTTCAAATCTGTTTTGGTTCAAATTGGAGCGAGCGAATCAGTGATGATGCAAAGAATAGCTTCTGTCAGCGTACATTAACCGTCATACTCATACTGCAATACCATCCCGATACAATGCTGATTTCAGAAGCCCAGAATAAAACTAAGAACCAGCACTAATATGAATTCTGTTTCTATTTTTTTTGTAGTTCTAGTCGCTAATAATTAACTTAGAAAATGAGATTAAAAATTTGTAGGTTACTGATACTCCAGGACTCCTGCGAAGACGTGAAGGTAGCCTCCCAATTACCTACTTTACGTTTAGTCCTTTTTAATTCTTCTAATTTCAAACTTTTTGTTCTCCTTGAGATGAGCTAAAATGGTACATTCTCGCACTTTTTTATTTACGCTGTTGACATAGATGAGAGAAACAATATAGAGAGGTTAACCCTAGCAGTTCTTTCACATCTGCCAACTGCTGTCCTTTACGTTCACGACCTCTCTGGAGATTGTGGCACCACATCTAATGATCAGGCAAATAATACAACACCTTTTAACATTTATTTTGTCCGTTAAAATCTTCTCCTTTTCAATAGGTGGCCTTTTGTTTTCAGTTTAGCATTTACAAAGACATTAAGGAGAAGTACGGGGATAAATTATGGCTTGATGTAGTTTCTAAATGCGATCTTTTGGAGCCCTCAGCTTCAGCTCATGTGTTAGATGATTTGGATAGATATAAATTATTTGGTCCAGAAGGTGCAATCCCAGTGTCAGTAACAAGTGGACTAGGTGTTGAAGAGGTAAGTTCAAGTAGATTCTAACCTGTCTGCTTCCAATTTTACATAACTTGGATTATGTGACATTTATCCTCTTTTTTACTGACAGCTCAAAGCTAAAGTTTACCAGCTGCTACTCTCACAAATGACACGACTACCAGAAAAAGAGGAGTCATGATATATAATCCGCCTTCACTGCAATTTAAGTAGTTAAAAAGAGAAGTAAATGTTCGTCGATATGATAAATACATCCTTGTGATCCCAGATCATCCGGCTGGGGATTGTGGTGCTATTGGCATTGTAAGATGAATAAGTTCATCGTTTTATGGTTATACTTATGGCAATGGAAGAATAATTTGACTTGTGCAATATACATCAAACTAGAGCTCACAACAAGAAGTACATTAAGATAGGTTTTGTGTTGTATTGAAAGCAATTTTTTTTGCGTTCAACAAGTTCATTGTTTTCGGAGTTCAACAAGCTCAACTCCTATTGCGATATGCAGCGGCGACGGATGGTAGTGAGGAAAAAAGAGTTTATATAAATTGAAAATTATAATTTTGTTCATTAAATTTTGTAACTTTTGTATGCATTAATATCTGTCTACTTTTATAAATAAAATTATACTATTAAAAATTTTCAGTCTCTCAATCTCAAATTTCTAGTTCCGTTTTCAAAGATGTCTTTATGTCTATAGAAATAATTCAATTCTTTTTTCTGAGAAAATAAATACAATGGTTTTTACAAAATTAATTTTTGATATAGTGACAAAAATTAATATTCTTCGTGGGAAAGGTCATAGGTTTGAAATCTGAATAAATTTTTTTGTGAGTATTAGAGTGTTTGATAGTTTTGACTCCAACCTTCTTTTTCAAATAGAAAGGCAGTCCCATCTAAGATCATGAGCCTCTTATGTCGAAAGGAGCAGCCCATCAAGGCATCAACCATGAACGCTGAAAACGAACGAAGCCACCAGAAGGCCCAGAACTTTCTCCTCTGGCACTTTGTGTAGCCATTTGGACGATTGCCCAAGGTAGGGGTGAGTAAATTGCTTATAACTCGTAACTTGCTCATAACTCGCTCGCTAAATGCTCATTAACAACTCGTTCATTATCAACTCGCTATAACTCGCTCATTAACAACTCGCTCATTAACTTAATGAGCCGAGCATGAGCATACCCCAACTCGCTCATTAAGAACTGAGTTACATAAATCTTGCCACATCTAATCTCTTGAATATTATTTGGTTTTGTAGCTGAAAATTTGGAAATATTTGGGCGCAGCAGCAAAATCTAAAGTCACAGACCAAAACCTAGTCTCAAAATATAACCCAAAATTTGATCACAAAAAATTTGATCATTAATACACCGTTCTGGATTTGTACAGTTCTGAATTTGTATATTTCTAAATTCTACATTTTTATTATTGTTTTGATAATGCAAATTTGTAGGTACGTGACAAGGAGATAGCTTTGAGTATGTGACATGTAGGGCCGTGAGAACGACAAGAAGATAGTCATTTGATTTTGTTAAATTTGCTTATGGACAATTTTTTGTTAAATTATGTATTGTTTAATTAGGTTGGATTATGACAATTTGTTAAATTCTATAAATAAAAATTAGTTTTTGAATGATGTATTTTAAACAACTTGGCAACTCGGTAACTCACTCATTATCAACATGCTCATTAACAACTCGCTAACTCGCTCATTAAGCTAATGAGCCGAGCATGAGCATACCCCAACTCGCTCATGCTCGCTCATTAATCACCCCTGGCCCCAAGGAATAAATGTGGGTCCTCACATGTCAGTAACCTCAGCAACATTTATTAGGGCAAAAATTTAACAATCATTTGAGGGGGCATATAGTGACTAGTGTTATGAAAACAGTCCGGTCCAGTCCAAAACCCCTGGTTCATGGATCTCTCCGGTCCACGGGTCCGTACGGTTTAGGTTAGGAGGTCCAAATTTGTAGGGATGGCCCAAACTCGTACTAAAGATCATGGTCCAGACCCACACGGGTTGGTCCGGTTCGATGTGGTCCGATTCAATTTTTTTTTTATCAATTGTTTAAAAAACGAAAACATCAAAACATCACATATGTCTGAATTTCTGATCAGATTCAAAGTTCGATTTAGAGAAAATGGCTACATGAATTTTTGTGTTTTTTATATCAAATTAAGGTATGAAAGTCTAGTTTCCAGAGAACATAATTTCTCTATACAAAAATATTACGGATTTGTATAGTTTTAACGATTAATTGACAGAGGTCACGTTGCTGAAATTCCAGTGAGCAGTTCCAGTTTTTGATCAGATTCAAAGTTCAATTTAGAGAAAATGGCTACATAGATTTTTGTGTTCTTTATATCAAATTAAAGGTATGGAAGTCTAGTTTTCAGAAAACTCTATACAAAAATATTACAGATTTATACAGTTTTAACGATTAATGACAAAAGTCATAATATGGTCAAAAATTGAGATCTAAGATATTAAAATCAAAATAAATCCGAATTTAAATTTAAATTACTATAAATCCGAATTAGAAAATAAATATAACAAATTAAAATCTAACAAATAGTGTTGTATAAAAAATAGATCAAAGAAAGAAAGAAAAAATAAAAAAAAATAGATCAAATAGTGTTGGTCCGGTCCACCACGGATTAGGTCCGGGTTGCCACGGTCCATGGGTCAAGATCCGTCCGATCTAATAGAAAACACCTGTCAAAAATCATACTAGACCTGTCCCTAGCAACGGTTCAGTCCACCGCGGATTTGAATCCGGTCCGGTCCTGAACCAGCCGGTAATTTTCAATACACTACGGTCACACCTAATCAGCTTGTCAAAATTGACTTCTCGTCTCGACCAGGATGCTGCATCCCCACTTCCCCAGTCAACAGTCCACGCTGTTTTCTCTCTCTCCTCTTTCTTCCTTCTTCCATCAATTCTGCTGCTGCTAGACAGTCAATCCACGATCTGATTGCTCCCAAATTTCGACTCCATGGGCTGTAAACTCAGCAGGTCGAGAAGCGACCTCACCTCTTCAGGATCAACCGATCAATACACAACCGAGCTGAGGTCTTACTTGGCACAATGCCGCTCCGATCCCCAGATCCAGTCCTTCGACGCAAACTTACAGCAGCGGACGACGCGTGTCGTCTCTTCTATGGCCAGCCTCACTGGACCCATGCGGTCCCTCTCCTTCAGTTCCCTCTTGGAAGTCACTGGAGGCCTACTCGACCTGAACCGTGAAGTGGTGACAGTGCTTCTTGAGGCGAAGAGAGATATATGGAATTGTCCCGATCTGTTTCAGCTCGTTGAGGAATACTTCAATACCAGCATCGAGTCGCTTGATTTTTGCAATTGCTTGGAGAGCTGTCTAAAAAGGACGCGAGATAGCCAAATTTCCATCCAATTGGCGTTAAATAAATTTGAAGAAGAAAGCTGTAATCAAGAAAATAATTTTTCTTTGACACTGCAGGAGTTAGAGAGGTTTAAGCAGATGGGTGAACCATTCACACCTGAATTCTTTCAAGTGCTGGAGTCGGTGCGAATCAAGCATCTAAATATGCTTGAGAAAATGCTCCAGAGAAAGAACAAACTCGATAATAAGCTGAAGTCAATCAATTCTTGGAGAAAGATTTCGAGCATAATCTTTGTAGCGGCTTTTGTGGCTGTAGTCTTGTGTTCAATTATTGCAGCCTCTGTATCAGCCCCTCCTCTTCTTACTGCTCTTGCAACTGCAGCAGTGGCAGTCCCAGTTGGGTCAGTGGGGAAATGGATTGATTCATTATTTAAGGGATATTGGAATGCAACTAAAGGGGAGATAGGTGTTATAAGCACAATGCAAGTTGGTACTATTCTGGCTATATCCGACTTGGATTCGATCAAGGCTCTCACTGAGAATTTAGAGATTCAGATCAGGTCAATGTTGGATTATACTGATTTTGTTCTGAGGGATAATGAGGCGGTGCGGCTTGGAATGGAGGAGATTAAGAGAAAGATGGGGGATTTCACGAATAGTGTTGAGCAATTAGGAGAACAAAATGATCAGTATAGACAGCATATTAGGATGGCTAGAACTGTCGTGTTAAGAAAGATTATTAACTATCCAAGTTAAGCAGATTAATGTATAGGTATGCTCATTATATATTTTTGCTTTGTTCTAATCCTATTATCCCCTGATTTAGCATGGGTAATTGGTCTGAAGTGGCTTTATTGAAAATAAACAAATAATGCCACTTCCTGCATTTCTGGTAATTCAATTTATGCTTTTCTTCTGCTCAGAAATGTTGCATTAAATACTGTGTTGTTGCTTCTTTTGTGTTAATATATATTACCTTTGCATTAAAATTGTATCATTTCCCTTTTGACCTCAGTTGTGCCTCACTTCTTACCTAAAGCCTTAATACCAATTAACAACCTAAAAGAAGTTCAATCAAAGTAGTATGTGATTGACATTCTATAACGCCACGATATGTCTAGATATGATATTTTTTTTTTTATATATAATAACAAACATTAAGTCCAAATGAGAAATCAATCTTATATACACACATCTTGAGTTAGGATCACTCGCACAATTGTCCATATAGAAAATGATGTAAGAAGCCTTGTAGAAATCCAAATAATTCTAAAATAAATTTATTCCTAGCTGCCTCAACAATTAGGAAGTAAATACTAATTAAATTCTTATTTAAAATTTTGATTTGAGCTATCCCTTTTGATAACCTTCCAAATTTAGCTTAAGTTGTAATTTTCAGATGAACAACTGTTAGTATTCTAATCACAACTCACTCATATTAATTCGGATTTGAATAAAATTTAATACCTATAAATATAACTTCACGATATACAACTTTCGTGTAGAAGGCTATCCCAAATTACGAACGTAGAATTCTCCATAAAATTGTAAAGTCAGTAAGCAAATATATTCGGAGACCTTCGCAGACTATTTTTATCTTTTCTCCTCACTGGAAATTCTGATTAAGGTAAAATCAGTCGCGTTAGAACCATAACAGAAAATCCTACGACTCTTATGTAGGAAATAATCTTGAATTTAGAACATATTATTTCAGTTTTGTCAATCTTTGAAGACAAAAATTAAAACAACAAAAACAAATTTATGTTATTAGCCCTAAATGACAAAATTAAATTGATTATGGCCCATTAAGGCCCGGTTCAACCCAACCAAAATTTGGAGGCAACCCTAGCCTCACTTCTATATAAACCCTCCCTCAAACCCTAGCCGCCACAGCCGACTCTCTCCCTCTCACCCACAACCGACTCTCTCCTCGCTTTCCACCTCTTGGCCGCTAGTCCGCCGCAACCACCCATCTCTTCCTCACCCTCTAGGCCGCCACCACCATATGCCTTCCTCCTCGGCCACCACGACAGCCCCGTCCCCTCTACCTCCAAGCCGCCGCAACAGCACCCCCCCAATCAGATCCGAACCTTTACCCCCTTCGGATCCAAATGCTGGATCCAAACCAACCAGCCGAATTCCGCAGACAACTTCCACCCGTACGTTCAGATTATGAATGAGAGTTCAACATGAGAGTTGTAGTGCTCGAAGATATACGGACGTGTGAGCGCTGGATTCACTTCGATCCGAGTTTCCATCGCTGAGATCTAGCCAAAACCGTGACTGCTGTCCATACCCAAAACTGAAAACCGAGCTGAACCAGTCACCTGGCTTCCACTGAAAACTGCAACCGTACGTCCCTATTCTGAAGAAGTGTTTAACACGAGAGTTGTAGATCTTGCAGATACGGATCCGTGAGCACTTGATTCACCCCGATCGGAGTCTCAACCTCCGAGAAACAAACAAAACAGTGACTGCTGCGCGTACCTTCCTAAATCACAAACCACAAGCGGATCCAAAACCTCACTCCCTAAATCTGAAATTTCAGATCCGAATACGAGAACTTTCGGACCCAACAATCCCAGATCCGAACCCCCCGCACCAGATCCAAACCTCCAAACCTTAGATCTAAAAATTCTTTGTTTTCGTTTTGCTTTATAGAGGATCCGTGAACTCCAGGTAACTCAAAGATTTAAAACGAATATTTTTACGTAAGATTCTTACCTAAATTATTGATTAAAGGTGCTTAGTATTCGTTACTGTATCCTTACCTAAAATGAATATTTTTACGTAAGATTCTTACCTAAATTATTGATTAAATGCTTAGTATTTTTACAATGAGCAAATGACCCTAAAGTACAACCGGACGCAACTGTATCCTGATGTCTCGTTATATTGTCCATATTCCCACCGTACTTTGTATCAAAACCTGTGCCTAAAACTCTAAAGTCGTGTTTATTTCATTAAATATCTATAAAATGTGGTACTGCTGCGCTTTTATTCTTATTTTGCAGGAAACGGGCGAAACAGAGGAAGAATCTGGATTCTGAAGGCTTATACACGGACCGTGCACCATCTGCATGCGGTCCGTACACCCTCTGCCCGACCACAGACTGAAGACACACGAAAGTATACAACTCACTTCACCAGGACACAGGCACACAGTCCGTGCACCCTTGCATACGGACCGTGCATGGCATTTCTGGAAACATAATCCAAAGATGGAAATTGGTGCCAGCTGGGGAAGGTCGCGAATTGAGGGCATTAAAGCGCCTCTCTGGCCAACAGAGAGGTCATTCTGGAGCAGAGAATCGAGATCTAGGGTTTGGGGCTTACGGCTAAGCTTGGAGACGAAGTTGAGAAGCAAAAGACGCAAATTTTCGACGGATCTTCTTCGTTCTTCGTGTTTTGTCATGGCTACTTCCTTTATCATCTCTTTTATTTGTTTGAGAACTATGTTTGAGTAGATTTTTCAGTTTCTAGGGTTGTGATGTAATCAAATATTTTGTTTTGCATGTTAGTTACTGGGTTCTTGTGTTGAAATTTGTGTTTGCTTGATTGAGTTTGATTTTAATTGCTTAGATTAAATTGTTTGATTCTTATTGATTTACCACTAGATGAATGGCCACATCTAGAAGGTACTTTAGCCCTTATAATCTCTTAACCAAACTAAGTACATGAGGTAGGATTAGTGATCCGAAAAGTGAAACCAAGTAGTAGCCGACAGGTGAACATTTCCTCATATCGACGGATAGAGGTTACATTTAGTATACCAAACAAGCAACTAGGTAATTCAGACCAATATATGACAGTTGAGGTCTAGAACCCGACGATGGCAGATATTGCAATTTCATACCAAGTTAATGAACCAACAAACGACAGTTGAGGTTTAAAAACATTAGGTCTGGTCAGTAGAACCCTACACAAAGGAACAACACACAGAAACAGTAACTGCTGCATTCACTCGGGGACCACACGGACCGTGTACGATAGTACCCGGCCCGTGTAGGACACTACACGGACCGGGTACCTTGAGGCAGAACTGAGATAAAGTCATTACCCTGGAAACGCCTTTTTATTCATCTTAAAACCACTTTACTGTTTTAAATCTTCTCATTGATTTGTTTAGGAATTTAAACAACCAAAACCAACCTTTTGCAGACTTTTAGAGTTTTTAGAAACTAAGTAGAGTCCTTTAAATATTCAAATCTTCCTGTGGATCGATACCTGAATATACTGCTCGATAGGATTGTACACATGCAATCTGAATCGAAAGGTGTACCAAGGTTTAAAAGGTATAGCTTGCTATACTGAAACCTTGTGCATACACTTCTGTGTGAACATATCCCTCTAACGATTTAGGTTAGTCAAAGGTTATGAACTAGAATTGATGACATGTGACCATAACTGCCACGCCCCAAACCAGAATTTCCGGATTAGGGTGTGATCAGTCCCCGCCTCGTGTCTAATAATCATACAGACACGCAACGCTAAACAAATATAGTAAACATGCACAGCGGAAACGGAATAAATCAAACAAGCAAGAGTCATAAATATCAAATAAACATAAATATACATACAACATCCACATAATCCACATCAGGATAAAATAAACATAAACTACGCAAGGGAATACATGATCTATCGAGTCCAAGGTACATAACAAAAACATTGGACTCGTAAACCTATCAAAATGTCCTAAACCCTATGTCAAACGGCATGGCCATCGGGGACAGCTCTTGACGTCTCCTACTGCGGGCCGCCAATCTCTGTACCTGAAATCCCACATCAAAAGGTGGGTGAGCGAATGATCGCCCAGTATGTGACCCAATATTATCCCTTCGGGGATTCTCTAAGTCAAAGCACATTTTAAATTGAATTCTATGTAAAGTTCGGTAATCGATTAACTTTTAATGCATATGTTACAGTAAATAAAACCTATCATAATAATTACAAAGAAAAATATGTATAGTAGATGATATGATGCTATTATCCTATTATGCCAACATGCTTTAAAATTCCCAAAATAAAATACAAGCAGAATGATATATTTATATACAATCGGGGTCCAGTACAATAGGTACTGTGTGTACAAATTAATAATAGTAATACGGATAATTTTTATCACCCCGTGCCGTGCCAATTTGATTTCATATCTCAAATGCGATATAATCCAAGTACTGCGATCAGAGGGTATAAAGATACTCGATGCCTAATAACATCGAGCTTTGTCCCACAAGAAAGGGACGCTAGCAGATGGTTATATCTAATTCAGTGTATTTTTCCTTACTCTAAACAATTCTTCATCCAAACATATCCAATAGGAGAAATCTACAAGCAAGACGTAAAAATAAGTTAATCCGTTTCCTCATAAGCAGACAACGGAATTCCACCGTCCGGCCAGACCAATGGGACACACACATGAGACACGCAGCCTCGTATCAAAAACATGGGACCGCAGCCCCGTATCACACATCTGAGACACGCAGTCTCTTTTCTTTTAAAATAAAAAGCCGTATATGGCGAGTAGCTCCTAATGTAGGGGGGATAACTCCCGAATCATTTCCATGCCTCTGGGCTCGAGTCCGGCCCGCACGTAATGGTAAAATGATCGAAAATAATATAATAGCAACTCAATGCATATAATAATATAATCCTAATAAGACCTCCAAGGGATCAAGTGATCCCTCGGCCCAATGACCCACGAGCCGCCTCGCATCCCATACTACGAGAACGGAACGCAGTCATTCGGTCTTCTATCTCACACTCACCAATGCATATGCTCAACTACAATAATATGTTGTCCTCTACGAGAAGAGGACAACTAATATCCTAAATTATATATATATATATAATTAAGTTACTCTACTCCTAAGAAAGCAGTAAATTTTTGTTTAATCGAGGTTATGCAATTTCTAATTACAGTTCAGAAAGAATTAAACATGCTCCAATGCAACTAAATAAATTAAGGTCCGGATGTCAGGTCAAGTGGTCGACTGGTAAGAGTACGCCACGAAAAGATAATTCAGATATCCCACACCTGATAAGTCAGCCGAAATCAATGTGCTAGTAATCTCCGCAATCCGCTCGATCCTTACCTGCTCCGGTATAGCCGTCAGCAGGATCGGACCACGGGTCAGAGTCGAAATAGGTCTGCGGACCTGTAATTCAGACGTAAATTAATTAAATATTTAACTAATCATTCGTAACCCCTTGTTTCCCGTTTAATTATTTTTACTACGTGTTCGAATTGAATTAACTATCTACGGTTCAAAATCTGCTCAATCGGTTCGGTCAGTTTGACTCGGTTCGGTCAGTTTAAATTAATCTAACGTAAATTAAATATTTTTTAAATTTTAATTTAAAGATAAACTGTTTTAAATAATTTATTATAGTATTCAAATAATGTTATTACGTATTTTATTCGATAAAAATACGTAAGGTATAAATTACGTAATCTAAATCGTTAGTATTTAACCCTAATTAAATACTTGTAATTTAATGTGCGTTTCCTAATTAATTTAGCTACAATCAATTTATTTTATTCCTAAGTACGAAATTAATTATAATACGTTAATTACTTAATTATTTTATTTAATAAACTTTTATAATCGTAGTGATTCGAAAATATTAATATGTTGTTAATTAATTGTCCTTTATTAATTAACAACATATTTTATTTAGAAATCATTTTCTTTATTTAAAAATTCTATTTACTTAATTTATAACTTCTAATTACCTAATTTATTATTTCTATTTATCTAAGGTGTGTAATTAAATGTGTTTCGAGATCATATGTTGCCCAAATTGGATCTTTGTATCTGCTCAAATTATGTTATGAGGCGAGTATCCAGGGCTAGTCTAATCATCTCTCGATCTTTAAGTTTACGTTATTTTTTTTATTTTTAGTTGGACTTTTAGTTGGACTTTTAAATAATTTAAAACATCACTTAGTTGTACTTTTAATCTCGGTCACAACTTCGGATCGAGCCTACCGTGAGGAGGCTCGAGACCCTAATTTTCTAAACCATATTGTACTAATTTCGTGTTCTAACATAAAAATGTTGGGTTTGTACAACCCGATCCAAATTGGGCTAAATTTCAACTCGTCACAATTCAAAAGCCCTATTTTAAAATTTGCTCCTAAAATGTCATTTCGGTTTGGGCCTAACCCAAAAAAAAAATATTTAATCAATCAAGGCCGAGCCCAATAGGAAAGAAGCCCAATGCCTCTCTTTTTATTTAAACATTCTAGGGCCCAATAGCATATTTTAAATGGCCCATAATTCAATTATACTTCTAAGGCCGAATCCCCTTTTCAATTCCATTTAGATTTTCCAAATCAACAAGGCATCAACAGAGGAATAAACACAGGGTACCACTGGTACCGTTTACCAGTAAACAACCGCGCACCAGACAACAGCAAACACCGCACAGGAAATTCAGTACCGGTACACATTACTGGGCTGGCATGACCAGTACCAGTAACATCATAAAGGCACCATCAATTATAATGCACATCATCAAAACAAAGGCACAAGTCAGAATTAGTGAAGGCCAACAGAGGCCAACTCTGGAACAAGGAAAGCATGGTACCGAACTAGCAAAATCAGCACCAACAAGGTATCATGCACAAGGTCGGTACAGAGACAGAAACCAGAGAACAGCAAAGTCAAAATAAGGCCGAATGGCACTTTACAGAAATCCGATCGCAATTACTCGTAAATGCCAAAAATCCAAGCAATCAATTGGGTCAGGAAAATCAACAACCCGCACCCAATATTTATCAACTACCCTTTCTTGCAATACTTCACAATTTCAACGAAACACTAATCGATTAATTGATAAGGGATAATTACCGTAATCAAGCGGGTTCTCTTAATTTGGCCGGTACCAAGCAAATGGCTCGCTTCTCGGCCTTCTCAAATCAACAATTCCACCAAGACAAAGGCACCACCTAGCACCGAGACAACACAAGGAAGGCGCCCGATCACCATGGTGGAAGGAAATCCAAAATTTAGATTATATTGGTCAAATGAGTGTATGGTATCAAGTGGGTTTAAATAGTCAAGTTTCTTTCTGGAATGATATTTGGGTGGACCAATGTACTCTAGCTATTAGTTATCCTCAACTTTATGCCTTATGCCCACACCCTAATATTTCTGTGCATGCCGTACTTAGCTCCCATGGTGATGTAGTTCAATTTAGAAGACACTTGTCAGGAGTCTTGGCGGCTGAATGGACTGAAATTTTGAGATTAATTAGTATAACAGCCTTTACCCATGCACATGATCGAATATCTTGGAAATGGGATTCTTCTAACCAGTTTACTGTACATTCAATATATGTTTTTCTTGCGTTTAAAGGAGTTCAAGCTGATAGTTATGCGATATGGTGGAAAGTACCTATTCCTCCTAAAATTAGAGTTTTTATGTGGCTCTTGTCTAATAAAAGAATCATTACTAAACAACGATTGCTTAAAAAGGGCTGGGTAGGTTCTAATCAATGTCATTTTTGTGGTGCTGTTGAATCTACGAAACATTTAATGTGCTTTTGTCAAAACCATATGGTTCTGGATGGGGGTTTTCCAAGACGTGTTTATGAATTGGCACTCTTTTGATGATGTTCTAGAGTATGTCAAACCCTTACCTTCTAAAAAGAGGACAGCAGCTCTAATAATAATAAGTGCAATCTGTTGGTCGCTTTGGAAACATCGCAATGATATCTATTTTACAGGGGTAGCACCTAAATCTAATCGATCTATGATCTTTCTAATTTTGTATTTAATTCAATATTGGTCAGGAAACATCAAGGATGCCATGGTGCAAGAGCTGGTGACTTGGCTTTCTGATGCGGTCGACGAAATTCCGTTACGGGAATGGGCTGACACTCCTGAGATGGTGGTGCTGGATGGGGATGCGAATACTGATGCGGTTGAATAGATACTTTTGTGACTTCCTTTTAGATGTTATTTGGGGCAAATTATAGTTTGTAATAAGTCGTAGTTTAGCTCATTGTTATGCTGTTGATTGCTCTTTTATTTGGATGTCTTAGAACTCTGGAGTGGAGCCACAGATTTTTACTGATAGTGATTGTGTAATTATCAATATCATTTTGCTAATGCAAATGGGCATCTATGCCTCTCTTTTTTTTTTTTTAAAGAAGGCGTCCGAGAGAAAGTCGTAACTCAAACACAATCAAAGCCTTTTCGGCTTTGATAATCAATAATCTCAGTGGTAAACGAAAAGGAGGAAGAAAAAGGGTAAAGCCTCAACACATGAGATTTCAAACAAAGCAAGAACCGAAAGCAATAGAGAGAGAAAGGTAAGAGATTATAACCCGAGAGAGAGAATTCATAATTTCAACGCTCTTAGAGAGCAGGTACGCAACCCACGCGCTTAAACGCGACTAAATCATCACAAGTACAAGTTTCTCTGACGGGGGAGAAGACAGCGGAGAAATTTGAGCGCAGCGCGCGTGAGAGATATTCAATCGGTTCATCTCCTTCTCCAAAGAGCAACGAAATGGAGCGATCGGTGAAAAGAGGGGGGCTCGGTGGTCAGCGACCTAGACGAAGACAGTAGGGCTTCCCTGTCAGCGGAAGAGAGAGCGGTAACGAAAAGGGTAGGGTTTTTGTGGGGACTGCGGGACATAGAGAGAGAAGGAGAAGGGAGGCAGAAGGGGATTTATGGCTGCCCCCTTCAAGATTCGTGCAAATGTTAATTGGAACGGTCGAGATAAATCGAGAACATCCGATTAGCATTTTTACTTACAAGTCAAGTGATTAATCAAACCGCGGTTTCAGAAATTAATTACGTATTTCTCGAATACTTCCTGGTTTATTTTATAATCTATTTGCTACCATTTTAATACTAATTAAATTAGTGTTTGACCCTAAAAAGTTGCTATTTAAACTTGGCATGATAAATAACAATTTTAAAAGCAATTAAAACGTGCAGATCATACACAAACCCTTCAAAATAAATTGGGTACAACATGTTAAGATTCCTGGTAGTGTTCTATGCACAAAACCATGAATTTTGATGTATGACGTGATCAAAATCACTCAGGAATTAATTTCCTATGATTAAAACAGTTGCTGGATAGCGCATCGGGTACAAACAGTGGGGTGCCTTAACAAAATCACCCCCAAGTCACTCCAGGTGCAAATTGGGATACACTTAGCAGTGAACTGACACCCAGGGCCCACAAATCAGTGAAATAAGGTTATTTTCGCTGATCAACCAACATAGGTGGACTTGGCTCATATAAATACAACTCTATAGACCAAAATTGATAGCACGGTGCATGGTACACCGTGACTAGACAGATAAGAGGCGCTAAGCGTCGGGTTTAATTTAAACCGTTTGACCCCTTCGTCTTGTATGCACCCGGTTCTCGGTACACCACGTTAAAGCCCTTATATGGTTCAGTTAACACCGAGGGCAAGCCAAAGAATGAAAAGAAACAAAGGGAGCACAGTGCTCAGTCTGAGGGACTGACAAGCGGGTCCCGCGCACCAGATCCTCCTCCCTCTTCTCCTTTGTGTCTGAAACCCGATTTTGAAGCCCCGAGTTAACCAAATGAAGGTAGTTATCGGATTAAAGCTCACCTATAGGAGCAATGCCAACTATACTCTCGTTCTCCTCTGCCTTTTCATGAAGAAAGAAGGGAATTCGGTATATTAACCCGAACCCGAGAAGTAAAAGAAGCAAAAATGTGAAATAGCTTAAGTAGGCAAAATTGGGACACGAGAATATCAGAGAAGCTCTTTGGCACCTTCACGACGCAAAGGGAAGTGTCAATTTAACAAAGGAAAAGTAAAAGAAAGGTGACACACGAAAGGCCATAGCTTCGGATCCGCCTATGCATGAACTGCCAAATTAACTGTGCAAAGGGTTAAAATGTTCTTAGGCACATGATAAGGAGCATATTGGGGTACCATTTGTCATCCTTTTAGACCTCTGAGCAGAGGGATCAATATAAAACCATGTTTAGCCCTACACGGCTCGGGTATAGCACACCCCTGCGCAATAGCTATCACCAGCTCTATGGTCCCCAAGGGACACGTGTTATTCACTCCCTGGAAGAAGCCAAATGAGGAAGATTCCTCTCCAGGGGCGCAGGGGCATGCAAATCATGCTATGCCATATTTGGCCGGCCAATCAAAGGCTCCAGCTCAATGCACAATATTCAAGATTGATCCAAGGGTTGAAATTGCTCCCAGCAAGGATGAGTGACATGTTAGAACTCTATTGGATGATCATTGCCATGTATACATGAATATGTGAGTTAATATGATCAAGACCATACAACAAGCATCTAATGTGCATGATGAAAGCCACATCACCAAAGCCTAAAACCCTAGACCTCTGGCTGCCTATATAAGAGGGTATATAGCTCAGTTAAAAGATATACTGGAGAGATACTACAATACACAGAAGATAGAGAGATAGCAAAAGATAGACAAGAAAGAAATTAGTGTTCTTCCTCCTTTGTAAGAGTGAAAATCGAAATTTAGGTAATTAAATACCTAAAAAGATGTAATCTTTGATGTTTAGAGCTCATATGAATAAAATCCTTTTGATGAAATTAAATCTTTTATTTTGAATTTTTGTTGCTTTTAGTTCATTGTTGGAGCTTCTTCTCTTTCATTTTCTTTTCTTTTTATTTTATTTTCAAATTTTCATAAAAAAAATATACAAAATGAGAAAGCTTCATGATGTTTGAGCTTATTTCATAAGCAAGTATGAAGTTTAATGATCATCAAACAAAAAAATGATATGCACATAAATATGTTAAATAAATAAAAGAAAAAATCTTTTCTTTCCCTTTTTATTTCTTCTCTTTGCAGCCTTTAAAACAAAAAACATATATATTTTAGTTATTAGTATTTTGTTTCCCTTTTCGGCACTTTATCTTTTTATAAGAGCAAAGTAAAAACACAAAATATGCAAATCTGATTTTTCTTGAACTTTCTTTGAATCTTTATGCTTTTAATCTTTGTATAAAATAATTAAATAATGAGGATGCATGTGTTGAGCTGTATAGTTCCTATTGCATCTAACTTATTTGATTATTTTATTAGAAAAGATTAAAAGTAAACAAAAAAATGAGTTATAATGGTTGAGCTGTATAGTTTCTATTATAATCTCCTTGATATGGGACCTATGCTGCACAAATGAGTTCTAAATGATCTCTTCATGCATAAAAGCATATTATGTGTATAAAAGGCACAATATAAAGAGATTAAATAGACATTTGTGCAAAATAGTGAAAGAATGAGATTCAAATTGCAAATAGATGTCAACTATGTTGAAAATATCATTTGTATATTTGAATCAATGATTTCTTAATGATTTGTCCCTTGGTCAAGTGAGATTATACAAAAAATGTGATTTCAAATAAAATCAGGGGCTTCCCTGCATAAAACCATCTTTTGACAGATTTTTTATATTTAAAATCATAATACAATGAATCTTAAATCTTTGAATTTTCCTCTTTTTCTTTGCTTATACCAATTTGTAGCCTAAAAGCTACTTGAAATGTGATAAATAGCAACCAGCTATGAAAAAGGACCTTCATTTAGCTTCTGGTACCAACTATTGTACAGTACCAATACCAAATTCCAAAGCATGAACCATTGGTACAAGAAAAGCACTCAAAAGTGCCAAAATGACCCTTTCTGGCAAATCTGACAGCCCAGATTGATCCAGGGACCAAAATGAAAAATGGATAACACCATCAGATAAAGGACATCAAAATACACAAAATTGACACAAATTTTACATTTTCCTGATTTTATTTCGATTTTATATGAATTTTCAAAGTCCAGGTCTAAAAACAGAAAAATCAGCATTTGAATAAAATAAAGCTGCTGCTGGTAAATGAACAGTATTGAATGACTGGAAAACCGAATTGAAGAATAAACATCATGATTAAATAGAAAACTTCAAAATACACAAAATGGACATAAATTTCATATTTTTCTGGTTTTATTTCAATTTAATATGAATTTTCAAAGTTCAGCTTTTAAATGAAAAGAAAATCAACATTCAAAATAGAAAAATTACCTGTCATACCCCTCTGCATAAATAAATACTTTAAAAATAGAAGAAAAATCTCAAAAATCATGAAATTCATCTTAAACATAGTTCACATACCTCTTTATGATTTAATGCTAACAGATTGCATGATCTTTAACAAAAATCAAGATTTATGAATTAATCCAATTTTCTGAAAAATTAAAGTCTTCATGAAAACAATTTTCATTAATGTCT
This sequence comes from Carex littledalei, assembly GCA_011114355.1. NCBI lineage: Eukaryota > Viridiplantae > Streptophyta > Magnoliopsida > Poales > Cyperaceae > Carex > Carex littledalei. Next base: position 2,305,283 of record CM022101.1, on the reverse strand, counting down.
AAAAATAGAAAGTCAACTTAAATAATAAGTTTAGATCATTTTGCTAAGTTCTAGAGCCAATCTGCACCCTTGGTGACCCAACCATGATTTGAAGAAGCTCACTGCCTCAAACCGGTACCTAATCGGTACCAAATCGAAAAACCCGAATTCAAAATGTAATCAATATTCAAATAAACTTTAGATTAATGTGTTCGCCATCTTTTAAATGACATCACGATGCTGTTTGATCACTTAATTGGAGAGATTACAACTTGGTTTGAAAGAAATAAAATTAAAATTGAAAACCGAAAAGCCTCGGTGAAGCTCTGCCGTGAACCATCATCCCCGGTGATCGAAGACCGCTGACGCTAGGTGTAATGTACTCCTGGCCTTCAGGCGATGTCGACCATGTGTGGCTCTCACCCTGCCGTGACCGGAGCTCGCCGGAGGGCAGAACCCTAGACTCAAGGCCGGAACCTAGTTCATATCTAACAAGCACGAATTTCAAAGCAAATGAGGCAGACCGATCTAGGCGCCAAGAGAATGTTTAAACAAAGCACGAATCTCAAAGCGGGTTTAATCTAAAGCCGAAATTTAAGAATTAACAAGTCTCTGCCCCCGGGGTCCGTTTGTCATATAAATAAGCCCTTCATGCACTAATCTCAAAGCCCGAAGCCTATGTTCCAGATGTTAAGCAGAAATATTGGAGGCCCATTACCAAATCTCAAAGCCCAATAAGCATGTTGATACCTATGCGAATCTTAAAATCCAGAATACACATCTCAATGCCCAAATGCACAAATCTTAAAGTCCAGATTATGAATAAAATTATTAAAACAAAGTCTTTTTTCAAAGAAGTCCTTCTGACTTTTAATCTTTATAGAATAGTCCCTATAAATTTACAACAAGGTCCCTGACAAAACAAAACCCTTCCAAATAACCCCTTAAAAGCCCAATTTTCACATTAGACCCTATCTAAAACCCAAATCATAAATTCATACCCTCCCAGCTTCCTAAATAAGTCCTTGATAAAATATAAATATTTGCAAATAGATCCTTCTGAGTCCTTGTCAAGCATAACTTTTTCATCTTAAATCCAAATCGACTCAAACCACCTCCAAATGAACCCAAATCAAATTCTTCATCTTTCTAAATCAAAATTGAACATGTCCAAGCATCAGCCAAATCCTGAAATGACCAAAATACCCTTTCTTCAAAATTAAATGATTTTATTTCTTAATAGCATGTAAATAATTAACAAAAATGTAAATACATATGCTATAAATCAAATATAAACAAATGGTGTATATACACTCCTCCAAATTCTCATTTTTAAACATTATTCCAACATAAAATCACATATATACACATGTCCAAATACATAGAAAGCCAAATCAAAACCAAAGTCAATACACAAGTCCCCCTTTTAGCCCCTTTATTCAATTCACTTAAATAGGCACAAATCTCGGAATGAATGAGGTATTCAGTAATGACTTGAAAGGGTCATCTGATGTAATTAACAGCATGGGCTTGTGCCCGCTGGGAGTTAAACGTCCCCACAATCAATAAACTCTCTTGATAGACTGATTATGAACAGTAGGTCTGTCGAGGGTGAACCGAAGGAATTGTAAAAAGAAATATATGTTTCAAGTTCGATGTTCTCTCCATGCCTTGAAAGCAGAGAGCATTGAACCCTGAAACATTTAATACACATGCATACATCTTCCCCCTCTGTGCAACTTTCTGCGCCCTACAATTAGTTATCGATACGATCGCATCACATTTGAAATTCGTAGTTACAATTAATTGACTAAATTAATCAATTTTCTAAATTGATTCAATATACAATTCATTTAATTTAATAAATTTAATAAATTTAATTAGTTTTCTACTTATTAAGTTTTTAAACTTTAAATTTAAAAATTAAGATTTTTAAATCAATAAATAGATTTACTACTCAATTTTAAATAAACAATTCATCTAATTAATTTATTCTCCTTTGTTTAACTTAACTAATTAATTTAAGTTTTTAATTAGTTGTAGATTTTGGTTATTAGGTTAATTAACTAAATTAAATTTTTCGGAATATAACAATAACGGTACAAGATGCTTCTTCATGAGAACATAACATACATGTATTATCTAAGTTCTTAGACTTTTATAAACAACATTAAACAAAGAACGATCCAGAAACTATGTTAAATGATAACACGTCAACACAAGCGTAATTAATTAGAAGTATGCTTACATTACTTAGGTTCGACTAGTGAAGCACTTGGAGACGTAAGAGACGATCAAGGGTTTACTCCACTAACAGGTGCGGGTTTCCTAGACTTTATAAAACTATCTTATTTGCCTATTGTCATTCAACTGTTTATTATTATGGCATTAGTTAGATTTATGCATGATGTTCTCGAACCATTCGTATGACTTGAGTAGAACAAAAATAAATTGCATGAAAGGATATGATTCATACATTGACCAATGGACTTGCATGAATAGAATGTGTTGAGCATGACATGAATTGTGTGATTGAATAAATGTACGTGAAATGAACGGATAATGAAAGTAAACAGGGGCCGATATGCTTGTATATCGGGATGTATACATTGGGTCTAGTATTCTACTGGACCCCTTATTAACATGATTGTAGGCGAAAGCGGTCATGTCACGGGTCAAGATCTAGCGTAGAGTGAATTCCCCGTCAAGTGAGACAGCCACCCACTGTTGGTTGGATTTCCCATTGGATAGGAATGTTAATGATTTATTGTTAAACGTGAAAGTATATGAAAGTAGAGGTAATGGTAAGAGATGCATTGCATTTAGGATAGACATACACATTCTATTTTTTTTTCACGTTTGTGAGAATAAAGTAAAAGTGTTATAAACTCTGGGCTGGAACTAAATCCCGCACTAAGAGAAGGTTCGATCTCTCACCCGTTCCACTTTTACATGGGTTCCAAGTAATGAAGAGGAAGAATTCGAGTAAGAACAAGAGTGAGACTAAGCGGGAAGAATAAAGATATATGGCCACCCATTTGAATTTAAATGATTGTTTTTCTTTCTTGTTGACTCAATGAACGGGCATGGAAGTGCATGTTATAACTAGCCATGTCTGTTTTTGACCATTTGTTAGACTTGTTTTGTTTTAATAAAAGAATAATGTTGTGACTTTTATATTATTTTGATATTGATAAAGTATGTGATGCGAATACGTCTTACGTAGAAATACGTGGCAGGTTGTCTCGGGGAGTGACATATTCATAGGGATCCAAATCTGCTGAAATTCCAATACATGAACAGTGTTCTTGGAATTCCTGAAATTCAGAATTCAGCCGTTGAACTGTTTCGAGATACGTGCACAGAAAAACTAGCTGTTTCGAGATGCGTGCACAAAAAAAGTTGAACGGCTGGATTCGGAATTTCAGAAATTCCAGGAACACTGTTCATGTATTTTGGATTTCAGCTGATTTGATTCCTATTCATAGCGGTATTTAGGTTACTTGAATGATAGTGAGATCTGGTAATTTAATGCCGGACAAATTAAATTGTGCTCCCAATCAATGAAAATTGAACTGAAAATTAGAAAACCAGAATCCATTTGTTCTACAAAAGATGAACTCAAGGGAGCAAATAAGATTACGAGTGGGTATGAACTGAAGTAAGCAAAACAATATTTCCATCAATTGTTAGATTCAACTAAACAAGTTTTGAAACCTCAAAGCACACCGTATATACTGTTAAATAGCTTCTGAAATATTTGCAAATGTGTGTTTCTTGACTCTAACCTTCTTTTATGAGGCTCAATGAAACAACACACCGTTTCAAGAGCAAATACCAAGGCCGAGTATAAGAACTTGATGGTTGCTTGTGCCGAGTTGATATGACTTCAATATCTTCTCAAAGAACTTCACGTACCTCTCATTTCTAAACCTACACTTTGGTGCTACAATATGAGGTAATATTTCTTGCATTTAATCCGATTTTTCCTTCAACGTACAAAAAAAAATTGAGATAGATAATTATTTTGTAAGAAAAAAAGTTCCATCTCAATCCTTCAGGGGGTGTTCGTATGGATGAGAATTGGTGGGAATTGAATGGGAATGAAAAAATATCTAAGAGGTGTTCATATGTTATTTTTTCTATCATGGGATTGGATTTCTTTTTTCCCATCTCCTTACAAATTCATGGGAAAAAAAAATTAAATCGAACCAAATTTTTTTTATCCCACCATCTCTTGCTTCATCTTCCTCAAAATCTTCTAATAAAAAAATGTTCTATGAATTAGTATTCAATGTTGAATAAATTATACTTATTTATACTTGCATCCAAATCTTTTCACAATCTCAAATTGCTTAATTTAATTTTCTAATTATAAAATTTCAATTATCGAAAATCATAATGTTTTTGTCATTATTTTAATGTCATTCATATAATTTGCACGACTAATCAAAGAGAAAATTATAATTTATTATACTTATACAATTTTAGTATACGTTCATTATCATACTTAAAATTATTAAAATTGATCACAAAACTATTAATAGCTATTAATTACTAAATTTGTATTGATAATAAATCTTTACAAAAATAATATTTTCATAAATATCTTTTTCTAATTAGAATTTTCCACAACTATTTTCACGATACAACCAAACACTCCCATAATTTATGTACGTATCTCTGAGTATAGATTCCCGAATTCGTCAATTTTAATTCCACACAATCCCGTGATAAATAAATGTTCATATACTCCAATGACCAATTAGCCGATCTCTTCGTAGAGCATTAAGTTTCCATTGACTTGCCTTCTTGCGAACAAAGCTGACCATTTGTGCCTGCAAGGGTATTAGAAGCCCCACTGTCAGTGTTGGTCAAGTCTAGAGCATAGTAATCAACAGGCGTGTACCATAGATTAGTTAGATGGGCTGTTATGTTTTGTAAAGCTGTGTCTAACTGTCTATAAATACAGTGTTCTTGAACTGAAATAACTAATCAATGAAAATACAATAGATTCATTCTCTTCTCGCTTTCTACTTTCCTTACATCTCATTTCTGTATACCAGTGCGCAATTAGCACTGGATCCCCAGTCCACGCAGTTACCCTCTTATCTTCTCTTTCTTTCTTCTATCTTCCATCGATTGCTCCTGAACTTCAACTCCATGGGCTGTAAACTCAGCACCTCGATAAACAACAGCACCTCTTCAGAATTCACAACCTTGCTGAGGTCTTACTCGGCACAATGCCGCTCCGATCCCCAGATCCAGTCCTTCGACGCAAACTTACAGCAGAGGACGACGCGTGTCTTATCTTCTGGGGCCAGTGGCACTGGACCCGTGCAGTCCCTCTTTTTCAGTTCCCTCTTGGTTGTCACTGGAGACCTACTCGACCTGAACCGTGAGATGGTGCCAATGCTTCTTGATGCCAGGAAAGACATATGGAATTCCCCCGATCTATTTCAGCTCGTTAAGGAATACTTCAATACCAGTATCGAGTCGCTCGAATTTTGCAATTGCTTGGAGAGCTGTCTAAAAAGGGCGCGAGATAGTCAAACCTCCATCCAATTGGCGTTAAATAAATTCGAAGAACAAAGCTGCGACCAAGAGAATAACTTTTCTTTGACACTGCAGGAGTTAGAGATCGTTTAAACAGATGGGCGAACCATTCACACCTGAATTCTTTCAAGCGCTGGAGTCGGTGAAAATGAAGCATCTAGATATGCTTGAGAAAATGCTCCAGAGAAAGAACAAACTCGATAAGAAGCTGAAGTCAATCAAGTCTTGGAGAAAGATTTCGAGCTTAATCTTTGTAGCGGCTTTTGTGGCTGTAGTCTTGTGTTCAATTATTGCAGCCTCTGTATCAGCCCCTCCTCTTCTTACTGCTCTTGCAACTGCAGCAGTGGCAGTCCCAGTTGGGTCAGTGGGGAAATGGATTGATTCATTATTTAAGGGATATCAGAATGCAACTAAAGGGGAGATAGGTGTTATAAGCACAATGCAAGTTGGTACTTTTATGGCTATATCCGACTTGGATTCGATCAAGGCTCTCACTGAGAATTTAGAGATTCAGATCAGGTCAATGTTGGATTATACTGATTTTGTTCTGAGGGATAATGAGGCGGTGCGGCTTGGAATGGAGGAGATTAAGAGAAAGATGGGGGCTTTCACGAATAGTGTCGAGCAATTAGGAGAACAAAATGATCAGTATAGACGGGATATTAGGATGGCTAGAACTGTCGTGTTAAGAAAGATTATTAACTATCCGAGTTAAGCAGATTAATGTATAGGTATGCTCATTATATATTTTTGCTTTGTTCTAATCCTATTATCCCCTCATTTGGCATGGGTAATTGGTCTGAAGAGGCTTTATTGAAAATAGGCAAATAATGCCACTTCCTGCATTTCTGGTAATCCAATTTCTTATTTTCATCTGCTCAGAAAATGTTGCATTAATTATTGTGTTGTTGCTTCTTTTGTGTTGATATATATTATTTTAGCATAAAAAATTGTATAATTTCCCTTTTGACCTCAGTTGTGTATCACTTCTTACCTAAAGCCTTAATACCAATTAAGAATCTAAAAAAAAAAATAACCTACAAAAAGAATCTAAAATTAGTTCTATCAAAGTAGTTCGTGATAATGCTTGACAGTTGACACTCATAGCGGCGGTATTTAGGTTACTTGAATGATAGTGAGGTGAGGTCTGGTAATTGAATGCAAGAAAAATTGAATTGTGCACCCTATCAGTGAAAATTGAACTAAAAATTGAAAAACCAGAATCTATTTGTTCTGCAAAAGATGAACTCAATGAAGCAAGGCAATTATTTCATCAATTGTTAGGTTCAACCAAACAAGTTTAGAAACCTTAATTAGCACACCATAGATACTGTTAAATAGCTTATGAAATACTTTCAAACGTCCTTGCGCATATATCATGTGTACATTTCTCTTATATTTCAGCTTCTCCATAGGTCTAATTTCAAATATGAAAACGAAAGTGCATCCTAAACATTGAACAGAAATTTTGCATTTCTTCAATCACACTAGGTCCATGGGTTTGAAGGCTCACATAGAGCCTGAAATTGGACCGAAGATAAAGAGGAGTCCAACCTCGGTCAGGTGGGCTTGACCTTGATCAGGAAAGCTCGGAATTTCCAACCATCCAGAACGGGCTCGAATCACTTAGGTTGGCATGTCTGAACCCAAATGACCCGAAGCGGAGGGAGGTAGAGAAGGAGGGCTAAGCCCCCCATAAATAAAAAATAATAATTGTCTATTAAAAATTTTAATTTTTGCAAAAAATTATTATTATTAGCATCACTCATAAAATAAAATTACATAACACTTAATCATTTAGTCTTCAATCTCAATTTTCATAGATAGAGAAAAACGGAGACCTTTTTCATTATTCACGCAAATATTAGCCGTTATAGAGCGGTCCATAAAATCAAATAATTAATTTGAATCGTAAAATAATCTCCGCATAAAAATGTACTTACAGATCAAATTTTATATTTTTTAGAATTTTTTTACTATTTTTAGGTAGGTAGATAATTACTTGATTTAAAACTTCCGAATCATTCACAACTATTGATTTTTTATCTTTCTAAAATGTTGTAAAAAAATTGTAAAAAATGTAAAATTTGATCTCCAAATATATTTTCATATGATGATTGTGTTTAACTATTTGGAGCATTTGTTTGAACTTTCAAAATAAAAATATGAATTCATAATACAGATTGATATCTAATATTTTACCATAGCCTCACTCAAATAAAAATAAAACATAATTTTCTTGTAATTTTATAGTTATTTCTGGGATGCATTTAGTGTCGTCAAAGCGATAAGATGCCAGTATCATTATAATCAGTCGAAAAAGATGTCTTGTAGAGGGAACCAGAGGGCGTCCAATGAGCATCAGACCAAAATTGGTCTGAAATCTATTCGGAACCATCTCATTCTTATTAAAATCCGCAAGAACTTAATCCACACAAATCTTGAAATATTGCACACGAATCATGATGCGAATCGGATGACTTCAATCAAGTATCGGACTAATTTTAATTCATTGCCTATCGAACGCCCCCTTCTTTACATGTAAAGAACCAATACAGTTTTCGAAATGATGGAACTGATTAATAACGTGTTATCAAATTCTCATTCGAATTCAAAACATGTGTCGCTCGTACGGAGAGCGTTGCATTTAACCTCTAGTAGAGGTTGATTCTTTACAAGAATAAATTATATTTCCAATTTAAATAAACTAGGAAATAAAGAAAAAAATAGAACCTCTTTTTTTAATTTTCTTGTTAATTCTTGCATTTAAATTTTCATTGTACACTCATATCTTGTTTTCTTTCTTTGTCTTTTTGAACGCTCGGATTGTGAAAGAGGAGAGAATGCCATGCTCGCATTGGCTGCAGCTTGGACGGGTCCGGATCTCCTAAAGTAACTCAATCTTTGGGTTTTGGATCGAGACCATCCGATTCTAATTCGTCGCTCGAGATCGTTTCGGAATTCGAATTCATCGTCGGAATGTGTGCGCTCACTTCGAGAATGGATTTTCACAGATTTGAATCGGACGGTCTCGATCCAAAACCCAAAAATTGAGTTACTTCACTGGATCCGAATTCAGCTTGGATAGAGGTGTGTAGTTTTTTTTTTTTTTGATAAAAGTCCATAGGCAACTCTGTCTGTGTAGTTTCTACACAGACTGTCTCAGGTCAGTAAAAAGTAAAAAGGAGGAGGGTTCGTGATAGGCTTGACGAGTCAGCGGTAAAAGAACATGTTTTTCATGGAAATGAAACTTTCACGAATTGGACAGGAGTAGTACTATGATGGGTGACCTTCTAGGAAGTCTTTGTGTTGCTGATTCCGGTTGGATTTCATATCTAGCCTATTCCAATTTGTTTGAAATAAAGACTCTGAAGAAGAAAAAAAACACCGTAAGCACGTAACATCACAACACACTCTCTAATTTATGCGTATAGCAGGTTCGAACTTAGGACTCCTCATATAGAGGCATATGCCTTAGCCACTGCACTACGCAGTACAAGGCCATGGGTGTGCGGTTGAATTCATATCGCCTGAGTTAGAAAATTGATTGAGCTATCCGCCTTGAGTTCTACAAGCTCAAATATTATAATTTTTAATACTTATTTTCAAATTATCTTAACTAATTGATATGCAAAATAATTAATGTTTGTAATTATCAAAGGTTATATTTATTTACTTACAAGGTACAACTATATTGTTGGTTTTACAATAAAATATTAAAGAAAATATTTATAGCCTAAAATTAGACTTACTATGTTATATTAGTTACTAAATACTTCTAATTTAATAATTGATACGTCCAATCCCGGGGGCAGGCCGTATGGGAACTGGGTCCTGAGAGTTGGGCTCGTCCCGTTTCAAGTAAAACGGGCCGAGACTGTAAACACGCGTGGTGGTGGTGAGGTATCAGTGCTCTAACCCTTCAGATACCTCTGATTAGTAATAAATGCGATCGATCATCTTTTTTGAGAAGGTCTGTGCCTTAAATAGGGGGGCATTTTACTGTTACGGCGTCCTGTCCACGACAGTAACGGTGTTCCGCATAGTAACTGTGGCACCCACATAATAGGCAGTGGCACGCATACTTGGTGGTGACGAGAAGTCAAAACTGGGCTGGGCCTTTTGATCAAGGCCCAGCTGGACTTCGCGGGCCAAACTGTTCTTATGTCGGCCTTCTTTTAACCGTTCAGCCTTTGGGCTTCGAGCCCTGTTTTTGTTCGATCTCGGGCTGGCCCCCGGGAGGGGTTTGAGTCCCGACTGTCTTTGGTCTCGGGCTGGCTCCTGGAGGGGGTCCGAGTCCCGACTGTCTTTGGTCTCGGACTGGCCCCGGGAGGGGGTGTGAGTCCCGATTGTCTTTGGGTCGTGGATTGTATTGGAGCCTTGTTTTCGCTTTATTTTGGGCTGGCCCTTTGTGGATCTACGCCCCAAGCGTTTTACGGACCAGTTTTGAACTTATTAAGGGCCATTGGTACATGAGTCTATCAATAATATAATTACATATTAAGTTTTTTCACGTCGAGCTCGAGCGAGCTGATTAAAATGATTTCAAGTTTGATCTGACCAAAGATCTAATTGAGTGAGCCGATCTCAAGCAAATAACGAGCTATGAATATTTCATACAACCCTACTTTTGACATATTTGCTAGAGTATATATCCCAACATGTGAATTTTTCTCTCAAAGCTATCATACCGTCACAGTAGTATGAGTATGTTCCATAATCCATCACTTTCTTTGTTTATCTCTTTTCACCACATTATATTTGAATATTATTCATTTACCTGGCAACTGAAACTTCGTAACTGGAATCAGGAGCGAAGTCCGACTTTTGAACTACGGGGGTCAAATATATATGGAATTAAGGTTTAGGGTTTAGAGTTTAGAATTTTGAACTCATATGAGAGTCAATCATATAAAATTTTCATGTGAAGAATGGAAATTCATTTTACAGTTTCTTGACATTTTATTATAAATTATATAAAAAATTATATATAAATATAAATATTTAAAAAAAATATAGAGGTCAATTGACCCCTATAGTTCCTCTTTACCTCCGCCGCCTCTGATTGGAATGATAAAAAGAGAGAATGATTCAAACATCTCTATTATTTTATTTTCATTATGCCTGTATTTTTTATTTTATAATAATAAAATTTATAAAATTTATATGTCAAAATAAGATGTGATCTATATTATTTTTTCTAAATTCATGTAAAAGCTTATCACCTATCATATTTGTTTTTATACGAATTTGAAAAAATTAATGGTAAAAAATTACATGTGCATAGAAAAAAATAATTAAATTAAATCTTAAGTTATTAAAATTTAAAAATTAAAATATAGCTGGGACACTAAAATTTAAGACATTTAAATACATTTAGAAAAATACAAACGAAAAAGAAAGAAAGAGACGGTAAAATCAGGAAATTTTTTATAAATCATAAATAGAAAAACATATTTTAGGAAACTAATTTGATTGGTTGGTTTTTAAAAAAAATCATAAGTACTGAATAGGCTATTTGGTGCCAACTATTTACGTTTTTCCGGTACCGAATAATCATTTACCGAATAGCCTATTTGGTACCGAAAAGTTTATTAAATTTTCAACATGAATTATAACACAAAATGTAAATGGTTATTCAAAATGTAAATGGTTATTCGGTGCCGGAAAAAATTAAATGGTTACTACCGAATAGTCATGTAATTGTGATTTTTGTAAAAAAAAAAATAACCAATCAAATTGGTTCTCTCAAATTCTGTTTTTATTAAGTTTTATAAAAAAAAATTCGTAAAATCAGTGCACGTCTGAGGTTTCAACAGTATTATGTACTTTTTGTACATGTACACGGACTTTGTTGTCCGGGTTACGCATTAATACACTCTCTTATGATCTGGTATGTCTTTGACTCTTGCGGTCTTGCCTCTTGGTAGTGAGGAATTCAGATCCTCTCCGGTACCATAATAGAGAATCATTTACAATTACTTGATCTGGACCGTTCTTTTAAACTTGGCACGAATTTCAAAGTCCAACAATACTGTCCTCTCCGTCAGTCCGTATCTCAAAGCGGCTGAGAGGTAATCTCAAACCGTAAAGTGAAGGGAATCTTTTACAGTAATAGAGAGGATACTTGTCATGGTATTCCTTTTGGGGCAATTATAAGTCCTCTAATGAAATTATTCCTTTTTACCATTATCTTAATATTTTTTTATTAATTTGCATACTGTCCTTTGACATGTGATAGGACCTTTGACAAACAAGTCAAATTTCAAGACAGTTTTGTCCGGTTCGGACGATTGAGCTGTAAGCCACCATTCCACCAGAGTGCGTATCCTCTGAGATATCTCAACTTTTGAGTGACCGACGTGTCCGGTGCCTATTCGGGGATAGCGCAGGGGCCAGTATTATTTGTGCTTTGAGATTTGTGCAGAACGTATTTGAACGGTTTGACATTTTCCAAAAAAAACACGTAAAAGTTAAGATATCTCAGAAGATGCGAATTCATTCCACGTTCCACCAACAGTTGTTAACAACCCAAAACCGCATTCGCCTACGGACTTCACCTAAAAAAAAAAAAAAAAAAAACCAAAACCGCATTCGCCGAGTCGCTTTTTCTGTGGTCATATGTGATGCAAATCACTCTCATCTCTCATGGCTTAACCACTCACTATTTTATTAACACATGGTCCTTGGTGACAGTAAGTGCAATTGGGTCATGAATTAGAATCTACTCATATATCTGATAATGTCAGGTTAGATCCGAATCGTTCGTTATGTCTTGGCACGAATTTCAAATGAGAGCTAACTAGACGTGGTCAGGTATCTGAGGGGATTCGAACTCATTTAATCATTGGTAATGGGTCAAAAAAATATTTCTTAATAGATCTGTCGTTTGAAGTGGATGTTAACTTTATAAATAATCTCTTTTTTTTTACTGTTATTTTTCCTCAAATAATTAATATCAAACATTATAAAGACAGTTGGATATCTAATATATACCAAACATTACAATAATAACAAAATTATTTACAATTGCACCGGTCGATTGAATACTTCTGAAATTGAAGTAACTGATATCTATTTTTCTCAGTATTTTTGATATGTGGCGTACTAAATTTTGGTTTAATTTGAAAACTAGTTAGCCATTTATTGTTGAACTTTTAATTGTTCAAATTTTTAATCAGCTTTTGCTATGATACAAAGTGGTTTTTCATATAACTTCGAATTTGACTACCCTAACATCTGTTGTCATTGTTTTTCGTATATATGTCATCTCTGTTAAGTGTCTATTTTATTAACTCAAATGTGACTATCAATATAAAAATACTATTAATTTTTATTTAGATATGATGTGTATCAAATTTATTATAATTTGAAAGTCGTTTGGTCACTAATTAGAAACTAATAAAGTCAAAATATGAAAATGTTACTATTTGATTAATCCGACAGTTTATTTTATGAGTGAGCCTATGGTGCTATGCATAGCACGGATGGCTAGTGTACTACGGCTCAATATGGTACTTTTTAAAATCCTAACGGTCGATCCAACCGTTCAATGTGATAACCATATGAATATGTACTTGCAAACTAAATTTTATATTTTTTCGAATTTTTTTACTATTTTTTTAGATAGGTAGAAAAATCAGGGTTTTCTGAAAATTCTGGACCATCAAAATTCTACCTAGCAAAATTCAGTTTTAAAAATAATTTGTTTTTTAAATATAATTAATAATTCCATCTAGCAAAATTGAGATTTCTATATCTACCGGTCACGTCCAAACAAAAATTATGTGAACAACTTTTTTTTTCATGTATTTTACTGCATTTATACAATGATTAATGATTAATGAAGGGGTGGCAACGAGCTGGCTCGATCCGAGCTAGGTTTTAGCTCAGCTTGTTAATTCCGGACCGAGCTACAACGAGCGAGTTGGACTTAGGGCATTCGAGCTAAAACCTCAGCTTGAAATCGTGACAAGCCAGCCCGAGCTAACTCGCGAGCTGACGAGCTGACTGGATTTTGTTTTAAGAAGAAAATAAATTCTACAAACCTTTTGAATCGAGCTCAACCGAGCTGGACCGAGCTAGATAGTATAAAATGCACAAAAAATCACAAATTGATGCCTAGTCGAGCTAGCTCGCGAGCAAACTAGGTCCCAACTTGAACTCGTTAATTTTAGACCGAACTAGTGGCGAGTTGGTTCGTTAACAACTCGGTCATGTAACGAACGAGCTATTAGCGAGCGAGTCAGGTGCGAGTCACGATCGAGCTACGAGCTTTTTTGCCACCCATTGAAGGATGTACGCCATATTAGCACGGGTCACTACACCGAGAGCGCCATAGATGACTTTCTTTCTCTTGGGAGTTAGTACAAAAGACTGGGGCACGCTAAAGGCTATTAAAGTAATTTTGTACCATGCTGTTCTTTATTACAGTACCATAACTAGTATGTCAGTAGCAGCAGCGTAGTGACGCTTGTTCTGGACACGTGTCACTATATTATTAGTCAGATTAGGGTCGTCGGGGTTCTGACTGAAAGATCACGAAAAAGCGACCACAAGCCCAGTTATGTAAATTTCAACCGGGACACGATCTTTTATAAGCAAAAGATAACAAGTCTCTATCTGTAGGTCCCACGTACCCTACCATTACCTGCTCTTATGAACCGGGTTTTACCAAAACTTATTTTAAGCGAAATACATCAAGTCTCAAGATGTATTAATAGACTGAACAGAGAAAGTGACGCGAAGAGAACTCATTACCTTTTCTTTTCAATTTCTTCGATTACTTCGTAGTTTCCATCTAAATTGACATTATTCAATTTCGTAATGTGTGATCGCCACTAGAAAGCTGAGATTTCAGTGATCGCTCAGTATTTTTTTTGGGATCTTTTCGTTAGATTTGGTAGGGAAGCAGCAGAAACAGAGTCGGGATGCTGAGAACCGTTGAGCGGAAAATGTACGGTGGAGATAGCAGCGAGGAGGAGATGGCCGTACTGCCTAAACACACGAAGGTGGTGGTGACTGGTAACAATCGTACTAAGTCGGTACTTGTTGGTTTACACGGTGTTGTAAAGAAAGCTGTAGGTTCTGGCGGTTGGCACTGGCTGGTATGATTAATGTTTTGGTACAAATTTTGTTTAATTTTTTCTGGTGCATTTTGTTCGAATTATAGTAGAGCAATGTGATCTGTGTTTCAATTAAGGAATAGTTTGAAAATGTTGATAGTTTTGGTTTTATTCTCTTATTAGTTCTAGTACTTAAGTGAGTTTAGAAATATTGACTGCAGATAAAAGGTTAAATATTCTTTGTCAGAACTGTTAAAATTGTTTGTTGATTTTGTCCAATGTTTGTAATGTGTGATGTGATTGAGCAATGTAGAACAAACCTTTGTGCATGAATTTGAAAGGCTTATGTGGTAAGTTTTAGTCTGAAATTTGAACTTCTCAGCTGCTTTCTTGCTTTATTGTTGAAATTAGGTATCTGATATGCATTATTAATCTTTTATGTTGGTTG
This sequence comes from Carex littledalei, assembly GCA_011114355.1. NCBI lineage: Eukaryota > Viridiplantae > Streptophyta > Magnoliopsida > Poales > Cyperaceae > Carex > Carex littledalei. Next base: position 2,290,235 of record CM022101.1, on the reverse strand, counting down.
TTTGGTCCATTGTGTGTGATCTTTTATGGTTTTTTTTTTCTGGCTCGGCGCATATTATGCCATTATATTTTATTGAATTATAAAAATTAATTAGTCAAAATATTGCTTTGATAAGTGGAAATTTGATTGAGGTTTAGGCTTTTATGTCAGAATAGCGAAGTGTATTATTTCTAAATTGTGACAAGTATGATAAATACATATTTTCAAATTTTGTTATCATTTATCTTGCATTTATTAAGGTGCTAATTGACTAATGGGGTTTCAAGTGAGAATTAATTTTACATTATTTTTCTCAAAACCATAGGTTCTAACAAATGGGATAGAGGTGAAGTTGCAAAGAAATGCACTTTGTGTGATTGAAGCACCTAGTTGTCCAGAAGCCGGTGAAACAGAATGCAAAATGGTGCAAATAAATGGTTCTGACATAGGTAAGAAATTTGTTTTCTATTTGGTCTTTTTTTTTTGAGATAGAAAGATGGAGGTCTAAGTCTACCAACTTCTATTTAATTGTCCATAAAGAATCCCTATCCGGGTTTCGAACCCACGACCTCCAACACGGAGGGTGTTGCCCTTTGTCACTAGACCAAAGGCTGGTTCTTTTCTATTTTGTCTTTTATTTGTTCTTTATTTGTTCTTTCCAATTTCTGTGGATTATTGATTGAGAATCAGAAAGTATAGACCCTTATTTCAAAAATGTAAAAAATGATCGATCGTTCAGTTTGTTATGCATACCTGGTTTAAGCCTGCTTAACTAAGTATGGAATATTATTTTAGTTAATATTATCTAAGTTAAGCAGATCATTTGCAAACAAGGTGTTAAAATGCCGAGTCTCTGAATTTAGGGCCTTTAAAAGATCTCATGTTTATGCTATTCGATTTTTCTACTTCAGATAATATGCAGTCAAGTATAAAGCCAATTAAATCTCAAAGGAGTAATAGAAATCATAAAGGACTGCATTACAAGTCTCTGAGCTGCTCCAATTCCGATTCAAATTCAAAGAGCTCTATCTCATCAACAGGGCCTACATCGGTATATGCATTAGAAACCACTAGGCCTAAGTTTCAGTAATTCGATATGCTTTAGCGTGTTGTCTTGTAACTAATTATATATATCGAATGAATGATAATCTGCAGAAAGTGGATCTGAGCAAGCTAGAAACCAGAGCATTGTGGAGATATTTTCGTCATTTCAATCTAGTGAGTTTTGTATCCTGAAAAATTATTTTGGCAATTTCCTTTTTAATTTTGGGTCCTTCCACAACTGTACTTTTACAAAAAAAAATACTTGCCTTTCTATAGCAAGTCGAGAGCCCGAACCCATCTAAGGAGCAATTACTTGATGCGGTTCAAAGGCATTTTATGTCTCAAGTAAGTCTCAAGTTTAATACTATCACCTGTAAACATTTACCGGAACTTCTGCCTCCTGCAATTGGAGTTGATGCAATGTAATTATGTGCCATTATGCAGGAACTAGATGAGTTGCAGGTAATTTGTGGGTTTCTAAAAGCTGCTAAGAGGCTGAAGAGCACTTCCTGCAATTGACTGGAAATGAAAGAAAATTACTTGCAATTCGTACTAACAGACTTCTTGCTAGCAGCTTTCTTCTTCATCTCTCTCTCTCTCTCTCTTCTTTTCCTTTTTCTAAATAGCAGTTAGTCATATAATAGCATGTATGTATGTTTGTTGCAATCAGTGTTTGTTCTCTGTTTCATTTGGAAGATGGTAAGCTTAGCTAGGCAGGTACTACTAATTGGGATAACTAGCTGATGTGTATCACAGATAAGACGGACAAGAATCTATATATATTTAATTCGTCTCTAAACACTGCCAATGATATAGTTATGTGCTTCGATGATATTTTTGTTTTACTTGTCAAATTACATGCAAAACTTGGCATTCTGATAAAGTGATCTAAAGTATGTTTTTGGTTGCCTAAAAGGACTTGCGTAGACGATTAGACAAGAATTTGACACTTCCATTTAAAATGAAAGGACATCTTTGTCAATGTTAAATTTTAAAATAACAAAATAAAAATTTAAATAAATAAAAGAGGATAAAAGAAAAGATATTAAGTTTTAATGAGGATATTGGATATTATGATGTTTCGATGGAAAATTGACTATTTTAAAAGATTACATGGGCATACTAGAAATTCTCCTTGAAGAAAATTAGTCACGTTATTTTCGGTTTGCATGGCACGTGTTTCGGTTAAGTCACATGACTCGTGTATCGCGTGGCGTGTCTTCCTTTGATCGAAAATGGCATAATATGACACATCACGTAAATTAACATGATCACGTCACGTGACACGTTGCGTAACAAGTTTTTCCAACATTATTTTTCTCTTTTAATTTTTTTTGCAATTTTTTTTCATATTTTTTAAACATTCTTACTATATTTTTTCAATAAACTAGCTTAAAATTCGAAAAAAGATCAAACATAATCAGTCCCATGAAGTTCATGTCTGTTGTCCACCCATTTTAATCATGTGACGTTAAAATTTTTACAATCACGTGATATAACTTGATATGATTTAAGTTACGACATATTATATTATATGTTATATTACATATTTGGACTAGAGTGTCCAGCACAAAGCATCCAACACAACATCATGAATTAGGTTGTTTTAGGTTTAATTTTAGGTACAGGTGTAGTGCTGGACGTCAATCTAATCGGATTTTACCTGCGCCCGTGCTGTATATAGGTTACATGGGTATGAAACTATGAATGATATAGATATGATGCCACATACAAGACCGCAACAGGATTATTCTTTCCGGTACATGACCCTGCGGAATTACTGTATTGGGCTTTTATACGACGGAAAGAATGAATTAGGTCTCAGCAGGTAAATTAAAGCCCAATAATTCAAGTTGAAATTGATCCATTATCAAAATCCCTAGAAATAACAAACAGCCACCTCCGGTGTTGACTCTGAAAAGAGGCACGGAGTAGTCTTTAGAAAACCCGCACCTGCAAAGGCAAACCCTTCGTCCCTCCTTTCTCCCCCAGCTCGAACCTTAAAACCCTAAACCCTTCTACCCCTTTCCTTTCTCACAGCCTCCTCTCGCACACGAGCCATGGCTGAAATTAAACGTCTTTCGGAGAGCCGTGACCTTACTAAAATAGAGCGAATCGGCGCGCACTCTCACATCCGCGGCCTCGGCCTCGACTCCTCCATGGAAGCCCGAGCTGTTTCGGAGGGCATGGTCGGTCAGGTTCCTGCCCGCAAGGCCGCTGGATTAATCCTTCAACTCATCCGAGATGGTAAAATTGCGGGCCGGGCAATCCTTATTGCAGGCCAGCCTGGCACTGGTAAGACTGCCATTGCCATGGCACTTGCCAAATCCCTTGGCCAGGAAACCCCTTTCGCCTCGATTTCTGCCTCTGAGCTCTTTTCCCTTGAGCTCTCGAAAACCGAGGCGCTCACTCAGGCTTTTCGTCGGGCTATTGGTGTGCGCATCAAGGAAGAGGCTGAGATAATTGAGGGAGAGGTCGTTGAGATTTCGATTGACCGGCCAATTTCTTCTAATGGGAATCCGTCTTCTTCCAATATGGCTGCTAAGACCGGGAAGCTTACTCTTAAGACGACCGACATGGAGACTGTGTATGAGCTTGGGGCAAAGATGATAGAGGCCTTGAATAAGGAGAAGGTCCAGAGTGGGGATGTGGTGGCTCTCGATAAGGCTTCGGGAAAGGTTACCAAGCTTGGGAGGTCAGTTGGTCGGTCGAGGGATTATGATGCTGTGGGGCCGCACACCAAGTTTGTCAGGTGCCCTGAGGGCGAGTTACAAAAGAGGAAGGAGGTGGTGCATTGTGTGACTTTGCATGAAATTGATGTCATCAATAGTAGGTCTGTATTTTTCATCTCTGCATTAATTGTTCTTTTCCCCTCAATGACAGTGCATTTCTGTAAGGTTAAGTCTGTTCCAAAGGCTGGAAATTATGAAATTTGCATGTTAAAGACATTGATCAAATGGGTCGCATTATGAAAATTCCTTGTTATATGCCTATTACTTTGGTCTTTGACATCCTCACTTAAAATTAATAGTATAAGGCATGGTGAACTTTGACGACAAGGTGAGTCATAGCAGCCGGTCTTACTCATTAGAAAACTACGTCTTGTACTGTAGAAAAGCATTACTATTTTTGGGGCTTTTGAAAATATCTTGATATGGCTTGTATATCAGTCTTCTGAACTTGCTGCAATTTACTTATTGCCACTCTACCAGAATTTTGGGGCATTGATTGATTTAATACGAAAGATAGATATCCGAGCACACTTTCAAGTTTCAACTATTCCGGTGCTATTCGATTAGTTTTGTGATCTTTTTTACTCCATGTCTGTCACTTCCCTGTCAATTGCAGTATGGACCATTACATATAAATCTGTACACATCTGTACACATCTGGAAGATGCATTCTTATAATGGGGAAAATTCAAAGCCATTGCTAGGTTTGTTGATCAAACAAAGACATTGAAGAAAGCTAAGTGTTTCCTTGTTTATCTTAGTTTAAAAATAGAAAAAGAGTATGACATATAAAAGATTTAGATAATACTCCATTAGACACTAAAGATTATAGTAGATGTTTGGCAGCAGAACAAAGAATAGGGAATTGAAAAGAGAGCTTTACCATTTTATCCAACTCCGTTTGCAAAAGTCGAATAGGCTCAATCCACCCCATCAATTCAATAGAATAGCCAAATTCCATCACCCTCCTCCTGGGCCATTGCCATGGAATTGGATATTCCAGTGGTTAAAATTCGGAATAGGGAGGGGCCTATGCAGAAAATGGAAGGGTTTGATTGCAAATTTACTCTCTACATTACTTTTTTCTATTATATTATGCCATCATTGCACTTTATTTCATTCTTCAAAGGTCTTCAGCGACTAATCTGTCTTTTTCTATGGTGCTGAACAACGCTGGTACATGCATGTTCAGCACTTCCTAGGACAGTTCCAAGCCAGAATAATAATAAATAGACTTTTTTTCAAATATTCTTTTTTCTGGTCACTTTTGACGCCCAACAAAACAACAACAGCCAAGCCTTTAGTCCCAAACAAGTTGGGGTAGGCTAGAAATGAAACCCAACCGGAGTCACTTTTGACGCCCAATGAGATTAAAATTATATTTAAAGAAAACGATTAAACACTGAGCAATCCATCAAAATTTCACCGGAGAAAAACAAAATAGAACAAATTGGGCCATCTAGTACCCAGACTGGTATGGTTCTTGTATAAGTATGATACGTTTTGGTAACAGAGCATATTTGTTTCATTTTCTATATTTTTTTGAAGATTAATGAGAGTACCATTTTGTTTTTGCCTTTTTTCCATTTTTCTAAAGTTGATTAGCCTAAATGTTAGTAAAACCATCTGAAAGTTAATAAGAAGTTTTGACTGTGGCAAGAAGTTTGCTTAATCATCCCTAAACAATTTAATAAATGTTCTTGTTCCTTCGGTGAAACTGGTAGCACTGTGCTACTTTTTTAACAAGTTGTTCTGGATGCAACCTATAAACCTGACATTGGTGTTCTGACATGGTTTGCCTGGTCATTTGGTCTCCTTTTGTTGGGATCTCAGGTCTCATGTTAATAACATTTCCAATTTTCTACATACATATTGTTACTATGTAGTGCATCAAGCCCTTTTGAAAGGTGGCAATGGAGTGGTCAAATTGTCATTTTCTTTCATGAAAAGAATGAAATCAGTCTATGTAACCACCAGCTTGTCAAGAAGTATGAACCCCAAAACAACTCATTAAACCTTCAGGTCAGGTCAATATGACGGGTTGATGCTGCGAACTCTCAGCCAGCATAGGCTTGCATATTTGTTTACATACGTTTTCTTTGTGTTATTTAAATTTAGCCTTTAGAGATGTACCACATTGACTTAACAAGTCAGTATTAGCCAGTTCAGTGTATGATCCGGTTGATAATTTTCCACTTTTACATGTGATATAACATTTGTCAGTATTTGAACCTGCAGGACCCAGGGCTTCCTTGCGCTCTTCACCGGAGACACTGGCGAGATCCGTGCAGAGGTGAGAGAGCAAATAGACACGAAAGTGGGGGAATGGAGGGAGGAGGGGAAGGCTGAGATAATACCAGGTGTGCTCTTCATTGATGAGGTGCACATGCTCGATATTGAGTGCTTCTCCTTCCTCAACCGTGCCCTTGAGAATGAGATGGCCCCAATCCTCGTCATTGCCACCAACCGCGGCATAACCAACATTCGCGGGACCAATTATAAGTCGCCACATGGCATACCGCCTGATTTTCTTGACCGTTTGTTGATCATCGCAACCCAGCCCTACTCTGAGGAGGAGATACACAAGATTCTCGGGATCAGGTAATGGGATCTCATAAAGCTCTCTCTATCAATTGTAGACCATACTCATGGTTGTTATATACAAGAAACTGTCAGTAGCTTGTTCTTTGGTTTTCTTTTTTTGGGTTTCTTCCTTGGTATTTATATTTTTGTGTTTTCCGGGGCTTATTGGTAGATTGCTGTAATGTTCGCTTTAGGATTTACCTGACCAACCCAAAGAAGCAAAGATTCAATTGCAGTTGGTAATGTACTAAGCCTCCTTAACACGGGTATGGCTGTACGTGTATTTACCAGTTACCTCTTGTGCAGGCATATGCCCAACATGTGTGTTGCAATTTGCACTTGACAATTATCAGTCAACTTGTCTGAAATTCCAAGTGCCACATATTTTTGTAATCCTCAATACACATCTTGCACTTGAAATAAGCTGTCTGAATGTTTCATTCTCAAGTACCTAGTTCTTGGTGTCCATTTTTTGTACAATCTGCAATGAAAGCCCAGTTATTTTGCCAGGCCCAGTATTTATTTGACTTTCATTCTCTATCAATGTAATCCTCATCAATTAGGTAGACATCTCTATAATGTGCTTAATGGGAATATAATTAAGGGAGTTGGGGTTAAGTGAGTTTTTGGTGATTATCATGATTTGTTTGAAGTTAGAACTGTATCAGTCAGGTCTCTTGATATTGGTGTCTACTGTTTGTCTGATTGGTCCAAGACATGATCAACATTGTAGCAAACTGGGGCGCAATTATTGTTCATTATTATTTATTGTCTGATCTCTAATGGGAGAGTACACTGGGTTCCTCAATTACAGGTGTGATGAAGAAGAGGTGGAGATGTCAAATGATGCAAAAGTCCTCCTGACAAAGATCGGAGTAGAGACTTCTCTTAGATATGCAATCCATTTAATTACAGCTGCTGCTCTGGCTTGCCAGAAAAGAAAAGGGAAGATAGTAGAAATAGATGATATAAGCCGTGTGTATGGGCTGTTTCTTGACGTTAAGAGATCGACACAATATTTAATGGAGTACCAGAGCCAGTATATGTTCAATGAGGTTCCCGGTGAAGTAGACGCTGATGAAGATATGCAATCGTGATTGCACATATATTACGACTTGATGTAGCTGTTCGGCGGTGCTTTCTTTCGTTTTTTCTTTCTTTTTTTCTTTTATTTGGTTAGTCTTGTGTTAAAGATGTAAGATATTTATGACCCACTAATTTATTGAGCTTTTCTCTTCTGTCTTCTCTATTTCCCATTAAATTTTGTTTGAAGAATTTGTAGTTGTCGCTTGCCCTGTCAGTTCAGTTATATTTATTATTGGCAGAATTAATTATAATATTATCATATGAAAAACTCTATTTTGTAATTTAATAGTATATTTCTTCTCATGGTGATATTCTATAACGGTATCGAGTATTTCATTATTTCCTAAAATATCAAGTCATTATGGGTACAAATGGTACACTACCGGGTTTATAATCTTGGGATTGCAAAGACTATTCGCCTCAGGTCGGTGACAAACTGACAACTGGATGAGTGGATCTGAAATGAATGAGCCATAAAGAGAAATATAGAGGGGTTGAAGCTTCTACGCGTCAGCGCAAATTCCATCTCAGCATTGGGAGTCTTCAATTGCTACTTAACAATAAGCAGAGCCAGTGCTACTGCCATATCAGCTCAAAAGAAGTAATCGTGACAGCTGATGCAATTTATTTTTTTCCAACAATGGTTATTTATTTACAATTAACCTTCTTTTCTGAGACCAGCAGAGCATGTTACCAGAACACACGGAGCGATGCAAAGCATGTGGGTTGTGGCCGCTTAAATGCTTAAAAGAGATAATTTATGCACATAACTAAGCAACCCCTCAGAGACCTCATGCCAGATCCACATAAGCCTGAGCAACCAATGGCGACTACCATTTGAGATCCGACCCATGTTTTATCTCTCGGGTTAAGAGCCTCTCACCTATGCTTTGAGGTGGAAACAGCTTTGGGACACTAAACTGGCACACGTGTACATGTGTGTGGTCATGTGACTTGTGTGCATGCGCGCCAGTCGCACGTGAGAGCATGTGGGGACGGGATAGTTGCAAGCACATGCGTTAACACACAGATCGTAGATCCTGGTCAAAGGAAGTAGCACTAGTTGTACAACCGAATAGGAAACCACATAAATATGAATCCGAAGTCTGATCAGTTTTTGATTGGATTTCCTAGGCACATGGAAACAAGTAATTAATTCTCAGACACCACTTTGCTCTAGTGTTTAATTTGATTGCAAACTTTTCAAAAGAGAAGGGTCTAAATATAGAAGCTTGGAGATAGGATGGATTCAGAAGGAGAGCTAGCTTTTCAAACTATAGATATTAATTATGAATGAAAATCAATTATGTAAGTTGTTTTTTATGTTGTATATGAGAGTAAATTTTACAATACTTGTAACATTTTATCTAAAACTATATATAAAAAATCATTTATAAGTACATTTTTTTTTAAATGAATGGGAATCAATTGATCCCATATATTGAAGAATCTATATTAACTCATAGTCGAGCGATTGGAATTTAGTGCCTATTTAGATATAGGAGGTTTGTTTTAAGATTCGTGCCAAAATTAAAACTGACGACTCAGATCTAATTGTACTCAGCCAGGTTGCATTGGATCTAGAGGTGAAAACGGGTTGGATATTATCCGATCGAATTTAGATATGTATTCGAAAATCAGATCCGAATATCCGTGCGGATAGTGGTATGGATATGGTTTTAAATTTTAATTATCCGTATCCGAATAGTAGATATATACCAAGAGGAGGGATCCACTTACAACAAATTTGAGTTACAACAAAGTTACAACATTCATTTTTTTCATTTTCAAAGTCCAAATCGTCCATCCAAACCGTTCAACATGATCTCCACAATAAAATGTGCTTGCAGATCAAATTTTACATTTTTTTGAATTTTTTTACTATTTATTAAGTATTTAACAAAAAATAGCCATACTTAGACCATTGAATTTTGTACCCATCTTAATAAATAGTAAAAAAATTCAAAAAAATATAAAATTTGATCTGCAAGTACATTTTATTTAGATAATCATGTTGAACGGTTTGGATGGACGATTTGGACTTTGAAAATGAAAAAAATGAATGTTGTAACTTTGTTGTAACTCAAATTTGTTGTAAGTGGATCCCTCCTCATATACCAAATAATTTAATATATATTATAAAAAAATATATATTTTTCATCATTATAATTAGATAAATATTATGAACTTTTGTATTTTTAATAATATTTATATGTTTTTTTATAAATAATAGTATTGAAAAATGAATATACGATCCGTATCCATATCCGTATCTGGAAAAAAAAACAGATACGGATATGGTTTTACCACTATCCGATCCGTTTTCACCCCTAATTGGATCTGAATTCTATGTTGAATTTGCATCCGCCTGGATTAGATTCAATTTGTTATGCAACTACACCGCAAGTAATGAATTTGTGGCTTTAGTTTGTTTTGCCACAAAATTGATCTAACCACTTGAATTAAAATAGAAGTGAGATTAGATCAATGTTTGATTTAGAACAATCAGTTTCTTATTTTCGTAAATATTTGATTTTCTGTATAATTGGTGATGTGTCCAATGAGCCGTACATGAATCTTAGATTCATATATGCTAGCAAATTATTGAAAAATCTCATGCCTAAAACAAAATATTAGTTGGTTCGAAACTCGGTACTTGCATTGGATATGATTCAATGGATTTAATCCTCATCTCATGCACAATAAATTTATCAAGAGTAGCTTGATTTTGTTAACTAATAAAATATTGAATTCTATGAGACAGCTAAATTTTGTATTCCATCATAAATCAGTCACTGAAAATTCAGTAAAAAAATGCGATTTACTCTTTATATTTTGATAGATTAATTACTTTTTCTCTCCAAACAACAACAAAATTCTGTAGAGTTTGACTGAGAAGAGTAATTTTACAAAGTCCTGTACTAGTGATGATGTGAAAATTACTACATAAAACACAAATGGGATGCTATCTCATTAAAAATATATATTTTTTATGTACCCCAAATCTAAGTTTTTGATTGTTTTTTCAGTGCTCGTCTGATATGCTCAGTGCCCTTGATTCTTCAAATTCAACTATAGAGACATCTTTTACATTTCCAAAAAGTTCATAAGTTCATTGAATTCATATAAACAATTATTTTTGTTAAAAGTAGACATGTTCTCTCCTGGCTTGCTCTGCTATCCTTAGTGCATTTTTTCTTTGTTGAGTAGAATTACTTTTTTTTTAATGAAAAAGATATAAAATAATTTGACTGCAACAAATTAAAAATAAGTGATATTTGAAAAGGCAAACAAAAATCCTGAGATAAGTTTCTGAAATTACGAAAAAAAATTAGTGACCTTTAAAAAAAATCCAATTATAAATTAAATAAATTTAAGCATTCCTGTTAATTGGGTTTTCGATATTTGGTACCGTGTCAGCCTGACCGGTACATATGATACCAGTGAAAGTGACCGGAATTTCAGCTCATTGACCCATTCTTGTTTCATGTACGAACAAAAGACAGCAATGTGCCGTGTGGAAATTCTAAATCTTTGCATATGCTCCCTCATGCTCTGGATTAGTATAATCTAATTCTCATGGGAAGAGAAGACCAATGCAGAAAACACCAACTTGACTGTGCGCAAGTAAGAATAGACTAATCAATTAATTAATGTTGCATGCCCATGACCCAAGGATGGTGCCACAGGGGACACCAATTAGAGTCGAGAACCAAGCGAAATGTTCTTCTCCAGTTGCATTTTACCGGAAATTTCCATTTAACTTATTACCTTAAAATATTAATACCGGGCATCTCTATGAATATAAAAGTAATAGTTTCAATTTCGCTAATGTGATAAGAGTAATAGTTTTTAGAATTAGTAGAGAGAGTAATCTTTTGCAATTTTAGAGGTGAGAAATCTAGTATCACTGTAGCATTTTAAGATAAATTATTAATTTAGCAAGATATTCATATTTATGTTCATCAATTTTTTTTTTTCAAAGAGCATTCAATTAATATTTTTTATTACAGTCTCACGGATTAAGTATTAAACAAATTATTTTAGTTGCTTCATCACTTAATATTAGTGGCGAATAAAAAAATATCAATTATCCATAATTCCATATACTATTCTAATAGTTCTTTTCTCTCTTGTGTGAAATTACTTAATGCATTAAATTAAACGATTATTTTATAATGACATCAATATGCAATTTAGCTGATAATGGTTCAAATAATGTACTTGAGACACTTAAGAAGTTATAAATACTAAAAAATTCTGATTACATGCATATATAACAATAGCATACTTCTCCAGTGTTTTTACAAATTGAGAAGAGAGTAATCCCCAGACCCATCTGAGGCCATCAATAAGGGGGTTCGGTTTCTCTGAAACATAAGCGAACTTACAAATTATGCAGGGTATTGTAATAATAACAAACCAACAAGCCACCCCGCCGAGAAAACATTTTAAATCCTACGTTTTTAAATGTCAGATACTTGCGACTCTGTTATACCTTCCGTACCCGCCACAGAGAATCCATTTTTGCTCATTGTATTTAATTGAGCTTGTGGATAGATCTCTTTCTGTACCTTAAATTCTTAGAATAATCCGCACTACTCCGGCAATACCTTGAAGTATAGTTTCATTCCAGTTTCCACTGAGACTAAGCAATTAATTTAACAGAGCAACACACACCTGCTAAAAGCAGTATGTTGGCAGATGCTTGATCGATTACGGGTAAAGATACTGACAGCGCTCTTCTAGTTTCATGCAGTACACCAGTCATATTTTTTTTTCATTTCGACTCTTTTGCATGTGCGCTCCATGAAGCCAGAAGAGCGTTGTCAATATCTTTACCCCTCGGTGGTCTCAGATGCACCGTCCAAAATTCATGCTTTGCATTTGGCGTTTATTTTTTCTGCCCGAGTAATTTTTGTGTGATTTTAGAATCTATATATGGATACTGTTTGACATTGAAAAAATATTTAGAGGTAGTATTGTGAATTTTTTTCCTGGTATTTAATTTATCGGTTGGAGAAGCTTTAATTTTTGAATGATTTGGAGGCATAGGCTTATGAACATCTCAATCTGGGACCAAGTGTTGGACTTTTTCAGAATTGCATGTGAACAAATAAGTTGAAAATAAAGGAAGATACGCATATTATTTCTTTTCAGTGCATGTTACTTGCAACAGAAAGAATTGATTAGTTGTCTGTTGCAAAGCGCAGTTTGTGCATTTTAATTTCACAGAAAAGATATTTGCTCATGGCCCCTCTTTCATTCCTTTTCAGGCCTTTTATCTGCTGAGTTATGATGCTTTTTTTAGGAAAAATTACAATTTAGCCCTTTGGCTCCTGTATTTGATTTTTGTAAAATCCTGACTTAATATATTAAACTCAGCTTTTTTTAAATAACTGATGTTCTCTGAGAGTAGTTAGTAATTCACATAAGCATGCATTAAGAGAGATTGTGAATTTGTAATCCCATTTTGTTCATGATAAAACAAAATCGACATATGAACGAATAAAAGAAGACAAATTCTCTATATTCTACTCAGGTGGTCTCCTACAGCTCTGACAAAACCCTTAAAAAAAGGGGGGAATGAGACATGTTCGACTAGCTAGAAAAAAAGAAACAAAAAAAAAAAGAAAAAGAAGAAAGTAAGCGATCTGTCTAAGAGAATTAGCTAGAAGATCTACAAGAACTCTTGCACTGGTTGCTCTAATGCTCTTGAGTGCTCCAGGAGGGAAATGCATCACCATTTATTCTTTTAATCTTCTTATTCTGATACCTATTTCACAGATTGAAAGAATAATTAGTTGAAGCACATCATATATAAATAGTTGATTTTTTTTTTTTTTAAAAAAAAATGTAAGGAAGAGGTAATTATTGAGTGTATAAATATATTACATTGTTGAAGCTGTGATCGGTAGCTTTAAATTAGCAATTGGTTGAAGATAGCCGGTATCCTTTCGCAATGCTACCTCTTCCTGAAAATATTAAATACCAGAATTAAGATCTTTCTATTTCGCCTTATCTAGTTTATCTACTGGATCGAATTCAAATTTGATTGCTTTCCATATTATAATACTAACTACTAAGCCAAGAGAAATAAATCATTCAAATGAAAAATGGAAGAAGAAAGCACAATGTACCTTAATATAAGTGCCAGAGAAAGCACAAGAGAACTCAAGAGTACTCTCAGCAGTTCTTTCCATGTCTGTAATTTCTGTGCCAGTGCTCTGTTAACAGAAAACCAACAAAAGTTATTACAATAAAACACAAAAAAAATGGAAAGAGAAAAGAAAAAAACTCAGAAGCAAGTCAAGATCCAAAATCCAATTGAATAACATACAATAGAGTGGTTCAAGTTCAACATAGGCGAGCTAGCGGTGTCATCCAAAGAAGAACAAAAATCTCTTTTTGTGTCCGACAACCGATTGATCTTCCTCTTCTTCTTTCCCTCACTTAACAATAACAATGTGCCGCACTCGGAATGCTGCTCCTCTGTGACGAAGTGTGGCGGGCCAGAGGATGCATCAGAGACCATAGAGAGATCCTCCTCCTCTTCTTCTTCTGATTCTTCGGTTTCTTCTTCTCTTGACAATTCTAATCGGGCAATATCTTTATTGTAGCTATCAGAGTGTGGAGGAGGTGCGAGATACGACTGGTCGAAGTACACGGTCCAGCCAGATTGGCAACCGCTGCTGCTCTCCTCCTCTCCAGCCATCACCTTTCCCTCTATTTTTTCGTGGGTTTTGTTTTTTTTTTATTTCTTTTATTGAATGAACGAAGCCGAGAGAGAAGTAATGCAGTTACTTGTTTGTTACTGTGAAAGCGGGGGAGAGAGAAGGGGGTAATAAGGTAGAGAAAGCTAGGGAGGTTTAATTAGTACGGTATATGTGGTACTGCTATGGTGGATTAGTGGGATATGCAGAGGATGCAGAAAATTAAAACGGTGTATGAAATGGGAATCCCCACACAAATCACACTGCTCTTTTATCTTAATGCACATGCTCCTAAACCCCACATCTGATTTCTTTTGCTAAGAATATTGCGACTGGTGTAACATACGCAGGTTTTGTGATCAGCTTTGCCTTAGGTTTAATTTTCATGAGCCAGTGGGTCCGGATTTCGGCTGCTTTTAATTGTACGGAATCATGGATGGATAAAGATATTAACAGAGCTATTTTAGTTTTATGCAGCGAATTAATCGTATACTTGATTACTTCATAATTTCGTCAATAGTACGCTGCGTGAAATCAAAATAGCTCTGTTAATATTTTTATCCGAAATTATCAGATCATATTAAACATGGGACGATAGTCTAAATTAATTAATTTTTCAAACTCTAATTAACCTTTATGTTCGTGCAATTTTAAGAGTACTAGTTATTCCAAAGTGATTTGGATTTTGGAACAATCAATCTAAATTAGAGGGTCTTGAAGGCAATCAATCCAATGAACTGAACCATTACTTCTTGTTTGAATGGAGAGTAGAGGAAGGAAGGGAAAGGAAGGGAAGGAAAAGAAAATCTCTTTTTTTTAATTATTCTTGTTTGGTTGAATGTTTAATATGAGAATAAGGTTAATGGATGTTACACTTTTAAATTTTTTTAACCTCGTAAAGTTCTTATTTTGTTAATTTTCAAATTGAAATGTAACAAAAATAAACATAATGAATCAAACAAGAGAATGTAAAATATAATAATCTTCCTGTATGTTACTTTCCCTCTACTCGTGCTCTTCATCTCCCTTTCCTTTCACCTCATGCGAACCAAACAGTGTTACCGGAGAGGAGTTCAAGGTAAATAGGCTTGATTTGGAGTTGGATCATAGGTAGAGCCAAGAAACATTAGTGAATTTATAATGGGGAGTTTTAAAAACAAATTATGAAGGGGAATTAGTTTGAAATTTTTTATAATTTTTTTAATTATAAAAGGTCTATTATGAATTTATGATCATATATGCATGTCTATTAATGAGATTGTGAATCTCAACTAATCTATTGACTCTGTCCCACTACGTCTCTGTTTTGAGTCATTATACTTCAGGCTAATTATAAGCCTAGAGCAAAGAGAGAGAAAAAAATTATAAGATACATTTAATTTTTATAGCACGTTCATTTAATATTATGAAAGTATTTATGTTAAAAAATTAAAACTATATATATGTGAATTATTTAAATGGGATTTATGTTGGAATTTAAAACAACTAACATGTGTTTAACCTTCTGTCAAACAATTTGTTTTTTAACGGTTTCAACGGTTAAAACAATTAATTTGTGAGTTTCAACGGTATTTACTGCATGACTAATTAAAATTTTAAATTGATCCGCTCATGGAGCCGTGAGATTTTATATGCGGCGGTCTTTTGGAGGGGCTATTTGCACAATCAAACGTCCTACTTCAGACAGAAACACGATTGCAGAGGTTTGGTGGGATGGCCGGTTCATGATGGGATCAGTGTCAAAAAATCGGTGAGACACAACTTGGGCGGCGGAGGTATGGCCCTGTGGAAGGAGAGGAATCGAAGAACCTTCTCCGACCAAGCGAAGCCGGTAGCCATAATAATCAATGATACGGCAGCAGGCGTGCATTTCTGAGCTGGGTCTATACATCGATAGGTAGAGAAGGGTTAAAAGAGTCTTTACTAAGAACATTATGGAGACAAATTGTAATTCGAGAGAGTTGTAAATATAGTAAGCCTCTTATATGTGTATCTAGAACTGAAGCGCCATCTATCTAGATTTTATTTCAACCTTAAAAAAATTTAAATTGACTTAAATTCGATATGCATCGTATTTAAATCACGAAAAACCAGTGTTCTAAATAGCGCGCTATAGCGCCGCTATAGCGTTTTTGGACCCTAAACGCTAAGCTATGGCATGAAAATACGCTAATTGCGCTACGGCCGCTATAGCGGTAATAGCGGTCCGCTATAGCGCATAGCGTGTAGCGCGCTATTTGCGCGCTATGCATATTGGGCTTTTTTAGACAATTTATATGGGCTTAAATAAAGATCCATAAAATTTATTTTGTATAGAAAAAAAAAAATAGAATGAATCATGATGCTTAAGATATTTTGTATAGAAAAAGATCGATAGTTTATGATATTATTATGGATATTTTGAACCATGGACTTTTGTACTAGTTCAATATGAATATTATAATTTCTTAATTAATTTGGTGTTATTTATTGTTCTATGAAACTTTAGATAATGTTAATATATAGTACAAATATATAATATAATTTTTGTAAAAAAAAAAACGCTATTTGGAATAGCTTCCGCTATAGCTACGCTATTCGCTATAGCTTTTTTTGTAGCCTTCCCGCTATGACGCTATAAACGCTATTTAAAACATTGCGAAAAACACATTTACAAATTGTAATTTTTCATATTTCAAAAAACAAATTGTAATTTTTACTTTTAAAAAGTAGTTTTATATACTAAATTAATGTACCATCAATTTAAAATGAAAAAAAAAAAATAGGCGGTTAGTCAATTCTCGAAACAGATTGCGCAACAAATGTCCGTTGAAAATTTATGTACATAGCACATCAAAGTACATGCATGAATACCTACCTACCGGTGAAAAGCATTTACACTTGTCATGTCATGTATCTATAACTATTCAAGGCCAATCGGTACACCCAAGTGATAATTTGTTTCCAATCCAAACTTAGTATGTACACGCCAATACTCACATGATATATAAACTCGATGCCATGTGCCCCTATGATATCATCAAAAAGATATTGCTAAGACCTAGCTCTCATGCGTACTAACGGGAAAGAATAAGGACGGGTTATCTGGACCACCTCCTCAAATTTTAAAGATACACTTCAAAGACTTTGAATTTGATTCGTTCGTTATATAATGACATGGATTTTAAAGAGGCCCCGCGCTTTACTGATTTTTTCGAATTGATCCGAATTCTAATCCAAACGATCCTAATTTAAATTTAAACAATGAGGTAATGCAGAGGATCTGGACTCACTTTTTGTTGGGTTTGCCTCTGCTCTAATATTAGAAATACACTTCTTAGAATACTTCAAAATCTGGGAACCGAATCTCCTGCCCACCTGCTAACAAAGTCCATTCGCCCATTCATCTATGATATGAACGGTGATAATTAAAGTATGGGTTGTGTCTTTTCAAAATCAAGTACTCTTCATATTTTAATTATGATTATTCATATTATAGATGGATAGATAGATAGATTTTATTGACAAAAATTCCATGCTCACCTGTGAGTAGGATATTCGGTTCCCAAAATCTGACCTTAAATGGTCTTGGTAGTGTCTATTATATATTTTTTATATCTATAGTCCGATGTGGTTTACCTTGTTTGATATAAGATTAATAATATAGAATTTAAATCGGTTTTGAATAATCTCTAATTAAATCCACACTGTTAAAGAGGAGCCAAACTCCACACAGTTCTCTAATTGTATGATCCAAATGAAGAGTTACAGCCATACAAGTAAATTTTGTTCATGCAGTTAGATCGGATGATACATGAGTGACAACTAATGACGACATTATGTTTTTTAGCATGAGATGAGATTCAAATTTCAAATCAATTTCGATGCGTTTACTAAATTTCAAACATAGAATGAGAATTATGACTTCATTAATTTTGATGCGTAATATGGGAGGAACCAAACTACTTTCATTTTTTTCTCATTTACTTCTCCTTTGCATAAATATAGCTTCCTTCTTTGAATGCTCATAGCACATTATTGAAGGAATCCTGTCCTATCTTGACCCAAAAGTATGCTATTTCTAACCACATATGGTTCTTTTCATCAGACTGTCAAGCGCACTTAATATGCACAGATTTTAAAATTGACTGTGAGGAAATTCTAATGCGGATCAGACATCTCCAATCGGACATTGGACCGAATTTGATCCAGTTTTTATTACAATTAATCTATTCATGAAATTAACATTAGAAACATATATAGTAAAATAAGAGGGGATCAAATTATATGCACAGGGCATTTCTCACAAATACTAATTTTCTAAGCGAATAAGCAGATAAAAGAAAAACTTTCTCAACTGTGATCGAAAGAGACTACATGAATCTCTATTATAGTTGCACATGCATGTTGAGAAATCCTGACTTAATTTGAGACTATCTCACATTACAATTTATATGTCCAAAAACAGAGCATTTTCTTACGTTTGCTCGCATAACTCCGGATAATTTCGTTTTCTAATTTTATTTTTCTAATTATATTTCTTGATCAAATTAGATTTCAAAAAATAAAATTTCTAAGATTTCAAAATGGCTCAAGGTATAAAACTATTGGAACTATATATTTAGCTAGATTCTCATTTCAATAAGTTTATTAGATTTTGAATGAGCATTGAAGGACCCGTTATATTTATCCTGAAAATTAACTTCCAACCAAAGTATAATAGCAGTAACTACAGAAAATTTTATCTATTCCGCATTTTTAAAAGAATAACACCAATGCTATGAGTTCTAAAAATTGAGGACATTTCATGTATAGCTCTGAAAAACTTTAAAATTACGTACTTTTCCCTCTAAACTTCATAATATCATATTTACTCTAAATTTCAAAAACTCACAAATTTATCTCTTTTATTATCTTTTCTGTTAAAACTTGTTTTAAATTTATGAAATATCTATTTTACTCTTTCTTAAAAAAATAAAAATATGTAGCCTATTTAAGTAAAATGTTAATCTTCTAATTAGTTATTTTCCGAAAGCAAATAGCGTGTTGTTCTAACAATTCTCAAATTCGAAAAAAGTTAAGAGATGTAAAAATGATGCGGATATAATACATATAGAGTGAGGCTACGGTGCTATGCATAGCACCAATTGAGTCCGTATTACGGCTCAAAATTTGACTTTTCAAAATTCTAACGGTTGATCCGAACCGTTCAACATGATTATAAAATGAATATGTACTTGCAAACCAAATTTTACATTTTTTTGATATTTTTTACTATTTTTTCGAAAATCACTTGATCTGAACATTCTGGACCATCCAAAAACAGCCTATCTAAAAAAATAGTAAAAAAATTCGAAAAAATGTAAAATTTGGTTTGCAAGTACATATTCATTTTTATAATCATGTTGAACGGTTCGGATCGACCATTATAATTTTGAAAAGTCAAATTTTGAGCCGTAGCACGGACCCAATCCGTGCTATGCATAGCACCGTAGCCTCACTCATACATATATTACTCACAAACCATGTTATTATGATGTCTAACGATATTTAGAAACGTGCTCAACTTATTCATATAACAGGCATTTACATCTTTGTACATTTTGGTAGAACTTTTCTCATTATACCACAAATTGTTATGTTTGAAGTTAGGTTGGTAACCTACACAATTATTTTTTAAATATATACAACGTATTGTTTAAATTTCGCTGGAGGTTAGTAAACTTTGTCATTTGTCATGAATTAGTCACTCAAGTTTGATTTGTTTATTTTGAGTCACTCAACTTTGTTATTTGTTCCAATTAATTCACTCTATACTTTTTTGTTCAAAAAGCTAACGGAATATGCCCATTTCATTAGTATTTTGAACGGAATGAGTATATTCTGTTAATATTTTGGACGGAATTGAAATATCCCGTTAAGATTTTTGACAAAAAAGTATAGAGTGACTTGATTGGGACAATAACAAAGTTGAGTGACTAGAAAGGGACAAATCAAAACTTGAGTGACCAATTCGTAACAAATGAAAAAGTTTAGTGACCTCCAGCGAAATTTACTCTATGTTTATTGTCAAAGAAATGAAGTTTCAAAAAATATGATTATGAAATTGAAAAGTATTTACTGTCAAACAATGTGAGCAAATGTAAAGCTTCCAACTCCTTAAATAATATAAATACAATTATTTTTCCTATTAAACAAATATAGATTTTGAAAATAAATAGGAAATTAAAACATAAAATGTATTTAATATTTTTTTATATTTAGATTTTATTGAGTGGTTAGAATCGGTCATTCAGACATGAAAAATAAAAATTTGACCTGTTAGCATATGTATCTTTTAATTTAAACACAACTCAGAATGTATCTTATAATTAACACAACTCAGTTTGTATCTTATAATTTAAACCCTTAACTCTAACAAGTATTTAATTAATCATCAGTATATGAGGAGGGATCCACTTACACCGTTTTTTTGGTGACACCGGATTACACCCTACATTTTCAAAGTTCAAACATTCGATCCAAACCGTTCAACATGATGGATATATTAAAATGTGCTTGCAGATCAAATTTTACATTTTTTTGAATTTTTTTACTATTTATTAAGATGGGTACAAAAATTCAATGGTCTGAAAACAACGATTTTGTAAAATACTTAATAAATAGTAAAAAAATTCAAAAAAATGTAAAATTTGATCTGCAAGCACATTTTAATATATTCATCATGTTGAACGATTTGGATCGACTGTTTGGACTTTGAAAACTTTGAAAATGTAAGGTGTAATCGGGTGTCACAAAAAACGGTGTAAGTGGATCCCTCCTCTCAGTATATATAATTATATATTCTTAAACATGTGTTTTAGTTAAAAAAAAAATCTTATTATAATAACTCTTTGAGTGAGTCTATGGTACTATGCATAGCACGGATTAGTCCGTACTACGGAGCAATATTTTCATTTTGAAAATCCTAATGGTCGATCCGAACCGTTCAATGTAATCTCCACATGAATATGTACTTGCAGACTAAATTTTATATTTTTTCAAATTTTTTTACTATATTTTAAAATAGGTAGAAAATCACTTTATCTGAAAATTTTGGACCATCCAAAAACAATGATTTTCTATCTATCTAAAAAAATAGTAAAAAAGTTCTAAAAAATAAAAAATTTAGCTCACAAGTATATTCTCATATAGAAATCATGTTGAACGGTTCGGATCAACCATTAGAATTTTGAAAAAGAAAATATTAATCCGTAGTACGGACCAATCCGTGCTATGCATAGTACCATAGACTCACTCTTACTCTTTTGTTGGCTCTCCCAGTAATAAAATCATGTCTATGTTCCTAACTTTGGTCATATATGTAGTTTGGATTGGACTATAACTGGTCCCATTAAAATCATACCTAAAAAAATAATCTGTGATGCAAATTTCATGTCCATTTTAGATTGGACGGACGGACCGGATTTGACTGGTATAATATCATATACTGACACAGTTAATTAAGTAGATGTGGAAGAGGAGTAGAACTAGGGTGCTCTCGAGTTCACCAAGCCCTTTGTGAACTCAAGTCCAAAACTCATCGGATCGGCTTCAAACGACGAATCCGACTGTTGAAACCCGTCTACCTTACGAGTGATGCGTCTACATGCAAAAAATTTAAAATTTGAAATTAATTTTGCATAGAATCAAGTGGTCAAAAAACGTCAAAAAATGAATGCATTAAAATTAATTTATTAACCTTCTAATTTTGACCACTTGACTCTATGCAAAATTAATTTCAAAATTTAAAATTTTTGCATGTAGACACATCACTCGTAAGGTAGACGGATTTCAACGGTCGAATTCGTCGTTTGAAGCCGATTCGATGAGTTTTGGACTTGAGTTCACCAAGGGCTTGGTGAACTCGAGAGCACCCTAGTTCTACTCGTGGAAGAGATCCCAAGTCCCAACTCCGTCTGCATCGCATTATTGATCGTCTTTGAACTCGGTAAAGATTGAAATTTGAATACTGAGTATCACTATAAAAAAAAAGAATGGGTAAATTTCGTCTTAGATCACTCAACTTTGTTCTTTGTTATGAATTGGATTTGTCTTTCTGTAGCCACTGAATTTTTTATTTGTTCCAATCAAGTCACTCTATATTTTTTCTGTTCAAAATATTAAAGGAATATATTTATTTAGTCCAAAATACTAATGGAATATGTTCATCCAACTTCATATCACATTATAATTTATTAGTTATTTGGATGAAAAAGTTATAAAGTTACTTGATCGGGATAAATTAAAAAATTTCAATAACTACAGAAAGACAAATCAAACTTTTGAGTGACTGATTTGTGACAAACGACAAAATTTAGTGACCTCTGCCAAAATTTACCAAAAAGAATTCTAAATGAATGGGATAATTAATTTTGGGCTTTTTAAGGCCACGAGTCATATTTCTTGCGTATGCATGTAAATTGTTGAGTACCACATGCATGAGTGGGCTACTGGGCCACGAGAATTGTTAAATTAAATCATGAATTTCGAAAAAGCTAATTGTGATTAAAAATATATACAAAAAAATAAATTAGTCCGATTTTTTTAATAGAAACAGAAGTTTCGTAATAAAACTAGTAGAGCTAAAACATATTTGATCCAATGATTCTTATTTTCCTATTTTGGTAAGATTTTAAGAAGAAATTTAATTTACTAATTGGCCCTGCGCGGCTGCTCCCCTGGCTTTAATTATCTGTAACTGTGTTTTCTTGGTTTATTAGAAACTTCATGCACCAACTTGCTAAAGTTTAAAGAATTAGCTTCATCCACAAAATAGTATATGGTGCTGGTGCTGTACCAGAAACAGTACAGAATACTCATCAGAACTGTACCAGCAACAGTACCATAATTCAGGTGGTACTGATACTGATGGTTGTTAAATTTCATTCGGCTAATTAACATACATTACTTTACATCATTAGTATTTACTAAGAAACCTTAATTCAATTAAATTTGTTTTTCTGTTTCATTAAATGAGGATAAAATATCTACTGATTTGAAAAAAAATATTCCAGGACAAAGAAACATGCATTGTAAAGCAAAACAAGATTTAAAATACTGGCACAAGGCCAACTGATTCTTACTAGTACATACATAACAGCTCCATAAGTGGCAATCCAGTTTTTCATTAATGCATTCATACTCACTGGATCACAACACTATTAATAAGCCATCCTAAATCACAATCCATTCCTCTCACTTCACCTCCCTACAAGGGGATAATCGAACGGCAGCGGTTGCACGTTACCACTAAGCAGACTAGCATGGCGAAAACCGTAAATACGCAAAACCTGATCATCAGCAAAGTTCAAGGCCTTGTACATTCCCTCAGTGCAATTATCTCCAGAGTATTGCTTGTTTCTTTCACCATTGCACGGCTGGCATCCAGTGAAATGCGTCAAAAATGGCCGCCACCACCCCTTGGGACCATTAATTGCCCCCTTCTCTCTCTGCAGCTGAGCATCCCTTTGTTTTGCATTGGACACAAACACTTTCTCTGCATGCCTCCGCCTTATCACTGCAGGACCATTCTTTTCCATATCATTGTATCGCGCCGAAATATTCTCCAGCCGACCAACAATCTCGATCCAATAGCCCTCGAAGTAGTATTCATTTTCTAAATATATTTTGTCCCTCCAACCCCCCTTTCCTGTAAGGATCAGGTACACTAGCGCCGACTGGTCGTCAGAGTCTTTAAACACCTTGTCTTTGAAGGTGGTTGTAAGGATTTTGCCCCACTTCTCATAATCCGGCGAAGATGGGCCCATCGAGGCCCACTCGTCCATGAAATCAAGGGACCACTGGCAGTTTCTGATCATGAACACGCCGGCATTGAGGCTGACCCAGGATTTCATCTCATAGACCAGCTCCGGCCAACCATGTACCACCATATTATGTGCCCGATACCGGGCCAGAGGCGGGAAGAAGTCCATGTCAGTAAATATGGCATCCGAGTCAACCCACCAGACCCAATCTGCCTCCGGATGAGCCAGCATCACCGCACGAATTACAGGAATCTTTGCCCAGAAAGTCGGCATCGACGGATTGAGAAGTGCCGTATTATAAAATAGTTCGATGCTGTGGAGACGACAGTAGTCGACCTTATTTTTCAAAGAACGGAGAAGAAGGTGGTCACCTTCATAGCTCGGGCATGGTGTTGGCTGTGAACCAGAGATCATAACTACACGCTCTGTTTTGCCAGAGAAGGAAGGGTGGAGTTTAAGCCATGAACTGCGCTTCTCGTCCCAGTTTGATATAGGTTTGTCAATGGTGTAGGTAAGAGAAGGGTCGTCATAGAAGGTTCGGTCCGGGGGATCAGGTGGGGTTTGATCAGTGCGAGAAGAAGAGAAGGGGAAAGAGATGGAGGAGAGGCGGTTGGGAATAGGAACAGGAGAGAAGAAGGAATAAAGGCCGAGGAAAATTAAGAGAGCAACGAAGGCACCAGCAGTGAAGACGAGGCCATCGATGAGAGCAGATGGTTTGGTAGTTGAGCGCGCCATTGGTAAGGGTATAGAAGGGAAGGAGAGGTTTGCATGTTGCTACATTTGGGTGAACAAAAGGGTGCAAAGGGAGAAGGAAAAGGTCTGAGAGATCGACACGTGTATAGGAGGTTTTTGGCTTACTACTGCGGTATGCTGTGAGCCTGCGAGCCGTTTCAAGTGTGAATAGTGAATAGCGATACTGAGAAAAGTGAAGAGGAAGGCAGGGAAAACTGAAAAGCCGGAGAAGGGGTATTTAGTGGTCTCTCCAATGATTTGCACCCAATAGGCGCCGAAATTTTTATTTTTAGCATTTAAAAAAAAAAAAAAATCAAAACATTAATGTTTACGGGGAATTCGATTTTTACCAAGGCCGCTCTGATGTTCTGCGGCCTCAAACACTGAGGTCGTACAATGCCGATGTGGTCCAGTCAGGAGGCCGCACAATGCCCCTGCAGCCTCAGTTTTTTTTTTTTTTACCAGAAATGTTTTTTATTTGTTTTGGTTTTTGTTTTTAAAATGTTTTATTTGTTTTGGTTTTTGTTTTAAATGTCGTTTATTTTGAAAATATTTTTTGTTTGTCGGATCAAATATAAAGAAGCCATAAAAATAAATATAAAAGAGCCATAATAATTTAAAAATAAATATAAAGAAGCCAAAAATAAAACAATATAATGTTAATGTTCTCACGAATACAATAAAAATATGTCTAATAAACCTAAATAAACAATTTTCGTACGAATACAATTAAAACATTGATTTAGCTTCTAGATAAACATCCAATCCATTGATTACCTCTCAACATGCAAATTTACAAACAAATAGTGACTCTTAAATCTGATTGTTTCAATAATTTTTTAAAAGTTGAAATTGAATAGTAAAATAAATTAACTACCTTGTGCATTACGAGCAGCTATGTTCTGTCTTTCATGTGTATCTCGACCGGCTTGGTGTCCTCTTATCCTATTATTTAGTACGTCCATCCAGTAACATGCCCGATACTATAATAAACCCCATTAAGGCCTGTTAAAACACCACCACCAGTGTAAATGGATACGATAAGAGCCATTTTGAATCCAATACACAAGAAATCTAAAATTAAAAATTAACTAAATTAATTATTAACCTACTGAAAATAAAAATAAATTGAAAAATAAAGACAAAAAAACTTACAAATCAGCTCTCGTCGAGGAGAGAGATTTGGTGAATGTGAGAAATGAATTTCTCTCACCTGGACAACAACATATAGAAAAACTTACAGGGGCCGCATCGGTATTGTGCGGACCCAGTGTTTGGGGCCACAGAACACCGGAGCAGCTTGGGTAAAAATCGAATTCCCCAGAAATGTTTTCAGGGGCGGAACTATAAAACTGAGATGAGGGAGGTTAGAAAATAAAGTGTAGTGAAATTTTATTTTATAGAGGGGGCTAAAGGCATATATACATATAAAAATTGTAAAATTTAATAGACAAAATTACAAATTTTCAATGCATAGGGGTAGCTTAGCCCCTTATGTTCTATTACCTTCCGTCTCTCGATGTTTTGGTTTTTTTTTTTTGGGAAAATACTAAAAATAAAAATTTCGGCAATAGGCAGTGAAGCATTGTAATTTTTATGGTAATTTTATTATTAGTAGGATCTTTAATTTATTAGTATATCTACCTAAAAAGAACTTGTCATTTTTGGAAATTCTAAGTTGGATCTACAGCATTTGAAGGAAAATGATGAGTGCACGTACCGATTTGAAATTTGAAGTGTATATTTCGAAATAATTAATTGGACTAGTGTATCATCGTATTATTTACTCCAGAAATGATCATCTTTTTTCGTATTTCTTGCCGCCAATTAATCTTATTGATGAACTCATCTTATTAATTTATTATTCTTTGATTTAATATTTTTCTACTTGATAGATGCTATTATGTATTTCAAAAAAGAGATGTATTTGGCGGCTATTGTTATCAGTAAGGTTAGTTTCGTCAATTTGCAGGGATGGACAATTTGTGCAGCTCAACTAGTACATGTCAATTTTATTTTGTTGGCACAAATACAATATATTAAAAAGTTTGGAGAAATAAAAAATTAAAGTAGTCTTGAAGGACATATAGCAACTTAGTCCTAAAAGAAGGTTTGCAGAGTCTTAATTAGAATTTTGAAATGCGATGAAAACAACAATCAATTGTATTGGATCTTTATTATATTACCAAAAAAAAATACAATACTTTTAAATATAATGATAATCAATTATTCTTAGTTAATAACCATGTTGTTACTATATTAAGTATAGTTCCAAATATTCGTGTTGTGTTATATTTGACTACAGTCTTTAAACTAAAAATAATGTGCCCACTAACTACTAACATAAATGTAAAAAATTTGTTTTTAACTTATTGTACATATCAGTAGGGTTAATTATATTTCTTTTTTTTATCTATGTATATAGGCATGTTTTTGAGGGAATTTTTTTTCTTTAGAAGTTAATAAAAAAAAAGAGAAACAGAAAGTGTACATTAGATTTTATATTGGTAGAAAGATCGGTAGGATTTCTACCGATTCTAAAAATAAAAAAGTTTGGATCGGTAGAAATCCTACCGATCCAAACTTAGTTTTTTTTTTTTAAATTTGATGCATAGATGGAGGGAATTCTTCTATTATATCTCTAGTACAATATAAAAAGTTTTTCAAAAAATATATTGAATGTTTCTATTATATCTAAATTTCAAAATACTCTATCTATTTTTATCAGTGTTCTAAATAGCGCGCTATAGCGTTTTAATTTGGACCCTAAACGCTTAGCTATGGCATCAAAATGCGCTACTTGAGCTACGGCCGCTATAGCGCATAGCGTGTAGCGCAAATAGCGCGCGCTATGCATAATGGGCTTTTTTAGACAATTTATATGAGCTTTAAATAAACACCCAAAAAAGTTAAATAAAAACCCAAACCGAAATCAATTAAAAGCTTTGTTGCTACATATCTTTTAATTTGCCCAAACCAAGAAATAAACTCTTGTCTAGGTTATTTTGAAATTTGAATAGAAAAATAAATAAATTATGTCATGAATCATTATACTTAAGATATTTTGTATAGAAAAAGATCGATAGTTTATGATATTACTATGGATATTTTGAACCGCAATTTGGATTTTGTACTGGTTCAATATGAATAGTATAATTTCTTAATTAATTTAGTGTTACTTATTGTTCTATGAGACTTTAGATAATGTTGACATTTAGTACAAATATATAATATAATTTCTGTAAAAAAAAAACGCTATGTAGCATATCTTCCGCTATTCGCTATAACTTTTTTTGTAGCTTTCCCGCTATGACGCTTGATACGTCCCTTCCCAAAGGGGCCGGGCCGTACTTGGACTCGGTCCAGTAGAGTGCAGGCACGCCCTGTTTCTGGGAGGCAGGCCGTGCGGGGATTGGGTGCTAATCACGCGGCCCGTCTCGCCTCGAGCGATGCGGGTCGGGATGGCGGACACGCGGGGAGCCGGAGGGGTATTAACGCTCTAACCCTTTTTGATACCTCTCCAGACTCAGAATGCGATAAATGCGATCCCCTTTTCTGGGGGTTTCTTTGCCTTATATAGGGAGTGGCCCACTGTAGCGGGGTCTTGTCAGCATTAATGACAAAGATCCGCATACTGTTGAGGGTGTCCGTATATTAGGCTATTAAAGTTTGCGTAGCAAGTCTCAAGCCGAACCGCGAGGTCGCGTGCTAAACCTTTCTGGGCTGTTCGGCGCGCTAGGCTTTGAGCCTTGTTTTGTTCAGTTCCGGGCGGGCCCTTAAGAGGGCTCGGAGTCTCGGTTTGTGCTTCGCCTCAGGCTGGCCCCAAGAGAGGGTCCGAGTCCTGAGTAATTTTTGGTCTCGGGTTGGCCCCGGGAGGGGATCCGAATCCCGAGTGATTTCTGACTTCGGGTTGGCCCCAGGAGGGGGTCCGAATCCCGAGCAATTTCTGGCCTCGGGTTGGCCCCGGGAGGGGGTCCGAATCCCGAGTAATTTCTGATCTCGGGTTGGCCCCGGGAGGGGATCCGAATCCCGAGTGATTTCCAGCCTCGGGTTGGCCCCGGGAGGGGGTCCGAATCCCGAGTTATTTCTGGGCCGCGGTCTGTTTTGGGCCTGTTTATTGTGAACTTTAATCTAGAGGTGTTTTGTTGGGCCAGGCCTGGGCCTTTTAAGGGCCATTGGTATATGGGCCTATCATTAGCCCCTGAAGCCGGAATGCATCAGTATGATGCTTCCGGGTTTTCACTCTGGTACTGAGGGTACCTTCGGTTCAGTTTATAGAAATTTATTTTGCCGATCTCGGCTTGTTTGTTTTCTCGTTCGGGTGTTAGCCCCTTAACTGTACTTAAGTTTTTGCGGGGTATTTGTTTATTATCGGCCCCTGAGTTCCTCTTGGGGGTTCCTAGTGTTTGTACTTCGGTTATTTGTATATATATATTTTTTTTTAAAAACAAAATCCTTGTTCCTGTGATTTCGCATCGTGCGGCTTGTTAGTTACATGTGGTTTATGCCAGTTGTGTTTTTCCGCAGTATTTCATGGTTTTGCTATTGGCGGCCCCCGAGCTGTTCGGGGTTTTTGCGTTTTTCAGGATAGTGTTGGCCTGTTAGATGGCTTTTGGGTAGCCGAGAGCTATGCTCGGTATACCGCGTCGTGTTTTTGTTTTTTTTTTTTTTTTTTGGCGTGTAACGGAGGGTATGGCAAAATCATAAGCAGTTATTGATATAAGAGATATTCTTAAACAGCATGAAGCCCAAATATGGCGTGACATCGAGATCATACAATGCCTATAGATAAGTGAATATTGAAATCAGACGACGCGCTCGTTATCAGTGTCCTCAAAAAGGTTATCTGCGTGGATTTCTTCTGGAGTGGCGGTATACAGGCTCGGCCCTCCAGAATTGCGGGATAAACATCCAGGGCATTTCCAGAACCGGCGTCGGGGATCCGCACGGCCTCGGATGTCGTAGTGTTCGAAACAGCTCCACTCGTAGCACATCCGGCATTTTGCCATCTCGTGCTTGGGCCCCTGATCGTGGCATATGACACACCAACGCAGCTTGGGCGCGAAGTTGACGTCATCATAGATGCTGTTCTCGTCCTCCTTAGTGAATGAGGGTACACCGGCGAGGAGGAGGTCGATATAGTCGCAGATTTGGAGGTCCTCGTTATGAAGCATCCATTCCAAATCCTCCTCGGAGAATCGTTGGCGGAGGGCCCATCGCTCTGCAGGAGAGAGGACCTGTCGTGGGTTGTAAGAGCGGCGGGGAGCGGAAGGAGGCTGGTCGCGGCTGCTTTGGCCTTGTTCTAGAGGCCTTTTAGGTTTAGAGACTACTCTTTTGATAGGCATCTCAGAGAGTTGTGTTGGGGGAGATGGGGGGTTGTCGTTTGAACGTATGGTAAGGTTGGTATTTATAGGCGGGGTTTGTGACAGTGGTCATAAAGGAGGTGGGTCCCAGGCTATTTATAGCGTATATCTGTCTGCTGCCTGCATTAAGTGACGTGGGGTCTCGAGGGATGGTTGTTCGCATATCGGGAGTGTGCGCGGGATAAAAAGTTTGGTCGGCGTGCTATGAGAAAGATTAGCTGTTTGACGATCAAAAAACGACCCGACCATGAAGTTAATTGGTTGATTTTTATTCGTTGAATATTGATATATCGGAACGGTACATACTTCGTACATAATTTTTCTTAGATAAAATACAACAATAGATACATTTGTTCTAGTGAACTATGATGTGCAGGGCGACTCGTTCCCTGTATACCCGCATGGCTGCCGAGGTGGGACCTGAGGCAGGCGGAAGAGACATTTCCCCTTCGGTAGTTGCACTCCGGGGTCCTCTTCGGCAAGAAGACGGGTGTGATGTCGCTACTTAAGGAGCATTCAGGCGAGGATCTCGTTATCGGTGTCCTCATATGTATTGTCCGCTTCGAGCTCCTCCTTGGTAGCGGTATATAAGGTTGGTCCTCCGTAGTTGAGGTCGATGCAGCGGGGGCATCGCCAAAACCGACGGCGGGGGTCGGAGCGGCCTTTGATATCGTAATGATACATGTGGCGCCACTCGAAGCATGTTCGGCATTTGACCATCTCGGTCTTGGGATCTTGATCATCGCACACGAAGCACGTGCGCAGCGACGGCGCCGTGGGTTGGATGGCATTCTCGTCTTCCGGGGTGAATTTCGGGCATGAGCTGAGCTTGAAGTCGAGGAAATCTCGGATTCGAAGGTTCTCGTGGGTTAGCATCCATCCTAAGTCCGAGTGTGATATGTCTTGTAACAATACCCACCTTTCGCCTTCCGACAGTGTTCGCAGTGGTGGTTGCGTGGGGTTAGGCCGGGGGCGGTGAGGGGGGGAATCTCGGGGGAGGGTAATATTAAGGCGTCGCTGCTCGGGTTTGTTAACTGAGTCGGGCGACGACATTGTGAGGGTGGATGGAGTGGGGAGGAGTTCACGGAGGATTGGTGGGTGAGGAGTGATCTTCTTATGGCTGAGTGGGCCAATATATAGGCGGGGTGGTGCCATTGGTTATCGCGTCTGGGCCCCACAAACTCATAAAAGCTGGGGCTAGGTGACTTGACTGGACAGGCGTAGGCCCGTCGTTTGACCGGTGTTAATTTCGAGGCGTTTTGGATTTAACGGACGGTTGTTTCGAGGCATTTCGAGAGTTATTGAGCGGCTATTTCGAGGTATTACTGGTGCGAGACTCGTTATTTCCGGATCATTTGAGCTAGATTAAGGGCCATTCGTTGTCGGTTTGGCCAGTGTTCGGGGGATGTACATGGTTGCATATGCAAGATGCGTGAGTTGGGGTGGAGAGCGCTTTTATGCCGCGAGGGGGCGTTGTAAGGCAGTTATGCCAACGGTTTGGCGAGATTCATTCCTTGATTCGGGTTATTTCGAGTCGTGCCTTGTAGGACAAGGGGAAGGCGTTTTCGGTGCCTGTTTTGATTGGACCAATTAAGTCGCGTGACATAAACTGCTCTGCTTACCGAGATGTGTGTCCACGATTGTCCTGAGAAAGGGGGTGGGGTATCTATCTCGTGTCGGTGCTGCATGGGGTTCGCGTAGTAAACCGACTAGTTTCGGGGAGCATGTCCTGAGACATGGGCGCCCCGAATTAGTTGTTTGGTGGTCTATCAGGGACCGCGTGGTCGCGAGCTGGGCGGCACCTGTTGGTTATCGATATGATGAAGTTCCGTTGTAATAGAACTCGCCGCTCGTTGCGGTGGGGTGGTGGTGTAGAAGGCATGTATGAATGTTGTGCCTTAAGTGTCAAAGTTGCCATTACACAAATATGTTGTAAAAAGAAAGTTTTTCCAAAATAAGGATTGTTATAACGAGAGGTAATGTCATGTGGTTTATAGAGTTTTCCTTCTCAATCAAAACACAGTTGTTCAAGCAGTTATCCTAATAAAAATAAACATGATCCCCCATGTCGGGGAACAAAAGAGGGAGTAGTAAATGGCCGGCTAGGTGGGTGGGGCGACTTCGCACGGTGCATCAATCACTGAAACCGCCGTCCGGGGAGGATTCCTCCTCAGGGTCGGTGTCGTCGGACTTGGTGGGGTGATACTGTGGGCCGTCGTCATCATCGTCTTCCCCGTCATCTTCACGAGTGTCATCCCTGGAGTCGAGGATGGCTGTACATTCCTCGCAGTACCAGTGCTCCAGGCCCGGGATAGGGAACAAGTAGGGTGTCTCCTCGGGCTGGCAGGCTTGGTGGAACCTTTCCCCGCACCGGTGGCATCGGGGCATATCGGCCCGATTGCCCGTCTTCCCACATGCTGGGCAAGTGCTGCGGATAACAGGCTTGGGCGCGAGGCGCCGAGGGGGAGAGCTCCCCATTGTGACGGGAAGTATGGTTGCCCCGAGTGGGCTGGCGCCAGTGTCCGGAGTGGAGACTCTTCTTGGGGGGGTCGCTGGGGGTGCTGCTTCGGGAAAGGATGGCGGGGCCGTTGGGAGTCCGAGTGGCGGGTCCGTGCCTCGGGGTGATGACTCGACTGTTGACTGGGAGCTGGAGAGGGGGTCGATTTGGGAGCATCCGTGTCCCGGAAAAGACCCAAACCACTGTGGCCTCTATGTTCCCTTCCTAGGGAAGACCATAGGGGTCTGCAGGAGGCCGCCTACCTTAGCCGCCTACTCTTTCGGGGCCTATACTGGGCTGGAGCCAGCTTACATTCGGCGCCGTATGAGGGAAGACCCGGAGCAGTTTTTGTTGGACTGTTTGGGTCGGCATTTCGAAACGGGTTGTGTTATGGCCGCGTTGTTGGAGGAACGCTTGCTGGAGGGAGGCAAAACGCGGGCCGCGGATGACATCACCTCGGGGGTGAAGAGCGCTCAACTCGGGAAGGAGGGTGGTGGGGATCGTTACGAGTCCCTAGAAGAACGCTACAGGGAAGCTTTGAACTATCAGCAGACCCTGCAGAACGATCTGGATGCCCGCGATGAGAAGGTTAGGTGTCTGGAGGAGGAATTGTCTAAGAGGGGCGAAGAAGCTGTTGAGCAGGCCAAGCGGCTGGCGAGTGCTATTGCCGAGGTCGAAGGGTTGAGGGGAGATAAGGCAAGGATGGCCGAGGATTTGGTCTCCGAGAAGAAGAGGGTTGCGCGGATGGAGAAAATTGTCGAGCAACAACGTGCCGACTTGGAGGGGCTGGCTACGAAGTTGATGGATGAGTTTTTTAGCAGCGATGGGTTTAGAAGCGCGGCGCTTGTTTGCGTGGAGGATTTTGTGCGCCACTTTGTGTACGGGGAAATGTTAAAGTTGGGGAAACTGTACCCTTTTGCGCCCGAGATGGTGGGGTTCGCCAAGGTCAAGGACGAAGAGGCGCGGCCCAAGGTTCTTAAGGGGTATTCGTGGGACAGGGCAATGGATAGGCTGCGGGACCCCGCGGGTGAACTAGTGCCGGGCCACATAAATCTATTGAGGGAGGAGCCAGTGGCGATCCCGTATTACTGGCGTCTTGTTGCTGCCTGGCCGGACGATATTTGGGTGCGTCCTCTCTCCGAGGCCGATGTTGGCAATGGAGCCGGAACCAGCCACGCAGCTAATTCTATCGTCCTTTCCTTGGAGGGAAACCCTGCGCAGGACCTCGGGGTGGTTATCGAGGAGGAAAAAGACGGCGAGTAATGGAGGTATGATTTCTGGTTTGCTCCGTTGACGCGTATGTGTATGTTCGTTCGGTGTTATCTAATCTGTTGTTTATGTTTATGTAGGCCTTAGGCGGGATGTGAAGTGTCAGATCGGGGAGCTGCCTGGAAGGCGTGTCGAAATTTTAATTTATTTACCTCGTTCTTTGTTTCGTTTATTCGTAGGACCCCCAAGGTGTTGGGGGACAAACAGAATTGTTGTAACTTTTGTCGGGTAATTTGGTCGAGATTGCTGCTCGGCCGCCCGAGTAACATTGTGTTTTTATGTATGTTCTTGTTTTAATGTGCTTGTTTGTGGTGTTTTTTATTGTGGTTCTGGAGAACCTCTTTATTTGAACGTGATCGTGTGGTCCTGCAAGGTTGGTCAATCTCGGGTGGACTTCGTTCAATTGTCAGGGAATTTCAACGGGATTACCCCGTACTCTGTACTATTACTTAGCGTCGCCTTTCATTATTTATCGATATTTCACTGCCGGTTCGGTTCCCAACCTTGTAGTGTTATCAATTTGGAAAGAAAAAACAGTTTCCTTACCTCACGCAGTTTCTTCCCGCGATCTCTTCGGGCTTGCAGCATTCCTAGTCATCTTTATTCGCCCGATAGCGCTCGTCTTCCGAGTTGGGATGCTTGCGGGAGTTCAGGGAGGAGTTTCTGCATTCCTTAAGGTGTCTTTGTATTTTGTTTTTGCTCTTTTGAGATTTTGTTCGGGCATATTGCTATGCTTGTCGGTTGTTTTGTAGAGCCAGTAGAGATTTCCGCGAGACTTGTTGTTCAGACATGTTGCCATGCCTTTTAGTTAGTCTCGTGGTGCCAGTAGATTATTCGCGCTCATTCCACAAGACTTTCGTTTGCGTCTGTTGGACAAGCAAGTTCATTGTCTTGTGGAACGACGGAATGTTTATCCGGTTTGTGCGTGTTCGTTGCCTTGTTGGGCTTTCGCTTACGCTGTGCGTCGGGATCCTCGGAGAGATTTTTTCGTTACCCCGCGGGTTTCCGTTATTATATCTCCCCGAAGCAGGGTTATGTGCGTTCGTTATCCTATGAGGATTTTCGTTCGCTTTTTGCATAACCGTCCCTTTAGTTTCGCGAGTTATGTGCATTCGTTGCTCTTTGCAGAGCTTTCGTTCGCACTTTTGTAACTCGCGCCTGTTTACGAGTCATGTGCGTTCTCTTTGCAGAGTTTTCGTTCGCACTTTTGTGACTCGTGCCTGTTTGCGAGTCATGTGCGTTCTCTTTGCAGAGTTTTCGTTCGCACTTTTGTGACTCGTGCCTGTAATCTTTTTTGAAAGATTGTCTTGGTGCTCCTTTCTTCAGGACCTTTGACCTGAGATTAGCGCGGGTTTTCCTTGCGGGGCGCATAGCGTGTACTCGTCCGGACTTTCCACGGTTAGCGCGCGTTCGCTGTTACGGAAAAGTTGTTTCGGGCTGTTTTATGTTCTAAGGTCTTTGGTCCAAATCTTGATATGGTGATTGTTGGCGAATCTTTTGTTGCCCGTAGGCTTTTATTTTTCTGTCATAAGAATGTTGTTTTATTGCCGAGGCATTCGTTGCCGCTTGGGCTTTCGTTTATCCTCTTTTAGTGCAATAATTTCTTTTTTGTTGAACATCAGTTGCCCGTGGGCTTTTGTTTGTCCTTGTTATGATCAGTTATAGGGGGATCCCGACGGCAATTGCGTGCCGTCGGGTCCCAAATTTGTTAGTTAACATGACAAACACCGGGCCGTGCTTATAGTATCGCACCGACGCCCTCGACCATACACGGTCGTTCCCGTGTTGCTGGTCCAAAAGTACGAGGTACCGGGCCGTGCTTATAATATCGCATCGGCACCCCTGACCTTACATGGGCATTCCCATGTCGGTCCCAAAAAGATACAAAAGCTAATGATTACATTTTTACAAGCGGTCTATCCGCCGCTGTGCCTGTTCTACTACCTCCCCCCCCTTTTTTTTTAGATATAAAATTTCCGAAGGTGGACGATGTTCCAAGGCCTGGCGAGCATCCGTCCGTCGGGACCTTCGAGTTCATAGGCTCCTTTGCCGCAGGCGCGAATTATTCGGAAGGGGCCTTCCCAATTGGGTTGAAGCTTACCAACATGCTGTCCGGCAGCCTCGACCTTTTTGAGTACTAGTTCGCCCGGTTCGAATGCCCGGGGAGACACTCGTTTATCAAAGGCGCGTTTGACCCTTCGCTGATATTCTGTGGTTCGGATGCGGGCCTTATCTCGGAGTTCTTGTGCCAGCTCGAGTTCCGTGGCTCGTGCCTCTGGGTTGCTTTCTGTGGAGTAGGCCGTCATCCTGAGGGAGGGTGCAACGAGTTCGAGAGGTGTGACGGCCTCCATGCCATATACAAGGGAGTACGGTGTCTGCTGTGTGGCTTCACGGGGGGTGGTTCTGTATGCCCAAAGTATTTCATCTAGTTTGCCGGGCCAATTCTTCCTATTGGAGGCCACCTTTTTTCTCAGTCCATCCAGAATAGTTCTGTTGGTGACTTCGGCCAAACCATTGCTGGCAGGGTGGCTGACCGAAGTAAAGTTGCTGCGGATACCTAACTTCTCCAAGAAGGACATGGTGACATCTGCATTGAACTGCGTGCCGTTGTCAGAGATTAGTGCGTGTGGTATGCCGAAACGGCACACGATATTCTGCCATATAAAAGTTTTGGCCGCTTCGGCCGTGATGTGGGTTAGTGCTTTGGCTTCGACCCACTTTGTGAAGTATTCCACGGCCACTATAATCCATTTTTGTTGTTGGGCGGCCATAGGAAAAGGACCTAGGATGTCGATCCCCCAGAGGTCGAAGGGCCAAGCTCCCGAGATTGTGATCATGTCGTAACCTGGGACGCTGGATAATCGGCAATGATATTGGCACCTTTCGCATTTTCGCGCCATATTGGCCGCGTCTTGCTGCATTGTGGGCCAATAGTATCCTGCGCGCAGGACTCTCTTGGCCAGAGTCTTCGCCCCTTGATGGCTACCACAGAGTCCTTCGTGGACTTCCTCCAGCATTGCCTGAGCATCCTTCTCTCCGATGCACTTAAGCCATGGCCGGGCATATCCCCTTTTGTATAACTGATGGTTGTAGATCGAGTATAAAGGGGCAACTCTCTTCAGTCTTCGGGACTCCAGTGGGTCCTCTGGTAACGTCCCCGAAGTGAGGTAGGCCCATATGGGGGCGTACCAGGTATCTTCGGGCTTATTGACAACATAGGTTTCTTTGGCGCCATCCGAGATACTCGACTCGGGGATGTCCATTACTATCACGGGGCGGTCCTTGTCGAGGTTTCCTGCGGCCCCGAGTTTAGAGAGGGCGTCGGCTTGACAGTTCTGGTTTCTGGACACATGTTCTATCACCACCTTATCAAACTGTCCCTTTAAAGAATGGAACTGCTCTCGGTATTGCCGCAATCGGTCGTCATGCACACGGCATTCTTCGTTAATTTGCCTAACCGCTAGTTCGGAATCACTGTGGAGGTGGACTTGTCGGGCTCCCAGTCCCGCGGCTAATTTGAGGCCCGCTATCATGGCCTCGTACTCGGCAGTGTTATTAGTCACAGGAAACTGGAAGTGGAGCGCGTAGTTGAGTGTTTCTCCTTGTGGGCCTGTGAGAGCAATTCCTGCTCCTGCTCCCTGATGGGAGGAGGCTCCGTCGACATAAAGTGTCCACTTGCCTTCCAATTCGTCCGGGGTCCCTGTGTATTCCGCGATAAAGTCCGCGAATACCTGTGATTTGATGGCGTTCTGGGGATGGAACGTAACATCGAATTCCGTTAGTTCAAGCGCCCAAGCTAGCACGCGGCCCGAGGAATCGAAGTTCGCAAAAGCCTTCTTCAGGGGGACTCCAGTGTATACCTTGATTGGGTGAGATTGGAAGTACGGTCTCAGTTTTCTTGCCGCGATGATAAGGGCATAGGCCGCCTTCTCTAACTGTGTGTACCGAGTCTCGGCATCCCGGAGCACATGGGACACGAAATATATGGGTTGTTGCTCGCGTCCTTCTTCCCGCACTAATGCGGCACTGACCGCATGGTTGGTGGTGGCCAGGTACACAACCAAGGTGTCTCCTTCCACGGGTCTACTGAGGCAGGGGGGGCTGGCCAAATATCCTTTCACTTTGTCGAAAGCCATCGCACATTCCTCTGTCCATTCAAATCTGGCCGACCTACGCATTGCCTTGAAGAAGGGGAAGCAGACATCGCCCGATCGGGCGATGAACCTGTTCAACGCTGCCAGCCGGCCTGTAAGCGACTGGAGTTCCTTGAGGTTTCGGGGAGGTTTCATGTCTAGGATAGCCTGCGATTTGGACGGGTGTATCTCTATGCCTCTCATGGACACCAAAAATCCGAGAAATTTCCCTCCCGTTAAGCCAAAGAAACTTTTCTGAGGGTTGAGTTTCATGTCCGCTTGATTGAGCGTAGCGAAGGTCTCGCGCAGATCTCGAACGTGATCCAGGTCGGACATACTCTTGACGAGGAGGTCATCCACATAGGCTTCTACGTTCCGACCTATTTGCTCGTGGAACACCCTATTCACCATTCTTTGGAAGGTAGCCCCTGCATTCTTTAGACCGAAGGGCATCACGCGGTAACAGTATAACCCGGAGTGGGTTGTGAAGGCAGTTTTATCTTCGTCTTCTGGGCACATTCTAATCTGATTGTACCCCGAGAACGCATCCATGAAGCTCAAGAATGCGTGCCCGGAGGTGGAGTCTACTAGCTGGTCGATCTTGGGTAAGGGGAAAGGATCCATAGGGCACGCCTTGTTCAGGTCGGTGTAGTCTATACACATTCTCCAATCTCCGTTCGCTTTTCTTACCAGCACAGGGTTCGCCAACCATTCCGGGCAAGTCACGTTTCTAATAAAACCAGCTTCTAATAGCTTGGCTACCTCGGCCTTTACTGCCGAACGCCTCTCGGCCCCCATGTTTCTTCTTTTCTGAACCACGGGCTTCGCGCCCGGTTTGACGTGCAGCCGATGCTCGGCTATGGATCCTGGGATTCCCGGCATGTCTGCGGCGGTCCAGGCAAACACTGCTAGGCTTTCCCGGAGGAAATCAATCAACTTCTTCCTTGCACTCCCTTGGACAGCCTTACCGACGTTCAGGATTTTGCCGTCACCGAGGTCGACCTGGTCAACCTCATCGGCCGGCTCAAGGGATGTCTTCAACTCTTCCTTGTCAGTAGGATCCAAAACCATGGGTGTGTTCGGGGGTAAGAACTCTCTGCTGGATTGCAAGCGGGAGTTAGCGAGACCTGGTCTCGCTTTTGCTTTCACATCCACTTGATGGATCGCCCCTCCTTGTCCCCCGAGGGAGGTCTGATAGCACTCCCGAGCCACCTGTTGCTGCCCACACTCCTCCCCCACGCCATGGTTGGTAGGGAATTTGATCTTCAAGTGGGGGGAAGACACTATGGCTCCGATTTTGTTCAAAGTGCTCCTACCAAGGATTGCATTGTAGGCGGACGGGGCGTCCACGATGAGAAAGTCTACCATAACTTCGGTGGTACGGGGCGAAGATCCAAACGTCACTTTCAGTTGGGCGACACCTTTTGGCCGGAGGGAATCGCCCGTGAACCCCACTAATGGTGTTACTTTTCTCCGCGATTCACCCAGCTGCATTCCCATCTTCTCGAAAGCTGAGAGGAACAGGATGTCAGCCGAGCTCCCCGTATCCACGAGGATCCGTTTGACTCCAAACTCCTCTATCTTGAGTCTCAATACTAGGGGGTCATCGTGAGGCCATATCACGGTGCCAAAGTCTTTCTCGGAAAAACATATGGCTTCATCCATCCGGGGTCTCTTTCTTTCAAGGGGCCTCTCGATATTCAATATGGTAGGGTACGGCTTGATGGTGGTTCGGTTGTGTTTTTCGGGAGCCGCCACCCTGTGTCCTCCACTAATAACATTGATTTCTATACTCGGTCGCCTGCCTGATGCTCCCGGTCCTTTTCCCTTACCCTCGTCGGGCTTGGGTCCCGAATGTTCACGCTCTTTGTAATCATCCCGATAGGAGGCTTTCTTTTTGTCCTGGACCTCCCCATTGTACTCTTTCGCAAACTTCTGGAAAAACTCTGGCACTATATATTCGATCAACTTTCCTTCCCTTGCCATCCTTTCCAACACGTCTTTCAGCTGGAGGCACTCCCCCGTAGTGTGTCCATTGAAACGGTGGAACAAGCACCTCGCAGTCCCGTCTTTTTTCTCGAAAATACGCTTGCGCAGCGGCCTCGGGACATCAGGCATGTCTTTTATTACTAGGTACATTTCGCTCCTCTTTTTGATAAAAGGGGCATACCGCACGTAGTGGGGTCGGTAGCCCTCTCTGCCGTCTTCGCGCCGTTCTTCTTGGGTGTTTCTCTTTGGTGGTTCCCGTCTTCGAGACGGGCCACTATCGGGCTGCCGGCCACGCTGCTGCGGTTTTGGGGATCTGGACCGCGGCCTGGCGAACTGGACGGCATCCTCCTCGGCCCGGATGTACCCTTCGGCAAAGGCCAGGAACTCTGGTAGACTCTTGAATTCTCTTTTTCGGGCATCATACCGGAGAGTGCCCGGTCCTCCTTGCCAAAGCCCATTCAGTATGGCCGCCAGGGCGATGTCCTCACTGTAGTTTCGGACCTCCCTGGAGGCCTTCACGAATCTATTTACGAAGGTCCGAGTTGTCTCTTGGGGTCCCTGAACATACTTCAAAAGGGAGTCACATGTCGCTCGTGAGGGCCGGAGCATGTCGTAGCGGGTCAGGAAAGCTCTTGACAGTTGATCAAAGGTTTTTATCGATCCTTGCCTTAATCTCATGTACCACTCCCAGGCTTCCCCAGTCAGGCAGGTGGTGAAAATGCGACACGCCACAGCGTCCGACGCCCCATGTAGTCGGAGCCTTTCGTAGAACCCATATACAAAGTTCTGAGGGTCCTGGATATCTCCGCTACCTTGAAAACAGGGGAGGCCCGTAGGGTATTTGAAGTCACCCATGGGGGCCTTGTAAAGTTCCGGGGCTAATGGTCCTTCCAAAATATTCGTCGACCCGGAACGAGTCCCTGCTCTCCTCCTCTCCCTCTTAGCTATCTCTTTCTCCACCCCTCTTTTGATCATCGTGTCTATCATTGCCAGATTTACTCCTGCCACCTCCGGTGGGGTGAGTGGCCTCCGTCGCCTCTTAGGGGGTGTTCGGCGACGCTCTTCGCGCGAGTGACGAGACTGATCCTCTTTCCTCGAATGACGGGACTGATCGTCTTTCTTCGAGTGGCGAGACCGTTCCTCGGTGTGTTTGGTGGGGCCTTCTCGAGTCCGCTCTGTTCTCGCTCGGCCGGCGCTCCTTCTCGAGCTGGCCGCCGCGGACGAGCCTTCGCTCTCTCGCCGTTCGGCCCCGAAGGATAACCTCCGTCTTGGTCCACCGTCCTGTCTCGTTTCTCCCTCGCCTATCAGGGTCTCAAGTTCGGGGTCAGGATTGCCAAAACCACCATCTGTGTTATGTAGACTGGGCTCGGGGTTGTTCGACCCAGGTCCAGCTCGGATCAATTGTACTACGGGCGGTGGGGGGTGAATCATTCGTACCCCGGGTGCTGAGGTGGGAGTTTGGGGATAGTATGGTAGGTTGAGGTCGGCCTGGGGAGGGTATTGTGCTAAGGGGGCGGTCTGGTACTGTGGGTATGGAGAGGCATATTGCGGGTATGGAGGATAGTTGTAAGGAGGTGGGTACACATACGGTGGAACATACGGAGAGTGGTACTGGGTGTAAATCATCTGGTTTTGTGTGTTTTGGGGGGTCGAACCGATCGGCCCGGTGGTCTGGGCGGTCACTATAGTCGAGTCGATCGGCCTTACTACCGGTGTGGAAACTCCGAGGGACTCCAAGTTTATCCCGGATGGGTTAATCGGTACCCCTTCGAGGGGCATTCCCAAGGAGGGGTCCGGCGGGATGGCCGGGTTAGGAGTCTTCTGGCCCAATTTGGCGAGGGGGTTTTTGCTCGTTGCCCCCACAGTCGGGTCATCTCGGGGAGTCTTCTTCGAGGGCTCTTTGGGTCGAACGCCCGGGGGTAGGTCGGTCGGGGCTTCACGTTCTCAGTTCGTCGGTTAGATTGTTCCGTCCGCCGAGCTGCCTCCTCGAAAGCGATCTTGCCCAAGTCGGTTTGTTTGGTTACGGAAGTCATCTTGCTCAGTTGAGGCTGGGGGCCCCACGGTGGTTGATACGTCCCTTCCCAAAGGGGCCGGGCCGTACTTGGACTCGGTCCAGTAGAGTGCAGGCACGCCCTGTTTCTGGGAGGCAGGCCGTGCGGGGATTGGGTGCTAATCACGCGGCCCGTCTCGCCTCGAGCGATGCGGGTCGGGATGGCGGACACGCGGGGAGCCGGAGGGGTATTAACGCTCTAACCCTTTTTGATACCTCTCCAGACTCAGAATGCGATAAATGCGATCCCCTTTTCTGGGGGTTTCTTTGCCTTATATAGGGAGTGGCCCACTGTAGCGGGGTCTTGTCAGCATTAATGACAAAGATCCGCATACTGTTGAGGGTGTCCGTATATTAGGCTATTAAAGTTTGCGTAGCAAGTCTCAAGCCGAACCGCGAGGTCGCGTGCTAAACCTTTCTGGGCTGTTCGGCGCGCTAGGCTTTGAGCCTTGTTTTGTTCAGTTCCGGGCGGGCCCTTAAGAGGGCTCGGAGTCTCGGTTTGTGCTTCGCCTCAGGCTGGCCCCAAGAGAGGGTCCGAGTCCTGAGTAATTTTTGGTCTCGGGTTGGCCCCGGGAGGGGATCCGAATCCCGAGTGATTTCTGACTTCGGGTTGGCCCCAGGAGGGGGTCCGAATCCCGAGCAATTTCTGGCCTCGGGTTGGCCCCGGGAGGGGGTCCGAATCCCGAGTAATTTCTGATCTCGGGTTGGCCCCGGGAGGGGATCCGAATCCCGAGTGATTTCCAGCCTCGGGTTGGCCCCGGGAGGGGGTCCGAATCCCGAGTTATTTCTGGGCCGCGGTCTGTTTTGGGCCTGTTTATTGTGAACTTTAATCTAGAGGTGTTTTGTTGGGCCAGGCCTGGGCCTTTTAAGGGCCATTGGTATATGGGCCTATCAACGCTATAAACGCTATTTAAAACATCGATTTTTATTAAATCTTTTTATATTTTACTAGAGAAAATTAAAAGGAAAAAAAAACTGATTTGAATTGGTAGAATTCCTACCGACCTAAACTTTTTTATTTTTCGGATCAGTAGAAATCCTACTGATCTTTCTATCAATCAAAAACCTGATGTACTCTTTCTTTCTGTTTTTCTCTCTTGCTTCTTATTAATTTCTACAGAAGAACATTATCGTTTTTGAGACTGACATACATGTAATTTTTATCATGCAATGCATTAATGTCGATACGCACTACAACATTTTTTTTTAAATATTACACAGATATAAAAGCAATGCCACTTTAAGCTTTAGCACCAAGATAATTTGTGAGCTCAATCTCAAAATCGATTGAATATGTTTTCAATAATGAATTTAGACCGTTTTTAAAGCAATTAATTTCACAAGTGATGCAATTAGATGACACATTTGTTAATTTTCAAGTTTGTTTAGTATAAAGTCAGGTGATGCGGTTAGATGACATATGACGGTTTAAAATTTTATTTTACTGTGTTCATTCTTCAATAATTTTTTATCACTTGATATTATACTAAATAATTTTTTTTATAAATTAACATATAAATATATCAACTTTCAAAAAAACACATATAAATACATCACTCGTTAAATAGATAAATTTGAATGATTTGAATTCATTATTTGAAAATGATTAAATATTTTTTTTAGGTTTAGTTTGCCAACCACCTTAAACAATTTTTGATAGATGGATAAAGTAAAAAAAGACAGTGAAATATAACTCTATCAAACATGTAATATCTTTCCTCCATATACTTGCACTGATATACGGAAAAGTATGGTACCGTAAAAGATTCTTCTCATACGGTTTGAGATTAACTCCCATCCGCTTTGAGATTCGGACTAGTGCAGGAAGCAGTATTATTGGGCTTTGAGATTTGTGCCAAGTTAAAAAGAACGGTCCAGATCCACTAATTCTAAAAGATTCGCTATTACGATACCTGAGAGGATCTGAATTCCTGATACATACGTGTATGCATACATGCTTTTATTTTTGTAATGATTACTTGATAAATGCCATTAGATCATTTTATATGGATTTAATTATTTATCATATAGTATTTTGCTCTTGTTGCATTACCGTCCTAAATTTGTAAAACATACTCCGATCATTATTATTTTTTTGCTTGTGGCACGTGATCTGTGATATATTTCTATGGACCGGATAGAATACAAATCTCGGACAAAAAGCCGAAAAGT
Organism: Carex littledalei; assembly: GCA_011114355.1. Taxonomy (NCBI): domain Eukaryota; kingdom Viridiplantae; phylum Streptophyta; class Magnoliopsida; order Poales; family Cyperaceae; genus Carex; species Carex littledalei. Next base: position 2,246,108 of record CM022101.1, on the reverse strand, counting down.
AAGGTCGGAAACTGGAAAAGAGAAAGGCCTCTGCAGAGTTCCCCATACAAATTCAGAGCGAAATTGTTGCCATGAACCCAATCCCGATACCGGAAGAAAAGGCCATAGATTGCGCAAAATCTCTAACTTTCTTATTTTAGAAATTAAAAAATTAAATTATCAGAAATAAGATGAAACCAATTAGGAGTGTCAGGGTACGGTAAGGGTCGGGTGGAAACATTTTCATACCCGTACCCGTACCCGTACCTAGGGATGGCAATGGGCCTAGCCTACGGGTATTTTGTCAAGCCCAGGCCTAGCTTGCCCGTAAAAAATTAAAGGCCCGCCTGCTTGGCCCAGTCTAACGGGCTTGAAAATCTAGGCCCGGCCTGCCCATAGGCTTTTCCTCCAGGCCCAGGCCTGCCCGTGCCTGCCTGCCTGTGCCCATGGGCTGCCTTACCCGGCCCGGCCCGGCCATGCCCAATTCATTTTTTGAGGTCGAATTTCTCCAACTTTTTATTTTCTTTTCCAGAAACTGTAGCCTGTTGGTATGCATTAATTCCAAATACAAGTATAACTGTAAAGATAATTTTTACGACGAGAAAATAAGAGACAATTAAGGCAGAAGCAATTACACAAATAAGCAATTACACAAAGAAATGATGCATAATTGTTATTACAGCAAGTCTAATTTAATAGCAATTACACAATTACACAAATAAGCAACAATTACACAAATAAGCAATTACACAATTACACAATCACACAAATAAGTTTAATTTAATAGCAAAACAACAACGAGATGTAATTTAACATAACAAACAACATAGTTTTCCATAATTCAACAAAGTATAATTTAACAATAAGATAAAATAAAAATTTAACACAATTACACAAATATTGGTAATAACAAAGCATTGAACCCACTACTCCTCTTCTTCTTCTATTGCTCTCATCTGCAATAATTAATTCATACAGGAAGTTATATAAATTAATTTCTTCTATTTTGTATAAACTAAACCTTTGTATTAGGCAGCAAAAAATAGGCAGCAGCTATATATATACAAAATAGAAGAAATAGGCAGCAGCTATATATATACAAAATAGACAGCAGCTATATATATACAAAAATAGGCAGCAGCTATATATATGCAAAAAATAGGCAGCAGCTATATATATGCAAAAAAGGCAGCAACTATATATATGCAAAAAATAGTTAGCAGCTGCCCTATATATATACAAAATTACAATCAGCAGCTACCCTAAGAGTTATATATCTATACTTACCCAATTTTTTAATAACATCCAATTAATAAAAAATAAGAAGAAGAGTTACCTCAGCATCTACATCTCCATCTAAATCATCACAATATGTCTTAAATGGATTACCCTCTCCCAAATCTGAAAAAAAAGACAACTCATAGTTAAATGAAAATATGAGCATATTTAACTTCCCCTTTGTATACGACACTAGCATTACAGATTACAGTGACAAGAGTATTGTAAAATAACTAAAATATAATTTTCTAAATGCAATCAATATGGTTGAGTGATTCTTAATTTGCAATACCTTAGGCTTAGGTTTAGCTCCACTTGACTTAACCTCAAAGGCAAAGGTTCTTGAACCCTACAAAACATATACAAAATGTCATATATATATAAGGGTGCTTATTTTACTTTTAAAAAAAATGTGCCAATTCCAATTGCAAACAATATGGAAAATTTATGTTGAGTTGGGCTGCAAAGGAAACAGAACAAACAAATAACTATTAAAATCTCTATTAATTTTCAAGTAGAGCTGATATTAGGCTCTAAAATTTCAACCCATGCTGGACAAGCTTAAAACATGCCATTTTATGCTCAAAATCAGAACCAACGACATTCATAATTAGTGCAATACGCTCAAAATTAAACCCTTTGACAAGTTTGCTGAATTAAATCGGTACCAGAAAATCGGTACTAGTCTACCAGAAAATCGGTACCTACCAGAAAATCGGTACCTATGAATTCAGTACCTAAGAGAGTTTCAAACTCAGTACCTGACAAACCCAACCCGAGCTAGCAAGACTATGCCATCCACCCCTGCTGGTACAGTGGTACTCCTCTGCTAGTTCGAACCGTAAATGACACGGAGGAGTCTGGTGCGGTGCTGGCGGTGCTGGCGGTGCGGTGCTGGCGGAGAGAGATGGAGTGAAGGAGTCTGGTAGAGAGAGGAGTGAAGGAGTCTGGCGGTGCTGGCGGTACTGGCGGCGGCGATCTAGTAGAGAGTGGAGGCGATCCAATTTCGCAAGAGAGAAAGAGAGAGTAGTGGGAGTGGCCGTCTGGGAGATAGAGAGGAGAGGATATGGATTAGGGAATAGGGACAGAGTGAGAGAACGGGAGAAGAGAGGAATAGCGGCTGGATTCGCTGGAAAAAACCCTAAATCCAATTTCATAATTTTTGTTGTATTAAAATATAAGCCCAACGGGCTGCCCGTGGGCTTAGAGTTAAGCCCAGGCCTGGCCTGGCCCGTCTTTAGGCCCGGCCTTACCTGGCCCATCACAGTGCCGGGCCGACCGGGTAAAGGGCGGGCCGGGCGGATATTAACGGGCCTCCGGGCCAATCGGGCTTTTTTGCCATCCCTACCCGTACTCTTATCCGCTACGAATTATCTTACCCATACCCTACTCTTACCCGTTATGGTTATCGGATTACGAAACGGTAGCGGATAAATAACGGGTAATGCTATTATAATAAAAAAATTATTATTTACTAAATAATAAATTAAAACACATTCATTTCACAAATATATATACGTGTTTAAAAGGTCTAAATTTTATTGAGATTTGCTAAAATTTATTTACGTGGTTTAATAGTTAATTAAGCGTTACACAACTATCAAGAATAGTTGAAGAATTAATATTCATTGCTCATTAATATATATAATATATATAATTTTGTTTATAATTACCCGATCGGATAACGGGTACGGAATAGGCTTTATCCGTACCCTTACCCGTACCCGTACCCGATAAGTTTACGAAAAAAAAACCTTACCCATACCCGTTTTATCGGATACGGTACGGGTCGGGTAAACGGATAAAAGGGTGCCATTGACACCCCTAAAACCAATAGTGTTTCAATCCCAATAGTTTTCGTAAGTTGCAACGTTTTTTCTCATAGAAAATCTGAAAACTACTGAGCTCGAACTATTGATTTAGTTCTAGTAGGAACTGTGAAATTCGCGGGTCCTCTCTCATTCATTGTATCTCTTCTACCCGGGCCTTCATTGTGAAGAGGACAATGGAACCAAACTCATTGATTTTCCACTGTGGTCCCATTATTTTTTCACACTATATGGCTGTTTTTATGGTAAATTGTGAAAATTAGTGGGACTGAATCCAGGAGTTGAAGCATTGAATCGGTTCTATCTATTTATCTAGAAAAATAATAATTTAATCTTATTTCCAATAAATTAGTTTTTACTTTCTAAAAATAAAAAATGTAAAATCTCTGTTGCTTAAAAAAGAAAAACATTAAAAAAAAAGTTAAAGGGAAGGAGACTCCAGTAGTAGGTCGAGTCCGGATCCCCTAAAGTAACCCAATTTTTGAGTTTAGACGTGGACGGTGCCTATTCGGTGGTAGCGCAGGGGGCCCAGTATTATTTGTGGGGTCCAGGCTCTTTAAGATTTGTGTTAGAGCATCTTGGACGGTTTAGATCAAAACTCAAAAATTGGGTTACTGCACTCTGAATTCGTAGTAGGTCACGGGTACCTCTAGCCTTTATCTAGGCCTGAGGTCTTTGACTCATTGACTTTAAATAAATTGTTGAGGTGGCGCATTGTCCTGATCTGGCCACGATCCAACGGTCCTGGCTGATCTGATGTGATCATCAAACTCGTCCTCTTTTGAGTTGATATAAATGGGTTAATGGATTGTTTGTAATTGAACCCGCTATGAAGAAGGATAATTTTCAATCCGCTTTTTGTTTCTTTTTTCGTTTTTCATATTGCATATAACATAATTAGAAATAACTGCGATGTATTCGCCTGTGAAAAATACACAGAATCAAATTCGATATTTTATTTCAAAACTAATCTTCCATCCTATCGGATCTCTAGCAGACCCGAATCCAATATCTGGCCATGCATGGATAAAAAGCAATTGAGAGACCGAGCTATATTTCAGGCTTTAATTGTTTTTGGAGCTTACAAAACCGTATGGAGCAATAACGTTTTGGCTTGGTATGTCTCAAATGAAACACTAGTAATTGATATGTCTTATCAACAAATTTGTGATAAGGCATAGCGACATTTTTTAAGCATGCTGCCAAAAATTTTGAGGCACATCCTCAAGTATCAGACAACCCGGTTGACTTCAATAAATTTGTTGTCCATTTAACGCTGTAGTTGAAAGTCGCTGAGTTGGGACTATTGATTTATTGGGTTATTTTTATTATTTATTAATTATTATTATTATTATTATTATTATTATTATTATTATTATTATTATTATTATTATTATTATTATTATTATTGTTATTATTGGCAAATTTTATATCAATCATGCCCTTTTAATTTTTTTCCTCCAAAATGGGGAGTGAGGAAATGTCTATATATGCTGAGGAACTTGGTATATGAGGGAATGGGGCTTGTCAGGAGTATAACTCAACTCTCACCTGTCTATGAATGGATTCTTTCTATGGTTATGGGTCTAAGCTACCCCTGAGTCTAACTCTTTGACGTAATATAGGTGTATATGAGTCTAACTAGAGTATTAGTTCTTACTTTGACTTTCTTCAGTCTAACCTCACTATCTATGAGTTTATGTCAAATAGAAAGACAGAATAATTTCAGTATTTAGTGTGTCTATAAAAATACAACTGCTTTTCGGACATAAACACCTCCTGGTTTGAGCTCAGCTCAGAACCAAACAAATGACTGAAACACTTCAGGTGAGATGTAGGGGTAATATTCAAAGCCGGCGCTGCTGGCTTGATGCTTCTGATCAACAGTGCCGGGAAGCCGAACACATAGAATAGAAACTATTAATTAGTTTTACCTACCTGAAATAGCGTTAATGATGATCTTTCCTTGCTTTCGAGTCAGAATATCTGATTGAAACTATCCCTAGCTTCAAAAAGTCCTGCGTACTGGGCACAATAATGTTATTATTGATGTTAATTAAGAAATTTGATGCACCGTTAAGTTCTTTAGTTGAGGTCTTTCTATATGAGTATCTCCGTTATATAGTAATGAAGTTTTCATGTCTGTTTATTTTTTTTAAAACATATTGTATAAATAAAATTTGAGTTTTTATTTGGTCGAATTTCAAACAAATAGGATAATAAGAGTCATATTTTTATTTTACTAGGTCATGTTTGATAGAGAAATAGAGTATATAAATAAAAAATAACTCTTGTTTCATGTGATTTTGTTTGATATGAAATATAAATAGAAATATTCTTATCTCGTGTTAAAGTGATGATAAGAATTAGTTTCTTTTTCTTTCATTTCATTCCTCTCATGATCCGCAAGTCATAATTGACAAATTTAATAATTGTTTAGATTAAATTAAAATAAAAACCTTTTAACTTTGAAGGCATAATTTATGTTATTATTCATGTTAAGATTAAATTAAAATGAAAACTTTAATTTGGAAGGCATAATTAATATCATACATATATCGTCCCTACAAAAATGAAGATATAGAAAGAAACTGCTATTACATCAAAGTATTCTCTATTTGGTAAACTATCCATATATCGAATAAAAATACACCAGTATGAATTTATATTTAATTTTCAATTTTTTTGTTATTCTGAGAAATATTTCTGAAATTGTCAAAGGATTCCATCCAATTAGCCCGCCGTAGTTTATTTGCTGGAACACTAAACTCCAATAGTCCAGTGTCATATAAAGAAATAGAAAAACAAAATAGGCCCAATAGACTGATCTTGTAGCCTGCTCATCGTAACACAGAGCAGCAAATCAAAATTGGGCTTGGTGGCCCAATATACAGTAAGTTGGATAAATATCTCGGCTGGACCAGTACACGCCTCCTCATTCAAAATGTGTCTCTCATTTATTTCATGGATATATTAAGTCCAAAAGTAAGCCACACATAAATGAGCAACAGCTTCTCATTTATTTCATGGATATATTAAGTCCAAAAGTAAGCCACACATAAATGAGCAACAGCGTACCAGTTGCTAGTCTAAGTCTATACAGCCCAAAGCAAAAGTATGCTGTACACTGTGTAACCACTGAGCCGAGCTGTGACTGTGATCCACTGCTGCTGGGCATTTAAATCCTCACAATGTGCCGAATAACTCGCATTAAATTCTAAATTAATTTGACTTTTTTTTTGTCAAGCAAGACTGAATTAATGTTCATCAGAGCATACGCATCAAGATTCGCATGTATCTGATCAGCACAAATAGAACCGGTTCCCAGGTTACACAAGTACATTTGTGATTGACTTGTCTTTGTCACACAGTTTATAACGTACTCCAGATCCACAGAGAAAATAATTTGAGTGAGTTGTCTCCCATTTATTAATCAGAGAGCCATTATCATAACTGCAAACCACATGGAATGCAAATAGAAAAACTCAATAAAGAAAAAAAAAAGGGAAAAAACACCAATGCCCTCCAAAAACACCATTGCCCTCCAAAAACATACAAATGCCCTAGTGTGAATAAACCCAATGGTGCCACATATAAATACTCACAGGGAAACGTCTTCTCGTTTTGGTCCACGCAAAACGTCTCTTCTTTTCTGCCACGCCATCTCAGTTCTGTCACAGAAAAAGAAAGGACCTCTTTCTTTCTCCTTCCACTCTTCTAGACAAGAAAGAGAGAGAGAAGAGAGAAAGGCTCTCTCTTCCTCATCGCTTTCACCACTTCCATGCCCAGACCCATCTCCTGCTCAGGCGCATCCCCGCCTTGCAAGGGAATCAGACTCACTATTAATGGTGTGCCTTTAAACCTCTCCCATTCTCACCTCCGCTGCTCAACTCCTCATGTCTCATACGCCAGACCTCTCCGCCTCATCTAGCCTGCTCTGCGCCGAGGATGCCGACGACATCGCCTCATGGACTGACGGCCGATCTGCTGTTCCAGCCTCCGCTGCAACCTCCGGTCCGACTTCTGACAGATGGGACCTACCCTTTTCTGACTCCTCGAACCAGTTGCTCTCTACTCTCCTCGCATCTGAGCTTGACTTCATGCCCCGTTCTGACTATCTTTCTCGCCTCCGGGACCAATCGCTTGATGCCAACTCACGACAGGATGCCATCAACTGGATTCTAAAAGTGAACGATCTTTTTCGGTTTAGGCCTGTCACCGCTTATCTCTCTGTGAGCTACCTTGATCGCTTTCTCTCTACACATTCTCTTCCAGTAAGCAATGGCACCGTCAATTTCTAATCTTTTACAATTAATCTCTTATTTCAACACTTAATTTTACAATGTGGTTTCCTATTCAACCAGGACGGCGCGGGAGGATGGCCGATGCAGCTTCTCTCGGTGGCCTGTGTGTCAGTGGCTGCGAAAATGGAGGAGACGCGTGTGCCGCTTCTTCTAGACCTTCAGGCACTGGACGGTGGGTCCCGGTTCCTGTTCGAGCCCCGCACAGTGCGCCGAATGGAGCTACTTCTCATGTCCGCTCTCCAGTGGCGAGTCCAAGGGATAACTCCATTTGACTTTCTTCCCTTCTTTACTTCCTCCTGTGCCTCTGATCTTCTCCCACGTGCCTCTGTTCTCATTGTCAGCACTCAACGCGGTAATTTTCTGGGTACTTTGTTTTTTTCTATTACCATAAATTAAAGTTCTTTCATCTCCCTATTTTATGGTTTAATTTGAATCTGAAGCAATTCTATTTGTAATAGTGGTCGATTTCTTGGCTTACCGACCATCGGAGATAGCTGCTGCTGCTTTGCTCTGTGCGGCTGATGAGTTGGCCAGAGACAGAGCTGACGCCGTTTGCACATTTGAGAAGTTAATCGAAAAGGTAAAAAACTAAAAGGCGGGGTTTTGTTTTCATTTTTGTTGGCTTACCGGTCCAGATCTATTAATGGTAATGCAGAGAATACGAATTCAATTGACGAGGGTTGCGGGACAAAAGGCGGGGTTTTGTTTTCATTTTTCAACTTTGGGTCGGTCAATTCGGACAGCAATAAATTCTCACTGTCACAGTGCCAAAAGTTAATTCGACCAACCAAATACAGTTACTAGAATAGTTTTTTCTTCCTTTTTATCTTTTTTAATCTTTCTACTTTCTCGAGGGGCGCAGGAAGCGGTGAGTGGTTGCCGCCAGCTAATGGTGGCTTATGTGCTCGACACGTGTCCATCATCTGCGCTTCCCAAGCGCAGCGAGGTGTCGCTTCCTCCTCCGAGCCCTATTGGCGTTTTAGACGCGGCCGCTTGTGGGAGCTGTGACTCGCAAAAATCCTCGGCTCCAGCCACGCCATCAGCCGAGCCGACTGGAGTTGAGCCGCCTCCGTTCAAGCGCAGGCGGCTCTTGAATTGTATAGATGATACTGGAGAGGATGGTCTGGATTTATTATGCAATGATTAGCTCATTTGACTATTTACGGCTTTATTATTGCTACAAGTGATCAGTAATGATGGAAAGTGTTTAGGATCTCTGTTTATTTGATTAGATTTTGGGTTCAACGGTGGGCCTGCTGGGCCCATTTCTGTGGGCCACTTCTCTTTTTGTTCCCATGCCGCTATATATATATAAATATATAATAACATTGGTAATAAAACCTTAAACTTGATTAGTCTTTGCTTAAAGTATACATTATTAATGGGAACGCGCGCAATTCATTGGAATTATTGTATTTCTTTGCTTGAAATTTGAGAAGCATTGAGAACAGTGTTGTGTGCCATAAATTTTAGGAGTCACGGATGGTTAGTTTCCACTTAGATTGGCACCACCATTTAATTATTATTGCAGAGCAGTCTTTGGTTGTACGACAGTATAATTTTATGTGTATAGCAATTCATGGCGTGGGTATTTCATTTGGTCCCATTGTTTGCTTTGAGATTTATGCTAGTATATATTAATGAAGTCCTTTCTACATAATTAAGGCATGGATTTGCATATGATGTGGCCGATAAATATGTGGCAATGTTGAAAAACTGAATTTTATGTTGTACCATAGGAATTCTGTAGAGAATGTGGGGAAAATAGTTATCCGGAAAATTCCATTGTTTGCTCAATTCATTTCTTTCTATTAGTCTAAACCGCACATTCGGAATCATGATAAAAGATTCTCTATACTTTGTTGAAAAAAAATTAGATGAACTTTTGGAGCGTAAAATAGTAATATTAAGATTTTTCCTTTAATAATAATATTTTGTGACCATTGAATCTCCCTTTTATATCTTATATTTTGTGAGGAAGTTGCTCATTTCTGCCGGGACTTTTTAAGGCGGGTTGGTTATTAATAGATGATCCAGTGTTTCTGAACTGGAGATGACATCGTCTTTTAGTCGTAACTTAGTCCAAGGCCCTAAGCCATTAGGATACCTTTAAAAGTCTGGACATTAGTTGCTGGACACGCGGTCCCTCGACAGAGATTTTAGTGGGACCCACCGCGTGTTTGGACTTTTTGTTATAATTGGTTTTCTCCAGTTAATTGAAATGGAGAAATGATGGAAGATGCCAAATTGCTGGATCTGGGAAACCGGGACACGTGACGTGGAACTCGTTGCTTTCTGGCAGAGCATGCAAAAGTCCCTAATGCTTCCCATTAACCAGCGAAGCGATACGGATCATGACACTACACGTGTCAGAATGTCCTCATCTCAACGGTCAGGTAACAAGTATATACAACTCTCGAGGAGTAAACTCTGAGGTAACAGAAATATTTCTGCTTATCTCGGATCGTCCGATCAGAATCCGTGCCAATCCGATCCGAGGTGAATTGCACTGGATCCTTTAATATTCGTGCGGATTATGATTGAACGGTCTCGATGTAACGCTAAATTTTCTGTTACCTTAGGTGATATGAATTCTATTGCGCCCCGCTGGTTTTCGTCTTTTGTCGATTCGGCGTCTTCCCACCAGTCCGGTACAGGGCCATTTTATACACTTTTCCTCTTTGCCGGAAAGGTATAAAATTACAGTATTACCCCTAAAGTCCAATCCCATCATGCCGATAATTTCGTTCCACAGTGGCAGTCTTAATTCCATACCTACGGGCTAGAATAAAAAAATATTTCCTAGCCTTTTTTAGTTGTATAAAAATAAGAGTTGGAATTTTTTTTGTCTTTTTTTGAAAGATCCGATCTAAGCGAACGGTTTAGATCGTATTAACAGTGATAGAATGTCTTTCCGGAGCTAAAAGGATTTTTATTTATATAATTTGATTTGTAGTTGTGAAGTACGGTCTTGAAAATTACGGAAATTCATAAAAAAATCATCAGTAAAATTGTCAATAGTATTGTAATCATTTCATATCAAAAGGTTAATGAGTCTAATTTTTGTAGGGAAAATTCTGCTATGACCGGAAAATTAACACAGAAGATTATATGAACAATGTCCTTTAAGAAATCGACGGTTGTAATATATTCATCGAGTAACAGTCCCTAATCTGATCATTTCATTCAATTCGGATTTATTTAGAATTTCTGAAACATATTAATCGAAAACGTGCAGTATTATATTCGTATTTTAAAAATTCAGACAGTTCGAATTCTTTACGGATCAATTCAAAATTTTAGATAGCTTGGAAAATGTGAATACCAATATGACACGGAGTGAAAAGATTTTATTGTAGAAGTTAAGATACACATTTTTTGAAAAAAAAAAAATTGCAAATATATTTGTCACAATTAAAAATATAAGATTTCTTAGAATTACCTCTTGTCTATGTTGCATGGATACGATACGGCGATACGGCAATTTTCAAAAATGACGGATACGATACGGCTATTATATATATTATTTTAATTATTTTAATTATATTATTAATTCAATACTTGTATTACAATAAGTAAAAAAAATTACACTTATATTATTAATTCAACACTTGTATATATATAGCCACTGGACAGCAATCTTCTATATAAAATCAAATTGATTAATTTACTCTTAAAAAAAATCAAATATTAGCATCAATTAAGCTTGTTGAATTCTATAAGTTCCAAAAAAAAAAATCATTCAGTATTAGACTATTAGGAAAGGGTATATTAAGGATAATTGATTGAAGCCTCAAATTGTGCACACAGAAGTTCGTTGTCCTTTTGTGAACAATCAGGTATAGCATTGAGTACCCCATGCACAATTCATTACAAGCACTATAAGGAGGCCGGTACCAGCAAAACCAGCAAAAACCAGCGGGTCCAGCAAAACCAGAAAACCAGAAAACTGGTACACTACCAAACACCAGCGGGTCCAGCAAAAACCAGCAAAAACCCCCATGCACAATTCATTACAAGCACTATAAGGAGGCCGGTACCAGCAAAACCCAGAAACTGGTACGGGTCCAGCATCAAACCAGGCAAAACCCAGTAAAACCAGTAAAACCAGCGGCATCAAAGAGGAAAAATCAAACAAACCGGTACAAGGCGCAGTGGCGACGGAGAAGGAGGCGCCAAGAGGAGAGGGTGGCGACGAGAGAAGAGGGTCGGGAAGGAGGCGCCGAGAGGAGAGGGTGGCGACGAGAGAAGAGGGCGGGAAGGAGGCGCCGAGGGGAAGGAGGCGCCGCGATTTTAGGTTTAGGTCTGGTCTGGGTGAGAGAGGAGAGAACGCAAGAGAGACTGGGCGGGGCGGGGTGTTTTCCAAATTTTTTTTTTTTGAGAGACCGTATCCCTTTCCGTATCCTTGCCGTATCCGAGCTTGGAGACCGTATCCGATACCGTATCGAACAGGGTACGATACGCCACGTACTCTGATACGCCAGCTGGCGTATCGGAGCCGTATCGGGTGCGTATCGGGTGCGTATCGGATACGCACCCGATACGGATACGGTGTCTAAGATGAAGTATCGGGGTAACATAGCCTCTTGTATATAAATAAGCTCGAAAAGAGTTAAAATACCTCATGTCTTTCATGCTTAATCGCTATAGAAAAAGACTAAGAGAGACCAATTGATTTGATGAAAGTGAGAAAAAAATAACCGCAGCCGTCACTTGTGACAGTGAAGTGATCATTATTTGTGATGACAGGTTTGTCAATTTCACAAGTCAAAACTCTACTTAGGTGGTGAATTCAGCAGCCTCATTTCATATCACCTCTCAATATCACTTGTTCACTTCTTACAAACAAGGTGATTTTGACAAGATAAGAATGAGGAATGATGAGGTATACAAAATTTCCAGTATCAAAGATGAGTGTGTGGGAGACTGATGGAGTGCAAGTTACTTCTCAAGAATATTTGGCATGTGCTTGATACATGCTTCATCTGATTTCTATTGGTGTTCTTCATGATGAAGGGTTATGTAGCCAATTTGTTGAAAGTAAGTGGAAGTTGTCTAAATGCTCTCTTGTAGTTGCTCGGGGTGAGAATTCAAACTCGCTTTACACAATGCGGGTCAAATTATGTGGTGAGGTTTCTACCGATTTGTGGTATTTGCAGTTGGGTCACATGAGTCAGAAAGAGCTTCAAATTCTTGCTAGAAAAGATTGTGTGTTGAGTTATAGTACATATCTGACATCATGTACACATTGTTTAACAGATAAGTAACATCGAATTTCTTTCGAGATAAGTCCTACCATTAAGAAATCAAATGTTTTGGATTTGATTCATATTGATATGTGTTCTATGAGTAATAGGACACATTGAATCACATTTTTTTTATCTCTGTTTTGAAAATCCAAACAATCGATGCAAACTGCTAAACATGATTTTCGTATTAATATGTACCCAAAGACCAAATTTTTGGAAATTTTCCTATATTTTAAATAGATACGAAATTACTCTTTCTGAACCATAAAAAAATAGTTATTTTGTACATGTCTAAAAAAAATAGTTAAAAATATACATAAAAAATATGAAATTTGGTCTCAAAGTAAATTTTAATATGGAGACCATATTGGGCGGTTTGAATTATTTTGTTTGGATTTTGAAAATAAATATAAAAAATGTGAGATAGAATAATGCATGAAAGGACGAAGCATTTGAACCCTCCTTAATAAGCTCGCATACTACAAAGACGTCTATAATTAAATAGCTAAATTAATGAGCTTAATATATAATTTTGTGCATTCAATGATCTCATTTCCACATTTTTTTCCCCGTTCTAACAAAGAAACATATAGAAAGGAAAAAAATACGAGGCGAGCTCAAGCTGAAGTACTCTGTAATCATATTTACTTATTTATTTCCTCTTGAGATTTAAGCCCGCATTTCAATAAAATTACAACATAACAAATACGCAAGTATCAAGAAAATAATATCAACGATCCTATAATGAACACTATAGATATAAATAAAGCCTTAAAATTTCTCAAAGCGGGTTACATATATTATATAAAAGGGAGATGATTAGAAAAGTTCAAGGTTCAAAGTTATTTTAAAACACATATAAAAGATTTCATTAATTAAATCTTGACTTGGAAATTGGAATGTACAAAAAAAACCAGCTTCGCTGTCAGGAGATAGTCAGATAGGCATAGCCTTACGGCTTGCTGCACATCAGTTTTGTCATTTGTTAATTTTGAGGATACTTTGTCACCTTTTTGTTTTCCCTCTAAAAGTTCGAAGCAAATTTGCTTCTTGGACCCCGAATCCACATAATTCGTTGATTTACTGTTTTACTCGGTTGTTGCGAAATTATACGAAATAATATTATATATGCTAAAAGTTACAAATTAATTTAAAAAGAATCATACTTATGAGTATATACTATAATGATTATGAGAATATGTTGAAACTTAAAATAAATGTGTGATTATACTGTTAGCATGATTGTGAAAAATTCAAATTAAAAAAAAATACATATTATCGATATTAAGTTTTGGTTAATAGGTATTAATATTTTTATTACACCTTTTGAACAATAGAATCCTAACTCAGCAAATCCTCAACTACAGAGGATGTCCGGTGCAACCAGGCTGTCACTTATGCGGCAACACCTCTTTGGAAATTAGAAAACATTTGCTTTGGGACTGATTTTGCAATCAGATTATAGAGAGATTTGTTTGCACACTTCAATTTCAACTACAATCGGAATAACAGTCATCGGTACTTGGGTAGTGGGATATTCAAACCTATCCCCTAGAGCCAAAATACTATGGGGAGTGGTCTGGGTGGCAGGTGCTTGGACATTATGGAGGGAAAAGAACAAGAGGTTGTGATAAGCTCAATTATATATACTTTTGGTTAGAGTTCCACCTCCAAAACAGTGCTATTTTTCTTGTATTTTAGCTTAGTTTAGTATAGAATGCACCAAAGAATCAAGTTACTGTCTTTGCCTTGTTTAAATTGCAGAAATCAAGCAAATTGAGCAAAATACAAGCTGGTGCGGGCCGCACGGAGATAAATTCGACTGAAAAAGAATTTCAGAATTAAAATCAAGAAATCTCCAATTTTTCCAAAGAGTTCTGCGGCTTGTACAACCATTTTATGCGGGCCGCACGAACCAGAAAAACTCATTTTATGCGGGCCGCACAAACCTTCTTCCTTAGCAAAATCCAACCGATTTCCCATTTTGTGCAGGCTGCACGAAATTTATGAAGGCCGCACGGGAGGCCGCACCAATGCTAATCTTGCCTTATTTCGCGATATCTTCTCAGATTTGCTGCCATATTATGGGGGATTGCTTCTCAAGACACGGAAATTGCTATATATTGGCAGGGAGGCAGGAGGAGAAGGACTTTTACTTTAGCTTTTATTCTAGAAAATTCTCGACATCTCTTCTACCCTTTTTCGAGCGAAGGATTGAAGGTTGCTCGAGCGGAACAAAGTGAAGACGAGGGCAGCAAGCGAGGAGATTGGTGTAGTCTATTATTTTTCTTGTTTTTCTCAGTTTTTATCATGTTTACTCTTGTATTTCTTTTGGATGTTAACGCACCCGTGAGATGCTAGATTTTCTCTCTAGGGGCTTAGGCTTTAAGCATGAACTTGTGTTAAAATCTACCTTACTTGGATGGTTTTCTTTATGATGATTGTTTGTTTGCATGATTGTTCTTGTTGACTTTATTATTCATGTGATTGCGTGATTTGTGTTGCTTGTTAATTAGTGTCCTGCTTAGGTTTAATCAACTTCAATAGATTTGAATCAAGAATTGATAGTACCAAATTATGTACATGAATAACTCTAGGATTTGAGATTAAAAATAACTAAATCTAATTCTTGGTCCGGAACCACAAGGAACAAAGGTTGAATTGAGGTGAATGACTTAATCGTGATGCCTCATATTTAATTGGGACTCCTAGAATCGAACCAAATATTGTATGAAGAATTTAATCGTGAAGTATTGATATTTAGGGTAAACTAGGCTAACCTATGCTTATGGTCTAAACTGCTAGGTTGAAGGACTTAATCGTGAAGTCCGAATTGTTTAGACACGTCATTAATTTACGAAAGTGACCCTTAATGGTATTTAAGGCTTAGAAACTCCATCATTGCAAACATGAATTTAAAAACTAATTAAGTGTGGATTTAAACCAAGTGATTGTATGTCGATATTTCCTAGACTTCTCTCTTATCGAATCACAAAACTCCTTTTATTTGTTTTTTTAAATTGCTTTTGTTACAATTCAATTCTCAATCGGGTATTGAACTCACAAAACCAAATTTGCAACAACCCCCATTTACTTTTATTGCACATTTTAGGATTAATTAATTTAGTAGAAAGTAATATTTTCCGTTGTCTTTGGATCGATACCTATTTTACTACAATGATATGTTGTATGCTTGTAACCGACCTATCATTGTGTATTAAAGTTTTATAAATTTAAAAGTGAAAAAGTGTATCCAATCAATAAAAAATTCAATACCTAAAATACACAACATGTTGTTCACAAACAAGAGAAGAGTAGTGCATCATTTGATCAATAATACAGCCCTCGATGTCTTGCTTTGGATACGCAATGTGTAACCGAGTTGTCAAGATTGATCGTGCAGATCTTTCTGTGCTCTTCGAACAACAATTGGCGCTAGCTAAGCTGATTTATTTCTATTATATTCTGAGTTTAGTGCAATTTGTAAATATGTTGCTGTGGTATACTAAGTTAGGACTCTTGTAATTAAACTCTTTTTTATCAAGATATTTGTTGGCGGTAATTTGCCGTCAAATTTAAAAAAAAATCTAAAATCTAATAATTAACATATAATAAAAATCACCAGACATTCTTTGATATATAAATTTTATCACATCTAAATTTTCACATATTTTCAAGAATAATTGGTCTACCGAACATGTCCTTATTATATTTTCTTTGGTTAATCTGACGACGGGGATCAATCAAACATAAGAAAAAAAACAAAAGCACTAAGAAGACAAAAAGTCTAGCACAGGGGGACCAAAATCAAACAATAAAGCCATTGCAGCCGGTGGAACATAATTACTATCCTAAATCAAATTCCTCAAATTATGTAATATTAAAAGCCTGGCAGCTTTAACAATAATAAGATAATGATTGAATCAATTTTAATAAAATATCCACATCATCAGTCATATATTGGACACTTCAATTTTAAACGCATGATAGTATATTGAGTAGATTCGTTTAGAGCTCATAACTTAGCTTCCGTGTGTGTTTTCAAAATGTCAAAAGATTTAGAGTTTCTCATTTCTTAATTCATTTGAGAATTATTTCCAATTTTGTTCTTCAGATAATATTTTTGAAAATATGTTATTCAGATAATATATACAGCTATTAGAGCTTGAACTCAATATCATTTGAAAGTCATGTTAGTAACTTATCACTTGAGCTACTGATTAGATTCTGTCATCATGATAAAAATGTAGGTTTATTAGAAATTAGTTAGACTGATAAAAAAAATTAAAGGATTAATATCCATAAAGAACGAAACAATTTTGACAACTTGTTTTATATCAAGATATATAAATATATGTTTAAAAAAATACATACATGTTGTTAGTCTTATAGACAACTTTATTATGATATCCCACTAAAAATCATTAGATATAAATTGTTGTAAGTTTAAAGTTTTTGGTATACGGTAAAAAAGTTCCATTATTTTTTATAAGGAGGATTTAAATGCTTTTATTTTTTGTGCTCATTCATCGTGTCTTCACTTTTTAGTTTTTTAATAATAAAAAATATTTTTTATGTTAAAATAAAATCATTTGATGTGATTTATATTATTTTTTTCTACACATAAAATCATCACTTTTTATTTTGTTTATTATGAACAATTAAGTTGGAAAAATCAATGTTTAGGAATTATCTATATAAGTGATTTTTTACTACATCTTAATAATAATCAAAACAAACTTAAAATGTCACATTCCTTTATACGCGCATAAAGAAAATAATATAGATTATTTAAGTTTGAAATTTTAAGTTATAAAAAAGGAGGCATTTGAAAGTATATATCACATTATAAATATCTAAAATTTGAAATCATAATTTTTTTATAATTATAGAAACTATTAAATTAATAATTTCAAGTTTTCAACCTTTATCTAGTGCTGCTTCCAACTTTGTTTTCTTTTTTTCGTCATGAAGTGCCCCTCTTTCTTCTTGTGTCTCTTGATAAGATATAAAATTGCATTATGGCGCCATTGACTATAAAAGCCATTCCCTTTGCCGCAAAGAGTCTGAGAAAAGATGGAAACATGCGAAATATATCAAAGACAGCTGGAGCTCTGTTTCCATTGAAGAAACCAGTTGATCGATAAATCAATTGCGATTGGCAATATATGTGACTGTGAGAGTGTGATCAAAGGTTGTATTGTTTTGTTGGATTTATTAAATGGTATGCCCGTTATGAGAAACCCGAATCCAAAACCCGACCCGTTATGAAGATGTGCTGACCCGTTATGAATTGGTGCATTGGTTTTTATATAAACCATACCCTTCTCTCTCTATAGGATGTGAAAGTGACTACCAAGAAAGAGAGAAAAGACAGAGAGCACCAATAAACACTCTGTTAATGCTTGAAGGTTTTAGGTCGTGGAAAACGCAAGGCTTCCGGTTTCGGCTTGTGATTTCTTACAGAACCAGTGATACTGCTACGCTCGTAAGATCTACTTCCGCTTCCGCATAAAGATTAAAAGAGTAAAATTTGTAAGTTCTATCCGTTAATTAACAATTTATTTAAATAATCATATTATAGAGGAACGAAAATTAGGTTGGAAATAATCGTATATTTGTGAAGATTGGCATTGTATGACTATAGGTTTTCTAAAATACACATGTAAGCAAATATGCATATCAAAGCAACGATATTACGGGGTACTGTATTTTGTAGTTGACTTCTAATATAAATGTAAATTTTATCAATGTCAGTTATGCTAAAAAGAAATCAATCAGTTTAGCCACAATATCTTAGAGCATTTTCAAGAACTTTTTTTTGTTTAGTGGTTAAAGACAACATGGGAGGATCTTATAAGTACATCTTATGAGGTTGCTTTTTTTTATATAGATTGAAATTTAATTGAATTTTATTTTTTTTAAATATTTTATATAGTCGAGTGGTTAAAGCTTTATTTTGTGGTTGAATATCAAATATTTGCTTGTAGTCTAGTGATTAAAGATTTATTTTGTAATTGAGAGGATATGGGTTCAAATTTCAATTCAAGATGTGACAGAAAGTTTGTACTTAACAATTTATGGGATGAAGATGCTCTTACGTGATGCGTTTTCTGTTTTTATTCAATAAATTTGAAATCCACTGTGATATAAGATAAAGAAATGCAAAACTCATGTTTATTTCAAGCTGATGAAATCTTCCTTCTCAAAACGGAGGTAGCAGGGTAGCACTTCCTAGATTGACCAATGACCTTATATTTAGTCAAACTGTATGTAGTATAACACAAGAGGGCCACAGAGAAACATGCTCGAACTTCCTGAGTTTACTTTAGTCGGAGTGGTGGAACCGGACATAGAAGTTGGAATAACAAATGAAAGGTGAATCCAGCTCAACCAGAGAAAATAAAATAAGCCGGAACAAAAATTTTAGAAGATAAGATAATTGTATAATTATTTTAGACACAAATTTGTTTTACATATATATATTTTTAAAATATGATAAAAGAAGTATATTCTGATTTTTTATAAACTAAGAATAAACAAGTGCCGAATTCATGTCACCTAAGTAACTCAAAATTTGAGTTTAAATCCAGACTATCCGATCTACTTTGACACTAATATTAAAAGAACACAATGCACTTCGGATATAATTAATTCGGATTTTAATAAGATGATTCAAATCTAAATTCAAAATTTGAGTTACTTTAGAGGAACTGGACTCGGTAATTGCCTCCCTCTAACCCTACTTGCTATGCTCTTAGATGGTTGGATGAGAGGAATCTGCATCCTGTGTATTAACATACCATTTGAGTTAATTTTTTGAACCGTCCGATTATAATTTGAACTAATCTGATTCACGTCTATAACGCACAGATCTTTTAATATTAGTGCGAATAAAAGTTGGACGGTTAAAATCTTAACTCAAAATTTAAGTTAATGCATAGGATGCGAATTCCGGATGAGAGTGATTGTGGCACTAAAACGAAAAGGCAAATGATGCTCCTGTATTTCGAGTTTTTGTCACTTGTCTTCTGTAACGCAAATTTCATCAATAATATTTAACGTTAGTTATAACTCGATCGCTACATAGTTTGATGCTCTGTACGGTGCCTTTGTGTGGCCAAACTCAAAGTGGACATGAGCTGAGGTGAGGCATGTGAGTAGGTTGCATGAGGTGCCGTTTGGAGGGACCAAGATGGTACCAATTGTGGCAAAAGCATTGGTATATATTGAAAAAGAAGCCGAGAGAAGAGACAAGATGCAAGTAACAAGCGTCCGTGCTTCGCTTGCTCCTGATCTGATCTCACTTGAAAATGATTTGGGCCAGCTCGCTGCCTCGGTCACAAGTCGGACCTGTGCATATATTACCTTGGTAAATTTTTGGTACATGGTATCGGTATAATATGTTTCAATTTTTTTTTTCTTTCATTTTTATGAGGTATCGCACGTTGTATGGGAAATGACGTATTCGGATCTACAGCTCATTTAATATGTCACCTTTATAATTTTAAAATTTTAATTAAATTTTATTCTTTTAAGTTTTTCTATAATTAGACTTTCTTCATATAATGTGCCTGTATGGTTTAGTGGTTGAAATTTTTTCTCTCCAGTTGTGAAAATTTGAATTTGAATTTCATCTACCATAGATTATGTATTTTATATTCAGCCCCTCAATTTAAATATTTTAGTTTTGCCCCACCCACCCACCCCCCAAATGTTGAGATATTACATGTATTACCCTCTTTAATTTTTTGTGCTAGTTGTACTGCCTCTTGAAGGCTTAGTTAATGAGTTATAACTAAGTTCTTGATATCGTCTCATGTCAATGGATGAAGTAAAATTAGTCAAGATATCTATAATAATAAGATTATGGTAGCCAATCAGCATTACCTAAAATTCATTTAATCTGTATTTTTTTTAGGTGGTCGAATTTTGTATATTTTGCGGATTTTCTTGATGAAAAATTCGTAAATATAAAACATAACTAATTATTGATAATAATGAAAAATATAAATACAATACAACCAAATAATAATAAGGCTTAAAAATAATAAGAATCTAAAAATATATATAATAGTCGAGCAATAACATTCTACGCAATCCAACACAACATATTTTAACTAACAAGAAGAACATCATTTATTAGATAATAATTAATAAATATATTGTTTTAAGCAAAATAAAAAAAATGAACAAATTGAACGATGCATAAGCATATTTATCTTCGTTATTATGTCGGTTCAAAACATAATTCACAACTATTTCAAAAATTATGGAGTGAAATAAATTCAAATATATTATGCAGTCTGTTCGGAATTTCATTGTGTTGTTTTTATTGTTATTGTTATATTTATATTTTTCGTATTTAATAGAGCAAATACTTTTCTCTTTCAGTTCTTTAATTTGCACAACCAAGCAAGCAAATTAGCTATGGTTAACATGAACGCATTGTTCTTAACCCTATATAGTCATGCAAAAACAAAAGAGGGTGCAATTTTGCAATGTTCTTTTACCGTATATGGATTTGAGAGAGAAACCCCAAACCTTAAATCGAGGAGATTTTGAGATTTTAACTAAAATCTATCAAATTAATTGTAAACCATAAATTTTAAGTTAAAATCAATCTATTTTATAAGTTTACATGAAAAATTTATAAATTTATAAATTTGTAATTAATTTAGTATAAAGTCAGGGTAATTTTTTTAACAAAGTAGGTTTGGCTCCATGCAGCACAATGACTATAGAATCTAAACAGTGCTGCACATAGTTTGTGCGCTGCATGAAGCCAAAACTGCTTTGTTAAAATCTTAACCCATAAAGTCAAGCGGTAAAAAAAAGTCTTTATAATTAAATCTCAATGCATTCCTTTTTCATCAATTATTTAACTGTTTTACTATACGTGCATAATTGCACCTTTTTATGGTAAAAAAATTATTCATATATGTTTGTTGGTCTTCTATATTATCTTGCTTAATTTGTTGCATGTTATTTGTATTCGATTTGGTGCTATATAGAGAGAGATATTATGTTGTTTATCCTGCTATATATGGAGGCTAGCCTCTAATTAATATATATATATAAATAAATAAATCGCCAACGGCTCAAAATAATAACAGATGGCAAACTATGACCTGCCAATGCCAACTCATACACAACAGCTGGTGTAAGACATTTTTGCAATCGGCTTATAACACCCAACAGACGATGGCGTTTCTATATTAAACAGTTAATTTAATGACAAAAAAACTATTATTCTCATTTGTCCCTTATTTTCAGCTGATGGCGTTGGAGCTGAACGCCATCGGTTCTAGCCGAAGGTATATGTGTATACCTTTCCTATCGGGGCGATAGCCATCGTTTCGAAACCCGATTACGAATTGCGATTTGAACCGATGATGAAGTGTTTTTTTGTAGTAGTGCAGTGAGAAGGTAACACCTTACAGTTCACACATTTCTTTTATTGCAGATTTTATTTTCAGTTCTTTTAAAAAATTCTAAAGGGACCGGAAAAAAATCACTTCTTTTAGAGATCATACTATCTAAAGGAACTATTTTTTTTCGGTTTCTCAAGGATTCTCTAAAGAGCCGGAAACAAAAACTTCGGTTTCTTTTATAAGATGAAAATATGAATGCAATATATCTAATATCTTATATTTCTTATAAAATTTCTATAAATAAAAATTCTGCCTTCCATGAATTTCAAATTTCAATGTTTAAACAAAAATATTTTACGGTTGACCAAAATTTATTATATCTACTTCCTCTATATTTGATATCTACGAGCTAAAAGAAAAGTGATATTCCCATGACAAGAAATATTATTGGCATAACTCAATTTATATAATTTAATTTTGGATGGATTTATGCCTTATAAATGATTTTTGTTATAAGAAGAGGGATCCACTTATATATTTTTTTTTTGTGATATCGGATTACATCCTACATTTTAAAGTCCAAACAGTCGATATTAAAATGTGCTTGCAGATTAAATTTTATATTTTATATTTTTTTACTATTTATTAAGATGGTACAAAAATTCAATGGTCTGAAAATAGTGATTTGTAAAATACTTAATAAATAGTAAAAAAATTCAAAAAATATAAAATTCTGCAAGCACATTTTAATATATCCATCATGTTGAATGGTTTGAATCAACTGTTTGGACTTTGAAAACTTTACAAATGTAAGGTGTAATCCGGTGTCATCAAAAAAGGGTGTAAGTGGATCCCTCCCTTTGTTATATATACAAGTTTCGTTTCCTTAATATTTTGAATCTAAAGAGGTAAACAAGTATATGGTTCAATTTTATTTTATTTTCAGATAAATATACCATACAATTTTTTTTTAGAAAAAATAAGGATCTAGTTCTTATTTACTTTATTGAAAAAAGGTTTCTAAGAGAATTCAGAGTACAAGTTTGAGAAAAAATTCAACATAGTTGAATTTAAAAATAGCAAAATTAAAAGAAAATGATATCTTAAAATTCTTCTTCCACGAAAACTCTTCTTTCATTCAGTGTAAATAATTCCATTGTTTTTGCACCTCTATATTAATATTTTGTATGGTTTCAACCTGATTCCTGAAGATTCTCGAGCATCTTTCCCTCCAGTACATAAACATTGCAGAAGTACTTCTCTTGGTACAATTTTTTTTTAACATCATATATTTTTATTCTCTCGAATTAGATATTTCCATAATTGAAATTAAAAAAAAGACGATTCAAATACTACTTAAAAAACCATGAAAAATATCATATCGAACGGCTTATGTATTATTGTTTCTCTTTCTTCATTGAAAATATTTTTGTTGTGTCTAAAGTGTAACAGTATTCTTAAAATGATTGTTCCTCATGCACCTAATTGCTGTTCTTCATAAAATATAGTTTTGACATTTTGAAACTATTTTATTGTTTAAAAAAAGGAGGCGGGTTGACTAAATTGGATTTCGTTGAAATCATTAGTTCAAAAGTTTTCTCTTGTTAATTACAATTTTATTGTTAGTTTGTTTCTAAAAGTTTTCGATTGTTAATTACAATTTTATAGTTTTTTTTTTATGAAATCAGATTTTATTGAAATCATTAGTTCAAAGAATAATTATTTGAGTATCCTCACTCCAGTACTCTCAAAATCTCTGCACCCTATTTAGAGAAATTATTTACTATGGTCCCCGCTAATTATTATTCTAAATCCATGTAACACCCTTCCTATATGGTCCCCACTAATTATATGGTCTCACTTTTCCAGTTCTCACACTCGTTCCCAAGTCAACCTTCATAGATATAAATACTTGGAAAATAAGATATTAATACTTTGATGCGTAACTTGTTATGATCATCTATTTTTTAGTCCTCAAATCGTCCCCGGGTCAACTTACCTCTAATGAAGTAGTGGGGATTCCGTATCACCGCAACAACCTTCTCCAATCGCCCCCGCGTCAACTTTCCTCTAACAAAAATAGTTGACCACATAGGTATAAATACTTCAGTGCATAGGTATAAATACTTGCAGAACTTGATATTAATACTTTCAGACGTCATCCAGTGTCATATGTAAAAAAACTTGCAAGTATAGGTATAAATACTTGCATGACGAGGTATAAATATTTGTGTGACGACGAGTCCGAAAGTACGTCATCATGGATCTCATTTGAAAGAGAAAATTGCGTAGAAAACATTCGTAGTTTTAGATTCGTAAAATTCCTCACAAATCGTTAGAAATATGGACGAGATTGAACGGAGAAAAAAAATCCACCTCTATAAACGTGTATGGCCCCCCCATGTAGTTTGAATGGTCCCCCACAGGTATTTATAGTGCGGGTACGTTTGAGAAATTTGATTGGGAGAATTATTTACGTAAATATTTGTTTACCTCATATGTATAAATATTTCCTTACATATGTATTAATACTTTAGAAAAAAAATTCAGTGCTGAAATTTTTGCGGTCCCCCAGATAGTTATGGTAGTTATTGGCAGGGGCGGATCTAAGACTTAGCTAAAGGTGGTTAAGCCACCCCTATAATTTCAAAATTTTTATTACGCATATAGAAATTTAATTGAATTTTTTTTTTAACTTTTTATATAGCCCAGCCACCCTTAATAAATAATAAATGTTTAGTTGTAACCTAGTGGTTAAAACTTTATTTTGTGATTGAGATGTCTTGGGTTCAAATCTCACTCACCATAATTGTGCATTTTAATTTTCAGCCACTCCTATCAAAATTTTCTAGTCCGCCCCTGGTTATGGTGCGGGTACAATGTGGGTGAGGCGGGCTGAAGGGAATCGCTATTGGTTGCTTAATTAGCTCATTTGTTTTTTCATTCAATTATAAATCTTCTTTTAACTGAGATTAGGGGTAAGGATTATATAAGAGTTTGGACTCAATTTGATAAACTCTCGTCAATTTATTACCGTTTTATACCAAGTTTTCTCTATTTTCTTAAATTCGCTGAATCCCGTCCATCATGCAAAATTACTTAAATTGTTAGCATAACATTTATTTTGTGTTCCCTCCAATCTAAAGTCATAACTTTTATTTTGTTAAAATTAGTGATTTTTATCTCCGTTTGTCGAAAGATTAAACACACTAGCAATACAACTTGGCGTAATCTGACTACATCAATGCAATTATGCAGAGTTTAGTTTATTTAAATAATTTTAAGATCAGTAGTCACAATGATTAAGAAACTAAAATAAGTAGAAACTCAAATTTAGATTTGATAGATATTAATCAAAAGAATTTAATTATTTGCAAATAATGCACTCACCAAAGTTAAAAGATTATTATTGAGTTGGTACAATCACATAACTAGAGAGGTTAATTAATAATAAAGTATGTAGCTTCGAGGAAAATAAAATAGCATGATGATGTCTTCATGTCTTCACCTCCACTACACCAATAGCTATGTCAACCTGCCTACAAAAATAAAAATACAAGAATAATAATGAAAGTTAAATAGTTAATTATGAAGTTATTTGGTAATTTCATGATGCGTTAGAAAGACCATGGGCTAAAAAACCATGACCTAATGGCAAATGCCACCACAAGGCTTTTGAATCCTGTTAGTAAAGAAATAGCAGACTTTTTTCTACACAATATAACTTTCTATAACACAATTATACTAATCTTTTAAAATTATCTGGTTAATTTATACCACTTACCTTTACCCCTTCATAAATTGATATGATTTCGAACATGGTTACTCGTGATCGAATGAGGGTTCTTCAAATATAACATATCTTCAGAGATACAGATACTCTTTGATATTCATTTATGAGTTACCCAATTAGAACCATTGAACAATAATTACAAGTGTAAAACAAATCACTTACCAGTATATACCGTTTTAGGCCTGGCAATAACCACCGACACAGGACCATTCAGGTATGATGCAACCTTTATCATATTAATGACAGCTCTATGTATAATTTGAAAAATCATGGAAAAGCAACAATGAATCATCAAGCTTTAGGAGTGATAGTTGCAATATAGTCTTTTTTTGAATCAGCTTCTTGATCATATCATCCTCTAAGATCTAACAGATGAAAAAAGAAACAAGCTTATCATCAAAGTACAAGTTAAGTTCACATTTCAATATTACCAACCGGGTCATGGCAACTTGATCTCAGTGTTAGCTTTTTTTCCTCCTCTTTTCAACTAAATATTTGATATTTTTATGGGTTACTTTTGGCAAAGGAACTTGAGATTAATTGAACAAGCCGATATGGCTCATTACTATACAAGTCCTGTACAGATGTATACAAGGTTAGATATACTGGTTGAATTCTACAGTATTTGTCAGTAGGCATAATTATTACAAAAGCAAAAGAGCAATATTCCCTTGCACAAACCACAATTATAGTACAGACAGATAGTATCACAAAGATATTCCACGAATATTTTTTTTAAACTACAGATAATGGGAAAAAAAATGAAACAACCTTGTGTTGTTTTTCAACTAACTGAGAGATTTTTTCGGTCAGATTCAAA
This sequence comes from Carex littledalei, assembly GCA_011114355.1. Lineage (NCBI taxonomy): Eukaryota > Viridiplantae > Streptophyta > Magnoliopsida > Poales > Cyperaceae > Carex > Carex littledalei. The sequence goes on along the minus strand of CM022101.1, from coordinate 2,219,482 downwards.
GCAGCATGAAAAATGTCATCAATGACAGTCTTAGAAAACGCCTTTCTATCCAGCCTCCATAAGAAAATATTTGCTGTGTCCCGTGACCCTTGTGACTGGATTTTCTGCAATTATTGTTAAAAACTAAGCATTACTATAAAAAAAAAATCCAAAACAAAAGTTAAATCGTGATTACCTTTGTAAACAATTAGGGTTAGAATGGGGAACAAACACTGTAAGAACATGAAAATCAGGGCTTTTTTGCACTTTTGCCAGTTCAAAGGCTTTTTTTTTTTTTTTTGACAAACCTAATCCTAAACAAATGATGAGAATGGATGTGAAAAGGGAAACATATACACAAAGAGTCCTGTGTCTCTTGCCTTAGATTCGATGTATTCATCCTTCCAAAGCCTGTACAGCATTTGATGAGCTTCTTTCTTCTCAACAAAAGTAAACTCTGCTATCTGTTAAAAAAAGGCATTCAAATATTTAAAACACAAGCTGAAATAACATATCATGACACTGTACCCATCATGTCCTGCAACTGTAGATCCTTGCCAGGAATCGTATGAAGCCTGAAGCCACATGCCCATTTGGTATTATATGCACCATTTATAAATTTGTGTTTCGAGGCATAGACAGTATCCGATATTGAATTGAGGTTAAGTCTGTGTTTCCAGCAAAGGCACCTTTGCAAAACTATTATTTACAATACAACATAGAACCAATAGACAGACTACTTTACATTCTTCATCAACCTTAATATAGGAATAAACACCAAAAAAATTAAAGAAAATAAAGAGGAGCTAGTACATGTCCAGCACCGGTACACTTAGATTCCTGGCAAGGTTCTGCTACTAAATTTAGATAAAGCTTCTGCATTTAAAGCTCTAATTAAGATTACTCTATCACAGTGTATTGCAAAAAGTGAAGGCAAAATTTATGCTGCATACCCATATTTAAAAACAAATATAATTACATACCCGGTCAGTCTCGATTAGTTGACCCCGCGTACTCAACAACCTAAATATCTTATATCCTTGATCCCCATATCTTGCTTTTACTAAAGCCTCTATCTGTTACGAGAGAGAGAGAGAGGGAACATTAATTCAGCATCATGCTAATTTACAACTAGGATTTACAAAGTAACAGCACAATGTAGCATCATGCTAATTTATTTAATTCAGCCTAAGCTTCACTTCTAAATAAAACAGCAAACAGAGACAAAAAGGACAAAGGGCAAAATAATGAGGTCTGCTAAAAACCCAAATCTGCTATTGTGTGGTACAGCACATAAAATGGTATGCTATAGGTGTCAGTTATTGTATTCCTCATAAAATGGCACTTAAACAGGAAATCTAAGTACATTACCTCGTCATTCTGACAAGCTTCCAAAGTTTCATTTAAATCTGGAATTGCAACAATAGTTAAAAGAAGCACAGACACCAAGACTACTTCACTATTGTTTTAAATAGTATACTAAAAGATAATGGGATAATTTTTTAAGATGACCCTGAACTCTTTTGAGCTTTATCATTTATGTTGGTTCAGTTTAATCCAACAATACAAGAACATTTGTGTCTTTTGCTAAATCCAAAACCAGGAATCTTTTACTCCAATAATCTATTCGCCAAAAATTTGATTTTTTAGAAGAAATTTAAAAATTTGTTCAAGAATTCAAGTATGGGACTGGAAAGAAACTTTATACCTACATCGTAACAAACAAAACCCAAATGTCAAGTGTCAATCCAATAAAATACTGAGTTCGGGGGTAGTTTCTGGAATTGCCCTGAATAAAATGCTGTAACTATTACCAAGAGAGTAAATTGCCTCTAATTTCTCCGTAGATTGTTTGCAATGGAGTTCGTCAAGGATTGTTCTCACATGATCTAGTGTCATCGAGATGCCAGCCGGCTTGTCTCTTAACTGATCCAAAATCCTATCAAGTGTTGCACTCACTACAAAAGCATAAAAAGAAGGACAAATGTCACTTTATGAGTAAACTTTGATGAGATCTTTAAGATTTTGCAAAGCATTTCATTCCAATGTCAAGTAGGCAGGTTATTTCTGTAGCATTTCATATGATTCTTATATGAGCAACTAACACACCAGATTCTTTTATGTATTGGCAGTGATACCAAACCGATAAAACAAAAGTTATGTTTAATAAATGCAATGCCGAAACCTTTTTTATGTGACTCCAAATGTCAATTTCTTACTGATACATGCAAACTCAAAACTTCTGAACAGATTGAATTTCAGTTCATACCAGATTGACAGGAAACATGACATACTAGAGAGGAAATTTCAATCAAAAACACATGTTACATCACATCAATGCAAGATTTGGTTGCCTTTGCAAATCTTTAGGAAAAAAAAATGTCAATCTGACTTGCATTGAGCAATTCACTTGGAAGTTGGTACACAAAATAAAAAAAATAAAGCATACTCAACAGAATGTGATCTAGTACCTATGACATCCTTAACTTTTTGTTCAGTGTTAGCCTCCATGATCGCTTCGAAGACAACACCCGCATCAACACCAAGTCTGGATCTGACATTTTCAGCGCATATCTGAGGACAACAAAAGGGTAAACAGAAAAGTATTCAATACAAAAAACAGCAAAACAAAAACTCCAATTGGCTTGTAGCATTCCAAGGGACTGCATGCACTACTGCCAGGTCATGAATTGATAGCCATTTACATTTTAATATTCCTTTAGATTAAAAATCTCGCTCATTAGCAGCTAATTTGGTTCACTACTGGATACTGACAGGTACAGGTAGGCACTAGGCACTGCACCTGACCACCAAAATCAGATACAATATCAGTTCAAAAAGAAAGGAAAGATCAAAACATCTACCTTCGTCTTGAGACAATACAAAAGTTTCTCAAAATTTGCCCTCCAAAATTTTTCAGTGACCGAGACAACAGGATCTAGATCGCTCTGCGAGGTCTCATGTTTCCTCTGTTACAAGTCAGATGATGAAAATGTAACAATGCACATACATATACTGTTAGCCAATCTGTCTATTTTTATAGACTGCTCTCAGACAAATGTATCAATAGCACGTAAAACAGTACCAGAACGATTGATCATTATAAAATTTCTCTATTTTATTCGTTATGTTTCTTTATCATTACCCTAAGCACAATTGAGCTCTCAAACAACCATCATTCAAGCAATTAAGAAACAACACTAATACAACACACAATATTTTGGCTAGCACTTGTTAGTAATGGTAGGAACGAGCAAAACAGTACCAAAATATGGTACTGTAATCCTTGCAAACTAGCAAGTGACCATAACCATACCTTATGACCAGTAGCTGAAGAATGATTTCCAGTTCCGTCCTCTGCACTCTCTACTGAACTCTCTGAGATTTCAGAAAACCTCTCGGATGCTGCGAGAGTAGCAGCCTCGAAAGCCTGTTGTTCTATAGAAGGTGGTTGTTCCACTGTCTGAACCAAAAGAATGTTTGCTTCAAAATAATAGTAGAACAAAAACAATACCAAAATAGAAGTCCTAGAAATATTAAATGCCTTATTATTGGATGTACTCATTCATAAGCAACACAAGTACCAGAATGTCACGTATGACAAGTACTCAGTGAGAGGTATTAACATGTACGAAAAAAAAGGAAAGATAGCAGGATTACCATAGCACCACGTCTTTTAGTAGGCTTAAGTTGGTCTTCTGAGTCAGGATCGATAAAGGGCTCAGGCCGAGGGCATTGCTCCACGTAATGCCAGCGCACAAGATTGTTGAAGCAGGCACGCAACTCTGATTGGTGATTTTCTCGCATTGCTGTACCACATGAGCAAAATAAAAAAAAAATACATTATCATGTTATGAAATACCACATGAACAAGGACAATATAAAATTTTCATAAGACCTACACAAATATCACATTACTCCATACTGGTATTCAGGTCCTTTACTATTGTGGTGAGACAGACAAAATTTGGTAGTCAGTCAGTTTACCAATGGATGTTAAGTTGTTAACTATCTTTTGTCACTTATGAGTGTGTGTGTGTGGCTTTTGCCAAACTAAAGCGTAAGCTTGAATTGATCCTTGATCTCTTCCTAAAAATGAAATCAACAACAAAAGGAGAATGATAAGAGTACCTTGGTCCATGTGTTGCTCTTTAGAGATTGATCGCTCCACCAGTTGCTCAAAAGTGAGTCTCCCATTCTGAAGTAGACCCTCGAAAAGAGCTTCGGCCTGAAAAATAAGCAGTTAACTTTGAATATTTTACTCCCAAATTATCAAAGATCCATTGGACAATAGCAAAAGACAAGCCAGGCAATTTGAACGTTTTTTCTTTTGTTGGTAACCACCAGATTTGTATGTACGAGTCATGACTCATGACCCAAATTCATTGTTTTGTTATTCTCACATACCTCTGGACCAAGGTCACCCTTCACAATAGAAAGAAACTTGGAGAATCGCATCCTATTGATTATGTTGTCAAAGATGGCCATGTATTGGGTCATGGTTTTGTCACTTGATCCTAAAAAATATAATCCAATCACAGGAAAAAAAAAAACTCATCATGTCAACAATTTTGGTAGATGCAATCAAAACGTGAACGTTATGTTGTATATAAAGTCTCTTCACAGTAAAATGGGACAAAGCTATTTTCTATTCATCATTTTAAAGCATGAAAATTTCCATGTCTTACTAGCTATTGGCATATCTCTCTAATAATATAAAAAAAAAAAAAACCCACGAGATACCCATAAACTTCATATAGGAAAATGTCATGCAAAGTTAGGAATTTCTTGTAGAAATTGAGAATTAACCAAATCATAAGCAAATTGACATTTTTATGGTATAAAAAGAAGCATTGGATTTTTCTTTTTCTATTTCTTTTTTTAGGTCAGAATTTAGAAATAAAAAATTGACCTTTTCGAGGAGTGGAAAAGGCCTGGACACAATTGTGCTGGATAAGTACGAAGAGGCAATTCTTGACATTGGAACCCATCATATCAGTAAATCGGACTATCTCCTGAAGTGAAAGGGTACCGTGTTGTAGTAGGCAGCCGCAAACTTTCTGTAATCAAAATAACAACAATTGCATTCATATGTTGAAAGATAATAGTTGCTACTACCAATTAAACTCAATAAGGTTGAAAGACACATTTCGATCAAAAGAGAGGGAGAGTTACTGCGACGAGATCGCCAGAGTGAGAAGAAATAATCTCCACGGCGAGCTTCGTGGCATGCTGTCGGACCATGGTAAATCGCCGTGTGACTGAGAGAGTCAGAGAGCACAAAGGAGAGTGTTTGAGTGAAATAAAGAAGCCGATGTGCCGTGTGCGATGTCGGAGGCGAAGCGAGACGGCGAGAGCGATTGATCGATAAAGAGAAGAGACAAAGTCCAATAATACCGGCTGGCTCAACCGGTAAATTATCATGTATGATAGCTGACCACCATTACCTATCAACTATAGCAGACAAATTATCACAAAACATTCAAGGTATCCAGAAGATAAGCACATGGTAGTGAAAAACTGGAAAAAGAATCTGAAAATTTCTCACAAAACATTCACTATTTAGCAAGTTCAAGCTTTGCTCTGCCAACGACGGCTTCAAATCAAATAAATCCCACAAAAGTAAGGAATTAGATTTGTTACCCGAATTTGGATTTCTCTTGGAGAGGGTGGCGTGCGTGGTCAGGGCGAGGGAGCGCAGCGTGGGCGCGGTTGGGGCGGAGGGAAACCGCGAGGAGATAAAACTACGAAATAAAGTATAAACTTTTCTTTCCTTTTTTTTTTCTCTCTGACTGCGGGCGGATGTTCATCGGTTCGGTTCGGTTAATTCGGTTTCAAAAATAAAACCGAACCGAACCAAAATTTTATTTCGGTTTGTGCGGTTCAAACTGAAATATATTATTTTTTTTATTTAAAGCCATTAATTTATAATAAATCAAAGTATATTAAGAAATAAACCGAGGTATTAAGAAATAAATCGGGATATCAAGAAATAAATCAGAATATTAAGAAATAAACTGACGTATTTAAAGCAATTGATTAAGAAATAAACTAGAGCGGTCCGGACCAAATTCATAATATATAAAATTTCGGTCGGTTCGGTTATTTCGGTTTTCAAAATTTTCAAACCAAACCGAACCGAACCAAAATTAGAATTCGGTTTTAAAAAGTAAACCGAACCGAACCATTAAACCGAAAAAACCGAACTGTTTGGTTCAAACTAATTCGGTTCGGTTCAAAACCGACTAAATCGGACCCAATGAACACCCCTACCACGAGGTTCCCAAAAATTTTCAGTTACCACAGCGTAAGATTTTTCCAATTCTACCATCCACGCGAATCCAGTTCGCACACCAAAATGGATTGGTACGCGGACTGAGTTGGCACACCAACTGTTCCGAAATTGATGGTTTAGTTATGACTAAAATAAATGTGACGAAATCCGCTTTAGTCATTTGCTAATGTAATTGATGGACATAATTGGTTTAGGAATACATAAGGATGACAGAAAAGTATGTGCGCACATAAGGTTGACAATACATAATTAAAAGAGTATGACATATTGCTTAAGTGGGAGATTGTTGGATCATATATCCAACGTTGTATTCAATAAGGTATGGTCCATAAATATGTAGAATAATTTAGGCAAAGATCAAATCATTGATGGACTGATTCTGAGATTTGCAATTCAGAAAACTGTCATTTCAGAGGTTTGTGTGGGCCACACGGATAACAATGCAGCCGCACGGATTTTGATTCGGGTTTTGATGCAGTCGCACAAAATATCTTTTTCAAGTTGACAGATAACCAGATAGGTTACTATATATAAGAATTGGTCCCCAAGGCACAATATAACATAGAAAAACACAGAAATTGAACATACGTTTTTCTCTTTAGAAAAATACAGATCTGTGTGTCTTCTCTTCTTCCACCATCAAAGAATAGAGAAGAGAAATCCATTAGGAAATTTGGAGAGGATTTCTCAAGGGTTATATCTTGCTGTCTTGGAAGACTTGATCCACGACCATATGACGAAAAGGCGAGAAAGGCTTCTTGCCATTGGAGACTTGTCTCGTGCTCACGAAGACGGTTGTTACTCTACCAAGGCTTTGGATATTCCATGACAAACAACATGAAATCAGGTATTATGTTCCGCACTTCTGATCTATGTTTTGGATCTCTTTGGCGTAGGACGATCCTTAGGTTAAGGTGGTGAATTGTTTCTCCTTTCTCGAAGTGTAAGTGTTTGACCCTAAATGAGATGTAATTGTTTGATCTCTAGATAAGACTTAATTATTTGACATTTATGATTCCCCAACATTTAATCCATCATTAAAATTAAAAATACCTCCTAAACTCCACGCATCAAATTAGGGCCGCATCCTTTTTGATACAAAAAAAAAAATTCAAACTATTTCGTCTTTGATTAGGCTTGGATTATATGACAGTCTGTGACACATAATTATTCATATATAAGCTCCATATTGAACTAATGATAAAAAGTGTTTTCTTAGATTTCCCTTAAAAGAACCAACATTCTTAAGAGTTACCTTGATTATGTTCGAAGATTTTCAATTACTAAATTTAAGGATTGATTCAGTACAGATAAATATTTACGAACTAAGTTTTTTTTTTTTTTCCCTAAAGTTCAAAGACCAACTTTTTTGAAAGAATCTATTTTTTTTTTTTAAAGAAGTTCAAAGACCAACTTAATTAATGGATCTTTTAAATGTTAAATAGCTTAATTTAATCATAATCTAATTTAGATCCTTTTAGTAAAAGTTCATGAATTAAATATTAAAAATTCCCTTTCTGTAATTATTTTATAATTTCATTTCAATATTGTCAATGATCCTTAATATAATTAAAACATCAAACAAAAAAACCACATCTTAATTACACAATTAGCTAAAATATCTCTCTGTGAGAAACTGTATGTTTAAAATTTAGTATCTGCACTGTAGATATTTTGAATGCTTTAAACTAATCTCATATTTAAAAAATTACAAAATCAACATCTGAGACATTTATTAAGAAACCAAGTTCATGACACATGTTCATAGAAGACACTTTTATATAATTGCTTAGTATCCCAATCAAGGCAGACAAGCAGCTAAAGCCATGTCATTGTTTTTGGATAAGTTTTGGTAAGATGTAGTAGATTATAGTTGTTGAAGTTGATCAACTCCATGAATAACCAAAAATAAAACCACAATGTAACCTTTTTCCTGTTTACGCTAGCTACTCGGTGTCATGTTATAGTGAGAAGCTAAGGGTACCTAATTTGGTCATTTAAGCCGTTGAATTCTAGTTATGTTAATTATCTATGTCAAAAGCAACCGTAAAAATATATATATATATTTATATAAAGATTAGGTCCAGATAGGTGCGAAATACTGGTCATGATCCTGTTAGCCAACTCCAACTAACCAAGAGAGAGAGAGAATTCTGGCCAATCCTACCAAAGAAATTAACATAGAAAATAGTATCTTCATGTCGTCATATCATGCGATTTGAAGCCAGGCACCTGGGTTGTTCAAGGTCTTAAAAAATTCCCAATTTGTTCATGGCATTTTCAATATTCTAGAATGAAACAATCTAGAACTTAAAAAAAGGGAATTTTTATTTCCACAAAAATATGGACGCACTTGTATTTTAAAAAAAATGTTGCAATTCGTCTCAATGTGGTAATTAATAACAAATGTAACTTAATTAGAAGCTTCTATTCCCACAACAAATATATCACGAGTTTTTATTAGCACGATTTTTCAATAGTTTGCATATGCTATCGGTATGATATAGTCAAATCTACTCTTTTTTATAGTAAATTGGGATTAAATAATTTAACTGTTTAATATATGCAAAAAATCTCTTATTCAAGTTTCGAATTTCGAACATGTAATCTCTCATGCGAGCATTATTTTATCATTAGATCAAAATTTCTTAATCGTATTATATTTGACCTAATCTGTGTTAACGAGAGAAAAATATTTACTTTTAGACTTTGACTAATTTTGTTATTGGTTTACTGTTGCCAAACACGTCATTATTAATATATACAATAATATTATTTTTTTATATAATATTTCAATAAGATAGGATCACACACAAAAAAAAATATCGGCAAGATCTTTAAATGATAGAAAGTTAATCTGTTCCGAGTAATTAATACTGTTCATATTAAAATGAATTTGTATAACTTTTTATCCACAGAATGATGATAAATTGGAAAAATGAAACAAAAAAATAACTCGAACAATAGATTAAAAAATGCACACAACAAAATTAATTATGTTCCACAGAGAAATCACTGTGGATAAAACAATACTTTGGGAAGAAAAATATTTTCCACAATTAGAGCATAATCTATGTAAAAAGGATCTGGTTTCAAAGATATTGTTGATAAACCAGTATAAATCATAACTGAAATAGACGATAAATTAAAAAAAAAAATGCAAAAAACAAAATTATATTAAAAATCAACATCGATAAAATGTACAAATTTTTCCATAAAATAAAAGCATAATGCATGTACGTAGGTCGTAGAAGGATCGAGCGTCAAGATTTTGTTGGTAACTAACCATGTACCGATAATAAACAGAACATACGAGTATATTTGCTTAGAAGATACAAGTACCTTTGGCTTTCAAATAACCACATACAAACAAGTCGCTTTCTCGTTGCCAGTGACTCGTCACACCATCTGACATACTTCTCTTGCCACAGAGAACCACCAAACGAGAGAAGAAGACCGGAGACCATCCAAACTCCAAAGTCCAAAGAAATAATAGCGCTCAATACGACAAGCGTAAGATTTAAAAAATGAGAGCGGTTTCCGTTCAACTCCCCTCCTTTAATAAATCGCTTTATGTCGTTGATTAATTTGATATATAACAGCAACACTACTCCCGCCTCTTCTCATTCCAAATCGTTTCACCTCTTTCTCTCCCGCCCCGCCTCTTGATTTTTAAGTAATAATTGTAATCCCGATCAACAATCGGAAACAGAGCGTAAGAACACAGAAGCAAAGAGAAAAACAAATTATAAGAAGTAGAGAAGAAATTTGAGCAAAATGGGTAAGGAACCAGAGTTTGTACCTTACCCGATACATGAGCAATTGCCCGGTATTGACTACTGCATTACCAGCCCTCCCCCATGGCGTTAGTCTCTACTCTTTCTCTTCCTTTAACTTCTTCAAGTAAAATCTTGTTTTTTTTTTTTTCTCACTTTCTCCTTTTCAATTATTGTCTGTCATTAATAGTTCTTGTTTTTTTTTTTTTGGAATTCTTGAAATTTACAGACACGACTATGTTGGTAGGGTTTCAGCATTATGTTATCATGCTCGGCACCATTGTTTTAATTGCAACGATCTTGGTTCCTCAGATGGGTGGTGGTTATGTAAGTTTCCTGCTCTTTTTTTTTTTTTTTGAGAATTCACATCCCAAGTCATATTAATATTGCCAGTGAATATATGCATAATGAGTTAATGACACATGCACTGATGACAGTAAAAGTAGCGTTGTGCGGATTAATTAATGTGTTATATGTCTAGCTTTTATATTCAATTTTTCTTCAATGGCAGGAAGAAAAGGCTAGAGTGATTCAATCAATGGTTTTTGTAGCTGGAATAAACACCCTGTTGCAAGTCTATTTCGGGACCCGCCTGCCAGTTGTGATCGGTGGCTCCTTCACATACCTTCTACCAACTCTTTCGATTATTCTAAGCAGACGCTACACGTACTTTATTGATCCCTATGAGGTTTGTAATATGGTTTCTAATATCAAAATTGACTTCCAAGAAGTTCTTCATACTGACTAATTTGTTTCTTCTAATTTATCAGAGGTTCTACCATACTATGAGAGCAATACAAGGGGCAATGATATGTGCTTCTATCTTTCAGATAGTTGTCGGATACTTCGGTCTATGGGGAGTTTGCATAAGGTAATTAAGTAGTGTTATGATATGAGAGAATTGTGTAATATAATCGAATGATATAATGGAATTTGCATGATCTGCTAAATTAATTCTTGTTTTTCCATTTGGTCAGATTCCTTAGCCCAGTGATTGCGGCTCCTTGGGTAATGCTATCTGCGCTCGGGCTTTATTACATTGCATTCCCTGCAGTGAGTATATAGCTATGATTTAATCATTTTAATATTGATTATGTTACCAATGAAAAAAGTTCTTATGTAGAGCAGTTTACCTAAACTTAATGTGCATTTTCTTCTTTCTAGCTGGCCAACTGTGTTGAAATTGGGCTCCCGGCACTCATAATTCTAGTTGTTCTATTTATGGTATGTTTTCTTTTGTACTGATAGGATGGATGTACTATTTAAGCTGCCTTTTCATTTCAAAAGATTAAAAAAAAGTTGGACAACTGCACCATTACTAGTTGAAGCAATAAGTGATAATTGATTAAAACAAAAGTTACGATTGAGCTAATGAGAAGGTAAAGAGAAAAATCACCATTTTCTAAGGCTATGGAAACAATTTATGTATTTGTTGAGCATACGCTTTGAGAAAATGAAAATTCGTTGGTTCAAATGGTATTCCTGTTTCTTCATTAAAAGTGAAAGAAATAATAAATTTGTGCTTAATAATACAGTTAGTTAATCTTCTAGAAGAGTACATTGGTTCACACAATGGAATAGTTTAGTTGAACACCAAACCTAGTAGATTAGGTATTGAGTATACACCTCCAAGAAATAACTCTTTTCTTTAAAATATTCTTTACAGTATGCTCCATATGGATTAAATCAAGGCAGTTTTGTATTTGGTCGGTGTGCGGTGCTAGTTACTATTATTATTGTTTGGATATATGCACATATTCTCACCGCTGCTGGTGCCTACAACGGAAGACCACCTGAGACACAATATAGTTGTCGCACAGATCGTGCGGGAATTATTTGGGGTTCACCCTGGTAACACCTTTGTTTATTTGCTTTTGAAAATAATTTTTAATTTATTTATCTGAGAAAACACAATATATTCAATTTTTTTTACATGCAGGGTCAGAATTCCATACCCATTACAATGGGGAAGACCTCTGTTTTATGCTGGAGATGCTTTTGCTATGATAGCTGCTTCATTTGTTTCTCTTGTTGAGGTAATTCACCTTTTCTAATTATGTTTTCTTTTTACTTCTATTAAAAATCTGAGACAAGCAACCTGATAACTGATTTTAATTTATTTTCAGTCAACTGGCACTATTATTGCCGTACAAAGATTCTGCAGTGCCACATTCGTACCGCCTTCCGTATTTAGCCGTGGGATTGGCTGGCAGGTACAGTACATTAGTTTAAGATAAACATAAAAAATTATCGATTAAATAGTTTTTTTTAAACAAATATCACATAATCTTTAGTTGTTATATCTTGTAAATATATGCATCTTATGTGTTTTAGGGAATAGCCATCATGCTGGATGGCCTATTTGGAACTGCAAATGGATCTGCAGCATCTGTGTAAAGATCCCTGTTCTCATATAAAAATATCATATTCCTTCTAATAAATTAGAAATTTCTAACTTTAAGTTAAAACAGTGAGAATGCAGGACTTCTGGCTGTCACAAGAGTCGGAAGCCGTCGAGTTATTAAAATCGCAGCTTGTTTCATGATCTTTTTCTCAATCTTTGGTGGGCGCCATTTTTGTTTGTATTACCACATGATTTTTACTCACTTCTCTATTTTAATAGTTTGGTTCTAATGCCTCTTTTTGTGTGACATTAATTTTGATACGAACAGCAAAATTTGGGGCTGTTATTGCTTCTATTCCAATCCCGCTATTCTTTGGCATATATTGTGTTCTCTACGCTTATGCTGGTAATCCATTGAATTCTTTACTTGATAAAAATTCATGTTTCATTCACCACTAATCAGATAATCGGTTCCTACGTGTCGTTGTCAAATTTCTTTTTATTTAAGCCCCTTGCTCATTAGTCAAAAGTACACTGTCACTTGAGTGTTGTTACCTGCAGTCTTGACTACATGCAAGTAAATTTGCTGCTACCTGATTTTTACAGTAACTTCCCAATAAATCAAAGTTGAGTCAAGTTAGGGTACACATCTTTAATTTGGTTTGTATATCTTGGTTTGAGGAGAAGAAAAACAAATAACTCACCGGATTTTTTTTTACTTTTGCAGCCTCCGCAGGAATAGGCCTTCTCCAGTTCTGCAACATAAATAGTTTGCGAAATAAATTCATCATCGGCTTTGCCTTGATTTTGGGTTTGTCAATTCCGCAGTTCTTCCGAGAATATTTCATTGAATCTGGTTATGGGCCAATGCACACACGTACTAGAGCGGTACGCTAATTGCACTCTATTAACTCAATTCTCTCATACTACCTCCTCAAACCTAATAGGAAATAAATACTTTTTTTCTTTTTTCTTTTGGCAAAATGGTAAACTACCAACTGTTATCATTGTTTCCCGGAAACATTCACAACACAACCGTGCAAAGCAAAGCTTCAACCGTACCAGTGCTGGTACAGGGCTATTTTATTGGGGACATACTAATTTGGTAGTACTTAGTTTTAACTTTTAAGACAAACTTATATCACATTCCAAATATCACTTATGATTTTAAAATTTTGATGTGAAATCTTGTATTTTGCAGTTCAATGATATTATAAATGTGATATTCTCGTCTTCGGCAACAGTAGGGGCCATAATAGCATATTTGTTAGATTGGTCACACTGCTATCGGGATGACTCAGTTAGAAAAGATAGAGGTTTGCATTGGTTCTACAAGTACAGATCTTACAACGCCGATGCAAGATCCGAAGAATTTTACGCGCTTCCTTACAGCCTTAGTAAATATTTTCCTTCATACTAGTTGCATACAGTTTTCACAAACATATATAGAAAATGGAAACAATGTCATATTTTTTGTTTATTTTCTCTTTTCCTCCGTGTTTTTCTTTTGTTCTGCTAAGAAGTGGAAATTTAATTAGCCCAAGTATCCCACAATATCATATCATTTATGTACACAAAGAAACATCTTACATAATGAAATACTGATTTGTTGTCGACAAGATATATTTAGATTACACAAGTTAGCAGAGATACTTGTAAAAAATATTCTGGAATTCTGGATGTGACTTTAATTCAGTATGAGAATTATTGTATGTTGACTTTATAATTTATATCAGCTCTATTTATATTTGACATCAAGAATATGCAAGTATTTCACTGAAGAGTGAGTATCCTTAAGGTACCTGATCGCGTAGAATACTCACAGCTACCTGATCGTGTAGAATACTCACAAGTCACAGCTGAGTCAAAATTAATTCGGTGCCTATTTGAAATATAGAGGATCCGCTTTGAGATTCATATCAGATTAAAACAGACGACTCAGATCTCATTCTACATGTTTTGCACAGCACATTTGCACTGGATCTGAATTCCAACATGCACGACTTCAATGGCAATAAAAACTAACATTTATAAATCATATCAGAAAATCAATTCCAAATCAATTATGGCACCTTAGCAAATCAAACAAGTTCCAAAACATAATAATAAAGATAATTACAAAGTCATCCAACTTGATCTGTTATCTCCGACAACTCCTATCCTTTTTCACTCGAAAAAGAATTTGTCAGTTCATTAAAAACCAAAAAAATTGAAAAGAAAAAGCTTACTAACAAGCTCAGATTGAACAAAATCAGAAAATAAAATAAAAGGCAAATCAAAAGTAAAATAATAGTGCCATGTGCAATATCAGAACAACTTGGTACACCGTACATGAGGAAAAATCACTAGAGGTAAAGTTCTGTTGCAGGTATCCAGCACCTAAAACGACCTTGTACCAGTCGACTCAATTATCAAAATCAGCTAATGAAAACATTCCAAATCAATCTATGCCCCATTGTTGCAATTTGGTCAATGTCACTTTCAAGTTTCAATATAAGCTAAAGTGGTGAAAAATTCATGGTTTTAATTACACACTAATCCGAAAGGTCAAATGAAGTACTCTCAACCTAAAACATAATGAAATATAAATACACACTAATTAGTCAGAAACTCAGAAATGTAATTAATCTTAAAGTAAAAAAGTAAGTTCAATGTTTTTTTGTAAATTCCCCCAAACTGAAAAAAAGATGAAAAGGAAAAATTGTAGGATGTGTATCACAGTAAAGAATAATAATATTAATGTAGCAACATAAGAGGAACATGTTAAGATTTTAGTACATTTATAAGGGTAAAAAATGGAAACCAGAAAACCTTAAGTGCTATCCGGTTGAGTGGATCGGATTTGGTTCGAGCTACAAAACCACCCCCATGTTCCCTTTCTTTGAGACAGCATACAAGTGATAATATTTACAAAACATTCTACAGTTTATACCACATTCGAATATTCATTGTGAACCATATTTATATGAAGGGAAGTTCAAACTAAATCATCATCCTTTAGTGGTACAGGTAAAAAACTAGAACTAAATTTTTTCTATTAAATTGTTAGTATTTAATAATACATCAACAGCTACTTACAGGTATCTTGGACCTGAAGTACAAATAAGTATCAAACAACAATCTCTTATCTTTAAGTACACAAACAGATGAGGAACTTGTGCGCTTGTCCACAGCTAAACAAACACCAACACTTAGGAAATGTATGCAAAAGTCGAAACATGTAAAGAGACATTCTTTCCACCAAAGGAAGCAAAGGGGATTCGATCAATCAGGAAAAGAGAATGCGTACAGAGTGGGTCCAGTAAATTTACAGGACAAGACCAGATAACATAAGAGCACAGGCGATGAGAAAGGGAGCAGAGTTGAAATGCAAAGCTGAACAATCAGCGATTGAACCAGCCCTTTTGGGGCTGAATCATGTCTTGCCCGGCACTGCCGTTCATCAGCTTATCCAAGACCACGTTCAGATCCACATTCTGGCCGTTCTCTGTCAGCTTCCTGACAGTTTCTCTCACCTGCTCCCTTGAGAACCCCATCATCACAACCTTCTCCACCACATCGTCAAGAGGCACCCGGTTTCCAGATCCTGAACCAGGTCCCACTGGAGCTGCTTGGGGCAACACCTTTGCAGTTGGTAGATTCTTGTATTTGTCCCCTCCACTACCAACACTGCCTGATACAAAAGGGGAGTTGGGTTTCATCCCTTCGGGCCCACCTCTGTATGAAGGGGAACCCCCACCGAATGGGTAAGGATCCACTGGGGGGCTATAGCCAGGCCGGTTGGTAGGGGGTGATTCATTAAACATGCCACTGCTAGACGGATGGGGCGGAGGCGAACCATAGAAAGAAGGTGGGGGTAGAGGCCCGCTAGGCAGAGATTGTTGCATGTAAGGAGTAGGCCCGCGTGGAGGGTAGGGCTGAGCAAGGGGAGGCCTGTATGGGAGATTGACCTCTTCGGTCAGAGGCTGGGATGTAGGGTTTGGGGAGTATGGTGCATACTGAGAGGGAGGTGGCACCTGTGCCTGTGGCTGAGGATGTGATGGGCTTTGCTGGTAGCCCCCCAACCCTTGCTGGGCCTGGGCTTGAGATTGAGGCGGCTGGTGGTATGGCTGCTGATGGACGGGATCCACTGGCTGTGGCTGTGAGGGGAAGTAGGGGGGCACAGACGGGGTCGCGGATTGATTCATTTGAAGAGGGTATTGAGGCATATTTGGGGCCGGGAGGGCAGGGAGAGAGGGGTTTTGGTTTTGAGGTGGGTATAGGATTTTGGGCGGTGGAGGGGCATTCGGGGTGGGGAGAGAAGGGGGTTGCGGGGAAAGACCTTGAGGAGGGGGTGGTGGGGCCTGGAGCTGGTGAGGTTGCAGGGAGAGAGCAAGAGTGGTGTCTAGGGCAGGAGTAGGAGTAGGGGCAGTAGGAGTGCTATCAGAAGAGGGCTTCGGTTGGCGTTCGCTTGGGGATTGGGGTTGCAGTTTAGAGAGATGGACTTGCGTCTCCATTATCTCTTGCTTGTCCCGAAGTATCTGCACCCCTGATTGCACCTGAGCCAAACCAAAAAAACACCACGCAACTATTACTCTGTTCCAAACCAGTATTATTCTACTTTACCAGGGCTGGTGGATTCATATCAAAAGGGAACAACTTGTCGGTATGGTTGCAACTTGCAATGTAAGAAACACGCCTGAAAAGAAGCATGATATGTAGAGTGTGGTGAACTGACCTCAAGCAAGATATTCTCAAACTGCAGCAATTTCCCGTCTGTGGCACCAGCATAGTTCCCGACAACAAGCTTCAGATCATCCATGGAGCTCTCCATGCGGTGGGTCCGGCTCTCCAGCTGCGACAGCCGTGCACTCACTCCTTCCAGTGCATGGAATAGGTTGTCCACGTACTTCTTTACTGTGCCGTCAATTTCAGCCACTGAGGCAGCGCTATAAGAAGGTGCCACCGTCCTCGCTTGTTTTTGCGTCACTTCCGTCCGCACTTGAGGCACCAGTATACCAGCACACTGTTCAAGATCCAAGGGACAGAAGTGCCAAAACATATCAAATCAAATTAAACCAATAGATATGATAATTTTGTGGACTTGGTACAAAATCTGAATCTACATAGGACTGTCTGACTGTCATCATTATATTCTACTAGATGCAACTATATTGTGAGAAATATTAACCACAAAAAATCACCTCAAAAGTTAAGATGAACTTAGTGACACAAAATTCAACCAAAATTCCTAGGCTCCAAAATTTAACATGTAATCAGTATCAGAGAAAATAATATTGTATTAATATCAAGTCAATGAGCTTATAAGGTGAGGTTATCACTGGGCTTGGCACAACAATTTTCCTATCAGCGGATTTCTGAAACAAACGATCAAAGATGAAATAGCCAGAAAAACAAATAATTCTGAAGCATAGGAGACAAAACTTACTGCCTTAAAAGACCCAAAACGCTTCTCTTCAAAATCACTTCAGGTTGCAGTTAAAGGTTCAACACTGACTCCTAATTTAGAACCAGCAAGTTTACTTAAGAAGCAACCAATTTAAGCTGGGACATCACAAAAGTCAAGAAATTGCATTGCTTTCAACCCCCTGCCCAATGCCGACCCTCTAATTAGTAATTATTAACCCAAACTCCACCACTTGTTCGAAACTACCCAAGAAACTAAGGAATATCGAAAAAAAGAGGAAAAGAGAACGAGGATAGAAGCGTTGCCTTACCTTGAGATTCGATGGTGCCGTCCTGGAACCGAGAGATCCCCAAGTTGAACCCGACCCACCTTCTGTCGCTGTACCAGTATCACCACTGGTACAAGGAGGAGAGAATCCGACGGTGCGGGTGGACTGGAAATCATAGCTGGCGAGGATCTCCTCCTTGGTTGTAGGAGTGTCGCCATTGATGTGGCGCGTCGAGCACTCTTCCTCCTGAGGCAGAGGCTGTGCTTGGTGATTCATCAGATCCAGTATTTGCTTGTCCATAAACTGCGATGTATTCATCTTGGGTTTCTAGCCCTCTGTTGAATGTCGATTTCGATCTCGATTGCTCTTCTCTTTATCTTTTGAAGTGACTGTGGTACGCAGTACGCTTGTCCCCCCTCTGTAGAAAACTAGAAATTAACAGAAGAACTGAAGAAGCTAATTCTTCTGTGCTCTTTGAACCCTGAAATAATTAAAGCCTCGAGAAAATTAGTTTTATATCCACTAAAAATTTTGAATTTTCCAATTTCTTCAAAATATTCTATTTTCAGTTTAAACTTTCACTGTTCTAACTTTATCATCAAAATATCAAAAATATATTATTTCTTCATTAAAACTTTGCATCGTTTGTTATATATTTCTTTATTTATTCTATTATTAACCTTATAATAAAAATTAAAATGCCATATTTATCCTTCCTCTCAAATAAAGACATCTATTTATTTTTTTCTTTTCTCAGTTCGGACATCCAATTTTAGAGGGACAAAATGCAACCGAGATTATTACAAATATAATTTAGCTCCAGTTGGTATATCATGCATAATATGAATTATGAATTTAAGACGACTTTCATATTTTCAACTTCTATACTCATTTTATTAAAAATTATTTTCTTTGCACTTAAAATGGACCAAACTACAAATCAGTTTGATCTAGATTCCTGATGTGCATGTAATACTAGTAAAAATTAGTGCCTAAGGGCTTCCCTAAAGAAAATATTAGTAAAAAATTAGTGGAAATATTTATATTTTTTTATCAAAGGCAATGAAGAGCAAATACTCGTCAACTTAAATAGCGCTAATGCATGACTTGAATATTTGTTTGTTAATATCTTTCGCCATAATCCATATTTAAGTTAGCTATTTGTAGTCATTCTAAATGATTTTCCAATCAAGTCACTTTGTAACTTTTTCATCCAAAAAATTAATAAAATATAAGTTTCCGTTAGTATTTTAGATGGAATAAGCATATTCCATTAAAATTTTGGACTAAATGAGTATATTTGGTTATATTTTGGACGGAATGAGTATATTTGGTTATATTTTGGACAGAATGAGAATATTCCGTTAATATTTTGGATGGAAAAGTTACAGAGTGGCTTGATTAGAACAAATTAAAAATTCAGTGGCTATGGAGGGACAAATCAAACTTGAGTGACCAATTCGTGACAAAGGACAAAGTTAGTGATTTCCAGTGAAATTTACCCTAACTTTTAATAAAAGAAGTTAATCAGAGAATAATTGAAAGAAAAGGATATAAGAAAGGATGTTTACTTATATAAATTATAATAAAAAAAAAAAATTAGTTTCAAGTTTTGATATGAAAATGGAAGTTTTGTAAGTTCTGATGGGCACATCGGTAATTAGTCCTCAGTTCTGATGGTAAATATCATATTTGGAATTTTGGTGGATAAATTTAAAATTTACTAGTTTTGACGAGTACAATACCAATTAATTCTTAACCCTCTCATGAGGCCTTGTTTACTTTACTATATTGTTTATCCTGATTAGTGATTACTAATATTAAAATTTGAATCCAACACAATTATATCAAATTGTAAAAAGAAATTTAGTCCACCGATCAAACACATTAATTTTTTACATGCAGATTTTGCGGATTATACAGATTAACAACATTAATTTTTGTTATTTTAATTTTATAATTAATAGATTGGAGGCGCCTTCTACGTGATTTTAAGAAAGGTGTAACTCCTATCTACATTTGAGAATTATAATCTCCATTGTTTATTTTATCTTAGAGCATCTACATCTCTGAAACTCTTAGAATTTCTAAATAACTGTTAACTGCTTTTAAGAAATTATAAATTCTAGAGTTTCTAAATGTTCATATTCCTGAAACTAATTTTAGAGTTTCTAATAAGCCACATCATTAGTAAATTAAAATTGATAAGCAACATCAGCAGTAAATTAAACTAATTTTAGCGAATACAGGCCAATTGTTTTGCCACGTTAGAGTTTATAAAACGATTTCTTAATAAGAAATTATTGAGCAAAGTTGCTAAATAAGAAATCCATCTACATCCTGAAACTGATTTAGTAACTGCCACGTTAGATTAGAAACTCTAATAATTTCATGGATGCAGATACTCTTAAAGCAACTAATTAGAAATACGTGGGAGGCATTAATTAAAACAACTTTTCCATCCAATGAAGTGACTCAAGGGTCTAACCTTTTTTCAGATCGAGCATCCAAAAATACACCTCAAAACAAAACTAATAATGTATAATAATGTACCTCAAAAGAAACAACTTTACAAAAATAGTTACAATGCAAAACTAAAAAAACATAACAAGAATTTAACGCAAATCATCACTAAACTTTATTACAAATTTTCAACATGCAATATTTAAGTAAGAACAATTGTTATATCACTGACAATATATTTTTTGAGAGAGAAATTTTAAACTCATAAATCCAGTATGTAGACGTCCAAAGCATCAAGTTCAAATTAATTTCGAAAATATTCAAGTTGTCATTAATTTTCTTATTTTTGTTATTTTCATTTCATTCTCCTCCAACTTTATTAAAATGAACACAAGCATATAAGATTATCAAGTATTAATTACTAAAGATGAGCAAATAATAAAAATAGAATATATATATATAGAGAGTGGCTAAGATCAAAGTGGTATGACCAAGGCCTTTGGTGCTACCAAGTCGTTTTTGGATTTACAAAGTCCAAACGGTCGATCTAAACCGTTAGATGTGATCTCTATATTAAAATCTGCTTGGAGACCAAATTTTACATTTTTTGGAATTTCTTTACTATTTTTTAAGCCACTTTGAAAATTACTGATCACATGGTCCAGAATTTGGTTGCACTGTTGTTACTGTTCATCCGGATCTGCCATTTTCAAAGTGGCTTAAAAAATAGTAAAAAAATTCCAAAAAATGTAAAATTTGGTCTCCAAACAGATTTTAATATAGATTGAACATCTAACGGTTTGAATCGACTATTTGAACTTTAAAATTGCCAAAACTAATTGGTAGCACCAAGGCCTTGGTCATACCACTTTGACCTTAGCCACTCTCTCTCTCTCTCTATATATATATATACTCTATATATATATAGAGTATGGCTAATTTGCTGCTGGCAGCATTTCGGCCAAGTGCTGCCAGCAGCAAATCTGCCATTCTGATGTTCAAATAACCGATCCGAACCGTTCAACATGTTCTAAATATTGAAATGTGCTTGGAGACCAAATTTTATATTTTTTGGAATTTTTTTACTATTTATTAAGCCACTTTGAAAATTCCAGATCATATGGTCCAGACTGTTTTTACTGTTCACCCGGATCTGGAATTTTCAAAGTGGCTTAATAAATAGTAAAAAAATTTCAAAAAATGTAAAATTTGGTCTCCAAGCACATTTCAATATTTAGAACATGTTGAACGGTTCGGATCGGTTATTTGAACATCAGAATGGCAGATTTGCTGCTGGCAGCACTTGGCCGAAATGCTGCCAGCAGCAAATTAGCCATACTCTATATATATATATATATGTATGTATAAGTTATTAATTAAGAATGGATCAGAGAAGAAAGGAGAAACCAACCTATGGACCTGAGATGCATCTTTTATCTCGTTGTAATATTTTTTTTTTTTTGCAACTTTAATAATTAGATATGTTGTACATTTATTGTGCAAAGTTAAGAAAGATATAGTCTAAAAGTAAATTGGATAATGGAGATAAAATTTTCCTTAGTTTCAATAATTAAAATCGTGCCCTTATAACACCACCACAAAAAAATTTAAAGAATTTAGAGAAGGAAAACTAATATAGTAATATGGCATAACATCATCTGATCATCACCACCAAACATAGCAAAGAACAAACTGCCCTTTGCGTATACAGTTCTTCCTTTTCTTTTGTTTGCTTCTTTTTTTTCTTTATAAATCACTTGGAGGCTTGGAAAACCCTACAAATTACTAATAAATGAGTTTGAATATCGTATTAACAAGGATCTGCTTGCAATGTCTCAATACCACTCAACATGAAAAGGAAATTATATGAGAAACAATCATGGCAATACCTACTTGCTGAAATACCATATTAACAAAAGCACAGGATAGATCAATCAAGTCATAATCCTTATATTATTATCAATTTTAAACAGGATAATTAAGAACTTTTTTTTGGTACCCAAACCAGGCTACCTCCTCCTCTGAGATGCTCTGCCGGCCTCGCAGCGAATCTTCCAGCCCTCGGATGACCCCTATGTATGATCCCAGCTGCATGATTCCTTTTCCTCCGATTACCACCAATTTGACCTCCCCATTCGCTCGACTCTGGCAAATTTACATTTTTGCCCATCCCCTTCTCGTCCTTGCAATTCCAATTTTCTGACCCAATCACCTCACCTGCTCCAAGGATTCCTTTTGCATCTTCATGGCATGGAGTCTGATCACTCAACTCTGAAATATCGATCATTTTTCCTTTACCCTTCGGCACGACATTCTCAATTTCGGATCCAATCACCTCCTCTACCCCATCGGATCCTTTTACAGCCTCGCTCAAGGGAACTACTACACTGTGATTTTGCTCTGATAAATTGACCTCTTTGCCCTTTCCTTTATCCCTACCGTTATGCATTTTGAATATTTTCTTCTGCACAGGAACTGGAATAGTTAAACTACTTGACTCGGTTAAATTGACATTTCCACCCTTCCCCTTCCGAACTGCATTATTCTCATTTTGGTATATTGCCGCCTCCTTTGTGGCATTACTAGATGCATATACCGCCTCGCCAATTTTGAGGTCAGTCACCTCCATTAGCAACTCAGAACCTTGCACCGGTTCACCGTTGTCCTTAACAGAAAACTTTTTCCTGCTAAGCTGCTGCTGCTGCTGCTTCTTCTTCTTATTCTTCCTAAGCTTCATCTCAGCATCTTCATTTTGATCAAACAACGCCATCACTACCTCATGAGATACACCGGCATTTTCTGGTAGAAACATAGAATCAGTCACCTCCATTAGCAACTCAGAACCTTGCACCGGTTCACTGTGGTCCTTAACGGAAAACTTTTTCCTGCTAAGCTGCTGCTGCTGCTTCTTCTTCTTCTTCTTCTTCTTCCTAAGCTTCATCTCAGCATCTTCATTTTGATCAAACAACGCCATCACTACCTCATGAGATACACCGGCATTTTCTGGTAGAAACACAGAATCAGCTGATGAAACACCAATGCTACTGCTGGCACCAGCCGGTGGGTGCACAGGCTCCCATACCCAACTCGATTTCCCGCAACCGCCCTTGCAGTTGGATTGAAGGCTTCTTGCCATATCACAAGCTTTCTTATTGATCTCCACTTCAATCTGCCCTGATTCATCACCTTCCTTCTGTACTTTGGTTTGTTCAATCCTAGCCTTCCGTACCTCCTCTTTCTCCTGGAGCCTCAATTCTCTGAGTTGCCTCAGGCTAATGTAATTGGGGGGTAGAAGAGAATTTTTTTCCCCTTTCTCTTCCCCTATCATTTTCTCTCTCACTTTGTTGTCCTCTTTTTCTTTTTCTTTCTCATTCCCTTTCTCCTCTTTGAGCCGCTGCTCTTGGAGCTGCTTGAGAGAAACGTAGTTAGGAGGGAGACGAGGACGGTTTTCAGACTCTTCTTCTCTCCCATTCTCTTTCTCTTTTTTCTCCTTGAGACGCCATTCTTGGAGCTGCCTGAGAGAGACGTAGTTGGGAGGGACATGAGCACAGTTATCAGTCTCATTTTCTTTCTCTTTCCCCTTCACCATCTCTTTCTCTTTATCCTCTTTGAGACGCTGCTCTCGGAGCTGTCTGAGAGAAACGTAGTTATCAGACTGTTTTACTTTCTCTTTTTCCTTCTCTTTCTCTTGCTCCTCTTTGAGACGCCGTTCTCGGAGCTGCCTAAGAGAGACGTAATTGGGAGGGAGAAGAGGTCGATTATCGGGTTTCACCTCCTCTCGGAGCAAGAGAGGAGGGTTTGTTCCCCCGATTTCCACCATTGATGCCTCCGTTCCCCGTGAAGAATCGGCCACTGACAAATTGACTGAGCGGGTTATAGCAATACTTGAATATTTTGGGGAAGGCTTCTTTTTAGTACAGAGTTACTTTACTGATCGGAGTCTCGGAGAGTCGGAGACAAGATGCTCACTCCGGTGAAATTTTTCTGTGGCGCGTTTCGGGCTTAATTTGTAGTGCCATAGATAGAGGTCTGAAACGGAAATCGGTTGGGCCGTTTGGCTATACTCTGCCAATTAATTCATATCACTCAAGATTTAGATTGAATTCATATCGCCGACGGTACCGTAATAGGAAATCTTTTACAATTAGTTGATCTGGACCGTTCTTTGTAACTTCGCACGAATCTCAAAGTCCAATAATACTGCCCCCTAAGTCAGCCCGAATCCCAAACCGGCTGAAAGTTAATCTCAACCGTAAATAGCTAATTGTAAAAGGGAATCTTTTACGGTACCGTCGAGGATATGGACTCAATTTAGATTAGGAGTGAAAACGGAGTGAATAATATTTTATTCGTGTTTGATTCATATTCGAAAAATTAAATATAAATATTTGATATTTAAATATCTGTGTATACGAATAATAAATATATATTTGTAAAAATTATGTTATCCATCATTATAATTAGATAAATATTATGAATTTTAATACTTTTTAATAATATTTATATATTTTTTTAATAAATATTTGATCAGATCTGTATTCATATCAGTATCTGTCTAATATTTAATCTGTATCCGTATTCAAAAAAAAAAGTTATAAATATAATTTTACTACTATCTGCTCCATATCCAATCAGTTTTCACCCTTACCCAAGGTACCTAAAAAAAATGATTTCGAATCTCCTTATATATTAATATATATTTAAAAGAACTCTATACATTAAAAGTCTGGAGTCGAATTAATTCATATTGAAACTCAAACACGGTGTGGGTACTAAGTTTGTTACGTTATTAGTAATATTTGTAAAGTCCGGAAGATACCGAGTAGATTTGACAAGATTATATTTGATACGTCATTATTTACTATTACAACAATTGACATAATGCTAATTTAGTATCATATACAATTCATTGATGTATTATGAATTGAATTATGATGTAAGCTCACCAAGTAACTTGAGAATTCTTGACTGAGGTATAAATAATTCATACATTAGAATTCATGGGAAGCATTAGATTTTGTAAAATCAATGGGCAAGAGCAAAATTATATGGTGTTTTCGAATTGTCGGTTGTTGGTGGCGCAGTGCTAAATGATATATCTGCACCGGATAAGACTGATTGATTAGGAACATTTGTTTGAAATTCTAAATTGGTTGTCTTTTTTTCTGCTGTCATGTTGCTACGTTGGTTGCATATATTTAACAACATTGCATTTGACAAGTATTTTTCTATAATTAGACTTTTTATGTTTGCTTTGATTTGTAACAAATGTTATGTTTGGTGGAAAATATGTATATTTTTTATTTGCAATTCATTTTGTTTATGTTGTTATGACTTATTCTCGTGATAATAATTATGTCTCATTGTCAGACAAAATAATTGGTGTGTTTTGAGGTTAGTTGTTATGGTTATAGTATATAGAGTATCACATTATAGAGTTTTATAGTAAGATTTATATAATTCAAAAAATAAAATTGTAGTTTTTGGATGCATCATATCAAAAAAGATAAAAATTCACAATTTACAATTTAGTTTACAGAATGCAAAGCTTCAATTTACAGAGTTATGTGATAAGGTTTACAAAATTCAAAACAATTGGATGTAGCATCTAAATGCAAATTTTTTTAAAAAAAATTGAAAAATAAAATAAAATTTTGCAAAAAAATTAAAATTTGAATTTTTTTTACCGGTTTACAGTATTCAACGAAACTGTCTACAAAGTTATGTGATAAGATTTACATAATTCAAAACATTTGGATGTAGCATCTAGATACAGACTATTTTTACCTGTATTTGTTTACAGAATTTTAAAGTGGTTCCGGTTAGTTACTAGTTTTGAAAAATTGTTAGAAATCTTCTAGATGTGGTCCCAGTGGTCCTGATCAATGGTCTAAAAGTGGTCCCGGACAAAACAGTTAAAGTTGTTAAAGTGGAGGTTTTTGGGGACCACACGATAATGAAAAGTTATGTTTGCAGAATTCGTTGCATTGGTTTACAGGATTTAGTATTGAAGTTTACAGAATCTCGTGAATCTGGAGATAATCCAAGAATTGGTGTTCAGGGGCTGTTAGCAGCTTCCAAAAATAAATCAATTTTAACAGTTTGGATTTGTCATTTGAAATTCGATAGGTTTTGAAGTTAAGCTCATCAAAAACTTGATAAACTTAAGAACATCCTAGTTCTTTGTAGACGTTATTGTTTCCAAGGATCCTTTTTTGCTGTTGATGGGTAAGATGGATATATGATAGGTCGAGAAAATATACATAGAGTGAGATTATGGTACTTTGTAAAGTGCGAATCGATATGTGCTATGGATTTATATCTCTATTTCAAAGTCTAAATAGTCGATCCAAATCGCTCAACATGATCTCCATATGAATGTGTGTTTGAAGACCAAATTTTACATTTTTCTTAGAATTCTTTTACCATTTTTTAAATATGTTGAAAATCACTACTTTCGGATGGTTCAAAATCTTTAAATCAGCTAATTTTCTACCTATTTAGGAAAATAGTAAAAAAATATAAATAAAAATAAAATTTGGTCTCTAAATACACTTTTTATATAGAGATCATTTTAAACGATTTGGTGGGTTAAATGTTTGAACTTTTTCAATGGAGATATTGATCCATAGTGCGAACCGTTCTCCGCTTTGTAAAATACTGTAGCTTCACTCATATAAACATGTGAATTTTTTTGTTTTGGATGGTTGCAATTTCTCTCTCAGTGGGACTGCTCAATGCGAACGTGCTCATACAGACATTCTTTGCCCTTATAATAGTTTATTTTCGATGCCAATTGTAAATGTCAGGTTAATATGTTTTTACCCGAGTGTCATCATGTTTTTCACATTTCTTTGTTATTTTTCTTACTTTTTTGGAAGTGGTCCGTAGGCAAAATTCATCATCAGAAAAAGGATCCCTTTCGAGATTTGTGCCAGATTGAAATGGATGACTCAGATCTCATTCTATACGGTCAGGTATTGCCCTGGATCAGAATTCCAATTGAGTAGCAGCTCGAACAACCTGCAATGGAGCCAGACATTCCATTTGTGTCAGGGACAAAGCATCAGCATATACAAACCCAAATTGAACCAGTTCAGAACCATTAAAAAATATATAGGCCGTACCGCCCTGAGAAGAAGGCTTGAAGGACCAGCGGACCACCATCAACAAAGCATTGAAATTCTGAGGATACATAAACCCTTGGGGTTTGCATGCTGCTACACCCGGTACATAGAGATACCAACCCGGTACACTGAACCTGGTCAAGTAAAAGTTGCGCATCCTTCAATATTGCCTGGACTGTAATCTTCTCATCCTTATAAAGTATGTTCACACTTGGCCTTTCAGATAAGTTCTGATCCTTTGAGGTAACTCAAATTTTGAGTTTGGATGCCTACGGTACCCACACCAATCCGGTCCAGGGTGGAATGCACATGATCCCTTGAATATTCATGCCGAAGCAGAATTGATCACTTGTGACCTGATTATGAACATCATTCATAATTTTGTACCTATTTTCTTGTTATTTTGAATTGTTCGGGTAACCAAGCGGGTGCTTTATTACAGTCCAGATGTCAAAAATTGGCATGCTTCTCAAACCTACTACAAAAAGTGATAGATCGAATGAAATATTCACGATTTTGTTGTGTTTTTGTTTTTGCTCTGATGTCTCCAGATCTGCATCTACTCTACAATATATCAAGTGTATTGGGAGAAGGTTGAAGGATGCAATATCATTATCCTTTCAAAATTATTAACAATCCAGTAAGTACACAAAATCAAGCCGTAGTCAAAATAGGACCAAAGCATTTATGCTACACGAAAATCACAAATCTGATTTTGACATAACTGGTTAACATATAGAGCATATATCCGCAATCAAATTACTTTCATCAAATGAAATGGAATAAATAAACTGACATCATTGCCTGAGACTAAACGAAAATTCACGTCTTGGATATAAAAATGAACAAGGAGCTAATCTGTCAAGTACATTACAAAATTTTCATGATCTTTTTTCTGAAAAGTAACACAGAAATCTTTTTCTTTTCTTTTTTTTGAGGAAAAGCCCGTAGGCGGTAACAGAGAAATCTAGACAGTATATGAAGCATCCAAAAAGGAACTCTCTGAATTTATTTTTCTCCCAGAATAGCCAGTGCTCACATGCCCCTGCAAACCAAATAAACAAATTCATAGAATCACAAAATTCCAAGAGAAAAAAGACAAAAAGATCCTGTACCAGGCATGACATCAGGGCGAGCACAAAACTTTGAACTACAGGAATCAATACATAGTTATATACACGAAGTTACAGATTTTCTTTTTCCAAAAACGTATAGAGATCAGTCCTAAAAAAATTGCAAGTATGGGTAAAATAAATAAAAGACGGCGTACTATATGAAACTTTTGAAAATATATAGGTGCCAATTGACCCCAATTCTATCTTTATCTGCTCATTCAGTTTGGTGTTACATATAGCCACACCTGTAGTGAACTAAGTTGGCAGAAGTATGTAGAGGTACCAAAGAGAGTAAGAGGCCTAATAATTACTTAATTTTTTCTCACGTTCCAACTTACTATTTAAGCAAAAGTTTTCACTTCAAAAGAATTTTAGGAGAAGTTTAGTCACTACCAAGCAGTTGACATTGAACTTCAGATAATGCAATGCAAAACATTTGATGGATTGCTTCAAATTTTAACATCTGACTATGTCAGAAATAGGTTCATGATGTCTTTGACATATGTAAATATGTAATAACTGCACCCCTTTTTTCTTTGTACCTTTCTAAATACTGAGGATAAGTACAAAACGTGTCTTGCTTGAGAATTTTTAGTCCATTTTTCAAGATCAGTTAACTTTGTTTGAGTAGATTTGTTAAATGGAAGAAGTGAAGCTTTAAAGGCAGGTTTGTTTGGTTAAGAGGAAGGATGATCCTGTTTAAGGGAAGGGGGGAGGAAAGAATGAGATGTATCCCTTTAGATATCTAATATTTACAATTGGGATTCCATTATGAAATCCAAACTAAACAGCTCCACATAGGCACATTTAACAGTAAACTGACAGGAAGAACTTGATCATTGTATAAAACTAAATGTGCAGGGGATCAATCCAACAAAAAGAAAAGGTGCAAGTGCCTAACAAGACAAAGGGCACAAGTTCAAACTTCAAAGGTCAATTTTATACTTGCGTCCTATCGAAATCCCCAATTACCTGTTCTGCCCTGATCTCTCCTTTCTTCTAAAAAATCTCATGCAAGTACAAAGTACAAGACACTAATTCTAATATTCCAAATTTGCCTACTATCAGAAATAAAGCTGCACAAGTTTAAATTTTTGTTTGTGACACAGGCACATGTAAAATCTCCATTTTAAACTGTGATTAAAATAGAATTCTATGTCTTTCCCAGGTATAAGCTCGTGAGCAGAACAAGAGTTAGTTCTCTTCTCTCTATGCAATGTACTCTCTCTCTCTAATACCTCGACGCTGACTCCAAACCAAAAGT
Organism: Carex littledalei; assembly: GCA_011114355.1. Lineage (NCBI taxonomy): Eukaryota > Viridiplantae > Streptophyta > Magnoliopsida > Poales > Cyperaceae > Carex > Carex littledalei. Next base: position 2,189,444 of record CM022101.1, on the reverse strand, counting down.
ATTCCCAAATGATCCTAATTCATCAAAAATCCAACTGCAATTACCCTTCACACCTCAACAACTTTTAACTAAAAATTTCACAATCAACGAACCTGATCTTCTTCACTAGAATGGTGCGAAGCTTGCGCGCCAGTTCCTGAGATCTGACCTTGAGCATGAGTTTCTTCTTCGCAAGCACCTTCTTCTCCGAGTTCTTCAGGTGATAATCGACCCGGCTCTTGATCAGACGCTCCATCCCGCTTGCGCGCATCCGCCGGTCCATCACCGCCAACGCCATCTCCAAGTTGCCATCCCGCACAAACACTCTTATCCCCCTCGCCTGAGCACCGCCGAGCGAGTTCGCGGTGGCGTTGATGCTCTCTCCGTGGCGTAGGAGGAACGGATGTGTCAGAGATGAAAGGCGCTGCATCAGCCGGTTCATCGCCGCCGGTAAGTGCTTCTCTCCCGTTTCTTTGTTTTTCCTTGGTGTTGCTAAACGCGAATTCGGGAAAGGTTTTTCCTTGATCTCGGTTGTAAGCCCGTTTGCAATTGTAAAAGAGAGAGCTGAACCAGACGGAGGTTTCAGGCTTGGTAGGTTTTCGATGGACTATTGGGCCGATTTGGGCCTAATTTTAAAAGACTATTAGTATTTTTCTGGTACAGCGAGAAGACTAAAGATATTGACAGAACTATTTTATTTCACGCAGCGCAAGAACAAAATAAAAGAAGTATATGATTAGACAGATTAGTAAAGATAGCTCTGTCGATGTCTTTACAAAAGAGTGAAGCGTAGAACTGTGACCCCACCATTCAGTCGTTGCTCGACTTTCTTTTCTTTTTTGGTGCCAAACCAAACCGTGTCATGTTGTGGGGGGCGGTAACTTTTTTTAGTTTTGCTTGGTCGGATAAGTGAAATAACGTGATGGCTCCTTTACCCAAAAAAATCACGTACTAAAATCTAAAACCGCTAAAAAAAGTAAAATGAAAAGAAATCTAAATCCGCGTTATTTTGTCTGATCCAATTCCAATATTTTCTTCTCGAGTCCAAGTAGGCGAAATGCCTACTACCATTTCAATAATACAAAAAAGGTTTTTACAGTCAGGTTATACCGGAAGCGAAAGAGAACGGAGTAGGTCCAATGCCCATCGGACCCACTTTTAGGTTCAACGAGCATTATGACCGTCTGATCTAATTTAAGATTTCTGCGCACGAAAAATAAAATAGACACCCACGAAATTTAAAGCGTTCCGCACGAATTTTAAAGCAAACTAACGGTGATTAAACCCATCGAACCAAAGTAGGTCCGATGCCCATCGGACCTACCCTCAAGTGGAAGCGAAAACGTTTTATAGTAAACGGTCCTGCAATAATGCACCTTCTGAACCCAACACCTAATGGCATGATCCGGATTCAAAAAAATAATAATCCAATAACAGTATGATCCAACTATTCCAAAACCTGACTCAAACTGTCTACGCTTAATTACTAGCCGAAAACACTGAAATTGAGGGCAGTCCGATGGACATTAGACCAAATTTAATCCGATGTATGATCGGAACTTTTCAATCCGCATCGAGATTCGCACTGTCTGATATAAGATTCGTGCGGATCTTAACGCGGATCCAACGGCTCCTGCCGAGCATCCCACTTTAAAACAGTGTTGATATTAGGGAGAAACCGGTCGAACCCCAAAACAAAAACAAAAAAAAACAGAGAGAGATGACAGCAAGAAGAAGAAGTCAAAAGATTTATAAGAAAAAGCCCATTTTTTCTCTGTGTGGTAGTCTGGTAGAAGAAAAGGTCCAATTCCACTGGCGCATGTGCATCTCCTTTCTGACATAAGATCATATCCTTTTCACTGAGGTGTTGTTTGCGTTGCGTTTAACATCTCCGCACGCAAACTTTATTCAATTCGTGCTTTATTTACTTTAAATTCTATAAACTCATCCCTAACCCAGCCTAATGCCAACTTTTTATAGTGGAATTCTCTCCGCCAATATCATACTCGTTTCCTTTTCTGACCAATGACCATGATATTGAACTCGTTTCATTACTTTATACTGGCAGTGTGCATTTCTGATATGGAAATTTTGGTAACTTTTGGAGTTGTCAAATTCTCCATGACTCAATTATTAGAGACTATTTAAAGTAACTTTTGTGCAATCTTAATCCGTTTGTTGGTGCTTCATTATGTGTTGTCATTGGTCTCTTTTTTATAAATGGAGAATATTGACACCTGCATATTTTTTTTTTATTAACACCTAGATACTTTTAAAAGAGTTGGTAATATGCATATTACGGATTGACTCATATTATGGATTCATATCTCTATTTGTTTAAGTTCAAACAGCCGTTTCGAACGGTTAAATACAATCTCGATCTCCATATGAAAATGTACATTTTCAAGTGATTTTCTATCTATCTAAAAATACAGTAAAAAAATTTCAAAAAATATTTGTTATGCAAATAAATTTTTATATGAAAATTATGTTAAACGGTTCAAATCAATTATTTTTACATGTGTAATATGCATATTACCATGGCCTCACTATTGTTAAAAATTGTAGATAAAGCCATTTCTTTTCTCAGTAAATTTTAGTTGCCCCTAGAAAGACCAGAAATTGGATCTAACTGATTGGATCCAATTCAGGAAGCACGTGTGGTTTTTTGTTGGTTCAACGAAATTTAATGTGAAGTATTTAATCGTTTATACTTGAAGAATTGTACCTAGCTACCTACTTCCAAATTATAATATTTTTTAAGTTTTCAAAGCTAAGCAAAATCTCACTGAAATTATTTACACTTCTTTTTTTTTTTAGAAAAGAAATTATTTACACTTAAAACTTTCCAATATATCTTGATTTTAACAGCTCAAAGTTTCTCTTTATATCCTCCAAATTTGTTTTTGGATAATGACAATTTAATTCCTTTCTTTATTTGTAATGGCAAACACGATGCACCTCCGTAAGTCAACCTTATCAGCTGATCATGTCATACGAATCTTTCTAATATGGAAAACAGGGATATACAATTAATAGTAGATATATTTTTTTGAATTTTGATTGCTTGCTCTCACCTTTCTTCTTAAGGAAAATAATTCTTATCATTAAAATGTATATACATAACATATATATACTGACAATAAGGGTAATTTTCCAAAAAAAAAAATCTGAGGAAATATTATTTTAAAAAAAAAACGGAATATAGGCGAAAATCCACAAATTGGTATTGGATTTGTTTTGTTCGGTGAACAAACCCTTTGAGACCTCTCCTTGACTTCGCCAACCTAAGAGTCTCCTTTCATCTTTCATCAAAATAGCCTCTTTGTTGCTAAAACCACTATATAAACCTTTTCTTTATCATTACCAAACTGACAGAGAAATTAGAAGGAGACAGATCAAATTTTAAAAGCACACACAACTCCCTCCATAGAGAGTAGAGACCCCCAAATAGAGAAGCGACAGCCAAGAGCGAAAGAGACGGGCTCAAATGGGGAACTGTCAAGCAGCAGAGGCCGACATGCTGGTAATCCAGCATCCCGGTGGCCGGATGAAGCGATACTATTTGTCGATGACAGCTAGCCAGGTCATGGCGGCCAATCCGGGGCACTATGTCGCTGTCATAGTTACCGCACCGTTGTCATCCTCCTCAGCCTCAACTGATCCATCTGGCAAAAAGAAAGGCACTGGTGGTACTGGTACCACCTCGGTGCAGTTGCTCAAGTTGCTCAGCCCTGATGACACCTTGCGCATGGGCCATTTCTATTACCTCGTCTCCTTCGAAGGTACATACGTCCCAGAGCTTGTTTTGCTGTGCAACTAAACATATGTTCATTGACATTTTTATGTTATAATCAAGACTATATCTGTTCGAAATGTTCCTTCGAGATATCATTGTTGAAATTAATTAAGTTCTCTTTCTCAATTTATGAACTCACGCAGATGTACTTAAAGTGTTCGGATCGAAGAAATGCGTAAAGCTGAGCAAATTGCTCGCGAAGGAAGAGAGAAGGAAGAGGAGTAAATGTGAAGATGGTGGCAGAGGCGGGAACGATGTAAAGAAGCAAAGCTCACCGGAGACGGTAAATAATTATTAAACTATTTTTTTATCATTTATACTGTCAATATTTTGTGAATATTTAGTTTTTTTTGGGGGGGCATGGTTGTTTGTGAGTTGTTCCATTAATTTCGCTCTACTCTAATCCCTACCAGTAAACCTTTGCTTCCAGATGTTGCTATCCAAAACAAAAAAGCATTAAATCAATAACTTCCAAAATCTAAGACTAAACATTTTTTTGTTTGTATCCTATATATGATACATAGTTAATTAGAAAAGAACAAAGAAACATATATTACTTGGTGGATAATTCTGTTTTGTTTCATGATTTCATGAGAGCCGACAGAAAGGAAATTTCCATGTGACTCTAGCTACCTTGCTTAAAAAGGTGAAAAAAATAAAATAAATCCGTGTTTTTAGGGTAGTGTTTTTCTTTTCTTTTCATGTTTCTTTCAGTAAGGTTTAGACCATTTCATAAATTTCCAGGTTTTAGGGGGTAAGAGCGCTTAAATTTCTGAGAGATTTATTGGAAAGTCCAAAGAAAAGAATAACAAAAATTCATTTGAAGTGCCGTACATTTTACATTCACCAAAGTTCAAATGAATAAAAGAATATCAAGTACATTCATAGAAGTTAAACAGGCAAATTTATCTCTTCAAAATGTTCCAAAAAAAATATCTCCTCAAAGGCGATAAATCTGAGATAATTCATGAAATCGTAAGATATCTCATTCGGAACAGAACATGATATCAAACAAAAATAGATAAGTAGAAATTTTAATTAAAGCATGTCAAATTATTTCTTTCCAGATTTACCAAAAAAAAATATATATATATATAAGAAACAGATTGGCAACGGTAAAAGCAAAATAATGTAGTCTAAATGACTAAATATTATACAGTTATATTTATTTAAAGACAGCGTCAGAAAATTAATATTGAAGAGACTGAATAAATAAGTGCTCTGTAAATTCATTTTATGAGATGGAATAATAATATAATTTTTTGCAAAAAATATTTTCCCCTCTACCTCCCTTTACCTCCCAACAAACAAGTCTTCATTTCTTGTTCGGACTGGAGGGATGGGCAGTCATCTTTCTTCCAATCTTAATTAGTTTCATTCCAAATTAAACTCCATATATTTTTTTTAACAAGTCCTGTAGTTTTCAAACACAATTATATATATTTTTGAAGTACAAAATCAACTGCATTTTTAATTAAGCTCATTTAAGTTTTAGGCCGAGTCATAGGAAATTGACTATGACAGGGACACGTGACTGGTTGGTCGTTTCTTATTTTGGGTGTCTCTGTCCCACCACCCTTTCTTCTCATTTTTAATTTTATTTCCTATGTATAACGCCATAATTTTTCTTTGGTAATTAATAATCCCGCACACGTACATTTATACCCCGACACTACCAACCACCTCGAATTGACGCACAAAAATACAAGACGGACAAAATAAAGTATTGCTGTCAAGTGCTATATATATATATACAGGACTTGGCTACGGTGCTACACGTAGCATAGAGGCTTCCGTGCTACGGCTCAATTTTTGAGTTTTTAAAATTCTAACGGTCGATCCGAACCGTTCAACATGATCTCCATATGAATATGTACTTGCAAACCAAATTTTACATTTTTTATAATTTTTTTACTATTTATTAAGCCACTTTGAAAAAACACTAAATTTTGTACACAACTGTAAAATCTTCTGAACCATTGGATCAGCGATTTTCAAAGTGGCTTAATAAATAGTAAAAAAATTCTAAAAAATGTAAAATTTGGTTTGCAAGTACATATTCATATGGAGATCATGTTGAACGGTTCGGATCGGCCGTTAGGATTTTGAAAACTCAAAAATTGAGCCGTAGCACGGAGGGCCTCTATGCTACGCGTAGCATATTAGCCAGATTATATATATATATATATATATATATATATATATATATATAGAGAGAGAGAGAGAGGGAGGGGGAGGGATCCGATTACCACAATTTTGAGTTACCACAAAGTTACCACAACTATTTTTTACATTTTTGAAGTCCAAATCGTCGATCCAAACCGTTCAACATGATCTCCACAATAAAATGTGCTTGCAGATCAAATTTTACATTTTTTTTGAATTTTTTACTATTTATTAACTATTTACAAAAACTAGTCAAATTCAGACCATTGAATTTTGTACCTATCTTAATAAATAGTAAAAAATTCAAAAAAAAATGTAAAATTTGATCTGCAAGCACATTTTATTGTGGAGATCATGTTGAACAGTTTGGATCGACGATTTGGACTTTGAAAATGTAGAAAATGGTTGTGGTAACTCAAAATCGTGGTAATCGGATCCCTCCTCATATATATATAGTGGCTAATATCAAAACATTTGTTCCTAGCTCCCCGGTGCTACCAAGTGGTTTTCCAATTTCTAAAGTTCAAACAGTCAATCCAAATCGTTAGATGTTCAATCTATATTAAAATGTACTCGAAGACCAAATTTTACATTTTTTGGAATTTTTTTACTAGTTATTAAAATGGTTTGAAAATCGCTGTTTTCAATGGTGCTGAAAAAAAACTTCAAAACAACGATTTAAACTATCTTAATAAATAGTAAAAAAATTCCAAAAAATGTAAAATTTGGTCTCCAAACACATTTTAATATAGATTGAACACTAATGATTTGGATCGACTGTTTAAACTTTGGAAATCGAAAAATCACTTGGTAGCACCGGGGAGCTAGAAACAAACGTTTTGATTTTTAGCCCCTCTCTCTCTCTCTATATATATATATAGTAGTAACGTAGATATCGACAGGGCAGACTCGGATTTTTTTAATTATAAGGATAAGATGTAAATAGAGATCAATTTAAAATATGGGTGTCAATTGACTCTATTCATTAAGGTTGTGTTTGGATCATCCAATAATAGAGCTAACATTAGGTTAGCTCCACTATTCCCAAACCTTGGTAATCCAAACACAAATTAGCAAATTGGGTTAACTCAAAAATAGCTATATTCTACTAACCCACTTAAAAATAATGGATTAAGCAAGAATAGAGCTAGTGGAGTTAGTGATATTAATAAAATATTTGATTCCTCCCAATTAGAGTTAATTCAAATATTAAATTAGTATTAAATAAAATATTAGTTTAAATATTAAATGTAATATAATATTATGTTAAAATATAGATTAGTATAAATAAATATAATATCAAATTATAATATTAAATAAAATATTAGATTAAATATCATATTTTACTCATTTAAATATTAAATGTAACATAATATTAGTTGAAATATTATATTAGTATTAAATAAATATAATATCATATTAGATTACTATTAAATTAAATATTAGTTTAAATATTAAATGTAATATAATATTAGTTTAATCAGTGTTGTAAAAAACGTCCATTTAGGCCGATTAGTCGTTGGTGGTAACCAAACCGTCCAAGAATTTCCGGATTAATCGGCCAATTTTTTCTGATTATGGCCGATTATTCTCGATTAATCTCTTGGCAGTACCATGTCCGTACGACGAGCGCATACCGTTATTTACAACACTGGTTTAAATATTGGATTAGTATTAAATATAATATTAGAGTAGAGTAGTATTAAATATAATATTAGATTAGATTAGTATTAAATAAAATATTAGTTTAAATATTAAATGTAATATAATATTAATTTAAATATTATATTAGTATTAAATAAATATAATATCAAATTATATTAATATTAAATATAATATAATATTAATTTAATAATTTACATAATATAATATTAGTGTAGATGCTAAGTGTTGAATGTAATATAACATTAGTTTAAATATTAGATTAGCATTAAATAAATATAATATCATATTAGATTAGATTAGTATTAAATATAATATTACATTTAATATAATATAATATTAGTTTAAATATTAATGTAATATAATATTACTTTAAATATTAGATTAGTATTAAATAAATTATTAGATTAAATATAATTAATATTAATTTAAATAATATAAAATATAATATAATATTAATTTAAATATTAAATGTAATATAATATTATTTTAAATATTTAATGTTAAATGTAATATAATAGTAGTTTAAATATTTGATTTGTATTAAATAAAATATTAGATTAATATTAAATAAAATATTAGATTAGTATTAAAAATATTAGTTTAAATGTAATATAATATTAGTCTAAATATTAAATGATATATAATATTAGTTTAAATATTTGATTAGTTTAATCATTATTTTATTCATTCTCTCCATCGCTATTTCAAATATACAATTTAAACGATATTTTTACTAATCCGAATAGTTCAAAGTTAGCGCTATTCTCAAATCACTCGGGTTAGCACTATTCTTAACCACTAACCCAAAAATTACTATTCTTGCACTAATCCTTGCACGATTCAAACGTACTTTAAGAGTAGCTCCGTCATTGGACATCGGTGTTATTCATATAAGGGTCAGTACTTATGTATATAATGAATAGCTAATATACTACGTCGCACGAATAGCTTCGATGAGTGGTATTATCGTAAATTTGTAATATGATTTTTAGGACGATTAGTTGTCATGAAAACCAGGAGCAGAGTCAGACTAGTTAGATTTTCAAACTATGGAGGTCAATCACACTTTGGAGTTAATCATATAAAATTTTCAAGTTGAGGATGATATTTAATTATACAGTGTTCGTGACATTTTACTTTAAATTATATAGAAATCATACATTAATACAAAAATTCTAAAAAATAGAGGTCAATTGACTCAGTTCATTACATTTGAAACCGCCTCCGATGAAAACACGTTATGACTGCCATGTTTGTGAGTGTTCGTTATTTAATAGAAAATATTATTAGTTTGCTAAAAAAAAAAATGTTTAAAAAAAAATTCGAACGTATATCCAATTTTTGTATGCATTAATTTAATTAGTTATTAAAAAATTAAAATTATAAATATGTTCTTAGAATAGTAATGTTGAGATTTTGGATTATTTTGAAAGACATGCAGTTTTTTATCAAACAATTTTAAAAAAATTAATGGTGACGTTTCATTGGATTTATTATGAATGACTTGTCAAATTCTAAGTTGACTCGTTATAATATGAACAATATCTAAACAAATAAAAATACAGCTAGAGGTGGTAATCATGCAAACGGATTGAGTCAAGTCGGGTATGGCTTAGTTTGACTTTTCAAATAATTATGTTCAGTTGGGTTTTGGTCAGGTCGAATCAGACAGATTTTTCGGGTTCGATTGACATTTGTTACTTCAAATAAAGTAGCATCAGACCAGAAGGATCATGTTGGGATCGAATCGGATTTTGAGTCTCCAACTTCGAATCACGTTCGATTCTCGGATCATCTCGTATTGTGTCTGGTCGGATCAAGTTCGAACCAATTTAACTTCCTAAAAATCGTGTCGGATCGAGTGTGTCCTTTAGATCGGATCAAATGTTGTCCAATTAAAAAACAAACAAAAACAAATAGATGTAGTATAAAAGTTGAATGTATACCAAAAATATTTTCAAATAATATTGTCAATAATTTGTGTAGAAATATATTATAAAAAAAAGTATATTAACAAATGATAATGACGTATTAGATATTGTTCGTATAGGCTGAAAAAATTTGATCATAATTATTTTGAAACGAGCAAGGAACAAATTTGGATCGCCTAAATTTGTCCGATAAATTTGTTCGAACTGCTCTAACACAAATATTAAAAGAGTTCATACATTCCACCATAAGTCTGATTAGTTCGAGTTTCTGATCGGACGGTCCGGATCAAAACTCAAAAATTGAGTTACTTTAGGAGATACATACTCCAAATCCAAGGGACCCAGGTCGAGAATTAAGTAGGTTCATAGAAAAAAAAAAATCAGGTATACATGATTAATTGAATATACTTTCATTTTTTTTCTTAAATCAAGATTGGATCATTGGATATCCAGTTTTTGGCCCACGTGCCGGAATAACGAAGGTGGTGGTGGGTCTTTGTTAGTTTCCATCATCCAACAACACAAGAAAAAATGACGTGAATTATTTTGAAGTATTAATTATTTCTATTTTCATTCTAAAATTATAAATAGATATAATTTGATTAAAAATAGTGTATTTCTCTCTAAATGTATATTTTCATATTTATTCTTCTAAATTAGTTCAAGACCACGTCACAATGGCAATAATTATATCTTAACTCAAAAAGACAAATGTGCACTGATATTATATACGAAAGAACCGAATTTCATACCCACCTATGAGCAGAAAATTCTTGACAACATTTATCTATCTGTTCATCAATAATCTAAACGATCATAATTAAATTATGAGTTATGTCTTCTTAAAATTCAGATACTCTTCATACTTTATTTATTACCGTTCAAATTTTGAATGGATAGACGCATGGATCCTGTTAGCAAAAATTTCTTTCCCAGATGCGGGTAGGAGACTCAGTTCCATACACAAATGTGTATTGGTATGATACTGAATAATATTTGGAATTTATGGACACCAAAAAAAAAATATGCATTCTGAAATGTGTAAATTTTTTTTTTATGGTGAGTGTTCATAATGTGAGATCGTGACTGAGGTTATCATGCCTGTTTAAAAAAATTAATTAATTTAAGAACTATAACTTCCTAGAAAAATCTTTAGAATAGAAAGAGACAACTTTAAATACTAAATGCCAAAGCAATGAATTAAATAGGATGACACGCATGGAGATATATACTAGACGCGGTACCGGTTAGATTAATAAGCGGCAAATGAATCAATTGTTCATCATCATTATTATTATTATTATTATTATTATTATTAGTACTAGTACTACTATTTATTTGAAACCATTCATATTAACTGAAATTAAAGCAACGCAACAATGTGGTTATTCATTCTTTTTTTCCACAACTTTTTTTTTTTGAAAAAACATGGCCTAATTTTTTCTTGTAAGGACTCAGCTGTTATTTATTTATTTATTTTGCAACTTTTTCTTCCGGGTTTTATGATGTTGCTTTCACGAGTTCGCCATCATGCATTTTCTAACTAATGATGTTGATAGCTATGTCACTTCTTTGTAGTTCTAACGATAACAAAAAAAAGCCAGATCCGGTATATATACATGCGCCTACGTCTTTTAAGATTCAGGATTGAGAGTAGATTGTAGATATATACATCGAGAAACAAAGTCAGATTTTCAAACTATAAGAGTTAAACGTGAATAGAGTCGATTATATTAATTTTTTATACTGAGAATGAAGTCAATTTTATAGTATTCATGACATTTACTTTAAATTATATAAAAATTATATATAATTACAAAAAAAATTAAAAAATAAAGATCAGTTGATCTCTATTCACTGCACATAGGTCCGCCCCTATACACATCGTTATATATATTCATATAGAGCTGGGCTATGGTGAGTTATGAAGTAAGAGGTCATTTTTACTTCACGCTCATATTTTCATTTTGAAAATCCAAACAACCGATCCAAACCGCTCAACATGTTCTTTATATTGAAATGTGCTTGCAGACTAAATTTTACATTTTTTGGAATTTTTTTTACTATCTATTAAGCCACTTTGAAAATCGCTGATCCGGTGGTCCAGAATTTTTTACTGTTCACAGTGGATCAGCGATTTCAAAGTGGCTTAATAAATAGTAAAAAAATTCCAAAAAATGTAAAATTTAGTCTCCAAGCACATTTCAATATAGAGAACATGTTGAGCAGTTCGGATCGGTTGTTTGGATTTTCAAAATGAAAATATGGCGTGAAGTAAAACGACGTTTTACTTCACAACTCACCATAGTCTATCTCTATCTATATATATATATATTTTATTTTTTTTGAAATTCTGATAGAGGCTATCAGGTTATCGTCATATTTTGTTAGAGGGATCTAATATCAATAGTTATCGGTGCCAAATAGTGTCGATTTTTTATTTTATACCATCTTAATTACGTGAACATAAATTTTATATAATTTTTACTTCATTTAGATAGCCGTAAAAAATAAATTAAATTGTGAATTCGGTTTGTTAATTTTGTTAACTCTGGATACATACCGAAATAAATTTAAAATAGTACAATTTTGTATGTATACAAATGTATGATATGTATAATATATATCCAATCAATTAATTTTGTTATTTATAAAATAGTTATTTAAAAATTAATTTTATTGGAACTAATTTGACACTAAAACCTTTAATATCAGAGTCCACCGGGTCCCACCTCGATTTGTTATTTCTTTTCTTTACCAGGAAAATATCACAAATAGAAAGCAACTTGACCCATTACCTACCAATCACATTGAAATGTAATACATTTATTAACCAAACTAAATGCTCATGTGCATGAAAAGCTCTATTAGTTTTTCATGATTACGACTTGGAATAGGCATTTTATAACTCCAACTTTTATAATTTCTTTAAATGGAACTTATTTCATTTTCAACCTTTACAGTCATTTATTTACTGGTACTAGTCTGAAAAAGACTAAATACCCAATATTAAATGTGTACATTGAAATTGAATTGTCAGATTCAAGTTAGCTTGGGTATCAAATGTCATATAAACGTAGCTTTCAGGAGAGCAATAATTGAAGTCTTGTTATGTAATTTGCATTTGCAATGTACCAGAAGTTTTGGTCATATGAACTTATGTCCTAACAAGAGCTTAGATCCCCTAAAGTAACTCAATATTTGAGTTTGGATCCGGACCGTATGATCAGAGTCTGCACAAATATATTAAAGAGATTGCGTAAATTTTCAACTTTAGTCGGTTTGGTTCGGATTCTAATCGGACGGTCTGGATCTAAACTCAGATACTGTGTTGCTTCAGGAGACCCAGACCCCCTAACAAATGCAGGTCCGGATCCTCTGAAGTAACTCGAATTTTGAGTATGGATCCCGGACTGTCCGATCAGGATATGAGCCAATCCGGCTCATGTTGAAATTCACGGTACCTCTTTAATTCGTGCAGATTCTGATTGAATGGTCCAGATCCAAATTCAAGAAACGATGGCAAAACTAAGAAGCTCTTCTGAAAGGAATTGGTGTCAAAATTTGAGTTACTTGAAGATCTTCTGAATGAAATTCAACACAATTTGTTGCAATTACTTTTGTGTAGGTGGAAGAATCAGAGAAAAACGAAGATGAGGCTTTGGGACTGGAAATTGGCAATGGAATTGGTGTTAAAAAGTGTAGCCAGTGGAAACCAACTCTGCAAAGCATAGCTGAAGTGGGGCAATAAATGAATTTAATAGCTACCAGAGATGCAGCTACATATATGCTCAAAGTTTCTCCAATTATGAAGTTTAGGTTTAGTATCTATTGTAAAAAAATGTCAAGTTCACGGTTGTTTGTTATGTGACCTGAAAAATGTGCTAATTAGTTTGTAGATCCGTTGTTGTATTCATGTTTTCATTTACTTTAATGTTTACCTAGGTTATTTTACATGTTTAACAAATTATATATGTTTTTTAAAATCAATTTTAAATATCTGTAAAGATATTACTTTAGTCACTAAATTGAAAACTGATCCTTATAAATACCATATGTCATCTTAGAGATACCTTTTTATTTGTCTGTTTGTTTAATTTATCTTCATTAAATACTATTTCGATTTTCTACTACTAAAATTGATAATAATAAAGTAATTAAAAGATGCCTTGTTAACCAATCAAGATTTTTGTTTAAATAAGGCTCATGCAGTCATGCTGATACCAAGAGGAAAATAAAAAAGTAGATTTGAAAAGAAAAGAAAAACAAAGAAAAATCCTGTGCTGCAAAGAGTACAAAGCAGGAATTATATCAAATACTTCTGAAGATTCCCGTGTGTACAAATTAAGGCAAAATCATTACTAAAATCTACAACAAAATTCATAGGTGTACCAACCTCCTTGAAATAAAACATTTTTAAGTCCACACCGTTGGAATAAGAGGCTAGATGAATATCGGATCAAATTTAATCCGATTGTATTTAGAAACTGTTCAATCTACATCAAGATTCACGCAAATAACTTTAGAATTAGTGCGCATTAAGTGCCCACAAATCTCGATATAGCTCTGCCTCTCTACAGGGATCTCTCCATGGACCATCGGCACTCAAAACAACTCCATATACCATAACCAGAACTTTGTGGGGGCATTCTGCTGATGCACTGATGGCGGAGCTGTGCATGGAAAGCCAGCTTGATGCAACCTTCTTCTTAATTAGCAGCAATATATAATAACATTATGCTCCATAATTATTACTGTAGCTGCCATAAATGAGATTAGCTCAAGTAGTGAACTGTTTTGTTTTAGTTAGGTTTCATTGGTAGCTTCTCTTTAGTTGCTTAGTTCTATACTGGTAATGGTAGTAGTGTACTGGTAATGCTGGTATTGTACTAGTAATTAGCTCAGTCTTGGTAGCTTCTCTTTTGTTTCAGACTTACTAGACTCTTTTTGTAATAGTTTTTAATTAATGATAGTACACAGTACACCTATGGGTTTCCATCCAAAAAAAAAAAAAAACAACTCCATACGAATTACGATGGATACAATGGGCCGTAATGGTACCTTGACAATCACCTACCGTAGCATGGGTTATGGGCCGTCAGTAAAGTTTCTGAAAAGGTGGGTCTAAAAGAGCCTCATTTAGGAAATGTACAAGGAACACAAAATTTAGTCCAAAATAAGGTCTGATGGCCCATGTCATCTTCTTAGCTGGTCCAGTTACCAATGACAAATTGACAATATAGGCGGTGGCATGGTCGAGTCTATCTCAAGTCTAGTGACATATGGTCTAAAATCATCCGATCATTCTCGCGAGGCAAATCACGAGAAAAGAGAACGGAGTAGGTCCGATGGCTATCGGACCTACTTTTAGGTTCAACGACCACGATGACCGTCCGATCTAATTTAAGATATGTGCGCATAGAAATTGAAACAGACACGCATGAATTTTAAAGTTTTCCGCACGAATCTTAAAGCAAATAGACGATGATTAAACCCATCGAACCAGAGTAGGTCCGATGCCCATCAGACCTACTCTCAATTGATGAGAAAAAGCCCGGAAGGTTGCCATGAGTCAGGTTGGGGACCGAAAGAAGTTCCGCGGTGCTAGCCAGGCAAGATTGTACAAAGTAAAATATTTGGAATCGGGGTGCGTCATGCAACCGTTTGATCCGCGTGAAGATTCGTTCAGACGATTCAAGATATGTGTATATCAAATGCGCACGAATATCGAGGCAAATCTAACTGCTAACAGCTATCAACTCTAACCGACCATTAGATTAAACTAGAGGTGAGCCTCGTTTTGCTTCGGCAGCAATTGTTGAGAAAGGGCAGAAAGAATGTAGAAAGTTTGTCTGAGAAGATTGTGTGTATAAAAACACATAATACATTACACATGTAAATGACCAACTATATAGAAAGTTGTACTGATGATAGACATACATGAACAAAAACTGCACAGCTGCAAGTAATACATTGCTCGTCTTTGAGTGGTAAATATTGGCCTCTATCAATTGTGTTTGGAGAAGGGATAAGTGCTATGCGAGGGCGGGACTGGTGGCAGATCGGCTGTGAGGGCGGGACTGGTGGCTTCATGGTGGAGGCATCAGATCGATGGTGGGGTGTGACTGGAGGCGGAAAGAGAGGGAGATTGGTGGCTTTGTCCAACAAAGGTTGCGTTCTCAAATCGGGAAGAAGAAGAAGAAAAAAGCGGAGCAGACGTGAGAAAAGTGAGAAAATGCGTTTCAAAAAATGAGATTTAAATGTTGCAACTTCTATGTGACATTTCATGTGGCGAGTACATGTCTAACTAAATTTAGATTTCTATACTTTCGGCAACATAAAACAGATGCATAAAATTAAGATTAGTGATTAATGGTTGAGATGGAGATATATTTTTGATGAGTGGTTGAGATCTATTGAATGAACGGTGGAGATTTTATTTGAGTGAATAGATGCTTGGAGCCTAAAATTTTTAAGTTGATATTAGAGATAGCTCTGATAATAGATTTGGTCCGATGCACCGACCGTCCGATTCCCACTCCTGAAAATATTCATTCCGAACGCGGTATCTCCTCAAATAGTATAAAACGAGGGGGCTATCTGCAAAAGGAGTTAGCTTAGCCTTGCAGACAAAGCCCTGTCGTCTTTCTCGAGGAAAAAAAAAGGAGAACAAAAAAACCTCACTCTTTCCTCCATTTCAAATCTGCTCCCGCTTCTTCTCCCAGTTTCATTCTCAAATTTTCTCACTGCCACACCGCCTCCATTAGAGATGCATCGCTTTCTTCTTCTCTTCTCTCTACTCCTCCTCTCCTCCTCCGCACCTCTCTCTTTCTCCGTCGAGTTCACAGGTAAAACTTCTACTCTAAAAGAGCACAAAACCCTATTTGGTCCATACATTAGTCCCATTTTATTCTTACTTGATGAAAATTTTGGAAATATTGCAGTTGATTCTCACCCTTCGAGGCTGGTACTCCCCATTGGAGAGTTCCTTGAAGGTTCTCCTGGTTCTCGACCTAGTGCTAAACTAACGTGTAACCGGGTCCACATACGTGGCTACTCCAGGCTTCATTACTTGTCCAAGTATGCCAATGCGTTCAAAATCGGGCTCTCTGTTTCAGAGAGTGATGCTATATTTCGGCTCCAGACTATCGAGCTCTGCCTCCACAGGTCTTAAGATCTTCAAAACCCTAGATTTTCATGAAAAGAAAAAAAAATTGATTTTTAATTGATAATAATGTTTTTTTTATTTGCAATTGTAGGAATGCTTCAATTGAGGTGGGGATGTGTCCTGCTTCTCGGTGGCAGAAGCTCTCGAAGAGTTCTTGGGTCCAGTCCATCTCGCCTTATGAGCATAGAATCTTGGATATACGAATGCCGCCTGATCCTTCAAGAACAATTGAATTGACTACATCAGAAGGTATATCCCTATAATTAGTATCACGTAGATCTCTTAAATTGATCTTTCTCATTTAAGTTTGGTTGTTACCAGCTACTTAAAATAAGAGTTTGGTTATTGTGGAAAATGCTGCCACTTTAGTCCCTCAACAATAGGAGCTTATTTTTTTTCTATCAACTTAACTGAGCTATAACATAGCACAATTATTTGGCTGATATATAGGTGTAAACATGTACTAAGGCCAAAAGAATAATATCTATGACTATTGAAGTACCAAATATCCTTGTTTTGTTAAATTCTGGATGAATGAATACATGATGCTACAGGAAAAAAAATTAAAAGGCTTAGTATTAAGATGAATAACAAATCCATCCATTGGTATGTTCACTACCAGTACAACTGTAACCAGCATTATATTGGAATGATTTATATCAAACATTGTTGCTAATTACACTGATATTTTGCAATTTGCAAACCACACAAAACACTTATCATATTTCCAATGA
The DNA here is from genome assembly GCA_011114355.1 of Carex littledalei. Lineage (NCBI taxonomy): Eukaryota > Viridiplantae > Streptophyta > Magnoliopsida > Poales > Cyperaceae > Carex > Carex littledalei. Next base: position 2,172,002 of record CM022101.1, on the reverse strand, counting down.
AGACTGCCAGTATTCTGCAAATTGAATTCAACTATAAGCTGAGGGACAAGATGGGCAAATCTTCCCTATTTGATTTTTACATCTTTTTGGATGAGGAAAATAAACAAGAGCTTAGTGCAGTAATAGGAAAAGTTGTCAATATTTAACAGAACATATTGATACCTTCATAGATTAAACTAAGCTAACAATCCGGTGCTACTTCCAAGTGTGCCTAAAAGTTTCGGATGTCAGTTTTCAAATTGCAATAAATGTTGCAAAGAGATGCTACAGATGATCTGCAGAAAACCCCAATTCGTAATTACTGACAGTTTATTTTTACTTCCTTTGCTGCCAGATTTTCTCTTGCATCGTGTGATATTTCTAATAGTAGGCGTGATGATGATGCTGTTGGCCCATACACTCAGTGAGTCATTGGTTTTCTACTATGGTGGTGCTATGACAATTGGTATCGTCCTTGTGGTACTCATTGTTCTCTTTCAGGTAAGACCTTAATATGATTTATCATATCATGAATGGTCGCTGTACAAGTTTATGTAGTATTCTTCTTTCTGTGTCTTGCTAGTAAATCCTGTTATTTGTTTGCAGGGAATGAAGATGTTGCCCACGGGTCGAAAGAGCTCTCTGGCAATTTTTATGTATTCATCTGTTGTAAGTGCTTATGAGCCTTGAAAATCATATTCCTTCTCTTTTCTCTCGTATCCTTATTGAATTATATTTTCTTTGACTACAGGTTGGGGTGGCGACCTTTCTGCTTCATTATTTGTCTGGATTTGTTCGGGCACTCCTAATTGAGATGGGAATTGGCGAAGACCTGCACATTCCTGTATGTATGTTTCTATGCTTCTTTAGGGATTATTGCAGAAAGCACCCATTATTTATCTGCAATTTCAGAATGTACCAATTATTTTTTTAATTTGGAGGAAAATATTTATGATTAAAATGGGTTATCTGGGTTTTGAGATTGAACAATAAGGTCCAATATATGGTATTCTCTTCTATTGATTCATCACTTCTGAATAATTGGTTCTTTTAATTCTGACTCTTTTTTTCTTTAATTTGGACCTTATTCTTATCACTTATTTCATTACCAAGTATTGAAATGAGGAGTGGTTTTCTGAAGAACAATGTAAGGAGCACATTTGTCCAAGAAAAAATAAATCTATGACATAAAACATTTGATCCCCTAATAATAGGTATTTTTTGCAATAACCAAAATTTAGGGGAATATCTGCAAATAAAAATAACTAGTCCGCCAGTGCGAATGAAGTTCTGATACCTGTTAACTTGATTCAATCAAAATACTACAATAATCTCTTCCCAAATGTATATTACTTGCAGTTGGGCACATTTCTTTTGTTGGGCCTTCTACTAGTTGGAGCGTGGTTTGGTTATTGGAGTGTGCGTAAGCTGGTTCTGACAGAAGAAGGCTCGATCGACTCAAGTGTAGCATATTTTGTTGAATGGTCTATTCTAATCGTTTCTGCCATTACGATTCTCCAGGTATATTATTTTCTATCAATTATTTTGTTCATGACCTTTCATTATTGTCTACTATACATGCAGAACGAGAAACGTTATTCATACTCAATGGAAAGCATTTGATATATCATGTATAACATACCGTTTGTTGCTTGAAAGATTACAAAAAATATATACCTTTCTCTCCCTTCATATTATAATTATTGGCGATGGAGTCTACTTTGTTTAATCTTTTTGAAATGAAAATTTGCTTACTTTCTACAAATAGAGAAGGCTATAATCATAAATATTGGAAATGTTATACTTCAATGTCTAATTTGGTCATTTTAATTCAAAACTAAGCATGCAAATTGAATTAATTGACATGAGTGATTTACTTTAGAAATATAACAAGATAAAAAATTCACAGTTATTGTGTAGAATTTGAAATATTAATTAGCTATAAAAAAGGAGTTGGGGTCATGATGGGGCACATAAACATGGGCATTGGACCCCTTATCTTTGATATATTCCTGTTGGGATACACTTGGAATCGCCTCTTGTATTAGTGTTATTGGTATATTTGAATGATGTTTTGTTCCTCCATGCAGAGTTCTTTAGATATAATTCTTTACATTTGAACGAGTTGTTTTATACTGAGAAATTTTTCTCTTTACCTCATGCAGAGTTCCTTAGATATAATCCTTTCGAGTATGGCTTTGGCACTCTCTTTTGTTGTCTTAGCTATATCAAGAACTGAAGGGAAGTTAAGATTTTTGCATCGCGTTTTCAGGTATGTCCATTTTCATTTGTATAGATTGTTTGTTCTTTAAATGGAAACAGAAACAGATTTTATGAACTATGAGAATTCAGTTAAAAGTTTAATCCAGTTAGAAGTAAGACTATCATTATGTGATGATGGTTAAATTTTGATTCATAGCTGTCGTGAGCTTATTCATTTGCAAAGTTGTGTTTTCCTAAAATAAGTTAACAATAATAAAATAAGTATGAGAATGCAAGTCTAAAATTTATCTTGTACCCTTGAAACTGTTGGACCTAACTATGAATGATTCCATTGAACCTACACAACGTGCAATTGAGAATAGTTAAAATTTGGGCAAATAGGCAAATTCATCTATAAACTAAACATGAGAACAAAAGAGTGACATGAAAAAATTATTACTTCACCTTTATCTGATAACAGCTTTAATGTTTCTACTTTTTTCTTTGCTTTTTTTTCTGTTACTTTTTTGTGACTGCAGGAAGATATTCAAGACTACTAAAAGAACTGTTGAAACTTTATCACCATCCAAGTACTCTTATTCGCAATATTCAAGTATGTTACACAGCCCAGAAACCGAGCCTACTGACCTTTACGGCTCATATCTAAGGCGTGCTTCGTTCAGGTCGCCTTCTTCAGGTACAACTGGGACTTTTTCATTTGAGTGCACCTCTGCACAATTATCACCGATTTTTTTTATTGGTAGCATAAACAAATATCAAAATTTAATCTTTACCATCGATTTCGGACAATTTCGTTCTATACCACAACCGCTCTGAATTATTCAGCGGTCGAAATATGTGTTATGAGAGGGTTGGTTCTTCTATAGATGACCGCAGATTTCAGCCGCTGAATAATTTAGCGGTTGTGATATAAAACGAAATTGTCTGAAATCGATGGTATAGATAATTTTTTTTTCTTCTTTTGCTATGAATAATTTTTTTGGCAATTATCAGCTGCATGCTACCTATTCTGTTTATTTATAATTTTATTGTCTTGCAGGGTTGAAGAAACCCATACGAAAACCAGCCGGGGAGGAAACCTACTATTCCAGCTTCCATGATACACCGGAGAGGAAACAATTCTCGAAAGAAGAATGGGAATCATTTACAAAAGAGAACACTGACAGAGGCATGAAGGAACTGGTATCATCGCCTGAGTTCAGCAAATGGGCTCTTGAGAATGCTGATAGGATCTCAGTGACACCACGGGAAAAAAACAGCAGTCAGAAGACAAAACAACGGCAGCATCTTTTCAGTTGGTTTTAAACAGGTGTCAAGTTTCACATTGGGTTGTAGCCCTGTAGGTGTAGGCTGTAGGTTAGAACTATTTGACTGAGATTAGGAAAGCCATTGGCGTCTAGGCTTTTTTTCTTCTTTATTTTCTTTTTCTTTTTGTTTATAAATTTGCGATGGGTCTGTATTATAGAGGGCTGACTCGTGAGCTCAAGAGGTTTTTCTGAGATTTGTGCCCTGTTTAATTGGTATATGTTTGCAAGGGATATGTGTATTGATTATTTTTGAAATGCACGGTGATGTTTTTAGAGGAATACAAGATATCGAAATATTTAAACTAAATTTTTTTTTTTTTTTTGTCTCAAAGGCCCGGAGGCATTTGGAGTTCCTTTTTAAAAATATGTTTTCAAGATTGGTTGGCTCTAATTCAAATGTTTCGTCTACATGGATAAGACATGTATGAGTAACGGTTTTTTTTTAAGCTTATCGGGTATGGACATGGGTAATATATTTTTTTGTTAGGAGAAAGGGTACGCATAAAAATTTCTCATGTCTTACCATAAGGATAAATGGATAATTAATAAAAATAAAATTATATATAGAGAGAGAGATGAGCTATTGTGCTTTGCAAAGTAAATGTGGGGTTTACTTCGGGTCATATTTTTTATTTTGAAAATTCAAACAACCGATCTGAACCGTTCAACATGTTCTAAATATTGAAATGTGCTTGGAGACTAAATTTTACATTTTTTGGAATTTTTTTTACAATTTATTAAGCCACTTTGAAAATCGCTGATTCACTGTGAACAGTAAAAACAGTAAAATTTTCTGGACCACCGGATCAACGATTTTCAAAGTGGCTTAATAAATAGTAAAAAAATTTCAAAAAATATAAAATTTAGTCTCCAAGCACATTTTAATATTTAGAACATGTTGAACGGTTCGGATCGGTTGTTTGAATTTTTAAAATGAAAAATATGATCCGAAGTAAACCCCCATTTACTTTGCAAAGCACAATAGCCCATCTCTCTCTATATATAGGTTGGGACATGATATGATATAGGTTTATTTATGACCGAAATATATATGATAAAACCAATGTTTTAAATAGCGTTTATAGCGTCATAGCGGGAAGGCTACAAAAAAAGCTATAGCGAATAACGTAGCTATAGCGGAAGCTATTTCAAATAGCGTTTTTTTTTTTACAAAAATTATATTATATATTTGTACTATATATTAATATTATCTAAAGTTTCATAGAACAATAAAGAACACCAAATTAATTAAGAAATTATAATATTCATATTGAACTAGTACAAAAGTCCATGGTTCAAAATATCCATAATAATATCATAAACTATCGATTTTTTTCTATACAAAATATCTTAAGCATCATGATTCATTATATTTTTTTTTTCTATACAAAATAAATTTATGGATCAGCCCATATAAATTGTCTAAAAAAACCCAATATGCATAGCGCGCAAATAGTGCACTACACGCTATGCGCTATAGCGGACCGCTATTACCGCTATAGCGGCCGTAGCACAATTAGCGTATTTTCATGCCATAGCTTAGCGTTTAGGGTTCAAAAACGCTATAGAGGCGCTATAGCGCGCTATTTAGAACACTGGATAAAACTATTAAATCTTTTTCTTCCATTTTTCTCATTCATTTTTTCTTCACTTATCTTCCTTTGAAAAATATTTTATTCGAACCACAAATAGGGGGGTGTCAATGGCGAATTCACATCACCTCAGGTAGAGTGGGAAAAATGGCACGCCGGAGCCGGCTCCGTCACGGAACGGCACGGCTACGGCACGGAACGGCACGGCACGCGTACCATTTGCATGTCGTGACTCGCGTGTCCCGTGCCGTGACCATTCGCGTGCCGTGCCCATCTTTTGAAACTTTGGCACAGCACGGCACGGCACGTGAAAAATTTAGTCACGGCACGACACGTAGTCACGCGAGTCACATGTAATTAGGACCATTAGATATTGATTTAATGGTAAATCTTGAATAAACTAACCTAAATTATGATTAAATGGTCACGTGAGTCACGCGAGTCACGTATGGTCACGGCACGTTTAGGCACGGCGTGACTCACGTGGCGTGACCATTCGCGTGCTGTGATCACCCATTGACATTTTGGTCACGGCACGGCACGAGACCAAAGTCACGGCGTGTTAGTCACGGCACGGCACGGCACGTTTTTCCCACTCTAACCTCAGGTTACCTGACTCAACCAAATTATGATCGGACGGTTCTTTTAACATGGCACGAATCTCAGAACAGTCCCCTACAGTCTCCATAGGCATTGGATTGAGTTTGGCCCAGATAGGATTAATCTAGGCCGTCCGTTTCAATTTGCTTGAGTCAGGTACCTGGGAGGATACGGATCCGTCAATGGCATCCTCCTACTGCTAGTTTATTGGGCATATTTGTAAAGATTTTTTTTATTAGCTTAATAAATACGGGTATAAAAATATTTTCATCCTATCCATATCGTACCCGTCAGCTTGAAGTTTTGTTTATGAATTTATATCCTCAAATAAGAATTCGCGTCTTCACACTTAACGTAAGTTAGTTTCAGATTAATTTTCTTAATGTTAGTTAGAGCACTTCTAGATGGATTTATTATTTGTGTCAAATTGGAGAATTTCAAACCTACCAAGGAAGGTTCCTATAACCCTATTGGACCAGAAAATAACTTCCCCAGTTGATAGCACATTTCAATTCAACTCTGGACAGCCCATAAGAAAAGAAAGAAAGGGACAACCCAACCCGTAACTCGGTTCTCAGCAAATAATTTAATTCAAATAATTGCATCTAGTCAAATCTAAATTTTGCAACTAAATAGCATAAAATACATGGATCCTTTCGAAAGAGTTAGGTCATGACCAGTCATTCGTCAACTTAATTTAGGTGTTAAATTATTAAAAAGTAAAGGAAAAAGTTTAGGAATTCATAATTTTAAATTTTCGAACAGCTTAATGTGGGTACAGTGTACAATACACCATTCTTTTTTCTTAAAAGCTGAAAGGATCTTCTGTAACATTTTCCCGAGCAGTGGTTTGTATGGTTGGATGTGGACACGCGTACTCTTGCGTTATTTATTCAAACCAGATGATTTTCTCTATTGTTTAATTGTTTATCGCCTTTCAACGTCCAACAATAACAATTATAGATGTTTACGATTTACGAAGAAAAAGGCCTAAGATCAAACTATCAAATCCTCCGATGAAAAATAAATACATAAAACAATTTAAAAAATAACTTATAAAATATTCGTTGTTTTGACCGCTTGATCATGTGCTAAATGAATTTCAAACTTTAAAATTTTTGAATGTACATGCATCACTCACGAAGTACATGGATTTCAACGGTTTGAATTCGTAGTTCAAAGTCAATCCGATAGCATTTTAGAGGTGTGCTCACCAACCCCTCTTAGTGAGCACATCGCACTCTAGTTTTGCTCTATTTAATATTATTATAGTGAGTTTTCTTTTTATAATACAAATGTTGTATTTTGAAATAGCAATACAAAAACCATTCAAAATATTTGGGCTACCGGGTTACCGGGGTCCGTCTTTGACTGTGCAATAATTAATGCAAAAATATTATACGGAACAGATGTTACAGATCCGTTCAAAACTGAATTAAACAGTGCACTGGAGAACTCCAGCACCTAGTATGTTTGAAATAATTTGGTTTTCTAGTATATCCTTCTAGATCTTGTTTTCTTATTTTCTATTTCGAAATCTTTTCCTTCTTTTCATGAGAAATGAGAATGATAATGAACCATCTATACAAATCTTCAAAAAGATATTATGGGATTGAGAAAATTATGTGATTTTAAAATTTTCAAAACCTTCCGTACAAAAATAGTAGAGTTCATAATTCTTCGTATTGTACGATATTTTTAATAATGATAATTCATAGTATATCATTCAATATATATTTGTTAGTTTTCACATATGTACGTAAAATATTTAGTTTAAATTTTTCGATATCTTGTAAAAATAAAAACGAATAATGAAAAATAGTTAAAAATACAGATATTTAAATCCTTTTTATTTTAAAAATAGTTGTTGAACATGTTTGCTCAGGGAGTTTATTGATGAATCGTTCATCCGATCATTGACTAAATCGATGTTGGTTTAATTTTGATAATATTTGTTTACATTGTTTGAAGGTTCTATTTTTGATTGAATCCCTTTTCCCCTTTTTTTTATTATATCTGATTGGTTTTTTTGTTTGTCAAAGATCATCATATTTTCTCCCTACTCAAAAAATGAAGTGCTCAATATTACTGCATATAAAAATGGCTGTATCCATCAGATTTTGCTTTTCCTTAATCATGGAGAGTACCATAGGCGCCTCTACTAAAGCAACAACTTTAATAAGCGTACTCGATATTCTAAAAAAAGAGCCAAATAAAAAAAGGAAACAAGTCCCTTGTAATTCAATGGCATCAGGTACGGCGAGTCATTTACAACAGGACACATGATTGTAAGTTTGTAACTTTTAAGTTTTATTTTATGGTTCACCACACAGAATGACTAATTCGTGAAGTTCACATAGAATCTGAATTTCCTTTCGTTACACGTTAACAACGCGTCTCGCCTCCATACCTGACTGCGCTGCAGAGTTAGTCTCCAAAGAAAGTGCTTCTGCAATCATCCTCATTTCACCATAGTGCAATTACAATCTTTAAGTTAAAAAATAGACCTGAAAATGGGCTTTTAAATTTAGCAAACGATGTACTCACCATTATTACAATGACAAAATAATATTTCTAAAAGGTTAAAATATCAAGGTACAAAAATATAAATCTACACATTCAATGTTTTAGACATTTGACATGTATTTTTTATTCATGGCACAGATAAAAATGGATCAATCCGCGTGCATTGAGTAAATATTGCAGGGTACATGTGCATAGTTAGACTCAAGAGACCGATTTGGTTCAGTCTCTAAAAACGAAAAGCACTACTCTATAAAAACCCGGACAACCCTTCTGTTTCTCCATTGCTTCTTTCTCTTCTGCAATTTTCCCCTCAGTTTCTTTTTCACCATGAGCTACTACAACCAGAATCAACCACCCGTCGGCGTACCTCCTCCCCAAGGTACTTCAACGATTCTTCATCTCTCTTCCTATTAATCCTCTCAAGTCGCGAATCTAAGTTCATTATTATCAGATCGGGTAATTTTCTTTTTCTTTTTCTGAGTGATTGATTGGCATTTGTTTTTATCTGGATTTAATTAGGGTATGGGAAGGACGGTTATCCGCCGCAGGGTTATCCACCTCAGCAAGGGTATCCACCTCAGCAAGGGTATCCGCCTCAGGGATACCCACCGCAGGGGTATCCTCCACAGCAAGGGTACCCTCCCCAGCAGGGCTATCCTCCTCCCTACGCGCAACCTCCGCCTCAACAGCAACAGGGCAAAAACAATGTTGGATTCATGGAGGGATGGTATGTAATCCTTTCTCTCTTTCACTCTCTTTGCCTATCTCTGTCCGAGATCAGAACGATCCAAAGTGTGCATGTTTAATTTTCCAGATCTACGTTTCTATATGGAAATGTTTTTAATTGTTATTGTGTTCGATTGGAACATGCTATCGTGCGCCTGAGTTAATATATCTCCATGAATTTATCTTTATCTTCACAATATAAAAGAATTGTGCGTGAGAGCATTAATTCGTGATTCGTCGGAGATATTTTGGTTGCAACTTGCACGATATAGTCGTTTCCATGGATAGTGAACTCTTGTTTATTTGGTTAGTGTCCGGTGTATGAATTGTGTTAATTTCCAGTCCAAAATTAAATTGCTCTGGTTTATTCCCCCGGTACTCCTGGTCCATCTAATGCCCCTATTGCTTCGGAGACATCCCCGGTGCACGATAGCTAATTAACGTTTATGCTGTAGTGGGACATTGGAAATTGTGAACATTCCCTGCACTCGGTGCACATTGCTGGTGTTGCTATCAGTGGGACCCAAATTAGAATACTAGTCTCTACTCTCTAGCGGGAAACCTAAGCATCTTTTGGCAGGGTGGGTCCCGTTCGGTGGCCGATGTGACGTGATAACTACTAATCACGTTCATTTTGTGACCTACAACTCTACAAGCGCGTAACCAAAACACAATTAGTTTAATAAAAAATTACCTGCTACGGTTTCCATAAAAAAATTATTATTTATCTTTTCTTAGGTTACGCATACATATACACAATTTCCCAATAGATTCGTTGCCTACGTAAATCGAGTCATAATGGATTTTGGACCTATTTTAAATACAGAGAGCTCACTTTAAGATTCATATAAATTTATTTGAACGGTTTAGATCTAACTTAACCCTATCAAATATCTTAACTGATCTGAATTCATCATTTATTTGGTCGACTTTTGACCTTTGGAACTAAGTTGTTCTTTTCATTTATTTATTTTTAGTTTGGCTGCCCTTTGTTGCTGTTGCCTCTTGGATGCATGCTTCTAGGGGAGAAATAAAGAGCTTTGGTTGAGGTCGGGTTCTTTGTTAGGAGGCAAATTAGAGATTTTATGTCATCTTATTTTATTTTCTAATTGGAATTCCTCTTCGTGAGGTGGTTAGTTTAATGTTTATAGTTTGATGATATGATTTGTTGCCGTGTGGAATTCTTCTCTCAAGCTGTTTGATTCTCAATTTTTTGTTGTTGTGTCAATTCTTTAATTATTGTTGGTTTATGTTATAGTTTTACTTCTTTTTAAAATATTTTCTTACGTCATTCATAGACAGGTGATATCATAGATGGAGGAAATGTTATAAATTTCTCAAGAATATGCCCGGAATATTAACAACATTATAATATTCCATATTCGTGCATAGATAACCAGGTCCTAGGAAACAATTGACTTTACCAATAAAATCTATCGATCACACATTTTGTTATCCGGAGGGAATGTTGTTAAAGGGTTTTCACTTTTCAGATATCAAGTCAAATAGCCTTTTTTGAAGAAAAGTATATATGAAGTTAATTAGGTCAAACAGCATGAAAGAGTGCCCTAGTTTAATTAGGTTTTGCACTTTTCTTATCATTATAGTTTCTTTTATTTTATGAAGTTTTTTTCTTTTTTCTTTTTCTCTTTCATCACTTTTATTTTACCTTTTCTATTTCTTTATAACTCAATTGTTTTGAGTCTTTCAAAGTGTTTTATCACAGGTTTTATTTCAAATCTAAATCTTCTCCTTCAGCTAATCAATATATAAATAAGGGCACCCTTATTTAATTTTCCTAAAAAAAGAAAAAAAATATATTGGTGCAGTTTGATCAGATAAAACCTGAAACCTTGACTCAAACGGCTAGATCTCTTATAGACCATGGACCGCGCAATTTTATTCAGTCAAGCATGCATTCAAAGAAAATGAACTTGCGCCTAGAATTCAAAATAACCTAAAGACATATGCTGGAAAAATATAGCTAGAAAATGAATAATAGTTTTCTTGACAGCAAAACAATTGCATATATTCTGAAGATTCACCTTTTTTCTGATTTATGACAAATTGACAATGATGGTCGAATAAATCTCTAAAGTATTTGGATAAATGTTGGTGAAAGATGATGATTACAGTTTTAGTGGCAGCTCAAGTTAGTATGTTTTCCCTGAATTGTCAATTTTAATATTATCTCTACGACAATTCTCTAAAGAGTCCGGCTACTATAACACTAGTGTCATTTCAAACTAAATAACACCACATCTTAAACCATTGGATCTACTTTAATATTCGTGCAAGACACTAGTGTCATTCCAGTCCTATCTTGTGCACGAATATTAAAGTAGATCCAATAGTTTAAGATATGGTGTTATTTAGTTTGGAATGACACTAGTGTTATAGTAGCCGGACTCTTCTCTAAAGGCTGAAATTTTTTTTTGTTAGAGTGAAATTTGAATATAAATTTATGATGATTCATTTCATTTGAATAAATTTCCATGAGATTCCATAACCATATGCGACAGACTTTGGAAATTGAGTTCGCTATCTGCTTTGAAAAGTTTGCATCGGCCTAAAAAGAGAGGGATCGGTTGATGACAAGTCCTTAGTGGGATCCATGAGCACTCTTTCATGCTGTATTTCTGATATTTAGAAAAAAAGATGATAGTGACTGCGTTTGAAAATTTATAAAAAAAAAAAAAAAATGAGTGAAGCTAATATTAATTTAAAGTAATCAAAATGATTGATGTATTTAACTCAAAAATTTATTGATTTGATTTCAAACACCAATTTTAAACGGTTAAAACCAATCTATTTCATGAGTGTATATTTTATTTTAAAAATTATAAGCTATTTTAATGTAATTTTTTAATCATTTTTTGACTGGTTAATTTTATATTAAACAAAATAAAAATTAATAAATTTAACATATAAACACAGACTAATTTTAATGATTTGGATTTGTTTGATTGAAACCAATAAGGTTTTTGAAGATACGCTCAACAACAACTTTAGTAAATTTATATTCATACTAATTTTATCTGAAAAATGATAAATTAGACCGTTGGAGATGCTCATAGAAAATTGTGCTATTTTGAAGGAACACTGACAAATCTGTTCTACGGTTCTACCGGTGGCTATTTGTTTCTAACGATAATTTTCTCCCAAAGATTGCGTTTTGTCTGATAGATTACTATTTTGTTTTATCTCATTTTATGCCTGTATCTTGACTTGTGTTGGATAAAGTGGTAGAGGAGAGAGAGTCTCCAATAGAAGCTTTTCACTTGACAACCAATCATAAGAGAGGGGAGAGAGAAATTGAGAAATAATAAATTCAGTCTGATTCGGGTTTCATTTGGTCTAAAAATTACACTGGAGTTGGGAAAATGAGAACTACCTTATAAAATTCCTAGTGACCAAACTCAGTCCACCGAACACTCAATTGGATTATAATCCAAACTCCATCAAATTCCCATCTAAAAACTGCACGCCGAAAAAGCCCACTTGTTAATTCAAATATACAAATAAATTGCTCTCTAATGAGCAGTGACGAATCCATCACTCCCCCCACTTGTTTCAATTCGGATCCAGTGATGTAACCTAATCCTTGGGTTTTGGATCGAGACCGTCCGATTCAAATCCGTGAAGATCTATCCGCGAAGTGAGCGCACACATCCCGACGATGAATTCGACTCCCGAGACGATTTCAAACGACGAATTCAAATCGGACGGTCTCAGTCCAAAACTCAAAGATTGGGTTAGTTTAGGGGATCCGGACCCCACTTGTTTCCGGAAAGAAAAACTTTTTCTTTTCTTTTCACGGAAAAGGTAGACAGTCCCGTCCCGTCCGGATCTCATGAGTGAACAGAAAGTTAGATACAGTATTGAGAGAACTTGCTGTATTTTAAATACCGAGAAAAAAATAACAGTGCAGAACAGAAAAAAATACTCTCCTATTTTAAAAATTTAAAACTATTCACTTATTTTGGTGGTGATTTTTTTTTTTGTTCTGCGGGGAGAGGGGATCCGAGTCCAAAGTAACTCAAAATTTGATTTTGAATCTGGATCGTCCAATCAGAGTCCAGGCCAATCCAGCGAGAGATAGAATTCAGTCTCTTTAATATTCGCACAGATTCAGATCGGATGATTCGGATCCAAACTCAAATTTAGAGTTACTTTAGGGGATTGGTGATTGGTTTTGTTACTTGGTAGCTCAAATGCTCAACTGTTCCCTTTAATGGGCTCGATTTATATCATAATATTATTAGAGCCGATAATAGCATTCAAGCCCATTTTATTGCAGTATAACAGAACAAAGCTGAAGGATAACTGGATAAGGATTTCACGAACGTTTATTGAGCAATTTTCAAGCAGGTTTTATATGCCTTATTTCAGAACTCCAGGAATACGATAACAGCACAGCCATATCTGTCATATGCTAAACATTTTTTGAAGTCTTATAGCTTCAAAAGAAATGCAGGAGAGATGCTACTGAGTTTGAATGCTATTAACAGCAGAAGCTGGAATTGCTGTACCACCAAACTCAGGTTGAAGCTCTTTGATGTAATACTTTGATCCACGTGAAAGATCAATTCTCTTTCTTCTTTCTGTTGGAATTGATTCAATTGAGCAGTCAGTGAAGCCACGCCTTGCAAACCTATCATACATCATTAGTGAGCCCATATATTACAAAGTGTTTTCCCTAATATTTCTCATGTGGCTTGTTACAGGGGTACCAAAATGGATGTTTAAAATTGTAAAAAAGGTAAGATGCATAAAGTACATGCATGATTATAAATAGGCATAGAATTCAAAATGGAAACATCTAGTAATAGTTGTGAATAAATTTTAAATCTCGTATGATAACTATGAGGTAAGTTAATTTGAAGAGAGAGAACCTATGTTATCAAGAAATTGCAGCCTGTGTTAATATAAAAAAAATCGCAAAAATAATTTTTTATGGACTAATTCAAAATGAATTTTTACGGTTTTCATTTCCGGGGTTAGCTATAAGAGCATCTACATCCTTGATAATATTAGAGTTTCTAATTTGAGGTGGCAGTTTCTAATCCAGTTTCAGAGATATGAGAGAGTTTCTTATTTAGAAACTATGCAGGCAAATTTTCTATTAAGAAACTATTTATAAACTCCACTCTGGCCAAATGATTGGCTCAAATTATTTCTTCTTTTTAATTTATTGCTGACGTGCCTTAATAGAAACTCTAAAATTAATTTCAGGATGTGAGAGATTAGAAATTTTAGAGACCTTAATTTCTAAAAAGTGGTTAACACTTATTTAGAAATTTATTTGAGTTACTGGAATGTAGATGCTCTAAGCTATTAGCAAAATTACCCTCATCAAACACAAGTTGCACTCTGGTTATATGGTGTTGAAATTCTTCTATAATAAGTTTGTGACACTGCAGGTTCAAGTAGCTCAAGTTATAGGAATTAGTTTTTCAAATTCCAACAAAGAGCTTTAATGGAATGAAGGAGATTTTTCATGAATTTCTGGTGAGGCTTTCTTCTATAAGTTTCTTATAACAATTATGCAACAACAAGACCAAAATCAGCACAATGTATAGTGTCCAGGTACATACCAATCAGCGGTACGGGTCGTGAGAAGGAAAAGTTTCTCCAGACCAAGCGATACTGCTTTCTTCTCTATATAATCTGTATCCAATTAGATAACACTTTATTAAGTTTATTATTACTGTGGCAGCCTATGGATTATTTTTATGAAAAGTAAAGTGTACCAAGTAATTTGTCCCCTTGGCCGTGGCCGCGGCATTCCGGTGACACTGCAATAGCTGCTATTTCTCCACATTTTTCCTCAAAATATGGAAATAAGGACGCACAAGCAATTATAGAACCTTCTCTCTCTACAACTATAAATGTGCCCAGTGCTTCAAGAAGCTGAAATAACCAGAGAGAGAAGAATGAATGGCTTCGCTTTTTGGAAAAAAAAATAGCAAGTCAATATGCATCTTTATTTCTCTATTATTTTTCTTGTGAATTTGACAGGCTTGTCTAATCGAGTTTCTTTCAAAGACCCAGATCTTTTTTTGGTATATATGGATAGCATATAAAACCTCCCATACCATACCATTTCATTTTTTTTTTATTTTGGCAATTTCAGGTAACATGCAAATAACAATACCTATTAGTCTCTAAGGTAATGGAAAGGGATATCTTAATAAACATTCTCATAATTACAATTTTCGATCTTTCTTTTTGTTTGGAAATTTCGGGTCATTCGTAAGTAACACCGCCAATTAGTTTGAGGTGATGGAAAAGGATATCTTATTAATGTTGAGAAATTTACTCTTATCTGAGGTGAGCCTATTTATACTACAAATAGATCCAAGCCAACTAAAATCAAGCCCATTAAACATCAAACATCGAGTTCAGTGTTTACATAAGCCTTTTATAAAGTGACTTGGTTATGTTAATAACATAAAATTAGGGCCTTTTAATATTGGTGTTGGTATAACCATACATTTACCCCAACTTGTTTGGGACTAAAGGCTTGGTGGTTGTTGTTGTATAACCATACAGTTAAGGACTTGGAAGTTGATTCAAATGTGGGGCTAATGTGTTATTTGAAATAATAGTAAAAATTTGTTTCTAGGTTGCACAAGACCCCCAACAACTCTAGCTTCAGAGTTAGATAAATCTTATCAGTGGCAAAGACCTCTTCATCAGTTCTTTGGATAAAAACACCAGATTCTTCTAAGGGGCGTATTAGTCCTTTTATGCCAGCAAAGTCAGACACTCTGGCCACCCTTGTACCCTCATAGACATCCCTGTCGTACATCACAAAGAATGAAAGAATTTAGATGGCAAATTTGAACAGAAACAAAATTATCAGGAGATGAAATTAAAGATTATTACTTTCATTGCCAAAATAAATAAACGCTACTTTTAGAACAGCACAGATATTTCGAAGGAACAAACCTAGCTATCATTGTCCCAACACCATCTCTAGTAAATAACTCTAGCAGTAGGGCCCCACTTGCAGTGCCATTTATTATGTGGACCCTTTGCACACCACCCTGAAAAGTATTTTCTTTTACTTATAAGTATATAAGGAAAATAGTGAAATTCTGTACCAATTACGGCAAGTGCGAGTTCAAAGAAGATGCAAAATTTACTTTTTTCCATATTAGTAATTCTTATTGTAGCTCCTGATTGAATTATTTTTTGATTGAACTCTTGATTCGATAGTGGAATTAGCAATGCAAAATTCTATATTTTCTTTGCTCATTTTTTTCCCAATTCTGTTTAATTTTAATGTTTCGATGGTAAACAAACAGCCCGGCAGGAGTACAAACAGCTTAGCACACAACATATACAAAAAAAATGAAAGAGAGAGGGAGAGAGAGTGGGAACTTACCTGGCAAACATATGCTGCTGCAGCCAATTCAGATAGGTAGCCATTTAATCGATTAAACCTCTCCCACCCACCAATGGCAAAACCTCGATCAGCAGATAAACCATTCCCATTGTCAAACCCAACACCATTATGAAATGCCCCTCTATTCAAAGAAGAATCATTAACTTCTACAAACTTGTTCCCAAAGGATCCGTTGCCTTTTTCTACAGATTCCACATAATTTGCAGCAATTTTGCTCTGCTTGGCACGTTCCTTGATGAGTTGATCAGCTTCAGAGAGAGTCATGAAACGGATCGGTCGTTTGTGCTCATTAAAAATATCTCCATCAGTTATGCAGATCAATTTGTCGGCTTTGACAGCCAGAGCACAAGCTGTAGCAACTTCATATGTGCTGGAAAGTTGTATGGCAGAAAGGGAAATCAGCAATTACATGTCAAGAATGTTTTTTGTTTTTTGGAGAAAGAATTAGAGAGTTTGAATCATGTTGTCAAAATTGTCCAGTATAAATTGTGTTTATACACAGTGGCAGATACAAATGAGAAGAATGGGAGTAAATTGACCACCAATCTTTCTCACAATCTCTTTAAATTATACTACATATTAAAGTATTTTATATTAAAATGCTATCAATACACTAAAATCGATCCCCATACTCTTTTATAATTTTTTTATGACCGACCCACATACTCTATTCTAGAAAAAAAGTTACTGTTAACTTTGTATGTGTATATCAACCCCCATAAGCTATGATCCTGCCTCTGCCCCTATTTATAGGGTATCAAATTTTATATACTGTTTTTATCTAATATACCTTCTGTACCAGCGACACATGTCAATTCATTGATGATTCTTTTGAGCAGTGTTTTCGTTTTCTTTTTTTGGCAGTTATCATGTTTCATTGGAATTAATACATGAAAAAAATGCAAGTAACATGACAAAAGAAATATAATTTATTATCCATTAACATTTAAGGATGAGAAGGAGCTAACTTGCAATTCAGAACTTCTCCAGAACTTGAATACCCCATATTGCTCATGATACCTATGCAGTCCCTATCAAGCCTTTCTTTTATCGATGAAACATCTATCTTTTTTACTTCACCAGTGAAGCCATAATCGATGCCATCTACAACCCCTCGTTTCTGTCGAAATCAAGGAGAGAAAAGCATTAAATTGAGACTGTAAGAAAAAAATTTAATGAACTATTTTTTAATTGCTGTAGGAGATTTTACAGATCAATCCCCAATATTTTAGGTTCTTTGCAAACGACCCCCACAATTCTTGTGATTGCAGACCCATCTTTTTTTTTTTTCTTTTTTTTCTTTTTGAGAATTTACAGATTATGTCAAATATCAACATCAAATTATAAGATTAATGCAATGGACAGAATATTTTCTTTAAATGCTGACAATTTCCCCCATGCCTCTGATGAGTGCTTGTGCTATCCACCATTACTAAGACTTGTATGGGGAAGGAAAAGAGGGAGGGGGCGGGGGCTATAGAATGTTGTTATCCTTGCTCCATAAGTAATACACAAGAGAGGGGAAGGTGAAGAGAAGATTAAATTCTAGTTATCATGAGCAATATGGGATATTCAAACCGTAGCAGGTAATTGTAATTCTGATGACTGCACAAAAAAAAGAAATATCCATAACTATGAACTCCTTGCTCCTAAACATAGCAGGTAATTCTGATGACTGCACAAACCGTATTGTAGGGTTTTGGCAAATAAATCAAATATTAATCTTGATTTCAGATCCATCTTTTATTTTTGTTCAGAATGCATAAGATAATGTGAAATAATATCACCAAGCTATTAGATTAATACAATACACAGAATAATTTCTTTTAATGTTGACATTTTTGCCCCTGACTCTAACTAGCCCTTTAGGTTCTAATTTTCTTTGTATGAAGTAATAATGAAAAGTGAAGCAATGTCATCCAGTTAATAAAAAAATTACAAAGGCAATTTAAGTCGGCAATTTATCATCTCAACCTTGTCTTCACTCAGGTGTTACTTGTTAGTGACCTCAAATATTTGGTATTAAACATTAGAAATGTAGGTCATTGGAAATGTAGTGGCATTTGCAAGAAGTGATACAGGTATATGTTTCACAGAGGTATATATTTCGAAAGCACAAACTTTGCTTGAGACAGCACACATGGTAAATGTTTTTACATTTGGACATCATTGCCCTTAATCCCAGGAAGGAATGGAAAATTTTAACCACTTATCTCGCCTCCTGACACGTAATGTCTGATTATATTCATGCACATCGCAAATTAGCATGAAATGTTACATAGAATTACACTCCTAATTTACTTACAGCACTTTATATTAATAAAGAGATATTTTTTTTCTAATCTGCTATGTTAAGGATTATGTACAAAAAAAGCATAATTTATACACATCCTATCATGGAACCTAGATGCGATGATAAGTACAATAAATGAACAACAATAGAAAACACAAACTAAATACAAAAAGAGAACATTTGAATAAATTGAGTAATTAATTTTACTCTCTTGATAAGATGAAATATTAAAAATGTTGGCATCCATCCATTAGGTAAAAATGCACGAATGAATTGAAGTATTGCATGCTAAATGAAAGTTTATAGAAGACATAACAAAAAAACTTTTTTTTTTGGAGTAAGCAACATCAACAGCTAAAAGATTTAAAGTCATGCTAGGCAAGCATATGGAGCAGATATCAGATTATCTTATTTCATATTTAGTGTCATATATGTTAATTTATTACTAAATAATTTATACAATAAAAGCATCTATTCAAAATAGAAAAATGCATGATTGAGTTCACATGCATTAATATCAATGACAAATTTGAAACAAATACAAAATAATTTGATGCAAGCTAGTTAACAAAAATGAAGTATTAATGAATAAACACTGAAGTATAAAAGAAGCATTATTTAGAAATCCTTATCTACCACTTATATTACAAAAAAAGTAACAATAAGATTTAAGTAATTGGAAATACTAGTTCGGAGTGCATGTCATGTTTTGTCTCATGTCCAAAAGAGGGAAAGAGAAGCTCTCAGGCACACAACAGCACACCAGGTTCAGTTTTTTTTTTTCCGGTTCAGTAGTTATATCATTTACAAGGGGTCATTCTTATTTGGTACAGCCTAAAATGGAAATAGATTATGATAGGGCAAAATAGTCTTATTAGAAAGATCTTCAACTTGTGCACCATCTCAAGTCTAAATTGACCTGTCAATATCCGCACCTGTTTCAAAACCAAAAAGAGAAAAAGAAAAAAAAAAGGAAAGGGAAAAATTTAGAAATTACCTTTGCCGCTAGAAAATTGCCACTTGCAACACTAACCGCAAGCCCATGCCAACGGCTATTTGTGCCATGTCTACGGAGACTTAGCATTGGGGGACCAGGAGAAAGCTTTGTCTCTATGATGAGCCGTACGCTTCCAGAAGCTTCCATTGCTGCTTCCATTGAGTCAGAATCAGTCACCCTATATCGACCAACATACTTTGGCTTTTTCCCTGAGGTAAAACACTAGTCAATAAATCAAATGAGTGATAAATATATCACAATTTTCAGGTCCTATTTGTATCAGCCAAATCTGGTGCTCGCAAGCCGTGACATTTATGCCTGTACCAGTTGAATCTTTTTCTATTGTCCCTTTGTTATATTGTTTGATAAGTCTACGAGTTAGGTCATAGATCAACTGTCAAGTTCTGGCTGAATAATCTGCCAGATTTACTATTAGTATCACAATTATTATTTTCATTCTTATTTATATATTTTCCCAGGCCACCGAGGCACCGACAGATTAGCAGTTGCAGTGTATAGTTCCATAATAATTCCATAACAAAAGTACTTATTTCTCTACACAACAATGTACTATTGGTATCACAAATTTTGTAAGAAAATAACCTCTTTCTTTCAATAGCTTGTCAATTTGGATATGCGTTCCTGGGACGAGAATAAACCTAATACCGAGACCATGAAGAAGCGAGATATCCTGCTAGAAAAAAGAGTAAAAAAAGTAAAAGAAACAACGGGTGGAAGTAATCTGCACTTCACAAAAAAGTAACACAACTCAATTAAGTGTTATATTGAATTTCCAAATTTGGAAGATTTTTTTTTTTTTTAAATCTTCGCAGAGGCTGCGAATTCGTGAGATGGGCTCAAACTCTCGACCTTTGAGTAACCACAGTCCTAGGACTTTTTTTCCTAGCCAACTGTGCTACCACCCCTTCTTAAAATTTGGAAGAAATTTCAATATCTAGCTATTGCAACTAGACTTTAAACAGAATATAGAGCGGCCAACATAAAGTCACACTAAAATAGGCCATAATTATTATGAATACAGTAATATACAGAATTAGAATGAAAATAGTACTGTTCTTTCTTACCAAATGGAAGTACTTAGAGGGGATCGAAGTATGCCAAGTTGGTAAAATGTTGATGTTACAGTAAAAAGACAATTGTTTGTGGTGTTATTACATCTTGCACACCACACAGCCAGTTTTGTAAACAATGAAAAAAAAATATTAAAAAAAGTACTCTACTAAAAATAAATGCAGCTCTTAGTTGGCTTATTAGGAGAAATTACATGTTTGTGCATATGCACACTAGATCCCAAGGTGTGAAATAATTGTCTAAGCAGTCAATATAATTTGCTTAATTGAAGATTTAGTAGATGAAGGTTTATGCAGTAGATTAACAAGCTTACTGACAAGAGCTTTTTTATAAATCAGTTGGGGCATCCTATTTATATACTAGGAAAAGCAACTAGAAAAGCCAAGTTAAAACATAAATCAGAGATCTCCCATATGCAATTACACCTTTTCCTTCTATCAAATTCACTCTGATCTCAAATCAATCACCTTTTTCTTATTACTTAAATATGTGAAGGAGAATTCCCATGGATGCACATTCAAGATTGTGTGAACAGACATGCAAACAACTTAATTTATCCAAACCCAAAGCCAAAATTGAAGCGGAATTGAATATATAAGCTCTCTATCAAGTAATTCCGCTTCAAATTGATAACATAAGCCCATCCCACTTCATTTTTTACAAGCACACGTTATAACTATTGCTAAAATCGCATACCGTACTTTCTTTTCGTAGTAAAAATCAACATTGATCAAAATAATACCTACCTTTACAGCCAGGTCTCCAATTCAACCAAAATATTAGTACCTGTAGAATGCTGTCCAGGAAAGAACTGGAGACGATCTCGGCCGAGATAACCACAACAAAGGTACTGCCTCTGTGGCCCCCGATGTACGGCCACGCCTCTCTAAACCACCCCACGAAACTATCTTGCACCTTTTCTATAGAAGAGGAGGCGTTAAAGCCACAGTTACAAATAGAGAGAGTCTTATGATAATTTGTAGAATGCTTGTTGATTAGATTGGAAAGGGGAATTGTAATGTGGTTTCTACTCAAGGTCTCTCCTCCAGTGGTTCCAGCGAAGGGCAGAGGTGGCTTAGAGCACGAAGTACCCGCCATGAGAGAGAGAGAGGGCGGGGTGGAGCAAATGAGGGAGGGAGAGAACACACAAGGGACGCGGCGAGTGGTGACAAAAGAGAGAATTGGCGCGCACTGAGAGTGAACAGATTGTTACAGCCACTTACAGGGGAAGGAACTGTAAGGAGCTGGAGGATATTTTACCTAGCGGATGTTTACGTGCAGTGTTTGGAACTTACCCGAAGCCATTTGTACTGAATTGGATGTTTACGTGCAGGGTTTGGAACTTACACGAAGCCATTTGTACTGAATTTTGTCCAAAGTTTTTCTTTATTTTACGATTAAGTCTTTATCGTTTAATCAATACTAACAACGTTAATTCCTTCTGTTAAACAAAATGAAAAACTGCTCCAATTTCTCTCTATATCTATTCTATTAGGGTACGTTTGGGTGACACAGGAATAGAGCTAACCCAGGAATAGCTGCTATTTCTGGCGAGCTATTCTTAACACAACACGTTTGGGTGAAAAAAAATGCTATTCTCAACAAAGGAATAGCTCGGATTAGCTGCTATTCCGCTATTCCTATGAAATGTTGGGTTAGCAGCTATTCTCAACTCAGAAATAGCTGCTGTTCTTTGATTCATCCAAACGTACCCTTATGGAAACAAATCAGAGAGAATATCAACAGAAACAGTTTTTCCTCTTGATTTATCTTATTAATATTATCTTTTTTTTTCCTGACATTTTATCTTTTATTAAAAATCAAAATATTCTCTCATATTTTATAGAGTTTAATGCTACCAGTAACAATTATGTCATGAAAATAAATTAACTATTAAAACATCAAGTATGATAAAATCATACATAAATTTATACAAGTAATAACTTATCATCATATATACTTCGTTAGAATATTTTGAGGTGGGCTTTTAATTTTCATCAATAAATATCCTTTATGCACACACACTAACCAATAGTATCAAAGGAATAACCATGGTGAATTGCAACAATGGAGTGCCTGAGGTCTCCATTATAGGAAACAAACTTGAGTAAAATTCTATGCATTTCTAGGCAAGAGGGAGTTTGTCATAGATGGACCACCTATATACTTTTCTTATTGCTCTATATTTGATTCCAAATAGAAGAAGAACTTCCATATTTTGTTTAACAGAGAAATTAACATATTGTTTTTAATCAATCTTAATTAATTTCATCGCACGGCTTAAAAAGGCTTTGGATAAGTATCTGTCCAAAGCCATTTGGACAAGTTCCGGACTCTTTATTTGATTGCGCTCTAAGACCCTCCATTTGAAAGGATTTTAATTTAGGTCCATGACACTAGAAATATATTAAATTATTAATTATGGCTATACACATTTAATATATGGACTTATGTACAATCATTATAACTTGTAAAATTGATACATTTACAATTTTTGTAATTATTCAAATGGCATATTAGTAGCATTACTGTTATTAATTTAATTTTACTTAATATTATTGATGCACATGCAATGGTTCTTGACATCATCATTGTTGTTATTTGATTAATAAAATTGGAGTTTTTCATCTTCTCCATCTTTATTAAATTACAAGATAACACTAAATTAAGAATTACAATGCAAATATTTGTTTTTAGATATTTTACAGATTGGTTATTCTTCTAGGAGTTGTCTTACAAAGCCAATCGACTGATTTTGCATCAATCATATCAATTGTACCTCATTTGTCGTTTATATAAAAGATATTGTAGAATTTCTTTGGATCGATCATATCAGGACTAAAAAGAAGCGATATCCGGTGAAAGAGGTAAAGTTGGATAACAACTGAAACGTTAAATAAAGGGTTTGGATTTTGGTTCTCTACAGACTGAACAGCTACTGCCCAGTGCGGTAATTTGAAGTGACTTAAGTGGCTTGGACGAAGCATAGGGTGATACGTAACAGTGACCTCGTGGGGCCTGGGCTGAATTCAGGTCATCTTAAAGCCTGGACGAAGGGATTTTTTTTAAAAACAGTAATTAAAATAATAAAAGTTAAAGAAACGGCATGATTACGGAGTTTGTTAGAAAAAGAGCAAAAACCGAATAGGCTATTCGGTTAAGGGGGTTTTTTTTTGCTTCACCGAATAGCCTATTCGGTTTACCCTATTTTCACAAAATTTTCACAGCACAAATCCCCGAATTATGTAATCTTTCGTGTAACACCCCCTAAACCGAGATGGCTATTCGGTTTAGGGATTTTTTAGCCTAAACCGAATAGGCTATTCGGTTTAGGGGTTTTTTTTTTTTTTTGACACCAAGAAGAGCAAAATAAAGAAATCTAACACTGAAAATTTGAATTTTTTGTTTAAATTATTTGTTAGATTACTTCTTTTGATTTATAATTAGCAAAAAAATAAAAAAAAAACACTAAATATTTGAAATTATGTTGAATTACACTATATTACAATAAATTACGCTAAATTACGCTAAATTACAATAACTTCGCTAATTATACTGAAATACGATAAATTACGCTAAAATAGACCGATTCTGTGCCATCTTTCATGAATCATAAAAAATAGTAAAAAAATTCCGAAAATAGTAAAAACTGGTATTCTACAAGTTCATTATGTAACTAATTTACTGAGCTACTTGGATTGAATAATAGAAACGAAAATCTTAATCGAAAACTTCAACTCAAGTTTTGAGGCTCTTCCCTTTGTTTTTTTGGTGATTCTAAATTTTGGAATCCGACGTGGCGGGCACGGACGCATGCGTATTTTCGCAAGCTTTCCGAAAAGTGGTCATTTGCTAAAATCGGACACTCGAGCGTCGTTTTATGACCGTTTGAAGTTTCGCCGTCGTTTTTCGCCTTTTTAGAGAAGATATCGTCCCTATTCATATGTAATTTAGCGTAATTAACCGTATTTTAGCGTAATGTAATGTAATTTAGTGTAATTTAACTTAATATAGTGTAATTCAACATAATTTCAAATAATTTAGCATATTTTAGTATAAATATGCTAATTATATATCAAAAGAAGTCAAATAATTTAAATAAAAATTCAAATTTTCAGTATTAGATTTCTTTATTTTGCTCTTCTTCTTAGTCTCTAAATAAAAAAACAAAAAAAAAACCGAATAGGCTATTCGGTTAAGTCCAAAAAAACACCAAACCGAATAGCCTATTCGGTTAAGCCTATAAAATGGATTTAATGAATTTTCTGTGGCATCGTATCCTACAACCTCAGTTAAAAATCCCGTAAACCGAATAACCTATTCGGTGAAGCAAAAAAAAACTCTTAACCGAATAGCCTATTCGGTTTTTGCTCTTTTTCTAACAAACTCCGTAATCATGCCGTTTTTTTAACTTTTATTATTTTAATTACTGTTTAAAAAAAAAAATCCTGGACGAAGCATATAACTCGCTTTAGTTAGTTACAACCACGCTCCTACTTCACCTTCCTGTCATTTCTTAAAAGTGATATAACGCATGTTCTAAGGTATCTCACCATTTGAGTTTGAATTCGACATATTCATTATATATTGACACGAATCTTAAATATCCCGTAAATTTCAAATAACTCCAAATTGACGAGTCCGGATCCCCTAAAGTAACCCAATTTTTGAGTTTAGACGTGTACGGTGCCTATTCGGTGGTAGCGCAGGGACCAGTATTATTTGTGGGTCCAGGCTCTTTAAGATTCGTGTTAGAGCATCTTGGACGGTTTGGATCAAAACTCAAAAATTGGGTTAATGCACTGGATCTGAATTCCAAATTGACTCCAATTTAAATCAGCCGGTCTAAACTTACCAATTATGTTACTCTAGAGGATATGTACTCGACTTGAGCTCCTCAAAAAAATCGAGGGAGACTGATAGGATCTTTTTACTTAGGCAAAGGGCCCGAATTTGTTTATTAACTGGAAATAAAAAATCAATTTATAAAAATCAATTTTTTTAAATTAACAATTCAATTGATAAAAAACGTATTTACATCAATTGTGAATATTTATACGTGCGCATGTGAGGTTCTTTTTGAAATTTTATTTAATCGTTCTTTACAACAATTGTTCTCTTATACAGTTGTTTTTATTTTGTGATCACTAGTTTCTATTTAGTGTTTGATTAATTGTTAATTAACTTATTATAGGAATTGACTAAATTCATAAAGCAATGCAATAAGATCAAAGTGTCACTGGGACTAACAAAAAAGGCCTTCAATTTAGCATGTTAACGAAGAAAAAAAATATATAAAAGTATTTAAATCTTTACATAGTATATTTTATTTATATTAAATTTTTATTCTTAATTTTAGAGCATCTATATCGATGATTTTATTTGGATTTCTAATCCGTGTTAGAAATTTATTTCTTAATTTCAGAAATGCACGATACTTTCTTAATTAGAAAACTTTCTTTTAAAGAAAACGATTCTAACGTTTTTACTGACAAAAAGAAAGGTTTACATTCGCTAATACTTTTCCGTCCCCCGCTCACTCTGGAAAAAACAAGATTAAATTAATTTCTTCATCAGGAAGCATTTTACGGATGTAGGTCTTTGAAATTAAAGTTAAGTTAATTCCCATACAGATGTAATAATTTTAAAACAGCTGTAATTAATTTTATTTGGATTCCACCACTGTAGATGCTCTTATTATCAAACGAACAAGTGCTCTGTGCTTCTTGTTCCTTGGCAAATATTAAATTAAATCCTTCATCTTTAAGAGCCCAATGCCGAACAAGCCTTTAGCACTCTATAATTTTTCAAGGTTTGTCATGATCACTCCGACAATCAAAATTTTCAATGAACAAATCGAAACTCATTACAGATCATCAATTCTGAATGCAAAAATCGTAACTCATCATATAGGATTGGATAACCTCACAAATAGTACAATTTATTCAACAATTTTTTATATCACCGCAAAATTTATCAATGATAAAAAAAATCATAATATAACAGGATTCCCATTTGTTAGATGCATATAATTATATGCGCTCAATTTTAAAATTTTGGCTCATCTTTATGAAAAAAGTAATTTTAATTCTGAATAGATTTTAAGAACTATATAATATTTTGATTTTTTAAAATTGAACCCTGATACGTCCTATCTCGGAAGGAGTAGGTCGTATGTGAGAGTATATGGATCTGGACTCGTCCCGTCTCGAGGAAACGGGCCGAGACTAGAAGGATGGACTGTCGGTTCCCGAAGTGGAAGATATGGAGGTATTCAGACTCTATCCTCTATGATATCTCGCTTGTATCGCGGGAATTCGACCCCCGTTTCATGGAACTATTTGTCTTAAATAGGTCGTTGCTAACTGTCATTCCGCATTGTCAGAGCTGTTAGAGAGTTCGCATAGGGGTGGTGACACTCGCATAGATAGCGGTGACGATAAGCCGAGTCCGGGCTAGGCTTTGTCGGACGAGACTCTTGGGCTTGTCGGGTGTGGCCCAGTTGAGCGTTGTCGGACAAGACTCAGTTGGGCTTTGTCAAAAGAGGCCCAATTAGGCTTTGTCGGACCGAGTTGTTACCGGATCGTGAGCTCTACTTTCTTTGATCTCGGGTTGGCACATGGCTCTATCAAACCCCAAAATAAATTAAAAATATAAGAATTTCTACAACAATGAAGATTTATTAACCTTTAATTTTTCAACATAAATTTCTCTCTTCCAACGAAGTCTAATAACTGTTTTCTACGGGGAGGCATTTCTTAGGAAATAAAATACAAACAATTCTGTATCCTCTCCCATTTTACAGTTTTAGATAACAATTTAAAATCATGATACATCACGTAACAGTGGATAACTGAACCATGAAATTTTTCACAGTGCATTCTGAATTAATCATAAGTGAAAAACTACATTTAACATTATAAATTAATGTCAAAATATAATATTTTAAACTATTTGAAATTTTTTATAGTGCATTGAAAATGGTTAATTATAGATTGTAAAATTATAGATTTCACATTTTGGATATTGAATTTCAACGATGGAGTATAGTAATATTTGACGATTGCTAGATTAAGATGTTATAAAGAAATTATTTTATTCAACATACCAAACAGCGCTTTTTTTCTTTCTTTCGTTTAGCTGCACTATTTATGTTTGCAACTATACATACAATTCTACTTAAACATTGCTTGGGGTGAATTATTTCATAAAAGGGGAATTTCGTGTATAAAATAACTCATTTTAAATTTATAAAATATCAATTTTACCCTTTATTACAAACATAAAACGTCCATTGGACTCAAATTTGAGTCTGATGAGTTCCTCTACCGTCTGATTCGCTTTAATAAGATCTGTATGCACTAGATCAACACAAATCTTAAAGCGAACTCGCACATATCTTAAAGCAGATCATACGGTAGAAGAACCTATCAGACTCAAATTTGAGCCCGATGGGCATCAGACCTGTTCGCATACCTAAATGTCATCGTGTATACGTCAGAAGTAAAAAAATCAAACATTTGCCCTCGAAAATCAATCAAATATAAGACCGTCATTTTCATGAAACAGTCTACAATTTTTTTATATTTTTAATAAAGGGTAAAATGGGTAAATTTGTGAGTTTTTAAAGTTTAGAGGGGGAAATCTGTAATTTCAAAGTTTAGAGAGGGAAATACATAATTTTGAAGTTTTTGAGGGGTATACGTGAAATTCCCCCTTCATAAAATGAAATAATTCCTAAAGAGTGAGGCTATGGTGCTATGCATAGCACCAATGCCTAGTGTACTACGGCTCAATATGGTACTTTTTAAAATCCTAACGGTCGATCCGAACCGTTCAATGTGATATCCATATGAATATGTACTTGCAAACTAAATTTTATATTTTTTTGAATTTTTTTACTATTTTTTTAGATAGGTAGAAAAATCAGTGTTTTCTGAAAATTCTGGACCATCAAAATTCTATCTATCTAAAAAAATAGTAAAAAAATTCGAAAAAATATAAAAAATTTTTACTATTTTTTTAAATAGGTAGAAAATCACTGTTTCTAGACTTCTAGTTGGGAGTCAGCGAGAAACATACTGTGAAAAAAGAGAGAACTGTTCTGATACATCTACCATTCTGAAAGCATATGAAATATTAACTAGATTAATAGCACAATTCTATCATTTACTAGCCACAGGGTTGTTTTGTACAATACTGAGCGTTGATTTCCATGCTATTTTCGATCAGATGGCTGAATAATTTTTCAGTTTGAACTGTCCGGTCTTAAACAAGCGTTTCAGATCGATTTGTTGTTGTCATTGAAAGTTCACTCCTAAATGATGTCAACGAGTCGACCTGAAACATTCCTTTTAGATCCAACGTTTAAACCGCAAAAACAAGATCCTATGATCTGATTCAATGATATAAGCTATAGACACTCATAACAGTACTTTTGTTGAGGTACTCTATACAAAGTTTGCATTTAGGCTCTGCCTTTTCTTTTAAGTAAATTACTTAAGCAATTATCTTTGAATCATAATACTATATTGTTTCGATTTAACGTTTCCATGATACCAGTACTAGAACAGAAAGGACACATCACACAATGAAAGCTGAGACACAAGGAATAAATTACATAATTCTAGTTATTCCATTTACAGGTAGCATTTTATCCTTCTTAGAGCCCAGCCACCTTATTGTGCCATGAATAATTAAAATAAATTCAATACTTATCCTTCTTTGACATTTGTGCAGTAAAAATCAAACAAAATAAGAACATTACTCTACCTAAAAGTTCATAATAAATAAAAGCTGAAGAAGTTCAATCTAAAAATCAAGTCAAATGGATATGGAGCAAATATCTGAGAAGACCTGGAGCCTTCTCTTACAAGAGGTAGCATAAAGAACCTCTGTAAAATAAGCATCTTGCTCCTCCGTCGGCGGCCATATAAATTTTGAGGTTGGGGAAACGTGGCATTGCGTCATGCCTTGTGCAAGCTTTTCCACCTGTAATAATATAATTTTATTTTCACTCTATATGGTATAAATTACATAAAAGATTTGTACTGGTGTCCAAACAATATCTAACAGGAACAATATTTGTATGGTATCTTATTGGTACTTGCTGGCACTTAACACATTGTTCTGGCAAACAAACCTTGATATGTAATGCTTCTTTTAATTAGTACTTGATATGTGCATGATATCTCAAATTGAGAACAAAATTAACCAAATGTGAAACCAAATATATATAAAAAAAACAATCAAAATTGAGATTGTTATCAAATAGCATAATTTAAACCGCTTTCAAATTCAAGTAGGCGCACTAGAACTGGACCTACAAGTACAACATTGGGACCCAAGTTGATCAAAACTCGTGCTAGCCCGTGAATACTAATAGAACTGGTAATATAACATACCATGTAGCTGAGAATTTGCAATCCTTCATCGGCCTTAATCAAGTAATAAAAAAAACAACAAACTAGCTACAGTAACCTAAATTTGGTTCAACTGGCATGTAGTTTGAAATTAAAATTCAGTAAATTTTGAGAAATTACAGAGCAATACATATCAGCTTTAAGCAATTCATTGTGGATATCTTGCACGACGTCTATTCTTATTTCTAAAATTAAAATTTTCTAATACAACATTCTATCTAATACTATAATTTGGTGGACATATTAGAATTTTTTGGTAATTATTTTAAGTTAGGATGTAGTTAGCTATAGCCTATTACCTTCGGCTTGTTTGATTTGGCACTGGGACAACTCTCCATATCATAAGTGGGCAAGTTAAAATTACGATTCATAATTTACATATATTCCAGAAAAAAAATATAAATATTACACATTAGCTTGAAAGTCTAATAATGGTTGGTAATTTTGCATAACTATACTCTTATTTCTGAATTCTAACCTTCCATCTACATAAGAAACTAAATTATACCCAAGACAGTACCTTCGCAATGACTATTCCATACAAACTTCATAAAGTTATATTCAATTGGTTAGGGAGGAATTAAGATCGCAGTCATTTAGCAGAGAAACTAAAAGAGGCATAATTACCGAAAGTGAGGCAACGTCCATCCCGTGCAGTTTATTCTCCTTATTCTCGACTTCCACAGGAGAGTTTACTCTGACAATGGGCTCATGCACCATACTCCTTTCATCTTCTTTAACCAGGTCATCAGGTGGTGTCTCATTTGAGTCTGTGGAGGAACAAGGGGAGGAGGAGCGTGTGAAGTAGTGTTGCCTTGGATCAGGTCCAAAGTAGGCTAAGTCGCGTGGTGCCAATCCAGCCGGGCCAGGCCAATAGTTTGAGGTGACAAATTGTCCATGAGCACTTGGAGGATAAAAGGGGTATCCATTGAAGTAGGAGACTGGTGGATTATGCGTGGCAATGACAGGTGGATGGAAGGAGGTGGGTGGATGATCGACAGGACGCCCCATTGTCCAATTTTCTTCTTCAGCTGGGTTGGTTTGTGGTGTCTCATTTGATCCGGTGGGTGAAGAAGGGGAGGAGAGTGTCCACCAGTCGTTCCTTGGAGCAGAGTCAAAGTAGGTAGGGCGAGGAGGTGCCAATCCTGCTGAGCCTGGCCGATAGCTTGGGGCTACCATGTGTCCATGAGCGACCTGATGATGAGGATAGAAGGGACATCCAGCAAAGAAGGACGCTGGTGGATTATGTGGGGTGATGATCGGTGTATGATGGATGGTGTTGATTGGAGGAGCACCGAAATAGATTGGCGTGTTGTTGGCCATGGCGAAAGGCAGTGTATGAATGATGATCTGTGGATTGTTCAAAGTACTGATCGGTGGGGGATGAAATGGTATCGCCCGATTATTGGCGATGATGGTGGGTCCATAGTTGATTGGTGAAGGGTAGCTAATGACGGAGGAGATCGGTGGATAGAAGCTGCCTCTGACAAAGAATGGAGGGTAGCCAGGGATCACCATTGCTTGAAGCTTCTAACAAGAAAATAACGATTCAGTATTGTTTATGCAATCTCTAGAGGTAAAAGCTAATAGAAAATCAAGTTCTTAGTTGTAATTACCAGAGGCGAGAGATGATTTTCCTTGCGTTAGGTTTTCAGGTTCTTGCGATTCTTGGAGAGGGAAAGGAAATTACAAATTGGTTGTGTGTTGAAATTGGAGTTCAGCCAATTTTAGAGGGAAGAGGTCGATGGAACTAACAATTTAAAAAGCTAATTCTAGTTAGTTAAAATTTGATATCCCTCCAAAATAGTAGTCACCGCCATAAGTCATAGAGTGGTGGGCCCAGTGATAAACTAACCGGGTCACATACTCTCCAGTTAATGTATATTGGTCGATGACTCGATGGGTCGAGATTTGAGAAATTGTTGGGTTATCCGGTTCATGTAATGGAGAGGAACAACATAAGTAAATATTGTTAATTTGTTATGATCGGACAAGTATTTTTTTAGAAAGAAAACTATTTTGAGATATTACTAAGCGTTAAAAGTAGAGTCCAAATCTCAAATAAAACAAGCACACTAATATATAATTTATTTTTTCTTGATTTTATTATACATGGTTTTATTCACCGGTTGGAGGAAATTTAAGTCAAGAATTGTGCTTGTTTTGCTAGGTCTGAATCGGTAATAAAAAAAAGCAGGAAAAGATAGATACAAATAAGAAAAAAATATAAAATATATATTTACAGCTAAATAACATAATTCTTCAACTTTAATTGTATAGAATATATATAGTTTTCTAAGCTTTTTCAATTTTTATTCTTGATTTATCATCAACAAGAAATAGCATTTTCAATTTGACTTAAATCAGCATGTTTAAGGAAAATTAAGCAATAAACTACCCTCCTTTTAAAGGATATTAGTATTAGATTTAATTTTACAAAATGGTGCTGTTTTTAGTTTAGTTTTTATAAATCCAGCGTCATAATTTATTTTTGTAAGGTTAATTATATGGCTTTATCACCTCTATAGTCATGGGTCATTTTCATTATTAACACTGATCTTATATAAGATATTTTTCTTAGATGTCATTAAGATGCTAATAAGGATTTTGCCTCCAAATATATTTCTGTATAAGAGTTCTCCTTTATTAGACTATATGATATTAATGGAAGCTGTTGAGTAGCAAAAATCAGTTTTTCTGAAAAGTGCGAGCTCTTTTCTTGATTTCTCTACCTTTCTTTTACCACTGTATCAATTAGTACCAGTTATAGTTATAGAGTAAAATTAGGTTGTTTTTAATCTAATCATGCTTTAAAAACCAATCAGATTGATTTCTAATGACAAATTTAAATTGTTGAAACCAATCTACTTCACAAGTATTTACATATAAAATTAATAAATTTTCGAATTAATTTAGTATAAAATTTATAAGTTAATTTTAATGCATTTGTTTTCATAATTTTGTTGTAGTATATTCTTAATTTATTTTTTAATTCAATTTTAAGACGAGAATGATGGACAGTAACAATCGAGGTAGATTTTCTAATCGACACGTGCCCAGAGGAGGGTCAGTGAGTGCTCGAGGAAAGAATGAGGAAAAAAATAACTGTCAAGTATGCTTTTTAGAGATAAAAAAAACTATCAAGTCTGTGTTATGGAGCAATTTCTTAAGCGACCTATTCGGTTTGAAATTTCAAACGATGATTTTGTGGAAAACCCCTGTGGTTATGGTTTGAAAAAAAAGGGTTGATCTGGAGCCGCTAGCAATGGACGATGAGTTTGTTCCTTGTACTTATACTGGTAAGGCTAGCACTTCGTCTGCTGTGACTGATCCAGATCCGCCAACATCGGATGATGAGTTTGTTCCATGTACTTTCAAGACTCGTTGTAAGAAGTAGTAGTACTTATTAAGTGTTTATTTTGTAGATTTTATTTCATTAATTTAGTGTTTATTTATATTTTTATGTTGTCAATTTGTGTTTATTTAATTAAGTTATGAAAATAACAAAACTCAAGCATATAAATTAAGTTCACAAACTCCAAATAAAATAGTTCACAAACTATCAAATAAAATAGTTCACAACATGCATCTAAATAAATAAGTTCACAACATGCATCTCAAGTAACTTGGTAATCAGCGACGACGTTCGAACAAACTAAGTCGACGAGTTCTGGTCTACTTCCATATGGCTGTGCGACACTGTCGGATGTTTTTGCATGGCTACTAGATGCTTGGCTCCCATGAGTGGACTGTTTTACTGGTTGTCTTAGCAACAACTCTAGCATTTTCTCTTTCATTGGCTTCGTTTATGGCATCTGCATTGCATTCCAATTCACCAATCATGATCTGATATTGACATAGTAAAATATAAAATCAAATATAAAATCAAATATACCTGCTCGTTGCCTGTCAGAAGTGGAACAGCAAGCATGTCCCATTCGCCTACCTTGCATCTGGTCCATGGTCATTACAACATGCTTGTGTTTCCTCCTATCTAACCTGATCCACTCCTTTGAATGAAAGATACATAGGGAGGCCACGCATGCTGGTTGGGATAAGAATGGAAAGATCCACCCCAAGTACTCGCAAGGTACTTGGTACGGTACATGTGGGCGACATAATCATCATCGCAGAAGTTTCTCACTCGGTACACCGCCATAACATGAGAACAAGATAGGTGAGCTAATTGAATTTCTTGGCATGTACATGTTATAGTATTGTCAGCTATGAAAATAACCACGTACTTGAAATCCCTTTTCACAAACTCTATAGTGCCATCTAGTCTACAGCTGGTTGGAATGTATTCACATAGACATTGCACTTCGAATTCCATACATTGATTACCGTATGCGACAACGGTCATAGCTACACCTTTTCCCCTGTGTTTTCTTAGTTTCCCCTCCACTCGGTTTGAAAACGTTTGATTCCTGGCTAGTAATTCTGCTGCTTTAGAACGCCGTTCAACAAACCATGCATTTAACTTATAGAAGGTGTCCTCTACAATTGCTACCATGGGCAACATCCGGCACTGCTTGAAAACATTATTTAACGACTTTGACCCATTTGCGGTCATAATTCTCCATCGGTGACCTCCATCATGGGCTTGAAATATTTTCTCATATGCGGGTGGCTCTTGCAGATCTCTGGAATTATTTTTGCCCATATTCAGTAAGTAGGCATTTGCTTTTGGACAATACTACACAAAATAAAGAGAAGACATTATGTTAAATAAAGAGACGAAAAAATATAAGTAAATACTTCTGTAACATTTTATCTAAAATATGTTAAATTTCAAATTTCAAATATACATATCTTGGCAAAATCTCTGAACATCTCTTCCACCCTTCTTGGCTTCTTCCTCCTGCAACCAATTTTGAATGTGTCTGCAATCCATTTATCGTATCCGGTATTCTTGTTTAGGTTGTCTGCAACGTGTTGCATACACAACCTGTGCACACACTCGTCGTGCGTTGTCGACCATCTGAAATCAGTACGATCAAATATTTGATTCCTTTGTGGTGGTCTGAAATGACACAAAAAAACATGTTCCCAACCACTTCTCGTCATAAAAAGCTCATGAAAAATTCACAAATTCTCACCATCATCATTCTCAACAATTACAAAGGCCAAAGACAAGAACTGATTTTCAGCATCATATGCACATGCTATCAACAACCTCCTATCGTAATGGTCAGAAATGAAGCATGCATCGATACTGATGACCGGTTTAATGTATGACATAGCTTGAATACATAGACCAAAAGCCCATTTTATGGCCTTGAATTGTTTAGCGTTATCGACATCGGGTATGCTGACATTCCAACATTCATACATTGTGCCTGGATTTGTACTTGCTATGGCCTGGGGCAATGGTGGAAGCAAGTTGTATGAACCCTGCCAACTATCGAACATTCTGCAAATCGCAAGACGCCATCTCCACAACCTGTTGTATTTTTGGGGTTGCATGTTTGTAAATGAGTCTGACACTCCTAGCGACCTCCTTAATGCTCATCGATGGGTCCTCCTTAATGCCCGTCTCAATTACATCGGTAATAAGTGATGCCATAAGTTATGCATGGTCTGTCATTGATGACACAAACTTGCATATATGAGATGGTTCACACTTCTTAATCATCCAAGCCTCCCTCTTACCAGCAGGGGTTGCAAAAAGACGGAACTCGCAACGCGGCGCTTCTTTACAAACCACAACTAACCTTGTTCTTTACAAATCACAACTAACCACAACTTTGTACTCTGCACTCCCAGTTGACGTGAACACGAACCTAATGGATTTTCTTCACAAGTTCATCTATGTTGATATAAATTTGTTATGGGGCAAGCTCTTGATTATATACAACACGCTTCCCATATAAACCAATGTCTGCTTCTTCAAAAAAACTGGTATCGTTGAATGTGGCGACCGAATGCCTATCTGTCCGACCTCTAATCGGAGATCTGTCTTCCCTGGGAAGGGGTACTACATCTGCATCACCATCTAATAAGTGATCATAATCTCAACCCCATTTCCAATCATCACTCGTGTTCATGTCCTTTTCTGGTATGACATCGGTCCCTTCACCATCAATGTCAGTATCATTCCAGGTAATAACGGGTAACAGTCTAGGTATTGACTCTAATATAGATGGAAATATAGTTTGGATTACAGGTTCAGGAAGAGATGGTGGCGGTGGTAGCTCAGTGGCATCATCATCCATGGTACAATCAGTGGTATAATCAAGTACATAATTGTCATAAACGGGTGGTACGTACGGTACGTACGGTACATACGGTGGTACATGACTAGAGTTGTGGTACCCCGAGTTATCATAACCCGAGTTGTGGTACCCAGGATTGTCATAACCCGAGTTGTGGTACACCGGGTTGTCATAACTCGTATTTTTCCTAGAAGGCCCAACCCCGGGTTGATGCGGAACTCTCCTGGAATATAAGTCCATTACCGGGATATTTCTCAACTCAAATTAATTGTAAACACCCCTCCATAACCCCTCATCTATTATTGGATACCTGACAAAGTAAGGTCTATTACTCCCCTGAATGTGTTAATCCGAGTAACTAAGTCTAACTCATACCGGTTACACCAGTCTTTTCGTATATCATTTGTTTAAGTTCCAGAAATGTGGTATTTTCATTAACCTCGAAGCCATAGGCTGCATTTTTCTTGTACTGTGCTCCCTCCGCACCCCGGATAATCTTCCCGCCCACATACAGTGCAATCAACATTTTTTCTTTTGGGAACTACATTAGCCAATAAACAGTTATCAGTTATATATTAATTTTTAAAAATGATTAAAAAATAAAAAAAATTATTAAATTAAATTTTTTAAAAATAAAAAAAATATAACTAAATAAAAAAAATTACATGAAATCGCCAAAAAATCGACTCTCTTCTTCCTCTTTCTTTTCAACTAAGTTAGAATGAATTGTGAGTAGACAGAAGAGAGAAAACTGCTTTATATAGGGGTTTTTATAGCAGACCGACTTAGTGGGAGGCGGTTTGGTACAAGCAGCAGACCACCCAAACGTGGGGCAGTCAGGTATCAATATCAAACCGCCCAAACATGAGGCGGTTAGGTTATTAATAAAAAAAAATTCAGTTTGGGGAGGGGGGAGACTTGCTATTTTTTTTCTTGAGGGTATTAATAAAAATTTCGGAATGTTTCTCTCTTTTGCACTGGTACCAAGAATTTAGATCAGTACAATACCGCACGGAGTAGAATGACATGTGAGTTGTTTTCTTAATACAACACAAATCTCAAAGCGTATCCTCTGAGATATCTCATATTGTGCGTAACCGACGTGTCCGGTGCCTATTTGGGAATAGCGCAGGGACCAGTATTATTTGAGCTTTGAGATTCGTGCAAAACGTATTTGAACGGTTGAGATTTTCCAAAAAGTCACGCAGATTATGAGATATCTCAGAGGATGCGAATTCCCTATAATCTAAATAGATATTGATGTGACTATTGCATTTTTCCTTTACTTTTATAATGACCTTGCAGGGGATGGTCCGTAAGATCTGAAAAGTTACGAGGTCAGTTTTGTAATACTGTGCCGTTACCATTTGTCAGAGATACTAAATTGTAAAATACTGCGGTTTGTGCTGCCTATTTTATTTTCAGTACACGTTAAAACTTTACAATATACGACGATTGTAATTTGGAGCCGTCCTAGCTCAGTGATATTGCGCGTGACTGTTAACCACGTGGTCGTGGGCAGTGTATTAAAATTCGGTTTTATTCGGTGAATATTCGGCCGTATATTCCTATTCGGTATCCGGCCGAATAGAAAATGGCTATTCGGACCGAATATTGAATCTATGCTTTTAAAAAATTAAAAAATATTCAAAACTCATTGAAAGAGTTCCGGACCCGAATTCATAACCCATTAAATGAGTTCCAGACCAGCCAAGTAGGTGTTCTCTTCAAGCATCCCACTCAAAAGTCTTTTATAACCTCTCTACATGCTGTCTTATTGTATTTAAGTATTGTGGGATTAAATATTTAATAAAAAAATTCGCATATATAAATCCGAATAAGAATCCGCATATTCGGCCGCATACCGTATATGCGGTATGCGGTGGCCTTCCGAATACCAAATGAGAACCGAATATTAATACACTAGTCGTGGGTTCGTTCCCCACGGACGGTTTTTTTCCTCATCCGCTTGATCTAAGTTATGATTTTTCTGTGTTTCGTGTTGTTCTTCTACTTATGTGGTATATTTTAAATTTTCATATGAGAACTTACAAAACAATTCATAATAATATATGGAAATAAAATAGTTATGGAAAACGTACGTCTAAGTGAAATTATTCATACGAAAATTTTGTTTTTTGGAAAAATTATGAGAAATTCTACAAAAAATCGAATGGAGAATAAAGTCAATGATGTTTGATAATTATCTTTCAAATAGCATAATAAAGAGAACTTATTGAGTGAACATTTGATAATTATCTCTCAAATGGCATCGTAAAGAGAACTTATTGAGTGATACTTGCGACATATTTTTCATTGCATTGAAACTCTCATATATTCTCAATAAACTGAGACACGTCGACTAAATGTGTGACAATGCAGGTAAAATTTACAAACATATCGTGCTTGTGTTAAATACTCTGTGTTTGGAGAGGTAATTTGTCAACAAAGAGTGCTTGATAAAATATGTCAATATTAGTAGAGCGCTAGCGGATCCCATGACATCTATGAAATGTGTGTATATGTGTTAGTTGGTGTTGTGTTTGAAAACGTGCTAGTTTGTGTCATGTTTAACAATAAATATTTTTGTTGGTGATAAATCCACAATAAAAATTGAAAATTCTTAGGAACATATGATAAACTTGCTAGTTGGTGCCGTGTTTGAAAACGTACTAGTTTGTGTCATGTTTAACAATAAATATTTTTGTTGGTAATAAATTCACAATGAAAATTGAAAATTCTTAGGAACATACAATAAACTTGGAAGATTTATGAAATAGTAGCTGTAAATATATTTTATACTTTTTCCTATTTTTATCTATCTTTTCCTGTTCTTTTACCGAAAGTTTGATTTTTCAAACGATTGAAATATATACTTAAAAAAAATAGAAAATTGCAATAAAATTGGAAAAATATTGAATATTAGTCACAAATAACTTCTGCAACTTCTTTTCTTATAATTTAATTTTTTTTTAAGCATCCAATATTGAACCACGCGTTCTACTACTAAATTGGCACCACAAACACCACTATGCACTCAACGGCGCGGAGTTACAATATATACCTAGGTTGCACAGATACTTCATTTTAGGTACCGTATCGGTATCGGACACGTATCGGATACCGATACGCGTCCGATACGGCCCGATACGTATCCGATACGCCAGCTAGCGTATTGGCATACGTGGCGTATCCTAATTAGGTAGATACGGTCACGATACGCATTGATTTTTTGGGGATACGTCTGTTTCAGCGAGATACGGGCGGATACGTCTAATTAGGTTTCCTCTCCACTCTGCTCCGAACTAAAGAAAACAAAACGCTCCGCTCTCTGACGGCTCTCCGCTCGCCTCTCCGCTCCGAACCACTCCTCTCCGCTCCACTATGCTCCAAACCACTCCGCTCGCCTCTCCGCTCTCTCCGCCGTCTCCGCTATAATAATCAAATTACTTGTAAAACCGAGGTATGTAAGCTCTGGCTATGTAAGTCTTGAGAAAACAAATACAAACTAGCACATGAATATAAACCTTAACCTGAATTTATCGATCATAATTGCTAATAATAATAACAATAATTATATTAGACCGAGTAAATATGAATAAAATTACTTTCTGGCCAGGGATTCTTTTATGCTTAATGATTGATCAAAGTAACAAGTAGTTTGGTCGTAGTTAATCCCAAAAATAAAATAAAAACTACAATTAGTTCTAGTTATTCCAAATTAGTCTATCCCAACTTAGCAGCATCTTTTATTCAATTAAGCCAACTTGCTTAAATGGTTTAGCATGGTAACAAAAAGTTTATGTGCATCTTTTTCTTTTGAGTTATAATGTATTAAATCTGAAAACAACATTACCAATCAAGAACAATGATGAAACAGTGAAAACTTCAGCTGTGCTCATTATATTTCTATTGCTTTTACTATAATCTGGCAAATTTAAAGCAATCACATGCATAATCATAACATTAGAAGCTTTTAGGGGCTGATTTGCATTTTAAGAGAAGGAAGGGACCAAATATTTCTGAGATGCTATGATTCAGGAATGATTCTGTAACAGTAATCATTGTACCAGTGACGAAGTATAATATACAACAACTACAAGGAACAAGGGCTATAGCAGTATAGAAGTGTCCTACTGGTGGATGGATAGGTTGTACTAATGAAGGCCCTCTAATAATTTTGTCATCTTATATTAGTTGTTTGGAGATGATGTGTAATATTTGAGATGAAGTATCAACTTGTTTTGGAGATTTAGGCTCACTTGTTTTCTTGGATCTTTTAATTAGTTTTTTGTTATGAAGTATGAACTTAGTTTAATTTTATGGACTTTGAATTTTATAATTAAGATTACTAGTGTTTAGTCTATTTGATTTGAATATGTAATGGATATTATGTATGTTATGGATATTATGGATCTAATTTTATGTATGTTATGGATGTTATGTATGTTATGGATATTATGGGTGATGTGAGTATTATGGATCTAATTTTATGGATGTTATGTATTTTTTAGATGAATTATAAATTTGGGTGATGTGAGTAGTGTATACATATACCATGACAAAATTATCAATTTTTTTGTTACTTGTAAATTACAAGTAAAAAAATTAATATATATATACAAGTGTAATTTTTTTTACTTATTGTAATATAAATATTGAATTAATAATATAATTAAAATAATAAAAAATAATATATATAATAGCCGTATCGTATTTTAAATTTTTGAAAATTGCCGTATCGCCGTATCCGTATCGTATCCGATCCGATCCGATACAATACGATACGATACCCGTACCCATATCCATGCAACATAGATATATACAGACCGAGCTAGGACGGATTCGAATTAAAAAAGATGAAAGAGGATTAGCGGTAAAAAATAGAATCGAAGAGGGGGGATAATTAACATAGTTACATAGATATATACAGACCGAGCTAGGACGGATTCGAATTAAAAAAGATGAAAGAGAATCAGCGGAAAAAAAAATAGAGAATTATCGCCGTCCGTGGGGATCGAACCCACGACCACGTGGTTAAAAGCCACGCGCTCTACCACTGAGCTAGGACGGCTTCGATATTTGTTGGTCGTACATGTTTTATCTAATTACAATCAAATTGACACCACAAACACCTGATACACTCAACGGCACGGGATTACAATAGACCTGATAACTTTTCAGTTCTTACGGATCATCCCTAGAAGTAGAAGCTTGAATTCGTATCACCGACAGTACCGTAATAGAGAATCTTTTACAATTACTTGATCTGGACCGTTTTTTTTAACTTGGCACGAATCAAAGCCCAATAATACTGACTCCTCAGTCAGTCCGAATCCCAAACCGGCTGAGAGTTAATCTCAAACCGTAAATAGCTAATTGTAAAAGAAAATCTTTTACGGTAC
Source organism: Carex littledalei (assembly GCA_011114355.1). Lineage (NCBI taxonomy): Eukaryota > Viridiplantae > Streptophyta > Magnoliopsida > Poales > Cyperaceae > Carex > Carex littledalei. The sequence goes on along the minus strand of CM022101.1, from coordinate 2,130,211 downwards.
CGTCGAGGATATGGATTCTAGAAGCTTCTCACAAAAGCGGAAAATGCACAGGTACGGACTGGTGCCAGCACCAAGAGAACAGAAACAATATTCAAAGCAAGAGATGACATGTATGACTTTTGATCTCACGTATCATAATAAAAGTGTTTTATGTAACTTATATTAATCTTATAGAGTGAGCCTATGGTGCTATGCATAGCATGGATGGGGTCCGTGCTACGGCTCAAAATTTGACTTTTTAAAATTCTAACGGTCGATCCAACCTTTCAATGTGATAACCATATGAATATGTACTTGCAAACTAAATTTTATATTTTTTCGAATTTTTTTACTCTTTTTTTAGATAGGTAGAAAAATCAGTGTTTTCTGAAAATTCTGGACCATCAAAATTCTACCTATCTAAAAAAATAGTAAAAAAATTCGAAAAAATATAAAATTTAGTTTGCAAGTACATATTCATATGGTTATCACATTGAACGGTTGGATCGACCGTTAGAATTTTGAAAAGTCAAATTTTGAGCCGTAGCACGGACCCCATCCATGCTATGCATAGCACCATAGGCTCACTCAATCTGAGTGGGCCTATGGTGCTATGCATAGCATGGATGGGGTCCGTGCTACGGCTCAAAATTTGACTTTTTAAAATCCTAAAATATTATATTATTGTGGCGAGTGGAAGAATTAAGGGCCTGTACTCACCCACAAAATCAATTTGCACAAGTTAATGAATTTTAAATTTTCAATGATAGTTTCACTGATTTCAAAATTATATAGACAGAATAGGACAGTTTTGAATATATTATGTTAATTATATTTTTTTCTAAATTTTACATTTAATAAGGGGAATTTCATGTAACTCTCTCAAAAACTACAATATTACGTATTTCCTCCAAAACTAATAATTACATATTTATCTTTTATAATTATAAAACTCACATATACTTATCTAATATAACTCTATATATAATACATCAAATTTAACAACTAAATAATAATATTTAAGACCATTATACCCTTACCTTTTTCTAATTTTCTCTCCGTCCGAGTCTTGCTGTTTTTCTTGTTTCTCTCCGTAAGACGTGAAATTTTATAATCTACCCTCTTTTTTTAAAACGACAAACAAAATACTCCACCAAATACTTGATGACCTTTAACGACAGGGTTGGTCTATTAAGCGGTCTACAATAGCTCATAAATCATGAAATCAACATTTTGGAATAGTCTATTTATTTTCTAATTTTACAAAGTCCGAATTATAAATAATATATTCTTATTCTTAATTGAATCACACAATATATTCTTATTCTAATTTTACAAAGTATTTAAAGAAATTAGATAAGCAGTGGCGATGTGCAACGAGATTGGATCTCAGTTTGCAGGATTGAACATAAAAGATATATTTTGTATAAAAAGAACTAATTTGAGTAAAACGAAGGTGCTGACAAGCAACCAATGTACGAAATGTACGAATGCTCAAAGCAATTCGTCTATTTCATTATCAAAATTCATAATCCAACTCCACAAGAGTCTTTGCCTTATATAGGCGATGCCAAATGTACAGAAAAGTAATCTAAACAGGTACAAGAAATGTAAAATCAATCTACGGTTGCCATGTCAGCGATAAGCGCCAAGCTGGCATAACCGACTTCTAACAAACTCTGAAAGTATCGGTGAACTGTGCGCTTATCCATCATCTCCTGTCTTCTCTCCAGTTCTTCTCTGTATCTTCTTGAGCGGGGCCCAACTGTCATGGTTAATGAGGTCCTGCGCACTAGCTCCTCCTTTGAATAGCTGAACCCTCCTGTCAGTGTCCCCTCTTTCTAATTCAATGCCCTGACTTCTTGACCCCACTGCCCGACCCATCGTCTTCTTCAATTAACTCTACTGTTCCAATGGTCATCCTCAAATCGACATTACCTCGTTGCACGATGTCTGATAGTTATGATCGATCCCAAACAATGATTACTGTTATTGTATATATTTTATATTATTTTTCTAATCCTGTGGAGAAAAAAGCATGTGCTAAAAGCCAACTAGATATTTTATGGTTTTCTCAATCGGATTGTAGAGAATCGTCTAATTTATTCGTGACTTTTCTATTTTTCTAATTCTATCAGATCGAAACTTAATTCTTGATCAACGCATTTTTTTCTGTCAAGAAAGCTCGGGCAATCAAGGATGATCAGACCGCAAATCAGGTTAGTATCTACTGTGGTACTCACCTTGGAGATCAGATCATACCTCTGGAGGGGTCCAGCTCAAACCCGACAGTCACAGCGGCTCTAACGGCGGGATATGATATGGAAGAATCCATCCTCAAATCTCTAGAATACGACCCGGAGGAGGACGCATTCACAGATGAAGAAGAGCCGGAGGAGGTTTCGGGGTAGAAATGCAAGTAGTGCATTGCTTAACATCACAGGGTGCTATTTTGTGTCTTATGTTTATTATTATGAATCCCACAACTACTATGTGCAGGATGCTTTTGTGTTTTACTTTACTGTTATGTGTTGTTTTACTTTACTGTTATGTTAGGCACCTGATCTCTGGTGGCTTTTGTGTAATGAGCAATGCTTAGTTTAATCAATGAATTTCAATTTCAGTTTTAAACTATTGTGTTGGAATGTTCGGGGCTTAGGAGATACACAAAAATGTTATGTGGTAAAAGATGTGGTTTTAGATTCTCATTGCGATATACTTTGCTTTCAAGAGACAAAGTGGAGTGAAAACTCCATTATAAGAATAAGGCAAATATGCCCCGCGGGGTTTAGAGAGTTTGCGGCTTTAGATGCCGATGGAAGGGAGGTATAGTGCTCGTGTGGAGTACTCGCTTCCAAAAAATTCTAACTTCAGTCGGCATCTATAGCATTACTGTAATTATCAAGCGTGATAATTTTTCTATGATGATAACTGGGGTTTACGGGCCACAAAATGACAGAGAAAAAATTGACTTCTTAAATGAACTAAAAAATATTAGAACGCTTAATGACCTTCCATGGGTTATTGTAGGAGATTTTAATATTATTAGATCACTAAATGAAACAATGGGCCAGAATCCGAATTTGGGAACAATGTTGCAATTTAATAGGCTTATATCGGATATGAACCTATTAGATATACCTTTAAGGGGGCGGTTATACACTTGGACAAACAGAAGACCGGACCCAACTTTCTCAAAATTAGACAGAGTTTTAATTTTTGGGACTTGGAATTCACTGGGGATTACTCACGAACTGCGGGATTTACCGGCATCGGCATCAGACCATGTACCGATGCTGCTGACAATTAAACCGCACACCAACCAGAGAAAATGATGGTTCATATTCGAGACATACTGGCTGAGACACCGAGACATCAGAGAAGTCGTCTAGGCAGGTTGGACGTCGGTCGCCGACCGACGCTCGGCAGTTCATAACTTTGTGAAAAAACTTAAGGTGATTTGCGACACCTCACAATCTGGGCTGATGCAAAGTTTGCAAAGAAAGACCTATCTAACCAGATCTAAATGGGTCTTACAGAAACTGGACAAAACGGAAGAGGCCAGAAGCCTCAATGGACACGAGTTTGGACTCAGAATCAAATTTAAGAGAACATATCTTTCGTCTGGCGCTAATAATGGAAACTAAGTGGAAGCAGAGATCAGGTTGTCACTGGCTCAAAGAATGAGACAAAAATACTAAAAATTTTCATGCTTTCGCAAATGCAAGAACAAATTCAAAGTCCATAGGAGGGCTGTCAAAGGAGGATGGATCTGAAATAGAGCCAAACCGGTTAAACCAAGAACTATTTCAGCACTTTAGCACCCTCTTAGCGGGTCCAGGTCATACGGCTCCTCTCTACTTCTCTTTAGGGTCTCGACGATTAGATTTCCGAGCACGAAATTCAATAGGCTATTACACAGATGCCTAAAAATAAGGCCAGTGGCCCGGACGGGTTCCCCATAGAATTCTTTCAACAATTATGGGATGTGGTGGCACCGGACTTCATGCAGATCGTTAATGACAGGAATAGGGGGGTGGTGACATTGCGCTTTTAAACAAAGCTGCAATAATAATGATCCCAAAAAAAGAACAACCGATGGTAATTGGAGATTTCAGACCATTAGTGTCATAAATACCTCGGTTAAAATCATAACTAAGGTGCTAGCAAGCAGGTTGCAACGAAAGATGAACGAACTTATCTCCAACAAGCAGACAGTGTTTGTGAAAGGAAGATCAATCACGGAGTCTTTCTTGGTGGCAGAGAATTTCTATCCTACTGTGGTAAAAAGAAAATACTCTCCGTATTATACAAGGTGGATTTCGAGAAGGCTTTTGATCTGGTAAACTGGTGTTTCCTCACTAATTTACTAATTGAAAAGGGTTTTCCACCCGGATGGATATCATGGATTTTGCAATTGCTAAATTCGTCTACTTTGACTATCCGGATAAATGAGATTTCAACATCATTTTTTAGACACATAAGAGGGCTGCGTCAGGGAGATCCGTTATCGCCCCTACTATTCATTATAGTAGCAAACTCACTCAACTGGCTAATCAAAAACTCTGTTCCGACAATGCATCCACCGATTCACTTCCAACCACAACTGGTTCAATATGCGGACGATACGGTCATAATAACTGAAGCGCATCCGAGAACGCCAAAAGTCATTTCTATGATTCTCTCTATCTATGAAAAACTAACGGGCCTCAAGATTAACTGTTTGAAAAGTTCTTTCGTCCCGGTCGCAATACCAGAACATCTGACCCAGACAATACAGACAATCCTTGGAAGCCCGATGGCAGATCTCCCTATAAAATACCTAGGGTTGCCCCTGTCGATTAAAAAAAGAGAAAGATGGACTATCTACCGCTCATTGCAGCAATAGAGTGGCAAGCTGGAAATCACCGCTCTTGTCATTTGGAGAAAGGCTAACACTTATCAAATCGGTCCTCTAGGCAATGCCACTGCACTTCATGCAGGCTCCGTGCATACCAAAATGGGTCATAAAGTAGATCGACAGGATTCGAAGGAATTTCCTGTGGAAAGGTCACGACCCGTGTAAGCCAATCAATTGCTTGGTGAATTGGGAAAGAACATGTCATCTGAAACTTAATGGCGGCCTCAGAATCATGAACCTGCAAACTCAAAATACGGCTCTACTAACCAAGTGGATCTGGATATTACAAACAAATCGTACAAGTAACTAGGCACATACACTCAGTCTCTTATATGAGATAGAGGAGGTGTCGCATTTTGACCGAAGTGCTGATCACTCTTTTTTCATTAAAGAACTGGCATCTCTGACATTCTTTTTTCAGGTGGCCACGATAGTTCAAGTGGATACGAATCAGACACAATGGAGATGGGAAGCGAATCTTGTTTTTTCTACAGCCTCGGCATATATAATCTTGCATCACAAAGGAATCATGTGTCCTTATTATGCAAGACTCTGGAAGTTCAGAATACCTCCCAAAGTAAATGTTTTTATCTGGGTCTTGTTACAAAACAAAATTTTGACACGAGACGTTCTCCGGAAAAGAGGGTGTCAAGTAATTCAAGGTTGCGTGCTGTGTGGAGAAGACTGCATGGAGACAAACATTCATCTTTTCTGGGATTGCCCATACTCATCGGCCTTGTGGCTGACCACGATGCGTACATCTCGGGTGCCTCTAACCACCACGGGCTATGATTCTCATGTGGCTTTTTGGATAGCACAATCTAGACCCTTGGATAAGGCGCAACAAAGAGTGTGGGACGTATGCTGGGCAACGACTTTGTGGTCGATCTGGCGAGAGAGGAACAACATAATTTTCTCCCAGAAGACAAAGCCAATTAGCATACTCTCGGGTGAGATTATACGAGATATACAACAATGGCTGAGCTGCTGCTAACATCAATACGAGGGAGAGTTATATAATTTTATGTTGTTTAGTTAAAACGAGAGCGTTATGTAAATAGATTTTATTTTCTTCCCGGTCTTTGACGACCATTGTAAATATTTTTTTATCAATGAAAACCGTAAGATGGCAACTTGATCTTAGCTTATTACTTTATTGTAATATCAAGCATATCCAGTTTGGCAAAAAGAAACCTACAAGTATAGATGTTACTGATAAGGCAAAGGTTTCTTAAGATGGTGGAAAAAGTGAGTTTGCTTGAAATTTGGGGCAAATAGAGTGTTTTTTATATATATTTTTTAAGTGGTTATGTTTAACTGGATTGAGGCAGATTAAATTTTTTTTATTGCATGTTTAGTTTCTATTTAAATTTAAGAAGGATTAAATTATTTATTTCATTTTACTTTTTTTGTCATGTTTGATTTGTATTTTTTTTTCATTCATTGTATTTTTATATTTTTAAAAAATCTGAAACTTATTCCGCAATATTCTTAAACTGTAAATTTATAAATTTACTACTTTGACGGAAAAAGAAAACAAATTACTGAATTATAAGTTAATTTATTTAAAAGAGTAATTTTTTTAAAAGGGTAATATACACCAATTTAGTAATATACACCAACCAAATAAGAGTAAATTTTTTTATAAAGGGTCCCAGTACGCCCGCAACATCTTTTAGATGTTATTCTCGAGAATAGAACATGTCTCTCCGAAGATAGACGAGGACTCATGCCATTGCACTAAGTCCATGGTTCTCCAGACAAGAGTCATTTAATCCATGGCTTAAGTAGTAAGATCCAACCAAACAAGAGGAACTTAATCTACCTTAACTTGGAATAACTTTATTCCACAACCAAACATGATCATTATTTATATTTGTTTGACAGCGTAAGTTCTGTCTCGAATTAATCTGCCTAGTGGGTTAAGATGTTGAAAAATGAATATTTGTCTACGATAGTGGGTCCTATAGGTAGAGTAAGTGTGACGTAATTTAATTTATTTTGAAAATATAGTTTAATTTCTTTAGTTGTTAATCTATCTTACTACTCATGTTTTACTTCTTGTTTGACAGGTTAAGTGTTGTGTGACATGTCTATTCGTATGATGTCATTCGATCGAATATGATACATCACACTAACTGACTCGATTACGTCACCTCACATCACGTGATCAATTTTTTTAACATTATTTTAATTTATTTTGTAATTAAAACATGACCTCACGTCACATGATGATCGAATATTCTTTAATATTTTTTAAAACTTTTTCTATAAACTTAAAATCTGAAAAAAAAAATTTAAAACATAACTATACATGATGTAACTATTAGTGTAACGTGACTGTTTTTCACTGTTTTAATCCTGTCATGTGAAAAAAAAATTATTCACAATACGTAACGTCGAACACATTATATATGAAAATAAATCTGCTGTGATTCTCGGGGAATCACAGGACCCGGCGATCTGATCTCAACTGTTGGTCTTTCTCGAGATGCGTATATGAAAATTTATTTTTCTGAGAACATTTCTGGGATCCGCGCACGGAAAAATTTGAACCGTTGATCTCGGAATCGCAGCATATTCGGACTCCATTACATATACACCACCAAAGAATTTCAACAAGTGAACCTCAGAATATCCACAGGTTTGGGTTGAACACAGTTACCCACTTACACAAGACTTATTTGGCGAGAATCGCCAAGTGTCAACCAGGTCTGAGGCTGCCCCAATTTTGAATCCGGATTCCCTGCCTCTGTGACGGGTACAGACAAGCCACACCATGACGTCGCCGCTATTCAGTTTATAACCGAAAACTAACTGAAAACGACATTAGAACCCACTGTCAGTGATTCGCTACATAGTGCCACCATGCGTACAAGCAACAGAAATAAAATCATCAACATTAAAAGCGCAAACTTCTTCTCCAACTCCCTCTCGCTTACGAAAAGCGCCGGTTGGCCTTCACACCTCTCGCCACTCGGTAACCAATCCCTCTCTTCATCTCATCTCTCTCTCTCCTCACCTCACCTCGTGCATTGCGCCAACAATTACTGCTGCTTTTCATTTCTTTTTGGTATTAACTTTGTCATTTAATATTTAATAATAAAAACTGCTGTTATATGGATAGCATGTGTAACCTCGCATGAGCTCCCACGCGCCAGTAGTAGCCCCTTGATTTGCTCTCGCCGTTCACAAGAGCCACCCCTGGCATGATACTTGTCAAAATCTCCTCTGGTGGTTAACTAATTTTAGAAGTAAAGTAGCAGAGAGGCCATGCATGCATGCAGTTAAGCACTAATCCTAATTAGTCCAACATGCACTTAACAGTGAATGAATATCAAATCAAGCAGTGGCGATTAACCGCAGTTCACTGGTTTATTCTACGTGTCTTTCCCCATTGAACCTTCTTTCCACGTACCCAGGCTGGATTTACACGTGTCAATTGCATCGTCTCTCATGCTGCCATTATCCTATTGGCTGATTCTCTCTATAAATGCTCCCCACCAATACCCCTCCGCCCCTTCTTTCCTTCAGCCACTCTCTCGCCAGGAACACAGAGAGAGAGAGGAGAGAGGCGCCATGTCCCAACTAAGAGAGCAATTTATGGTGAAATCTTTGGAGGAAAACAACAAGATCAAGGAGATCATGGCGAGGTACAGGCCCATTGCACCTATGCCGGCTATGCCGCCGGCTCCAATCCTCGACGGCCCGCCTATAAAGTCATGCAGCTCTTCTACTCCACTGTATCTCCAATCCCGTCCGTGCCGGGTCCGTAAACGTGGTCGCCCCAGTCTGGCCTCATTCCAGGTGGGAAAGAGAACCAAACCCTTAGTTTGTCCTTTGAATTCTGTAGATGACGTTGCGACGACTACCAGAGTAAACTCTTTCGTTCCTTATACAACTCAGGTGCCGGTTCCCATCCATGGTTTTCCCTCAGTACCAGTCTCTAGTGCTAAAATTCCAGCCAAATCAAGCGAAACGTCAAAAGACCCACTGACACTATCTCTAGTCTCGTGTTCTGGGTCGGCTTCTATTAATGCAACTGAAATTAAGAGGGATGTTCCTGTGGAGAAGGACCTCCTCAAGAAATTAAGGGAGCCCAAAGAGAATAATGCGCCGCAGCTTATCAGGCCAAAAGTACTAGTGCCTCAACCTGTCAGACCCGTAGGATCAAGCATCTTTGTAGGCTGCATTGACCCAATTGTAAGTTCCGTGATATCGGGCCCCACCAGCAAGACCCCAGGAGAAGTCGAGCAAGACATGGAGGCGGAAACCCTCCCGACAGTTATCTCAGATTCTCAGAACAAGGTTCGCCTAACCAACTCTGCATATAAAGCGTTGATTGGCCAACCCGAGTGCCTCTGGCTTGAGACTGTGGTTAAGAACCCTTGCAAGAGGATTAATGGAGGAGTGAAGCTTGTGGTACCGAACTCGATGATGCCGACGAAAGCTACTGGTTTTACATGCAGGGTAAAGATTGAGTGGGCCATCGACGGCATAAGGAATTATGTCTGCGCGCCATGTGATGTCAGAAGGCTTCATTGTGACTCGAGAGATTATCTCTTTATATGGAAGTTTCGTACCAGTGAGGGTTATGTTAGCCCTTGCAAAGCATGGATCAAGGATGGTGCTATTTGGTAAATGGTAAAGCTGCTGCTCGCTGTTTTTTTTTTTGTAAGCTGTACATGTTTTATGAAGCAGCTGCTAATCTAATAGTACATGTATAGAAGTAAAACTAGTTAAGTTCTGCTCTGTGACAAGAATTTGGTATGTAATGGAATGTAATCAAACTATAGTTTAACTCGATAGCTACTTACTATTACTATTATATATTACTATGTATGGAGGTACAGATCCTAATGACTGTCTACATGAAAAACTTGAGCAGAGTGCTCATGTAGTCCATATACAACCAGATAACAATCTGTAGTTGAAACTTTAAACAAGCAGTTCGCATGCTTCAACATATTCTAGTCAGAGAATTGCATTTTGAAAAATAACAAAGCATTTTTTTTTCAGGGAATTACCATTTAACAATTAACATCGTTCCATGTCTGAGGCAGCCAGGCTTTATTCTGAACAATTGAACAGTACTATTCAAAATAATTTGACATCATTAATGGCAGAAACATAGTTGTGAAAATACAAAACATGCATATAAAATTATAAGATTCTTCCATTGTACTTTATTACAAATTAGGTACCTCATTTACGCACAGAGCATCCTATCTCAACATGAAAAAACAAAAGGAAAAAAAAAACATGAACAAGAAATGGACAGATCCTTATGTGATCAGGTAAAGTCTATGATCTGATCTAATGCTCATGCTTTAGCTTTTGGAGTTGCCTTAATTTTTGCAGCTTCTTGAGCCTTAGTTTTCGGGGTTTCTGCAGTCTTCAGAGATTCTCCTGCCTTTGGGGGGCCCTTCCACTTGAAATTATCAGCATAAGATTTGGGCTACAATAAAATTCAATTTCAATTAACAGATTAAGATAATAGGCTAGTATAATGATATGGACGAACAACACATACTTAACCCTTCTGTTTGAACCTAAGCAGCACTCATGCAAGTTGAAAGCAAAGCTTCATACCAGTTCACTCGATAGGCTTACAAAAAAGTAACACAATTTAGTCTCTTATAATTGACTTCAGCCTATGAAAATATGAAAAGTTGTAACTATGCTTAAAATACCAGAACCTCAATTTCATATCAGTCATAACAAAATTGGATCTGTACATTGTCAATTTTCTCTATACTTACCAGACATCTACTTACCAGTGCCAATTGAAAATAATTTGCATCCCTGCATCACGAGGTACAAATACAACCAGAGAGAAAAGGAAACATTTAGAAGAAAACAGGCACTAACTGATTATAGGTCCTTAGTAGAGATATTTGGAAGGAAACGAGAATATTGCCTCAGCTGTTTTGAGCAGATAGGTTGGTGACTCATATTACTCCAAGAGGATGCTAATTTTGGTATTGCATGAAGCCAGTACCAGAGGTTCATCCCCTCTTTCTCAAAGCACATACAGACAAAATAAGGATAAGATAGTATATTGGCATTTCTTTTATGCAGTGGCTCTGACTTCCAATAACAGTTCATGGTTCTGTAGAGATAGTTTTCTTTTTGGGCTTGGTCTGAGTAGTGAATTTAGGTCAATAACCAAATCATGAAAGGGAGAACTGAAATTCCAGGGGAAAAGGAATGACAAATTAAGGAGACTAACATACATACTGAGATATTTGCTGGGAACAAAAAAAAAAAATTGGCTCTGCTTAATGCAAAATACTACTTCACCCATGTCTAATACAAAAGACGCAAATTGATAAAATCAAACCACTCTGGTACAACATCTAACAAAATTAAGTTATTGGACAACTTCGAAGTAAAATTTAATTAGAAAGTTTTGTAACATATGCCAACTTATCAGTTGTGACATTACCACAGCCACTAATTCCCATAAAAACACCCTAGATTAACAATTTTAGCAGGTCAAGAACAATCCACAGAATTCATTCTGGCCTCAGAAACAATGCTTAATTGGGAATATCGTGTGAAGTAGAAAACATAATATAAATTACGACTTCTATTGAAGTAACATGCAAACCGCAATTATAAATAAAGACCTAATGAGCAAGCTCAAATTGAAAACTAGAAAGCCCTCTTAAGGAAAGAGGTACAAACCTTCAGAAGAGGAGTATGGTGTTTTCGTACCTGCATAAAATGAAGTCAGATTACATCAGATACACGTCTTCTCCCATGATTACAAAAATAAATTCATTAATTTTCACATAAATTCCTCAAACCCAATATGCATTAAAGGAAATTCTAGTAACGTCAAATGCTATCACCTAAGTTACAAAAGTCATACCACATATTGCCAACCATGTTTCTCCGCAAAAGCCTTAGCAGCCTCTGCACTTTCAAAACTCAGTGCAGCGTCTCCCACATTTGCATATGGGTCGCCAGTGGAGGTCCATCCCATTAATGGATTCTCCCACCTGTTAAAAGCATGATAATTAAAATTATTTTGAGTGCTTATCATGTGTCCATTTGGATAGATGCAAAAGAGATTTATAGGATTAGAAACTTGGACCACTGCTTTGGTAAATTTACATCTATTTCAGTGGGTGTCATTTACTTTATCAATAAAAAAAAAGACAAGGTTTTATATACAGCCAACTGGCAGAGTTACATGTCATTGACGATCTATCTCAACAAAAACTCTCATGTAACATAACCGGTAAATATTCCTCAATGTAAATCTAAATTGCTAGTGATATGTCAAAGACAATTTTCAAGTGCTTTAAAGTACTTTTAGAGCATCTGAAGATGCTCTTTTGTTCAATATTGCCTAACTTGCAGCTGAGGTTGTTGAAAGCAGTATAGAGCCTATTTAAATTTCACCAAGTGAAATGCTAGGTATCTAGTCAATTGCACAAGGAAAGCATACTTGACAAAAGTACAGTCAAATTAGAAAACTACACAATACTAATCAAAGAATGTTCATACTTTTGAGTTGACAAAAAGTTGATCTTCCATTTGCCGACCTTCCCAGAACCTTGCTGAGTCGCAGTCCTGGCAGGTGAATAGATCATGACCTAATCCATTGCAACACAGTAATTTCATACTTTTATAGTGTTATCAAACCAATCATACAGCCTCTAGGAAGCTAACAAAAAATTATAGGGTTCAGTAAGGTTCAATCAACTAATAATAACATCAATGCCAATAGGGTTAACCGTTAACAACTACATCAGAATTGTTCTCCGAGTAAAAAAAATTGACACCTAACACGAAAAATATGAATAAATCTTGAGTTAAGCATGTAAAGAAGAGAAGGTAAATGAAGCAAATTTAAAAGGAAGTCGAGTACTTTTCGTTTAAGATGCTCCTTAGGTATTCCAGAGACGATCCCGATCTCGCCGGGCTTGATCTCGACGAGAGCTTCGGAGGAGAGCGATCTGACTTGCGCGATGATAGCACGGCCTAAGGGGAGTACTCGCCGTTGAAGAGATGCCGCCATTTTCGCCCAAGTGATGACGCACTGGGGTTTCGCAAAGAGGAGAGAAATTGAACGAAGAAAGGAGAGAAGGCAACATAAAGCGGGTTCGGATTCTCACCATGTCGGGTAAAGATTTTAACAGAGTAGTTTTGACTTTATGCAGCGCATGGATTTAGATAATCAAAACAGCGCTGCATATAGTTCGTGCGCTGTATGAAGCTAAAAGTGCTCTGTTAAAATCTTACCCGTCGATGTCCAAGTATATCTGAAACGGCCCAAGATTTAAAACGGTTTTGGGTTCGTATGAATAGGTGTTAGTTGGGCCGGGCTGATATACTTCGTATTTTGGGTCAGTCGCACTGACCGTATGAAATTACAAAGAAATTGCAGAAGATACTGGCTTGCATTTCTCTTTTGCCTTGGGAAGTAACTGGATTCGTCTCAAGTTCTCAACGGCCAGTCTGCTCCGCAACCTGGCTTGACTGTTAGACCCACCCGCTCACGCCATACGGCCATAGTGCGTTCTCTCTCTGTCTCCTCTCGCTCTCTCTCTGTGTCGACCTCTCTCGATCAAGTCGGACCCGCCTTTGTGAAAAATAGGTATGATCTCTTTAGTTTGCTTAATACTTGTCTATTCGTATTCATTTGGAACAGCAAGTCTATTTTAATTGATTTTTTGTTTGCTTGTATTCCCTCAATTAATTTTGAGCTATGAAGCTCAAGTTGCATCAGTTGGGGGAAGAGGGTATCTGGCGAAATTTTGTACGAATAAGGAACTAGGGGAAATATTACAGAAGATAATGAATTATGAAATTTAGTTTGTTAGGATCGTTTAGTGTGTGATTTTCGTAACTGTTTAATTACGCTCTTCAACCGATTAATCAGCTAGGCTCCAGTTGTGAGGAATGTTCTTAGACAAATTGCGTATCATTCTGCCATTTCTTGGATGCTTGATCTCTAAGTTACAGTAAACATATCTCTGGTATAATAATCTTTTGTTCCATAGTGTACCCTAAAAAAAAAAAAATCTTAGAAGGGAAGAATTATCTTTTTTTTCTTTGCCTTCAATTTCTCTCTTTCTTACTGATATTTTGCATCATATAAAAAATCTTTATCTGTTCTACTGCAGTGGTTGGATTTTGTACATGATAGTTTGATCTTTTTTTTCGCAGGGATGGAAGAGAGAGGAAAAAATGTGGATGTCGAAGCATTGAATCTTCGTGTTGAGCAACTTCAGCGTGGTAATTCATCCTCTAGTATTTCTTCTTTTCCCTGCTCTCTCTCTCTCTCCCCCCTATTTTACTCTACCTGCTCTAATTTTCATTTCCACATGAAGAGCGTGACGAGCTAAAGAAAGATATAGAGCAACTATGTATGCAACAGGCAGGGCCAGGCTATCTCTCAATGGCAGCACAGATGCACTCCCAAAGGTGTTACTTTTCTCTAGTTTCTCACTCTTTCAAATTTTAATTCAGTTAACTTGCAAATTAGATTTCTTGATAAAAAAACTCATTTAGCAATTGGGATTTTGCTAGTTACACCAGCATTTCACATAACCTGCAAGTCCTAAATTTGCAAGTTTCCCATTAAAGAAACCAGTTTCTTTTATGGTTGGGCATACTGCCGGTAGCACCCGGCCATTAGGATAAAGGTTCGGTCAAGCAATATTAGCCCAGACTTTATATGAATTCGAACCATAGCATCTTACTCTCTGTTATATGAGTTTCAACCTGGGTCTGAAGCTGAAAAGAGAGGAAGAATCCATAAGCAGCTATGGGCAAAATTGTCAATATTTAGCAGATTCTTGTCCCGTCATTATTATAACTGTAACTTTGTTTCCAAGATCTCGAACAATATGAGTGTTTGATGCAGATTATATTACATGAGTGAGGCTATGGTAATATGCATATTACAGATCAACCCATAGCATGCATCAATATCTCTATTTTGAAAGTTTAAATAGTCAATCCAAACAGCTAAACATGATTTCCATATGAAAATGTACTTGCAAATCAAATTTTACAATTTTTAGAATTTTTTTACTATTTTTTAGATAGGTAGAAAATCACTGTTTTTGGATGGTCCAGAATTTTCAAATCAAGTGGTTTTCTACCTATCTAAAAAAACAGTAAAAAAAAATCTAAAAATGTAAAATTTGGTTTGCAAGTGCATTTTAATACGAAGAGAATGTGGAATGGTTCAGATCGACTATTTAGACTTTAAAAACAAAGATATGAGTCCAGCGTGGGCCATTGTGTAATATGCATATTACCATAGTCTCACTCATTTGACATTTGGATCCTATTTTCAAAATACTGTAAATATTTGCAGTGAGATTAAAGTTTTGTGAATATTCAGGACAGCTAATCTAGAGCAAGATATTGAAACTCTTCAGAAAAGACTAGCTAGTTGCTTAAGGGAAAAGCATAATCTTCAAGAGGAGCTTGCTGAGGCTTATCGGATTAAAGTTGGTCTCTAATCTCTTATCTTTTTTTATACTTTATGCTCTTTTTGTACCATTGAGGACCTTCATTACTAGTACAGTCTATTACCAGTATCGAAATGTTTGTGACTTTTAAGTGTGTGTGTGTGTGTAGAGAGAGAGTTTTACTTATGTCAAATTTACTTTTTAATGTCCAAACGGTAGATCCAAGCATTTCAATAAAATCTACATATCAAAATCGTGCTGTATACCAAATTTTACAATGTGTAGGATTTTTTTTTTACTATTTTTTCAGATTTTTGTTAGATGACCCTAAAATAATAGAAAGTTGCCAATATTTGTATACCAAATATGGTCATCTTTCAAAAATTCAGAAAAAATAATAAAAAAACCTAAAAACAGTAAAATTTTACCCATTAGCATAGCGGCTGATATGGTAATGTTAGTACATTGGAACAACTATACATATGTATATATTTGTTACTTTAGTTTACTGGTGCATTTGGTCCTGTGCTTTATTTTTTCCAGAGCCAGCTTGCGGAACTGCATAATGCTGAACTATTGAAGGTATCATACCTCCCTTATCACTAGAAAAACTTGTACTTCTGCTCAAGGCGAGGCAATTTTTTTCTTTGCAAATGAACAAAACCCACATTTTAATTTTATGGATTTTTATATTTGCACTGTTTTATGCAGACAAGTAAATTCCTTTTTATCTGTAAAATTAGTTTTGTTTTCTTGGACAAATATGTTCTCCGTCATTATGCATTACACCATTATGTCTTTCACTTTTCTCCCAATTTATAAGAATTTTCGGTTAAGTGTTTTACCAAAATAAGACAAAGAAGAGGATAATATACGGAATAAGGAGAGAAAATTGTCAGACATCATTTTTGTTGGCCCAAATACGAGGTTTGAATGTGCTAAACATAAGTTGTTAGTGTTGAGGGGCACAGTGGTCACAAAGGGTTGTTCTTTGAAATTTATCTTGGTAGTTGTGTGTGCTTTTATTTTTAAACTTACAAATTAAGAATGTTAATCACAAACATTGAACTATTGAACTATTGAACTTTTATTTGGCAAAAGTCCTTTAATTATATTTCTGTTCTACTGTTAAGTACAGAATAAAGAAGCAGAGAAACAAGTTAAGTTTTTCCAAAGCTGCGTTGCTGCGGCATTCACCGAAAGAGATCAAGCTTTAATGGAGGTCATATGGTTTCCTTTATATTTGAACTGAATAGTCCATAGGTTCATTATATCCTATTTGCAAGGAACTCTTTTGTAATTCTCCTTTCCTTCTTTCTTCTAACAGTGTGAAAAGGTGAAGGAAAGAGAGGAACCTTTATCTAAGAAATTAGCTGAGCTTGAGGAAAGGTATCTTCTATTTGAACATTGTGTTCTCTCTAAGTAAGGATTTACATAGTAAAATACCACAATGGGACACCATGTTGATCAGGTCTTTTACTGGTACTGATTTGGCACAGCATAGCCCATTTTGTTTCCTTATTGTTAAATTGCATAAAGGGAAGAGACGTGATATGGTTTAGTTTACTCTTAAATATCATTGGGCTTTGTTGAGGCCTAATTGAGTCGACGCATAATTTCTCAAATGTGAAAACCGGATACCTTTCTGAGCAGGCTATTTAACTTGCAGAATAGGAGAACTTCAATCTTCATGTTTACATGAAAAGAGATCTAAGGAAAAATTGGAGGCCGAATTGAAGGATCTGAAAAACCAAATCGAGCCTTTTGAAAAAGTACGTTAATTTGAATTTTGTTTCCTTGAAAAGTTTAATTATGATATTTTACCGATTTATTCTCTTTTAGGTTGTAGTAAAATTTTATGGAATACGCGAGAGAGATATGGTTTCATCTTCAGATACTACAACAGAAGAGAAATGCCAATGCCTTCTTCATGATTCTCCTGATAATTGGATATATAGTGAAGATGGCGAGACCTCAACTATGAAGTACATTGTAAACTTTATAGAAACCTTTCTCTATCATATTTATTGCTTGTTCATCATTACTCATTTATCTTTATTTTTATAGGCTATATGTGTCTTGATTCTTTTGTGTTAAATTTACCATTTAGGCATCTTTAGAGGATGAGAAAGATGCTCTTAAAAGTTCAATTGATAAGCTCCAAAACAACCTTCGAATGGTAAATGTACTTGAAAGAAGAAAGAAATGGAGTTGAAAATTGGTATTGGTTAATTATTATGCTTCTTTTTTGTTTATAGGGACTTGAGATTGAACATCATTTAAGGAGAAATGTACGGTCTTTAGAGAAGAAACAAGTAAGATCTTTCATCCTGTAATCTTCTTTTTATTGTTTGGTTTGAAACTTAGGTACTTTCATTTCTGGGTGCAGAAGTTATATGACAACCTGGTTAGCGATAAACTAAAATCGCTGCAGGAGTTTTGCAACCATGTGAGACTTGAAATTTCAAGAAAATTGGAAGAAGAAGGATCTCATATAAAGGTCGACATTAGTAAAATTCTAGAGTTGTTAAGCCAGATTAAAATTGAGCCACAATGCAATGCCAAAACTTCGTCAGAAGAACCGCAAGAAGATAATAATGATCGCATGGAATACAAAGATGTGCATGTTAGTGCAGATGTTATGAATGTTATAGCTCAGGTATAAAGTTGAAATGAACTTATTCAATGCTTTTATTTTATTTTTTTACATGATGTTTGTCATGATTTTCTCTTGGCAGAGTTCTAACCTTCCCACAAACATCTCTAGTGATAATACTGATATGTCAAACGCACTTGCTCAAGCTTTACAAGAGAAGGTGCAAATGATAGATGATCTTTATTTTTTCTTGTATTTAATACTTAATTGAATATGATCGTACTAATTAAAAGATTAATTTTGTACAACATACAGGTTGCCACACTGTTACTACTATCTCAGCAAGAAGAGAGGCATTTACATGAGCGAAATATGAATGAAGCTCTATTAAAGAAAGTCGAGGAACTCCAAAAGAACTTATCCCAGGTGATTTAGTTGCTGTTTTGTTTTCAGAAATAGTCGAGTCATTTTCTTGTTCCTTGAAACCAACATCTCTTGTGATCATTCATCACTTCCCTTGTACAGGTGACCAACGAAAAGGTGAAAGCACTCATGGAATTGGCCAAGTTGAAGCAAGATATTCAGCTTTTACAACAGTACGGATCGCTTAATTCAACTCTATTTTTGGTTGTCTTGTGAAGGTTTTAATATGTTGGAGCCCACCTATTGTAGGGATAGTGGAAGTAATCCAAGACATGCCAGTGTAGCGAGTACTGATCTTGCCATTGTGAAAAGAAATAAAACTCAAGAAGAAGGGAGGTTGAAGAACATTTTTAAAAGAACCTACTTGACACGGTGGATTAGTAATGTGCAAGAGGAAGCTAACACTGATACAAAGGAGTATTCGGTCAATCTTGCAAGGTATCCACTTTTCTGTTACTTCAATTGTCCAAAATTTCAAATGCTTTTTAGCCTTTATTATCTTTTTGGAATGGGTACAGGCTAAAAATTGAAAATGCAACTTTCCAAGAAAGCATAGCTAACATGGAACGGCTCACGTCTTCAATTCACAGGCTTCATGTCTTACTTATGAAGGTTTGCCAGAACTATTTCATTCTTTTGCAAAAAGAAACTTATGTTTATAATTTTCTGACATCATTATATTGTTATATTTTAAAAGTGTGTTTTGTAAGTTCAACTGCATAGATGGAAAATGTATTTCCTTTATAGATACAGCAATTGTCCCTAACTGTAGTGAGCTGCTCTTTGCCAACTCCATATTAAACCAAAATCATCTCGCTGTAATTGTCTATTCTCAAAATTATATATAATTAAAAAGTTTGGGGTTCATATGTGAGCTTAGGGCTATATAGTTATTTTTTGTATGATGAACCTATAGTTCCCACTTTTCGAAAATGAGGGTATTTATGCTCATATATTTGGCACCCCCATCTTAGCCATCTTTTTCTATTGATAATTTAAAATCCAGGTTCCAATGAAAAATGTAAACTGTTGAAGTTAATTCTATCTCGAAAATAACGCTTCGACATAAAAAATCATAAAATTGTAGTTTGTTTTGTACATGATCAAAAGGTAATATAATCAACAGATGCAGCCCAATTAACCACAATACAGCTGATATTTTGATTTCTTGATCTTGTATAATATAAGAAATCAGAGATTTTTATGTGAATGTACTACCCTTGAGATGGAACATGACCAAACAGTTCACACTTCCATTTGGAATTTGAATTTTTAATTTCTTGAAAAAAAAACAACAACAGTCATGATGGTCACAGAAAAAATGAGCATCGGATCCTTTTTGGAGTTGTGAGTTGTTGCAGAATGAAAAGTAGAACCTTTGTTTCAGGTTGAAGAAGATTTGAAGTCAGAAGCAGGACCATCAGAAAATACATATGAAGCACTTAGCAGTGTAATAACCGAATCAAACCTAATGAAGACAGCTCTAGGCGGTGTTCTTCCTATTAGCTGGTCTGGTGATTCGACAGATAATGCAATAACCTATGAGAGCCTATATGAATCGTCAGATCCGCCAGAAGCATCTAGGTCTGAGAAAGCCGATCCTCTCTCCTCCACTAGCTTGGAGATGGTAGAGCTTCTCATACTAGCCGCCGAAACCCTAACAGAGAGGCTGGTTGAGAGAAATGCCAGCATATAAGTCATAAGTGGGAGTTGATTGTATATGCATCGTTCAGTAGCAAAATTGATTTTTTTTTTTTTTAGTTAATCATTGAGCAGCTTTTTGTCTCAGTGAAGTTTTGTGTGCTAGTCAGAAGGTATATTTGTAAATAGAGTTAAAAGTGAACAGACCTCTCATGTAAATGTTGTCTAATTCATGAAACTTTATCTTGAGAAATTTATAGATGTGCCCGTCTTAAGTTTGTAATTTAGATATTTCCCCATCCAAACTTAAAATTTGGTTATTTACCCATCCAAACTCACTTATTTTATCAGTATCCCCATTTCTTAATTTAATTAATGATAAATGCAGTTTAATATTAGTAAAAAAATTAAAATGACCATTCTGCCCTTAAGAATTGAGCAGCCCCCAACTCCTCTAACCATATATCATTGTGAAAGAAAAATTGTTCATTGTTATCTTGTCTGCTCAATTCTTGTACCCTCGCTTGTTACTCCCTTAAAAAAAAAAATACACAGAAGGTAACAATTGAGGGTACAAGAATTGAGCAGACAAGAATTGCATTTCACAGGTTTTGACAATAATTCGAGGCGTGGTACACAGTAAATGAAGACTTTGTCTGATCAGAGCTGCTAATTAGATAAGATTTAATTAGGTTTGGCTTGGCTTGACTTGGCTTGGTGACCAATCCTAGAAGCAGGCTCTTATTGACCGCAAACTAAAAAAAATTAACAAAATACAAGGGATAAGGGATTTTTTTTATAAACCATAATTAAAAAAAAAATTACTTTTGTTTTTACAAAAACCATAAGAACTGAAATGGCATTTCGGTCTGGTTTTTTTTTTCCTGACTGAAATGACATTTCGGTTCCTGCTAGTTTCACAGCTTTTCAGATCAAACGCGTGTAGTCGTTAGTGTAACACCCACGGACCGAGATGTCATTTCGGTCCAGAATTTTTTTATCCGAGACCAAATTAGCATTTCGGTCCGGACTTTTTTTTTTTAGGACCCTTCTTCTCCCTCCAACTCTCAACCACCATTTTTTTCCCTTCTTCCAGCTGAAAACGAAGGTCCACAATTCGAGTGTTAGAAAATCTGTTATCTACAGATCGGCCCCTGCATTGTACTTTTATCTACCGAATGTTTGTATTAATATTTTTGTAAGACTATTTTTTTATAAGATTGTTTTTTTCATATTCAAAGTAGCCGAGCATGAACAAGCATGAACTGGAAAGAATTTTTTTTCTATTCCTTTTTTATAAGAAGTCAGAGACGTATTAGCCGAGTTTAGTAATGAAATTTTTGTGGCCGCCTTTTTGAAAAGCTGTGAAACTAGCGGGGACCGAAATGTCATTTCGGTCTGGAAAAAAAAAAAAGCGGACTGAAATGGCATTTCGGTTCTTTTGGTTTTTGTAAAAACAAAAGTAATCATGTTGATTTGGTAAAAATATTTTTTTAATTATGGTTTATAAAAAAAAATCCAAGGATAAGAGTTAATGAGTTGCGTCAAACTGAAAAAAAAAAATGTGTACTATGAGACCACAAGTAATATTTTATTTTATTTTCAGAAGAGAAAAGGTGCACTCTCAAGAGATGTAAATGTCATAAAAACTCAAAACTAATAAATTATATACTGAAATATTTACCAACCCATCTAGAAATCGAATTTAAAATAAAACGATAAGCATCCAAGGCCTTACAAGACACGCCATGTTAGATATAATTAGAGAAGCTTCCTTGACATGACTAAGGACTTTCGAGCACTCTGATCAAAGTCGTCTCCTAGACTACTGTTGAAAAGTCAATCGGTCTATAATTAAATCTATGGACCTTTTCTTCAAAAAAAATCTATGGACCAAACACACGTACAATATGACATCATCGATCTCACATTGATGTAGATTGTCTTTATAACTCATTAAATTTTCATATACAACAGAATGACAGTACCAATATTTTCTTTTTGAGAAAGTAAAAAGAGAAAAAGAAAAAAAATCAATTTTTCATGAATGAAAGAGATTGATTTTTTTCTCAAAACATAGATCGAATTGCACTAGTTCAAGCAGCTTTTGAACAAATTTGTGGTAAAAAATCAAGATGGATTTAACATATGAGAAAACACTAGAACCGCACTATTGATGTTTTCAAGAAACCTGCACTTGATAAAACCTCATTATTTGTGCGATTTTATCTATTTTTCAAAGAAAAAAAGCAATCATTCTCTTTCCCAAAAAAATGAATCCAATACCATATTTGATAGTCTGATAGAGCTAAGTGCACAATTGAATATGTAATCACGCAAATTTCGCTTTTAAATTTTATTTCTGAAGGTCTCATTTGTATCGGAGCAAATTTGTTCAGCAAGAAACGGGGCACAAATATCCTCCCCGGTACCGTAAAAGATTCCCTTCACTTTACGGTTTGAGATTAACTCCCAGCCGCTTTGAGATTCGAACTGACGGAGGAGACAGAATTATTTGACTTTGAGATTCGTCCCAAGTTAAAAACAACGGTCCAGATCAAGTAATTGTAAAAGATTCCCTATTACGGTAGCGGAGGTGATGTGAATTCCAAGAAACGTTGGTCTAAATTATCTTTAGACCCGGTCCCATAAAGTGTTCTCATTAATTCTCCGAGTACACAGACAATTCATAATTTGACAAACCGACAAGTCAAAGAGATCCCCTCTCCTTATAAACCTATGCCTCAACACATATTTGTTTTTTCTCACATGAAATAGCATCCCCTCTCTTTCCATCTCAATCTTTCTCTCAAGCATGTTTTGCGGCGCAGGAAGTTTCAAAACTCTAGACGACGATACATTAAGTGCACCGGGGACGCCGATACAAAAGAGCCGAAAGTCAACAAGCAAAAACAACCCGTATGCATCTCGGGGCCTCGACAAGTTCTCCACAGTTTTGACAGAGCTTGAATCAAGGAAGGAGAAGATCATCGCCCGTACCGGGACAGACGACCATGTCCTGGTGCGGTTCAAGCACACCGAGAGCAACGATTGGGTACCGATTGTTGTTCATCTTCCCGAATCAAAAGAGAACCCGGCAAACATAAAGGGATCTGATAAATATTACCATAGAAGCACAGTGTCGACGCCCACATCGCCGCGGCCACTGCCGGTTCAAGCGAAGGTTGAGGCGAGGGTAAAGGTTGTCAAAGACAGCGACAAAAAGGAGAAAACAAAGACTGGATTTTTCTCGTGGATTTCTTTCAATAGAATGAATCCCAGCTCTTACTGGCCATGGGCTTTAGTGATTGTCTTGGTATGTCTGGTATTTTTCGGTCGGGTTTTCGCCGTATGTTGCACCTCGATATGGTGGTACTTGGTGCCGACATTGAATGGTGAAGATTTAGACATGTTGCGAATCTGGCCAAATAAAAAGAGAATTGTTAGGAGAAGAGCTCTGAGTGATGAAAGGGTAGCAGAGAAGGTAACATCCACATCACCACCTAGAGTGCTTCCTTCTAATAAGAAAGAGATACCTAAGAGACTCTGCTCTTTTTAGTTCTCTTTTTCTCCCTTTGCTGGTTTTTTGAGAGATGATGTAAATAAATTATGGAGATCCTTCTCTGAGCACTTTGTTGGGTACACGAGGGAAAAGTTTCCAGCCCATCAGAAACAGAGTATTGTAATTTCCTTCATCTCTCTCTGTTTTTTTTTTTTTTTTTCTCGCTTGAGTTTTGTAATTTAAGGAATCATGTAAATGTTCATTAGTACATATTTATGTAATATTAATTCCAGAGTGAAATTTTGTCCAAAAGGGTTTCCCTTTAATTTGGTCATTAGTAGGATTAATTAGCCTTGTTTGAAATCTCTATTGGCAAAGAAAACTTCTGTTGAAAATAACTAGTATGTACATCTTGGAGACACATATCAAGGCATGAAGAAATTTGCACATTACACCCAAGATACACTTTCTTCTTCTCCGGCGATATTTGCTATCCTTCTCCAACAACACTAGCTGTTTCCAGCAAATACCAAATAGCAGTGTAATCATTAATTCTCTTAATTAGTTATGATTCTATTCCTTTATTAGTTCTAACGGCTATAAACCTAAATGTGAATAAATAGCTTAGCTTTGTCCATTGTAATTTTATAAATAAATAATCAATAAAATCAGAGAAATCCCTTTTATCAAAGTTTTTTCAACTTCCCTTGTGGTTATCTGTAAATGCAAGAGCCGTCCAGTCCATGGAGGAATGGAGAAGATTTAAATCTGGGTTTTTCAAAGATTGGATCCATTTGATTTCAGCAGCGTGCTTGGTACATGTAGAAAGTCAACTTAATTAAATGAATACAGCAACGAAACTGTCGTGCCTTGAAATTTTTCGTTGTGATGGTGATTTTTGCTAACTTGCACATAATTTGAAGATGCTTATTATTATAAATCTGCTGTTATTCGAAAGGGATCGCAGGACCTGTTATTTCTATCACAACCGTTCAAAGTTTTTCATGCGCGAATGTCAAGGGAAAAAAAAATTTGTGCCCGAATCTCGATAAAAGGTCAACGGCTGGGATCGAAATAACAGGGTTCTGTGATCTATTTGGAATAACAGCAGATTTATTTCCCTTACCTGTATGAATTGTCAACACCGATCGCTTGCATCTTTTCTGTCTTTTCTTACCGAAATTTTTAAATATATCCTCAACAAAAAAAAAAAATATCAAAATACCACTATTTCGGTAAAATCTGATATTTTTCCGGGCTGCTATTTTTCGTTGCGGCTCCAAAAAAACCCAAAAAATTCAAATATTTTGTTGTTTTTAATTGATTTGTTTAATGATTTTTAAATATAGAAAGAACAATTAATAATTTGAATATGTTAGAAAGAACATCAAACATAATAGATAATACAACTTATAATTTAGATGTACTAGAAGGACACCGAAATATTTTTCAGGCAGGATTTTTCTCAGCTGTAAAAAAAATTAAACTATTTCTTGGTGTTACTGGAAAAAAGATAAAAATGCTTTGGATCTGAATTATTGATCCCGGTTCAAAAGTCATGTCTAGTAAATAAAGAAATTATCGTGTTCATTCTAGTACATTCAAATTCTAAGGTACTCTATCTATTTTGAAAAAAAAAAGTTCCTTGTCATCATTACAAAAGTCAAATCAAATATTTTTTTCGAAAATAGATGGAGTATCTTACAATTTGAATGTACTAGAAGTGACTTTTGAACCGGGATCAATAATTCAGATCCAAATCATTTTTATAATTTTCCAATAACACATCAAGAAATAGATTAATTTTTTTATATCCGGGAAAAATCATGCCTAAAAAATATTTCGGAGTCCTTCTAGTACATCTAAATTATAAGATGTTTTATCTATTTTATTTGATGTTCTTGCTAACATATTCAAATTATTAATTGTTCTTTCTATTTTTGAAAATTAAAAACAGCGAAACATTTGAATTTTTTTTGGTATTTTTGGGTTTTTGCAAGGCCACAATGACAAATGGTGGCTTCAGTCTTGGGGAGACCGCCAGTTGTTGTTACAGTCCAGGTAAATATCAAATTTTACAGGTTTATTTATTTTTAGCAGGGATATATTTAAAAATTTCGGCTTTTCTTATACTGTAAAATTTTGTTAGCAGTCCCTCTTTTACTGGGGTGATTTTTGTGACAGTTGTAGTTATAAAAGTTAATGAGGTTTTAATATTACATTCTTTAGCATCGTTTTCTTCATAAAAGTAGAAAAAAAAAATCACCGATTTTTATAACGAATTTATAATTGTTCCACACCTCTGGTATCTCTAAGAAAAAAAAATCAAAACATAAAACTACCTAAATACTACAGTTCAGTTGAAACTAATATTCTTCAGATAATTCAACAAACAGTCAGAAAATTTAACTATTGAATTATACGTCGTTAGAAATTTAATTGCTTCATAAACAAATTGTTCCGATCTCATCAGATCTATTTCATCTATTTTTCAGCCAGATTTTTTTGGAAATCAACCAAATTCTTACAGTCTAATCCAACTCCAGAGACTAGCTCCTGCAAAAAATATTTAGCATCATATAAACTATACTGAGGCAGTGGACTTTCTTTTTGAGAAGAAATGTGGGAGTCTAGCTCTCAGATTCCATTAATAAAAGACACCAGTGGTGTCTAGTGGTTTGAAAAAAACCGGGCGGTTCAGGACCGGATCGTGCCCGTGTCAACCCATGGACCGGACTGCCAAAACGGGTGGGCTGGGTTTAGCAAGGTGCGGAACCCGTTTTTTGGACCCAACCCATGAATACCCGATCCTTTTGAACCCCCGGTCCCGGACCAGACCCAACCGGACCCAACCCGTGCCGAACCGTGAAAACCCGGGTCCAAGTGTCCAACCCATGCCGAACCGTGCCAACCCGGCTCCAACCCGGCTCCAACCTGTCTGAACCCCCAAAAATTCAATTTTTTTTTTAAAAAAAAAACAGCATAATGCATGTGGGTTCGCTGTTTGTTTGCTCTAGTTATATGACTACTTGTCCCTCTCTGTACTCTGTAAAACTCGGATAAGACTCTGCTGCTTTTTTAGAGAAAAGCAGCATCCTACTTTTTCAATCTCAATCATTCAAAATTTTTCATTCACGTATCTCGATAAAAGAATTTTTTCATGCACAAATCTCAACGATTTTGAATGGTTGAGATAGGAAAAGCAGGACCCTGCTTTTCTCTCAGCAAAAAAACAGTGGAGTCCGTAAAACTCAGGATGTCAACACCTTTAATCAATGCAAAGGCAGGTAGTAGCATTTTGTCACATCAATCATTTTCCTTAATCTTTGTAGAGTACTTGATCCATGAGACATGTATCATGCCTAAATTTAAGACATGTTTTTCTTTTCAAATTGTATATCATTGCAACGGTTTCATGCTATTTATACAGGTCAACTTTTTTAACTTGTCAAATAAAAATAGTGTAAAATAAATATTATTTTAATTTAATAAGCAAGAAAAGAATTTTGAATCGTTGAGGTATAGTGCAAGAAACGAGGCCGAGATTTTTATTAATATCCAAAGTTTAATAGAAATTAATATTTATGCTCAGAATTCTGAATTTTCGCCAAAAATGCCCAAGCCGGCCACAAAATGGCCGGCTTACTATATTTTTTTTTTCCATAAATAATCTTATAAAAAGGCACAAGGGCTTCCTAAGATCACACATACCGAGGAGCCTCCTCAGCGATTCCTTTAAGGTAATATTTTATTATTATTTTTGTTTATTATTTTTTTAAAATTTTATAGAATAATTAAATTAATTATTAAAAAAATTAAATTTAATTACTAAAAAAACCCAAAACTCAAAACCCAAAACCCTAAACCCTAAACCCTAAACCCAAAACCCTATATCCACCACTGTTGACTCCTACAATACATAAGAAATAGTTTGAATTTAATTTCAGCCGGACCAACAAAATAGGTGTCTCTCCAGAGGCGAAACTAGAAAATTTGATTAGAAGAGGCTAAACTATAAAATATATAATATGTTAAAAGGTAAAAAGGTAAAAAAAAAAAAATATGGTCAGCAGGAATTGATCCCAAGACCTTTTAAACTCCAAGTTAGACCTCCAACCACTAAGCTACAAGTATACATTTGTCATTATATGAGAGGAGCTAATCTATATAAAATCTTTAAACAAACAAAAATTTAATTAAATTTCAATATACATAATTAAAATTTTAAAATTATAAAGTAGCAGCTACCTTTAACTAAGCTTTAGATCGACCCCGGTGTCTATCGTAGATATAGAGAGGGTTGCTTTGAGATTCTTGTCGGATCAAATAATGGTCTAAATTTAGTAAATTCTACCCTCAAATAATCCGAAAAGTGCGGATTCATGAGATACATCTGCAACGCTTCGCTATGCAACAAGGATTTTGTAGATTTATTTTTCGTTTTATATAACACTACCAAAGATTGTTTCACGAAACGCTACAGATTTTTCCACTGTTCAAAATTCTCAGAGAAAACTAAAACATTGAGCCGCTGGATAAAAAAGGATTACGGATAGGGGTGTTCATTGGGTCCGGTTTAATCGGTTTTGAACCGAACCGAATTAGTTTGGACCAAATAGTTCGGTTTCTTCGGTTTAATGGTTCGGTTCGGTTTGCTTTTTAAAACCGAATTATAATTTCGGTTCGGTTTGAAAATTTTGAAAACCGAAATAACCGAACCGACCGAAATTTTATATATTATGAATTTGGTTCGGACCCCCCCAGGTTTATTTCTTAATCAATTGCTTTAAATACTTCGGTTTATTTCATAATATCCCGGTTTATTTCTTAATATCCTGAATTATTTCTTAATACCTCGGTTTATTTCTTAATATACTTCGGTTTATTATAAATCAATTGCTTTAAATAAAAAAATTAATATATTTCGGTTTGAACCGAACAAACCGAAATAAAACTTCGGTTCGGTTGCAATGCTAAATCGGTTCGGTTCGGTTTTATTTTTGAAACCGAATTATAACTTTGGTTTGCCTAGTTCGGTTCGGTTTCAACCGAACCGAACCGATGAACACCCCTAATTACGGATCATGCGGTCGGACAAATTAGGCAAACTTGCCTATGCAAACACTGGCACTGAGCTGAAGCTGTATCGAATATTCAGGATTTATAATTCAGACAAATCAGTACCAACAATTTGGATCAACTTTTAATTTAGTAATTGAGATAGTATTTTTCGTATGAAAGATCACATTTTAAATTCCGATTAATATTTTTTTTAAGTATATGAAGTTGAAAACTAATATCCAATTTAATCTCAGAAAAAGAAAATTTGAAGTCAAAGACACATTAGAAAATGTAACTATCTCCAGTCTTCACAATCAAAGTATATAATGAGTAAGTCTCCACTCTCCATCGGCTGAATGGCAGTCAAACTCGGGTTATAGAAATGCAATTGGTTTTTATCCAAAGACTTTGAACAAATCTAACCCAAAAGGCTTTGGACAAATATCATTCAAAATTGAACTTAAACTGTCTGTTATGTCGTAGAGATTTGTGTGAACATATTTAAAACTTAATAAATTAAAATAGTCTGTGAATCTATAATGTTCACTTGAATTTTGACACCGATCGAACGGTTTAAACCTGACTTTGAATAAGACTTTGTGCAAAGCCTTTGGAAAAAAAAAAAACGGTATTAATGCACAACCGTAAGATATCGACACTCCGATTCACCAAACGGGTTGTGTTTATCTAAGTTTTGTTGGCATTCCCTGTCAATACGTCACTAGAAGATGTATGTCTTATTCGTCTGATAACGATTTAAACTGCCCTTCATATTTCTCAAGTTTCTAGACGGATGAATTTAACACAACGCAATGATTATAATTAGAAGGATATCTATAACCCCTTGTACAAGTCTTTCTAGATAATCAGCATTTCTGATTGCATGTGAAGTAGTTGAGTATAAGAATAAACAATCCATGCTAGTGTCAGCATTGAAATTATGTCTCAAGTTGCAACATAAAACTAACACCACCTCTATTTGTCTGAGGACATCTGGAAGCTCTCTCATGCATTATTTTTTTTTTTTGTTTTATTGTGGATTAAAAAAATACGATAACAAATTATATAACATCATTCCTCGAAATAATTAAATAACATTATCCCTCAAAAAGAAAAAGAATACGAAAACAACAACAACAACGACAACAAAGCCTTTATTCCAAAACATGTTGGAGTAGGCTAAAAAGAAAACAAAAACGAAAGATAAATAACATCAACAATGAGCTTATGCTTTCAGATTGTACACAAAAATAAAGCCTTAAAGTTGATCAATCTGACAGGTATAAACAATACAAATACTAGAAGAAAAAAATGTTATTGTACATGAAATTACTTGACAAAGATTAGTCAGTTGTTATCATGTAGTAAACATTCTATAGTTGCATTAAAAAAAATCATGAAATCTGCCACAATGAGCTTATACTTTCAGATTGAACACCAAAATAAAGCCTTAAATTTGATCAATCTGACAGGTATAAACAATACAAATACTAGAAAAAAAAATGTTATTGTACATGAAATTACTTGACAAAGATTATTCTGTTGTAATCATGTAGTAGCATTCTACAGTTGCATTAAAAAAAAATCATGAAATCTGCCAAAATTTTCCTCAATCATAGTCGTACTATGCTATCTTAAAATGTCAGCAGTAAAGAGAAATGAAAAATGATAGCTGCATAGATGAGCGCGAGATGGAAACAAAGTACTTGTACCATCTTATTGATCATCTTATACTCCTGAGTAGAAATACGCAAGTCGTTGACTAGTCCCCTTTCTTAATCCTGTTCATATTACCACATAAATATAGACAGATGTTTCAATTAGAAATTAGTTTAAAAATAATTTCTATCGCACTCCATGTGCAATGGAGAAACAACTTAGGTGGGTGTTTGGTTAAGGCCTAAGTTGGAAACGTTGGTAATTCCAACTTAAGCCAGCCTAAGCTATTCATGTTTGGTTGAGGTCTAAAATTATGTCATGACCTAAGCTATCTTTAAGAAATAGTATTGACTAAAGAAAAGAGGGGACAAAAAATTGGGTAGTCATTTACAGTGGGGACAAAATATAGTATTAACTCTTTAAACCACCTAGAGAGATGGTTTAAATTTAGAGGCCTAATTTTAGAGTTACGCCTAGTTAGGCCCAGCCTAATTAATCCGCAATTTGTGGAATAATTGAGGCCTCAACCAAAACAGTCTGGTACATAAAGCTCCTAGAACTTTTTGTTCAGGTATTTCCTAATTGAGCTATCATATAGTAGTCAGTCATAACTCGAATAATCATGTCATATACCTTGAATCTTTTTCGCTGTGCATTGTCGAAGTCAGCATGCACCCAGTGTGACTTTCTACTGTGCTCCATTCGTACAGGTGAATAACCCCTCTGTCTATCTCTTTGTCTTTCTCTTCCTCTTTCTCTTTCTCTGAACTGAGGCTGAGATGGTTTCTGCTGCGGGCTTCTGAAGAAATTATCCTTGTCCCAAGTTACCTCATAGTCTACTTTTAATAGAGACCCTTCCTGTAAAAAATACCCAAGGTTTCTTTAAAATCAAACCCTGTAACTTTTACAATTCTGTGGCACCCAACATTTGTGGTACTATCTGCAAATGACGCCCACATATTAAAACTTTTACATCACAGTTAAACTAACCATAAATAACAAAAATGCACTCAATTTTTTCAATGTAAAATCAACCAAATATCACAATAGTTGTTGAATTCTCTTTGCTTAATTCAAATTTAATTTTAGAGGTGGGGGACAAAATAGTCAACTTCAACCAAACACGTCTCATTAAGAGAAAAGGTAAGTTACATTTACCCCGTCATCCTCCACCCTCCAAATACCCCCCCCCCCCCCATGGGCCTTTGGCCCAACTCTTTAAACATAAATAGTAGGCAAGTGTTCATTTCGGTTCAAATGAGATTCCACCATAAATGACTATTCATTCCGGCTCAAAAAGGTCCGCACTCTTGAGTGATTCCAGTAATGAGTTTAAAGTTTGAGGCAGCCATTGACAGCTTTGAAAAACATTTTGACTTTGTCAAAACTTGTGCAACAGCTGCCTAACATAATTAGGCTAATGTTCATTTCGTTTCAAATGAGTGCACATTCTACAGAGTTCAGTGTTCATTCTAGTAAAATGAATGCGCATTTGGGGATGGACAAGAAACCTAAACCCTAAAAAGGAGGAATAGCTGTCAGCAAACTGTGTAGAAACAAATTTGAAATGGCATTGGATGTGCTCCAAATAGAATCAGAAAAAATCACCTTTTCCATGGAGCGACCGCAAAGAACATTCATGGCACCATAGAAGTCCTCATAGGTTTCAAATCTCACCCAAACCTTGCAATTAAGATCAGAAACAAGCTCTCCTTTTGTGTCATCAGCTTCATTGCTTCGATTATCATCAGGAGAAACATTAATATTCCTATGTATAAAACCAGCATAAATCCCATCAATACCAATTATTTGATAATACGTAATTCACATAACATAATACCTTATAAAAGACTAGCACAATTACCAGATATTTTTCAATAAGAGAAAAAAATAGAATGTGAATTTGAATAAATCCCATCAAATAACCAATTAAATAGATAAGGGATAGGGGTTAACAAACTTATTTGTCAACAATGAAAACTGACACAATAGTTATTAATTTTAATTAATTTAAATTGCAGATATGTCCCCAAAAACATATATACACCGTGTACCAAATTTGGTGCAATTTGAAAAGGTGAAAACCAACTAGTCATCCATCAAACAATTTGAAAAATTAACAGCTTAGTGTTATAAACATTTGCTCATGGAGAATCTAATCGAGCAAATGATTCTTAAATTGCATCAAATTTGATACAAGGTCTATCTAAATGATAAAGAACACATTTATAACAATATTATTTTTCGACAAATTTCAACATCTGTTGTCAAGGTTGTCATTAAATTCCTTCCCATTACAAAAAAAGTAACACCTTAAAGAACTACATGTACCCAGGGGCGGAGTTACTTGAGAGGAATGGGGGTCAATTGACCCCCATTTATTTTTAACTTTTTTGTATTTTTACACAATTTTCTATATAGTTTACAGTAAAATGTTATGGATACGGTAAAATTGACCCCCATTCACAGTAGGAAAATTGTATTGATTGACCTCCATTCACCTTTGACCCCCATACTTTGAAAGTCTAGCTCCGCCCCTGCATGTACCATTACACGCTATTTCCAGGAAGGGGGGAGAACTAGAAAAAATGCAGGCAATTTTGCATTTATTTTAACCTCAAATATAATAACTTTGCACACTGGAAAACTACTAGACCTTTCAGTTTATGGCCATCCAAAATAAAATGGGGCATCTTATAAAAATGCCTATAGTCCG
Organism: Carex littledalei; assembly: GCA_011114355.1. Classification (NCBI taxonomy): domain Eukaryota; kingdom Viridiplantae; phylum Streptophyta; class Magnoliopsida; order Poales; family Cyperaceae; genus Carex; species Carex littledalei. The sequence goes on along the minus strand of CM022101.1, from coordinate 2,097,295 downwards.
AGACTCTCAATGTTCAAGCATGTAGTTACACTCTCAAGTCTCAATTCAGTTAAAGAATTCCAACAACCACAAAAACATAGTAAATTGAAATAAATTCCACCTGCACAGTCCAAATATTTGTTATCATCCATATTATACTGAAATGAAAAATGTACTCATTTTTTTATAGCCAAGACCCAAGAACACCTAAAAGAATGAACTAAAGTATCAAATGGTACACCCATACAATTGACTCATCAGAAGGACACAAAATGAGGAAGAAAAAAGCAAAAAGCACCCTTACATTTCTTAAACAGAATACATTAAAGTGTTAAATATACCTTATTTTCCCGAAAACAGAAAAAATTGTATGTGTAACCATCTGTGAGGCCTTGGAAGAAACAAGTGGCTCAGCAAACCACCTGGAAGGAACTCCTCTGACTATAATTGTGTCAGGTTTTGGATCTGAATTTCGCATAAACCTTGCTGTCAACAAATTTTGTGAGTTAAATGAAAAGAAGAACTAAGATTCCATGTTTCAAAACCAAAGCAATAACTCTTACTGCTGTCATTAGACTTGAATGCATAAAATTCCTCCCATGATTTCTTCATCTTCTCAAAATCGTCACTCACAGGAATGTCCAATGTCATCTTGAACTTAACCCCTTCTATATTTAGCTCAATCCCGCTTAATCTCTCAACTACAGATTCCCTCCAGTCCAGAAACCTCTTCCTAAGTATCTCCTCCTCTTTTTTCTCTCGATCTGCGCTCACTCTGTCGGCAGATCGAAGAAAAGATAGATCGCGTATGTACAGTGTGCCAGTGGCGATGGCCTCGTCGCGCTTACGCTTGTGTTGGTCGGGGAGGCGGCGGAGAAGGAGGTCGTCGTCGGGGACATTGTTGAGGGAGAGAGGTGGAGAGCGAAGGAAAGAGAGGAGTGCGTTTTTGAGCTTCCAATCATCGAGGGGGCGCACGGTGGGATCAGCACGGAAGAAGGTGAGGAGAAATTTCACACGAGGGGAGAGAGAGAGAGCGTAACCAATTTCTAAGGTTTCGGTCGGAGGAAGAGAGCTAAGTGGCCGCCGGAGGTTTTTGGTAGTCGTTGTGCTGGCGCTCATTGGAGCAGAGGAGAAGAATCGGGTTGAATTGGGATTTGGGAGGTACGTTGGGCTTGGTTTGACGAGGCTCGACCTGGCACCTACATGGCCTCGGCCCAAGGCATATGAATTCATGTCACCTAAGTAACTCAAATTTTAGTTTCGATCCGAACCGTTCGATTTATTGTGGCACAAATATTAAAGGGGCTCGTGCATTCTACCACGGACCAGATTGGCCCGGATCCTGATTAGACGGTCTGGATCTAAACTCAAAATTTGTGTTACTTCAGAGGATCCGGGCTCGTGCCATATGGCCAGTCTGCTGTTATTTCACTGAATTGTAGAAGTATGCGATCTTTGATGTATAATAATTTCGTAGTGGCACACTACAAAATATATTAAACAACTACTAGTTATGCAGCTAATTAAATAAATTTTACCAACAACTATTATATTCCGCTCAATTGATAAAATTATAATTGTAAATAGTTGGTTAAATTAAAGATATTTACAGGATCTTGTAAGCTATACCTTTTAGAGAAATTTAGATATATACATAGGGTAATTATATGTTTCCCCATCTATCCATCCCCCATTTCATCCTCCAACTAACTAACTACATTTTCTAACTAACTTTCAAAATTCTAACTACCTTTTCTAACTAACTACCTTTTCTCTATTTATTTCTTTCCTCTTTCAAAATTCTAACTACCTTTTAGAGATGAATACTTCAACGTTTATGGATTAATACTTAATATCTTAGGCATAAATACTTTAACTTATATGTATGAATACTTGATATCTTATGGATGAATACTTTTTATTTGTTTGGTATGCACATTAACTATTTACACTTACACGATGAGGATGAATACTTGCTTAATGCGGGATGAATACTTGCATGACGAGGGTGAATACTTGTGTAACGGACAACTCAAAAGTATGTCATCATGGATCTCATTTGAAAGAGAAAATTATTTAGAAGACATTCGTGATTTTAGATTTGCAAAATTCCTCACAGATCGTCATAAATATGTTAGTAAGTAATAATCTAGAAGTCAATAATACGATAATTTAATTATATAAAGCTTTGTTCATGAATTGAATGATTAATAAAATATCATTTTGTTCTTTGAGTTTTATCGAATTATGGATCATTTCGGCATTCGGATTCGAAATGAGTAGAACTTCATAATATAGATGATAAATACTCTTAATAGTCACTGACCGAGGTAATTAGCAAAGAACACTAATTACCCAATTAAAGGTTAGTATGTGGATTAAATGATGGTTAAGTTTTACTGACCATAGACAAGGAGTTGTCAATTTAATCACATAGATACATGTTAGAGAACATGATATTTGACAGACCCCGAATGAAACATTATACGGAATTGTGTTCGTGTCATTAATGCTTTCATTCAGTGTTAAGTTCTACAGTATGAGGTATTCATCTTTCCTAACTAAGAGATGTGTATGTGTGATTGTTACCTAACGCTATCTGTAAAAAGTAGCTATAACGGTAGCTCTTCGGTATACATAACTTAGCTGAGGTAGTGATGGTCTACCAAAAGTACTATTGTCCCTCGTATTTATTATACGAGTTATAGTGTCACTGGGCCCCTTTGATAGAGTAAGAATATCTGCTAGCAGTATGAATACAAGAGTAATCATATTTGATAATTTGCTCAAGATCAAGAAAAGATTATTTTGCAAGGATGACACAAACCTACCTTGAAATTAATCTGACAGCTATGAGACAAAAGAATTCACACGAGTAAAATAGTTTACTGGATCGTGATATTGTACAGTACAACATCATCTATGTAATTGGATGGTCATGATGCATTTTGCCAGATGCCTCTCATGATTATAGAAGTTAAAATGGTTTTAATTCTATTTACCAACATAACACAGATCCTATCGGGTCACACCTATAGAAGTTAATCGGAGAATCTTATTGATTGATTATAAATTGATTATGATCAATAATAAGATGGTTTATAATTAATTATACTTGATATAATTATATTATAAATGTCATGTAAAAATGACAAGCAAAAACATTGGTTAATTTATAAACGTGTATGACACGTTGTATAAAAGTTAACCGGTTAATTTATAAACGTGCAGGACACGTTGTATAAATTATCGAAATCAACAACTGCAAGAAATGTAATTATTCAGAATAATTATACGGATATTAATTGTGTTCGGAGCGAGGGCATTCTGGTCTTTTCAGATTCGTCCTTATCCGCATGACACGTCATTTATCCTATCCACATGACATGTCATCGATCCTATCCAGATGACATGTCATCAACCCTATCCACATGACACCTCACCCCTAGGTGGCATGCCTTGTCATGGGGGTATTTTGGTCTTTTCACAACATTTCAAAGGCTATAAATAGAGGGGTAGGGGTAGAGAAAAATATAAAAAGAAATCTGATTCGACTCGATTCGATTCGGTTATAATATCTTTCTCTCCCAAATAGTGTTGCGGTTTAAACGAAAGGTATACGTAACAGTTACGTATTATCTTTCGAGTTGTTGAATAGTGTTTACGGGATTTCGGTGAATAGTGTTTTCCCGAAAGTCGCGGTATTTCTGTTTTGCTTATTAGTAAAATAAGAATAACTGCCGGTCGGGAATTCTGCTATTTCGTCTTTTTCTCGTGAATAGTGTTTTTGCGTAATACCGCGGTTTACGGTATTTCTGGCAAAAGAAATAAACCGCTCTCTGGTTAGTCCTGGTGGATAACCTATAGAGGCACCATATGTTTGGTGCTCCGAGAGAAGTCATTGCTCCGAAAGAAGACATTGCTCAGATCCGGTCTTCTCGCTCAGTCTGCATTCCAATTGTAATTTGGAAACAAGGTATAAATGTTATATAAATTTATTTACTTGGTAAATAGATTTAAGTTTTAGAAATCAATTACGGGAATAGATCTATAAACTGATTAAAATACAAGTAAATACGGTTTTACTACTTTGGGTCTATACAGGATTAATCTGGTATGTAACTCTCGGTTATTATCCGACATACTACTTAATCTATGATCTGAATGAGTAAAGTTTTACTTACGGCTTTTAATCTAAGAGACGGATTGAACAGGTATGTAACTCTCGGTAGATTATCCGACATACCACTTCAATCCTTTTGGCTTGAGTTAGACGTAGAAATTTTTGTTCTACGGTCTTTCCGCAGCTTGAGCCTAAAAGTTAATCAACGGGTTTGAACAGTCAAAACCCCAACAAAATATTGGTTAGATTGAACGGAGAAAAAAAAACTCACCTCTAAAAACATGTAATACTCTTGGTACATTAACTATTTACACTTACACGATGAGGATGAATACTTGCTTAATGCGGGATGAATACTTGCATGACGAGGTGTGAATACTTGTGCAACGGACAACTCAAAAGTATGTCATCATGGATCTCATTTGAAAGAGAAAATTATTTAGAAGACATTCGTGGTTTTAGATTTGCAAAATTCCTCACAGATCGTCAGAAATATTGGTTAGATTGAACGGAGAAAAAAAAAACCCACCTCTAAAAACGTGTAAAAGATGGGTGATTGATGTGTCCAAATATGCTTCTATTGCAAGGATGAATACATTTATATAGATGGATGAATGCTAGTTGTGTTACAGATGAATACTTTTTTTGCAAATTTTTAAAATGAGCTGAAGGTAGTTAGAAATTAATGCTCTGACAGTTGTGCGGTCCCCCACATAATTAATGCTCTGACAGTTGTGCGGTCCCCCACATAATTAATGCTCTGACAGTTGTGCGGTTTCCCACACGTGTTGTTTGTCCCCTACTTTATTGTTGTAATATATCCAAATATGTTTCTATTGCAAATGTGAATACCTTCATATAGATGGATGAATACTAGTTGTGCTACATATCAATACTTCTGCAAATTCCTAAAATACACTGACAGTTATAAATTCTAACTAACTAACTACTTTTGACGGGGGATGAAACGGGGGATTGTTCACGGGGGAGAGCTAGGCGGTCCCATATACATATCACAACTTCTTTAATTAGATATTTCTCTATCAAAACTTCAAAATTAGTTATTTACCCATCTAAATATAACTATATTATAAATATACTCATTTCTCAATTTTTTCATAAAAAAATATAAATTAATAATGATTAATAGTTAAATTGACAATTTTGCCCCTTTCAAAATCCAGTAGCGTTAAATCATGTGACCTTCATCTTCCCGTGTGGAAGTTCCCCTTCCACCAAGAACTTTTCCTCTTTCAAAATCCAGTAGCGTTAAACCCTCCTCTCACCCTTTCCTGCACCTTTCGCCAGTTCTTCCCTGCACCTTACATCCAGTTCTACCTCTCTTCCTCCTCTCCAAAAACTCTATATCATGGAGGAAGATTCAAATAATATCGATTCATTCTATTTATTGATTATTAGTTCTAACAATAATTCTAGTACTAATTAATTAAGAGGGTCATGATATTAACACTACTAATCTTTTTATTAACACAACACTATCTAAATATTTTAATATATAGACAAATTTACCCTTCATTAACTATTTCCTTTAAAAATTGTATCTCTCATTCATCATTATAGATTTTCTTTCCTTAAAAGTTTTTAAGAAAATAATAATATTCCTCCACTCTCATAAATTACTATATATTTTTCTCTCTTTCAAAGTTAAATTAATAAATTAAACAAATATTTGATCATATTCATTATTTATATATTTCATCTACTTTTAAGATTTTTAAATATATTACAAAAATAAAATATTTTATTATATTATTGAAAATCTATCAATATATATGTTTATTTTACCCAACTCCACAAGTATCTACTTAAATAAAAATAAATTTGGCAAAATATTTTTTGTTGGATATAAATCTATCGATACTAGTTGTATATAAATTTCACCAACATTATTTTTTTTAGACGGGATCTTTTCAATTATTTTTCGTTGAATATATTCATTACTATATTTGTTATAGATAATAAAACTCATTTAAATGAAGAAATCAAGAAAAAACATGTTAGAAAAAGGGTTTTTCAAAATGCAAAACATTTATAATATATATATCCTTTAAATGAAGATTCCATGCTCTACGTTGTAATATTTTGAAAATTTGTGTTATAATTAAACTTATTAATTGTCGAAATTATTTTTTGCTGTTGAGAAGAGAGATATACACAAATTTTTAATTTTATTATTATTTTTGGATGGGGAGGACGTGGGGGGATTTCATGGGATGGATGATAGACAAGACTTCAATTCAGATAATAGAAGGTGATCCATAAAAATCAGTTTGTTTCAAAAGAAAAGAGTAGAAAACCAAAAAAAGAACCTTCTAATAGCTTGATAAATAACAATATAATCATTGATAGCTGCAATCTATGTTTTTTTTTCTTATGAAGAAGATAGACAGATTAAGAAAGTAAATTAAAAATATATTAGCATTAAAAAGTTTACAAATTAAGAGAGCAAAAGAAGTAATTGATTGTGTGTGTCTATCAAATAGAAATTTTGAATTGTATTGTGTCAATAACATATTTTATAGTGTTAATATCAGCTCCCTAATTAAGATGACAATGTTTTGAGCAGCAAAGACGTAACAACCCGTCAGATGTTGAAGCCTGTGTGGAAGAGAAATATGATGGTCGGTAGTTTAAGGTATGCAAAATTGTAAAGTTTGAGTTGGAGGATAATGTAAGAAATGTCCTACAGGCCAAATTAATAGATTAAATATGAGTTTATTCTTATTGGGCTATTTCCGTAATGGGCCTGCTACTCTCTGATCTGATCTGATCTAATCATATTAGGATAAGTTTTCTGATTAGGTGCAATGAAGTGGTGCATAGTATTATTATAAATATACAAGCAGAGTTCATTTTTCATCTGACAATTTCTGTTTACATTATTTCAGAAAAAGAAGAGAGAGAGAGAAAAGAAGGGGATGTCAATTCGGTACTAGCATACTGAATTACAGTAGTTTGTCAACCTATTCGTGTGGATACTAATAGAGACGCAACTGCTGTCGCTGGTGCGTATATCAGACACGGAGAAGAAGCAGAAGGGCAACTGCTGGAAGAGGGTGACTGCTCCTGCGACTAGACGAAGATTTCCGCTGCGCGTCTAGTGGTAAACTCTTTATTTATCTTGGAATTAGTTTTATACATGGATTCTGAATTTTGGATAGTGAACAAATCATGAACTGATTTGAATTGTTGCACATATAACCTACTCGAAAACCCTTCAGATAAAACCCTGGAGAATGACATTTGGAGGAAATAATTTAATTTAGGAAAAAGAATAAATATGCTGTCCTTCTCCAAATAAACCTGCTATAAGTGACTTGGATTCTTTCTTAAAATTCTCATAAATAAAGATAGGAAGTATTACAATTATAGCCTATAAATCTCCTCTGTATATGTTTCTGTGACAATCACTTAGTAACCATGATTACAAATTTCATATCCCTGACAATTCGTTTGGTGATTAACTCTAATTATTTTAATAATTTTTGTTGTCGTAAATTTAAGTTTAATTGCATACCATAGCATTACATTACGTAATGCTGGATCAGCAACTATTTTTCTGATAAGAATTGCATAATATTTTGACTATAACTTTATCAGTATCATAAAAAAATACCGCTAAGAATTTTCCCATCTCATTGCTATTATATTATATCTATAGTTTTTTATTTAGTAATTTCAGTGAATATTTTTTTTATGAGAATTACTCCAGCACAATCTAAATCAATTTATTGATGACTATGATTAAAGTGTATTGCACAGACATATACTGACATCAAGATTCAGTGATGGTTTTGCTGACACCGATTGCTCTCATATAGCTTTAAAAGACTATTAAAGCAAAACTAAGTAACAATGATCAACAAGTATACCAATTGCCTTCGTATAAACCAAATTTTTGTTGGAAATTAAGTTTCAAAAACTCAAAATTTACAATTCAATAAATTCATTTAATCTTTATCTGTGATATTTGAAAGTTGAGATTAAACTGAATATATATCTCTTTAATTGTGAGTTATTTTGTTAATAACCACTTATTATTTTGTTAATGATATCATGCCGTTGCATCTCTTCATGGCATTTTATGATGCGTTTCTTTTATATTAATAACTCTCATTAATCTCTTTTAAATCTCTTAATCAGCACACCGGCCATTTACTAATGTTTCAATATTATATAGGTGCATCCCTTATTTGTCAATGGGTATCTGAGAAATAAATGAAAAAGAATGAAAACCTTTTCTTTTATTTACTCCCACAGAAAATCCCTTTGATTAATTCTCCATTTCTATTTTATTCTAATTAATCAAATTCTGATATATGCTGGATATTGCGGAGTTATCGTCAGTTGCTTCTATGGCGTGTCTAAGGAGCAAGAAATCCGGATTATCTTGGTTGCGGTTCCATCTTGCACGATGAGACAGAATACGCTAATCTTGGTTGTAGTTCCATCAACCGTTTTATGTGAGCTAATCTCTTTTATTCTAGGTGTATATAAAAGACTAAATAAGTTATACATTTTAACTATATTTTCATTTTGATGAGGCATCGTCGCATCGAGATTTAAAAAACAATGCAAAGAAGATCGTCCAACGCTAGGAAATTTTAGAAATCTATCATGGAGCCAGTGGCTCTTTAATTGGAAGTATTACCGCTGCATGCGGTACCCTTAACACTTTGTTTGGATGGAGAGTAGAGGAAGGGAGGGAATGGAAAGAAAATAAAACTTTCCATTGAATCGTGTTTGGTTGATAAAATTATGTCGGAGGTGAAAGGTTTAACCTTGTATCATTGTAATTAATAGAATTGATTTTTCTCCCAATTTGGAGTGTAACGGATGAAAATAAATTTTGTTGCAAAATATTTTTAGAAAAAATAGCACAAATACTCAACCCTATATCTTACATATATATTTTTCATATAAGTTTTTTTGTCACAAACCTACAACAACTACCGAATTTTAATCAAAATATATATTTATCATTAACCTTCTAAATTTTAATCAACCAAACAAGAAATAAGACAGAAAGAAAAATTAAATTTATTTTCTCTCACTAATCATCCAAACATGAAGAGGTTAAATATGTTAATCTTCCTTTCTATTCTATTCCATTCCCTTCTATTCTTCACCTCCCCTTCCTTCCTCTACTCTCCATCCAAACAAGATGTAAAACAGAAAAAGAGAGAAAGGAAAGGAAATAGGAGCTAGTAGTGTTTTGGGCCTTTGGCAGATTGTATGTTGCACATAAAAAAGGCAAACATAAATAATGAACAGGCACATATCAATCAAAGTAAAAATTGACCAGGTACATTTGTTAATCATACAAACTGCATCTCTTCCTTTCCCATAGAGAGCATATTAAAGACAGATTAATCTTTGTCACACTTGAAAATTAAAAAAAAAAAAAATGAGTCATACCAGGTTTACAGTGAGCTCAATCCAACCAATTCAACTCAATGAAAATTTTGGGCAACTTATATCATGCATTTAACTATTCCGTAACTAAATACAAACTATGAATTAGTAAAGAAAACAGCATTTTGAATCATTTAACGAAAAAATAAACAGAAGAAGTTTAAACTAATAACATACAGGGACAAATAGTATAAACATTACTAAATAACCAAAATCTAGCAAATCTACTCGCATTTACAGACAAATCCTCAATGCTACATCCATCACCCCATTTGCCACTGCATCCATAATTCAAAATCCTCATTAGATAACAAAAGACAAGCTGCGTATAAAAATGCTTCTACCATATGAACCACTATGCTAGCTAGTAATATCTTCTTAATCCTTGAAGGCTTTTTTTTTCAATAAATAAAGAATTTAATAGAATACAGTATCTTATTGGTTGTGAATCATGAATATGTACAAGATATCGTAATGAGCTACGAAAGCTGTCAGGGTGAAAGAGACATTTTTGTGTCATTTGTTCTGGGTTAACTCTAATTATCAAAGCACATATATTGCACAATTACCTTCAGAACTGGCTCTCCTGAGCTCTGAAATTGTTGTTTCTTCGCTGCATCCATTTGAGCTCGGGCTGCTCTTCCAGCAGCTGACTTCTCAAATTGCTCTTGCCTGAACACAAACCTCTTCAATTTTTAGCGAAACCTAGTAACTTTTTTATAAAGATAATTCCAGCACAATTTGTTTGACTTTATTATATTACAAGTTATAAGGCCTATAGAAAAAATTGCAAATTTTTGCCTAAGGGCTTGCTTGAATGGATATGAGATGTGTAAGATAGACAGGAAAGGAATAGGATTTGGTACTAACAAATCCTCAAAAGTCAAAACTCAATTTTTGATCCTTTGGTCCAAGTTGGTAATCCTTTAAAACTTCTGTAAGGCTGTGCTCCACAACACTCACGCAGAGAGGAACGGGAAGGAAGAGAAAGGAAGGAGGCAGCGCGCGGTTCCCCTCACTACAGTGAAACCTACACTCCGATTTGAGAGGTACAAATTTGAAAAGTTTGTATAGCGCGTTCCTTCCTTTCCCTCTCCGATTACCTTCTTCTGGAGCGGGTGAACGGCGTGGGCAGCACGGGCGCGTGCGGAGTTCCCCTTCGTTCCTGTTCCTTCCCTTTAATGAAGGGGGTTCTCCCCCTCTCTGGAGCACAGCCTAAGATTCCTATGATATCCAAATCCTTTGATCCTAAAATTCTCAAGTCACATCCAAACTTACTTTTATATCCTTGACCATTTCCTATCCCTTCCTATCTTTTCCTTCGAATGCCTACCAACATTCAGACCAAGCTCAGACGTTCCCAATAGATACATTAATTTAGCTGTACCCGTACTATGTATTGTTGATTATGTATGCTGTATGCAGTGAGTGCCAGCACACACAGATATGATAACTATTCGTCCCCAGAAAATCAGTGGTCTTACATGCCCATTGTCGCACCAGGGACCATTGGCATTGGCGGACCAGCTTATGAAGGGTGATTGAACTAATTTGAAATCAACCACAGCTTTCTAATGCAACTTGTCTAAAATTAAGAAAAGAAAAGGCTACAATTGGAAAAGAGAAGGGATTTAACCAATTTTAAGAAGGGCATCACCTGCTTTGAGCAGCTGCAGCGGCTTTTTCGCGCGCATCCTTAGATTCTACCCGATCGGCTTCGGTTCGCTCCGCCTTAGAGGGGCCAAAGCACGAGCAATTCCCCATTAATTTGTTTTAATGGCTTGATGGCGTCTCTCTCGTCTTTTCCTCTTTTGACTTCTCTCCCCGTTTCTTCAGGGATTCAGACACGGTATGGTTCTGCTACTGTGGATTTTGCGTGCGCTCACCTTACTCGACTCTCCAGAACCAATGAGAAAAAGTTTCTGCCAAGTGGGTCCACTTGAAGCTTCTACGAACGTTGCAAGACCTGAAACAAATGAGTCATTTTGTTAACGGAACGAAATGGACGAATCGATTACGCTTTTTACAACGGTGCGGAATCTTGCTCTCTGGGCGCCGTGATTTTTATTAATACCCTCCGAACAATTAAAATTAGCAAATATGTCTTTGTTTTTCTTTTTTTTTAAATACCCTGACCGCCCCTTCACTGGGCGATTCAGTTTTCCCACCAATCCACCTCACATTGGGGCAGTCACCTATGCATACCAGACCGTCCCATGTTAGGGCGGTTGGGTTAATTTTTTTTTTTTAAAACAGACCGCCCCCTTCTCTCCCAACAGAACCCCTAACCCTCCCTAACCCTCACCCCTGCCCCTTGCTGCGCTGCCAAACTGCCCAGCCCCCCTCCCCCTCCCCTTTCCCCTCCCCATGGTGCCAAAATCGCCCCCCATCCCTCTCTCCTTTCATTTTGCTTCCAAACCCCTCCCCCTCCCCTTTCTCTTCGTCTTTCGCCGAAACCCTTTCTCGCTACAAAATCCGATACAGGCCGATTAATAGGAAGGCGATGCATTGGAGAGGCTAGGCGAGACGAAGCGAGGAGACTCGAGGCATTGGAGCCAAACTCTTTCCTATACGAAGCACCAACCAGAACTATACAAAGCACCAACCGGGTATTTCTGGGTAAGCCATCACAATTCACACCTCTTTGTTTTTAAGTTTTGTGTCTTGTAATGGCATTGGAATGTTGAAATGTTGCTTTGTTGCTTTATTGTTATGCAATTAGGGGATTAAGGGTTAGGGTTTAGGGTTTAGGGTTTAGGGTTTAGGGTTTAGGGTTCTTGAATTGATTTGGTCGTACGGAGTTGTAGAAATCAAATTGTTAAATATTGTGTGCAGATTGTTGATTTTTCCGACGCGATTGATGTATGGTATTTTACCGGAATTATTTTTTAATTTAGTTTGCGATAATAATTCTTATTAATTATTGTAAATTGTGAAAATATGTTATTTGAATTGAGAAAAGATCGCTTGTCATTAGAATTTGTATTACTAATATATGAATAACTCGTGCAAATAAAGCTCATGTAATTTAGTTCGTAGCTAATGATTTTATTTGCACGTATGTCAGTATGTGCAAACCTCTTTTACATTGGTTGAAAAAATACGATCCATTTAAACAACTACATCTGCATGAATATATTTCTAAATATATCTATGCAATATATTTTTCATAAATTATTTGTTTATTAATTATATAAATAAAGAAATTTCAAATCACAAATACTACATAAAACTTTATGCAAGATCAATATAAAGTAAAAATAACGTAAATATTCATATTAGTTTGTTTAATACCACGGAGTATTTTAACCATATCACTTCACACTTTTCAAGTCAACAAAAAAAAAAACTAATAAACATGGTTATATATCAACACAAGCAACAAGTCAAGACACAATATCAGAGCATGCACAAAAAAGAAAAAGAGTGAGGCTATGGTGCTATGCATAGCACGGATGGGGTCCGTGTTACGGCTCAAAATTTGACTTTTTAAAATTCTAACGGTCGATCCAACCGTTCAATGTGATAACCATATGAATATGTACTTGCAAACTAAATTTTATATTTTTTCGAATTTTTTTACTATTTTTTTAGATAGGTAGAATTTTGATGGTCCAGAATTTTCAGAAAACACTGATTTTTCTACCTATCTAGAAAAATAGTAAAAAAATTCGAAAAAATATAAAATTTAGTTTGCAAGTACATATTCATATGGTTATCACATTGAACAGTTGGATCGACCGTTAGAATTTTGAAAAGTCAAATTTTGAGCCGTAGCACGGACCCCATCCGTGCTATGCATAGCACCATAGGCTCACTCAAAGAAAAATATCAAAGCATGTACTATTTATAACTTCTTAAATAGTAGGAGAATCAATAGCTGGTGTGGTTGAAAAAGAGACCATATATATTCACGGTGTATGTAAAACCCCACATTATATCTTGCTGAATTCTGAACTATATGAAATGATAACTTGGTAAGGTTCCTTTTAGCGGATAAGAATAAAACTTTATACATGGAACCGTGCTTACTTTACGCGGATGATGCGATATTCTTCGTCAAACCTGATGTCCAACAACTACAAATTCTCAAGCTAACACTATCTGTATTTCAGAGGCTAACGGGGCTGAAGATCAACATGGAGAAGTCAGAATTTATACAACTTAATGCAACACAAGGGGATGCCCAACAGGTCCAAAACATGTTGGGTTGCAAAATAGGAACGTTGCCTATGACTTACCTTGGTTTACCGCTCTCGGATAGCAAGATTCCAAACCAGGTGTTCAAAGATTTTATCCAAAGAATAAGAGAAAGGCTTACAGGTTGGGCAGCGAAGTTCCTAAGTTTAAGGACCGACCAATCCAAGATTCCAATTCTTTCCCATGCCATTTTACAATCTTTTCACTGCAATTTCTCTTAAGCAACTAGGGGGTTGTGTCCCACCCCAAGACCATGCATTTCATTAAAAAAAGTAGTTACTCTCTTATTTTGGCGAGCAGTTCCGCGCGGGCCTTCTCCGGCTCATAAGTCTCCAAGACTCTCAGAGCACGAGAACGCTCCCAAGCTTTTAGCGGATCGATGTCTACCGCCCTATCGCCGCCGCCGTCACGGCAGGTAGAAGACGTGGGTCACTCCTCCCTTTCAGTGTGTAGGCTGGAGGAGACTTCCACGGGGACAGCGGGTTTACTTCCCCCCCCCCCCCCACATAGGCCTGGGTGACGGTTCCCTCCTACTATCCTCCCAGAGAGGCGGGCGGGCCATCTTCCCCCTCGTCTGTCCCTTTTTTGCTTACTTTTGTTGCTATAACTGATATACCGACTATCCATTCCTTCTCTTTTTTTAGAAGTAAAAAGACCCTTCTATGATCTTAGTTTGCTGCTTTCTCGCTTTCCGGGCTATTAAAAGGAATCAGAGAGAACGAGAGAGAGAGGCGGAGTAGCGGATTGAGAGAGGTGGCAGGGGGGTCGCATTGTACTAATAAATTCGGTGCTCTCCGCTATGCCCATCTACATCATGACAGTGACACGGCTGCCACAGTGGGTCATTGACGACATAGACCGCATACGGCGAAACTTTCTATGGCAAGGTGCTCAACAAGAGAGGAAAAAAATACATCTAGCAAATTGGGACTTAATATGTGTACCAAAGAAGATGGGGGGCCTTGGCATCATCAATCTAAAAAATTTCAACATAGCATTATTGGCGAAATGGTATTGGCAATGGCACCAACAGCAACCAAAATTATGGAAAGGAATTCTCTTTGAAATTTACTGCCAACAAGACCCCCTTGGAATTTATGATTCATATCTCTTCTCCACACACCTGAAGGATGCTCAACCTTTCTGTGATAATTTTATACAAAGGGCAAAAAGCCAAGGGATATAAAATTGTGGAAACATGATTTGGGGGAAGGCATCCTCAAAAATTGGTTGGCAGCACTTTACACTTTTGCCATTAATCCAGATCTTAGCCTTCAGTATTTCTTGATCACACCGGACTTGGCCCGACTCTTTGAGCATGTATTGACAGAAAAGGCGGAGGAAGACCTGCAGCATCTAGGCAGAATACAAATCGATCTACAACAGTACTTGGCAATGCCGCAAATGAATGCAGACACTACCATCTGGAAACCGCAACCAGTCAAGGGCTTCTCAGTCAAATCAGCATACAACACAGTTTGTGATACCCCGAGAATCAAATCGAAAACAGATGCAATCTGGAAACTTAAAGTTGCCCTAAAGTGTCGAGTTTTTGCGTGGCTCCTCTTCAACAATAAGATACTGACAGCGGAAACATTGAGAAATAGAGGAATCAAAGTGGTGGGAATGTGCTATATGTGTAGAGCAAGTGATGAAGACGCCAAGCACCTATTCAACGAATGTAGTCAAGCCAAGGCTATTACCAGCAGAGCACTTCTCGCCTTGCAAATATCGGACCCAACACAGAGTAGTCAAGGTAATATTGAAATGATGGTGGATAAAAGGCTCAACAGCAGGACAAGGGAGACCATAGTAACTACAAACTTTATTATATGGAAAGAGAGGTGCAACAGGATTTTTAGAGAGACAACCAAAACAACGCAACAGTTGGTGGATGAAATAGTAGAGATGAGAAGACTGGAAGGAAGGCTACAAGCAAGCATTAACATGGATCATGGATGACATCACTTACAGTTTAAATAAAGCTAATTAAAATTTAGCAACTATGTACCAGCTAGTTAGTCTTTTAATATTTTCCACAGCCCTCCTCACGTAGAACTCTTTAGGTTCTTTTTCTCCTTTGTTTTTTTATAGTTTTTTTCAGCACACACACTACCAGACTCTCTTCTTGAGAGCCTACACACTTGTAACCGACAAAGGTTAATATAAAGTGGGGCTAGACCCCTCTTGTTTTCTCAAAAAAAGAATAAAACGTTATAGAAAGTTGACCATCCGATTCTCGAGAGATAGTCAAGAGTTTTTGAGTAAAGACTGAAAATCAAGCTACTAAATTATTTAATATTCACAAATAATTGTTTTTTTTTTCGAATTTTGAATCTGTGACCTCCCACACAGAGAGTATTGCGTTTGGCACCACACTACTACAGAAAAAGAGATTGCACACGGACATTAATGGAAGAGCTACACGGATTTCCTGCCGTGTTTAAATCCAGGGTGTATCAATAGGTTAGAAACTACACACGGATATTTAACCGTGTGTGATTATAATGATTTCTACACGGATATCCCCTAATTAACCGTGTACAAAGACCTGCCGGTGTCGCTCTCCAAGTACCGAGCTACACGGATATTCCCTTTATTAACCGTGTACGATTACTCTTTCTACACGGCTTTTTATTAAAAGTCCGTGTAGCTCTCTTAGCTATTATACACAGACGTTTGGTAAATATCCGTGTACAAATAAGCTAACATTTTGTTGTATTTCGCCTCCAGCATGGCTATCATACACGGATTTTTCTAAAATATCCGTGTATGATTACTATTGCACACGGATTTGTATTAAATGTCCGTGTAGCTCTCTTAGCTATTATACACGGACATTTGTTAAATATCCGTGTGCAATAGCTAATTTTTTTTTGTTTTTTATATCGTACACGGACGATTGTGAAATAGCCGTGTATAATAGCTATTTTTTTTTTTTGTATATTTTGTTTTTGGGCTAGCCTCCAGCTTTGCTAGCCAATTTTTTGCGACAGAAATTATACAAAATTCCATATAGCAATAAATTCATTCGAAACAGATTAATTAGCAAGAAATTCATATACTAAATTTATACAAAATTCATATAGCAATAAATTCATTCGAAACATATTTTTATTACAAATCTATGCAAATCCATATCGAGGATTACAAAATTCCATGGTAAACCACCTTGCCCACATGCACCGCACATCGTCGATCTGATCCTTGGTGTAATGCGGTTGGTTTGTCACATTCTACAAAATTATAATTTGATAATAGTTAGTATTTCTATCAATAATCATTATGTCACTTATGCACTAAATGATTATTCTGATTTTGACCACTTTGGTGATTAACAAAATCATAAATCTCATGTGCATAAATGACTTATATAAGGGGACCTCCACTTTGGTGATTAACACATACTTCATTGATCAGAGTCAAAATAACGATGATTTACGTAGGGTTTTGGCTTAGATTTTACATATTTTCTCACACTTATGTTTACTTTATTAGAGAAAAAGGCTACTGCCACCCTTCTTTATGTTTTATTGTAGAAAACAGGTTTTGGGACTATTTTACACCAAATGGAGCTAGAATCAGGTCAATCGGATCAGCGACGCTCATCGACTAAGTCCCTGTTACGGCCAGTATTGACTAATACGGACCAGGCCTAGCACAGACCAGAAGATAGCGCTGGAAGCAGTTAAACCCTAACTGCCAAGGTCATAATACGGACCGTATCACCTGATACGGTCCGTATCCGAAGGCATCTCTTGGGGAATAACTGCCGACAGCTGTTTCCAGATTGATTTCTTAGCCTCCAATCAACCTCTACACGTCCCTACACTCCTATATAAGGCCCCTGGGCAGAAGAATACATCATCTTTGTAATTAGGGTTAGATTTGATTAAAGAGAGAAGAGAGGAGTGATTGTAACCATGCCGTTTCGCGGCTAAGTTCCTTTTCTTAGGGCTAGGCAATAAACCTTGTTACTCTTGATGTTTTGATATATATATTTCTGTTGATTATGGTTTCTTGTTGTTGTATCGAATATGCTTTTGTGATTTATTATCTCTTCATCTAATTTCAATGATCTAGTTTAAGTTCATTAGGGTAGTGACAGTGCTTTAATGATAATAGAAACTATTTGGATGAGTTAGCCTCGTTGAGATCTATTAGGTTTATGTGAAGAAAACCTTCGCGGGGAAACCATAAACCAGAGCAACAAAACGCATGACCAAATTCCATCATTTACGTAAGGTAAATCGCAGTGATCTGTGTAGTAATTTGGGAGATAAGAGACCCGATAGTTGCGTAAGGTAAATCGCATTGTCCTGAGTAGAGTCTCGATGAAAGATCTGTCATTCTGGCGTAACATAAATCGCAGTGACCTTTGTAGTTATCTTTCATAAAACAACAACAGGAAATCAGATGCAATAGGAATATATTGTCAAGGCGGATTGAGTGGCAGTGGTGTGCCGAAACCCTAGGAATTCTCATCTCTATCTTTATTTTAATTACTTTTAATTGTTTCCTAATTTACATTGATCAACAAACATCTCTCAAATTTCAGATTTCATCTAGCCTTTCGAAAGGTTGTGATTCGATCGCTCGAAGCACTGAACCAATATTCCCTGTGGATCGACCTCGCATATACTACTCGATAAGGATTGTGCGCTTGCAGTCCGAACCGATAGCATTTACGAGTTTATAAATATTAAAAGAAACATTGCTCTCTTTTGAGTGATCAAGCTTTTTGGCACCGTTGCCGGGGAATAACGGTTCATTGTGCAAGGCCTCGCGAGACGCCCTTGCTTTGACCATTGAATCCAATTAATTAGAAACGCCTAGATTTCTTTTTATTTTCTGCATTTTTATTTTTCTTTTATTTTTCAATTTCGTTTTTATTTTTATTTCCCTTTTTATTTTCAGTTTTTAGTTTAATTTTCAGATTTTCTTTTCTTTGTAGGAAACTGCACGCTGGCCGAATCATCCGTATGAAGATCCGAGAGATTGCTAGTAGGAAAGGACAATTCGCTTCCACATCACCGATAAGAACCAATCATAGTTCTTCATCAAGTAATTCTGAAAGCGAAGAAGACTCAGATTCGATCAACATGAATATCCCACCGAACGAACCGATTAACAATGGAAGACAAGACAATGGTGATCAAGGAGTTCACGATGCAGCAAGACCCAAACTTCTACGAGACTATTGCGTACCGCGCGCGAATGATCCTAATTCTAGTATAAACCCGCCAACTGTTACAAACCGTAATTTTGAGATCAAACCTGCTCTCATAAATATGGTTTCGCAACAGCAATTTGGAGGATTTCCACATGAAGATCCACATCTTCATCTGTCAATTTTCCTAGGGATATGCGAGACGATAAAGATCAACGGAGTTACCGATGAAGTAATCAGGCTAAGGCTATTTCAATTCTCATTAAAAGATAAAGCAAGAGCATGGTTGTTTTCCTTACCGGCCAATTCCATTCAAACTTGGGACCAATTGTTTAATGTGTTTATTGCAAAATATTTTCCACCATCCAAAACTTCGAGGTTTAGAAATGCAATTACTAATTTTGAACAAAGGGATGGTGAAACATTGTGTGAGGCATGGGATAGATATAAGGATATGCTAAGGTGTTGTCCACATCATGGTCTAGAAAGATGGCTGATTGTCCAAACTTTTTATAATGGTCTAAACCCTACCGATAGGTTGTCTATTGATGCTTCCGCAGGAGGAGCAATCATGAACAAGGAACCTGACGAGGCCTACAACCTAATTGAAGAGATTGCAATCAACCAACACTACTGGATCCCTGAGCGAAAGAAGCCAAGTCCAACACCTGGCATGCACCGAGTAGATGACATATCCATGCTGAGCGCAAAGATTGATGCTTTGCAAATGGCACTCAACAAGCAAACCAAGCAGCGAACGGTAGCAGCAGTCAATGCCGCAACAACATGTGGCTATTGTGGAGGAGCGCACGAGATGACCGAATGTATGAATGTGACGGAAACTGAGGAAGAGATAGAGCAAGCAAACGCAATTGACAACAGCTTTCGACCCCAGCCCGCTTACAACACATACCATCCGAACAACCGAAACCATCCAAATCTCTCATACGCGAACAATCAAAGGCCTGCTGCACCCCAACAGAACTACCAACCACAGCCCAATTATCAACCAAGATACAACAATCCCCAACAGAATTATCAACCAAGGCAATACAACCAACCACAGCAACCTGACATCACATCCTTAATGGAGAGATTCCTAGAGAAGCAAGATAAGGCTAACGCCGAAATCACACAAAAGATTGAATCCTTAACAAACCGCAACAAAGACTTAGAAGACAATGTCTCTAAGATGGCAAGAGAACTCTCTAGTATCACACGTGGAAAAGGCAAATTTCCGGGCCAACCGGAAGAAAACCCAAGAGAGACTTGCAAGAGCATAACACTAAGGAGCGGTACAGCTTATCAGGAACCTCCCATGCCCGATCAAACTTCTGATGAGATGCATGCAGAGCCATCGCATTCCGAAGAGTACGAGCCGCAACCGCCAGAGCCGCCCGTATTCGAACTACAGACAGACCTTACCAAGGAGCAGAATGACACCGCAGGTGGAGACGAGCGACAACCCGAACCTGAATATATTTCACCACCACCCTACAAGCCACCTCTGCCATTCCCTCCAAGGCCTGCCAAGCATAAGGTAGAGCAGCAATTCGCGAGATTCATGGAGACACTCAAGCAATTACATGTCACAATCCCCTTCACTGAGGCAATTGCAAGCATACCCTCGTATGCTAAATTTCTGAAGGAGATTCTTTCGAACCGCAGTAGACTCCAAGAACTCTCAACAATTCCACTCAATCTGGAATGTAGTGCGCTCGTGCAAAGCAAATTACCGACAAAGTTGAAAGATCCGGGAAGCTTCTCGATACCGTGTACCATTGGCACAACCGATTTTAAGAGAGCTTTATGTGATCTAGGAGCAAGCGTGAGTCTGATGCCTAAGGTAGTATTTGATAAATTGGAATGTGGAGACCTATCACCAACACAAATTTCATTGCAACTAGCTGACCGATCAATTCGATATCCTGAAGGAATGCTGCTTGATATCCCAATCAAAGTTGGTAAATTCTGGATACCAGCAGATTTTGTAGTAGTTGATATGGAAGAAGATGAGCAGATTCCGATCATCCTTGGAAGGCCATTCCTCGCCACATGTGGGGCAATGATCGATGTTAGGAATGGAAAGATTTCACTCAATGTTGGCAAAAACAAAATGATCTTCAGCATGAATGAAACCAAAGTCCCACCTGACATGAATCGTGTCTACAATTTGGAAACAACGGATGAGTATGGCAATGATGAATTGCGAATGGATGAATTTGGAGACATCGAAGAACTGGCGCACGAGGAAGAAGTAGAAAGACTGTTTATTGTACAAGATAACAGTCAGGTCCATCCGACCTCCGTGACAACACAAACCGATGATCTGAACAAAAGTCCTAATATCGCAAATCATAGGAATCATTCTCTCTTAGCCCTTGAAATAATCAAAATCCTACGCGAAAAACTCGATGCAATGTCCGAAATACTGGACGAGGTCGAAGCAGCACTCGGTGTAAGTCTAGCATTCGACCCTGGACCTCAAATACCGATCGACTTCCTCAAGGACAGTGATGATGAAATCACAGAAGACGCTGAAGGCGAACCACCCGACGAGCAACCTCCTTGCATCGACGGGAGGATATCTGGAAGAAGCTGATGTGACACATAGTCAAGCTAATGACTTTAAACAAGCGCTTCTTGGGAGGCAACCCAAGGCCACTTTTATATTTTCTTAAAATTATTTAAATTTCAGTTTAATTAGGGTTTTAACTGGGGAACGAATCACATCCACTTATTTTTCATGACCAGGTGAACATGCTAGAGGAAGCTCGGTTAAAAACATTGGAAAAGTCAAGAAAACATTTTTCTGTTGCTAACCGTATCAGCCAATACGGATTACGACAGTAAATACGGATCAAGGAGTTGGATGAAAAGGGACAGCAGAAAATACGGCCCGTATCAGCCAATACGGACCGTATCCAGAGGAAGAGTTGAAGAGTCATCGGGATTCAAAATTTTGGATCAGATACGGACCGTATCAGCCAATACGGTCCGTAATCAAAACCGATCTGGAAATTAAAACCCGTTAACGAAGAGGCGCGAAGTCGGGTAACCGTTCAAAATAGAAATTCTTCTATTTTCGAGCCCTCTCCCGTTTCTATTCCCCTCTTCTCTTCCTTCTCTCCTTCCTTTCCTCCTTCCTTTCCTCCTTCTCCCCTTCTTGCAAAAACCCGAGCCAACCTCGCAAAACACCGCCGGCCAACAAGGAAGATCACATCAACCACCTCTCGCACAACCACCAACCACCGATACGGGTCGAATCCGACCCGTATTCACCGAGAACACCAAATCTCCACAATTTTCGGGTTTTTCTTCCCCTTCCCTCCTTAATTTTCGATTTTAATTTAGTTTCTTGAATTAGTCCTTTATTTCTCTTTGCAATTTAGTTTTAGAGTTAGTCTTCTATTTTAAGATTCGGTTAAATACAAAAAAATCACAAAAAAACAACAAAAAAAATTAGGTTTTCTCCGATTTTACCAGAACCAGTGCCAGTATAATACGGTCCGTATCTGTCAATACGGCCCGTATCGAGTCCTGTACTTGTCCATTTTTAACCAGCACCCAGGTCCGTATCCGGTCCGTATCAGCTTAATACGGTCCGTAACAGAGGCTGGTAATAACCATAAATGACCCCAAAAACACGTGGTCTTCTCAAAACATTGACAGGTCTAGGCAAGAAGAAGAGGGGAGAGTCCTCTTCTCAAAATCCACCGCCACCTGAATCACCCGAACGGAGCCCCGAACGAGAGGAATTGCCGGAATCCCCTCCTCAAGAAGAACCACAACCGATGGAGGGGCAGCAACACAACCCCCTGGACATAAAATTTACCTACAGGGCACACGCCAAAATCTTCGAGAAACTAGATGACAACAAAATCGTCAACCACAAGGCCATCCACATTGAAACCCTTCAAAATCTCGGCCTCCTCGCCCAATTCAAAACCCTAGCAAAAAGGGTTCACATCTGGGACTTTCTCAACAAGCTGGTGGATGTCCCAACCTATGATGACCTTACCCGCGAGTTCATCGCCACCTTCTCCTCAGAAAATGACATAATCAAATTCCAGCTAATGAATGCAGAGCAGGAGATGTCAATGAGCGATTTCTGCGACATCTTTGGCTTTAAAGATGAGGGCGTACAGGCGTACAACAATGACCGGAATTTCTGGAAGATGATCACCAATGACCGCCTCAGTGATCCGAGAGTCGCAAGCCACATTGTCCATCCAGTGCTCCGTTACATGCAAGCGGCTCTCAGCAACTCTCTTTTCGCTCGAGGCGAGACATGTGCAAAGGTCACCTTCGCCGAGCTTCACATTCTCAAATGTATGCTCATCACACCGGAAGAGCCACCACACCTCGGTCATTTCCTCTGTAACCACATCCACGCAATTGGCCAAAACAAAAGAGACAGAGGAAACATCTCTATTGGTGCCATCGCAACAATCCTCGCTCGGCAACTCAGACTCGAGGTGGATTTTCTTAAAGAAGGCACCGGTATGAGATTCCTCGATATCGAGTGCCTCACTGCCATGAGGATGATCAGCGGCAGACCTCCCGAGCCTTACCTATACCACGTCGAAAGCCGGAGGGTTCAAATGCCTTGCAAGCCGCTACCCCTCAAGAACCAGCAAAGATGGAAGCAAGTGGCCCCAAGCGGCAGGCAAGCCGCTCAAGAAAGCGACGATGAGATCGATTTTGATGCCATAGAGGCCGAGGCTGAAGAAGAGGACAGGGCCGAAACCGCAGCCGCCGCCGCATACATGCAAGAAATGGCAGCAAATGAGGAAAGGGCTCGACAAGAGGCGCTCGCGGCAGAAGCAGCACAACAAGGGGCGGGACCATCTGATGCCCCTCAAAGTGGATACAACCGAGTCCTCCAAGCCGTCCAAAGAGTGAACGCGAACATGGAGAGATTCTCCATCGACACCAGGACCACTTATGCCCAGCTGGACCAGCAGTATGACGAAACGCATCACTATACGAGCCAGGTTCGTCAGGGCATGGACGAGCTGCGAGGGTATGCTGCCAACAACAGGCGGGAGGCACAGCAGGCCCGCTACATGTCACAGCAGTACTACCAGCATGCCCTCACCACCGGTTTGCCATACCAGCCGCCACCATACGGACTCTTCGACCCGCCATTCTACGAGGAGATCCAGCGACCACCACCACCTCCACCACCTCAGGATTGAGGTGCAGTGAGTTGTATCTTTTCCCGGTCTTTTTACTTTATTACTTCCTTTATTTTTATCTCTCGAGCATTGGGGACAATGCTCAATTTTATTCGGGGGGTAGGGAAAGTAAATTGACCATGTATCTTTAAAATTTTTGCAATTTAAATTCTTAGATGCTAGTAGTTTTACTCAATTTTTGACTAGGGTTGGAGGCTTTACCGAAAATCCTAGAATGATTAGATTGAGCTTTTTAGCTAGCTTGCATTTTTATTTTTCCTTAGGATTAGGTTAATCAAATAGGAATTGTTTTAAAATTTTAATTAGGCTAAGGTTTAGACAATTGGCCATGATATCAAAAATTCAGAATTTTAATTATTTATGATTTCGAAGTGAACAATTAATTGCTAACCATGAGAGTTGATCAAAAATTGCAAACCCTAGAATTTTTATTTTGAGTAATTTATTTTTGCAAAGTCTTTTAAATTTGATAGTGTTTTAGAATACTCATTTATTATAGATAGACCCCTAGCGAAACTATGCAATAATTTCTTGTATGAATGAATACTTGAAATTGTGTGTAATCATGGTGCTTGTGACACAAAAATATGTTATTTTATTTTTCGAAAAAAAAATATACAAAAAAATCGAAAATGAGAAAAATCCAAAAAAATAGAAAAATATAGAAAAAGAAAAAAATAGAATAAAAGATGGAGGATAAAAAGAGTACGGGTGCCTACGCAAGACTGGTTACCAATAGGCTCGAGAAAACCTTCCAAATTTTAAGTTTTTGTACATATTTAATTTTTGAAAAATAGTCACAAGTACCAACACACTTAGTTGTCATACTTTGCTCCAATCAATTGGGAAGGAAAATCAAAATTTATATCATTAGAATTCCTATTGATTGGAAGGGATCCATTTATAATCGAAGGGGAAATTAATACTCTCAATTTTAAGGATATTTGTGAAGTAGATTGCTCGATAATAATTTTTCTAGGGTAAGCACAATGAGGTCAATCATGGGGTGAATAAATTGTTCAAGGGAGAGGTTATAAATATTTTTAAAGTTCTAGATTTTTATTGTCATGCCAATTGTACCTAACCTAAGCCCTAATTTAATTTTTAAACAAGACCTTGAGATTGTATGGTTTAACCTAGACCAGATCTTTGACCAGCTGGGATGTCGTTGCTTGAGGACAAGCAACAATTCAAGTTGGGAGGCGTGATCAGAGTCAAAATAACGATGATTTACGTAGGGTTTTGGCTTAGGTTTTACATATTTTCTCACACTTATGTTTACTTTATTAGAGAAAAAGGCTACTGTCACCCTTCTTTATGTTTTATTGTAGAAAACAGGTTTTGGGACTATTTTACACCAAATGGAGCTAGAATCAGGTCAATCGGATCAGCGACGCTCATCGACTAAGTCCCTATTACGGCCAGTATTGACTAATACGGACCAGGCCTAGCACAGACCAGAAGATAGCGTTGGAAGCAGTTAAACCCTAACTGCCAAGGTCCTAATACGGACCGTATCACCTGATACGGTCCGTATCCGAAGGCATCTCTTGGGGAATAACTGCCGACAGCTGTTTCCAGATTGATTTCTTAGCCTCCAATCAACCTCTACACGTCCCTACACTCCTATATAAGGCCCCTGGGCAGAAGAATACATCATCTTGGTAATTAGGGTTAGATTTGATTAAAGAGAGAAGAGAGGAGTGATTGTAACCATGCCGTTCCGCGGCTAAGTTCCTTTTCTTAGGGCTAGGCAGTAAACCTTGTTACTCTTGATGTTTTGATATATATATTTCTGTTGATTATGGTTTCTTGTTGTTGTATAGAATATGCTTTTGTGATTTATTATCTCTTCATCTAATTTCAATGATCTAGTTTAAGTTCATTAGGGTAATGACAGTGCTTTAATGACAATAGAAACTATTTGGATGAGTTAGCCTCGTTGAGATCTATTAGGTTTATGTGAAGAAAACCTTCGCGGGGAAACCATAAACCAGAACAACAAAACGCATGACCAAATTCCATCATTTGCGTAAGGTAAATCGCAGAGATCTGTGTAGTAATTTGGGAGATAAGAGACCTGATAGTTGCGTAAGGTAAATCGCATTGTCCTGAGTAGAGTCTCGATGAAAGATCTGTCATTCTGGCGTAACATAAATCGCAGTGACCTTTGTAGTTATCTTTCATAAAACAACAACAGGAAATCAGATGCAACAGGAATATATTGTCAAGGCGGATTGAGTGGCAGTGGTGTGCCGAAACCCTAGGAATTCTCATCTCTATCTTTATTTTAATTACTTTTAATTGTTTCCTAATTTACATTGATCAACAAACATCTCTCAAATTTCAGATTTCATCTAGCCTTTCGAAAGGTTGTGATTCGATCGCTCGAAGCACTGAACCAATATTCCCTGTGGATCGACCTCGCATATACTACTCGATAAGGATTGTGCGCTTGCAGTCCGAACCGATAGCATTTACGAGTTTATAAATATTAAAAGAAACATTGCTCTCTTTTGAGTGATCATTTATGCAAAACAATCAGTCACAGAACAATTACTTTTATGCCCAAATTTCAAACAATTATTTTGTACCAGTAAACTTTAATCGTGCAAAGTCAAAACAGTAAATGATGCACGAAAAGACCCTAAAAACTCTGAGATTGTAAAGAAAGTTTGCAAACTCTCTATCCGACGGTCGGATCGGGCTGGAAAGTAAGTTAGCTTGGTTTTGGGGCTGTGGAGCTCATGTCAAAATTTCAGCCCGATCCGACGGACGGATCAAAAGTTATGCCCTTTTTTGTGAAGCATGCGCAGGACTTGATTAAACATCATGAGTAAAGCATAGAACAGATCAGTTGCAATCATAGGAAATTAATATGAAGTACATACCGCTTATTATCTCAGATCTCAGCTGCTGGCCTCGATCAATTCGCAGATCTGATAGGAAAAAGCTCAGTTCAGAGAGATGACGGACGGATCAAAAGTTATGCCCTTTTTTTGTGAAGCATGCGCAGGACTTGGTTAAACATCATGAGTAAAGCATAGAACAGATCAATTGCAATCATAGGAAATTAATATGAAGTACATACCGCTTATTATCTCAGATCTCAGCTGCTGGCCTCGATCAATTCGCAGAAATCTGATAGGAAAAAGCTCAGTTCAGAGAGATGTACTAAAAGACTTGATCAAAACGGCGCTGGAAGGGGAAGACATTAAAACCCTACACTTTTATACACGGCTATTTAGTTATAAATCCGTGTAGCTCTCCAACTAAACATACACGGCTATTTAGTTATAAATCCGTGTACAATTCTACTATTTCTACACGGATATATTATCAAAAATCCGTGTGTATATTCCTACACGGCTTTGTATTAAAAGTCCGTGTAGCTCTCTCAATTATTTGCACACGGACCTCTTTACACACTGATTTTTGGTTTCTAATAAACCGTGTAGCTCTCTCTAATAATTCTACACTGATTATTAACTAATTATCCGTGTAGAAATCGTGCAGATATTTTGAACAAGTAAAAAATCATATTTGGTACACTGTTTTTAATAAAATTGTCAAATCCGTGTACAATGTGCAGTGTACAATGACTATTTTTGTAGTAGTGCCACTACACCAAAGATTAGTTCTAGATAGATGGCTAAGATTTGTACAAAGGTTTGATCTTTTCTACTGATCTCCTTATTAAATGGTAAAGACAGGAAAATCTAAAGTAAGGTGAATATTTGGATAGTAAAGTTCATGGATTATGATTTAACTTTTATAATTTATATGACAGAAAGGTGTATTTGATAATAAAAATCCATGATCTGCGACTCGAAATATCCGGTGGCAGTCCATAATAGCATTAAAGGTCCATTGTTATCTTGGAAAAATTACCGGATCGTTTAATGAATGATACATGCAAATTAAGAAAATGTATTGAATTCTGTCCTGCATGAATATGCGAAAAAATACATACGTTGGTCAATAATCATAAGTCAAAACTATTTAAAAGGGATACAATACGCTTCTAATACATCTCGCAGAAGTCTGGTTTTTGTGCACACTTTAAAATCATAAAAACCAGAGGATGAGGCTGAAGGATCTGACCTAAGGCAGTCCGAGTGCCTGTTCCACCCTTGAAGCACGACTGGCTGGGTTTCACCCAAAAGGCCGAAATCTCACACGTTGCCATCTTTAAAAGCTTTTTGTGTTCAGCGGAGGAGACTTTAACCTCTTTGATACTCATCCATCCTCTTTTGATCTCTTAATTTTCTGTTTTCAAATGCCTTTTTCTTTGTGACATTAACTTTGCCTCATTAGACCCTTTTTTTAGTTTAAGCCCCTCTTGCCCGCTTTTCAGGGCAGCACCCCCTCCCTTCTCACTAGAGTCGTTTAGACAACAAGTAAAATTAAATTATAATTCATGTTCACTAGGCCAGCTTTTTCAGGGCAGCACCCCCGAATACGTATCCTCTGCATTAACGCACCGTTTGAGTTAATTTATGAACCGTACGATCAAAATTCGGACCAATCCTGTCCACTCCTATAACGCACGTGCACTTTAATATTAGTGCGGATCTCAATAGGACGGTTCAGATCTTAACTCAAAATTTGAGTTAATGCAGAGGATACGAATTCCAGCACCCCCTCCCTACTTGGTCCGTTGTCTTAATCAGTAGATTTTCACTAAAATGATGTTCGAAACGATTAAGCGAATAAAGAAGCTAAATAGACATAAGGAGCCACTACTGAGATTAAAGTCCTTGATGACAAATTAAATCCTAATCCCTAGTTGGAATAAAGGACTACTCAATACTATTACTAGTGGTTCGCGAATTTGAGTAGACATCTGAAAACGGGGCAATAATCAGACAATTAAGAAATACAACAGGAATTGCGAACAACATTTTCTTTCAGAGAATTTTGTTTCGTATAAATATACTGTTACAAATAACAGGTATACAAAATGAACTCAGTTTCTACAAAGATCATAGGCAAGTATACGAAGCATTACTTGTTCCCCATCACTATCACTATTCTAATCCATGATAACTCAATCATAAACAAGTCTCGGTTCTCTCCTGCTCCCACATCTGCAGTATCTCTTCCGCTGACGGCAACTCATCGAAAATATTGCCAACATCAGCAGTCAGCGACTCGAGCACTTGATCCACCGACTTCCATTTTCCGACTCTCAAACACTTTTGTTCAGGTTCTTCAACAATTACTTTTGATTTAGTAGCCTCCAGCAAATTTGTACCAGAGAGATGCTCTAATGATCTAACAAAACTAGAGGCAGGTTCTTCTGACACAACATGACCTGATTTTACATGATTCAGTAGGCCCACAAGTGTATTTTCTCTAAACCGATCCATATTTTCTCTGAAGAGGTCGATCCACTGTGACTCACTTACCTTCAGCGAAGCATGAGCCATGCAATTTATCAGGTTCAAAGTTTTCTGATAATCACTTTCAGAAATTGCATGGCAAATCATTTCAGTGAAGATTGGCACATCAGGAATGTCTCCTGCCTCAAGTATTGTATCAAACGCATGCTCCAGTAAACTTGACTGTATAGAGACCATTGTATAAACATATTAGTTAACTTTTTTCTGTGTTATGGTATTGAATATGTGACTGCGTGTCAGGTATGCTACTAGCATGAACTGGTTCCATGTATGTCTGTTATGGTCTGGCATTGGTTTGACTGTCACATTTTTCCTCAAGTGAGGCTATGGTAATATGCATATTACGGATCAGCCCGTGCTATGGATTCTTATCTCTATTTTTAAAATATAAACGGTCGATCCGAACCAGTAAACATGATTTCCATACGAAAATGTACTTGAAAATCAAATTTTACATGTTTTTAACAAAAATTTACTATTTTTTAAGATAGGTAGAGAATTACTCCTTTTGGATGGTTCAGAATTTTCAAATCAAGTGGTTTTCTACCTATCTAAAAAAATAGTAAAAAAATTCTAAAAAATGTAAAATTCGGTCTGCAAGTACATTTTCATATGAAGTTCATGTTGATCGGTTCGGATCGACTATTTGGACTTTAAAACAGAAATATGAGTTCATAGTGCGGGCCGCTGTGTAAAATGGATATTACCACAGCCTCACTCTTTTTTATCTGACTTTTTAGGTGCACAAATAGTTGGATAGTTCTGAGAATCAGAAAACTTGGTTGAAGCTCAACTGCACAGAAATGGATCTATTGAGGATTTTTAGGCTTGATTTCACTGACATAAAACTTTATTGCAATTAAGGAAACTTCTCATAAAATTACACCTTTCCAAATTTCGCTGCCTCAACAATCAAACTTGTGTGCTTTCTTTGATCCAGTTGGTAACCAGCCAAGGTCATCTCTCTGTAAACAAACTCAAAATATTCCCACTGTAGCGCACTAGCCGAAGCCTCGAGCATTAAGCTGTAAGTGTACTCATCTGCTTTAGTGTGAAAGACTGCACTCATCCTTTCAAACAGGTCTTTTGCTTTTGCAAACATGTCGGATCTAGCGTAAACTCTTAACAAGGAGTTTATTGACCCGGTGTTGGGACTACAATAATGCTTCATTTGTTCAAAGATTGAGATACAGTCATTTATGTAGCCCCCTTCAAATGATGATACAATCATGCCAGTAAATGTCACCTCCAGTGGTTTGGTACGACGTAGTTTCTTCAGCTTCTCAACCTGTGAACAAAATAATGCCCTGCCTGTTGGAGTAACTTGTGATTTAAATTATACCTTTAATGGGACTTCTAAATTAATGTTGGGGGCAAATGAAGAAGCATCACTTAACCAATCCCAAAACTATTGAAAAAAAATTATAAGCTGGGACAATGGAAGTACGTGAAACTCTTTTCATCCTTGCTCAATGAGTGACCAATGCAAATTGTTCCCTTCTCAATGAGTTTTGGAATGAAAAACAAGAAAATAAATAAGAAAGAGAGTGATATTAGGTTGGCATGTGGGTAATTTTTTTGTTTACTGACCTCTAAAATAGCATCATGCCACCTCCCATTGTTGCATAGGCAACACGCCAGTTCATAATACACGCAGGATTCACCTACGACTCCTCTCCTCTCCATATCCCTTACAGCCTCAACCGCCTCATCTACTTTACCCTCTTTCCAAAGGCACTTCACAAGAACTAAAATCAATTGAACAAACAATCAGACAGGTCAAATAATACATGCAACATAAGCTTAGCCCTTCAAAAATAGAGAAAATAAAATAGCATGGTATAAAACTACAATCAAGGCAACAATATTCAATTTAAACATGCTCTTAAAGCATAAATATGATCAGAGTTTCCCGGATTCAACCTTACATGGTAGAAAACTTTCTTAAGTTACCAACCATCTTGGAAGTACTTTTGGTGCATCATACAGGCAAAGAAGGAAATTCAACAAGGATGCAGGTTTTTACTTTTATATGTGATTGCTCGAGTAGCTAATCCATTTTTCTTCATTCTCTCAAAAAATTTGTGGACGAACTCGTATTTCCCAGCATTAAGCATCACCTGTCAAAAGCAATTTCTATAAGGCTAGAACTCATACTAACAACACATGAAAATTGAAGCAAAAATTTTGACAGTAAACCTTTTCCAAACATGTTCAATTGAAATTATTTCACAGGATTATTAATAGAACTCAATTATCATTATATGGAGCAATTAAGTATAGTCACTTACTTCCATAGCCAATCCATAGGAAGCTGCATCAGGTTCTATGCAGCCATATCTCATTTGATCAAATACCCAAAAGACCCCTTTCCACTGAGATGAAGGTATACATCCATTAAGAACCTAACGGGTAATTTAGGAAATTGAGACAGACACGTCAATAGCATCAGATAAAATCCACTGAAACTCATTCTAATTATATCGTAAGTTACAAATTGAAGTCGAACTTCTGAGTAGTATTACTATAACCCAGCAACCTCCAGTCTGTTCAATAAAATCAGTCTGTTTATTAAATCCAAAGTACACACTAAGGAGTATGGACAACTTGATTTTTCAAATAATGATATCTCAACATGTATTAAAGTATCGACATGTGAAGCATCTTAAACAGTAAAATATTTGGAAAAAAAGAAGATGAAAATTGCTTTGTTAAAAGCTTGAAGATTTCTTAGTCAGCAAAGCATATAGTTCCTACCAGAAAATCTGTTGAATGACTTAATAGTTAACATCGTCCATCATTTAGGATTTTTTAACAACAGTGGGACCTGATTTGGACAGAACTAAAGTTGAGGGGTTGTGATAACATAAATCAAACTTGAGCGGATGATGTGAAACAGCCAATGGCAGAGTAGTTCTCCTTTTCAATTTTCCCAATAACTTGACATATACAAGGAAAATAAAATCAGAGAAGTATGAAGGGTAAAACCTACCGCATTATATATTACTATATCTGGCTCCAGAGTAGGGTCCCAGTTTTTTCTTCTCATACTTTTAATATTTCTCGAGGGCTTCTGTCTCATATTTTCAATTATTTTATTTAGTTCATGAACCATTCCAGCTTGTCCAAGAGTGACTGCAATTGAGTGATACGCGGCCATATCAGGATATATTTGAGCTTCACCCTACATAACATAGATATGAAATTACATCAATACAACAAACAAAAAATAGAATTAAAGTTAATTTTGTGAAAAAAAAAACAAGGTTAAACTTACAAGCATTTCTTTAAAAATCTGAAGTGCTTCATTTGGCCTCCTCCCTTTCCCGAGCACTGATAGAAGTTTTGTATATACAAATCTAACATTATACAAGTAAGAATCATCTAAAACATACCATAGACACATAAAAAGTTAAAATTAAAATTTAAAGATTTACCGGCTTTTCCGCTGCAAGTAGGCCTTTTGACTGTATACCCATTTGACAACAGAGAGAGCTTGTCTCCAATTTTTAGCGTGCTCTAATCCTGCCAATACTTTTAATAAGTTCATTTCGTGAAACATAATTTCTGATTGCTTCATCAGTCTCACAAACCTCCAGTCATGCAAATCCATGTCTGAACCGGCAAGGCTGCATTAGAAAAGTAACAACTAATTTATTTAACTACGACCCCTACTATAGTCCAGACAAATGCCTACCATAGATTGTATCAGGAACCTAACCTTTTCACGATTAACTTAATCTTTTGCTCATCTCCCATGGTTCTCTTCTTCGATTTAATCGAATCTCTATCACTTTTCTCATCTCCACTTACATCCTCCTCCAGGTCATCATCCAAAAGCCACTGAAATTTCACTCGATTCCTCTCCTTAAACATCTCTCTCAGTTCCTCCAAATGCTCTCCTCTCAATCCCACCTCCTCCTTTGAACCCAAAACCTTATTCAAATCGACGACATTGTTCTCTTTCTCCCAAGGCCTCCTTCGAATCAAGTCCCTTCTAAACTCGCAGTATTCGGCCCGAATTGTGCGGAAACGTTCGTCTTCAGCCAAAGCTTGCTTCTGTGCGTCGGTCAAGGGAGGTGGGTTTTGAGAGAGAGCTTGTTTCTTGGCACGGCGGAGGGATTTGAGTGTCTCTTTCTTGCGGAGATTGTGAAGAATTTTGGGGGTGGGGTTGACGCCTTTGCGGAGGAGGCGCTTTTTTATGGTGTCGTCGGTGGGTATGGAAGGCTGAGTGCGCTTGGAGGTCGGAGGAGGGAAGGGGGCGAGGTGGGAGGAGGGAGACGAAAGATAGGCCGACATAACATGAGAGGAGGATGTAGTGAGCGTATACTGAGATTAAGGTCGGAAAGGTTTGGGTTTCTTTTGGATGGGGGTAAGCGAATTCAGATCACCCCCGTACCGTAATAGAGAATCTTTTACAATTACTGGATCTGAACCGTTATTTTTAACTTGGCACGAATCTAAAAGACCAATAATACTGCCCCTGCGCTAGCCCGAATCTCAAAGCGGCTGATAGTTAATCTCAAACCGTAAAGTGAAGTGAAGGTAAGGTAAGCGGGAAAAGGTTATAAGCGAGGATGAGTTTTGCGGACGCGTATACTCTGTATTACGGCACGGTGGGCCCGCTACTAGTAATTTGCCATGTAAGCATGAACATAGTTTTTATCTATCTATCTGTCTAAAAGATTCACTAATAGTAACATGATAAAACTATAACATTTATAATTTTAAATTTTACATAAATTGGCATGTAATTTAAAAAGGTTGTTAATTGTTATAAAGTGTGTAAGACAAAGAAATAGATCAAATAACAAGAAATCTTTGTTGACTATCAAATACATTGTATATATTAAAGAGTGAGGCTATGGTACTTTGCAATGCGCAAATCGTTTCTGCATTAGATTCATATCTCTATCTTTCAAATCCAAATAGTCGATCCAAACTGCTCAATATTATTATCATATGAAAATATACTTGGATACCAAATTTTATATTTTTTGAAATATTTTTACTATTTTTGAGACAATTAGAAAATCACTTGATCTAAAAAATTTGGACCATCTGAAAGTAGTGACTTTCTACCTACTAAAAAAATAGTAAAAAAATTTCAAAAAATATAAAATTTGGTTTACCAAATATATTTTCATATGATAATAATGTTGAGCGGTATTTGGACTTTGAAGAGGGATATATGAATCCAATACACAGAACGATCCGCGCATTGCAAAGTACCATAGCCTCACTCTATATTAAATTGGCATCTTTAATACAATAACCTATTTTTCTAATAGCCCACCCATAAAATGCAATAATATAAATAATTCAACAATTGTTATGTTAGAATTACTGTGTAAAAATAGGTGGGCAATAAAAATAGTATGGAAAACCCGTTAATCCAAATAGTATGGAAAGAATAGTGCAAATATTGTTTGTATCATGGTTGTGAACCGTTGTGAATCAGTTTGTATCATGAAAAGAATAGTATGAAAAGAATAGTGCAAAGGGTTTTGGACAAAACTTCATCCAAAATCAGTTGTGAACCGTCCAATCTGTGTTAAAATTTACACGGATGGTTTAGATTTACGAAGTCATTCAAAGTTATTAAGTTTTAAATATGCTGGCATGAATTTTAAAGCAAATCAAACGGTAAGGCCCGGCTTTGGATAAGATTATGTCCAAAGTCCTTTTGAGAAAATCCAATTCCTTGTATCATATAATTTAAAATAATGTTAATTTAAAGAGATTATTTCATTGTTCCTAAACAATATTAGGTTAGTGAAATGATGCTAACCAGCACCGTTTATGTTTAAATTGTACATTCAATTGAAAATAGCAAAGTGCTATTTCCGTTAATCCAAAACATATCACGATGAATTAAGAATCTATTCTCTTATAAAATAAAATTCAGTAACTTCGAAAGTAGCGAACCGCACATCGCACATCTCTATTTTTTTATATTCTTATATTAAGCACGTGTAGATGTGCTGATTCGTCAACGGCTGTAATTAAAAAATGTAATTTTAAATTGAATATCAGTTCTCTAATCAAATAATTTTTCTTTTTGTGATTTTTGCATCTGTTTAATGTTTTTTTTACGTGTAGAAGTCTAAGTTTATTTAGACACATACTCGCCACATGCAAATTGTATCATATTTCTGATTGGTCCCGATTTCTTTCAATTTTTTAAATGTCATTTATAGATTTTTAGAATTGATTGATAATTGATTGGTTATGTCTTCATTTATTTTCAATTTTATATCATTTAAGGATTGTTATTGTCACTTTGTATAATTTTTTTTATAAAATATATGTAATATGTCATTTAAGAAATGTTATTTGTCATTTAGTCAAAATTTATGTATGAAACTTATTTTTTTTTCTTTTATAATATGTTCATGTTGCAACGCATGCATGGGCACTATACTAGTAATATAAATAGGTAGATGTGGAATCAAGCGAAGGCTGATGAAAAGCACTCGTTTCCTGATTCAAAAGAAATACAAAAATATTTCTTGCACTATTAACTTTTGGAAAAACCTTAATGATTAGTTTGTAAATTTAATTAAGTGTAAAGTTATGTTAGTCTGAAAATCTGTTCCCAAAATTTTTTATTTCTAAATTTCTAAAATTAAATAATAATAAATTACAAAACATATCATCAGTTTCTGAAAAATTTCAAATATAACATTTCTGCTGAATAATCTAGCATAATGCCTGACCTACACGGGTCAATACCACTAAATAATCCAACAAAATTGCCTATTCCACTAGATAATCCATCAAAACAAACAATTCAATTCACTGTATCATCCTCGTAATTTTTATATTAAAATATTCAATCAACCTTTCAAAATATGAACTTTTCTAATATTTTGATAGAAAAAAACAGAAAGTCATGATAAACTTTTATATTAAAAATATAACCTTTATATTAAAATAGAGGAGGGATCCACTTACAACATTTGTAAGTTACAACATCTTACAACAATTCGGTTTTGTAATTTTAAAAGTCTAAATAGTCGATCCAAACCGTTCAACATGATCTCTATATTAAAATGTGCTTGGAAATAAAATTTTACATTTTTTTGAATTTATTTACTATTTATCAAGTATTTTACAAAACTGTTGTTTTTAGACAATTCTGGACCACTGAAAAACAATATAATACTTAATAAATAAAAAAAAATGTAAAATTTGATCTCCAAGCACATTTTAATATAGATATCATGTTGAATGGTTTGGATCGACTGTTTGAATTTTGAAAATCACAAAACCAAATTGTTGTAAGATATTGTAACTTACAAATGTTGTAAGTGGATCACTCCTCATTAAAATATTCAATTCAACATTTCAAAATGTTGAACTTTTATAATATTTTAATATAAAAAAAAGTCAGACGAATTTAATATTTATTATATTTTAATATTAAAGAATCGTTGAATTACTTATTTTGTTGAATTATTCAACATAATTGGCAATTTTATTGGATTATCCAGCAAAATGTTGTTTTGAACTTTTTGAAATTTCCAACAAACTAATGTCGATGTTCCGTAATTTTTTTAATATTATTAATAAAAATTTCAAAATTTGTTCTATTCACAGACAAATATGCTAAAGCATAATGAGATGGATTGACTTTCAATTTTTTTCTCTAAAAATTCTATACCAGTGTACATAATTTTGATAAAAAATTCCGGACGTATGTTTATTTGACCTCTATAAATTTTGTAAAAAACTGACCCCAATATATTTAAAAAAAAAAAAACACACCCTTTATGCGGATCTAATAACTCAAAATATATATATTCAATATAATGGATAATAGTATATATAAATTATTTACGAATTCGAACTTACTAAATTCAAACGAAATCCAATAAATAAGCTAAATCAGTATTTAAAATTTTTATATGCCAATAAACTATTATCTTCACATAATTATCTACGAATTCCGTCATATTGTTTTATCCAACAACGTGGCTTACGCCGATCATATATTTAGTAATCTTAGAGCATCTTCATTTCAGCAATTCAAATGAGTTTCTAAATAACTGTTAATTATATTTTAGAAATTAAGGTCTTAAAAGTTCCTAAATTTTACATTCCTAAAATTAATTTTAGAGTTTCTATTAAGCCACGTGTGCAATAAATTAGAAAGGAAAAATAATTTTGAGTCAATTATTTGATCAAAATAGAGTTTATAAACAATTTCTTAATAAGAAATTTTCATACATAATTTCTAAATAAAAATTCTTTCACATCTTCGAAATTGAATTAGAAATTACCACATCAAATTAGAAACTTTAATAATACCATGGATATAGATGCTCTTGGCACCATGCATGCATGTGATGACTTGAAAACCATATTTTCTACCGTCCAGAAAAATCCTATAAACTCTCTTCAATTGTTTCCTACCGTCCGATCATATATTTAGTAATCTTAGCACCAAGCAGCCATATTTTAGGCTCCTCTACCCTCCCCATTTCAAGGGTTTTCTTCTGTCGTCTCCTCCCGCCGCCACAAAACCCTAAAAGAGGTCACTCCAGGCAGCACAGCGAGCCAGAAGTACCCCTAAAGCAATGGCGGTCGGGTGAGATTGGATGCCTTCTCCTTTACCAGTATTTTTTTTTATCATTAAATGCATGTTTTTGACTTTTAACTGGTAATTTTCAGCAAGAACAAGCGGATCTCGAAGGGTAAGAAGGGAGGGAAGAAGAAGACGTACGATTTCTCAGCCTCATATCTCTTTATATTTGGCACTGATTTGCATACATAAGTCGATTTTGAGTTTGAGTGCATTTTGGGCTTGTACAGCGTGGATCCGTTCGCCAAGAAGGATTGGTACGATATCAAGGCGCCGTCAGCTTTTATAAATAAGAACGTCGGGAAAACCCTTGTTTCCAGGACCCAGGGTACCAAGGTTAGATTCCTTCCTTTTTCTAATTTCACCTCTCTCTCTTTTTTTACTGTTGTTAGGTTTTTTTTTTTTTTTCTGATCCAGGAGCTATACTTTAACCATTTTCCTTGGGTTACAATCTTTGCTTTAAGTGAATTAGTTGCTAATTATCACTGCCTACATGTAACGCTGTAGGAAGCAAGTGAATTGCTCCACTGTTTTAGATACATGCTAAAATGAAATAAAGCATGAGATAATCTGCTTAATTAAACTTGGTTAGAATTTGTTTTTTTAATTGGAATTGCACACTTATTCGAAATGAGACAGCAACATGCTTGATATCTTGAAGAATAGAATGAAATATACATGTTAGAATGGAGATATTGAAAACCTTTATTTTGTGAATCACTTGTTACTCGAGTCTGTTATGTTTAAACTATGTTTGAAACTGAATAAACAAAGATGACTAATGAAGTGATGGAGTTAGATGAGATCTTGAACTATAAATGGATTGCATTGCTATTCCTATGAACTTGCATGAGGTTTTGAACCAATTTAGAAAGCTGTTTTATTTCAGTTGTTTCTATCTTTATTTTGCAAGATGTATCTGCAGAACAGATGATTGATTTTTGTAGCTAATTTTGTGTTTGGTTTACTATCTGTGTTAAAATTTGTTCTCACATTTGTTTTCAGATTGCATCTGAGGGACTGAAGCACAGGGTTTTTGAGGTGTGCTTGGCTGATCTGCAGAATGACGAGGACCAGTCCTTCCGGAAGATTCGGCTTCGGGCTGAGGATGTGCAAGGCAAGAACGTTCTCACCAATTTCTGGGTAATTATTCTTTCCATTCATCTCTCAGCTACCCATTTCATTTTTTTTTCCTTCTAAATTTGAACTTGAATGTAGGAAAATTGTTGAGCAATCAGCTCACTATTTATTTAAGGGGAGTGCTGAATGACAGTTTGGGTCAGGGGTGGATTGGAAAATAGAGATTGGAGGGGGGGGGGGGGGGGGGGCTGAAAAATCAAATGTAGTGTAATTTCATTTTATAAGGGGGCCTAATAGGAATTAATGCATATACAATTTACAAAATTTAACGGACCAGATTTTAATTTTTCAATTTATAGGAGGGGCTTAGCACCCTTTCCCGACCACTATGTTTTGCCCCTGGTTTGGGTACTTCTCAACAAAGTAGAGGTGTTTGGTAGATGTTTTGATGTGTTCCAAACATTTTGAGATTATATCAACTGTTTTAATGCATACATGAGATATTCTTGTACTGCAATGGATGATATCATAAGACATTAGGGAGTTTTCGTGCTTATTTGTGCTGGATGTTCTTGTGGTTTATTATGAGTTTTTCATGTTGTCTTTCTTCAGGGAATGGATTTCACTACTGATAAGCTTAGGTCTTTGGTGAGGAAATGGCAAACCTTGATTGAGGCACATGTTGACGTGAAAACCACCGACAACTACACCCTGCGCATGTTCTGCATTGGCTTCACCAGGAGGAGGTCCAATCAGGTCAAGCGCACTTGCTACGCCCAGAGCAGCCAAATTAGACAGGTGAATTATTTATTATTAGTTTGCATTTCGTTGGGATCTGCATTTTGTGACTTGTACTTTGTATGCATGGTTGTTGTAGCAAACAAAAAATATGTTTGTTGCATAGCAAAACATGGTATAATGGTGTCTGTAGAGACCTTCATAGTCTTGTTTGGAGATGTTGGGTCTATAAAATAACTAGGAGAATAGGAGAAATTAGTACAGCCAGAAAGAAATAGATAAGCAACCCTTTACAACAGAAATTCAACCCTCCTGAAATTTGAGTCCGCATCCAAACATGTAATGCACGGGGGCCCCTTTAAGATTTGTGATAGTATATAACAAACAGACCGGATTTAAACTAAAAAATTCTGTTACCTCAAGTGGTATGAATTCATGATATTCAGCGTTGTTAATACGAGGTGCTTCCTTTTCTGTTATTTAGATTCGCCGGAAGATGAGGGAAATTATGGTGAACCAAGCTTCATCCTGTGACTTGAAGGACCTGGTAGCGAAATTCATCCCTGAATCCATCGGGAAGGAGATTGAGAAGTCAACCTCCAGCATCTTCCCCCTTCAAAATGTCTTCATTCGCAAGGTGAAGATCCTCAAGTCCCCCAAGTTCGACTTGGGTAAACTCATGGAGGTAATTCTTATCTTTGGTTTTAGTTTTATTTGCTACTGTCGTCTGAGCTTAAGTAATTTAAATAATGCTTAATTTGTTGTATGAAGGTTCATGGCGACTACACTAAGGAGGATGTTGGTGTGAAAGTTGATAGGCCGGCGGAAGATGTTCCGATGGAAGAAACTGAGGTTGTTGGAGCTTAAGCTTCATCGCCCTTATGTTCTAGTAGTTTCTTTACTTAATTAAGATTAATTTTGTTGAGGTAGGTATATGAACATTGGAAGTTTTGTTTCTCTTGATATTCTAGTTTGTTGTCATGTGCCAAATTACTTGAGAGCATTTTCTCGTCTTATTGGATGTGTTTGTTTCTAGTTGCTATGACAATACTTGTGGTACTGTGTTTTGAGGTTTTTTTGGTACTTGCGATGCAGGATCAGATGCAGCTGGTATTTTTGGAGGTGCTAGTTTTATGTGCTGTTATTTTTTTTTTTATTAATTTTATCAATCCTCTTGTACCTGATCTTGTCAGTTATCTTCAAATGGCTTGGTCGGGGATTAGAATCTGCTGCGATCTGAAGCCTGTGAACAGTACCCTGAAATCTCTGTTTTTTTAAATTCAGCTGTCGAATTGTTTCGAAATGCGTGCACAAAAAACCAGCTGTTTCGAGATACGTGCACATAAAAAGTTGGACGACTGGATTTGGAAAAGCAGGAATTTCAGGGTTACTGTTCACAGGCTTCGGATCGCAGCAGATCTCAATCCCTTGGTCGGTGGTCGGTTTCGGTTCTTGATAAGAAAGCATAGAAAGGTATCTGAGGTGCGTAGTACCAATGTTTGCTATTCATAACGCTAGAATACTTTTGTCCAATAACTCGACAATAGAACATGGGTAATTTATTCTATTTTCAAAATCTCTCGAGCATGTTTGCCAATCGTTATCAGTTTACACGCTATATTTACCATCACAGTCACAGTAATATGAGAAATATATTTATCAGTTTACAGTTTACACACTACATTTAAATTCTGTTGTTCAATATCACAAGTGCAACAACGAATAGATCAATTGTAACAGTTGTTGTAATTAAGTTTAACAAAGAAATTGTTTGTTTCTTAATCCACCTTGTCGCATCTAGCCTGACCAGTTGTTTAGATTGATATTCTGTGTAATATCCAAAGGGCAACTTTCTTCACCATCATATGTTGTTCATGAACGAATTAGATTCATGAGCTAAGAAAGAATTATTCAAGAAAAATGCAATGAAGAAAATGAACAACAGCTTGTTAATTCATAAATGATATTATGCGTTTTGATATTTAGATTTACTATTGGAAATATTTGCAAGATGTTAATTATTTGCCGCAAATGATTTAGTGTTCATATCTTGTACGGCTAAATTTTTTTTTTTTTTTAGGGTTATATATAGTCCTAAGTTCAGAGGTGGAAGCAGATTTTCAGTCAGGGATAGAAAAACAAAATTACAACAAAAACTTTATCTTTTAAATGAAACAAAATATCTTTATCTTCAGCTCAGCAATTTTTCATCAGTTGCGCAGGAAAAATACAAATCAGGCCTAGAGCCTAGTACAAGAGTCTACAAATTAGTTTATGAAGGGATAAGCAAATTGAGTTAGGGGTGTAAACGGAGCGGATAATGCTAATACCAAATCCGTATCCGTCTTTCAATGAGCGGATACGGATACGGATAATAAACGGATATCAAAACTCAAAACCATATCCGCCTTAACCGAATACGGATACGGAACGGATAATTGTCGGATATTGAGTCATATGTATTTTAAGATACAAATACCAATTAATAAAATTCAAATATGAAATCCTTTCAGCATATAACACATTCGATTTACAAAATATAAAAGATATAAGGTCCGGATCTCTACTAAAAATTAGTCCCACGAGTGAAAAAATATAAAAGTGAGACATCATATATAGAAATCGCTTTGCCTCTGAAATATAAATGGGTTTCGGAGAGATAAATATTGGATACGGATATATGTGGATATCCGCTCCGTTTAGAGGTATAGAAATTTATCCGTTTTCGTATCCGTGTATTTTGACTATGTTCAATATATATCCGTATCCGTATCCGTATCCGTTAAGTATCCACTCCGTTTAAAACGGATACAGATAGTAACCGGATATGGAGCGGATTCGGACCGGATAATCCGGATCTGTTTACACCC
The DNA here is from genome assembly GCA_011114355.1 of Carex littledalei. Lineage (NCBI taxonomy): Eukaryota > Viridiplantae > Streptophyta > Magnoliopsida > Poales > Cyperaceae > Carex > Carex littledalei. The sequence goes on along the minus strand of CM022101.1, from coordinate 2,054,506 downwards.
CTAAATTGAGTCCAATGTTACATATGCAAGCACGATACTTTGTTTTTCAGAATTCAGAAATAGACACTGCAAGTTATAATGTGATAAATATTATGTATAATATCCCAAGTGCGACTTTTTTTGTCCTTATGTTGTTCAGCCTACCAAAGGTACACTTATTAAAAGAGTTATGCATGAGCTATTCATAGCGGTGAAAACGACATGGATAATATCCGATCTATGATCCGTATTTGAAAAATTAGATGTGGATATTCCATATCCGAATATCCATGTAGATATGAATATTGATATGATTTGACGTTTCAATTATCCGCATCCGAATAGTAGATATATATCATATATTTTAATATATATTATGAAAAAAATATTGTTATTCACTATTAAAATTAGATAAATATTATAAACTTTAATATTTTTTTAATATTATTTTAATAAATATCCGATCCGATCCGTATCCATATCCGTATCCGGCTGATTCAGATCCGTATTCGTATCCGGAAAATTAAAAATAATATGGATATGAACATACAAATTAAATTGAAAAACCGAAAGAATATAGAACGTGTATAAAACAAAAGACTTCAATTTCATTAATCTTAAATAGATAAATACTAAATTAATTCAACTCAAATTTAAATAAATGTTTAACTTAAATCACACCAATTAATATGTATAACTATCTCTAAAAATAACACCCGAAGATTTTGAATTTGACATTTAATTTAAGACTAACTTGAAGTTTTCCGTGAAGGCATGACCAAAATTAATTTAGTGATGAGGAGCTACGGGTATAATTAAAATTATTAACGTTTAGTTATTCGTCCCATTTTTAAATAAAGGTTTTCAATACCTAGTAAAATTCACCAACTCTGTTTTTGAACTCAACTCTAAAACCTATCAAATTGATTTCAAATGACAAATTTGAACCGTTGAAATCCGTCTACTTTTACGAGTTATGTGTCTACATGCAAAAATTTTAAGCTTTCGAATTAATTTAGTATAAAAACAAGCAGTAAAAAACGTTCAAAAAATGAATGTATTAAAATTAATTTCTAAACCTTCTAATTTTGACCGCATGAGGAAGTAAAATATGGTTAATTAATTAGGGTCTCGAGCCTCCTCTCGGTAGGCTCGACCCAAAGTCGTGACATCCATTTAAAATGTGACCAAGATTAAAAGTGCAAACAAGTGACGATTCATTTTATTTAAAAGTCAAACTAAAAAGTCGAACTAAAAATCAGAAATTAACGTAAACTTAAAGATCGAGAGATGATTAGCAAAGTCTTGGATAGTTGCCTCATAACATAACTTGAGCAGATACAAACATCTGATTGGACAAAGTATGATCAAACACATTAAAACACCACCCACACCGTAGTTAAATAAATTAACGCATTCAAATTTGAAATTAAAAATCGAATATTTAAGTTGTTAATTAATTAGAACAATTAATTGACAACGCACCTTTATTTTATACGTACTTAAAAAATAATTTCAAATTCTTATTGTAGTAAATTAATTAACAAACATACTTTTATCTTATACGTATCAAAATACGACTAATTATCACAATAATTAAAATGATAATTAATTAACGTATTTTTATCGTATAATTAAAATTAGTAGGACCGTTTATTATAATAAACAGTTTATCTTCAAATTAAAAATATAACAAGTAGTTATCTTCAAATTAAATTAAATTAAATTAAATTTAATTAAGTTAATATGAATTAATTACGATCAATTCAAACGCGTCAGACTGACAGAACCGAACATAGTCAGCTGACCTAATTGATTAAATATTATAACCCGTAGCTAAATAAAATAAATCCAAACACATTAATAAAAGTAAGACGGGGGAGAGTGTTATGGGAATTTAGTTAGATTTTAATTAGATTACGTTATGAATTTCAGGTCATCTGGCCTATTTTGATTTGATCCGTGGTCTGATCCCGCGGACGACTATACCGGAGCAGGCGAGGATCCTGCAGACTACGCTGGTGTCTATCGCTTGCACACGGCTCCCGCTTTACATTCAGGTTTGGGATATCTGAATTATTCTTTTCGGGGCGTACTCTTACGAGTCGACCCATCTGACATGTTGTATTTATTTAAAATTAAATAGCTGCATTGAAAACTGTAGAGCATATTTATCCTTTCTGCACTGTAGATAAGACTTGCATAATCCCTCAAAAACTATAATTTACTGTATTTTAGGAGTAGGGTAACTTAAAGATATAGTATATAATATTATATTATATTAGGATATTAGTTTGTCTTCTTCTTGTAGAAGACAATATATTATTATGTAGTCGCACACATGCATTGGTGAGTGTTGAGAAAAGACCGAGTGACTTCGTTCCGTCTCGTAGGATGGGGTACGAGCCGGATCGATAGCCACTGAGCTGAGTGATCACTTGATCCCTCGGGAGGTCTTCTAGGATTATTATATGTATTAAATTGGAAACTATATTCTTCTCGTTCATTTTACCATTTCACGTGCGCAGTTCCGATCTCGAGTCCTGTGGCATGAAACGATTCAAGATTTTCCCCACCTACATTAGGAGCTACATGCCTAGAACGGGTTACCCACCACGGTTTCGATCTCGAGTTCTGTGGTGGCATGTTTTTATTATGAGGCTGCACAGTTCCGATCTCGAGTGCTGTGGTAGTCTGATTTACGCGACCGCACAGATCCGATCTCGAGTTCTGTGGCGGATTTGTTTTACGCCACCGTATGGTTCCGATCTCGAGTCCATGGCGGATTTAGTGCACAGTTCCGATCTCGAGTCTGTGGCACTGGTTACTATTTTCCATTGGTTTGGTCGGACGATGGAGTCCCTTGTTTGCTCATGAGGAAAGGGTTAACACATTCTTACGTCATGCTTGTATGATTTCTCATATTTTATATGTTTGGTTGAAAAATCGTTTAGAAGAACGAACACCCAGGATTGAGATATGTCCATCTGCATTCGTAGTACACAGAGGGGCTCAATGCTCGATGTCACTAGGCAACGTGTATCATTGGACATTCTGACCAGTGTACTTGGATAATATCTTATTGGATCGTTTGATCCGATTGGCACGGCACAGGGTGAAATTCTTTCCGTATTATTATATTAACTCTTACACACAGTATTTAGGTACTGGACTCCGATTTGGATATGAATATGATATTCTTCTTGTGTTTTATTTTGGAAATCTTTTGCATATTGGCATAATAGATTAATCGCATTATTGGATAGTTGCACCTATCATATGTATTTTTCTTTTTAATAGTTAATAAGCTAAGTTATATTTATATATAACTAAATCACTTGCATATGAATTTCTGTTTACAAAATCATATGTAGATTTATAATTAAAAGTATTTTGACTGTAGAGGATCCCTGAAGGGGTAATTCTGGGTCACATACTGAGTGATTAGTCGCTCACCCACAAGTTGTTTCGTGGATTTTTAGGTACAGAGTCTGGTGATCAGCAACAGGATTTGCCAGGAGCTGTTCTCGACGACCACGTAATTTGATTTACTATTTATAGGGCTTTTGGTTAGGATATACGAGACCCGATGTTTTTGATTCGTACATCGGATTCGTTAGATCATGTATCCCTTTTCGTAGATTGTGTTATGATATGGGTTGTATGGATATTATATGTGTATGTTTATTTATGGATTGTATGACTTATGTTTTTATTGTTATTATTCACGCTTCCGCACTTGTTATATATTTATATTTGTTTAACCTTGCGTGTTTATTGATTTAATGAACACGAGGCGAGAATTAATCATGCCTTAATCCGGAGTTCTCGGTTTGGAGTGTGACAAATCTAATTTTGTTCTTCAAAATGGATATGGAGGCTTCATAACATGCAAGGACATACTAACCGTATTGAATTATATGTCAAAAATGGTTTACAAAAATAAGATTAGGAGCCACAGTAGGGAGTCTATTTTTTAATTATTTTATGATCTTCTCCAATATCTTAATGTTCTACACAGTAATATGCAACTATTTTCAAATTTACAGTGAATTACATGTTTTATATAGTAAAATAAATAAGAAAGGTGTGACGATATCATGAAACAATATATTATTATCATTAGTTATGCATTTGAGTGTATTCTTCTTTCATTTTCGATTGCTTAAATAAAAAAACAGATGAATCTCATTCAACATTAATTATGTGACTCACATATGCAACCATATACAAAAAAATGATCAATTGTTTCCCATGTTACACGGGAGACATGCATCCAAGTAAAATTTAACAGTTCAGATCGAAACAAAATCCACCTCTAAAAATTCATGGTGTAATCTGAATCATCTTATTTTGATTGGACATACTTGATCAAATAATGATAAATTGTTGTCAACACAAAAATGGGCGAATTGTGTTAATCTCTATCTTTTAGAATGTGACCAAAAAGGATCACTCGGCACCCTTTCGACTGGTCATATCAATTGGTATAATATCAAAGGTTTAAATAGCGTTTATCTTCTCATAGTGCTACGGCCGAAAAAATGGCGCTATGGTCATATAGCGTCACTATAGTGCGAAATAGCGCGCTATAGCGGCGCTATATGGCCATAGCGTCATAGCTTTTTTGATCCGAAAACGCTATAGCGGTGCTATAGCGCGCTATTTAGAACATTGATATATATTATGGTAGTGAAATTTGTACACCCTTTGACTGGTCAAATTAATCCTTATTCGATAATTAATTGATTACTCTCTATTGGTATCCAAGAAAGAAATAATTTTTTTTTCTTAATTTGCTCCCGCAGAAAAGTGAGTTCTTTGATTTATTTTCCTTTTCCCATAATATCTTAATTTGATTAAATTAATAATTCAACTATTGAATATTACAGAATTAGTGTCAGTTGATTTCATGATCGTGTTCTAAGAAGTAACAATTTCGAATTGACTCGTTATAAGCAGTGTTCAATTGGCGGTTTTTGTGGGTGACTCTAAAGTAACTGTATCTTTGAGTTTTGGATCGAGACCGTCCGATTCGAATTCGGCGCTCGGGATCGTCTCGGAATTCGAATTCGTTGTCGAGATGTGTGTGCTCACTTCGGAATGGATTTTCGTGAATTCAAATCGGACGGTCTCGATCCAAAATCTAAAGATTGAGTTACTTCACTCGATCCGAATTCCAAACGAACCTCCACTTTTTATTCCTTGGAGAAGGATCCGGACTCTTGAGATTTGAGAGATATTTGCGGAACTTATAGCACTGTTTGGGAAGGCTGAATAAAAAAATGTTCGGTATGGGATTTGTCTTCAAATTAAGGTTCTGTTTTAAGCTCGTAGGCGAGTCTGTATCCCAGCCGAGCCTAAACTAATACAGTGCCTATTTTGATATGGGGGTTTTATTTTGAGATTCGTGTCAGATTAAAACTGATGACTCGGTCTCATTGACTCAGTTATTTCACTGTATCTGAATTCTCCTGAGGCTCCATTGAGCAGTTTTTCTTTGTGAACCTCGAGTAATGGAGTACCATGTGTTTCTCATTCTCTATTTTATTAATTGAACTCCATTCTCATTTAGATGTTTTCTGATCAAAATATATCTCTCTCAAAATAAAGGATACTAGAACATATGATTTGCAATAGATAATAGATCTACTAAAGTATAAATATGGAAATGGAACACATGACCTTTCTTCATTGTAAAGAGTTCCTAAGTTTTTGCAAATTTATCCGCTTAAGTTTAAGAAAAGTTTTTTTTGGCATACAAAACTTTTGGTTTTTATGTTAAGGAACTGATTATTTGAGCAGATAGGATGCATAATATGTGCACTTTTAAATTAAAATACATGAAAATAAAATTATTTAACTTGTCAAAAATGTAAGCTTGTATATCTGTGACCAGTTGGAAAAACACATGGTACTTGAGTGATCACTGATGAAGTAGAAATATAGTGATAAGCATAAGTGCACCAGTCTCTACAGTATGGCGTGTGATGACACTGACAGTGACACTTTTAAGCACAAATTCCAGATATACATTAGAAGATGATAAATGATAAAATATGGCCAAAATTAATTGATAGAAAAATGAACAATGAAAGAAACACAGAAGCCTTTAGGGACATAGTAAAAGTCTGTGTTTTCTAGCATTGTATATTAAGATAATTTGATCTTTTTATTTACTATTACTTCATTTACTTACTGTTCTACTACCAATAGATCAATGATTTAAAGTGATTTAAAATTTACTTCACTTCAACTTTATTTTACTTGCCAAAAGTAAGGTCAGATCTTCAGGAGATGCTGACATTACTCCTGACACCTTCTTCATCTATTTCCGAAATTTGCCAAAATCCTTCATTAGAGCAAATTAAGGATTATCCTTATCTGCCAATACTAGTAAACCTGAGGCTTGGTAATTAGTAAAGATCGATAGTTAGGCTGCATTGTTGCAAAGAGACACAAAATTGGAGTTCAGATCCAGTGTGGTTCCCTACCGTAGAATGAGATCTGCATCGTCCTTTTTAATCAGGCACAACTTAAAGCAGCCCCCCCCCAATCTGAATAGGCATCCAAATTATTTTGGCTCGGCTGAGAGCTCATTCTAATGAGCAGTACCTCAGAGGATATGCACTCCAAAATTGAGCCCTGATTCTTGCAACTTCCAGCAGCAGAGTATTGAGGGTTGCTGCATTAGAAAAATCATCAACCAACAAAAAACAAGTGAATATTTGTCTAATTAATTTTCTGAAATCCCCTTCGGTACTCTAATGCTTCCTCCTGACAGCCTGAGCTAATTAGCAGTTTTGGAATGGAAGAACTTGTCAGAATGCCAATGCCAGCCTACACCAATGTACAAATTGGGGGAAATATTTATAAAAGGCACTTGGTTTCCTGACATGGGTACATATCATTACTCATTTCTCTATATATATTAGCTAGATATGAAGGTATGCTCAATCATTAGACCATAACCAGACTAATTGATCACCTGTTACCGATAACTGGGAGAGTTTCTCTAATAAATGTTTATAGCATTGATGTTTGGTAGTAGTGAAGTCTGTGCCGTGTACCATCAAAATCCGTTGATACAAATATCTTCAAGTCCTTGTAAAACTGAGATCAAAGAATATACAACAATCAAAAATGTTTTCCCCATAAAAATTCTCCCTACGGACAAATTAAGTAGTCTAAAAATAGTTAAAAAAAATATAAGCAACTGAAACTACCAAGTGTTAAAAATGCATGAAAACATTACAGCAACAGTTTAACAAAGACCATCTATTCCTGACATTTGCCCGGGAACCTCCCAATGAAAAGAAAAAAAAAAAGACTTTTCTTAATTAATACCAAGCTTTGCAACAACTATGCATTAGCATACACATATGTTACTAGACCTTGACTGACAATCGAAGCAAAATTCTTCCTAATTCCAGAATCAAATTACTCCAACCTAAGCAAGGGAAGTAATGAAGCTACCAAATAAAAAACTACTATGGTCCCTTTTCCTGTACAGCCGGTTAAATGAGTTAAGATCAATAACTGATCATAGCCTTGTGTCACATGATCAACCCTACAATAAGAAGGACAAAAAAAGAAATGAACAATTAAATTAAGCTCAACAAGGTGAAATTGATGATCAATTAAACTAACCAGAAAGGGATGTATTATGTATACCTCTTCATCAACTTTATACAACTCCGGCGTAATTTCAGACAACCATAGTCCAGGGAAAACCTCCTGTCAGAAAATTAAAAGGGGAGGGGATCAAAATCTATTATGTACAGCTTTAAGAAAACTTTCAAATAGAAAAAGAGAGAAGAAAATAGGAACAACTTATTAATTTCTTATCGCAATTCCAATAAAACTAAGAAATTTCGATCTTTGCTCTTCCCGTCAAAAACATTCAGTTTGATTTTGTCTATTATCCCAAAAGGAGAAGACGATTTAAAGTTAAGATAGGAGATTAAAAGAAGAATTGCATTACATCTATCTGCTTTTGCACATGCTTTGGGCGCTTCTTTGGTCGGGATGCTGGCTTCTTGCCTTTCATCAGCAAGAAATCATCTCTGATCTCAATAGATGTGAGAGAAACCGACAATTTAGTCTTCTTCATTTCCTTCTCCTTCGTTACATCCACTGAAGCGACCGATCCAACAGCGCTACCATTACCGACTGGAGAGGAAGTATCAGCTCTCCTCTTCCTCAAGTTCCAGGGTATCTCCGAAACCGGCGACTTCTCCTTCTCCTTCTCCTCCTTCTCAGGCGAAGGTTTTGGAGCAGGTAATGGGGGCAGAGTCGCCTTGGAGGAAATGGAGGGGTCCTTGACACAGGGAATAATGCGCTGCGCGCCCCAGCTGAACGTAGGTAAGGAGCAATCGTAGCGGCGCGGTCGCTTTGTCGTCTCCATTTTGTTCTCTCGAGATGAATTCGCCGGAGAGAGGCTGGGATTCTCTCCAACGGAAATAGTCGCTGGCATAGTTACCATGAGGAGAGAAAAGGAGAGAACAAGGAAGGGCAATGCGCCGAGGAGAGAAGGGAGCGACTATTTGATGGTTTTAGTTTAGAATGTTGATTCTTTGTAACAGTACAAGTACATGAAATTGTGTATCGTCAAATTTGAACAAATCAAAATCCTTTAATTTCAGTAGATTGTTGTTGTTATATAAATGTACACACAGAAACCGTATAGGTGAATGTCCAGGGCTTTCGAGGTTGCCTCATTTGACTTCGTAGTTTGGGTCTTGGTCGCGGGACGAGTAGCCCGGTATGCTTTTACCGTAGATTCTAATCGAACGGTCCAATTACAATCCGATCTGATTTATCCAATTTTAACCATAGGGATTTATCATTGAGTTGATTTCCTCTCAAATCATTCCAATCTTTGATTTCAGATCGGACCGTCTAACTCCACCTTGCTCGTATATATGTTATTATCTGCTCGTTTGCAAAAATGGCAGAGTTAAAAATATTCGCTTTAATCTAAATTGGCTGATTAAAAATGGTTCGTCCAAATTTATTTAGGACTATAATAAAATCCTTATAAGTGAACAAGAGCCGAACTCCCGTCATTTTTATTAATATCCATTATTAATTATAAAATAATAATAATGTCCATTTGCTGGTTTTTAAAAAAAAAGTCAAAACTGACCATTAAATGACCGGTAGGGAATTTTTTTTTTGAGAGCATCTACATCCCTGAAACTATCAGAGTTTCTAATCTGATGTGGCAGTTTCTAGACCAGTTTCAGGGATGTAGACCAGTTTCTTATTTAGCAACTGTGCTCAATAATTTCTTAATAAGAAATCGTTTATAAACTGTGAGTTGGCAAAATGATTGGCTGATGTTCGCTGAAATTTTTTTTTATTTTATTTTATTGCTGATGTGGCATTTTAGAAACTCTAAGATTAGTTTCAGAGATGTGAACCCTTAAAAACTCCATAGCCTATAATTTCTAAAAATTAGTTAATCGTTACTTAGAAATTCTAAGAGTTTTAGGGATGTAGATGCTCTGAGACCCTTATAAATACCTATCTTTCTCTCTCCTTCCTTTCACAACTCACTCAACTCACAGAAAAGAAAGAGAGGAAGAGGAAGAGAGAAAGAGAAGGCAATTTCTGAGGCGATTTGAGGCGGTTTCGGAGGCGGTTTTTAGGTATTTTTTTTAATTTAAATTTTTTATATATTTATTATTTTATTTTAATTTTTTTTCAGCAACCTATACATTTAAATTAGTAACCTGATAATTGTTTATCATTTACTAAAATATAGTTTGTTGATCATAATCATGATTCATTACACTGTGTGGATGGCTGAAATCAATTCTTCAATATTCATTCTTCATTTGCAACAAGCTTGCTATTGAAAGAGCTAGTTCCATTTTTACATGTTTTATGATTCAAATCTTTCTTTGCTCTTTCTTTGTTCCGAAAACAATTCATGATTCAAATATATTAATAAAAAATAATCAGTGATAGAGATGGACAAAGTGAAAATGGAGATAAGGGAACAGTGGGAGCAGTCACAAACCGCGAGAGATAGGCCATGATAGAACGTACCGGTATGGTTACTGGTACAAGTGGAAATTTTCCCCTCCTTGTATTGTATTTTACTTTTATCGGATCTTACCTACTGTACCACTTGGTTCATAGTAGGCACTGATTTGGGATTTTCGTTGTTTCAGTTTGTTTTGTTTTCTGTCTTTTAATCTAGTTTAGAGATTAAGGTTATTAATTAGCTCAACTGTTTTGAGCAAATTGTGTTTCGTTACCGTTTTTGGTACAAACCTCTTGTAACAGCCTTATATTAATCAAATGAGGGCGTGACCCTTGTTTCTTCCTCAAAAAAAAAAAAAAATAATCAGTGATCAACATACATATTTTGTTAGGAATGTAGTTGGTGTATTTTAGAATTTGATTTATTCCAAAATTAAAGAAGGAAATAAAAATGGAATAAAAAAGCATCTCGTTTAATATTTAAAGATATAATATTTGCCATCATTCAATTTCTTGCCTAATTAATCAATCAAACACCAATCTTAGCAAATATACAAGGAGCTTTTAATAAGGGTAAAGTTGGTATAAAATGTAAAAAAAATTCTAACAGTTCTCAATATTGTAAATTGTGCTCTCAAAATAGCACATCCCAATCGTAATAATTTTAGTTGCTTGCGGTAATTAATTAACTCACGCTATTACTAATGACGGACCCAATATTTACTACTTAGAGCATTTTCATACCAGAAATTAATTAGCAATTAACTACAGCTGTATTGCCATTAAAAAAAAAATTCAACTTTAATTTCTTAACCGCTACGAAACCAAATCACTCTTCATTTATTTTTAATGCTACGACAGCTATAATTATCAATAATGCTTGGTAATTGCACAAATACAATTTATTTTTCAAATCTCTTAAAATGTACAATTGATTAATGTATCAATATACGAGTAAAACTGGGACATTCTTAAGCTCATTAAGTTTTAAATTGATGACAAATGAATGTATTAAAATTAACTTGTAATTTTTTTAAAGCTTGATTTTGTACTAAATTAATTCAAAAATTTATAAATTTTGTATGTAATTGTATTACTCGTGAAGTAGATCGGTTTGAACGGTTTGAATCTGTTATCTGAAGTCATTTTGATAGGTTTTGAAGTTAAGCTCATAAAAAACACGATGAGCTTAAGAACTCTCAATATATACTTGATAATTATGCAAATACACATTTGCTGATTCAGTTGTTTTTTTAAAGTAAATAAAATGTAGTTAGAAGTCATTTAGGGATTGAGAGATTAGAAACTACATGCCATATTCCTTTTGCTAATGTACGGAAACATGAAATTACAATCAAATAGTGGGCAAAACTAGAATCAACCCCTGTGAAATCTGCTAGCTCATTTCCTATTTTCTCATACTTTTTGCTATTTCCTGCCGAGGTTTCTGTGACACTTTTTTTTTTTTGATGAAAAATAAGGGTCAAGCCCTTATTTGTTTCATTAATGGTAGGTTTCAATTTGAAACCTTGAGGTTACATAAGATATTCAACTCGGTTGAATATATAGAAAAAAAAGAGCAAAAAAAGAGAGGGTTAAAAAAACACACCCAAAACAGAAAAAGGAAAAATGCTATTTATGAAGTGAAACTTTAGAGCGTGGAACCATCTTGTTATCCATGAAAAGGAGTTCTTTTAATGAAGGTATAGCCATTGCTCTTTGACTTCTCTTGTGATCTGTTGTAAGTTTTTCATCTCATTTCTAAAAATTCGTGTGCATCGTTCTCTCCAACATACAAACATTGTCAGTAGGACAATCTCCCTTGTTTGTACATCGTGTTTGCCATCCACTATCCAGTACTGTGCTTGACTTTCCTTAAACATCTCCTTCCAGTTGTATGCCGGTATATTAAAAGCATCCTCCAAGTTGCGGTATATTGCCAGTATGAAAGGACATTCCGAAAAAAGATGAGAAATTGTTTCTTCAGCTCTGCAACACATAACACACCTGCTCGGCATATGCCAACCCCTTTTTACCAAATTTTCACAAGTTAGGATTTTCCCATGATAGGAGAGCCATGAGAAGACCTTCATTCTTGGAGGGACCTTCATTTTCCAGATTTTGTGTATCCCCATTTTTATTCTTGGTTCATCTTTCAAACCCTGATATGCTGACTTAACAGAGAAAATCCCCGAAGCTTCTCTCCCCCATCTAACTTTGTCATCTTCTGTTCTTAGAATTCTTATATTGTCTATAATTCTTTGGATAGACTCTAACTGATTTGCCAATTCCACTGGATCCAGAGCATTAACCGTATCCATTACACATTGTGTCTGAAAAGCTTCTTGCAGAGACATATCAGTGTCTTTTGCCACTTCAAATAGATCTGGGAATCTATATTTAAGTATCCCATGCCCCCAGTTTTGATGCCAAAATTTAATTCTTGTACCTTTCCCTACTTCCCATATCATGTTACTGTCACCGAAGACTCTAGCTTTTTTCAAAATATGTTCGAAAAAATGGCAAGGAGGTGTATCACTTTGCCTTCTAAACTCATAGGATAGCTGTATGACATTCTTCCACAGTCTCATTTCCGGTTGGCACCAGTACCAATACCATTTCATCAATAAGGCTTCATTGAAAAGTTGGATGTCAATTACTCCTAATCCGCCATTTTTTTAGGTTTGCACACTAACTCCCAATTAGCCAAAGGAAAACCTTTTCCTTCTCCAATGTTTTTTTTCCAAAGAAAATCCCTTCTAATCTTGTCAATTGTCTCAATTACCCATACTGGATGTTTAAAAACTGACATAATATACGTAGGAATGATGATAGGACTGAGTTAATTAACACAATCCTTCCTGCAATAGAAAGCATCTTGGCCGCCCAACCTTGCAGCCTACTAGTAAATTTTTGGATTAAAGGAAAATAAGCTGATTTTGGTAGTCTCTTAACTGATAAAGGTAGGCCCAAATATGTGAAAGGAAAATGTCCTTTTTTTGCATCCAAGCACATCTATCAATTGTTGGTTGTACTGTGTATCCTCCCTTGTTAACAATAGTTCTTATTTCTCCATGTTGACAGCCAGTCCAGATATTTTTTGAAAGACCAGTAGTAGAATTTTCAAAGCTTGTATTTGGCCAAGTTCTGGTTTTAGGAAGAAAAGGGAGTCATCCGCATATAAGAGACACGGTTTCATTCCCTCAAACGGTAATCTCCATGTGCCAGCAGTTACCAGTTTTTCTAACCACCGTGGAATGAAGTCAATGGCTAGGATAAAGAGCAAAGGGGATAAGGGGTCGCCTTGACGTACCCCTCTTTTCAAATTAATCCTCTTTCCGAGTAAGCCATTTATTATTATTTGAGAGCTTCCCCTTAGTACACAGTTTCTAACCCATTCAATCCATTTTGAAGGTAGCCCTAAGCTTGCCATGACTTTGCACAAAAATTCCCAATTCATTGTGTCAAAAGCTTTATGTATGTCAGCCTTGAAAAGAGCAAGAGATATGTTGTTGTCCTTTGCTAAATGGAGAATCTGCTGAGCATATAGAAAGCCTTCAGTAATTTGTCTGCCTTTGACAAAACCTGTTTGATTTTCTTTGATCAAATGATGGATGTGTGGTTGTAGTCTATTAGCTAGGATTTTAGAGACAATTCTCTGAATGCCATGCAATAGACTGATGGGTCTGAAATCCTTTGGTGAAGTAGCTTCTTCTTTTTTAGGGATGAGGACAATGTATGAAGTGTTTAAATTGTCCAGGTTGCTGTTCTCCTCTAAAACCTTTTTGATTACTCTATGCAGATCAGCTATCAAAACGTCTTTGAACTCTTTGAAGAATTCGCCTGTAAATCCATCTGGTCCAGGGCTCTTGTTGGCTTGCCATTCACCAATTACTTTCTGAATTTCCTCAATTGTTACTAACTGTTCCAGTTCCTGAAGATTATGAGTTGGTTCATATAATTGCCCCCATGATATGTCAGGCATAGTCTCCGAAGAAGCTCCCATTAATTTAGTGTAAAAGTTCCAGAAAGACCCTGCTTTACCAGATTGAGATCTATGCGTCTGGCCCTCATATTCTACCAATTGGATTGCATTAGTTCTCTTCCTTGAGGTTGCTAAAGAGTGAAAATAACTTGTATTTCTATCTCCCTGCATTTCCCATTTTATCTTAGCCCTTTGTCTCCAATTATCCTCTTCCACTTCTGATAATTCTGCATATCTTTTTTTGACCATTATATGCACCCATTTTTCTAATTGTGTGATGCTCCTTGTCTCCTCAACTTTCCCTAACCAATCCATATAGTCTCTACATACTGTAATCTGCATTTTTGCATTACCCATTTGTTGTCTTGTCCAGCTTCTAATATGTTTGTGCAGTTTTAAAAATTTTGCGTGAAGATCTTCTGGGGTTATGGCTATCTCCATTAAGTTCCACTGTTCTCTGACAAAGGCCTTGAATTGTTGTGAGCGCAGCCAGCAATTTTCAAATCGAAAAAATACTGTTTTCTTAAACCTTGTGTTTGCTGTGTATATGAGAGGAGTGTGGTCAGAAGATGTATTTGCAACAGCTTCTTGCGTTGAGTTTGGATACGATTGATTCCAAGATGTAGAGATTAAGACCCTGTCTAGCCTTGCCATGGTTGGTTGTTGTCTTGTACTTGACCAAGTGTAGCTTCTACCTTTTAAGGGTAAATTAATAAGGTCCAGATCCTGAATTAAATCGACAAATTTCATGGACTCCCTCCAATTGCTGTTGTTCAGATTTGATCTATCTTCTCTTAGTAGTGTGACATTGAAGTCCCCGCAAAGTATCCAGGGAGTATCATCTAGAGGCTTAACACTCTGCAATTCTTGAAAGAATTCTCTTCTTTTCGATGTTGTATTTGGCCCATATACTGAAGTCAGTTGTATATGGTCTCCACTATTTTTCAAGAGCACTGATATTGTGTATACCCCCTTATAAACATCAATTTTCTGGAATCTTTGTCCATTCCAGGCAATCAAGATACCTCCTTTAGTTCCTCTTGCCTCCAAAAACTCAAAATCTTTTAGTCTTTTCCCACAACTCTGTCTTACAATCATCTCTGTGATCTGTTCTATCTTTGTCTCTTGAAAACTTAGAAAATCCGGTTTTTCCAGTAAAACTGTTTGCCTGACAGCCAGCCTTTTCCTTTTCTCATTCAACCCCCTTACATTCCAGGTTAATAATTTAAATTTAGAGACTTGATCCATTAAAAAACATGCTTTCCATCATAGAACACAGACTGATACAAGAACCATTTATAGATTGGTTCTGACTCCCAACTACTTACTTCCCTATAAAAACTCCACTGCCGCTTACAAAAAACCTTACCAATTGCTCCAGCTAATCTGGTAGCAATACCCCATAAAATAAAATTAAAGCTTAGATTCATTAAAAACTGAGAACATTCCTGAGACACAAGCACAACAGACACACTAATCAGTTCATTACCACCTTGGCAACCTCTTCCTCTAACTTCCCCTTGACTTCAACTCCTGCCAGCTTGATAACCATCTCTGCCTGAGGCATGCTCAATGGATTGAGAGACTCCAGATAATCCATCTTGACCATTTTAACCTTGGCCGGCTTCCTACCCCTGTTACTCTTGCCAGCACCTTGCTTTTTACCTCCCTCTCTGTATTTCTTCTCCAGCCGTGGGCTTCTTCGGACCTTAAGGCTTGCACTGGCACATCTAGTCTTCTTCTTAACCTCCTTGACCGATGGGCTTAGACGATAAATTGGTACCTCAAAGCCTGGCGGTGGCCGTTCAGTATTTTCTTCAATAGTAGCATTCTTGTATAATGGGAACTCAAAGCCCGGGGGTGGGTCCTGAATGTCTTCCACAACATGAGCCGCATTTTCAATAGTAGCATTCTTGTGTAATGGGAACTCAAAGCCCGGGGGTGGGTCCTGAATATCTTCCACAACACGGGCTGCATTTTCATGGGCTGAGTTGAGCTCAGTCAAAATCAGAGTTGGGCTTGCGTTGTATCCCTTTCCCAATCCATTGTTATTGCAAATTTGAATCTCCCTCCCATGCATCATTTGACACATTTTTACAACCAGAGGTCCAGAGAAAAATTTGAGGCCATTGAAAACAGTCTGATGAGGTACCTGAGTATCCGGTCGGAGAAGATTGAAATTAAAGAGACTCAGACCAGAATCGTCCAATATCTTTGCTCTGTCCGAAGTCATTATGATTTTGCTTGGGGCTATCGTCACAGGAGTAGTCATTGGAGGGACATATTCTATAATCTGTAACTGCTCTGACCTCTCTTTTTGTTGTTCTTCCTGAGGTGTCTCCTTCAGAATCCCTATCGCGATCAAGGCCCGTTTCAAGTTCTGCAGCCAGTCCTGCATCCAGGCCTGTGCCGATCTTGTTCTGGAAGAACCCGAACTGGAGATGGCCATTTCGTCTCTATGATCTCTGTTCCCATCATTGGCTCTGCGTCTCCCTCCATCATGGTTAGATGGCCCCCCTCTCCCTCTTCCTCTAAGTTGGCCTCTTCTGCCATCACCTGCGGTGCTTCTCCTTTGGTTTGGTGGTGGAGGTCTTTCATTCAACATCCAACCATCCATCTCCACCCTCACTTCCTTTTCATATGGGTTAACCATAAATTGGAGATGAAAAGGTATTTCTTCTGGACTTTTGGTGGCTACCAGCATTGTGAGGTATTCATAATTTCCATTTGTAAAATAAGGAGCCACTCGTAGAGGATAACCAAAGCCTGAGATTAGAGTAAGCATATCCGCTCTGTTCCAGTGTTGCAGAGGAACTCCATAAACCCTAATTCTTACTCGTGCACACAGTGGGTCGAAAGCCATTTGTAACTGAGGAGAATAAGGATGCAGAGTGATGTTGATATTGTTACCGATGTAAAAATTTGCCTGTGCGATGGCCGCCTCTGCCATATCAGCATCTGGGTAAATGATGAGCAGGTCACCAAAATCCTCGTGGATCGTATAGACTTCGAAATCTCTGGGGTCCCTTCTGAAATCTCTAGCCATGCAGTTTGCAATCCGACGCTTTACAGCCGGATCAGATGCACCCGGTCCTGCGAAGACAAAGGCTGCATTTTCCAGAAATCGATTGGCCGGAGCTAGTCCTTCTCTTGGAGCTAGATATACGTTCAAAGAGTGTGGCCGTCTTTGCCAAAGTTCTGCTGGGGATCGCATTGGCATTGTCATCCAATTTCGTGGTGCATCCATGTGGGGATTCCTTGGCATCTCCATGAAAGGTTGAGTGAACGTGGTACGTGGTTCTGGAACTGGTGGGATTGGTGTTTGAACTGATGGAACTGGTATTTGAACTGGTGGGACTGGTGGTGTCTCCTTGGTGTGCTGTGAAGAGGTGTTGTTGGTCTGATGAGGGACTGGCTTTTTATAGAGTAGTGGATTTGGCAAGGGAACGTTTGGTTTGCCAGGCATTAACAAAGGGCAGGATCGAATGATGTGCCCATCTTTATTGCAATTTAAACATCTTCGTGGATTGGCACAAACTGCTTGAACATGGCCCTTGAGTAGGCATTTGAAGCATCGTTGCTGTTGTCTCAACTTTTTTGCATGTATTTGTAATTTTGACTGTTGGTTAGTCCATGGACGTTTGGATTGAGAGGAGTGTTCTCTTCTTCTGTTTTTTCTCTGAACCAACGTCCATCCAGAGGATTCATCATTATTGTTTGGGATTTCTAGGTTTGAACGTTGAATCGGCCTGGTGTCAGTTGGAATCCCAGTTTCGTGAGAAGCTGAATCGATCTGTTCTTGATGAACATCATTAACTTGAGGAGACGTTTGATGTGCTCCATTGACTGTTCCATTACCTTTTTTTGGAAGGAGACAAAGCACCGGATGATCTCCCACCAATAAGAACTCAGTAGCTTCCTGTGTGGTGTCCTTCTGTAGAGGTAGTCTTATCTCCGCCGTCGCTAGTGTCGTGTCCGCCGTCTTGAACGGCTTGTCTTTTTGATCGCCATTGAGTTCGCCTTTAGGGTTTCCCTTTTTAGCCGCCATCTTTAATGGATGGAAATAGGTTTCTGTGACACTTACTCTGTACTCCAGTATGCAGCGGGTCAAATAATGTAATGCAACAGGTAAGTAGTGACCCGTTTCGATATAATAATAATAATAATAATAATAATAAGAGGAGGGTTCAAATGCCTTCACTTTTTGTGCCTCCATCATGTCTCCATTTTTAAAACTTTAATAACTCAAATTTTAAAACTTAAACGTCAGAATAAAACCGTTAGATGTGATCTATGTTATTTTCTCTATGTGCTCATAAAAAATTATCACATTTCAATTTTGCTTTTATGTGAATCAATAAGTTGAAAAATCAACGTCTAGAAATTATCCACATTAGTATACATTTTTACAAGCTCAAAATGACAACCAAAATAAAGTTGAAATGCCATAATTTTTTATACATGCATAGATAAATAATGGAGGCATGATGGAGACACAAAAAATGAAAGCATTTGAACCCACCTCTAATAATAATAATAATAATAATAAAGTTTAACGAGTGATATCATTTCCCGTATAATAATGCTTCCCCAAAATATTGGAATAAAGAGGTGGATTTTTATAAAGAAAGAAAAAAAATGTCAGATTTGAACTTTCAAATGATAAAAGTAACAACTATGCAATGAACCTATACAGAAAGGTCCAATACCTCAGTTCACAAAAATATGTTATAAGGGGCGCCATAACAACAAACCAATTTCGACACAAATTTTCATCGAGCATCTGCATTGATTTATTTTTATTTTTATTTCTAAACACACGCTGACAGTTCCTATGCTATTTTTTTAGGATGTAGTGTTATTTTATATTTAAAAAGATTTTTTTGAAGACATTGCTTTCTAACTATTTCTATTGATTTTTGTTTCTAACTTCTTAATAATAATTGCTAACATAACTACTAAAAACAATTAAAAATTAATTGTACGAGTGTAGAGGTTAAAAACTTCAAATTAATTTAATTTCTATTTGGTGCTTGACATGTTTTTAATTTTACTTGTGCAGATACTCCTACTGGATCACTTTATGCTGTTATGCATTATAACATTTGGACATGTATTATTTACTAACTTTAGTAGTTTTTCAATTTGGGACTAATTGACAAAACCAACACCCAGTGCTTGACCATTTTTCTTTTCCTTACAGAAAATCCGGATTCAACAACATCCATTTGGGACAGATTAATCACTATCACAAAAATATCAATAGCCAATAGCCTTTCTCCTAAGCTGGTGATGATTATTATAAGATTTTTAAAATGTAAGCTTTGATATGTTGTTTGAATCAAGCAGAACTCAATTAGCATAGAAAATATTAAGAAAACAAGAAGAACAATATATATGTTTTATGCAGTGTTCTAAATAGCGCGCTATAGCGTTTTTGGACCCTAAACGCTAAGCTATGACATCAAAATGCGCTAATTGAGCTACGGCCGCTATAGCGGTAATAGCGGTCCGCGCAAATAGCGCGCGCTATGCATAATGGGTTTTTTAGGAAATTAATATGGGCTTTAAATAAAGACCCAAACAAGTTAAATAAAAGCTCAAACCGAAATCAATTAAAAACTTTGTTGCTACAGATCTTTTAATTTGCCCAAACCAAGAAGGAAACCCTTGTCTAGGTTATTTTGAAATTTGAATAGAAAAAAAATAGATTATGTCATGAATCATGATACTTAAGATATTTTGAATAGAAAAAGTTACTTTGGATATTTTGCACCGCAATTTGAACTTTGTACTGGTTCAATATGAATATTATAATTTCTTAATTAATTTGATGTTATTTATTGTTCTATGAGACTTTAAATAATGTTGATATTTAGTACAAATATATAATATAATTTTTATAAAAAAAAAACGCTATGTAGCATAGCTTCCGCTATAGCTATGCTATTCGCTATGGCAGTAGCCTTCCCGCTATGACGCTATAAACGCTATTTAAAACATTGGTTTTATGAATAAAATGCATTTCAATAATCGTAAATATAATTATGGATCAATACTCAATAGGAATTAATGACAATCACAATTGACAGAATTGCACAAATTCTAGAAACAAAATTGTCCTTTTCCAAGAACTTTATTGCTTGCCAAAATTCCAAATCGTCTGTTCTGATTACTTACATCAGTGCTATGTTTGGATGACACAAGAATAGAGACTATTCTAGAATAAAAGCTATTCGGAATAGCAATGTGCATCCAAACAACATTTTTGCTATTCAGAATAGTTAGAATAGCTGCTATTCTCTATTCCTTGTAAATGTTGGAATAACTACTATTTAGAAATGTGAAATGAGAGAAAAAAATGTTTATTTTTTGGATTTCCGCCAACACAGTTCCGAAAAGACAAATTTGATACCACTTTCCGCTATCTCCACGTCGGTGACAATTCATTTGAGATCCCACTTGCATATCTTTTCTCTTAATTAGCATCTTGTTAACACTATTCTTTATTGGTTACAACTATTCACTATTCCAGATATACAATCCAAACAACATTTTTACTAATCCGAATAGCACCATTTTCACGCTAATCTGAAAATCACTATTTTTTCCCTATTCTCATTTACTATTCTAAAATTTCGCTATTCTAGCTATTCTAACTATATCCAAACGTAAAATAATCTCTTAGAAGTTAGAAGTATCATCCCGAATTTACAAACATTATTGGACCTTCCAGAAGAACTATAAAATAATTTACAATATTGATAACTTCATCTATAGCCCTTTGCAATCCAAATTCAGATCCAGTGAGATACCTGACCTGGTAGAGATCTAAATCGTTTATTTTAACTTGATATGAATCTCAAAGACCTCTCCGTGCATCTAAAGTAAGCTCGAAAAGAAATCGTTCTGCTGGGATTCCTGCAACTGAGGGGATACTCTTGCAATCCTACAAAATGTGAAAAAGACTGTTCTTTTTGGTCCGTAAATTAAATTAGATTAGTTAAATAATGCATCAAACTAATTACGAGATATCATATGCGCTTGCAAAATGTATAATTCAAATGCCTCCCCACATTTAGGTTTGTGAAATTGGCGACGTGGACAATTCCTGTACCTTGATTTTTGAACCTAGTATTGTCTATCAAAACATTTTAACATGTTGTGATTCTTTTAACATATGCATACAAATTGGCATGCATTTATATATGTACTATGAATTAATATTTTTGTTTTTAAAATCTAAATAGTTGATCTGAACCATTCAGATGTAATGATTTTTTTACTATCTAAAAGAAATAGTTATTTTAAAAAAAATATATCACTACTTCTAAAGATTATGTTAAATGGTTCTGATTGATTGTTTGGACTTCAAAAATGAAAATATTGGTCCATAACTACAAACCAATATCCGTTATGTATAGTCCTGTAGCATCACTCATCTTTTCGAGTCGAGACATTAAAAAGCCGAAATTTTTATTTTTAACATTTTAAAGAATTAAATTAATAAAATAACCACCGTTTCTGGTCAATTCCATATTTAACACGGCCGCAGAACACCGGAGCGGACCCATTTGGGGGCCGCCGCAGAATGCCGGAGCGGACCCTGGTCTTTTTTTTTTTTTCTGATTCTGAATTTGATTATGGTTTTGTTTTGGAAATTTTTATCAAAAATGTAACGTTTGTCTGGAAGTTGTGTATAATTACTTATATTTGAAATGTCGTTTAATCTGAAATTGTTGTTCGTCGTTTGTTTGATCAAAAGAAACATTACAATAGAACAAGGAGCCATATAAAGAAGCATACAATAGAACATGCGAATGTTATCGGAAATTACAAATACGTCTAATTAACCGAAAATAAACAATAGTTTTACAAGTACAATTAGAAAAACAACATTAACTCTCAATCTCGTGCAGCCCGAGCAGCTCTGTTTTGTCTTTCTTGCGTATCTCGGCCGGCTTGGTGTCCTCTTCTCCTATTATGCAGAACATCCATCCACATCGGAATTCTGTTGTGCTGTCTTCTGCCCACAGTAATATTTTTTTTCTCTGGGACAAGGACCGGGCCATCGTGTGGAGGCCATTCCGACTGATTTCCATAAACATGCCATTGTGCGCTCCATGTGTTGATCAGTGTAGGGATGTGATAATAGTGACTTACAAATACGCTAGGGTCGATGCCTCGGAGACGACACACGGACAGAACATGAGAACACGGTATTCTCTCCAATTGAGGCTTCTGGCACGTGCAAGTTACCGTGTGATCATCCCCGATTATCACCGTGTATTTGTAATTGGCCTTGGTAAACCGACCAGAATCGTCAGGTATGAAAGCGTGAACTCTCTCCTGTGTGGCGGTTACCTCGAACTCGTTGTTATTTCCAAAGCCCCCCAGCGTCTTCATTTTATCGGACCTCTCGAACCGTTTGTTGATCAGCTACGAAAAATTAAAAAATAATGAAGAAGTCAGATATTTTTTTTAACAAACTTCATTAAAAATTATGAAGAAATAACTACAAATAAAAGTACCTTATGCACACGACACGAGAATTGCTGACCTTGACTGACTTCCCATTCCGCTTTGGCCCTCCTTTGCGCAAACCATGTCATACATTTGTAAAATGTGTCTTCAATTATTGCTGCAACCGGTAGCCTACGAGAGGACTTGAAGACCTTATTAAGCGACTCAGACCCGTTTGTAGTCATGATGCCCCAACGGTAACCACCGTCCAGTGCTTGGAATATCTTCCATGGTTTGGGGCACTCGTTCTCATCTTGATCCAAATACTTACCCACACCGTCCAGCCAATTGAGGGCAATGTCACATGCCTGCCCCATTGCTTGCATTCCTTGCTCGTACCTCCTCATCTTCCTCTTAGCCACACATATTCTAAAAAAACGGATTGCCTTATCACTGCAACCGTTCTTCTTCATGTTCTCGGCTATGTGAGTAGCACAAAGACGGTGAACACATTGATCCTCATCCTCCTCGTTCCACCCCATATCATCTTGTCTAAACACCTTCTTGATACCATTTCTCCTATCAGTGATGACACACATGAATCTGGAGCGGATTACATTGATCCTCAACCATTTCATGAACCACGCACAATCGTCATAACTCTCTGATTCTACCAGTGAAAAAGCCAACGGGAGGAGCTGATTTTCAGCATCGTACCCGGTTGCAATCAACAGCTTGCCTATGGTTAAAACCCATTTTGTAAGAGCCGAAATCAACTAAAATAAATAAAGTGAAGACAACCAAATTAGTTACCTTTATACCGGCCTGACAGGAAACATGCATCAACTGTGATGATCGGTCTGATATGTTGAAAAGCAGCTATGCACGGTCCAAATGCCCAAGCCGCCCTATGAAAATACCTCCATGGTCCAGGTTCACCAGTGGGATATGAGGTCACCTCAAACAATGTTTCTGTCAATAAATTAAAAAAAATAAGTTCAATTTTTGATTGATAATGAAATAACGTAAAAATTGAAGGAACAATGTAGTACCTGGGTTGCTTCTTTTCATTGCCTCCAACAATGGAACTACAAGAGCGTATGACCCCTCCCAACTGCCAAATTGACGGGCTATTGCCAACTCACGGCCACGCCATAGTTTGTTGTACGCCGGTATCTGACCGTTGTACTTTTCAGCAACAGCAATTCGGACAGCCTGAATACTCAAGTCGACATCGTTCCTCATGTGAGCGGATATACACTCGGCAACCATAGCAGCTGACAACTGGGCGTGATCTGTTCTTGTCGCATCCGCGTGGCATGAATGTTGTGTTGGGCATTTGGAGACACGCCATTGTGTTCCATAACCGGTGGCCTTTGCGAGTATGTACCACCCACAGTAACTGTCCTTGCACTTGAACCTCATTCTTGTGCGGTCACTGTGCGTAGGTATTAACTCTTTGTTGCAAAGGATGTGAAACCTGGCAATTGCGCTCTTCATGTCCTCCTTTGAGTCATATGTTTGTCACTCGGACAATTCATTCTCAAAATCTGCTCTACTTCCAAACAAACCCGAATTGGCTTCCATAAACCCTGATGTGTCGTTGAAAGCATGAATCGGGTGCTGAACCCCGCGATCCATTATCTGAAACCCGCTATCCATCTTGAATTTCCTTGATAGTCCGAGCACAGGCCCGGTATCTTCCTGGTCAGAATAATCGCTCATACCCTCGGGATCAATATGACCCCAATTCTCCTCTGCCTCTAGTATTTCCGGATCCACTTCTTCATCAGATTCATCCGGATTACAAGTTTGACCCCAATGAGCGGTCCGACTAGATGAAGGGTGGTCAGTCTGGGATGGGGCCCGACGGGAGGGTCGGTCCCTCTGAACTGGGGCCCGACTACTGGACGGTTGGTCAATTTGGACAGGGGATGGACTAGAGCCGGATGAGTTACCCCGACTACGACCCTGGATTAACCTCTGAACTGGGTTCGAACGCCGGGCTCTGGTAACCTCCACATATAGGTCAATTATCTTGTATGCACCCCCAGAAAAACTCATGGTTTGGTTATACAATACCTGCCAGACTCCCTCATTCTGAATTGGAAATAGTTGGAACCAGGTTTGTGCCGAACTAGTCGGCATGCTAATTTTGGCATCAATTTTAAGGTCATACTGACCCTGATCCAACCCCAAATTCCCACATATACTTGATTTAAGTCCCAAATAATCCGTACCTGGCAATACCGGGATCACAGTAACGGGTCCAATACTGTAGTAAACCCCATTAGGACCTGTTAATACATCCCCACCAGTGTAGATGGATACCATAAGAGCCATTTTTCAATTCAATACAGAAGAAACCTACAATTAAAAATTAACTAAATTAATTAATTTAAATTAATTATTCTAATTAAATTATTGCTAAATTAATTATTCTAATTAAATTATTAATCTACTGAAATAAAAATAAAAAATTTAAAAGAAGAGAGAAAAAACTTACAGATCAGAGCTAACTCAGGAGAAAGAAGGTGTGAGAGTGTGGAATGAAATGTTGCTGTCATTTTCGGGATATGAAGACCAGGGTCCGCTCCGGCATAGTGCGGACCCGGGTCCGCTCCGGCATAGTGCGGCCCCATATGGGGGTCCGCTTCGGCATACTGCGGCCTCCCCCAAATGGGTCCGCTCCGGTGTTCTGCGGCCGTGTTAAATATAGAATTGACCAGAAACGATGGTTATTTTATTAATTAATTTATTTAAAATGTTAAAAATAAAAATTTCGGCATTAAAAAGAGACCAATCTTGAAAGGAGATAGATCACTGTTAATTTGACATGCTTTTTTATATTTTTCATGTTTAAAAATAAGTATTTTAGTCAAAATTTGATCTGAGAAACTCCGCAGCATTGTATAGAAGATGCTATCATTTGAACATTGTGGAAAACAGAAATAAAACAAAACCACCATGGATTGCCCAAACCCCTTTAAACTCCTGAAATTAAGAAGTGCACAGAAAGTCCTGAAACTAAACCAGATACAGTGATACTTTGCTGATTAGGCCCCAAACCTCTAGACAACATAGCAATAAATGGACATGTTCATATCAACTGTTTCTGAGTCAACACGAAGTATTCACCAGCTTCCTTGTGAGGCTACTCTTCACACTTGAGAACTGGAACTAAACCTAACTTACTAATGCTAACATAACTATACAAAATCACAGAAGTTACACTAGTTCAGGAGATTAGGCAAGCTTAGCTCCAAGAAACAATAAGGAATTTTTTTTGCCACCGACCATGGTTTTTTACATACTTCTGAAAACAACTATATTGCAGTTGAAACCACGGAGCCTACTTCTCTACATTACCAGATAGAAATGTTTTCAATTGTCTGCTGCAGGTGATGAATCAGCTGGGATTCTATTATACAACTGATATAATAATGTCGACTTCGACATCTGGGGCTCTCTCTCTAAAACTGAAATCACGTCCTTCATAGAGATGATCCTTGCAACCTTTGGACTCTGTGACCCAAGTGGACCCCCCTCACCCGGCCTTCCCATACCACCTAAACGAATATATCAAATAATCAAACTACCACTCTTTCGAAACAATAACAGTCATACAACAAATAAAGCAATCATGTAAATAAAAAATGAGAATCAGAAAAAAAGAGGAAAAAGAAAACAAACCAGGGCTTCCCTGGCCCCTGTTTTCAGCCTCCTGCTGTTCCTTTGACCCTTTATTGAATTTAGGCCCGGACTTGGTAGCACTGGATTTTCCAGTCTGCGAGGACGGACCCACATCAAGACCCTCACGCTTCTGGCGAGCCTGCTCTGCCATCAGCTGCCATTTTGAAAGCACATCATCTCCACCAACCGCAGCCCGTGCTGCCACATTAGCAGCTGTTGTCCTCATCTTGTCATCCTCTTCCTTGTTCACCTTTTTTGCATTAAGGCCCAAAAAAAGAAAGAAATTACCATCAGCAGGAAAACATAACGAGGAAGCAAGCTAAGCATCAAATTTACTTATTAGCAGATATTATGGGTCATGCCTCATTTTTGGAAAACAGCTACTTTATTAACAATTGCCTAAAAGTCCCAAAAGTGATAGCATCGAGAGATTAAAAACTTGATACATTTAAGCTAGAAATAATACTAAAAGCAATATTTAGCTTTTGGGAGAATGTGCAAAGACAATACAAAGCCATAAGTGCAGATTTCCTACATAAATTGCATATGCATGTAACCTTCCATGCAGATAAATATTTACTACAATTTTTAAGTGCAATTTTCCTGCATGAATTAGATGTACGTGTGAAGTTCCATGCAGATGAGTTTAGCTGCAGTGAAAGTACTTCATGCAAGAGACATGAGCTAAGAAAATTAATAAAAATGATCTGATATCATATGAGCAATGCTACTACCTTAACATTCTTAGAGCCACGACCGTCATCTTTGTCTTTCTCAGTCTCTGAATTTGTGTTCCCCTCCGCCTAGAAAAGAGAATTTTCCGGTTATTGTCATAATAAAAAATATCAAAAAGAAAAATACCAAGTGAAACAACCTCATTTTGTTTCTTGAGCTTCTCGGCTTCTTCTGCCTGCTTCTGGTCCCAATCTTCCTTTGCCTTTTTGTTCACCATCAGAATGTGTTGGTGCACATCTGATGTGACAGCAATCCGATGCGCAGTTTTTTCTATGTCAACCCTCTGCACAAAATAAATGCAGCACTCTCATTCACTGGGCAAACAGAATTCATTCGTTTGAGAGAACAAAAAACCAAAAACTGACCTGCTTTGAGAACCTAACTAGATTACCAATCAAACCCTTCAGTCGCTCCTCCACACACTGACAAAAGAAAATTTTCACACGATTGTCAATATACCATAGAAGACAGGAACACAAGAGCTAAAAATCTACCTTCAAAAGGCTCATCTATTCAAAGGAACTCATTACCATTGACAAACAGCGCTCCACATCATTGCCTATACCCTTCAAATTGCATTTTGCCACTGCAACGAGAAAAAATAATTAATTTAATTTCCTTATATTCTCCATAGTAAACAAAAGGATAGATCTATGCCTACTTTGAGGATAACACGTCATACACCCCATAAAGCATCCACACTGATAATTCAAACTTAAAATTTCAAACAATAAAATGCAAACCAATGATCTCACTTTACATCAAAAGAAAATCTGCATATAGATTATAACAAAATTGTAGAACTTAAAAGAGTTCATTATGTTGATGTTTTCCTTGTGAATTTGGAATTAATTCAATTTGTTGATTTCTGCCTTTTGATCTTGTGATGTAGAGTAAGATAAGCTTGCATTTGAGTTTGAAGTCAGAATTTTTATATATTAGCACCAAAGTGTCACTGTGAGAAAAATTGCAGCCCCTTGTTTCCAAAAAAAGACCAACATCATAATTTTAAAGTCAGTTTGCTCTAGCCTGTAAAAACTTACATATTTCCATAAGCTTCCTATGAAGGGGACCTTTTTGCAAAATTAACTTATCTTCTTCTTCTTGTACCACTCTCCTGATCGCTTCTGAGACTTTTGAATCTTCTTTTGGGGCAGAAAATAGTTGCTCTTCTTCCTCCTATAAAACAAAAGAATCCTGTTCATCATAAATCTCAAAAGCTCAAATTTATTAACAAAATGCCCATGTGAGACCCAATTCTTCCTCTCCGTTCCCTTCCCTTTACTCCCACTCCTTTCTCAATTGATTATTAGTTTTTCTATGCATTAAACCTCTTTTGGATCTGCTTTTTACGAGTACTGAAATCCCTCTGTTACATTTTGCAATCAAAGTTTCGTAGATTGTTTTTCCCCAACTAATACCATTTTGCCTGACTACGATTTTTGCCCCAACTAATACCATTTCTGTGCATTAAACCTATGATTTTGAATGTTTATCTAATTGATACAAATTAGAATACTGTGTACCAGATGGTTATTAACTATTAAAAAGAGTTGAAGACAAAGCACTCATATTTTTCTGATTTTCTTGTTTCATCTTTCCTGGGCTCTAGACGACATTCAACTAATGATATACTTGTATTTTGATTGTAATAGTTTATCCAGTTTCTCATACAACTACTTTTCCTCTTAATTATTGCCTTGTTGAGTTGTTTGTAATTATGCTATAAGTGTGCAACTTTTTTTTTCCCTTTTGCCCGAACGATCGCTTAAAAGTCAAATGATTCATTAATCTAATGTGCAAAAATGTTAATAACTCAACAAGGCATATCCTCAACAATAACTTCTTTTTAAAAGTCAAATGATTTCATAATTACTGTTGATGAAAACTTATGAGAAGAATAGATGAAAATTGACAAGAAAAGTTTCACTATTTTGCTGAAAAGGAAAGTAACAAAAATTAGACTGGATTATGCATAAAACACAACAGTAGTGTGACAAATTGGCTGCTAGAATGAATTAGATTGAGAAGTATTTTACAATGTTGCCTAATTAGTCCATAATATACCTGTAAAATCTTGAATTTGATTCATCTAGTCTAAAATTCTTGAATATTGGATGAGAATTTGAACTAACAAATATACCTGGAAAAAGTGATTATCAGACCTCAAATCTGAAATAGTAGTTGTGTACTTCTGTTGTTAATTATTGATTTATATTGAGTAATATGGAGCAGCTTATTTTAATACTTCAAGAGTAAACAGGAGGGAGGCAGGAGGGGAAAATTGATGCCCACAGGGGCATTTTGTTAATAATGTTGGAAGAGGGGTATTTCGTTAGGTGGTTTTGGAAAGGAGTGCATTTTATAAAATTGTCATGTTTCTTTGAAGAGCAACCTGTTGTCCAATATAAAATAACACTGTGAATAAGAAGTAAGAATATGCATTCCGTAAGGTGAACTGAGGAAAGAAAGATGTCATTACACAGTCATCTCTAAACACCAAAATGACAGTGCTGTTTGCAAGACATGCAGATTTTTTAATGCAAAATGTGAGTTACAAATGATGAGCATCATTCAGTGAAGGGAAGTTATCGATGGGATCAAATATTATTCTAGGGCTGATGTGAACCTTCTCTTATTTCTCTCGTCTTTGGAGGTAGGCCTTTTTTAATTTGCTTCAGGACCCAATATCATATATAAATGCATAATATCCTTTGCATTGGCATCATATCTTCACATTTATAGAAGACATTTATACAAATGATGAGCATCATTCAGTGAAGGGAAGTTATCGATGGGATCAAATATTATTCTAGGGCTGATGTGAACCTTCTCTTATTTCTCTCGTCTTTGGAGGTAGGCTTTTTTTAATTTGCTTCAGGACCCAATATCATATATAAATGCATAATATCCTTTGCATTGGCATCATATCTTCCCATTTATAGAAGACATGCAATTGTAAGTACCCTTGATGAACTGTTTTTCTGGTAACTACAGACTAAATTACCAAAATATAGAAAAGTGAGTACCCTTAAATTAACCCCGCTGACAGCAGTGACATCATTTAATTGCTCGATGCTTTGATCGAGAAATGCTCCACCTGTCTTCTGCTTCTTGCTGAACAAATATAGTAGAATATTTACAAAAAAATATTAGAATCAAATACAAAGACATGCAATATTTGTAGTTACTGTAATAATGAAACAAGCTATGCTTGCCAGTGTAGCTCCTGCCAAAGTAAAATAAGTAATAGGAGAGCAAAAAAGAGCAGCAGAGAGTGAAACAATAGGTGGTACAATCTACAGAGATTAGTGAGTTTGAGATTAAAACCTTGCGGGAGGAGAAGTGCAAGCCTCAGCTGGTTTCTTTTGGCCAACAGATGGTTTCTTCGAAGGAGCCTTTGTAAGCCCTGACAATGGATGGTGCGGTCCACTAGATGCTGCCTAACAAATACAATAGGAAATAGTTGAAAAAAAATACGAAGAGAAAACAGGGAGTGGTACATTAAGCTTCAGGCTCTAAAAAACCAGAACTGTAAACCAATAATGCACTGGTTGAGGCATCTACCTATTATGCGCTAGATGTACATCCGTCTTTTTTTTTTTTTTTTCCGATTTTAGGTTTTGCATCAGAAACACTGATTTATTAAAATCAACATACCGCAAATAAACAAGAAGAGTATGCCTACTATATAAGCTTTAAATGATTGAAATTATTATGTTTTTCTTATAAAAAATTAAACTGTAACACTTCATGATTTCAATAGCCTTAATAAAAAAAGGTTTCCAAATCAGAAACAGATATTGCATAATCTAATTATTATCTACTTTAACTTATTCCGATTAAATACATGACCTGACATGCACTGGACTAGACCCCGACTCAAACTCAATAATGTTTCTCTTCCCAACAGAATTGGAAAGCACCGAAAAAAAAGGACAAAACAATGACACACCGGCATATTAGATTCTGCACGGCTCATCTGGTGGCCAGTGGCCGAGACCTGACCTGGTGGGCCCGTCATCCCAGTGCCTGGCCCAGGGCCTATCCTCTGAGGTAACAATTTCCCTAAAAACTCATCCCTGGTGGGTGCAGGTCCTGCTCCCATTGTCTGCTTCTGTTGCAATGTACCAACAGCAGCTGTTTCAGGCTGCTCGTGTTTCACATAAGCTGGCCCAAAAGTTGTTCCAACATTCCGCCAATTGTGTTGGCCCACTTGTCCGGGACCCATCCCCTGAGATTGTGAAGTTGGTGTTCTGAGAGATGGAGTGGCGTTTCCAGGTCTGATTATGTAATAACCACGGCAGTAATGAAAGTTAAGTGAAGACAAACGGAGGTTACAATTAAAAAGTATAGCAAAAGATTAGAAAGTTCAGATATTATTTATGCCTCACCTAGGAAAGGAAGGTCCAAACATCCCAATAGTTGTATGTGCGCCTTGCGGTCCATGCTGATGCGGTGGTCGAGTGAGCTGTTGCATTGATGGGGACACCAAGCTCGGCCGGTTTGGCATAGATTGTGGGCCCTTTGGCTCCAACTTGCTCTCTGTTTGCAACTGAGCTGGAGAGGGAGATTGGCCCAGTGAAACTTTTTGAGTAGTTTGGAATCCACCAGGATAAAACTGCGGAGTTGTGGCCTGACTCAGTAAGGAGTATTGGTTAGGATTTGTGCTTGGGGCTGGGCTAGGGTTGGAGTTCGATGTTGCCCCTGTACTTGTGCTTGTGCTCGAGTTAGTGTTTGGGCTTGTGGCAGGTTTTGTCGCTTGAGCTTGCATCTGTCAAGGTAAAGAAGCACTTACCATTCAAGCAATACAAACCATGAAGAATATATGTACTTGTACCAGCTGGAATTAAAAAATTCAGCAAGAATATATGTACACTGAAGTATACTAACCTGCATATGTACTGTATGAGCCGCTTGCCTAAGCATTTTGTCTCCAACAATATTCCTTATCACCCTCAAAAAATCCTCTTTGCTAACTTCATTGCTCTGTAAAGAAATAGACCAGAAAGCATTTACTATAACAAACTAGGCAGATTTCACTTTGGCTGCTTGACCACTACAGGGCAGCTGGAGAATTTCAGAAAATCAGAAATATACAAAAATAGAAAAACATAAATATAGAAAATTAAGGGTCAGATTGGAAAAGGAAGATGTAGTATTGCATATAAAACAGCGTTTATTAGATAGCAAAGCACAGTATGGGTCCTAACAACTTAATAATACTGACAGAAACTATGCATTTCCAGGTTTCTCTTTTTTATTAGGTTGAATTGAATGCACAAGACGACCACCAAAAAAGCAACAGACAAATCAGATGGCTGCTAGGCTAGTCCTTCTATGTTCTTATTTAGCTAGGTATTGGAACAGAACCTAAAAAAGAAGTGCTCAGGACAAATGTTACGAGCTCCATGTTATAGCGAATTTACTTGCGAAAACCAGTACGTCCTAAATTCAATCAGAACATATTAACAGAATTAAACAGGTCTGGTTAATTTTTTTTTAATAATGAGTAGATAAATGCATAACTATTAAATAACTTTTAGTTATTATGCATATTAAAGGAAAATTACATGAACAAAGATTTCTCAGCACTAAGCAACTTAGCCTGACAGGAAGCTTCCTCAAATACAAAATTTATACAAAAACAACTGAAGGAAAGACAAACCACCTGAGTTGCTTACTTTAAACCTGTCAAGTTATCTTATTGGCACCGAGTTCCTAAATCAATTACTCTAATAAGAAAGATTATCCCAACATAACCTAATTTGAAAATTTTGTCCTTGTTAAACTGAATTATTTGGAAATATATCAAAAATCAAAGCTAACAGACCCTTAATTCAGAAAAAATTTGCTGAAGCTGCATATCCCTATCCTTGTCCAGATGAGGTCGCAAAATAGGCATCAGCATATGGAAAGGTATTGTAGGTGCAGCTGCAGCTTTTTCTATCTTCTTTGAGGCACTAACAGGGTTGACACCTTGTGCTTGCGGGTTTGTCATCTTCAAACGGGTCTGTGTCTGGGTCTTACTACTGGGCAGTTTGGTACTTGCATCTGGGTTACCGCCAACCATTTTATTTTGATCTGATATCCCTTTTCCTTGTTCGATTTGTTGGTTTTCAAGAGTAGGATTTTGACCTGAAGTTTCCCGCATCTCACCAACTTCATTCTGTCTTGGAGCCCCTTCTTGGGAAATTCCAACTGTGTACGAATTGCACGGAGATAAGAAAGGCGTACCATTCTTATGCCTAAAAGTCAAAGTTAGGGCTAATTTTTCTTTTTTTCATTTAACAAGGAAAACCATAAATTGCAATACCAAGTATCAGATAATATCATCCTGACCAGTATTGGATACATTACTACACCAATTCCAGCACAGAGCCCTATTCCTTCTATTTTATTTCTTGGTATATTTGGTTTGTGCTCACTTTGGATTATCTAAAGAGATTCATGGTTGCTGACTTGTTCATTATTCTCTTTTCTTTCTTTTATTTTATTTTTTTCATTTACAGCCTGTTGTATTGATATTCAAAGTTACCACTAACCTCAACACGCAACAAATCATGCGTTATAGTAATCTTTAAGAAAAGTTAATGCAGTTTACCAGTGTCGGAATCAGAAGGCCCAGCGATGGTATCCAGGTCACCTCCAATGTCACGGTTAAGTGCTGCCGTGAATGCCTCAACATCTGCACCAGAGTGCATACTCTCATCCTGCACACAATTTAAATTTAGCTTTATCCAAGCGAATAAATTAACAAAAACAACAAAGCACCACAAATTAGATTAAATGAACAAATTTGCAGTATATGACCGACATCATCTTCTTCGAGGAGCTTGACAATTGATGGATCCATCTGAATTGACCTGTGGGCCCCTGTTGAGAATAAAAATAGTTAAGAGGGGTAAAATTGCAAAATAGAAAAAGTAGTAGGAAATTACAATTGGTACCTTCAACGGTAAAATAAATTCTAAAGGGTATAAATACCCCATATTAGAGATTGTAAAACATAACAAAATATTCAATATCAATAGAAAATACTCAATACAAAACAAATACCCTTTCTCATAAAAAACTTCATGGTATCAGAGCAACATATAACCAATATCCGATAATCCATAAATCATACCAAATCCGATAATCTGTTCTATAACCAATATCCGATAATCTGTTATATCAGTTCATATCTATACCAAGAAAAATCATAAAAAAACCTTTGTGCTCATCATATACCCGCGACTTCCAGAAAATCCCAAAGAACTCAGAAACAATACCAGGAAAAATTCAGACGGAAACCAGTACCAAAAGCAAATACCAGCAACTATACCAGCATAGGTCTAGGGCTGAATCAATACCTCAAAAATACCAACAAATACCAGGAACCTAATATCAATACTGTTCTTATCAATACTAGAAGAAATCAGCAAAAAGCCCACTGTTTTTTATCGGTACCAAAAACCAGAAAAAAAAAACCAGATTAAACCAGAAAAAAAACAAGAAAAGCAAAAAAAAAAATCAGATCCTCTCTTGTGATCGATTGTACCACATTAAACCCTAACCTTAGATCTGAGAAGAGAGCAGCCTCAACACCGATGAAGTGTAGTAACTGTTAAAAGGAGGGCCATGGACTCAATCGGTGTTGGTTCCTTCATCCTAATCTCCGACAAAAGTGGTGGAAGGAGAAAGGCGGAGGTAATCGGGGGCGTAACCCTAAGGGGGAGAAAAAACGCGCTTTCGTTGGAGCGGCGCAGTCTCACGAACAAGAAGAAGAGAAGAAAGAACGGTTCGGAAATAACGGGTCTGGATCCGATTCTGGAGCAACCCGCGCTGAAAGAGGCTCTTTTCTCTCAACTCAGTGGGCTGCTGCAGCCCAAAACAGGTTTTTCGAAAGCCCAGCTTAATTTAAAACCTCATAACAGCAAAATAAAATCAAGCCGAAGTCAAGATTTATATGTTATATCAAATAGAAAAAGCATTATAAGTAGGGCTGCTAATGAGCGGGCTTCGGTTCAAACTCAGCCCTGTTCAACAGTTAAATATGAAGTATCCAGTCCATGATCGGTCCAAATATGAAGAGTTTTTGTCCATGATCAATTCGTCCAATTTTGTCCAAAAATTATTCATGATCATTACTTACTCAGTTCGGAAAACGTTTGTATAGACAACATACGAGTATTTGTATAGACAACATATGGACAATAGCCAAATCGACTTATCAACAACATTACAAATTTTGTATAAAACAAAACCTAATAAAAAAAAATCAAAATTAAACAAAAATGCAATGACGGGCCTACCTACGAAGTACTAACAGTGTTAGTCAGTACAATCTATTTTCTAACTACGGGGCAATTGATTCATGTTTGTCAGTTTATTTTTCCAAAAAAATTATGACATATAATAATGGAGGTATCCATTACTGCTACAATTGGAGATTGATGTACTCTTCTTCAATAAATTTTGATTCCATTTGTTTCATAAGCTCACACAACACAACATGCTTCAAATGTGTATTTATAAAATTAGGCTTCAAAATTAAACCAAAATTTCTCTCTTCCTCACAAAGCTAAAGAAAGCAAAACAGGTTTGTAAAAATCAAATTCATTCCTACTGAAAGTTACTACAGTACAATAACAAATAATCAAGATTATACTAGAACCTCTCCTCATCTAATTATCATATGTAAGATTATACTAGAACCTCTCCTCTATCTAATTATCATATGTCAGCCCATTATTCCTGGTCATAGGTATACTTGATTTTCTTCGCCTTAGGCTGAATTTTACCAACCTGCACATCAATATTACAAGAAAACATTATCAAAACACTTAAAAGGTTCAAAAACAAAGATTTATAAGATAGTTGAGCAGATTAGTAACAATCTTAAAAAATTAAAAGAACAATAAAACATTTTCCTGTTTCCATCCCTAAAGTTCCAGAGTTCCCATTTGGTTTCCTAACAACATCTACCAGTTGATTCCATCACATTTCAGTAAAAGACAAATTAAAAATAAAAAAAATGCGCAGCTAAAAAGCCCAGTGAGTGACTGGTATAACAATTGCAACCCACCTCTAAACTTGAATGATTCCATGTATAACAATTGCAATTGCTATGTTATACATGACAAATTAAGTTACAACTGGTGTTTGATTCCATTTGTTCCTCTCTGTGAGCCAAGCGATATTTGGTCCCACATTAATTACATGAATTTGTGGTTGATGTAAGATTGGATTTGGTTAAGTAGGGAATCAGGGATGATATGCTATGCTATGCTTGAAAATGACAAGTATGTATATATCAATATCTTAACAAATGCTGGTACTTGTACAGAGCTGGACACATATACGACATGATGCAGATAATGTTATGTGATGTATGATAATTAATATGAACAATATCAAATTGTTATGTGAGCTGGACACATAAAAGTTTGTTTTCACAGTATTATCTGAACTTTTATAAACCACTAAAAGTTTGTTTTTTCTTTTTCTTTTTGGAATATAGGCTGGAGAAAGATATCAGGTTCAGCTATTACTGGTACCAACTTGATTAGTATTTACCTTAAGAAGATGAGATATCAAGTTAAAGTCACTAGAGATATCAACTTGATTAGTATTAGTAAATATCAAGTTAAAATAACTAGAAATCAAGTATTACTATTACTGTTGAAAGTAGAGCTAACTAAATGATAATATTTACCTTAAGAAGAGGAGATGGTATTTACCTTTAAGTTACCCGCATGAATGGACCGAATTGGTTCAAGTCAAAGCCACCGTCAATGGAGTTAAACCAATCTTTTGAACAAATAAGAGTCTCGATGGTTTCAGCATTCATAGAGTTGCGTGAGTGATCCGTCCATCGACCCGCTGCACTGAACGCCGACTCTGATACAACGGTTGAGACTTGAACCGCCAAAAAATTTCTTGCCATCTTTGCTAACATCGGGTACAAGTCCGAATTTCTTTTCCACCATTGAAGAATATCAAAATTTTCTTCATCAAGCTCCACTACAGCTTCTTCCAAATAGTTATCCAACTCGGATCTCCTTGGCCGCATATGACGTTTTTGAAACTTAAATTCAGATAATTTCATATTGAACTTCCTTTTCCCCAAGGAACTACTTTCCACTTGTGGGGATCCGCTACTTGTCGCCCGGTCTACATTGTACATGCTCGCGTATTCATCATAGCATTTTTTAAGTGATGAGCGCACATCATCCAATCTTTTATTGTACTCATCGGTCTCATCTCCATATGCAACTCTAAAAAAAAATTCAACATCTTCTAACT
Organism: Carex littledalei; assembly: GCA_011114355.1. Taxonomy (NCBI): domain Eukaryota; kingdom Viridiplantae; phylum Streptophyta; class Magnoliopsida; order Poales; family Cyperaceae; genus Carex; species Carex littledalei. Next base: position 2,017,368 of record CM022101.1, on the reverse strand, counting down.
TCGACCGAGGATCAAAAACACAAGCTAATATAAGTATCAAGTTTGGGTTTTCCCAATATTTGTTAAACTTTGGTTGCATCTTTTGTGCCAAGTTTTGCAAAGTTTGATTGAAATTCATATAATCCTCCAACAACATAGCACGAATAGTCCACACCTCTTTCATATACAAGTGTGAAGATGGTCGCCTCACAGTGGAGAAAGTCTTCGTAGCATCAAAGAATACCTCTAAAAATTTTGCCAACTCTTCTACCTCCTTCCACTCATCCGAACTAGGAACATCCATTAAACCGCTATCTTCAAACCTTAATAAGGCATCTTTGTATTTTAAAGCTTCTTTAACCATCTCGTATGTTGAATTCAATCTTGTTAGGCAATCTAGAGTCACACCCTTTTTAACTCCTAATTGAAGTTCTTTTAAGATATCATTGAAAAATTGGAGTCTCTTGCCACTCGAAGCTATTTGCCGCATTATATCTCTAATTTTCTTCAAAGCCGGTTGAATAACCTTCATACCATCTTGCACCATTATATTTAAGATGTGGGCTGCACATCTCATGTGCATGTGTTTCCCACCAAAAACACTTTTATGCCCAAATTTCTCCTCTATACTTTCTATCGCATTATCATTCACGGAACAATTATCTAGTGTAACCGTGAAAATCTTGTCTTCCAACTTCCATTCAACTAGAATTTTCTCAATTAAACTTGCAACCGCTGGACCCGAATGCGGGTAAGACATTTGTCTGAAACCAATTATCTTTTTTTGAAAGTTGAAGTTCTTGTCGATATAATGTGCCGTTAGGCACAAATATCCCAAATTCACACTTGATGTCCAAATATCGGCTGTGAAAGACACGCATGAATCTAACTCTTCGAACTCCTTCAATAATACCGCCAACCCCTTATTAAATACCTCCACACAGTCATTTCTTAAGGTTTGCCGCCCAACGGCTTTGTATTCGGGTCTAAGTGATCTCATAGTTGCTTCCCAAAATCGGCTCTCAATGACGGAAAATGGTATCTCGGCATCGATAAAAAGCAGTGTCATTAGGCTACGGGTCACTTCGGGATTAAATTTATAATTGGTTGTACCAAACATATCACCATCTTCACCCAATCCAAACTTTGCCCTTTCTTCTTCATTGATTTTGCCGCAAACATCTTTGATATGGCGACGCAAGTGTGTTGTTCCCAAATTAGGACCGGTAGGAAACTCCATGGAACAATGCTTGCACATGACTTTTGTTTCCAGTTTATCAAAATGATTCCACACTTCTGATTTCATTCGTGAATTTCTTACGACCGATCCACTCTCGGACTCAACACTAACATCGGGATTTTGGCTCTTGGATTGCGACATTACCTGTATAAGAAAACAACATTACCTGTATAAGAAAACATAACTTAGTAAAAACATGTGCTTTAAACACAAGCAAAACACAAGGAATCATGTACTGGTACTGAAAATGCACATGTGCTTTACATTGGTGCATATTAAATGCTACTTTGACTGGTCAAAATGAAAGCCAACCAGATACTTGACCAGATCTTGACAGTATTGTTTATTTGTTACAGTGACTGGTCATGGCATATGCTCAATCACCTACTGGGAATAGAGTATATATAACCAACTCTGATACACACAATTAGATACAAAAAAAAAAAAAAAAAATTTAAAGATCAACCAACTCTGATACAAAATCTATTATGATTTTGTTATGTTTTATGTTCCAGGAGCTTTTCACAGCAAATTGCAAACCGTGATTAAAAAAAAAAAAAAAAACCAATATTACAATCACAAGATTGCTTCAACTGATTATATTTAAATTATTGAGATTTAAAGGGGGATTTTGTCATTGGTGCATGACAAGTGAAAACAATTTGGTACTGGCATCTCAATTTTAAAGTCTTACCTCAAATAAAATATGAAACAAAATAAAAGAAATTGTGTTGTTGAAGTACTCCATGTACTACAATTTATAAAACAAAAACCAAATTAAATGAAATCCAACAGAAGCCAAACTTTGCCTAATAATCCAGAAAAATAAAACTTTTTAAGTACTGATAACCTAGCTCAGTGAGTACCAAAAATAAAAAAATTACAAATAAAATAAAGAGGGACAGAAAGTCTAAAAGAGTATATATTAATTGTGAATGTAGCTACCCCTTTCTAAATCTGAGGTCAAATGCAATTACTAAAATTATTCATATTGTGGTTTTTATTAGCCAAATTTCCATGCACAATGGTTGTCAGAACGAAGCGTTGGATGATACCAGACTGCTATGCATGGTTTGGATTTCCCATCGGATTCTTATATCTTAATCGCAAACCTGGAGAAGGATTCTTGCTTTGGTTGTTGGCTACCATTTTATCACCTCTGGTATTGTACTTTTATCTAATAATTAACTCAGAGACCCACAACCCGTTAACCCAACAGAGAGAACGAGGGAGAGCAAGGAAGGGGACGCTTACCAAGAATGGCGAGGAGCATGAAAAGGGTCAGGAAGAGGGGTCGGCAGCAAGGTCGTCTGGGAGAGAGGAGAGAGACACGCCTCTAGGATAAGCGGAGGGACCTCCTGGAATCGAAGATCGGACCGAGAGGGTCAGGAAGAGCCGGTGAAGAGAGGCGGAGTGGCAGAGAGGCGCAGTGGTAGAGAGAGGTCGCGAAGAGAGGGTGAAAGATCGATGAAGAGGGCAAGAGGCACTCAAACGGGGAGAGAGGCGTAACTAGGCTAGTAACCTATCGCTCAAACGGGCTGCTGTTCATGGACATCAAACGATCTGTTCACTTGATATCTGAACGGGCTGTTCATGGACATCAAACGGACTGTTCAACGATCTGTTCACTTGATACCTGTTCCGATCCGGTTCGTATTTAAGAATTAATTTGGACATGAACCGAACTTCGGACCTTGTTCAGATTATAACCCGTTCAATATCAGTTTGTTAATTGTTCAGCCCGTTTGTCCACGGACAGCCCTGTCCACAGACAAAAGAATCCTGTTCATCATAAATCTCAAAAGCTCAAATTTATTAACAAAATGCCCATGTGAGACCCAATTCTTCCTCTCTGTTCCCTTCCCTTTACTCCCACTCCTTTCTCAATTGATTATTAGTTTTTCTATGCATTAAACCTCTTTTGGATCTGCTTTTTACGAGTACTGAAATCCCTCTGTTACATTTTGCAATCAAAGTTTCGTAGATTGTTTTTCCCCAACTAATACCATTTTGCCTGACTACGATTTTTGCCCCAACTAATACCATTTCTGTGCATTAAACCTATGATTTTGAATGTTTATCTAATTGATACAAATTAGAATACTGTGTACCAGATGGTTATTAACTACTAAAAAGAGTTTAAGACAAAGCACTCATATTTTTCTGATTTTCTTGTTTCATCTTTCCTGGGTGCTCTAGACGACATTCAACTAATGATATACTTTGTATTTTGATTGTAATAGTTTATCCAGTTTCTCATACAACTACTTTTCCTCTTAATTATTGCCTTGTTGAGTTGTTTGTAATTAGGCTATAAGTGTGCAACTATTGCCCGAACGATCGCTTAAAAGTCAAATGATTCATTAATCCAATGTGCAAAAATGTTAATAAATCAACAAGGCATATCCTCAACAATAACTTCTTTTTAAAAGTCAAATGAATTCATAATTACTGTTGATGCAAACTTATGAGAAGAATAGATGAAAATTGACAAGAAAAGTTTCACTATTTTGCTGAAAAGGAAAGTAACAAAAATTAGACTGGATTATGCATAAAACACAACAGTAGTGTGACAAATTGGCTGCTAGAATGAATTAGATTGAGAAGTATTTTACAATGTTGCCTAATTAGTCCATAATATACCTGTAAAATCTTGAATTTGATTCATCTAGTCTAAAATTCTTGAATATTGGATGAGAATTTGAACTAACAAATATACCTGGAAAAAGTGATTATCAGACCTCAAATCTGAAATAGTAGTTGTGTACTTCTGTTGTTAATTATTGATTTATATTGAGTAATATGGAGCAGCTTATTTTAATACTTCAAGAGTAAACAGGAGGGAGGCAGGAGGGGAAAATTGATGCCCACAGGGGCATTTTGTTAATAATGTTGGAAGAGGGGTATTTTGTTAGATGGTTTTGGAAAGGAGTAGTGCAATTTATAAAATTGTCATGTTTCTTTGAAGAGCAACCTCTTGTCCAATATAAAATAACACTGTGAATAAGAATTAAGAATATGCATTCTGTAAGGTGAACCGAGGAAAGAAAGATGTCATTACACAGTCATCTATAGACACCAAAATGACACTGCTGTTTGCAAGATATGCAGATTTTTTAATGCAAAATGTGAGTTACAAATGATGAGCATCATTCAGTGAAGGGAAGTTATCGATTGGATCAAGTATTATTCTAGGGCTGATGTGAACCTTCTCTTATTTCTCTCGTCTTTGGAGGTAGGCCTTTTTTAATTTGCTTCAGGACCCAACATCATATATAAATGCATAATATCCTTTGCATTGGCATCATATCTTCACATTTATAGAAGACATGCAATTGTAAGTACCCTTGATGAACTGTTTTTCTGGTAACTACAGACTAAATTACCAAAATATAGAAAAGTGAGTACCCTTAAATTAACCCCGCTGACAGCAGTGACATCATTTAATTGCTCGATGCTTTGATCGAGAAATGCTCCACCTGTCTTCTGCTTCTTGCTGAACAAATATAGTAGAATATTTACAAAAAAATATTAGAATCAAATACAAAGACAAGCAATATTTGTAGTTACTGTAATAATGAAACAAGCTATGCTTGCCAGTGTAGCTCCTGCCAAAGTAAAAGAAGTAATAGGAGAGCAAAAAAGAGCAGCAGAGAGTGAAACAATAGGTGGTACAATCTACAGAGATTAGTGAGTTTGAGATTAAACCTTGCGGGAGGAGAAGTGCAAGCCTCAGCTGGTTTCATTTGGCCAACAGATGGTTTCTTCAAAGGAGCCTTTGTAAGCCCTGACAATGGATGGTGCGGTCCACTAGATGCCGCCTAACAAATACAATAGGAAATAGTTGAAAAAAAATACGAAGAGAAAACAGGGAGTGGTACATTAAGCTTCAGGCTCTAAAAAACCAGAACTGTAAACCAATAATGCACTGGTCGAGGCATCTACCTATTATGCGCTAGATGTACATCCCGTCTTTTTTTTTTTTTTTTTCCAATTTTAGGTTTTGCATCAGAAAAACCGATTTATTAAAATCAACATACCTCAAAGAAACAAGAGTATGCCTACTATATAAGCTTTAAGTGATTGAAATTATTATGTTTTTCTTATAAAAAATTAAACTGTTACACTTGATGATTTAAATAGCCTAATAAAAATAGGTTTCCAAATCAGAAACAGATATTGCATAATCTAATTATTATCTACTTTAACTTATTCCGATTAAATGCATGACCTGACATGCACTGGACTAGACCCCGACTCAAACTCAATAATGTTTCTCTTCCCAACAGAATTGGAAAGCACCGAAAAAAAAGACAAAACAATGACACACCGGCATATTAGATTCTGCACGGCTCATCTGGTGGCCAGTGGCCGAGACCTGACCTGGTGGGCCCGTTATCCCAGTGCCTGGCCCAGGGCCTATCCTCTGAGGTAACAATTTCCCTAAAAACTCATCCCTTGTGGGTGCAGGTCCTGCTCCCATTGTCTGCTTCTGTTGCAATGTACCAACAGCAGCTGTTTCAGGCTGCTCATGTTCCACATAAGCTGGCCCAAAAGTTGTTCCAACATTCCGCCAATTGTGTTGGCCCACTTGTCCGGGACCCATCCCCTGAGATTGTGAAGTTGGTGTTCTGAGAGATGGAGTGGCGTTTCCAGGACTGATTGTGTAATAACCACGGCAGTAATGAAAGTTAAGTGAAGACAAACGGAGGTTACAATTTAAAAAGTATAGCAAAAGATTAAGAAAGTTCAGATATTATTTATGCCTCACCTAGGAAAGGAAGGTCCAAACATCCCAATAGTTGTATGTGCACCTTGCGGTCCATGCTGATGCGGCGGTCGAGTGAGCTGTTGCATTGATGGGGACACCAAGCTCGGCCGGTTCGGCATAGATTGTGGGCCCTTTGGCTCCAACTTGCTCTCTGTTTGCAACTGAGCTGGAGAGGGAGATTGGCCCAGTGAAACTTTTTGAGTAGTTTGGAATCCACCAGGATAAAACTGCGGAGTTGTGGCCTGACTCAGTAAGGAGTATTGGTTAGGATTTGTGCTTGGGGCCGGGCTAGGGTTGGAGTTCGATGTTGCCCCAGTACTTGTGCTTGAGCTTGTGCTCGAGTTAGTGTTTGGGCTTGTGGCAGGTTTTGTCGCTTGAGCTTGCATCTGTCAAGGTAAAGAAGCACTTACCATGCAAGTAATACAAACCATGAAGAATATATGTACTTGTACCAGCTGGAATTAAAAAATTCAGTAAGAATATATGTACACTGAAGTATACTAACCTGCAGATGAGCTGTATGAGCCGCTTGCCTAAGTATTTTGTCTCCAACAATATTCCTTATCACCCTCAAAAAATCCTCTTTGCTAACTTTATTGATCTGTAAAGAAATAGACCAGAAAGCATTTACTATAACAAACTAGGCAGATTTCACTTTGGCTGCTTGACCAGTAAAGGGCAACTGGGCAATTTCAGAAAATCCAAAATATAAAAGAATATAAAAACATAAATAAAGAAAATTAAGGCTGGCCTAACCCAAAATATAAGAATCAGAATTGGAGAAGAAGTAGTATTGAATATATAAAATGGTGTTTAGTAGATAGTAAAGCACAGTAAGGGTCCTAGCAACTTAATAGTACCAACAGAAACTATGCATTTCCAGGTTCCTCTTTTTTCTTAGGTTGAATTGAATACGCAAGAGAACCGCCAAAAAGCAACGGACAAATCATATGACTGCTAGGTTAGTCCATCTATGTTCTTATTTAGCTAGGTATTGGAACAAGACCTAAAAAGAAGTGCTCAGGACAAATGTTACGAGCTCCATGTTATAGCGAATTTACTTGCGAAAACCAGTACGTCCTAAATTCAATCAACATATTAACAGAATTAAACAGGTCTGGTTAATTTTTTTTTAATAATGAGTAGATAAATAAGACATAACTATTAAATAACTTTTAGTTATTATGCATATTAAAGGAAAATTACATGAACAAAGATTTCTCAGCACTAAGCAACTTAGCTTGACAGGAAGCTTCCTCAAATACAAAATTTATACAAAAACAACTGAAGGAAAGACAAATCACCGGAGTTGCTTTCTTTAAACCTGTCAAGTTATCTTATTGGCACCGAGTTCCTAAATCAATTACTCTCATAAGACAGATTATCCTAACATAACCTGATTTGAAAATTTTGTCCTTGTTAAACTGAATTATTTGGAAATATATCAAAAATCAAAGCTAACAGACCCTTAATTCAGAAAAAATTTGCTGAATCTGCATATCCCTATCCTTGTCCAGATGAGGTCGCAAAATAGGCATCAGCATATGGAAAGGTATTGTAGGTGCAGCTTTTTCTGTCTTCTTTGAGGCACTAACAGGGTTGACACCTTGTGCTTGCTGGTTTGCCATCTTCAAATGGGTCTGTGTCTGGTTCTGACTAATGGGCAGTTTGATACTTACATCTGGGTTTCCGCCAACAATTTTACTTTGGTCTGATATAGATTTTCCTTGTTCAATTTGTTGGTTTTCAAGTGTAGGATTTTGACCAGAAGTTTGCCGCATCTCACCAACTTCATTTGGTCTTGGAGCCCCTTCTTGGGAAATTCCACCTATATACGAATTGCATGGAGATACGAAAGGCGTACCAATCAGGACACATTTTGTTTTTACTTCAATAAACTTTGCTTATGCCTAAAAGTCAAAGTTAGGGCTAAAGTTATTTTTCATTAAACAAGGAAAGCCATAAATTGCAATACCGAGTATCAGACAATATCCATCATGATCAGTATCGTCTGCATTACTACCATACCAATTCCAGCATAGAGCCCTTTTCCTTCTCTTTTCTTTCTTTTATTTTATATTTTCATTTACAGCCTGTTGTACTGATATTCAAAGTTACCATCTAACCTCAACATTCAACGAATCATGTGTTATACTAATCTTTCAGAAAAGTTAATGCAGTTTACCAGTGGCAGAATCAGAAGGCCCAGAGATGGTATCCATGTCACCTCCAATGTCACGGTTAAGTGCTGCTGTGAATGCCTCAACATCTGCACCAGAGTGCATACTCTCATCCTGCACACAATTTAAATTTAGCTTTATCCAAGCGAATAAATTAACAAAAACAACAAAGCACCACAAATTAGATTAAATGAACAAATTTGCAGTATATGACCGACCACATCTTCTTCGAGGAGCTTGACAATTGATGGATCCATCTGAATTGACCTGTGGGCCCCTGTTGAGAATAAAAATAGTTAAGAGGGATAAAATTGTAAATAGAAAAAGTAGTAGGAAATTACAATTGGTACCTTCAACGGTAAAATAAATTCTAAATGGTATAAATACCCCATATTAGAGGTTGTAAAAGCATAACAAAATATTCAATATCAATAGAAAATACTCAATATAATACAAATACCCTTTCTCATAAAAACTTCATGGTATCAGAGCAACATATAACCAATATCCGATAATCCATAAATCATACCAAATCCGATAATCTGTTCTATAACCAATACCAGATAATATGTTATATCAGTTCATATCTATACCAAGAAAAATCATAAAAAAACCTTTGTGCTCATCATATACCCGCGACTTCCAGAAAATCCCAAAGAACTCAGAAACAATACCAGGAAAAATTCAGACGGAAACCAGTACCAAAAGCAAATACCAGCAACTATACCAGCATAGGTCTAGGGCTGAATCAATACCTCAAAAATACCAACAAATACCAGGAACCTAATATCAATACTGTTCTTAGAAGAAATCAGCAAAAAGCCCACTGTTTTTTATCAGTACCAAAAACCAGAAAAAAAACAAGAAAAGCAAAAAAAAATCAGATCCTCTCTTATGATCGATTGTACCACATTAAACCCTAACCTTAGATCTGAGAAGAGAGCAGCCTCAACACCGATGAAGTGTAGTAATTGTAAAAAAGAGGGCCATGGACTCAATCGGTGTTGGTTCCTTCATCCTAATCTCCGACCAAAGTGGTGGAAGGAGAAAGGCGGAGGTAGTCGGGGGCGTAACCCTAAGGGGGAGAAACAGCGCGCTTTCGTTGGAGCGGCGCAGTCTCACGAACAAGAAGAACGAACAAGAAGAAGAGAAGAAAGGACGGTTCGGAAATAACGGGTCTGGATCCGGTTCTGGAGCAACCCGCGCTGAAAGAGGGGCTCTTCTCTCTCAACTCAGCGGGCTGCTGCAGCCCAAAACAGGTTTTCCGAAAGCCCAGCTTAATTTAAAACCTCATAACAGCAAAATAAAATCAAGCCCAAGTCAAGATTTATATGTTATACCAAATAGAAGAGGCATTATAAGCCCAAGTGATTTTGAACCCGAAAATAACAAAATAAAATGTTTAAATTTGGGTAGTTTGAATTGGAAGCACCCAAAATAATTTAGATTGACTTTTAGATTCCGGTGCAACCAACCACGTGACCGGAAACAAAAATATATTGTATAATTACCAAAAAGCCAAAGGTCAAGAATATGTATATGTTGCAAATGATGAAAAAATGAAAATTTGTGGTCATGGCTCAATCAAGATTTTTTTAAAAGAAATTAAAAATGTTTTACATGTAAAAAGTTGCACCTCTAATTTATTATCTATAGGAAAATTAAAAAATAAATAAATTGTGATATTATATTTTCATCTAAAAATATATTTTTTTCAAGATGTGACATCTAAGATAATGATTGGTGAATGTTTATTTCAAAATGGACTTTATTTTTTAAATAGCCAAAAATTTAATTTCAACACAAAAATACAAGACATGGGAAATTTATGGCATAAAAGAATTGGGCATCCTCCGATAAGATTTTAAAATATATTTTTAATTTTTCAATTTAGATTGTAGCAATTGTGAAACATGCAAATTAGCAAAGCATACAAGACTCTCTTTTGTAACTTCAATTCTAAAAGTAATCAAATATTTAAACTTGTTCATTCCGATGTTTGGGGACCCGCCCCCGTAGACTCTTATAATAGTTTTAAATATTTTGTTACTTTTATAGATGATTTTTCACGACTAACATGCTTATATTTGTTAAAAAAAAAAAAAAAGTGAAGTGTTTTCTCACTTTCAAGATTTCTCAAATTTAGTTGAAATTCAATACAACACAAAGATTAAAACTCTTAGGACCGATAATGGTACGGAATTTGTAAATCAAAATTTCTCAAATTTTTTGGAACAAAAATGAATTATACACCAAACTACTTGTGTTTATATACCACAACAAAACGGAGTTTCCGAAAGAAAAAACCATCATTTACTTGAAATGACAAGAGCACTTATGTTTCAAAATAATGTTCCAAAAATTTATTGGTCGGATGCCATTCTAACTGCAACTTATTTGATAAATAGGTTGCCAAGTGTCGTTTTAAATAATAAAAGCCCATTGGAGGTTATTTACCAAAGAAAAATAATTTTAACTATTTAAGAATATTCGGATGTACATGTTATGTACACCAAAATAAATGAGATAAATTAGATCATACTTCTATTAAAACTATTTTCCTAGGATATTCATCTAAAAAAAAGATTATAAATGTTATGATCCTATAAATCATAAATTATATATTTCTAGGGATGTAATCTTTTTTGAAAATGAGCCATATTTTAAAACAAATAAAAATGAGATTGATAATCACATTATTACAAATGATTTTGTCTTTTCTATGTCTACTAATCAAATTGTTGAGCAATGAATTGTAGGAAATAAAGAAAAAGAAAATGGTGACGAAGATGATAACATTCCTCTAAGTGGAGCCAGGGAAGAAGAAAATGAAAATATTGAAGAAGAAAGTGATATTATTGAAGAAGAAGCTCCACCAAGGAGATCAACTCACCCCACTCAACCGTCAACAAGGTTACGATATTTTGTAACCTATGAGGTTCAATATCCTATTCAAAGTTAGATTTCATATAAAAATATTTCAAAACATCACCATGCATTTCTTAGTTCAATTTCCAAAATGAAAGAACCAAAAAATTTCGAGGAAGCCATAAGCCAACCGGTATGGTGCAAGGCTATGAAAGAAGAACTTCAAGCCTTAGAAAAAAATAATACATGGACCATTGAACCATTACCAAAAAATAAAAAACCCATAGGATGCAAATGAGTTTATAAAATAAAATACCAAAGTGATAGATACATAGAAAGGTATAAGGCTCTTGTAGCAAAGATGAATACCATAAGAATTTTGCTTTCAATAGCGGTAAATAAAGGGTGAAATTTATTTCAAATGGATGTTAAAAATACATTCTTTCAAGGAACACTTGAGAAAGAGATTTATATGACTCTACCACCGGGTCATGTGAAAGAAAAAAATACTAACCTTGTTTGTAGGTTAAAAAAAAGTTAATTTATGGACTTAAACAATCACCAAGAGCATGGTATAGAAAACTTTCTCAATATTTAATTTTTCTTGGTTTTAAAGTAAGCCAATCCGATACATCACTATTTTCAAAACATAAAAATAATGATACAACCATTATTCTTGTCTATGTTGATGACATAATCATAACTGGAAATAATTATGAAAAAATTGACATTGTGAAAAGACATTTAAAAGAAAATTTAGAAATAAAAGACCTTGGTAAACTTAAATATTTTTTAGGAATGAAATAGCCCATTCAATCAAGGGACTATTTATTTTACAAAGAAAATATACCATTGACCTTTTATAAGAAACGGGAAAATTAGGGTCCAAACTGGTCTCAACACCCATAGATAGTAATTGTAAATTAAATCCCGAAGATGGAGAACCGTTGAAAAATATCAACCAATTCCAATAGCTTGTAGATAAATTAATTTACTAACGGTAACTAGGCTGGATATATCATTTGCGGTAAGCCAAATTAGTAAATTTTATGCATTCACCAAGAAAACCACATTTAGATACAATTGATAGAATTTTGAGATATTTAAAGACTTCACTCGGAAAGGATATATGGATAAAAAATAATAAATCTAATGATGTGTGTGTCTATTCCAATGCAGACTGGACCGAGAGCTTCGATAGAAAATCAAAAAGTGGCTATTGCACATTAGTAGGCGGAAACTTAGTCACATGGAAAAGCAAGAAGCAAAATGTCGTGGCACGATCGAGTGCGGAAGCATAATATTGGGCCATGGCATCCACCTAGGGGTGTAAACGGTCAGATACAGATCGAATAGTGGTCAAATTTATCCGTATTCATTATACTTTTTTGGATTCGGATACGGATACAGATACGGATCGAATTTTGGACAAATATGGATACGGATATCACTATAATTTGAATAATTAAAAATAAATACTATTGTACATTCTAGCAAAAAATAACATCTAAATATAACTTTTTTTCATTCATAAATTAGATCTAATATTTTTCATAAGTTCGTTGGTTACAAAACATATATCATGTTAACAATATAATAGGTACTAATCATGTCATATTGTTAATCAAAATATACCAACCTAAGCTTAATAACATTCTTTTTAACCATATAGGATAAACAAAAAAGAACTAAAAGGTCTTGAACCATCAGCATCAGCAATGCCAATTCAAACGACTTCTTCTGAACCAACATCTTCTGCTTCTACTTCTTCAACAAAATCATATATCGATGCTATGCGGCCTATATATATAAGTAATCAATCATAAGTATACATGTAGATGTAGTTTAATAAATCAATTTACTAAACAAAAAGGAATCATAATTTATGTACACGGGATTTTTGAACAACAAGTATAGTTCTTTTAATCTAATTAATTATTCAAGTAACACCAATTATACATACTAGTTGATTTATTGATTGCCATTAATCAATCCTTTGTCCATTCATTAGTTATATCATTAATCGCTCGTACTGGTCAGGTACAGGCTGGTACCAAAATGAAACTAAAGTTTTGCATAATGAGAGCTTACTTGAATACTTGAATTACTTCATTGCACTAATAGCTGTTGTCTCTATTTCATAATTGAATAAGAAAAAAAAAATACCTTTGTTGTGGCCTCTAATCCAATCTTGTACGCAAACTGTTTGACCCTAAAAAGTTGTTATTTAAAAACTCAGCATGATAAATGGAAATTTATGGGGGAATTAAGATGCCAGAGTGGTACTCAGACCCTTCAAACAAGTTGGTCACACATATTAAAATTCTTGTTAGTATTCTACATGCAGAACAATGAATTTTGATGTTTAAATCAGCCAAAATCCTTAAGGAATTAATTCCCCATGAAAGAAACAATGGCTGGATAACATGCTGGGTACAAGCAAATGGGATACACCTAGCAAAGTCACCTCCCCAATACTCTTTAGGTGTAATTTGGGTACACATAACAGTGCCATCACACCTAGGGCCCACATGTCAATGACATGAGGCTTTTTTCGCTGGATCCCCAATCGGGATAGACCCAGAACACGGAAAGGTACTGCGTAGACCAAGCTAACAGTGGTATGGTCTACGGTGCGCCAAGAGCACACACACAAGGCCGAAGGGCGCTGGTTTTTAAAGGAGGCGCGGTGACCCCTTTAACTCGCGAAGACTCGGTGCACTATGCACCGTGCGGTGCCTTCTACACGGCTCACAAGGTTTAAGACCAACCAATGCAGCAACACATCTAAATAACACCATTGGCCTCTAAAAAAACAGAGACCGACAGTGGGCCCCTGTTGTCAGCCCTCTCTTCTTCTTCCTCCAGCCCGCACCCAAGCAAAAAAAAATCAAGGAAACTCGGGCTCTAGTTCAAATTGGGCTTTGAGACTCGGAGGAGTTAAATTACAGGGCCCTGAGATGCTATTAAAGGTTTCAATTTAATCAGAGGTGCATTGAAATAAGCCTGCACATGAAGGGGATGTAGTGCAGCTCGGGTACAGGCCGAAGATGGCAAATTAGCTCATTAGAAGGTGTGATGTGCTCTAGAACACTTTAATAAACCTATTACGATGCTACATGGCTTGTCCTTGATGCTAGAATAAATAATATCAAGAGAGGAGCACTATAAGCCCGGTATACCGCCGGTATAGCACATCCTCAACTCTACAGCTGTTTAATTGGCTCCCTGACCCCAAGACACGTGTTATGCTGCCCCTGGATAGTGACAAAATAGAGGAATCTGCTCCAGAGTGCAGGGGGCACGAAATTTGAGTGTTACCATGCATAGTCGGTTAATCAAAGGCTAATATGTGGTACACCAAATTAAAAATCAATCTAAAGGTTGAAAATCATCCCACCAAGAATTATTAACATGCCAAATCCCTATTGGATAATATTCTACCAACAAGGCATCTGAAATTGAGAGAATTGATCCAGGCCCTTGATCAAACACCTGGTGGGCACAGCAGAAGACACATCAGCAAGCACCAAACCGAAAACCCTAATCTTGCCCATTAAAAGGCACCTCAATTGAACACTCAAGACACATCTTCTTCTCCAGAAACTTCTGTGCTAGAATCAAACCAAAGAGAAACCCCATTTTCATAGAATTTTTAGTTGAGAGCTTCAAGTTTTTCAAGTTTTTGAAAAGGTAATTGATTACCTGAAGAAATGTAAGCTCAAGATGAGCCATGATCTGTATATATTTCATTTCTAGTCGAAATAAAGGGTTTTTGGTTGATGGTTCTTCTTGTTTGTTCTTTGCTTTATCTTATTCTCATCCTCTATTTTATTTTTCCCTCTTCTCAAATCATGGAGGTGAGAGCTATATAGTCCATCTTGGAATGAAGGAAAATATAGCTTGATGATCAATAAAGAAAATGCCTTCTTTCTTTTCTTTTCCTTTTCTTTTTCTTTTCTTTTCTTGCATCTTCTTTCCTTTTAAAGCAAAAAAAAAATATATATATATATATATACATAATAAAAATATATTACTTGCATCTTCTTTGCTTCTTTGGTAATTCTCATGAAAATAAAAATAAAAGAAAATGTATATATCAAAATATGACACTTTCCTTCCTTTTTTTTTTACTCTCTACCTCCTTTTTATTTTTTTTTCCTTTCTTTTGTTCTTCTCTTCTTTATTTTATATTGCAAAGGAAAATAACAACATACACATAATCACATAAATATAAATAATATATATATTAAAAGTGACATTTTCCTATTATAAGAAATATAAAAGGGAGAGATATCAAAGTTGATGTTTAGCTACATCCTTTGAGTATCAATTCTTAATATAATTCTTTTAATATGAAAATCAAGTTAAAAGTGCATAATAAAATTGAAAGAAAAAAATGTGAATTACTTGGCATCTCCTTAATGGTGCCATGTTGAACTTTTAATGGACTTTAATGCATAAAAGAGGAGTAAAAGGAGTAATATGTGAAGAATGGATGTTTTACTACATCTTCTTCCATATTATGAATTTTATAAATCTTAAGAGGACCTAGATGCATAATTATTAAAAGGAGAGAGCAAATGAGAAGAGGGTAATTTCAATCCCCATGACATGATGCTCAAAGATCCCTTTTACATGAATATGCAAATGACCAAGGGCTTATATGCATAATTTTCATAATTACTAGTAAATGACACATGTGATGCTAGTACCCCTTTGACCTCTTCTTAAAATCTTTTTGCTCATAGCCCTTTAAGCTAAGACACCATGATTAATAAACCCCATATTGGTACAGTATAAGCACAGAAAATGCCCGAATGACCTGCCAGTACAGATCAGCCAATACAGGCTGATCCAGAAACCAAATAAAAAATCTGTTTGAACAGGAAGATAGAGGACACAAAAACAATCAATTTAGAATCAAATTTTGCATCTTTCTGATTTTTCTACTATTTTTTAGCCATTTTCAAAGTTGGGTATCAAAAAAATTAGAAATTCACAGCACATTTGCATTTACACCCCTCTGAATTTTTCTGCTTCTTTTAAAAATAGAAATAAAAGCATAAAAATTCCCAAACTTCATGTACCTATTCTTGAGATGTTATAGGAATAACATAAAACATACATATGTCACTAATGAAATCCATGAGAAATTCATATCCTTTGTACAGATCCGAAACCCAATATTAAGTTCATACCCAAATTCAACACCATACCCGAGATTACATCCTTGTCGACCTTGATACTTCTGAAACATGCTCCAAATCATGGTATTCCACATCCTAAGCGCACCCCAAAGCCAAGATGCCCTGTACCAGCTCACAACCAGTACCAGGCCTACACGATACAATCGGAAATATGCTCAAAGCTTGATGGAATGAGAAATTGATCTCATACGAAGCTTTATCATGCTCAAACAACATTGAAGAGACGAGTAATTGAAGAAAAACATGAGATAATCGAAGAAATCGGATTACAGAGGCACTCGGTACCGAAACTTGAAGATCGCCGTGTACCACCCCTCTCCGACGATCCATCACCGCCGACAACACACCTACCATGCTCATCTCCCCAAGGCGATTCCAATGGTACCCTCCCTCGACCTTGCCGTGACCGAGAGCTCGCCGGGGCTGAAAACCCTACCTTCGGCGAAACCCCAGTTCATATCCCAAGCACGGATTTTAAAGCCTACAGGAGCCGATGGATTTAGGCGCCAAAGGGAGAATTCGAATGGAGTTCGAATCTTGAGGAGAAAACCAGATCTTTAGGCCGATAAGCCGCCACCACTCGGGGCCCGCATGTCGGGTAAAGCCAATGATCCCTCTCAGCGAATCATAACGTATGATCTGAGGCCCAGCACGGTTATCAAAGCGCAGCAGCCGAATCCCAAAGTTTATCGCCGAAATCCACTACCCTACACGGATCCTGAAGCGCCATACATATCTTAAAGGCCCAAACACTAATCTTGAAGCCCAATTACAATCTCCAAGCCCAGAAAATAATAAAAAGAATGGATCTTTTACAAGGAGGTCCCTCCGATAAAACCTCTTCACAGCGCAGTCCCTAGACATTTGCAAATAAGCCCCTGGCTGCCTAAAAACTCTTCAAATAGGTCCCTGAAAGTCCAATTTCCACCTTAGACCCTGCTAAAAACCCAAATCATGAAATACAGCCCTTCCACCTTTACAAATAGGTCCCTGGAAAGTTTTAACTTCACAATTAAGCCCTTCCCAGTCCTTTTTGGCCATAACTTCTTCATTTCAAACCCAAATCGACTCAAACCAACTCCAAATGAACCCAAATTGAATCCTCCACCTTTCTAAACCAAAATTGAACATGTCCAAGTATCAGCCATGTCCTGAAATGACAAAAATACCCTTTTCTCTACTTTTCTTCATGTTTTAATCATTTGTCTCTTAAATAAAAACATAAACAAAGCATAAATATACCTTCTCAAGTACTAAAATATGTTTATAAATAAATAAAAATGTGTAATAAAAGTATTTTAATAATAATCATTACATCTTGTGCATATATAGTAATTAAATACCTAAAACAATGGTGAATCAAAGAAACACACGAAAACCGAGTACATGAGTTTCCCCTTTTAGCCCTTTTATTCAATCCGCAACAAATAGGCATAAATCCTGGAATGAACGAGGTATTCAGCATGGCTTGGGAGGGCCATCTGATGTAATTAACAGCGGGGGCTTGCGCCCCCTGGGAGTTAAACGTCCCCACAATCATTAAACTCTCTCGACAGACTGATTATGAATCGTAGGTCCGTCGAGGGTGAACCGGAAGGAATAGCAGAAAGAAAGAAACGAATGTTTCAAGTTCGATGTTCTTTAACCAATCGAGAGCATTGAACCATGTGACATTTAATTACATATGCACACACCTTCCATACCAGCTGTGCAACTTTCTGCGCCCTACAGGTTTTGGCACGCCCGGTGGGACATTCTCCTCCTCACAGGTTCGGGATCCGATACGAAGGTAAAAGGAACGTACTCAAGTAACCAATGACTTCACAACACTCAACAACGAGTCATTGGACCGCTTGAGTTATGTCATTTCCTTTTACATTCGATATCGACGCCTATGGATTGAATAATTGAGCTAACACTCATGTATGGATTTACATATGAAAATTGACTAATGAAATCTTGAGTTTGCTTGTTTGCAGGAATGGCTTACACCACGACCAACGCACGCTCGTTTGCTCAAGTTGCCAGCCTCCCTGCTGGTGAGGAGGTGGTCTATTTTGGGACTTTTGCGGTCCCCGTCGATGAAATCAGGGCGTTCGAGGCCCCCGTTCCTGCTCCGATGAATGAGCAACTGTCCCTCGGGTCTGTCACCGAGGAGGAAACCGAAGATGATGAGGAAGCATGCTACTTTCTCACTCCCAAAGGAATGGACGGCAAGACGTTCATTCCACTCTCCAAAACTAGACGTGCAAGGAGGCGCGCGTCTAAGAAGACAACCGAAGTCAACCAAACTTTCATGACCCCTCTGTCGGTCACCAAGAAAAGAAATCTCCAAGCTTATCAGAATGAGCTGGTAGCTCAACCAGCCCTTCCCACCAGCAACTCATTTTCCCCGTTGAGGATAGTGAGGAGGAACTCTTCTACTGCACGCATACGTGCAGCGGGAGAAATCCCTCAAACCATCTCATTCATCCATAAACCGAAAGAAATGAACACCAACCGCCAAATGGTTGATGACACCGCCATGGCCATTCATAGGGCCCACAAGCAGCTTCGCGTGCTGAAGCAGCGCAGGAGCCGATACTACGTGCACCCTGCACTCGAAGCCCCTACGTTCACTTCCGTCAAGTCTAGATTGACGTTTCCAGCTCAAAAGCTGGGGGCATCTAATGATGCCCAACCCTCGATCAAATCAAGGCTGACATTCCCAGCCTCGAAACCTAAGGCACATGACAGTGCCTTCCTCCCAAAACCAAAACCAACATTCTCATCCCCAAGGCTGGGGGCACCTCACGATGCCTCGCTGAAACCGAGACTCCGTCGAGAGATGCGTGCAAGCACCTCTCAAAGCTCAAACAACGAGGGATCAAGTCAAACCCCTCAGATTCCAAGAAAACCAGCCAGCATACATGATAGGCTGGGGGCACAAATATACCCGCGCCCCTCCAACACTGGAAGCTTGACAATAGTGGCGCCAAATGCCACTCAAAAGAAACGAAGGGTCACTGAGACATACCCAAAACAAGAAGGAGAGGTGGCGGTCTTCATGATAACCACTAATGAAGACCTCGAAGAGGAAGATGACTATCCTGCCGAACCCTCCAACCCCACCGTGTACATGGTGAAAAAGGGGAAAGACCCCATCATCGAAAACCCAAGTGATGACGAGGAAGGGTCTGATGCAGCATGCCCTCCTCCCATAAATGCCAAACCTAAGAACACTAGTGGCTCAGACCTAGGTCAAATGGATGGGCCCGCGCTAGGTAACTTCTATACCGTCTTGGCTACCTCTCCATGTGCTGGTGAAAGCCATACTAGTGCGCAAACGCAAGAACAAATGTTGACCGCCTTCAACCAAATGCAAGTCGAAATACAAAGTCTTAAAACTGAAATACATCAAATCTATAGGCTGGTAGCTGAGGTCCGAGGGAAAGGACTAGCTGTCCCTGAACTCGAAAGAGGAGAAGTAGCAAATCAGTCCAGCCCTACAAGCGGGTTTAAAGGTTTAGAGATACCAAACCCTCAAGGAAGACGTAGAGTACCTTGGGAAGATGAAATACGAGAAACCTCCCCAATTTTTACTGCAGTTGATGTTCAAGGAATGATCAGCCGTCAGTTGCAAGAAGCAGGAATCACCCCAAAACAAGCGACACAGCGAATAGGGAGACCATACCCTCCCAAATTCGAAATGCCAAAACACCCCCCAACATATGTTGTTCCTTTATTCTCCAAGTCATCAGGAAACGGGACAGATGGGACAGGACCCGAACATGACAATCGCTGTACAAATGTGAGCGACGAATCGAGCCACTCTATATCTGAAAAGGAGGTAGTCGATCTGCTCATAAGAAGTACATCTGGCAGAATGAGGGAAATGCTAACCGTTGCCAAACCAAGCAGCTATCAAGGCCTAGTAGACACTGCATTCAGGTTAAGACAAACGGATAGAGGAGAAAGGTTGTCGACCTCTTTTAAGCAAAGAAGAGATTTTCCAGGGAAGAAAGAGTCAAAGACATTATACACTGCCAAAGCCAACGAAATCAAAAATGGAGATTCTGACTCTTTTGATGAGGAGGCAAGGCAAGTCAATAGCCAACCCACTCAGCCAATTCCTAGCGACAGCCAAAATAGTCGTTATTTCAAGTCGTTAGAAGAACGAAAGAATAAGAAGTACTCTTTCAAAAAGAAGAAGACGGCTGAGATATTCAAGCAAGCCTTAAATGACGGTATGGAATTGCCTCCAAGCAAACGCCCAAACCAAGCGCATATGGCCGATCACCCTAACTACTGCCCATATCACAGAATAGTGGGTCACAAGATAGAGGACTGTTGGGTCTTTAAAGACCTAATAGAAGGGGGAATTCAAGGAGGTCACACGCAATTAGCGCCGAATGTCATACAACGACCTACCTCTCATGAACAAGTCGACATCTCTCATGGTGAAATGGTTGAAGAGAACGAGGTGAAGAGTCTCACAGATGAAACATGGGAATTCCACCTCTCCAGGGAAAGTAAAGGGTTGCTGAAGCAGCTCCATAAAGAACCTCAGACCGAATGGAATACCGATTTAAATTCCATGATGCCAGGGCCCCCAAAACGGGTCATCCTTAGCAAATCAAGCAAGAATGACAACCAAAAGGGTAAGATGTCGCCCGAACCAACAGGGTTGCCTACACCTTCTGAAATCCTAAAGCACGCACCAACCTCGAGGAACCGCAAGCGAGATACTCTACTACCGCTAACCCTTTCAGACTTCTTAACAGGAGATACATTAGCCTTGATGTTGGGCCTGGGCCTCAAAGCTGAGAAAGAGGAAACAAGTAAAGCCCATCAAGAAAGAGAAAATAATAATGATGAGCATGAGATGCGTGACGTGGGTGTCTACGGAGGAAGCTCCTCGAGTAACTCCGACGATGGTAAAGTCACTTTCGTCAGAAGTAAGGAACCCGACTACCAAACAGTACTCCCATCGAGTACATGCATTTCCGAACGTCAACCACCACAAGAACACTCTTACAGGAGGAATACGATATTTTTATGTGGGATATGCAACCTAATAGAAAGGAAACAACCTATAACAGTATGTCCCCGATGTGGACCCAAACCTGAAATGTTCCTAATTAAAAGAGCCGAACGGTTATATGAAGGAGACATTAGATACCTCCGGGATCGAAAAGCACTGGAAGTAGATGAGAAAGGCGAGACCTACGTTGTGAAGCGTGCTATGTCGAACGCCACTTATATCTTAGAAAGAATCCCGCATTCGGATAATGAGAGGGTTGTCAATGACTTGGGCATAATTGAAAAACCACGTCTTGGGCCTAAACACAAAATCAATCGGAACACCTCCATAAGCTCAGATGATTCTACCCACGAAGTTTGCTACATGGTCTCATTGGAGATAGAAGAAGAAGGAGAAGAGTATGAGATTACCACGAGGGAGGCTCCCAGAGAATTAGAAGAAGGTGGCCAAAACACAATAGATGAACTAACAGAAATCAACCTAGGGAGTAAAGAAACACCTAGACCCACATTCATAAGTGCCTCTTTGCCCGATGACATGAAAGAACGAGTGACAAAATTCCTAAGGGAATATGTTGATTGCTTCGCATGGAGTTATCATGAGATGCCGGGTTTAGACCCACAAGTAGCCACTCATAAGCTGAAGATAGACCCCGAATTCAAGCCAGTCAAGCAAGCACCTCGGCGAATGAGAGTGGAGCTAGAAGAACAGGTCGCGGCCGAAACCAAAAAGTTGATAGATGCAGGGTTTGTACGAGAAGAGGAAACCCCCGATTGGATAGCCAGCATTGTCCCCGTCAAAAAGAAGAATGGCCAGATCCGTATATGTGTGGACTTCCGAGACCTCAACAAAGCATGTCCCAAAGATGACTTTCCCCTACCAGTAACGGAGATAATTGTAGACCATACTTCCGCATACGAAGTCTTTTCCTTCATGGATGGGTATGCTGGTTACAACCAAATTAAGATGGACGAGGCCGACCAAAAACATACGTCCTTCCGCACTCCCATAGGGGTGTACTGCTATAAAGTTATGCCCTTTGGTTTAAAAAACGCCGGCGCTACATATCAACGCGCGATGACCAAGATATTTGATGATCTCATACATAAGATTGTCGAATGTTATGTCGACGATTTGGTGGTCAAGGCCATGACCTATGAAGAGCATTTGGAGAATCTTCACATAGTCTTTGAAAGGCTCAGACAACATGCCCTAAAGCTTAATCCCTTGAAGTGTGCCTTCATGGTCTCATCCGGGAAATTCCTCGGATTCATAGTAAGGCACCGCGGGATCGAAATTGACCCAAACAAAATCAAAGCCATACTGGAATTAAAACCCCCTCAAAACCTCAAACAGTTGCGATCACTACAAGGGCGTTTAGCATACATACGACGTTTCATTGCAAATCTATCGGGCAAGATACAACAATTCACCCGACTCACCAAAAAGGATGTTCCGTTTAAATGAGACTCAGATTGTCAAGCCGCCTTTGAAAGAATAAAACAGTATCTTTTGCACCCGCCGGTGCTAGCAGCACCCATACCGGGGAAACCTCTCCTCCTATATGTTGCGGCCCTTGAAGGATCGCTATGCGCATTACTAGCTCAAGAAAACGAAGAAGGCAAAGAAAACGCTTTATACTACTTAAGCCGCATGTTGGTGGGAGCTGAACATAATTATTCCCCAATTGAAAAGCATTGTTTAGCCCTGGTGTTCGCAGTAAGGAAGTCGCGACATTACATGCTAGCACACAAGATCACATTAATCTCACGGATAGATCCCCTCAAGTATTTGATGACCAGGCCCATGCTCACAGGAAGATTAGCCAAATGGGCCATCATCTTAACCGAGTTCGACATAACATACGTACCCCAAAAGGCTATAAAGGGACAAGCATTAGCCGACTTCCTGGCAGAACATCCTATATCAGATAATTCACCATTGGCCTGTGATTTTCCTGACGAAGAGATCATGAACGTTGAAGAAGAAAAGCTCAGTTGGGAAATGTATTTCGATGGAGCGTCCTCCATAAGGCCCGTTCCTGGCAATCAGGTGCCTAAAATTCAGGCTGGTATCGGCCTGGTGTTCATAACTCCCGCAAAAGGGATAATACGCCACTCCCTCGCGCTGACGGAGCCATGTACAAATAACGAAGCAGAATATGAAGCATTGATCGCCGGACTTGAAATAGCAATAGGGATAAATATCAAGAAACTGAGAATCTTTGGAGACTCTCAACTAATCATAAGTCAAGTCACTGGAGAATACAAGGTGCTTAAGCCAGAATTGATAAAGTATCATGAGAAAGTGACTGAACTCATGCGAAAGATCCCCGAGATCATCTACGAAAAAATAACAAGAGCTTCAAACGGTAAAGCAGATGCCTTGGCTCGAATCGCCAAAGAGTTGTGCGAACCCGAAGATAATGAGGTCCGTATTTCCATAAGGAACAGACAGCCTCTGTCTTCATGTTTCTCAAAACAAGGATTAGAAGAAGAAAAGACACTAAACCAAAACAAGGATGAAGCGACGAAAGGGACCCAGACAGAAGTATTGGTAGTGCAAGATGAAAAAGACTGGCGCCAACCATTCATCGACTACCTCAAAAGCGGAATACTACCTGTCGAGAAATCTCAGCAAGTGCAAATTAAAAAACGAGCCCTCCGTTATATGTACAACAACGACACCTTATACCGTAGATCATACGAAAACCTCTGGCTTCGCGGTATAACGAGGAAGGAGGCCCTCCAAGTTATGAAAGAAATCCATTCTGGGATATGTGGGGCGCACCAGTCTGGGCCGAAAATGCGGCTAAAGATCAAACACATGGGATACTATTGGCCCTCAATGGTAGCCGATTGCGAAGAATACGCTAAGAGATGCCATCAATGCCAAATACACGGTGATTTTATCCATAAACCTCCAAACCCATTACACCCTACGGTGGCATCTTGGCCATTTGATGCATGGGGTACTGACATTGTGGGGCCAATAGATCCGCCTTCATCGGGAGGTCACCGCTTCATTCTAGCCGCAACCGATTATTTCTCCAAATGGACGGAAGCGGTGGCCCTTAAAGAAGTAAAAGCTACCGATGTCGTTAAATTCTTCCGGAACCAAATACTCTATCGATATGGGATACCAAGAAGGATAATATCCGACAATGGGACGGCATTCAAAAATGTGAAAATTGACGCTCTCGTCAACCAACACGGCATAGACTGGAGGTATTCCTCCGCTTACAACCCAAGAGCCAATGGTTTGGCTGAAGCTTTCAACAAAACCCTCATTAAGATTCTGAGGAAAACAGTGGGTAAAAATCACAAGAACTGGCATGAGAAGTTGCACGAGGCATTGTGGGCTTATCGTACCACTTATCGTACTCCTACTCAAGCAACCCCGTATGCGTTAGTATTCGGGGCTGAAGCGGTGCTACCCCTGGAAGTGGAAATTCCATCCCTAAGGGTGGCATTGCAAGCTGAAATAACTGTCAATGAAAGTACAAGACTCAGATTGGATGAATTAGATGCCATGGATGAAAAAAGATTGGCTGCCCATCAAAGCCTAGAGCTATACCAGGCCCAAATGGCGAGGTCGTACGATAAATTGGTGCGAGTAAGAACATTTCGAAAAGGAGACCTGGTCCTGATGCCAAAGCGACCAATACTAGGGCGTCATTCAGGCCCCAAATTCTCGGCCAACTGGGAAGGACCCTATGTAGTCGAGCAAGTGTTTGAAGGAGGTGCCTATGTATTGGTTGACCATCAAGGCAACGCCGTCACCACTCCTATCAATGGACGGTACCTCAAGAAATATTATGCGTGAGCCGAAAGCTTCTACGAACAAAGGGCCAAATTACAGCATGAGTGAAACTGTCTCGAGCGAAAAAGTAAGGTCCCCTAACAATCCACAAAATCCATAAAGGCCTTTCGCCACAAAATGGGTTTTGTTAAGTTTGTACCCTTAAACAATTAACACTGGCAAAGTTTGTCCAGCCAGTTCTGAATATGGACAAACAAGTTTTATATTTTGTACTTTGAACAAGATATGGGCTTTGGTGTTGTGCCCATTTGAAACAACTATCACTGGTTTTGTCTTTCTTCCCAGTTCGGAAAAAGGAGAGACAAGGTTTCTTCATTGTCCTTTAAACAATGGAGTGCCTAATGATGATATCTCAAATAAAATCAAAAGATTAAAGAAAGTGGTCGTTTAGACTATTTAAATTCTGAAGGCACAAAATCCCTTTTAAAACAAAGTTTTCAAAACAATGGTGTTCGCATTTCCTGCGATACCCTTGCCTAAGGATTGATACCACATAGGCTATTCAAGAAGGCACGAGAGGAGTGAATAAGGCGCCACCCTCAAACAAAGTGCACGCATGCACCTAAATCACACAACAACATAAAAAGAGTGGAGAGATGGAAAGCCCACTAAGAAAGCCTCAAGCACAAAATGGGCTTTGTCAAGATTGTGCCCTTTAAACAATTGTCACTGGTACGCTCGTCTATCCAGTCGTATAAAGAGACGAGCAGGCTTTATATATTTGTGCCGAACAAAATAAGGCTTTGATGTTGTGCCTAGGCCACGTGAGCACTAAAACAATTATCACGGCCCAGAATAAGAGAAACTGAGAGCCCAAAGGCAGTAGCCCTAATCGGGTTCTCACCAAACCGACCTCTACAAGAGAAGGCCTCGCGCCAAGTCAACAACCATGAATGATACGCCTATGGACTAATGCTCCACAGGCTGCAACCCAAACTAGAATTTAAGAACAAAAACCTTTGACTCCAAAGACTAAAACCCATGATTTGGCAAGTAAACCCTCCAAAATCCCATGAATGACAAGCGAATACCCTAAGACCCAAGTATAAATTCAGCATACCCTGTTGATTAAAGTCCCACGGGTGACAGCCGAACCCGAAACCAGAGGATACCCTTCAAACACTAGAATGAAACCAATGACAAGCAAGCTAAACTTCACTCGCAAAAGAAGCGTCGCTTCGCTATGTCGCATCAACCTCATGGAGAAGCGTAAAACACTCAACCTTAACGGGTTCCGTACGACCAATGAAGCCTCTGAGCAGAACGGGTTTTACATAAGTAATGCGTGCTGATGTTGCCTATGTCGCCCTTTTAACGAAGGCAGCACGTGAAAATTCGACCTTAACGGGTCCCGTGTGGCCGGTATCACTCTACGCCATTGAGTGGGACGGTTTATACGAAATCATGTGCGCCGAAGTTAGCGCATGAAAATCCGACCTTAACGGGTCCCGTGTGGCCGGTATCACTCTACGCCATTGAGTGGGACGGTTTATACGAAATCATGTGCGCCGAAGTTAGCGCATGAAAATCCGACCTTAACGGGTCCCGTGTGGCCGGTATCACTCTACGCCATTGAGTGGGACGGTTTATACGAAATCATGTGCGCCGAAGTTAGCGCATGAAAATCCGACCTTAACGGGTCCCGTGTGGCCGGTATCACTCTACGCCATTGAGTGGGACGGTTTATACGAAATCATGTGCGCCGAAGTTAGCGCATGAAAATCCGACCTTAACGGGTCCCGTGTGGCCGGTATCACTCTACGCCATTGAGTGGGACGGTTTATACGAAATCATGTGCGCCGAAGTTAGCGCATGAAAATCCGACCTTAACGGGTCCCGTGTGGCCGGTATCACTCTACGCCATTGAGTGGGACGGTTTATACGAAATCATGCGCGCCGAAGATAGCGCATGAAGATTCGACCTTAACGGGTTCCGTATTACCAATGAAGCCTCTGAGCCGAACGGTTTTACATAGTCACACATGCCGGGGTATCCCTTTCGTGGGGATATTGTGTGTGGGGATCAGGCCTTAACGGGTCCCGTATGGCCGGTATCACTCTACGCCATTGAGTGGGACGGTTTATACGAAATCATGCGCGCCGAAGATAGCGCATGAAAATTCGACCTTAACGGGTCCCTGTACGACCAAAGTTACCCTCAAGTGGTACGGTTTTGCGAAACCATGTCGCCGCTTTGACTCCCCCCAAGTGGGACGGCGCATGGCCAAACCTTGAGCCGGCTGAAGACGTTTGATCGCTTAGAACCCGATTGAACAGACGCAGAAGGTTTAAGATGCAGCCTGAGTTCGATGAAGATGCCTTGTCGCTTAGAGCCCGACAGGGGAGATTCAGAAGATTCAGGATTAAGCCCTGACTCTACAAGTACATCTGGTCGCTTAGAGCCCGATTGGAGAAGACTTGGAGAGTTCAGGAGAAAAACCGAGTTAGGCAAGTTTATCCGATCGCTTAGAACCCGATTGGAGAAGACTTGAAGAACTCGTAGACAAAAAGAGAAAGAAGGAGAATAAAGGAGATAATCGATTTGGACGAATCTATTTGATCGCGTAGAACCCGGTTAGAGAAGATTCGAATAAATCGGCCAAAAAGAGAAACAAGAAAGGGAATGAGAAAGCTACAAAAGCAAACACCTACTACCAATATGTATATCCAAGCATGATCAACCAAAACCAAAATACACATACAAAGAGTGGGCTCGAAGGCGCGCACTCTCACAATGAACCCACGAGGTGGAACCTAAAGGAAGGTGCCGTAAGGTACCACAGCCAAGCAAGGCTCCACGGTCGCAGAGACACCTTGGGGGCAGTCGACGACCCCTCCTGCCCTAGTGTCAGAGGAACCTGTAACACCCTGACCTGGCCCTGCAAAGACAAATACGGGTCACAAAAAGAAACAAAAGTGATGAGGTAGGAGGAAATAGAGCTAGTAATACCTGGCCGGACATCTGCCTCTGTGACTGGGGCAGAAGAGCTAGCCTTACGCTTCTTCCTCACGCGAGAAACTCTCTGAGAAGGAGGGTCAGAACGCTGGAGAACTCTGCTAGGGATCCCACAACCCGTAAAGAGGGAGTGGTCCGAAACGACCTTAAACTACACCAATGGTCCGAAAAGACCCTAAACTAAAACCCGTAAAGAGGGAGTGGTCCGAAACGACCTTAAACTACCCCAAGGGTCCGAAATGACCTTTAAACTAAACCAACGGTCTGAAATAACCTTAAACCACAAGCATGGTCCGAAACGACCTTAAACTACCCCAACAGTCCGAGGAGACTTTAAACTACAACCAAAACCAAATCCCAACCTGATATGCCAAGAAGACCCCGAGATACAGCTAAAACCAACCCTGGTTAGCCAAAGGCCCCAAAGAGAAGCACACAAGAAAAACTGGATCAAAACCTGAGATTATACCTACAACCAGAAGGCCATTTTATCTAAACCCTCAATTTTGCAAGTTACCCGCATGGTTCCCATACTAGATCAGAGATAAAGTTCCCCTGTCTGTAATTCCTCCTCGGTTAGACAGGTTTTCCCCATGAATGTGAGTTTGGAGTACAGTCACTGTCTGAAGCCCCCAATGTATGAGCAAGGGACCGATTGCTCAGGCAAACCCCGAAGAACGCACATTCAGCCCTCACCCAACCATGCAAGTACTAGCAAGATGAGATAAAGATAACATACCTTTTTGAAGTAGATGTGATCGAAGGAGATGATCAGACCTGCTTTCGAGCTCAATGCCTAATGCGGAGTTCTAATACCTGAGATTCAGACAAGAAAAGCAACTCAGAAAGAATTCCATAAAGTTCTAGAAGAACACTGGGGGCACCTGGCTAAGCTGTTCAATCCTAAGGTCTTCGCACCTCACCCAGGTGGGGGGCATTTGTTTGACCCTGAAAAGTTGCTATTTAAAAATTCAGCATGATAAATGGCAATTTATGGGGGAATCAAGATGCCAGAGTGGTACTCAGACCCTTCAAACAAGTTGGTCACACATATTAAAATTCTTGTTAGTATTCTACATGCAGAACAATGAATTTTGATGTTTAAATCAGCCAAAATCCTTAAGGAATTAATTCCCCATGAAAGAAACAATGGCTGGATAACATGCTGGGTACAAGCAAATGGGATACACCTAGCAAAGTCACCTCCCCAATACTCTTTAGGTGTAATTTGGGTACACATAACAGTGCCATCACACCTAGGGCCCACATGTCAATGACATGAGGCTTTTTTCGCTGGATCCCCAATCGGGATAGACCCAGAACACGGAAAGGTACTGCGTAGACCAAGCTAACAGTGGTATGGTCTACGGTGCGCCAAGAGCACACACACAAGGCCGAAGGGCGCTGGTTTTTAAAGGAGGCGCGGTGACCCCTTTAACTCGCGAAGACTCGGTGCACTATGCACCGTGCGGTGCCTTCTACACGGCTCACAAGGTTTAAGACCAACCAATGCAGCAACACATCTAAATAACACCATTGGCCTCTAAAAAAACAGAGACCGACAGTGGGCCCCTGTTGTCAGCCCTCTCTTCTTCTTCCTCCAGCCCGCACCCAAGCAAAAAAAAATCAAGGAAACTCGGGCTCTAGTTCAAATTGGGCTTTGAGACTCGGAGGAGTTAAATTACAGGGCCCTGAGATGCTATTAAAGGTTTCAATTTAATCAGAGGTGCATTGAAATAAGCCTGCACATGAAGGGGATGTAGTGCAGCTCGGGTACAGGCCGAAGATGGCAAATTAGCTCATTAGAAGGTGTGATGTGCTCTAGAACACTTTAATAAACCTATTACGATGCTACATGGCTTGTCCTTGATGCTAGAATAAATAATATCAAGAGAGGAGCACTATAAGCCCGGTATACCGCCGGTATAGCACATCCTCAACTCTACAGCTGTTTAATTGGCTCCCTGACCCCAAGACACGTGTTATGCTGCCCCTGGATAGTGACAAAATAGAGGAATCTGCTCCAGAGTGCAGGGGGCACGAAATTTGAGTGTTACCATGCATAGTCGGTTAATCAAAG
The DNA here is from genome assembly GCA_011114355.1 of Carex littledalei. Taxonomy (NCBI): domain Eukaryota; kingdom Viridiplantae; phylum Streptophyta; class Magnoliopsida; order Poales; family Cyperaceae; genus Carex; species Carex littledalei. The sequence goes on along the minus strand of CM022101.1, from coordinate 1,987,239 downwards.
GCTAATATGTGGTACACCAAATTAAAAATCAATCTAAAGGTTGAAAATCATCCCACCAAGAATTATTAACATGCCAAATCCCTATTGGATAATATTCTACCAACAAGGCATCTGAAATTGAGAGAATTGATCCAGGCCCTTGATCAAACACCTGGTGGGCACAGCAGAAGACACATCAGCAAGCACCAAACCGAAAACCCTAATCTTGCCCATTAAAAGGCACCTCAATTGAACACTCAAGACACATCTTCTTCTCCAGAAACTTCTGTGCTAGAATCAAACCAAAGAGAAACCCCATTTTCATAGAATTTTTAGTTGAGAGCTTCAAGTTTTTCAAGTTTTTGAAAAGGTAATTGATTACCTGAAGAAATGTAAGCTCAAGATGAGCCATGATCTGTATATATTTCATTTCTAGTCGAAATAAAGGGTTTTTGGTTGATGGTTCTTCTTGTTTGTTCTTTGCTTTATCTTATTCTCATCCTCTATTTTATTTTTCCCTCTTCTCAAATCATGGAGGTGAGAGCTATATAGTCCATCTTAGAATGAAGGAAAATATAGTTTGATGATCAATAAAGAAAATGCCTTCTTTCTTTTCTTTTCCTTTTCTTTTTCTTTTCTTTTCTTGCATCTTCTTTCCTTTTAAAGCAAAAATATATATATAAATGAATAATAAAAATATATTACTTGCATCTTCTTTGCTTCTTTGGTAATTCTCATGAAAATAAAAATAAAAGAAAATGTATATATCAAAATATGACACTTTCCTTCCTTTTTTTTTACTCTCTACCTCCTTTTTATTTTTGTTCTTCTCTTCTTTATTTTATATTGCAAAGGAAAATAACAACATACACATAATCACATAAATATAAATAATATATATATTAAAAGTGACATTTTCCTATTATAAGAAATATAAAAGGGAGAGATATCAAAGTTGATGTTTAGCTACATCCTTTGAGTATCAATTCTTAATATAATTCTTTTAATATGAAAATCAAGTTAAAAGTGCATAATAAAATTGAAAGAAAAAAATGTGAATTACTTGGCATCTCCTTAATGGTGCCATGTTGAACTTTTAATGGACTTTAATGCATAAAAGAGGAGTAAAAGGAGTAATATGTGAAGAATGGATGTTTTACTACATCTTCTTCCATATTATGAATTTTATAAATCTTAAGAGGACCTAGATGCATAATTATTAAAAGGAGAGAGCAAATGAGAAGAGGGTAATTTCAATCCCCATGACATGATGCTCAAAGATCCCTTTTACATGAATATGCAAATGACCAAGGGCTTATATGCATAATTTTCATAATTACTAGTAAATGACACATGTGATGCTAGTACCCCTTTGACCTCTTCTTAAAATCTTTTTGCTCATAGCCTTTTAAGCTAAGACACCATGATTAATAAACCCCATATTGGTACAGTATAAGCACAGAAAATGCCCGAATGACCTGCCAGTACAGATCAGCCAATACAGGCTGATCCAGAAACCAAATAAAAAATCTGTTTGAACAGGAAGATAGAGGACACAAAAACAATCAATTTAGAATCAAATTTTGCATCTTTCTGATTTTTCTACTATTTTTTAGCCATTTTCAAAGTTGGGTATCAAAAAAATTAGAAATTCACAGCACATTTGCATTTACACCCCTCTGAATTTTTCTGCTTCTTTTAAAAATAGAAATAAAAGCATAAAAATTCCCAAACTTCATGTACCTATTCTTGAGATGTTATAGGAATAACATAAAACATACATATGTCACTAATGAAATCCATGAGAAATTCATATCCTTTGTACAGATCCGAAACCCAATATTAAGTTCATACCCAAATTCAACATCATACCCGAGATTACATCCTTGTCGACCTTGATACTTCTGAAACATGCTCCAAATCATGGTATTCCACATCCTAAGCGCACCCCAAAGCCAAGATGCCCTGTACCAGCTCACAACCAGTACCAGGCCTACACGATACAATCGGAAATATGCTCAAAGCTTGATGGAATGAGAAATTGATCTCATACGAAGCTTTATCATGCTCAAACAACATTGAAGAGACGAGTAATTGAAGAAAAACATGAGATAATCGAAGAAATCGGATTACAGAGGCACTCGGTACCGAAACTTGAAGATCGCCGTGTACCACCCCTCTCCGACGATCCATCACCGCCGACAACACACCTACCATGCTCATCTCCCCAAGGCGATTCCAATGGTACCCTCCCTCGACCTTGCCGTGACCGAGAGCTCGCCGGGGCTGAAAACCCTACCTTCGGCGAAACCCCAGTTCATATCCCAAGCACGGATTTTAAAGCCTACAGGAGCCGATGGATTTAGGCGCCAAAGGGAGAATTCGAATGGAGTTCGAATCTTGAGGAGAAAACCAGATCTTTAGGCCGATAAGCCGCCACCACTCGGGGCCCGCATGTCGGGTAAAGCCAATGATCCCTCTCAGCGAATCATAACGTATGATCTGAGGCCCAGCACGGTTATCAAAGCGCAGCAGCCGAATCCCAAAGTTTATCGCCGAAATCCACTACCCTACACGGATCCTGAAGCGCCATACATATCTTAAAGGCCCAAACACTAATCTTGAAGCCCAATTACAATCTCCAAGCCCAGAAAATAATAAAAAGAATGGATCTTTTACAAGGAGGTCCCTCCGATAAAACCTCTTCACAGCGCAGTCCCTAGACATTTGCAAATAAGCCCCTGGCTGCCTAAAAACTCTTCAAATAGGTCCCTGAAAGTCCAATTTCCACCTTAGACCCTGCTAAAAACCCAAATCATGAAATACAGCCCTTCCACCTTTACAAATAGGTCCCTGGAAAGTTTTAACTTCACAATTAAGCCCTTCCCAGTCCTTTTTGGCCATAACTTCTTCATTTCAAACCCAAATCGACTCAAACCAACTCCAAATGAACCCAAATTGAATCCTCCACCTTTCTAAACCAAAATTGAACATGTCCAAGTATCAGCCATGTCCTGAAATGACAAAAATACCCTTTTCTCTACTTTTCTTCATGTTTTAATCATTTGTCTCTTAAATAAAAACATAAACAAAGCATAAATATACCTTCTCAAGTACTAAAATATGTTTATAAATAAATAAAAATGTGTAATAAAAGTATTTTAATAATAATCATTACATCTTGTGCATATATAGTAATTAAATACCTAAAACAATGGTGAATCAAAGAAACACACGAAAACCGAGTACATGAGTTTTCCCTTTTAGCCCTTTTATTCAATCCGCAACAAATAGGCATAAATCCTGGAATGAACGAGGTATTCAGCATGGCTTGGGAGGGCCATCTGATGTAATTAACAGCGGGGGCTTGCGCCCGCTGGGAGTTAAACGTCCCCACAATCATTAAACTCTCTCGACAGACTGATTATGAATCGTAGGTCCGTCGAGGGTGAACCGGAAGGAATAGCAGAAAGAAAGAAACGAATGTTTCAAGTTCGATGTTCTTTAACCAATCGAGAGCATTGAACCATGTGACATTTAATTACATATGCACACACCTTCCATACCAGCTGTGCAACTTTCTGCGCCCTACACAAATTAAAGCCTCAACAGCCTTCGAGTCAGCTTACTTCTATATGGATTGACTACATGACCTCCAGTACTAAAAGCTGACTCCGATGCAACCGTAGAAACTGGAACAGCCAACACATCATGAGCAATTTTGGAAATAATGTGATACTTTTAGCCTTCTGTTTCCCACCAGCGAAGAGCATTAAATGGTTGACCTTTAGGACATAAAGTAGGTGGTCTCTCAAGGTATTGATCTAAGTCACACTTAATATTCCATGGCTGACTTTTTTCTAACTTGAATCGACTTAACTCACTATCTTCTTCATCATCACTAATATTGTCCGAGGCATCACCGGGCACAGGCAGTCCCTCAGTACTTGGTTAATCTCAATCATTTCACTTACACCACCATTTTTATAAATTTTGGGATAGTAAAACTCAATCAGCCTCATCTTACAACTAGAATCTAAACATGAGGCTATGGCTAAAATAATATTTGATTGGTCCCAATACTTATTGAACTTTTGCTTCATGGAATTAACCATGGCAACAACCGTTGTATTTTCATTTATAAGCCAGGCCTCGATTTTCAACTTAATTTCACAAAACTTTTTAAAGAACAAGTTAGAGGTCAGATAACAAGTACTCGAGAGAAGCTCGATAATAGCATGAAAATTCTTTAAACGCTTGCACAACTCCCTTGCTTGCCCCCACTCTTCTATTGTAGGAAAATTGACAAACATTAAAGGATTAAGGATGGGCATCCTCTCAAATGCCTCCTTGTAATAGATAGCATCTCTTAACATCATATAGGTTGAATTCCATCGAGTAGAAACATCTATGGAGAGCGCTCTACTTGTGTCTAATTTACAATCTTTAGCTCTTTGCTCAAACTCTTCTCTCAAAACAAGAGAGTTCTTTACCTTTCCAACTATTTCTCGTATGCCATTGGTCGCGTTATTTATCATGCTTATCCCATCTTGCACAACTAAATTAATAATATGAGCAACACACCTCACATGAAAGGACTTCCCACCACAACAAAGGCCGGTATTCTCATTCAGCCAAACCACCATGTCTCGTACACACACCCCATTTGCGCCATCATCATCTAAGGTAATTTAATTTTTTTTATCAATTTTCCAATCAAACAAACTCTTCATCACTGCTTGAGATAAATTTAATCCCGAATGTCTCCCACATAATTTCATGAAACTAACTATTCTTTTCTAGATGTTCCAATTATCATCAATGAAATGGACCGTAATGCACATGTAGCTCTTATTTTGTCGTGAAGTCCATAGGTCCATGGTTGCACTCAATTGGCATGAAAGCGATCCAAAAGAATGATAAATCTTATCCCTTTCTTCATTATACATCTCCAATATCTCCTTTCTACAAGTAGCTCGTGATTTCATTGGAAAAGAGGGACGGAGGGATTTGACAAAATCAATGAAGTACTCATGCTCGACCATGCGAAAAGGATATTCATGCATGACAACAGCAAGTGCTAATTTCTTTCGACTTGCATTTTCATCATACTTGAAAGTCTCTACCGCTGAATTGAGTCTTTTTTGCCCTTTTTAACATCATGCTTTGCTCTGTACTGATTCCACAATCGTGTGGTTCCATCTGAACTATTGGCATTGAATTGTAGAGAGCAACCTTTACAAATTGCCGTCGTCTTTTCTACTACCTTTCCATCAACAATAACACTGGTGATATTTTTACGAAAGTGTTGCCAAACTACTGATTTTGTTTGTCTTTGCTTTTTTTAGGTTGTTGGGTTTCGGTTGTACCGGCGTTAGCAGAATTCAGAGTTTAATTAGGCAACAACTCATCTTGGGGCTGAGTAGGTTGAGTAGCTTGGCTTGATGATGCCATTATGCATTATCACCTGAAAATTAGTAAATAACATACTATAAGTTGCATACCAAGTTCAATGAAATTACCTCTGTAATCACTATGCACCAGATTGGAATTAAGCAAAAGTTGTTTAATTTGAAAAAAAACAATAATAAAAAACAAAACAGTGGGCAAAACCAACCAATTTGAATTCTTCAAGTTAAGCTAAAAATTGTCCCTAAACTCTAAACCCTAAACCCTTAAAAGTCATATTTTCTTTTTATGAAGAAGGTTAAAAGTCGGATGGAAAGAAAATTAAATTTGACATGAAAACCTAGGAAAGAAAACGTTATAGAGTATATGAAACCGTTGTAAAATTAAGAAAAGGAAAATGAAAAATTACCTAGAGAGTTTGATGAGAGCTAAATGATTATCCGAGCGAAGAGATTAGGAAAGTATTTTGAGAGAATTGGAATAGGAGATGATTCATTTGCGTATGCGACTTGAAGATGAGCAAATGAAAAACATTGTCGAAGCTTGTAGAAGAAGCAAAAGTAAAATAATGATATTTATCTAAGAGTCACAATAAAAGAAAAGTAGAAAGGCTATAAGGAAACAAATATTAAAATATATTATTTGTAGACCTAAAAGTGTAAGGTTGTCTTAGTCAGAATCAGAATAGAGAGACTCAATATCCGAAAGTTTATTGTAATAGGCCACTAGGCCCAATTGACCATTTAAGAAAATTTGGAAATCCGAAATACAGAAAAATGTCAGATACAAATAATTATCCGTATCCAGATCCGTATCTGGTTTCATATTCGAAACCGTATCTATATCCATATCCGTTAGAAAATTATCCAAATCCGGATTCTTATCCGATAATATCTGTATCCGAATATCCGAATTCGTTATTTTTCGAATTCGAATCCGGATAAATTCGGATACTATCAGATCCGTTTACACCCCTACATCCACCACAAGTGAACTCATATGAATCAAACAATTGCTCGAGGAGTTGAACTTCACAATTGATAAACCGATGAAAATATTTTGTGATAATAATGTGGCAAGGCATATCGCTTCGAATGCGGTATTTCACGAAAGAACGAAGCATATTGAAGTCGATTGTCATTTCATAAAAGAAAATGTGCAAGCTAAAGAAATCAAAACTCCTTATGTGAAGAGTCAATATCAATTAGCTGATATCTTCACAAAGGGTCTCATTCCAAAGGCATTTGAAAAAATAACAAGCAAGCTAGGATTAACCGATATCTATAATCCTAGCTTGAGGGGGAGTGTTGATAATAAAAATAGTTAGAGGGGTAAAATTGTAAAATAGAAAAAGTAGTAGGAAATTACCGTTGGTACCTTCAACGGTAAAATAAATTCTAAAGGGTATAAATACCCCATATTAGAGATTGTAAAACATAACAAAATATTCAATATCAATAGAAAATACTCAATACAATACAAATACCCTTTTTCATAAAAAACTTCAGCCCCCAATGAAAAGAGTTTCGATTGGTAAAGAGAACTCAGTTCTCGATGGTTCAAAATGCTTCTCAAGCTCGTTTCAGCCGTACACACATCGCCTGAATAACACCTCATCAGATCGAAGATCGTGCTCCGTGCTCACTTCGAACTCCACCTCACATCTACACTTCTCGCCCATGAGAAAAACAAGAAGCATAAAAGTTCAATGTCTACAATTTAAAAAAAAAGACACTAATGGATCAGATCTGAGAAAAATACATAGTCAACAACTAAATCGTCGAGTTGGCCACAGATTAAGGAGGTGTCTCCGATCTTGACTCGGCACAGAGAAGAGAGAGCTGCTCCTGGTCGGACTTGCGCTTGGAGCAGCATGCATGAATCGCCTCCTCTGCGCCAAAAGTCGCCTTGTAGAAGTTCACTGCCTCCTCAGCCTTCGACGCCGGCATGGAGGCCAAACCGGAGGCCGATGAAGTTTCAGCCGGAGATCGAAGTGAGAGAAGCGGAGGAGATGGAGAGGATCCAACTGGGAGATCGACTAGGTGGCAGAGAGGTTTTTTTATTTTCTCTCTGGAGGGAATCGAACTGGGAGAGAAAGAAGATAAAGCTGATTTCTTTGAATGTCGTTAGACTTTGACCGTTTAGGGGGACGTTTAGGGAATGAGATAATGGGGGACAAAAATTTTACTCGAAAAAGAAAGTATTGATGCATAGTACCAACTTACCTCCTTGGACCTTTTTATGGTCTTACCTATGAGATGATCGAGAATTAAATACGAGTTGTAACTCCAATATATCAATAATTTTCATTTTATCTTTTTTTTAAGCAGCGGGATTATGCAATTGTAATTGCAACGAATGTTGTGCACAGTCGAGCAATTATCCAACTAAACAATGGACCAATTGTAACTTGTATAGAGACATAATGTGTATACTTTGATTGCTCAATTTAAAAAAAGATGTACAAATACAGCGTACTCAAATCTCAATCTCAAATCAACACAAAACAAAACAAGATCGAACGGAAAACTGAATCAAACTTTTACTGGTAAAGTGAACTCAGTTCTCGATGGTTCAGAATGCTTCTCAAGCTCGTTTCAGCCGTACACATGTAGCTTGAATGGCACCTCATCAGATCAAAGACCGTGCTCCACGCTCACCTCGAACTCCGTGTCACCTCTACACTTCTCGCCCATGAGAAAAATGAGAAGCATAAAAGTTCAGTGTCTACGGTTTACAAAAAAAAAATACTAATAAATTAGATCTGAGAAAAATACATACACAAAGCTAAATCGTCGAGCTAGCCACAAATTAAGGAGGTGTCTCCGATCTTGACTCGACACAGAGAAGAGAGAGTTGCTCCTGGTTGGACTTGCGCTTGGAGCAGCATGCACGACTCGCCTCCTCTGCACCAAAAGTTGCCTTGTAGAAGTTCACTGCCTCCTCAGCCTTCAACGCCGGCACGAAGGTCAAGCCAGAGGCCGATGAAGTTTCAGCCGGAGATCGAGGTAAAGGAGATAAAGCTGGGAGAGAAATGAGATAAAGCTGATTTCTCTGAATGTCGTTAGACTTTGACCGTTTAGGGGGACGTTTAGAGGATGAGATAGCGGAGAACAAAATCTTTACTCTTAAGTTTAATACCCTCCAGACAACTTATTTTTATAACAGGACGATTTTTTTTTTCCTGCAGATATGTGAGTATACCATGTCCTACATCATGCCAGCCTATGATTAATAGTCAAATTTTATCCATATCTGTTTTAAATTTTTGAATACAAATTTGACCAGATGAAATATAAAAATAATACAAATACTATCATAATATTAAAAATAAATTATAAAATATTTCACAAAAAATACACATGTTCGTAACAAAATTAACAACATAATATAGCTAATTAAAATTTGTAAGTTCAAAATTCATATTAATTAATAAAAATTAATCACTAAGTATTATATTATTAATCAAAATGTACTAAGAAATTATAAATTTTAATAAAAGATAAAATAGGAGTACATATTATTAAGTAATTAAACTTACTACTTATTTGACATATGGACTTCTGAAACGATATCCGAATTTAAAATAAAAGAATTGGATCAAGATAATCATGTGTATCTATATCCACTTTCAATTAAAAATCGGATCCCTATCCGCTAAAAAAATATCCGAATTTATTATATATTTATATTCGGATATGTCAGAAATAAAATATCAATTCAGAACAGATATTATCATTAAATACACGTGTCACAAGATCATAGAACCGACAAGTTCAATGAAGCTGATATTGATTGATGTTGCTCGTACTGTTCCTGTTAGACTAAAAATCAAGATGGGTGTTGATATTCATGTCATCTCAAATTAAACAATGGAAAATAAACAAAAGCTGACCTTAAATTAATTCTATATTTTAATTAAGAAAAATATGGGTTTCAAGTTTTTAACCGAATACATGGCATCTATCAATGCTCAATTGTCAATTGCAAAGAACCACGTTGGACACATCGTTACTTTAATTAATTAAATAGTTATAATAGTTATAAATCACCGAAAGAAATAAAGACAAACAAGGATCTATCCAACGAGGAACAAGTCGCTCAACTGACGTCTAAAATTGGGTAACCATCAGCTCCTTACATTAAAAAACTAATCTTGTCTTTAGCTTTGCCACTTTGCCTAACCTAATTTAATTATGATATCTAGCCGTATTTGGATGTTTGAGAGACCAAAATAATTTTTACTTTTTTGACGCACTCTTTCAATTTCAATAGTGTGTGAGTCTAAGGGTGAGTAAATTGTTCATAACTCGTGACTCGCTCATAACTCATTCATTCGTTAAAAGCTCATTAATAACTCGCTCATTATCAACTCGTTATAACTCGCTCATTATCAACTCGCTCATTAATTTAATGAGCCAAGCATGAGCATACTCCAACTCACTCATAACTCGCTCATTAAGAACTGAGTTACATAAATCCCACCACATCTTATCTCTTGAATCAAACTCAAATAAATTAGGTAACAATACTTGAGATCTATTCAAATAACATTTTTATACAACATACAAATCTTTGGCCTAATTTTATTCATTTACCAAACAAAAACACCATTTTGAGTTCTTTTCTTTTAATTATTATTATTTTTTCATAATCACCCGTGAAAACTTTATTACTTGAGATTTATGAAGAGATTGTCCAATTAATAAATGAATGTATTGCAGAATACCACAACTCGCTCATTATTAACTCGCGACTCACTCATTATCAACTCGCTATAACTCGTTCATTATCAACTTGCTCATTAAGCTAATGAGTTGAGCATGAACATACCCCAACTCGCTCAAACTCGCTCATTAATCACCCTTATGTGAGTGTGTGCTTGAGGACGACAAAGATTATAGGCTACTTTGAATTTGTACTTAGTGGTGGAGGTGGACCTCTCTAGGTCTTATATAAGGGAATTATTTCCTAGTCATCCATCACTAGTGTTGGTGACCATAGCAGTGAATGCTTGTTTTGTAAGTTTTCGTCAAGGTACAAATAATTAATTCAACACATCAGTGGTGGAAAAAATAGACCTTATTGTGATAAATAATCAATCATTATATGCACCGCTGATTGTTGACTAGCAAATAGCGTCGAGATTTAATTCAGAAAAAAATAAAAGGATTAATCCAATGCAATTCCTATCGTTATTTTATATATTAATAGACAAAATAGTACAGTGAAATTTTTCCGCTAGACTTGAGTGGCAAAAGTTTGACAAATACATAATAGAATGCTTTCAAGATCAGTGTTCCGTACCTGATGGGTTGTTGACAAAAGTTAATTAATATTCTATCTCTGTTATATACTTTATGTCCGAAATATATCACTTTTTATGGATATTATGGACGTCTCATGCATTAATAATAAAAACAGACAATTTTAACACAGAGATCTATTTATCGAGTAGAACTAGGGTCTACGAGTGATGCATTTACATGCCAAAAAAATTAACTTTCGAATTAATTTAGTATAAATTAAAGTGGTCAAAATTAGAAGGTTTATAAATTAATTTTAATGCATTTATTTTTTGAACGTTTTTTTACCACTTGACCATATACAAAATTAATTTAAAAATTTAAAACATTCGCATGTAGACGCATCACTCGTAAGATAGACGGGTTTCAATGGTTCGGATTCATCATTTAAAGCTAATCCGATAGCTTTTAGAATTGAGTTCATAAAGAGACTTGATGAACTTAGGAACACCCTAGTTCTACTCCTATTTATCTATGTTTTTGCCGAAATTTTTATTTATACCATTTTTCAAAAAAAAAAAAAAACCAAAACACTCCTGTTTCTGGGTTTTTCGATTTCTACCCAGGTCGCACCGGTGATCTGCGGCCCCAGTCAGGGGGCCACACAATGCCCCTGCGGCCCAGTTTTTTTTATGATAAAGTTTTTTTTAAATTGTTTTATTTGTTTTGGTTTTTGTTTTAAATGTCATTTAATCTGAAAATATTTTTCGTTTGTCGGATCAAATATAAAGAAGCCATAAAAATAAATATAAATGAGCCATAATAATCTAAAAATAAATATAAAGAAGCCATAAATAGAACAATATAATGCTAATGTTCTCACGATGCCTAAAAAAATAAGTTCTGTGATTAATTTAAAAAAAATAAGTTCAATTGTTGATTTTGTTACAATGCCAAAAAAATAAAAGGGACAATATAGTACCTGAGTTTTTTCTCTTGATTGCCTCCAACAACGGAACTATAAGAGCGTATGACCCCTCCCAACTATCAAATTGGCGGGCAATTGCCAACTCACGGCCACGCCATAGTTTGTTGTACGCCGGTATCTGACCGTTGTATCTCTCAGCAACAGCGATCCTAACAGCTTGGATACTCAAATCAACATCGTTTCTCATGTGAGCCGATATGCAATCAGCGACCATAGATGCCGACAACTGCGCATGATCTATTCTTGTCGCATCCGCGTGACAAGAATGTTTTGTTGGGCACTTGTAGACACGCCATTGTGTACCGTAACCAGTGGTCCTCGTGAATATGTATCAGCCACATCTATTGTCCTTGCACTTGAACCTCATTCTGGTCGTGTCACTGTGCGTATTCCTTATCTCTTTGTTGCAAAGTATGTGAAACCTGACAATTGCGCTCTTCATTTGCTCTTTTGAGTCATATATTTGTCCCTCCGACAATTCATTCTCATACTCTGCTGCCCTTCCAAACAAACCCGCATTTGCTTCCTGAAACCCTGATGTGTCATTGAAAGCCGAAACCGGGTGCTCAAACCCGCGATCCATCCTGAAAAACCTCTGTCCAAGCACAGGTCTGGTATCTTCCTGGTCACTCTGATCGCTTATACCCTCAGGATCAACATCACCCCAATTTTCCTCTACCTCTTCTAATTTCGGATCCACGGTTTTATCTAGATCACAAGATTGACCCCAAGTAGCGGTCCAACTAGTAGAAGGCTGGTCAATCCGGGGTGGGGCCCGACGGATGGGGGGCTGACTACTGGACGGTCGGTCACTTTGAACTGGGGCCCGACTGCTACACGGTTGGTAAATTTGGACAGGAGACGGACTTGAGCCAGATGAGTTAACCTGACTACGGCCCTAGATTAACCTCATAACTGGGTTGGTACGCTGGACTCGGGTAATCTCCACATATAGGTTATCTTGTATGCACCTCCCAGAAAAACTCATAGTTTGGTTGTACAATACCTGCCAGACTCCATCATTCTGAACTGGAAAGAGTTTGAACCAGGTTTGTGCTGAACTAGTGGGCATGCTAATTTTGGCCTGAGTTATTTGCCACTCTAAAATCATTAAATTTATGAAATTGCCACAATTATACATCTAATATACATATTTGATTAAAATTATTCTGAAAAATATTGTATAAAAAATGTATTTTGATATTTCCAAGGAGTTACCCCACTTCAGATTTGACTAAGCTAGCCGCCTCCCACATTCAAAAAAAATTATTGTGCATTCTTGAAAGCTTCCATTGTTGAGTGAGCTTAAACTTAAATATCCTCTCAACACTCTCAAATCCACTCGACTTATCTTCTTTGAGATATAGTTTAGTGTCTAGAATTTAGTTCTAGAGACTTTTCATCCATAATGTGGAGATCTACTTAGTGCTCCAATTTGAATAGCTTTATGACTTCCCCGCTTGTAGGGCATTAAGGGACTCACTAGCTTGAGCGTCTTCTGCTAACTATATATCCATAGTTGTGTGACGATCCCCTTTGTCGGGACTCTCCAACTCGAGCTTCTAGGCTCACCTTGTACACGAGTTAGGTCGTGACTTCCCACCTTTGTTGGGCTCATGTGTCACTGACGAGGTTGCTCTATCCCGGAGATGTAGGAATTTTATGTCGAACTCTGTTATCATCTTGCGTGTCAAATTTCTCTAACTCTACTCTATTTACTTTTACTTGTACACGCTTGTTTGTTGTTGTTTGACTTGTTAATTTAGAGAGGTTAACCGAAAAACGTCCAAGAGTCTTTAAGACTCTCTATTCACCCCCTCTAGGTGCTGTTAGGGACTACAGTAGCTTGATTCAGTCTTTTTTGTGCATCAATTTGAAGTCAATTTCGTTGATTTGGGAAGAAATTAAGAGAATGGAGGTGTGAAAAGTTTTGTGGAGAAGAAAGTTAATTGAATACTTCTTTCTAAATACACTTGGTGTATTGATTCATTGAGCATTAAAATTAAAATTAAAAATAATAATTGGTTCAGAGTGAACCAGGACCATGAGAAGTTATTTGGGTCATGAGAAGTTATTTGGACCCTGACATCAATCAAGACAATTTATGCCTTGCTATTTGTACGTTTTTAACATGTAGTGAGTCAATTTACTTTTTAAGTTATAAAAATTAATTTTTTATAATATATTTGTCCTAACATTATTTTTTATACAAATTAACCACAACAACAAAGTAGGCACTTATCACGAGGGAAAAAGCACATTTATGACGGTTCTCCGTCGCGAAAAGTACCGTCGCGAATAGAAAAAACACTGTTATGACGGTACTCCGTTGCGAAAAGTCACTTTTTACCCTCACAAAAAGTCACTTATTCTTGTTGTGAACTTTCATGCTACCTGGTATGAAAGTTATTTTAACATGATCTTTTTACTGAATTGTTTAGAAATAAAAAATAATCTTCATTTTTAAGAAAAGGTGCGTTAACAATTTTAATTTATTGAAAAAATTAATAATAAATGAAATATAAAATTAATAATAATTTAATAATAGTTTATTTTTTGCCTATCCTAATGAAATTCTTAACTACGTCACTAATAGCCAATCAGAAATAATCCACCTAATAAGCAATGTCAAAAACCTGTCAAGTCATTGGCAAAAAAAATATTACAAGGACAAACATCACAATTTTATCAATGCCCATGTACTGGAGGTGACTATCTGTAAGAGGCGAATAGCAATAGGGCCATGTAAATAAACTTTTCTTTTAATATAATTGTTAGAGGCATAAAGCTTTTGATGAAATAAATAAATGAAAAAATCATGTATGAAAAATAAATGAACTAGCTTTTATCTTTTGATGAAAACACAAATTCTATTTAATAGAGGCGACCAGTAGAAAATACCTCATTCTTACGAACAAATAAGACTTGCGCAAGGTACCAACTGGTGCAAGTTTTAGCTGGTACATGAATCATGACCAGTCAGGTGGAATACCAGTAAGCTAAGGACGTGGCTCATAGATGTGCTCAGTAGACTGCGACAAGATCTGAACCGCATGATCAACTATAACTGATCTGGAAGAAAATCTTATGGTAAAAAAATTTAGATGACGTAGGCTCCCTGAGAGGTCAGGATGTTTTCCCTCTTTTAAGGTAAAAGATGTTGACATAATTGATTTGGCTTCATGCAGTGCACTAGCTATATTCGTCTTTCATTTTCTCTATTGATCGTGCCATGCACGAAATCAAATTAGCTTTGTCAATATCTTTATCCCGTCTTTTTTTTGTGTTCTTATCATTAGTTTTGTGTCCAACCACATCCAGGAGCGGACCCAGGAATTTGATCAGGGGTAGGCACAATACTAATAAAAAAAAATTCTGGACCCAGGAATATTTCAATAGAGTATGGGCCTTGCTATTTAAATTTTTCTGGGCTCAGGGGTAGGCACTTGGGTAAATTTATACTGGGTCTAATTTTTTTTTTAAATCCAGGGGTAGGCACTTGTCTACCCCTGGGTCTTTATGGGTCCGCCCCTGACCACATCCCACATCGTTATCTCTGTTCTTAAAGTTCAAACAGTCAATCCAAAACGCTCGGCTTGATCTCCATATTAAAATATTCTTAGAAACCAAATTTTATATTTTTTTCAAAAAAAAATACTATCGTTTTAGATAGGTACAAAATCACTGCTTCTGGACCATCCAAAACCAATGATTTTGTACCTATCTACAAAAATAGTAAAAATATTTCAAAAAAATATAAAATTTGGTCTCTAAGCACATTTTAATATGAATATCATATTGAACGGTTTAGATCGACTGTTCAAACTTTGAAAACAGAAATAGAGATGTGGGATACGGTTGGGACACAAAACCAATAATGCATTTTAATCCTACCCTATTCAATTATACAAGAAACACATCATATATTTGAATAGAACAACTATAAATTATATGGGAATTTTATTTTGTTCATCTTTAGAGAGTCTAGATGGAGAGATGAAATGTTAAGGGAACTTGATAATGCAAAAATTGTCATAATTTCATTAAAAAGTTCCTAGTTAAACAAACAAATGAAAGAGAGAAATAGCAATTAAAAAATGGCCAATTATAGGAGCAAAAAAGTTGTTGTCTGCGAAAATTTCATAAAGACACACAATTATATAATCCAATTAAATATTTTAAATTTTGATTTACCAGCATATTAGTTAACTACGGAGCCGCTAAGATTGGCCACAATTACTAGCCAATGATTGGGCAGCTCATTTAATGTGTGGACAGGGGATTGGGCATTACACCTATTTTTAAAGTCTCAACAGAGAGAAGAGTAGTAATTTTGTATTATTATCATCAATTCATCATCATCATTATCGTATAATAATAAAGGCTGTGATAAATGAGCCCCCATGTGAGGTCCCTTGATTCTATTGGATCATACTAGGTAATGCAGTTGGATCCAAGAGGAGATTGGATCTAACAACTGGGGAGATCCAACAAGTGGTCCTTTTGGTAGTTAGGTCCATGGTGGCTGTTCGCTAAGGGCTTATTAAGGCTCTTTAACTTCTTTAGTCATTTAATTCTACCGAATGCTAGTTTTTTAGCGCGGAGTAAGACAATATCTTTTAGTCTCTTTTTGCACGGATCTTAATCTCCTGTTCTTTTCTTAAAACACCTCTTTTCTTCCTTTAGCTATCTTAATCCCTGTCCTTTATTTTTACTTACCGAACAGCTCCTCCTTAGTATGAATTAATATTTAATTTCTCATTTGTTGCCGAGCAGCTCCATGTAGAGTTGTAGACTAATGCACCAAACCTTGACATGACCGCATGATCATCTATCTCGAATATATTTATTATTAGATCCACAATTGCATCTGGCATTGCCATGATACGTCCACGTCACGCCAATCATCTCTCTGCCACATGCACTACTTCTTGGACACTTGTTATTGCTGGTGGGTCCCACGCATAACGTAAATAAAATTTTGGGTGGGAAATTTCTTGCACCGAGCATTATCCATTTATTGATTTCAGTGTGGCAAATGTTAGTGGCGATTACTTTTTGACTTGAGCACTAGAATATCCTCCGGCCATACCATTAGGAATAAAATATATATATATATATATATCAAAGAAAGAAAGTGTCTACTACTCTACTGCACAAGTTGTAAATTTATAATTCAAGGAGGATTATAATCCAGACCGTCCATCAACATCTGCCGGATCTTTGATCAAAATCCGACAATCGAAAATACCCCGCTGTTCTATTATCATCAGTAGCGGACCTAAATGAAAGGAATGGGGGCCGATTGATTACTTTTTTATTTTTTTGTTTATGTATGATTTTCTATATAATTTAGAGTAAAATATCACGATATTGTAAAATTGATTTTATTCTCCATAGAAATTTTTTATATAAATGATTCTCATTGTGTTTGATCCTCATACACTACTACAAAAAAAGAGATTATACACGGACAATAAAGGAAGAGCTACACGGATTTCCTACCGTGTTTAAATCGAGGGTGTACGATTAGTTCAATAACTACACACGGACTTTTGGCCGTGTGCAATTTTAAAGATTCTACACGTATAACTTCACAAACAGCCGTGTACAAAGACCAGAATGTGTCGCGCTCCATTTACCGAGCTACACGGATATTACCTAAAAAACCGTGTACGATTCTTTTTGTACACGGACTTTTAACTAAAAAACCGTGTAGCTTGACTCTTTCTACACGGACATTTAGTTAAATGTCCGTGTAGCTCTCCTCTTTCTACACGGACATTTAACTAAATGACCGTGTAGCTATCTTTTTTCTACACGGACTTTAGTTAAATGTCCGTGTAGAAAGTACATTTTTTTTTTTTTTTGTATTTTTTGTTTTTCGGCTAGCCTCCAGTTTTGCTAGCCATTTTTGTTACAGAACTATATATTCCAGATTTTCCAGATTTCATATAACAAGAAATCCATATTTTCCAGATTAGCAATAAATCCATATTAGCAAGAAATTCATATTTTTCAGATTAGCCAGAAATCCATATGCAATAAATTATACAATATTCATATACACCAAATTATACAAAATTACGAAATTCCATGGCAAACCACCTTGCCCACATGCACCGCACATCGTCGATCTGATCCCAAGAGTAATGTTCTTGCTTTGTCACATTCTACAAAATTATAATTTTATAATAGTTAGTATTTCAGAAAAGGTAGATATCAATTGCTTATTATATAGGAAATTCATATGAAGTACATACCGCTTTTGGGAATTCGAATTGTATTCTTTCGACAAAGTCAAACATGAATATCATCGTGTAATAAGCGCATTCCCAACCCTCCTTCTGCTGGCCTCGAAAATGATTTAAATACATATTACTAACCTTAGAAAGATGGAGAGGAGAAAATACAAACTTAATTCAAAGATCTCAGATCTCAGCTGCTGGCCTCGATCAATTCGCAGAAATAAAAAGCTCAGTTGGATATGTATGAACTAAAAACTTGATCAAAACGGCGCTCTGGAAGGGAAGATAATAAAACCCTACACTATTATACACGGCTATTTAGTTATATATCCGTGTAGCTCTCCACCTATTTCTACACGGCTTTTTACTTATAAAGCCGTGTACAATTATAAGATTTATACACGGCTATATATCAAAAAACCGTGTGTAATATTCCTACACGGCTTTGTATCAAAAAACCGTGTAGCTCTCTCAATTATTTGCACACGGACCTCTTTACACACGGATTTGTGGTTTCTAATAAACCGTGTAGCTCTCTCTAATAATTCGACACTGATTGTTAACTAATTATCCGTGTAGAAATCGTTCAGATCTTTTGAACTCATGTTTGGTACACTGTTTTTAATATAATTGCCAAATCCGTGTACAATGTGCAGTGTACAAAGCCAGTTTTTGTAGTAGTGATAGTTTGAAAGTTTGACTCCACTCTTAATTATCATAGAAGAAAAAAAAAATCAGAGAATCTTGACTAGATTGTATATCACATTATATACTCCAATAGACTATCTTTATTGATTTCATCAAAATTAAACTACTAAAATTGCATCTGTTGCCTATCAATGGTTAATTTTGTAGAACCAAGTGCCTGCATTTAATTTTTTTTTATTAGTTCATTTTGCTGCATCCATTTTTCTAGTAATATTTAAAATCTTGGCTGTATGCAAAATAAGCTCAATAAAGTCGTTTCAAGTTGAAAATAACTTGAAGCTGATTCAATGCTCTTTTAAGTTAAGATCACAAATTATCTTCAAGAGTTTAAACTCATTTACTTTCACTCAATAAGATTTAAGTTCTTATATGTAAAATCTGGCATCGCTAGTGTCTATAATCTATATCAATAAAATTTGAAGACTTGACTTCCAAGTTCCTTGTAAAATAAAGTTTTCAAGTTCTTATCAGATTTGACCCAAAACCATGACATTTCATGGCCTCATTTGATTAAAATTAAGTCGTCAAATCTGATAAGTAACTTGGAAACTTTATTTTACAAGGTAATTCAGAGAAAGATGAGGTAGTACAGTTGGCTAAGAAAAAAGTCTTAAGATTGTTGGTTATTTAAAGGTTGAGAGTGCGATTTCCTCTCACGACTTTGCAGCCTCTGCAAATGTTTAAGAAAAAAAAAATCAAATAATCCAAATCATATCCCATAATTAACTGAATGCAGGGACATATAGAATCAACTAATGTTTTTTGTTGGACGGATATCTGACCAGTACTACCTTGAAAAGTTACATGTTGGATTAAAATTTCACCACTTACAAAACTACACAATTACGTGGAGATTCGTGCTGCCATCTGATCCTAGTAGAGGTATCAACTCATACATATAAATATAATGCATCTACCAGCCCTATCAAATTAAAAAATAATAATAAAATAATGCATTTACCAGCACGTTGGGACCATCTCCAAACCCAATACATATTTATTAGCTATTGCTTTATTATTATTTTTTTCTTTTATCCGAGATATTATTTTTCTTGTACGTGTAATATCCTGCACGAGTTGCCAAGAAGCTTCTTCTACTCAATAATTCTAAGTAATAATTAAAATGCTAAATACATAAGGGACTGCTGAGATGCTAAAATTAGGTATTTAATTGAAGTACAAGAAGATAAACTTTCCTATTGACAGAAAAAAAAAGAAGAATAAAAGAAGAAGAAGAAGAATTTAAAACAATCTCATCTAATCTCTCAGGTAAAATTCAAATTGAAGCGTTGATACATCCAAGGAGATTGATCTAATCCTTCGTTTCGGCTCATATGACCCTCAATTGCAAAACCAATTGTTCTCTCTTTTTGAAACGCCAATTCAAAATTTGATTTCAAACAGGTTCCAGAATTCAATCTCGATCCCTCAGTCTCGTTCGAAGATGACGAGAAACTCGTGCCAGAATCAGAAGTGAATGATGCATCTTTCTTTTTCTTTTTTGATCGAGTTGCCGTGCTTCCAATCGCAAGTGTTAGGTCGAGATCAGCATCGTCTTCGTCACTTTCCAATTTAAAATTTTGCTTTCTGACCTGTTCTTCTGATACAAGTTGTATCTGGTACGGGTTGCTGTCGCTAGATTTGCTTGAGCAAGTTTCATTTTCCCCTTGCTTCTTTACTTGCAACTTCTTTGCCTCTGTCATTAGTGATTTCTGAAATTTGTATAATCTATGGAGGTCTTGAACCTATCAAGAAAAGGAAATAAATTAATTGAGAAAATATCTTGTACAATTCAGGCTAACTATTTTTTATAATCAACGGTAAAAGTTTTAAAATTAGGCCGTAAATTGCAATATATATTTTCTATAGTACGATTAATACCGGAAAACTAAATGAAATTGAATGAAATCCTTACTTGTTGTCTGAAAGTCTCTTCCTGTTTCAACATAGCAAGCTTCATGAATTCCTTATTGTACTGATTTTGATATCTTTCCATTTCTCTGTATGAATCTGTTTTGTCTTGTTTCTTTCGCAACGAATTCGAACTATTATTGCTAGCTTTTTATAATTTATTCCTGTTTCAGGGCAATCTGTTTTAGACTTCTGGCTCTACACAATATTGCTCTGTTTCCTGCAGATAAAAAATTCTTGTCAGCCAAAGAAACAAAGAAAGAAGAAGAAGAGGTGTTTGCTCTAAACTAACTATAAATGAATCAAAAAAAATGCTTCATTAGCTTACAATGAATAATAGCAATAGAAATCAAATCTTTTTTCAAAAAAGAAAAAAACAGATCACTACATCATAAAAAATGTTGAATTATAGTTTAGAATTAACTTCTTTTAAAGTTTTGGAGCAAGAAGTCAAGGAACCAAGAAGACAAATGAGGTGTTAAGGTAGGAAATATTATGAACTATTCTTATTGAGTATAAACCTTAAATTCAAGCAATAAATTAAAATTTTAAGCAGTTCAAAATTAACACTCAAGAACTTTTTTCTATGCTTGGAAATAGCACAAGAATCTATAAACGACGAAATAATGCTGAGTTTACCAACAGAAAATCACATTTTATTCAGAAAGTTTCTTCATACAATCAGTACATCAAAGATAAGAAACATTAGATAAGTAATTTAAAACCAATTATAGACCTTCACAATAATTATGAAATATCAAGTTATAACATCAAAGAAACAATAAAAAAAAACAGGCAGGGAACAAACAATCCACAGTATAAAAACTAAAAATAGCAAAAATTAACATACATGTTGTAAGAAAAAGAGAGAATGGTACCCAGAGAAGAACTCTATGAGATTGAGCTATCATGAAAGATATATATCAATAGAGAAGAGAGACTTATATTGGTAGGATATATCTCTAGAATATTTTTTTAAATAGTAGCTCTCAAAGGGGAAGAGAACAAAATAGATCCGAGTTGTAATAGCCAATGCAGTACAAGTATTTGAAGAGGTGGAAAGAAAGATGCCTCTCAGACAGCGCCAAGGAGCCAAAGATGTAGAATAAGAAGACCCACTTAGGTTATTTTATCTACTTCTCAGTTTATATTATTGGTTTGTCCCCACTTATCTTGTTTGTCTTCTTCTGCCTAGCTCAAAAAAATTAGACGGCACTAACTCTATAATGACATTTTTGTTTCCTCTGTCATTGTTATATAGTTTTGTTCTCTTCAAATTATAAATTAGAGTAGATTTTTTAGCACAATTGATATAAGTTTCTTATGATATAATATTATGTTTATTAATCTAGTATGGGAATTAACTTTGCTTATTGTTTATATTGTGTTTTAGGTAAATTGAGACCTTTATAAAATTATCAACTCTTTGACAATAAAAGTGCATGCACAAGAGAAGACAGAATACCTAACAAAAATTAGGTTAAATGCAAAAAGAAATATCTATTATATTCAGTGTATCCAAAAATAACATTTACATTTACGGTACAACAAAATAAAATTTCAACATGTTAAAGAAAATATGTTTCTCCTCGCATTAAAAAAGCACTTTGGATGTTTTTCTGATTTAAAAGATTTTCTGTAATTAACAAATGATTGATAATTCTACCATTATCTTTAAGAGATTTTTTGTATTTCAACAATTATCATTTTATTCTATTTGGACGTTGAAAAAAACTATTGTAAAACCATGCAATAGTGAGTAAGTGTAGATAATTGATATGGGAAAGAAAGCAGAGAGCGTCATCAACAAGACAGCTAAAACCACAAAAGATGGTTCACATGTGCAACTGGAATTTCCGGATCGTTCGTTACTACTGGACAAATTTATATGTGGCTTTTTTTTTTAAATTACTTTTAACT
Source organism: Carex littledalei (assembly GCA_011114355.1). Lineage (NCBI taxonomy): Eukaryota > Viridiplantae > Streptophyta > Magnoliopsida > Poales > Cyperaceae > Carex > Carex littledalei. Next base: position 1,964,830 of record CM022101.1, on the reverse strand, counting down.
AAGTTCCCATATAGCTGTTCTTTCTATTATTGTAGGATTCATTTTAGCATGTCATAGTCTTATCATAAGTTGTGGCCGCATGAGGTGATTGGAAAGTTATTCTTCTAGCCTTCTAGGTGACAAGGGAATTCAAATTCTACGGCTAGGATTGGAGATAAATTAATGAAATAGCAGGAATGTTCTTTGCTAAATTTATTATAACATTTAAAGAGAATTCTTGATGTGTTTGCTGTAGAAAGAGCCTTCGCTGGTTTTCCCCTTTCTTTTAAATGGAATGGAAAGACCAATCTAATGCAAATTTTGAAATTATTATTAATTGACGAATTTTATAGTTATATTTAAACTAAAACAAAAGTTTAAGAAATAATTTTAGATTGAATGACTATCAAATGTCACACAATTTGAACTGATTTTTAAGGTTGTCGGGCGAGTTGTGCATTAATGAAGAAAAAGTTTTAACTGTTTTATTATTTCATGAATGATAAAAAAACGGAAAATTTTACATAATGTCATTCTTTTTCAAAACATAGAACAAAATACCCCTCTCAAAATTCTTAACAAAATGCCATTGTGTGCCTCACTTTTTCCCTCTCTTCTCCTTCCTCCCACTCCTCTTTATTTTTTATCAAAATCAAAATAATAAAATTATAGATATATTTTTTGTACTTTAGATTGGTAGATATAAGATTTGACGTAACTTATATTTTTTTATAATCGATCAATAACTTATAAAACTAGATTGCTAATTCTCCGAATTGTTTGTTGCATAAATAATTGATTGTTTAATTACACCAGATTTAATGTACAAACATCTAAAATCATATTATGACATCTAGAAATTTTATTTTTATTTTGATAAATACTTTGTTAATTGTTGTGATGTTAAATAAAGTTGTTGTCAATTAATATAATTTATCCCATTACAAAATTTGCTACAAAGTTCAAAAATTATGTATTAGATCATTAGAATATGTGTGGATAGTTAACTCAGCCTTGCTGTCTATATCAAATTGATGATGAACGGTCTCCTCTCTTATTATATAAATTATATTAATTAAAAAATTGGATCATTCATTTCAATCAAATAATTTAGATCGAGTCTAACTGTATAACGACTTCTGTTCATTCTATCTAATCATAATAATGAACAATCTAATTTTAATAATAAACTGTCTATTTTTGGTATTTCGATCTAGGGTTTAATTTGAATTCAGATCCAGGTTTCATTGGATTTTTTTTCAAAAAAAAATATGAATGATACATTATTTTTTAATAATCGTGTAGGATAAGGGTTTTGGCGAAATATCGGTGAAAAAAGTACGAATTATACAAGGTTTTTAAAGTTGTACTTTATAAACCGTGTATGATGTGTTTTGGTGAAAAAATCAGCAAAATTTTGAAAACTAGAACCGTGTATAATTTACCGACCCTATTTCGAATGGTGCAAATATTAAACTAGATTGTTTATTATTAAAATTAGATAGAATGAATAAAAGTCGTTATACAGTTGACTCGATCTAAATTATTTGATTGAAATGAATGATCCAATTTTTTAATTAATAGAATTTGTATAATTAGAGAGGAGACCTTTCATCATAAATTTTTAGCTGACCACACATTCTAATGACATCATTCGTAATTGTTCAACTTTGTAAGAAATTTTGTTATGGAATAAATTATATTAATTGAGAACAACTTTATTTAACATTTTAACAATTAACAAAGTATTTATAAAAATAAAAAATGAAATTATCTAGATGTCATAATATGATTTTAGATGTTTGCGCATTAAATCTGGTGTAATTAAACAATCAATTATTTATGCAACAACTAATTCGAAGAATTAACAATCTAGTTTTACAAGTAATTGATCGATTATAAAAAATTAGAAGTTACGCCAAATTATATATCTACCAATCTAAATTATAGAAAATATATCTATAATTTTATCATTTTGATTTTGACAAAAAATGAAGAGGAGTAAACTAGGAGGACTGGGAGGAAGGGGAGAGAGAGGAAAAGTGGAGCCCATAAGGGTATTCTGTTAACAATTTTGGGAAGGAGTTATTTTGTTCTAAGTTTTGAAAAAGAAGAGCATTATGTAAAATTTCCCGATAAAAAATTTGAACTGATTCGCTGAGAACTAAATAAGTGTTTTGTTTAATACAATTGCAAAAAACTTGGACCGGATAGAAGATCATCAAAATCCGTTCTCGCTTGAGCAAATGCACTGGTGCAGTCTTTTTTGCTGGGAGGAAAGGCTTTGCTGCCAGGTCGAGCTTGGTCTCTTTGCACCTTGTTCCCACATGACCCTCACCCCAGCACTTGCCACATTTGGTCGGGAAGCGATAGTTGCCAGAGGTGTGACTAGTATGGCAGCATCTAAAGCACCTTCCACGCCATTCTTCAAACCTTGGTGACGGCGGAAAGCGGAGTTGTGTTGGGCTGTGAGGTGAGTAGTATATGGTTGAAGAGGATGAGGATTTTGGTGAGCTAAGTGGTGAGGGAGAGCAAGAGGTAGACAGTGATTTAGGTTTGGAGTTAGGTGCAATCGGTGGAGTTGGGTTGTTAGTTACATCATGTGCATAGCTGTGAAGGTGTGCAAACGGGGTGTAGGTTAGTGGTGAAGGTTGCTGAGTTGCGGTCGGTGTGCTCCATGAGGCTGGGTAGCGACGGCGGCGTGTCACTATTTGCCACTCACATTGGTGCTCCATGTCACCGGGAATTACCCAACTAATTAAACATTTAAACAGCTTGCAAGTAACATTTGAATCGGTAAATTAAATGATTTCAAAGCCTGTCGTCCATTAAAATTTATGGAATTGAAATTATTGATGCATTATATATTAAGAGGAGGGTTCAAATGCACCATAATTTTTGTGCTCCAATATGCTCCACATCCTTTATCTCTATTTTCAAAGTCCGAACAGTCGATCTGAACCGTTCAACATGATCTTTATAATAAAATATGTTTGGAGACCAAATTTTATATTTTTTAGAATTTTTTTACTATTTTTTTAGATAGGTACAATATCACTTTATCGGATGGTCCAGAATCTCCTTAAATATAATATCTCACATTCGGTTAAGTATTTGCAAAGGCTTGTGGTTGAGTTGTTGTGGGCCTCCAATTAAATATAATATCTGACATTCATAATGTATTTGCAAGGGGAGATAGAAAACATTTGCATGCGTGCGCACATTTGCATGCGATACAATTTGCATGGGATACTCTTGCTACAAGTTTTATGAATCCAGAATATGTCATTTCTTTTGCATGGGCCTTCCTCCTCTTACAAAAACCAAGTGCTCCTCTTGCAAAAAAAACTCATATTCTAGTAGTGCATGTAACATTTGAATCGGCAAATTAAATGATTTCAAAGCCTGTCGTCCACTAAAATTTATGGAATTGAAATTATTGATGCATTATATATTAATTATATAGGCTGCTAACGCTCAAATAACTGGACCACCAACCAGTCTTTCTTTTTTTATGTTTAATGGTATCAGAAATCAGAAAATCGCTCCAAAAATATCCCAAAATGTGCCTGTACTGCAATAACTGAAAAAGAAAGAACATATCATTTAAGGCTTGTAACAGGTGTAGCAGGTGATTCAAGGATTTAATTCATGTAAATATCCTAGCTGGCATGTGAGTCTGTGAGGCCTTCCGCAAAAAACTAAAGAAAAAACAAAAAAAAAAGGGAGAGAGAGAGAGAAGAAGACAAGGATCTACATCATGGACCATTAATGAATCTATAGGTTGTTAAATTCTACAGTAAACCAATGTACTGGATGTGTACAGACTACAGAACCGTCAAATTTGTAGGTTCTTGATGAAATAAAATTATTAGGAATTACATTTTGTGCAAAGAATTTTGGACAAATTTTATCCAACATCATCTGAACCGTCCAATCTGTCCTGAAATTCATGTGAATGGATTAAAACTTAATAAACCAATCAAGTAGATCTAAACTGTTCGTGCGAATTTTGACACGAATCAGACGGTTTAGATGTAACTTTGGATAAAATTTTGTTCAAAATCCTTTGAACAAAACCCCACCCAATTAAATATTTGTTGTTAGTGCAAAAGATGGATATATAAAGCACCAATAATCCAATTCATGTACAACATGTGATTAATGGATATCTTTTAGGTGCCGTTTCGCAGGAGATATTTTGTAACTCCTAACATGCATGGACGCTTATCAAGGAAGGAAATTAATTGTTTGTTCCGTTGGTTGATTAGTATTGGCTGTATATTCTCTTGACTTTGGAAGCTTGCCCAAGGTTAGACAACTCATATATGCACAGCACTAATTAGGTCAACCGACATGGCATGATTGGCTTGCAAACATGTGTTTTCATGCAAATAGTCACATTCATTGTCTGGATTTGTTACTCTCCATGTTTGCTAAAATTCTATCTGGATTTGCATGCATGTCCTCCATTTTTGATTTGTTTATGGTTGACTAGTTGGTAAGTAAAATTGATTAAATTATTCTTTTCCGTGAAATCTTGGGATCCGATTTAGTCCCTATGAAAAAAATTAATAGCAAAATTAACCTTGTAAGTCTGAAGCTTCTTCAAAATTAAATAAATTAAAGCCCATAGTACCCTTTTCATCATCAAAGCAGCAGCTTTAACAAACAATTAATAAAATAAGTACCTTTGATACTGCAGATCAAAAGATATTAGATCCTCAACTAAAAAGGTACTGATTTTGCCTCCCCAAAGAAGACTACAGATCCAATCTACCATTTATAAGGGAAGTCTCTTGTCCTTAAATTATGAAAAGGATATCTCCAATTAACATTATCAACAAAATAAAATCCTTAACATATAAAAAATCTGCTGGACCATTATCAACACTAATTTGTACACAACAGTAAAATCTGCTGGACCATTGGATCAGCGATTTTCAAAGTGGCTTAATAAATAGTAAAAAAATTCTAAAAAATGTAAAATTTGGTTTGCAAGTACATATTAATATGGAGATCATGTTGAACGGTTCGGATTGACCGTTAGGATTTTGAAAACTCAAAAAAATGAGCCGTAGCATATTAGCAAAATCCTTAACATAATTTCAAGTAATTTAGCGTATTTTAGTATAAATATGCTAATTATACATTAAAAGAAGTAATCTAACAAATATTTTAAAAAAAATCCGAATTTTTAGCGTTAGAATTCAGCATCTTGATATTCATATTGTCTCTCTAAAAAAAAAAATTAATGTTCATAGCAAACCGCCCCACTGGGGGCGGTCCGCTATGAACAGTAAAAAAAAATTAGTAAACCGCCCCACAGTGGGGCGGTTAGGGTAGTTTTAATAAAAAATTTGAGGTGAGGGCGGATTTGATAATTTTATTTTTTTGAGGTATTAATAAAAATATCGGAAGAACCCTTTTCCGTTGTCTGTTTCATAAAATATAAAATGAGCACATATAATACTTTCCATTGTAGACCTATTTTTAAGAAAAACACTTTGAGACTTATCAACAATTAATTTTCTAGACAAAATATATAGCATATTTGGTAGAGTACTTTAATTAATGATAACCTTATAATAACAGCTAAGAAGACTTTAGGCCGATATTCCTGAATCTTAGATGGGGGTTTGACTTTAGAAATAAGATTAATTAATTTTCTATTAAGTTTGGACACTTCCAGCGTTTCTTAATATATAAAAAAACAATAAGTGACAATGTAACATCAACATATTCTTCTTTTGTAAAAAAAAAAAAATCAACATATTCTTAATAAATTCTCAGAAATTTTGATAAAACGGCATAAAAAATCGTCAGGCACCAGCAGGGGCGGAGCCAGACTTTCAGACTATGGGGATCATACGTGAATGGAGGTCAATCATATAAAATTTTCCTACTACGAATGGGGGTCAATTTCACACTATCCATAATATTTTACTTTAAATTATATTAAAATAAGGTATAAATAAAAAAAAAATTCAAAATGAATGGGGGTCAATTGACCCCCATTCAATATACGTAGATTCGCCTCTGGGCACCAGAGCCTTGGTGCATGAAAATAAATAGCTGTTTTTTTTTTTTTTGCTCCTTTTCAATAAAAGCAATTATTAGTTCATTTTTAGCATAAGTAACATTTTCATGTTTTTCTCGAACAGGCTTAAAGGCCAATCTATAGTCAAGTCAGGAATGCTTAGCTCCTCTATGATTTCAAATTTTGTAATTATATTATTGATATTTAATTGGATTTTTTTTTTCAAATTTTAAATAACCTAGCTCCTCATAAAATATTAAATGCGTGCTAGTAGTTTAATAGTCAGAATTTTACTTTGTGATTATGAAAATTTGGTTCAAATTCTAACTACCAAAACATTTATATATATATATATATATATATATATATAGGACTCGCACTTGTGGAAACTATACAAGATACAAACGTGACACAACGACATGAACAAAATTTGGCAAGGCAAACAAAATAATTTTCCAAATTGTAATAATTTATTGTACAAGTTGGCAATTTTACAATTTGTTTTTTTAATTACCGGTTAATTATATATGGTAGACGTATGATTGGCATGTCGGAGACTTGTACTAAAAATGAACGAAGGCTAGTTAACTGAGATGATGCCAAGATTCTAGGTTAGGTGCAATACAATTAATAGCGTAGGCCTAACAACCCCAATCAAAGGACCACTACGGAAACAAAACCCTTGGATCACGCCGTGAATTTAGGTCAAATCTTTCCTTGGATTCCAACTACCTAGTTAGTACAGCAATTGCATGCACCAAATCAAAACAAAATGTTTTTAGTTTTACACAGGACACATTGACGTGCTCTCTGTCTCTGCCATTATTGCTCTCTACCAAAACAAAAATCTCCATTCCTCCCTGTGGGAACATGGGCTGCTGCTCTTCTGTTTCTCATCTGAGTCATTTCTCTCTCTGTTCATGGTCTATACTTTCAGCCATATTTGATTTTTAATTTTGTCTATTCTGACTGTCAAATTTAAAATTCATAAAAGGAGTGTGAATTGTGAACAGTCAAAATTGCTTAAATCAGCCTCCTATTTTGACCTTGAAACCATGTCACTCGTTTTCTTTTTGATGACGCAAATTTCATTTAATTGACTGACAATTTGTTGTACAAGACAAGACCTACATTAAATTTGAAAACTTATAATAAAAAGTTGCACATCGAAAACAATACAATAAATTTATGCTATGCACTAACATGCTCTTTATGTGTGTATATATGCTCTCAGCAATTTATGCGTCTCCAAGGCTCCCTTTCACAATTTGGATGCTGATCTTTTTATCTCGGTTAATTTTCACAATGAGTGAAGCTGTGGTAATATGCATATTCCGGATCGACTCATGTTATGAATCTATATTTTTATTTTCAAAATTTAAATAATTGATCTAAACTGTTAAACATAATTTCCATAAAAAATTCTACTTGTATACCAAGTTTTTTTTAGAATATATTTAATATTTTTTAGATAAGTAGAAAATTACTGATTTTTTATGATCTATTTTTTTCAAATCAAGTGATTTTCTTCCTATCTAAAAAATAGTATTTTCTTAAAAAAAATATAAAATTTAGTCTCTAAGCACATTTTAATACGAAGAGAATAATGAGCAGTTTAGATTGATTGTATGAATTTTAAAAACAGAGATATAAATCCATAGCATGAGCCGCTGTGTAATATACATATTACCATATATAGCCTCACTCTTTTACAATATACCTCGATTAATTACTTAATTGATCAGATTACACTCTGACATCAGCGCGCAGCGGCCAAGCCTGAACTTAAAACCATTTGCTTTAGAACTTTGAAATTAAATAATAAAAAAGGCTCGTTAATTAAAAACTTTAAACCATAGAAACTTGCGTGCATGTGGAATCTCTATTGGGTGTCTAATAAAAGCATGTGGGAGTCGTGCAAACGATATACTTCATATGTGAATTTATTATTTGCAAGAAATCAATATCCTCAAATCATTATATAGAGCGGCCGGTTGTCGGATCAAGATTTGGAAAATCGGGCGAACTAATTTTTATATCATTAATGCCAGCTTTGAGTTCTTATAATTAATCTCACTTTTGAGTTAATTCGCTATTTTTTTAAGTTGCCTGGTCGGTCTCCCAAGAAAAGAAAAAAAAGGTGTCTTTTCTCTAATAATTGTATGTATTTTTTTTTTAATAATTGTGACTACGTAGTTAAACGTGCTATCAAAAGAAACTGGAAAGCAGGGGCGGACCCAGAGTATTTCAGGGGAGTAGCTGCCCCCTTGGATTTTAAATTTTAGTGGAGATTTATCGGTTCCGATCGATTTTGTCTCCTCTGGAATTTTTTTTTGTCCCCCTCTGGACGTTTAATTTGTAATTTGAGTTAAATTTAGGGTTAAAATTGAAATAAATCTGTTGAATTTTTATTGGTAATTAGAATTATAAGTCAGAGCATCATAAATTACAGGTCAAAGCATTGGAAAGTATAAGTTAAAACATTATTTTTGATCGAGTACCCAATTGGTTAATTGATTTAAACCCGTTCGATATTTTTTTGCTCCTCTAACGATAATTCTGAATCCGCCTCTGTTGGGAAGGTAACATTATCAAATATTTCTGAAAGTTTCAGCTGCCGCGAGTTTGTGATCAGCAGCCGAGTCAGAATATCATAATAAACATAATTGTATAATTATTGTAAGGTCAAGAATATTTTGTAATTTTTTAAAATTAAAAAGTATATTTTAGAAAAAAAAAATTGGATCTGTAGTAGATAAGTACCTTTTTGATGCCATGTGGTTTTGTCATAATTTTTCGACTCATATTATTTTGTAGATTATTTTTTAAATTTTGACAGCGACGGTCAAATATTGTTTTGTAAATATTTTAGAGACCAAAAATACAATTCGTGAACAAAACTTTATCTGTTGTATTTGTTATGATTTTAAGTAATTTTTATTGTTTAAAGATTTTACTTTCCTGCTCATATATTGACAGGTTATTAATTCCGGTATGAAACGAAGTGTATTCATTAGATCAGGAGCAAATATTCCTCTCAAGATATTACTCATGATCTAATGAATAATTTTTATTTTCTACAATTCTTGAATTCCACAGGCACCAGCAATTTTGAAGTTATAAGGGGATAAATTTGACAATGAAGCGTGCAACATTACGCTACGTCACAATGTGGTCAGTAATATCTTTTTGTATTTGTCAATTTCCAATTTTATCTAATATAAAATTAAGTGGTCAAAAAGACAAAAATTAAATGTATTAACATTACTTATAAATCTTCATAGTTAATTATGTTCTATTATGTCATTTTTTTCCATCATATATAAAATAGAGATTACTTTAACAATTTTTGTATTATATTTTTTTTAACAAATCTATCCATAAAAAAACTGCCGAGTACATAGTAAACCGTGGTTTTAAGTGACAAATGAATAGTTCAGGTTCGGTTCAGCAGGGTCAAAAATTTGTGATTCGGGTATAATTCGGAAATGATTTGGTACAACAAGGAAGCAAAAAAAAAAAACTCAAATTTTTATTTGTATTACTTTAAAAAAAAGTTTGTATATACTTTTGTATTACTTTAAAAAAAATGTTCGCGTTTTTTTCGCGAATAATTCGTGATTCGTATTTTATTCGTGTTTTATTAGCGAATAAACCGTATTATATGTTTTTTTGCGTTTTATTCAGAGTTCAGTTCGAAAACGTAAAAAAAAAACGAATAAAACACAAATTATTCACAAATTAATTACGTATATTATTACTATGGTTTGAAGTCCCAATCAACTAAATGGTCGACTTGGAAGAAACATTTGGACCATAATTTCCTACTTTTATTTGTTTAGAGGTATTTCAATTATTATCATCCAAGCTAAATCAAATTCAGATCCGGTCATGTATCTGTCAGGTTAGATCCGGACTCGTTCAATGTAAGTTTGCACGAGTCTTAAAGTGAGCCTCGTATATTTCAAACATGTCTCAATTTCGTATGACTCGGCGGGGATTTCATTATATTCCCTGCTGTGATGCCGCAGAGAATATACGCTCAGCTAAATTACCCTGACATACATTTTAAGATAGAGCAGAGTGAATTCCATCTCAAGTATATGACTCGTTACACCAATCAAGAGGCACAGAAAACCACAGAAATAGTGGTTTGGTCCAAATTTTTTCCGATGAGATCAGATAAATAGCATAACAGTGGGATCAGTGTGAAAGAGAGAAAAGGACTGAGCAGGATGGGTAGGAAAAACGATGATCCGACAAAAGGTGCACGCGTTGCCGGGTCCCAGGCCAGGCGGAGCCTATGCAACCTGATCCGTGTGGTAGGACCCGAATCCCCTTATTTCTTTCCGGCCTAGCAAAACGACATCCATTTTTTGCCACGCCATCCCACCTACATGCTTTTCTTGTCCCGGGCCCCACCACTAGAGACGCATTGGATTGGCTGTTTTTTCTTCAATTATTCATAGGATGTGAATTCGCAGGAGGATTTGCTGTTTCTACTTCATAACTTTCACAATTTGGTTTCAAGATGGATCGAGGTTTATGTACACTTCATAGTCTACTTGTTCACATCTTATTCAAATGGAAGTACACATGCAGTGTTTTTGAATACGGTATGCGGCAGCATATGCGGAAGTACATATGCAGTTTTACTGTGAGTTGTTAAAAAATATATAAAATAAAATTAATTTATAACATAATGGTATTCTAGTATAGTGATTTGTGCTCTTTATCACACTCTCATAGATTATGGATTCAAGTATTCTACAAAAGATTTATTTTTTGGTTTATTTTTGAATTTGAGAGCAACCGCATATTCAAAACTACATAAGAGGAATTGCATGGAATTCTGAATGCGGCTGTCGACTGCATACGCGTATGCAGTTTTTGCGGCCGCATTTAAAAACACTGCTTAAGGTGATACGCAATCACATTGATTAGTTTGTAATTTGTATCTGTCGTTACAAAAATTAATATTTTTCAGCATCATAGTTTTATAAATTATGTGATTAAAATTAAGTCTGTATGAATTTTATCTTATTTTAAGAGGTGATTTTATTAATCGCATATAAATTTAATAATTTTGATCCGACGATCTAAGTGCAATGTATATGTGTTACATTGTTGTCATCTTTTCTTTTATTATGACAATAATTGTGCAATAGGCTATGTTTGGATGACACAAGAATATATAACAAGAATAGAGGCTATTTTAGAATATAAGCTATTCGGAATAGTAATGTGCATCCAAACAAAATTTTTGCTTTTCGGAATAGTTTAAAATAGCTGCTATTCTCTATCCTTGTAAATGTTGGAATAGCTACTATTCGGAAATGTGAAATGAGAGAAAAAATAATTTTTTTTTTATTTCCGCCAACACAATTCCGAAATGACAAATTTGATACCACTTTTCGCCATCCCCGCGTCGTGACAATTCATTTGAGATCCCACTTGTCTATCTTTCCTCTTAATTAGCACCTTGTTAACACTATTATTTATTAGTTACAGCTATTCACTATCCCATATATACAATCTAAATAACATTTTTACTAATCCGAATATCACTATTTTCACACTAATCTGAAAATCACAATTTTTTCTCTATTCTCATTTACTATTCTAAACTTTTGCTATTCTAGCTATTCTAACTCCCATCCAAACGTTACCCTAAGAGGCGGAGAACTCAAAAGGGATAAAACTCCGGAGTCCGAATGGGCATCACATCAAATTCGCTCTGATATTTGTTTGAAATTATTAATTTGTATAAAAATTTGAGCACAATTGATAAGCACAAATTTTGAAGTTACTTGTACGAATTTTGATTTAAATCTAACGGTTTCGACCGGAACATCAGACCTGAAAATTTATTGGATGGTTTCATATTTAATTTTACTCGTGAACAAAGCCAAATTTTGTAGACCTAGCACTATGAACTGAACCAAATAAATTACCCCAATTATCTTTCTGTTGTTTGGTCAATGAAGGAATTGTCGACTAATAATGCAACAAATAGTTTTCCAAAAATCAAATGGTGGAATAGTGATGTCATCATGATAATAAATACCAGTTGATGAGAAACATATATAAATGGTTTACTTACATGAAACAAATAAAAGGACTGCTGGGACAAAATGGGCTTTTGCATGGACATTCTAACCATTTGCATTTTTTTGTGTGAAGATTTACATTTATTTTCACTTATCAATGACATGTACTTTGATGATGCAAAGCTCACCTAGCAATAGGCTTAAAGTACCTTTTTTTCCTGTGCAATACGCAGACCTACTTAGAGATAAGATTCTATTAGCTAAATCTAATCAACAATAAACTATAATATATATGCCTATTACACAAGTTTCATGCACAATTACCACTCATTGTTTTTTTAATCTGATATTGGTCCTGTGATGTGCTAATTAATGCTTTACAGATCAGAAGACATGCAGATATATCATACTACAATAGTTTTAATTTAAACCTTATAAAAGTCGTACGACGACTTTCATTTTATGAAATTATATGCAAAAATTCTGGTGTTTCAAATATTTCAATCAGATAAGACACTATAAAACAGAACCAATACATAATATCACAGCAGCCCTCTCTAGTCCTGATCTTTCCCTCATAATAACCAAAGCAAAAAAGTTTGCATATGGCCTTAACATTTTGTTTATTACTGTCACGGTGTGTGTGTGTGTGTGTGGGGGGGGGGGGGGGGGGGGGGAATTGTCCGTCACAATTTTTAATCATAATTTCAATTATTTTTTACTTTTAGATATGTCTAAATAAAGAAGATAGAGAGAAGGAGATCGATGAAACGGTAGTACAGTTGGTTATAAGAAAAAAATTCTAAGATTGTGATTACCTAAAAGTTGAGAATTCGAACCCGCTCACGACTTCACATTCTCTGTGAAGCTTTCAAAAGAGAGAGATGAGTTTTTTTTTTCTTTTTTTCTTTTTTCACCTCAAGAACATTTCATAGGCTTTTTTTCTAACATGTAATTTAGAGGCTTGTTTGAGTCTCCAAAAGAACCACACAAAATAAAAAATAAAAATTCAAAAGCTTTTTGACTTGTTGGCAAGTACATGCATGCTTTTAAAAGGTTCCTCTCTAGCTGTCTCTCTTTTATCTTATTTCTTTTAGGAGTAAAATAGAGAGATAAAAGGGAATGAAGAAGAGGTTCGAAGAGTATTTGAAGCTAAAAGGGTAACAAGGTGCTTTATACCGGGTATAGGGAAGAACTAAAGAGAATAGGAGGGTTGAATATTTGGAATAGATATGTTTATTCTAACGTATAATGAAATAGAGAGGTTTGAGACTAGAGTTGAGAAAATTTATCTTATTTTTTTATAATAAAATTTTCTTTTATTACCTAAAATAGGATATAATAGAATGCATAATTATTGGAATAAATGTCTGCCTTATTCCAACATCATTCCTACTACTCTGATACATACCATAATAAGTATTAAGAGAGAGAGGAAGTAGATATCAATAGAACGAATGTTGTATTGATCTTTGAGTGTTTTGATCAAGGGTGGAGGTTTTGTCCAAACGGTTTTGGACAAAGTCTCATCCAAAGTCTGACCTAAACTGTCCATTCTACATCAAAATTCATATAAACAATTTAAATTCAAGGAACCATTTACATTAATTAAATTTTAAATATGTTTGCACGAATCTCAATGCAGATCGAACGTTTAAACTTGACTTTGAATGAGACTTTGTCCAAAACTCTTTTCTAAACATACACAACTAACTATCTTTTCTAAATATGTTTACATGAAACTTATTTATAGGTTGATTTTTATATCTTTTCTAAACATCTCCAACTAACTATCCTTTGCATAGCATCTTTATATTTCCAAATTATCTCCCACAATATACATCGACTAATATCTCCTATATATTATTTCTTACATACACAAGTAAAATTAGTACTAGTTCAAAAATGATACAAGAGTGCTCATATGATGCTAATATATATATATAGAGAGAGAGATGGGCTATGGTGCATTGCAATGCATAGGCATTCTTGTGCATTGGACTCTAAACCGTTGGATTCGAAGTGCAAATAGTCGATTTAAATGGCTCAGCATGTTCTCCATATTAAAATGTGCTTGGAGACCAAATTTTATATTTTTTTACTATTTTTTTAGAATTTTTTAAAATCGTTGTTTGTCAAAAATTTCTGGACCATTCAAAAACAGTGATTTTCAAAAATTCTAAAATAATAGCAAAAAAATTCCAAAAAATGTAAAATTTGGTCTCCAAGCACATTTTAATATGGAAATCAAGTTGAACGGTTTGGATCGATTGTTTGCACTTTGAATCCAACGGTTTAGAGTCCAATGCACAAGAATGCCTATGCATTGCAATGCACCATAGCCCAGCTCTATATATATATATAGAGAGAGAGAGAGAGAGTGGCTAAGGTCAAAGTGGTATGACCAAGGCCTTGGTGCTACCAATTAGTTTTTGCAATTTTAAAGTTCAAATAGTCGATTCAAACCGTTAGATGTTCAATATATATTAAAATATGCTTGGAGACCAAATTTTACATTTTTTGGAATTTTTTTACTATTTTTTAAGCCACTTTGAAAATGGCAGATCCGGGTGAACAGTAAAAACAGTGCAACCAAATTCTGGATCATGTGATCAGCAATTTTCAAAGTGGCTTAAAAAATAGTAAAAAAATTCCAAAAAATGTAAAATTTGGTCTCCAAGCAGATTTTAATATAGAGATTACATCTAACGGTTTAGATCGACCATTTGGACTATGAAAATCCAAAAACGACTTGGTAGCACCAAAGGCCTTGGTCATACCACTTTGATCTTAGCCACACTCTATATATATATATATGGGGAGGGTTAAAATGCACCCTCTTTTTGTACTCTTAACGTGCACCCTCCCCTTATATCTTTATTTTCAAAGTTCAAATAGTCGATTCGAACCTTCCAACGTGTTCTTCATATTAAAATGTGCTTGGAGGCCAAATTTTACATTTTTTGGAAATTTTTTACTATTTTTTCAGAATTTTTGAAAATCATCACTTTGCTGAATTTTTTATTATTGTTTAGTTTAATAAAAAATTCTGAAAAAATAATAAAAAATTTCCCAAAAATGTAAAATTTGGTGTACATTTTAATATGAAAAACACGTTGGAAGATTCGAATCGACTATTGAATTTTGAAAATGAAGATATGAGGGGAGGGTGCACGTTAGGAGCACAAAAGGGAGGGTGCATTTTAACCCTCCTCTCTCTCTCTATATATATATATATATATATATATATATAGAGTAAGGCTACGGTGCTTTGCAAAGTAAACAGCCCTCTTTACTTCGGGCTACTTTTTCAATTTGCAAAACTCAAACAACCGATCCGAACCGTTCAACATGTTATAAATATTGAAATGTGCTTGGAGACCAAATTTTACATTTTTTGGAATTTGTTTACTATTTATTAAGCCATTTTGAAAATCGCTGTTCCAATGATGAACAGTAAAAAACAGTAAAATTTTCTGGACCACCAGATCAGACTTTTTCAAAGTGGCTTAATAAATAGTAAAAAAATTCCAAAAAATGTAAAATTTGGTCTCCAAGCACATTTTAATATTTAGAACATGTTGAACGGTTCGGATCGGTTGTTTGAGTTTTGAAAATTGAAAAAGTAGCCCGAAGTAAAGAGGGTTGTTTACTTTGCAAAGCACCGTAGCCTTACTCTATATGTGTGTGTGTGTATATATATATATATATATATATATATGAGATAGGCTAACATGCTTCTGGTAGAACTTCGGCCTCGTGCTTCCGGGGGCATATCTTAGTGTTGGATGTTCAAACAACAAATTCAAACCGTTAGATGTGATCTCTATATTAAAATCTGCTTGGAGACCAAATTTTACATTTTTTGGAATTTTTTTACTATTTATTAAGCCACTTTGAAAATTCCAGATCATATGGTCCAGACTGTTTTTACTGTTCACCCGGATCTGGAATTTTCAAAGTGGCTTAATAAATAGTAAAAAAATTCCAAAAAATGTAAAATTTGGTCTCCAAGCAGATTTTAATATAGAGATCACATCTAACGGTTTGAATTTGTTGTTTGAACATCAAACACTAAGATTTGCCCCCGGAAGCACGAGGCCGAAATACTTCTAGAAGCACGTTTGCCTATCTCTCTCTATATATATATATATATATATAAATCAGAGGAAAAAAATGCTAATCTTGCTATTCCGACTTTTTGTTCGAGTCGGAAAAAACAGTGCTAATTCAGTATTTTCAGAAGTACCAACTACTATTTTCTGAAAAGCTCTGATCAGTTGGGAAAGCAATTTTTTTTTGAAGTAACAAATTTTAAAAATATTTTAATCAGAGTCAAAATAAGAAACAGAGAGGAGTAAAAATTTTAGGATAAAATATAAAATTATTTTGAACTACAAACACATTAAAAAATATTCATATCCACGTGTCAAATGTCAATTGTTCATATCCACAGCAAAGTTTTATTAGATGAAACAAATCAAAAGGTGACATCTTTACCTCTATTTTCTAGAGAAGTAGAAATTAATTAGTCGCTCCAAGACAAAGGGTAAAGTAGCAGCACAAACAATATAAAAGTTGTATTAAAGCTATGTATTAAAGTGTCAAGTGTTGGTGCCAAAAGTAGTGGGCCTAAAATAAATAGACCAACTAAAATTTTCTGTCTGTCCAATCAAAGGTTAGGTTACTAAAATATATCACTTCAATTTCTACTAAAAAAAAAAAGGTGAATACCTAAATAATCTGTCGCAACAAAGTTGATATAGGATAAGAACCTGATACTCACCTGTCTGTCCCCTCAGCTTTTCCCCATACTCTCATTCATCAGTGAATGTACATTACTAAAATAAAACCAACAAGTAGGGGTCCAGAAATTGAATCTGAAATAAACAAACAAAATTGCTAGACGACAAACAACCCAGTTGACCCAATAAGGCCCACCAATAGCAGATTCACTGTATGGGACGCCTGGCCTCTGTCCATTTGTCACACTCTAACCGAACTGGACAAAGATTGCATTTCTGGTGGGGTTTTTGGTAGAGCGATTTACATTGATTTTTCTATTTCAGCATTTTTTTTTCTTTTGATAAAGATATTTAGATAGTTCTAAATGAAAAAAAACTATATAACTAGTGCACCGCGTAAGATTAAAATAGTTTTGTTAATATCTTTTTAAATAGAGTAATTATATTGTCCCCCGCTGTTTGGTCCCCTAAACGTCCCCTGATGATAACTAACTGTGTTAATCATTAATTAACGACTTTAACCAACAGTTAGTGGTCCCCGTCTAACTGTCAATACCCACTGGTGGGACCACTATTATGAATACTTGCTCGATTAGGTATGAATACTTGCTCAATTAGGTATGAATACTTGTGCGACAGACAACTCGAAAGTATGTCATCATGGATCTCATTTGAAAGAGAAAATTGTGTAGAAGACGTTCGTGATTTTAGATTTGCAAAATTCCTCATAGATCGTCAGAAATATTGGTTAGATTGAACGGAGAAAAAAAACCACCTCTAAAAATGTGTAAAAGATGAGTAAGTGATGTGTCCAGTTTTTTTTTAATACTTGATATCTTAGGTATGAATACTTGATGTATTATATATGAATACTTGATATCTTAGGTATGAATACTTGATGTTTTAGATTCGCAAAATTTCTCATAGATCGTTAGAAATATAGGCGAGATTGAATGAAAAAAAAATCCACCTCTAAAAACGTGTAAAAGATGGGTGTGTGATAAGAGAAATAAAAAAAAGTTTATATGTTCAATTTTTTTAGAAATATTTGGTATCTTAGGTATGAATATTTGTTCGACGAGGTATGAATACTTACACGACGATGTATGAAATACTTTCTCGACAAGTTATGAATACTTGAACGACGAAAAACCCGAAAGTACTTCATCATGGATCTCATTTGAAAGAGAAAATTACGTAGAAGATGTCCGTAGTTTTAGATTCGCAAAATTTCTCACAGATCGTCAGAAATATTAACGAGATTAAACGGAGAAAAAAAAACCCACTTCTAAAAACGTGTAAAAGATGAGTGTGTAATTAGAGAGAAAAGAAAGTTGATGTCCAGTTTTTTTTTTTATAATACTTGATGTCTTAGGTATGAATACTTAATATATTATATGATAATACTTGCACGCATAAGTATCCATACATACGCGCGCCAGTTGTAAATTTTTTCAATCATAAGCGGTCCCTCAAGTAGTTAATGTAGTTAGTGGTCCCATCGTACTTTATACTTCAGTTAATCAGGGGGGCGTTTAGGGGACAAAATAGGGGGGACTGTTAGTCGATTCCTTTTAAATAAATATATTGACAAAATTATTTTGATTTTTTGCAGTACATGATCAAAATAAAGACAAAATAGAAATATATATAATTGGTGAGCTGCATGAAGTCAAAAAACATAATAGACTTTTTTCATTGTGTGTTTGCAAAAAATAAATATTAACATAAATAAACTCAACTTTTCACAATACAATATCAATTATGTTTCTTCCTGAAATATTTTAACAGAGAAGTCACCGAGGATTCTTAAGTTATGATCATAAAACATTTTCTCTGGGGAAAAATATCTTGGTAAAAATAAGGTACGATGAACATAGAAATTGTGAATCAAGTGCATCGTTAGTTGATTTCATTGGAATTTGGAATCTATTTTCACCACCGAATAGACGAATCTTGATTAAAAAAACCAGCGGCTTAGGTTCCCCATTAGGAGTCCTCAAAACCCAAAATAAAAGCCCAAGTTATAAGGCCTATTACAAAAAGGAAGCGCGTCTAACCACCTGTGATATTTCTCCAGCCCTTGAAGCCCATTAACAATCTGGGTTGCTTTCTGATGAATCTTAATACAAATTAGGAGGAATTTCATGTATATCCCTCAAAAGCTTCAATATTACGTATTTATTTCTTCAAAATCAGTAATTACATATTTATTCTTGAAAATTATAAAAACTCACATATTTGTCAAATTTAACTCTATAATATATCAAATATCTCCAAAAATAATTAAATAATATTTTTTAAAACTTTAAAATTTATTTTACAATATTAATTAATAATACGTTGACCACTGTATCCTTTCTTCGTTTCTCTCTCTTTTAGTATGTTGAGTTCTCCATCTGAGTTTTCTCCAAGGCGCCAAACCTCCCGCATCTCTCTCCAAACGCGGCAACTCACAAATTTCTTCCCGCCTTCCCGCCTTCCCTCTCACAGATTTCTCCCATCCCTCGTTGCTTTAATTTTTCTGTCATCGTCTCGCCCCTCTCCGATATGGCATCAGATGTTAAATCGCCCCCCTCTTCGATATGACATCATATACTGCAATAGTGTTTTTGGAACTTGCTGTACCGACTTTTAAAAGCTTACTGTATAATACAATAGTGCAACGATTCTTTTGAAAAAGAACATGTTTTTTTGTTGTCTTATGGTGATTATGATTATGGTGTCAGAGATTTATCTTTTTATTTAAAAGCTTGCTGGTACAATACAATATTGCAATGACAATGGTTTTCTTTTTGCACTTTAACTGGTATAGTAGACTGATTCTCAGTCCATTATTTTTTCAACTCAGTAATTTTTGCTTTCCTTTTATTTGATCTAGATGATGTACAACCAAGACTAAGGTATATACTATTTACCAAACTATGATAAAAAAAGTAAATTTCACCAGAAGAACTTGTGAAATCAGCTTTAAGTATTAAAATAAGTTTATGATAAAATAAAAAAATAATCTAAGATGCAGGTACTTTCCTTGAAGTGTTTATTTAACAGAATATGTAAATGTGCATTAACGGACCAGTAACAGGTAATTTGGATTGAGACTTTTGAGTTTGACTGTGTTCGTTTATATCCTGAGCATATTACATCTTGCATATACTTCTTTATCTGATTCCTCCCTTGTTTTGTTTTAGACCGATTTTGATCTTGTCACTTCATAAACCATTTCTTTACCTTGGTCTACCTTGTTCCGGGTATAGAGTATTAGGGGTGCAAACGGATCGGATACGGATCGGATAGTGGTAAAATCATATTCGTATTCGTTTTTATTTTTCAGATACGGATACAGATTGAATTGGATATTGGATATTCGTAGATACATACACACTGGCAGACCCAAATGGGGTCAGAGGTAGGCACTTTCAATTTTTTTTTAGACCTAGTGGTATTTTATACTTGTGCCTACCCCTGAATTTAATTTATGGTCCAATAAAAGAAAATTGCGTAGAAAAGAAAGTCAGTCCAGACTGATTCGCGTAAAAGAAAGACAGAAAAAAAGACAGTCTGATTGGCTACTCTACTTAGAAGAATGGTTGATTCGTTAGGAGAGAAAAGATGTCAACTACGAAAAATATACATATGTACCGTGAGTTGGATCACATGTCGTGCCGTACCGTGATCAAATTTGGAAGTATGGTCATGGCATGTGAATGATCAGAACACGTTAATCACGCCGTGACCACACGTGATGTGTCCAAACGTGACCAGTCATGTTGGTCACGTTTAACTATTTTTTTTCATAATTTAGGTTAGTTTATTCAAAATTCATCATTCGATCAAGATCTAACGGTCCTAATTACACGTGACCACGTGTCGTGTCGTGACCAAATTTTTTGCGTGATGTGCCTTGTCATGCTAAATTTTTGAAAGATGGTCATGACACAGGACGCGAGTCACGACACGTAACCAATACACGTGTCGTGACGAAACCATGTCGTGTCGTGACGTATTTGGTCCTACCGTGACTTTTTTAGATCCCTGTCCACTACTCTGCTCTGATTCGTCAGGAGAAAAAATTATACTCTTGTAAATATTTGGTGCCTACCCCTGATCAAAATCTTGGATCCGCCCCTGCACATACATAAATATTTTTATAATATATATGAAACTATATGGTATATATCTACTATTTGGATACGGATAATTAAAATTCAAAATCATATCCGTATCTACACGGATATTCGAATAACAAATATCTGTATTTAATTTTCAGATACTTTTGTGATAATGTTTCAGTTTTTTTATGGAGTAAAAGTTAGAAGTCACGGATAATTAAAATTCAAAATCATATCCGTATCTACACGGATATTCGAATAACGAATATCTGTATTTAAGTGTCAGATACTTTTGTGATAATGTTTCAGTTTTTTATGGAGTAAAAGTTAGAAGTCAATCTACCCAACAATTTGAAGGAGCACGTGAGAAATATATGTAAATAAGATTTTTTTTTTAACGAGAAGTGATGTCCTACTGCTTAAGACTTGAGAGAATATCCGACGATTTCGCTCCTTTCAGATGTTTTATTTAAGTGTCAGATACTTTTGTGATAATGTTTCAGTTTTTTTATGGAATAAAAGTTAGAAGTCAATCTACCCAACAATTTGAAGGAGCATGTGAGAAATATATGTAAATATGATTTTTTTTTTTAACGAGAAGTGATGTCTTACTGCTTAAGACTTGAGAGAATATCCGACGATTTCGCTCCTTCCAGATGTTTTAACAAACAGTCATACATCCGAAATTTCGGGTTGCACGAATCGATTCCAAATTGTCATCGTATTGTTGACTTGTTGCTCCGAAACCAAAAGCTTATAATGTCTGTGTCAAGATCTAATAAGTGGGGCAAGGTGTCGGCGGATGATTGTCCTTCATACACCTATTGAGAAGGAGCACGTGAGAAATATATGTAAACAATTTTTTTAAGGCTGAGGAGCAAAGGATACAAGTGACGCCGACGGAGGGGTGGCCACCCTCGGATGCGAACCTTCATCGTAATATATGAAAGATTTTTGCCTCACAACGGGACAACCTGAAATGTATTTTAATTTCTTAATTTCAGAAATGACATCAATATATAATATTGTACTATTCAGGTCGTTGAGGTGGATTTAAGCAGGTCAGCAATTACTACCTACCTAAATTGTCACCTGTTGTGCACGGTTTATTATTACAAGGTAGTTAATTTATCGACACGATTCATGCCAATGTGGGAGCCACGTCGCCATCGATCCACAAGTTTCATTTAAACAGTTGGCCCCACATGGAGAAAGGTTGACTGCGACCTACCAAGGCCACGTGTCAATCAACTAGAGCAGGAGTGCAGGACCACAAATTTCATAATCGCAACGAGGCCCTCGATTTATCCTTAATTAAAACTAGACCGCACGATATATCTTTTATTTCTCAAATGGTAGATGATTATCACACGGCTTCCGTCCTTTAGAATTTCTCGCGTTCGCAGGAATAATGTTTCATAACAACAATAAAGGTATCAAAAAGTTTACACAATAAATTTATGCTTACTGATACTAATTTGCTAATTATGATCTACAGTATTTATTATGGTGCATTTACCCAATGAGATGAAAACCAAACAGTAGCTAAAAGTTTAAGACAAGAGTTTAAATGTCTCAATTTTCCCACCTACAATATGCCTTATTTTTAGAACTCATAATTGAAATGTATATATTAAAATAAGATT
Organism: Carex littledalei; assembly: GCA_011114355.1. Lineage (NCBI taxonomy): Eukaryota > Viridiplantae > Streptophyta > Magnoliopsida > Poales > Cyperaceae > Carex > Carex littledalei. Next base: position 1,942,258 of record CM022101.1, on the reverse strand, counting down.
GTTGCAAATGTTCAATATTATCTTGTTGTAGGTATAATATTTTGACTATCTTCTAGTTGGTATTAAGTGCTTCTAAAAAATCACTATGTGAACAACTTATGAAAAATATTTTTTAAAGTTCATGGTTTACCATCGAACATTGTGAGAATGTCATAATTTTAATAAGCATGCAGAGAAAGTAATATATATTACATGTAGCAATTTTATTGTGTCAAATGAATCTTAATTTTCCCATTAAAAGAATAAATATTCAGGTGTGTTGAAAAATATAAAAAATCGAGATATTCAAATTTAGAGTAGAATAATCCATACCATTTGGGGGATCAATATGGGCCACTCTTCTGGTGAGTTGTAGCAATATGAGGGTTCAGCTTCCATGGGCCATGGCCCAAAACTTTCATCCAATAGAGATTATTCTGTAAAGCTGACATCATTACTCATTCATATTTCAAACAGATGGCAATCTCCTATGGTCAAACATATTCCTATCAAGATTGGGTTTTATATTTGATGTGGTTTCAACAGCTATTCAAATCTCAAGCAAGCTACAACCTGTGCAAAGGGAAACAGAGAGGTAAACAGAGACTCCTCTTCCATCTCTGATCTCTCCTGACCGTCCATTTTCCCCGATGGGATGGTGGTCCCGTGTCGTCTACCCAATCCGGCGGGTCTTGATTGGCGTCGCTTCCCGCCTTGGCATCCGCAAATCAGGTGATAGTCTCTCCTAAATTAACACTCCAATTTCAATTGTTAATTTATATTTTGATTTTCAAATGATGCTTCACTACTATTTTTGTTTTTGTTTTTAAGTAGCATTACATTAACATTGATTTCTCCTTCGATTGAAGGGAGAAGTGGTTTGGGGAGGCTTAGATATGAGGTAAGCACTTGCGAATACGATGACGTGCGCGTGATGTGGGAGATGCTTAGTAGGAGGGAAGACACATGGATAGCGCCCGTTGAGCCACGTCAGCAGGCTGCCACATTAGGTGCGCTCTGTTGGCCCCGGCGATGGGCCGCGTTCCACTTATGCCGAAGATTCTAGAAGGTCTCGAGTCTACCACCGGTGCACAATCTCTGCGCAATGAGAGTACCGATTGTTCATGAATCATGAGAGCCGATCCATCTGTAAATAGAGTTTAGAGATGGATATGAGTGAATTAATAGGGGATTGATTACTGTTTTGTACTCTTTTCTGTGATCTGTTGCAGTATTTTGAGTTTTGTATTATTTTTTGAGATTATGATATGATAATAAATAGCTGAATTATTGTAGCAAGAATAATGGAATCTTTTTTGTTGGGACAATGATAAACATGGATTTAGGGCATACTTTAAGAGACAATTTAATTTGATACTTTTTTTTTTTTCTCTTTTCCAGTTTTAAGTTTCAAATGATACAAGTAGCTTTTAGGTTTATTATATTCTGAGAAGAAAACCCGCTTGAAATACATAGAGAACTGAAGAGAGAAATTTCATTACTGCCACATGCGATCAAAATTTATCCCACTAATTGCAAAAGTTTGTTAAGTAGTTTCATTTTTTTTCCTATAGTATTATTTTCTTTTTACGAGCCAGCTTGTTTACGCAAACAATTTTTCTACGGAGTTTGAAGTAGCTGAGGATATAATACTTAAGAGTGATGCTGCGGATTTTGATATTCTCAACATAGATCAGATTCGATTTAACAGACTTAAGTAATTATTTTTTGTTCCTCTTGAAGAGAGGGTTCAAATGCTGTTTTTTTTATTAATACCCCAAAAAAATGACATTATCAAATCTGCTCTCACCTCAAATTTTTTATTAAAACTACTCTAGCTGCCTAACTGTGGGGCGGTCCACTGTTCATAAGCGGACTGCCCCCCTAGTGGGGCGGTTTACTATTTTTTTTTACTGTTCATAGCAGACCGCCCCCAGTGGTGCGGTTTGCTATGAACACTAATTTTTTTTTAAGAGAGACAATATGAATATCAAGATGTTGAATTCTAACGCTAAAAATTTATATTTTTTTTAAATATTTGTTAGATTACTTTTTTTATGTATAATTAGCATATTTATATTAAAATACGCTAAATTACTTGAAATTATGTTAAATTACGATGAATTACACTAAATTACGTTAAATTACGCTAAACTCTAAACCCTAAACTCTTATTTTAGACAATTTCTAAAACCCTAAACTAAAACCCTAAAAATTACCGTACATTAAATGGGTTTAGAGTTTTAGAAAATGTTCAAAATAAGAGTTTATGGTTTAGAGTTTAGCGTAATATAACGTAATTTAGTGTAATTCAACGTAATTTAACATAATTTTATGTAATTTAGCGTATTTTAGTATAAATATGCTCATTATACATCAAAAGAAGTAATCTAACAAAAAATCCAGCTAACGTGGGTATATTTATTAATAAAAATGTCTGAAACTAGGGTTTAGGTTTCTTTTAAATATCACTAATTTTTATAAATATGTTACGTGAAAATTTTAAATCATTTAATGTACGGTAATTTTTAGGGTTTAGGGTTTTAGAAATTGTCCAAAATAAGATTTTAGGGTTTAGAGTTTAACGTAATTTAACGTAATTTAGGGTAATTCAACGTAATTTAATATAATTTCAAGTAATTTAGCGTAATTTTAGTATAAATATGCTAATTATACATCAAAAGAAGTAATCTAACAAATATTTAAAAAAAATCTGAATTTTTAGCGTTAGAATTCAGCATCTTGATATTCATATTGTCTCTCTAAAAAAAATAATATATATTGTTCATAGCAAACCGCCCCACTGGGGGGCAGTCTGCTATGAACAGTAAAAAAAATATTAGCAAACTGCCCCACTAGGGGGCGGTCGCTTATGAATAGGGGACCGCCCCGCAGTGGGGCAGCTAGGGTAGTTTTAATAAAAAATTTGAGGTGAGGACAGATTTGATAATTTCATTTTTTTTGGAGGTATTAATAAAAATATCGGGTTCAAATGCCTTAATTTTTTATATTTTCATCATATCTCCATTTTTAAAAATAATAATTTACAGCAAAATATTAATAAAATCCTTTTACATTTATTATGTCCGTATCAAACTAAGTAACACGGGTATAAATAAGAATATTTTTTCGTTAATTTGATGAATAAGGATAAAAATAAGAAAAACTTGTTGTTACACTACTAGAATTTTCGTGTTTTGCAAAAGGAGGAAAGACATTTCCATGCATGTGAAGGGTCTATGGAAATAAAATCGCATTTTCTTAATCCGTAAACTATTTTCAAGGGTAGGCACATGAAACAAGTAGTGCATGGAAACTCCTGTTATTTGACCATGGAAATGTATCATATCCACCCTTAGAAATAGTTTTGCATGACCCACCACCCACCAAACAGACAAAATATTATATTTTATTGAAAGTGCATGAAAATACTTCACCCCATGCACATGGAAATAAGTCTAAAAAAGTGGAACAATATTTTCATGGGCTTACCTTTGGAAATGTTTTGTTTATTATGTTTATATTATTTTATAGTGAGGGTTCATAAAAATACTAGAGCAAATGCGCATGAAAATATTTTATTACAGTTTATATTATTTTATAATTGGACATATTATTTCCATGGGCTTACCCTTGAAAATATTTTCTTTATTCTGTTTATATTATTTTATAGTGAAGATTTATGAAAATACTAAACCACTATGCACATGAAAATGTTTTATTGATTCAATTTATAGAGAGTGGCTAATATCAAAACGTTTGCACCAAGGCCCTCGTGCAACCAAGGCCCTCGTGCAACCAAGTCATTTTCGGATTTTTAAAGTCCAAACAGTCGATCCAAACCGTTAGATGTTCAATCTATATTAAAATCTGCTTGGAGACCAAATTTTACATTTTCTTGAATTTTTTTACTATTTACTAAGCCACTTTGAAAATTGCTGATCCGGATAAACAGTAAAAACAGTGCAACCAAATTCTGGACCATGTGATCAGCAATTTTCAAAGTGGCTTAGTAAATAGTAAAAAAATTCAAAAAAATGTAAAATTTGGTCTCCAAGCAGATTTTAAAATAGAGATCATTATCTAACAGTTTAGATCGACCGTTTGGACTTTGAAAATCCAAAAATGACTTGGTTGCACGAGGGCCTTGGTGCAAACGTTTTGATATTAGCCACTCTCTCAGTTTATATTATTTTATCTCTACAATAATAGAATAGTATATAAGAAACTACATTTTGTTTAATAACAGTATAAAATCACAACATATAAAATTTTCTTTTTTCTCATTTAAATGGAATATTATTCTGAACTACACAATTTTAATTAAATTTATTATCTCTACACCTCTTATTTCAAAATAGTTATCTTATGTATATGAAATACCACATTATTTTGCATTAGACATTTCTGAAGTAATTGGTATACCAAAGTTAGTTGATCAGTTTTCCAATCTTATACAATGCTCCTCATAATGTGCTTATAATATATATTGCCGGATAAAAATCCCAATTATTTGGAAGTATTATAAAGCAACAATAATTCACATGCAACACCTGTGCATACAAAATTTGCCCAACAACATATTTTCAGCCTTGTACCAAATTATGCAGTAGGTTTCGGCAATGAGAATTATCTTTTATATCCAACAAACTGGAATATTTAAATATATAATGTAAAAAAGTGTATAGAAAGTAAAGGATACATTCAGAAATCTTGTCTTGCTCATATAAATTTGGGACTATGTTTGTAACAGAGGCACACATAGAAAACACTTGCCTGAAAATAAAACAAATAAAATAAAACTAATTTGTTTATTAAATTAAAAAAATGTTAAATGATTAATGTGTTTTGATAATGCATATAGCCTAATGAAGAACTAATGTGTCAGATCTCTACCTATACTAACCCGTAGAATCTCTGCCCAAACATCAATTAAGCACCAAATTCCCAAAAATAAAATACAATCCGTGATTTAATTAGAAAGCTTGTATCTGATTTGCAACTAACCCAAACCCAAGATGTTTTTCCCTTGATATCAATAGTAGAAAAAAAGAAGAAAGAAATAATTGATATTGAGATTTAACAAGCTAGCAATTACTTTGATTTAACCATATTTTTCTCTTTTTGGTTGTTACTGTTCTTCTTCTCTTCTACAGGGATCCTTTGACGGTCTAACTCCTTGAGCTTAGCAGTAGCATCTGTGTTGCTATTGAAAATAATACTTATATCAGATGGATAACACAGTTTGGTCCGTACTATGGATCAATATCTCCGTTTTTAAAGTTCAAACAGTCAATCTAAACCGTTCAATATGATCTCTATATGAAAATGTACTTGTAGATCAAATTTACATTTTTTAGAATTTTTTATTAATTTTTAAAAAGATAGAAAATTACTTGATCTAAAAATTCTAGACCATTCAGAAATCAGTAGTGATTTTCTACCTATATAAAAAATAGTAAAAAAATTTAAATTACTCAGTGAACCTAACATGACTAACCAAAATGATGAATGCAATCAATTACGCTGCATGCAATTGATATAAGGTGCCCACATTTTTGTCACCTTGTAATGATTTCCTACCAAGTCTAACAACAAATAAGACAACAACAAAACAGCATAAATTACTAATTAGTTCACCAATGCGCCACTCAAAAAAGGCTAACCAAACGATATCAGAGAAACTAAATCTCATCTAATCTTACTCATAAATTACTAATTGGTATAGCTGGTCAGGTAGGGTTGCACTTCAACTCTGACATCTGTTATGAGAAACTGCTGGTGCTTTCAAAATGGTTTAACAATGAGAAACCTCAACTCTGACATCTCAAATCCTCAGAAACTCTGATCTCACAATGAGATTAAACTACAGACATAAAAACCATAGCACAAAATGGTTTTTAAAACCCATAGCACCGAAAATTATGTGCTATCATTATGTTTTTCCTCCACAGATGCAGTTCTAACAACAACTGAGCCACATTAGCTTTGAATAGCAATTACTTCCTCAAATTTGGATGAAAGATTATATGCCCCGTTAATTAACTACTGTAAAAAGAAAAAGAAGAACTAGACCTCAAAGCCGGTAGCATCATATTGTCTCCTTTTATCAGGGATCTGACAAGATGCTACATGAATAAGCTACTTCTTTGAAGAGCTCGGATGCTTCAGGATCTGACAAAATTGAGTGAGTTATGCACAAGTAGACAAACAAAATATCTCGAAATGAATTACCTGGGTACTTGTATGAAAATCGAACAAGACTGAGTTGAATTAACCATGGGCATTTGTGTTATAGTAGCAGTACTTTCTGTGACGTGTATGCCTTTGAAATAGTGGAAAGTTGAACTAACCATGCTATACAAATGATTCACATGAAGGTAACATATCAGAAATTCTATAATTGGACTGTGAAATTCTAGTATTTTGGTTCGGGCATTTCATTGAACATTTAAATGCATGCATCAATGCAACAAATTGATTGACATCAAGTTATCCCACAATTACACAGAGGGTTTCAAGCAACACAGAGGAAACAAACCATAAATTTGTTTCGCCTAACACAAGAAATCGACAACAATTCATCGAGCACAGACATCGATCAAGCATGCAAAAATGATCAGTTTACTAAAAACTTTTGCACTTATGTCATTTCATCAAACACCTCGTGTGCACGTAATCAAACACTGGTATACAACTAAAAAAACTAAAAAAATAAACCTTGGCACTGTCAGACTCGATTATGAGTTTGATCCGCCCATTTCAACCTTAGGAGCGGTGGTTTCTTCAATCGCGACGGCTGATCAGAATCTGATGTGGCGGAGAGAAAGAGGGAAGGAGTCGAGGAGAGAGAGTGAGAGAGAGATAGTGAAAATTTGGTTGAAGGGGGTTGAAGAAGATAGTGGTATTTCGGAAGAGAATAGATGAAAAGAAAATTCGGCGACTGTTCTCTGTTCATATCCGATCTAAGTATTTGGAGGTAAAAAAAATATTTGGCGGCAATCGAAAAATTGTGTCACTAGATGGTTAGATGGTTCTGTTGTTTGGGAGTTTTAGAGGGAACGAAAAGAGAGGAAGGTCGTAAGAAAACAAAACAAAATAGCTAAGGAGAAAAGATGGATTATTTCCTCTCTGGATGCGATGGGGAACAAAAAAAAGTTGATTAGTACAGATATTGACAGAGCAGTTTTAGCTTCAAAAAGTTTGTTAAAAATATTAAACGCTCTTTAAATTATATAGGTCGTGTGCTGCATAAAATCAAAACTGCTCTACTAATAAAATCGCTCAAATGAAGGCATCAGCACTGTTCATTGCTTATCGTACGGCTACAACATAAATAATCTAAATGATAAGTGTACAACATAAAATATAACAATCCAAACATGAAATATAACAATTCAAACATAAAATATTACAAATCCATCTAACTAAAAAAAACATAAAAGATCAAACGACGAGGGCGGTAACGACCGGAGAGATCCAACCTAGCAGGTGGATGGCGGTCCTTGGGCGGCAGTTGACGCCTCAAGTGAACCTCATCCTCCTGGAGATCATCCACATCCATCTCCTCATGGGTCTCTGACCCTGCACCAGCCGCCCATGGAACCTCCTCCCGGATCCCCGACTGTGTAGGGCGGACCCATGGGAGATTCTCTTGGATCACTGGATGTGTACGCATCTCCCATGGATCAGCCTCCCAAGTAGAAGGATACGTGACCGGAGACGGTGTGCCAAATATAGCAGAGGCAAAGGCATCTACAGCATGCGACCCACTCCCACTCACATCATTGTCGTGTTGTTTGGTTTATGCTTATCGTGGTCTGTGGAGGCTCTATTGTTGGGTTTTATGGTACTTAAGGCAGCGGAATTTCAAAATTTTTGACAAGAAAAGTACCAAAAGAGATCATCATGTGTGATTGAAATCAAACCAAAATCAATTTCCAAATCATTAAACATCATACCTTTAGTTCTTGTCTCCAAACAAGAAAGGAAGGTCCTTGAGATGTAGGGTTGTAGCCTCCACCTCCTTGTTGATGCTAATGGTGGTTGATGCCTTGCAGCGCCTTGGTGGTTGATGTGTGCGTGACCTAGAATGCCTTGCACCAAGATGAGACTCCAAAGTAGAAGTCATCCACGGTATCCACTCAGAAATTAATTAGAAACCAAATATTCCTCTTGCTAGCGAGTACTAATTTGGTTGCTCCTTAATCCCTATCCTTCAAGAGAACTAGATATTGATCTTTTAGGGTTTATGGTTTCTCAACACATGAGATATGAAACAAGAGAGAAAGAGAGAGTTCTTGGCAGAACATTTTCTCTAAAAACGAAATCACTCTCAAAAGGAATGAGAGGGAAAGTATATATAGCAAATGAGGAATGTGAATTCAGTTTTCAAAACTAACTCCACGTTCTCTCACGTTCTTTTTTTCATGATCTAATTCTAATTTGGCTTCCCTTCAGAAGACAAAGTTCTATATCTTTCTCTTACCTTTCCAGAAAGATATAGAACTCCCAAAACCGACTTCAGATGAGGGAGATATGATTAAAATAAGAAACGTGTGCGGCAGTTTTCAGAACATGGCGGTCCAGAATAACCACCACATTCTACCACATTTTTTTACCACGATTTAATTCGATTTTGGCTTTCCTCCAGAGATTCAAAGTTCTAGATCTTTCTTTTACCTTTCCAGAAAGATGTAGAACACTCAAAACTGACTTTGTATGAAAGAGATATGATCAAAATAAGAAATACTGCGCAGCAGTTTTCAGAAAACGTGGTAGTTATTAAGAAAACAATTCACAAACATGGGCCACAATTAACAACAGCCATTGGACTTTGTTTATTGGGCCAAGTTCTATTTTTCCTTATTTGATTTAATACAATTAATCTAATTAATTGTAGTATCATATAATTATTTCAAATAATTATATTTCTCATGTTCTAGTGGAGAAACCAATTTATTTATCATGTCATACATGTCAAATAAATTAATGAGCATTTCTAATTAACTTCTTATTGGTGTGACCCTGTGAGATCTATGTTAAATGGCAATGAAATCTGAAACTCCTTTCGATTCCATAAACTACAAGCGGCACCTAGCAATATGCATTGTAGTTACCCAAATAACACAGATGATAAGTACCTTACTGTATCACGATCCCTAAGCAACAATTGTCTCGTGTCAATTCCATGTCTCATGATATCATGAATAGATCCAAGGTAGGAATGTGTCATCCTTGCAAATCTACTCGTTTCTTGATTCCGAAATAATTAAGTAATTATGATTAACTCCTTAATCATATGTGCACATACTTGTATTATTTCATCAAGGGGCCCAGTGATATCATCACTCATTTACATGAGGGACATTGGTATTCTTGATAATTACTATCCCTCCACATGAGAGATACATACTGAGATAGAATCTGTATAACTGCCAGTTACTGACAGCGTTGGATAATACCCACGAATATGTATTCTCATGTGAGAGAAACAATCATCTCATACCTTAGAATTCAAGACACAAATAAAACATTAATGACACATAACACAATCCATATAATGTTTTATTTTGGTGACGTCCAATCCCCTGATCTCCATCAGGTATCCATTTGATTAGATTGACAACCCCTTGTCACATGATCTGCAGAACATGATCATCATTTAATCCAAATGCTAATATTATGCTGGTAATTAATGCCCCTTGTTAATTACCAAGACTAGGGACACTTTAGAGTATTTATTAACTCCGGTATAGAGTTCCACAATTCCAGGTCCTCAACCCGAATGATCTATAAGTAATAAAATACTCAAGGAACAAAATGATAAATATATCATCCAATTACATGAACGAAACTTAGAAAACAATCATCCTATGATTGGCTTCTAGATCACAACACTAACATCTATACCTCGTACCCGGTAAGAGCCAACGTACCTCCATAGATGCTTCTCCGGGCGCCATCTCTCCACTGACCGCATATAAGAGCCTGATCGATCATGCTCTCAGGCATGATGGCTAGCTGATACAAGCCGAGGTTCATGATGCATCGCTCCATCAATGGATGAGGGACGTACGAAATCTCAGGTGTGCGATGTCTCACCGTCAACATCCTCTCGTACTGCATTTAATAATGATTTCAATGTGTGTGACTGTTTATATGTCATATTAAAAAGTACTATTTAAATTACGTAAACAAACCAACGTACCTCCATAGATGCGTATAAGACACGGTGCTTAATATGTTAGATCCACAGAAGAGGACTAAATGTGTCAGCATCATGAGGAGCCTCTGCAGCGGAGGCCTCCGCACCATGAGCTGAAGAAAATATTAGTTTCATGCAAGAGCAAATTTCAAAAATTTAACTCAAAGAAACCAACATAGATCTACTTATTTGACTAACGATGAACCGTATTTAGTATTTTAACTTGTTTAATTTTTATACCTCAAATCTTGGTCTCTAAACTAAGAAGTAGGGACTTGAGATGTAGGATTGTTGCCTCCTTGTCGAGCCTTCACTTTTCCAAGTCGGCCTCGAAATAACACCCGCTTTGAACGCACGAAACCTCTACGAGTATCCACCCGAGATTAAACGAAACTCTTGTTTTTCCCTTGCTAGAGGTAATCAACCAAGAATCTAACTTAACTTTAGCTTCTACCTCTTCAATCAACTATTAATTTTAGTGTAGAAGTTGTGCTCAACACATGAGCAAAAATGGCGGAGACAAAATTGCAAAAACTCTTCTCTTTTTCACCTCTTCTTACAAAAACGTTTTTTTCATTTTTTTCTTACAAGAGAAGGAAGAAGAGAGAGATTAGAATGGTGGCTAGGGTTTGGAAAAAGGTGGGGTATTTATAGTGTGAAGTTAGGGTATGTTTTAATCATCTCAACCACAATGGATGGCTAGATTTAAACATGACAAAAGTAACTTTTACTTTTGCCATCCAATGGAGCTCTCCATTAGATGCACTTTTATCCCACTTTATTCCAAACCCATTTCATCAAATGGACTTCTCCATTTAATGTTAAATTGGGCTTGGGCCAATGCCATTTTCGTTTTTGCCATTTATGCCAACTTTTGGCCCACCCGACAATTATTACGGTTAATTGTATTTGCTCAATTTTGTTGAGAAATAAATTTGTATACCATGTCCAACATGTAATAAATTTATTCTAAGATCAAGTTAGTCATCTCCATGACACTTTTATTTGTTTCGTTTTTCTCTCTTGGGTGTGACCTCGTAGGATCTATATCGTGTTGACAATAGAATCAAAACTTCTTTTAATTCTATAAATTATAAGCGGCACCTAGCAATATGCATTATAATTACTCAACAGATAAAGATGATATGAACCAATCAACATCACGATCCTAAAGCAATATTTAATTGCTTGTGTCAATTCACGTGTCACATGATATCGGAATAAATCCAAGGCAGGAGTAGGGATGGCAATGGGCCGTGCCCACGGGTATTTTGCTAAGCCCATGCCTTACCTGCCTGTTACCATCCCTATGCCCGACCTGCCTGGCCCATTCTGATGGGCCTCAAAATCTATGCCCGGCCTACCCATGGGCATTTTTCCCATGCCCACGCCTGCCTATGCCTGCCTGCCCATGCCCATGGGCTGCCTTACCCGGCCCTTACCCGTATGCCCATCCCAGCCCAATAACATAAATTAAACACAATCATATGCACAATATAGAATTTAACATAATTATCACATTAATTCAGCACATCTAAATTCAGCAAAGCAAATAATTATAAATTCAGCAAAGCACATAATTAATTCAGCAAAGCACATAATTAATTCAGCAAAGCTACAACATGATTATAAATTCAGCAAAGCACAACATAATTCAGCAAAGCTAAATTCAGCAAAGCTACAACATGATTATAAATTCAGCAAAGCACATAATTAATTCAGCACATTAATTCAGCACATCTAAACAGCAAAGCACCGACCCACTACTCTTGTAATTGTTCCAATGTACTGACCTGCATAATTAAAAAACAGCATTAAAAAACAGCAACCAGCAACAGCATTAAAAAGAGCAACCAGCAACAGCACACCAATAGTATTAAAAAACAGCAACCATCTATATCTCCACATCCATTACAGCAACCATTCAAAAACAGCAACCATTCAAAAACAGCAAAATTCATTACTAATTACAGCTCAATATCTTAAAAAGAAGAAGAAGAGTTACCTCTCCACCTCCACCTCCATCTCCATCTATATCTCCATCTCCATCCGAATCATCACAATATGTCTTAAATGGATTACCCTTTCCGTAATCTGAAAAAAGACAAAAGTTAAATGAAAATATGAGCATGCTAGATTCAAAAACTACAAAATGAGAATATACGATATTATACCTTCGAAATCAGCCCTTAACCAATTTTGTGCAGTAATTAAGCCTTTATTAATGGCAGAATTAAAAGGCCTAAATCAACTAAACTGAGCTTAAAATTTACAGTTGCACAATGCAAAAATGACATCCTACATTTACCTTTAGGAAATAGCCACTGGTGGAGTGTGGAGAGAAGCTTAAAATTGAACCTGAAGAGGTGTTGTTTTAGCCTGCGCGGCAGCAATCAATTCAAAAAAAATCAGCTAAACTCTAAATTGGGTGAAACCAATTTAGACTAACTTCTAAGACTATTAAAAGATTTAAAAGATTAAACTAGGTTTGGTTGTTGTACAGCTGACCATGGATCACAACAGTATACTAGTATGCAGTATAAATGATGATATATCAACAATAGCTGTGCAATGGGTTTTTTGATGCTTCATTTGCATAATCTTATACTAGAAATGTAATTACTGTGCAAGTGTTCTTTCTCATGTATCACACAGTATACTAGTAGGTATATATGATGAGATATATAATGCAATTATCATCATCATTTTTGGGACGATTTCAAATTTAGACCATGAACTCAAATAAACTCTAAACTATAAAAGACCATGAACTCATCTATGAAAGAAGTTTTTTTTTCTGCAAAAAGACGGATGAGTAGCCAAATTTGAACTTACCTCGGGAGGGGCCAGTTCTTCAGCCGATAATTCAAATGTAAATGACCATGAACTCATCTGAACAATTATAAGATAATATATAATTAGAATTTCTCTTAACTACTTGGTAACAATCGTAATCCTTAGTAAAGCAAACTAAGTCTAAGCTATTGCCAAGGACCTACAGATGCAATACTTTTATGCAAATACTAGTTATAATCTTTGCCAAGTAGAAATTATTTTAGAGAAGATTAATCAAGTACCTCATGGAATATCTCATCCTCCTGTTTTAGATAAATAACAGGCTCATCCCAATCAGCTTTTCTCTTTACAGCTCCTTGTTGGGGCCGTGCCTTGTTCTGTGCACGAAATAAGAAACTCTGCTAATCATTCTATTATATGGAAGAAAGATCAGGAATAGATGTGCATGAATTTCAGTCATGTCATTTGAAAGAAAGAAATCATATGCAATTCAATCCTAATTTGTTCAGTGACTTATTGCTTATATATTCAACAATTTCATTGTACATTTTAAGTAAATCGGAGCCAAGTAGTGGAAAGAGGGGAAATTAGAAATCAAGTTGGGAACAAGATTGTTTTGTTATAAATTTTGAGAAGATGGTACTGGTACCATCTGTTTCTGATTAGTAGATATATCGTGAAAAAGGAAAACTTGAGATGGTGCTGGCACAATAGCACTGGTGCTGTTTTTCAGAAACAGCTCCGATTTCAGAAATAGCACTGGCACAATAGCACTGGTGCTGGTACCATCTGTTTCTGAAAAAAAACAGCAAAATCGGGTGCTGGCGTGCTGCTAAATCGGAGCCAACAAAAAACAGCAAAACAGTTCTGGGAGAGAGAGAGAGGAGTGAAAGAGGCTCAAAGAGCTTACCGGGTCCGGATCCGGGTACTGAAGAGCGGGTGCTGAAGAGAGAACCAGAGAGAGAACCAGCGAAAGAAGGCGGCCTAAAGAGAGAGCGGTGCGGTGCGGCCGTGCGGTGCTGAAGAGAGAACAGAGAGAGGACTAGAGGAGCGGTGCCGCCGGTGCGGTGCGGTGCTAAGAGAGAACGAGAGAGAGAGGAGCGAAACTTCGAAAGAGATAGACTCCAACAGAGAGGAGCGAAAGAGAATAAGAGATAGAGTTATGAGCGGCTGCGGCTCTCCGAATTCCAAAAACCCTAGTATTCGAAATTCAGCGGTGAATTCTGTTTGTATTAAATTATAGGCCCAGCAGGCTGCCTGTGGGCTTCGGCTTAAGCCCAGGCCTGGCCTGGCCCGTTCTTTTGCCTGGCCTTACCTGGCCTGTTACAGTGCCGGGCCGACCGGGTAAAGGGCTGGGCCAGGCAGGCATAGCCGGGCCGACGGGCCGCTGGGCTTTTTTGCCATCCCTAGGCAGGAGAGTGTCATCCTTGCAAATTTATTCTTTTCTTGATTCCAAGTAATTCAGTAAATAATGATCAAACTCATTGATCATAATTGCATGCATACTTTATTACTTCATCAAGGGGCCCGAAGATATCATCACTCACATATGAAATATGAGGGACACTGGTATTCTTGATAAATATCTTTTCCTCCGCACAAGAGACACATATTGAGATATCATCTGTATAGCTGTCAGCTACGGTCAGCGTTGGACAACACCTACAGATACATGTATCTCATGTAGGAAAAGTAATCATCTCATACCAAAGAATTCAAGACACAAATGAAACATTAATGCACTAACACAATCCATGTTATGTTTCATTCTTGGGTCATGTCCAATCCCTTGATCTCCATCAGGTATTTATGTGATTAAATTGGTAGCTCCTTACCATATGATCCGTAGAACATGATCATCACTTAATTCAAATATTAATCTTATACCGGTAAATAGTGTTCATTTTTAATTACCAAGATTAGGGACATTTAGAGTATTTATTATATTATTATTATAGAGTTCTATATTTCAAGTCCTCAACTCGAAAAATCCATAATATAATTAAATACTCAAGGAACAAAATAATTCTTTCATTTCATGAACAAAACATAGAAACATCCATAAATGGTTGGCTTCTAGAACATAACACTAACAATCTCCCACTTGCACTAGAGCCAATCCATATACATCTACATGAATAAAAAGCCCTAAACAAGTGTAGTCTCTAATACAACTCCATGTACTAAATCTCAAAGCCAGTCACTAACAAATCTAATCCCCATAGATGCAGTGTGCAGCGTATGCTTGGCCTGAGGCAGTGACTTTGTCAGCGGATCGGCTGTGTTACTGACTGAATCAACTCTACAAACCTTCACATCACCTCTCTCAATGATTTCTCTAATCAAATGATATCGTCGTAGAACATGCTTAGATCTTTGGTGTGATCTTGGTTCCTTGGCTTGAGCAATCGCACCGTTATTGTCACAATAGAGCTCTAGAGCACCCATGGAACTGGGGACCACCTCAAGTTCATTCAAGAACTTCCTAATCCAGCAACCCTCTTTTGCTGCTTCTGAAGCGGCAATGTATTCTGCTTCAGTGGTGGAGTCTGCCGTGGTTTCTTGCTTGGAACTTTTCCAGCTCACAGCTCCTCCATTGAGGATGAACACGAATCCTGACTGTGATCTCATGTCATCATGGTCAGTCTGGAAACTAGCGTCGGTGTAACCTCTTACAACGAGCTCAGATTCCCCACCATAGACAAGGACCATATCCTTAGTACTTTTTAGGTACTTCAGGATATTTTTGACGGCAGTCCAATGCACCAAGCCTGGATTTGACTGATGTCTGCTTGTCATACTCAATGGGTATGACACATCAGGGCGAGTGCATATCATGGCGTACATGATAGAGCCACTGGCGGAAGCATATGGCACTCTACTCATGTTATCTAGCTCAGCAGATGTCGATGGACATTGCTTCTTGCTCAG
This sequence comes from Carex littledalei, assembly GCA_011114355.1. Taxonomy (NCBI): domain Eukaryota; kingdom Viridiplantae; phylum Streptophyta; class Magnoliopsida; order Poales; family Cyperaceae; genus Carex; species Carex littledalei. The sequence goes on along the minus strand of CM022101.1, from coordinate 1,926,345 downwards.
ATGAACACCATGCGACATAGGCAAGAATCATTTCTTGGAATCTTGCAGGTTGAACCTTTTCAACACTTTGTCAATGTATGCGCTTTGACTCAATCCAATGAGCCTTCTTGATCTATCCCTATAGATCCTAATGCCTAGTATATAGGCAGCCTCGCCCAAATCTTTCATTGAGAACACCTTCTTCAATGAAGACTTGACAGAATCCAATGACGGGATGTCATTTCCGATCAGTAGTATGTCATCCACATACAACACAAGGAATATTACTACACTCCCACTAACCCTTTTGTATACACAAGGTTCTTCCTCGCTTTTGACGAAATCAAACTTTTTGACTTCTTTGTCAAAACGCTTGTTCCAACTCCGCGATGCTTGCTTCAAGCCATAAATGGACCTCTGAAGTTTGCATACTTTCTTAGCGTGATTGGTATCTTCAAAACCAATCGGTTGTGTCATATACACGTTCTCTTCTAAATCTCCATTTAGAAATGCGGTCTTGACATCCATTTGCCATATTTCATAGTCATGAAATGCGGCAATTGCTAAGAGAATCCGTATTGACTTAAACATAGCAACAGGCGAGAAGGTCTCATCATAATCAACACCTTGAATCTGTTTGAAACCTTTCGCTACCAGCTGTGCTTTGTAAGTAGTCAAATTACCTTCCATGTCTGATTTCCTCTTGAAAACCCATTTGTTTTCAATAGGCTTTACCCCACTTGGAGGATCAACCAAATCCCAAACTTGGTTGTCATACATAGATTGCATTTCAGATTTCATGGCTTCAAGCCACTGTGTAGAGTCGGGTCTCGCCATTGCTTCCTTATATGTCAGTGGCTCTTCAGTATCTAGTACTGTTAGCTCATGCAATCCCAACCATCTTTCAGGTGGGCGACTTTCTCTCGTTGACCTACGAAGGACTTGTGCTTGTGGTTCAGGGATCTCTTCCACAAACTCTTGTGGATTCGTTCCTTGATCCTCATTCTCAACCTCTTGTGAATTCGGTTCTAGGGGTGAGTGTTGAATCTCTTCCACAACTTCTTGTGAAATTGATTCATCTCGACTCCCACTGCCCACAATATCCACGGGTGGTTGAACATGATCATCATTGATCATTTCATTTTGTAGTGTAGATTGATCATCTTCAAGTCTTACACTACTCCCACTACTTTCTCTTGTGAGAAACTCTTTCTCCAAGAATACACCGTGTCGAGCAACAAACACTTTGTTCTCATACTGGTGATAGAAGTAATACCCTTAGTTTCTTTGGGATATCCTATGAAAATGCACTTGTCCGATTTGGGCTGAAGCTTGTCAGACATCATGCGTTTGACATAAGCTTCACAACCCCAAATCTTTAGAAAAGACATACTTGGAACATTTCCAAACCATAACTCATGTGGTGTCTTTTCCACGGATTTTGATGGAACCCTGTTTAGTGTGAATGCTGCGGTTTCAAGTGCATGCCCCCAAAATAAGAGTGGTAGGTCAGCTTGGCTCATCATTGATCAAACCATGTCCAACAAGGTTTGATTCCTCCTCTCAGAAACACCATTCCATTGTGGTGTCCCTGGAGGAGTGAGTTGTGAAACTATTCCACAATCTCTTAGATAGTCGCCAAACTCGTGACTCAAATACTCACCCCCACGATCTGATCGTAAGGCTTTAATCTTCTTGTCGAGTTGGTTCTCTACTTCATGCTTAAACTCCTTGAACTTTTCAAAGGATTCAGACTTATGTCTCATCAAGTAGACATAACCATATCTACTGAGGTCATCAGTAAATGTGATGAAGTATCGATAACCTCCTCGGGCACTTGTACTCATTGGTCCACACACATCACTATGTATGAGTCCCAACAAACTATTTACCCTTTCACCTTTCTTGGTGAATGGTGCCTTGGTCATCTTTCCAAGTAAACAAGGTTCGCATGTCTCAAGTGATTCTAAATCAAATTGACCAAGAAGTCCAACTTCTTGTAATTTCTTGATGCGTCTCTCATTTATGTGACCTAGGCGACAATGCCACATGAGAGTCGTACTCTCATGACAAGTTTTGAGTCGTTTGTTATTGATGTTCAGAACTTGTTTATCCATTTCAAGCAAGTATAGACCATTCCTTATATAAGAACATCCATAAAACAAACCATCTCTATAAAAAGAACAACAATTGTCTTTGATGGTAAAACAAAAACCATCCATGTCCATACAAGAAATAGAGATAATATTTCTTGAAATAGAAGGAACAAAATAAACATTTTTAAGTTCCACTGGGCAAATGCAACTCGACACACCCGACGGCAACTGCTGCAACATTTGCACCATTTCCGACACGAAGCTGCACCTCACCCTTCCTTAGCATTATTCTATCCTTTAGTGCCTGCATATTCATACAAATATGAGCACATGATCCAGTATCTAATACCCAATCATTGATAGAGGTAGCTAAGTGAACTTCAATGACAAAAATACCTGAGGAAGACGGGACCTTCCCATTTTTCTTGTCCTCCAAGTATTTAGGACAATTCCTTTTCCAGTGCCCCTTCATCTTACAGTAGAAGCACTCGGAATCGGAGGCAACCTTGACCTTGGGAGTGCTCACAGTCACCACTGGAACCTTCCCCTTGCCCTTGCCATTGCCCTTACGCTTGCCTTTGCCTTTCTTGACTTTCCTACTTCCCTCACTGACCGCAAGGACATGAGAAACACCTTTCTGCATGTCAGCCTCTGCAGTCTTGAGCATCCCATGTAATTCACCCAAACTTTTCTCCATTCCATGCATGTGATAGTTCATGATGAATGAAGAATACTTTGATGGAAGAGAGTTAAGAACGATGTCCGTGGCCAACTTTTTGTCCACAGCACACTCGAGCTTCTCTAGTTGCTCCACATAACTTATCATTTTGAGTGTGTGAGCACTTACAGAGGTACCCTCAGCCATCTTGCATCCCAGAAAACTTTTGGTCACGTTGTACCTCTCTACACGGGCCTGCTCTTGAAACATTTTCTTGAGCTGGTCCATAATGTAGTAACAAGAATTCTCCTCAAACCGCTTCTGCAGTTCAGGGTTCATTATTGATACTAAGAGGCACTGTACTTCAAGGTCGTCTTCCACGGCCTTGTTGTGCTTGTCCTTAGTTTCCTAGTTAGCTTTATCATCTGGTAAATCAGGGATGGGAGTAGTCAAGACGTATTCCTTTTTCTCATGCCTGAGAACAATTCTCAAGGCACGATGCCAGTCTAGAAAATTCGATGCGTCATTTTTAAGTTTTTCTTTGTCTAATAATGATCGCAGGAAATAGGTTTCTTTTACCATGATCTACAATTTAAAGGTTTAAGTTTAGTTCATGACAATGTTTTATTTAAAATAAAACTCCCACTACAATATTAATTTAGTTCCATTTGTAGTAGGTCCAAGATTCATATTTTCACTAAAATAAGCCAGCGTCGGCATGAAACTTAAACTTAGATATTTTAGGTAAGCAACTCCTTGCTAATCACATCCGGGTGACTCTTGGTGTTTATCCATGCAACTCATGTATGAACAAACTATTCCCCAAGGCCCAAAACTGTTTTGGATTATCCATGTCAAGTAAACCTCTCTCTATTTGGTTTGACATGACGGTCATGCCCCACATCTCCTAAAGATAGAAAGCGATGCCTACTGTGTAGGTCCCACCGACTAACGATCGATAGTTTGACATGGATAGAGAAGGAAGGAAATGACGCTTGATTTTGTTTGGAACTCTTTTGTTATTTATGGTGGTCATGTAAGCATACACCCATACTTATCCTATGACTCTTATATTTCATAAATACACATAAATGACATAAACACATCATGCGGCTGTGAGTTTGTATGGCCTTGTGCGAAAAACTCCTTTCTCGCATTTGTCACTTGTTGCGCCAACTCCTTGGATGTGGCCACCACATTTCACAACTATTCTATGCCTATTTATTTTCTATTAAGACTTTCTTAAAAGAAAATAAGTTACATTTAGAATTTCTAAAATTTCTAAATATAGGCATGCAAGCCTTGAATGAATTACATTGAAAGGCATCCTAACATTTGTGCCTTAATTATTAATCTAATTAATTATTATGGGGCACCTTAGGCCGCATTACAACCATTCAACAAACATTCATTACATCCCACAAGGCATTGGAAATGACCATACAAAACTCACATTTTTGTCCCTACAAAAACAAGTTAGGTGCATGTGCAAAATTGCACCATACATGCATAAACAATTCATGCATATGCAATTAATTAAATTAATTCCTTAAGCTTATGACCCATAAAAATTTGTTTCAAAAACAAAATTTCAACAGAGGAGAAGGTTTGATTTATCACATAATTCATGCAAATTAAAATTTACAAACTACACCTTGAACTATTCCAAATAGCACAAGCAATAGTCAACCCGTTATGCCTAATTAACAAATGTGCTTAGAAAATTAATTTTAACCTTTAAAATAATTTTCAATATTCCTAAAGAGGAATAACAATATCCCAATTACTTCAAAATGCATTTCATCAAATAAATATACATTTTAATCATTGGGTTTACACATTTTGTTAATTAGCACTTAATTATCCTCTTAATTAGAATTATTTATAAATAACTCATAAAAATGCAAACTATACATAGATGCACTTCTTATGATATTTATAACAACATTATTAAATTAGATTTAATAGATCTAAAAAAATATGATAAAAAATTTTGGTCCAATTTGAACCCGAGCCTACAAAGGCATTTTTTTTTTCTTTGATCCATGTGCCTTAAATTTAATTTAACAATTAAATAAATTTATTCCAGAGATTAAAACATTACAAATTAATGTTTAAACATCTTAGAAGGCTCCAAAATAATTGTGTAATAATAATCCTAAAATTAAATGCAAGATGTTCAAAACACCGACGGTTGATTTAATCAAAAGATCATAAGCTTCCAAGACTTAATTAAATTAATTACTCATGCTAATTTCGGCCAAAAATTAGTCAAATAAAGTCTTAAGCTCTGATACCAATTGAAGAAAATATTAGTTTCATGTAATAGCAAATTTCAAAAATTTAACTCAAAGAAACCAACATAGATCTACTTATTTGACTAACGATGAACCGTATTTAGCATTTTAACTTGTTTAATCTTTATACCTCAAATCTTGGTCTCTAAACCAAGAAGTAGGGACTTGAGATGTAGGGTTGTTGCCTCCTTGTCGAGCCTTCACTTCTCCAAGTCGATCTCGAAATGACACCCGCTTCGAACGCACGAAGCCTCTACGAGTATCCACCCGAGATTAAACGAAACTCTTGTTTTTCCCTTGCTAGAGGTAATCAACCAAGAATCTAACTTAACCTTAGCTTCTACCTCTTCAATCAACTATTAATTTTAGTGTAGAAGTTGTGCTCAACACATGAGCAAAAATGGCGGAGACAAAATTGCAAAAACTCTTCTATTTTTCACCTCTTCTTACAAAAACGTTTTTTTCATTTTTTTCTTACAAGAGAAGGAAGAAGGGAGAGATTAGAATGGTGGCTAGGGTTTGGAAAAAGGTGGGGTATTTATAGTGTGAAGTTAGGGTATGTTTTAATCATCTCAACCACAATGGATGGCTAGATTTAAACATGACAAAAGTAACTTTTACTTTTGCCATCCAATGGAGCTCTCCATTAGATGCACTTTTATCCCACTTTATTCCAAACCCATTTCATCAAATGGACTTCTCCATTTAATGTTAAATTGGGCTTGGGCCAATGCCATTTTCGTTTTTGCCATTTATGCCAACTTTTGGCCCACCCGACAATTATTACGGTTAATTGTATTTGCTCAATTTTGTTGAGAAATAAATTTGTATACCATGTCCAACATGTAATAAATTTATTCTAAGATCAAGTTAGTCATCTCCATGACACTTTTATTTGTTTCGTTTTTCTCTCTTGGGTGTGACCTCGTAGGATCTATATCGTGTTGACAATAGAATCAAAACTTCTTTTAATTCTATAAATTATAAGCGGCACCTAGCAATATGCATTATAATTACTCAACAGATAAAGATGATATGAACCAATCAACATCACGATCCTAAAGCAATATTTAATTGCTTGTGTCAATTCACGTGTCACATGATATCGGAATAAATCCAAGGCAGGAGAGTGTCATCCTTGCAAATTTATTCTTTTCTTGATTCCAAGTAATTCAGTAAATAATGATCAAACTCATTGATCATAATTGCATGCATACTTTATTACTTCATCAAGGGGCCCGAAGATATCATCACTCACATATGAAATATGAGGGACACTGGTATTCTTGATAAATATCTTTTCCTCCGCACAAGACACACATATTGAGATATTATCTGTATAGCTGTCAGCTACGGTCAGCGTTGGACAACACCTACAGATACATGTATCTCATGTAGGAAAAGTAATCATCTCATACCAAAGAATTCAAGACACAAATGAAACATTAATGACACTAACACAATCCATGTTATGTTTCATTCTTGGGTCATGTCCAATCCCTTGATCTCCATCAGGTATTTATGTGATTAAATTGGTAGCTCCTTACCATATGATCCATAGAACATGATCATCATTTAATCCACATACTAATCTCGTACAGGTAAATAGTGTTCATTTTTAATTACCAAGATTAGGGACATTTAGAGTATTTATTATATTATTATTATAGAGTTCTACATTTCAAGTCCTCAACTCGAAAAATTCATAATATAATTAATACTCAAGGAACAAAATAATTCTTTCATTTCATGAACAAAACATAGAAACATCCATAAATGGTTGGCTTCTAGATCATAACACTAACATGAGCCTCTCCAACGGGAGCATGTGAACTTTCCCCGGTCTCCAGAGTATCTCGTGATCGTCTCCGTCTAGGTCTGACCATACTACATTTGAAAATATCAAGTTACTACATTTCTAATATATTTTTACAATTTACAAACAATTTCTAACAATTTCTAACAATTAATAAACAATTAATAAATAATTTCTAACAATTTCTAAACAATTTTGGATAATTTCTATATATGTTAAACAATTCCTAACAAGTTCTAAATAATTTTGGACAATTTCTAAGTCCCTAGTAGTTTGCTAAACAATTCTTAACAATTTTTAAAGAAATTTGCAAAAGGGCCCCTTGTAGTTTTAAAAAAAGAGTGTAACAGTACCATGAATCGCGTCGAGAAAATCAACAACCCGCAATGCAATTTCCTAACAATTTCTATCGCAAACACTTACGAAATATCAAGAATCCAAGCAATTCAATCGAGTCGGAAAAATTAACAATCCGCACACGATATTCAACAACCAGCAAGACAATTCCCTAACAATTCCTAACAATTTCTATCGTAACACTTACGAAATATCAATTTTAAGAGCAATTCAATCGAGTCGGAAAAATCAACAACCTGCACACGATAATTAACAATTCAATTTATAGCAATCACTCCAATGCCATCACAGGGCACAAAACATAAATAAAATGAGTTGTGTCGGGTTACCTGAAAATAATTGATTTGTGATTCGTGATTCGTGCTTCCGGCCTCACCTCAACTCGTGCTTCGGCCTAGTGAGAGAGAGGGGGGTGGGGCCACCTAGCGAAAGAGAGGGAGAGAGAGAGAGGGGGTGGCCCTACGAGAGAGAGGGCGAGAGAGGGGTGGGGTTTGGGGTTTCTATGTGGGGTGAGGGCGGAGCGAAAGAGAAAGAGACGGGACAAGGTGAGAGGCGCGATTTAAAAAAAAAATAGGTTACACACCAAACTGCCTCTCAGTGGGGCGGTTTGGTATAGAGAGTTGACTGCCCAAATATGAGGCGGTTAGGTTATTTGTGAAATTATTTTATAGTGGATGACATATTTGCTATTTTTTTTATGAGAGTACTAATAAAAATTTCGGTGACTCTAGTGAAGGATTACAATATGTTATTTTTTTTAAAGTAAAGATTGGAGATCAAATCACCAAACTATTTAATATTCTTATTATTACAACAAAAGATTTCTCCCATCCGGATTTCGAACTCATGACCTCTCACATAGAAGCCATGTGCCTTTGCCACTAAACCAAAGACTAGTTCTTATTACAGCAGGTTATTGGACCTTAGACTTAGACTTTAGAGCAACTTAATCTTTGCCTCCTCATGAAGTGTTTTTTATAATTCTGCCCAGACATGAATCTGCCTTTGAATGCGGTGCGCAATACGAACAGTGGCGAATCCGTGAATATTTGTGAAATTGTTAGCCATCAATTTACGTTTGATATATCCTTGAATTTTCTGTTATAATTGTCTTAATGTTGTACCATACAACATGCACTCCTACTATAATCCGCGAAAAAATATTTAACTTTTCTAAAAAAAAGGAATTGCTGAAGAGGGAGGTTCAGTGGGATTGGTTTTAGACAATGTTCTAAATAGCGCGCTATAGTGTTTTCGGACAAAAAAAGCTATGACGCTATGGCCATATAGCGCCGCTATTTCACGCTATAGCGGCGCTATATGGCCATAGCGCCGTTTTTTCAGCCGTTCCGCTATGACGCGATAAACGCTATTTAAATCTTTGGTTTTAGATACAAGCAATTTAAGATATAATTTTGCATGGATATCTTTTTCTTTTTGAGATTTTACACACATATGATTCCAAAAATCATATTTTAACAAGTATTTTTTGAATGTGGTGTATTGCAAAATTTAAAAATTATTTTGAATTATTTCCGAATCACAAATTTTTTATCACGCCAAACGAGCCTAAATAATTCATTCCGACACTTAAAAATGTTCGCTACTTTTAAATTTTAATTTTTTTAAATGCCAAGAAAAATAAATTCGGGAGGAATCCGTTGGATCAGAGCCGATATTTTTATTTAGCTAGAAACTAACCCAAAAATCGCTCTTTTTTTTTCTTCTTCCTCTTTTTCCTGAAAAGCCTATTTTATCGACCATCGGATCCTATCCGACAGATCCAAACCCTTTTTCTTTCTCCTACACGGTCTACGCCCAAATATCTCTTCCGATCGTCAATCGGATATTCACATCCACCATTGACGACGAATCGGTCAAGAAAATCAAATCCGAAGAATCAATTAGTCACAATCAAACATTCAAACTGCAAGGAAGAATCGGCGTAACTCCGACGGTGAGTCTCTTCCGATTCAATCGTTCTTTCGCCCAATACCAATACGCAGCCAGTCTGTTTGGAAAATCGCTCAACAATCGGATCGTGTGCTGCCGATAGATAGATTTTTAAAACCATGGTAACAACGCAACAAGGAGAGCGGGGGGGGGGGGGGGGGGGGGGGGGGGGGGGGGGGGTCCTGTTCACCCCCCTTACTCCTGACTATTATGTTATTCTTTCAAAAGTTTTAGCCCATTTATTTTATTTTATTCCTATTCCTTTTCCCACTCTACTCTATTGGATAAAAAGCTTAGTATTTGTGATATTCTTAGCTTACTTTTTTTTTTTTGCTGACAGATTTAAGTAATCCTCCCTCTTCGTTTGGGTCTACTTCTGTTCACCTCATACATGGAGTTAGTATCTTTATTTCTTCAACCATTTATATTTTTAACTTGTTTGCTAAGATGCTAGCTAAATTTTCCCCATCATTACTATGTGTATGTTTGCAATTTATCAGGAGACGCGTGAAATGGAACGAGGAAAACTTGCATGAAATTGAATCAACAAAACCAGTTCGCCAGAAAATCAATGAACCAAAGACACCATACCATCCCATGATCGATGATGATGGTATGCTAAATTTATTCGCTCACATCAATATAATTTTGGTTATAGTCTTATATAGATATACCATGCCACTATTATACAATATATTCAAATAAATGATGACAACTTTCCTTATTCTTTTCATATCAAAATTTCATTGCTCCAAACCAATCAGCAAACCCCCCAGCCCCTCAAAAATAAATAAATATATAAAAGAAAAGAAAAATGTATACGTGATGAATAAATTGTGAAATTTTACAGGAATAATGTCTCCGAGGCGTGCATTTGATGAGTGCATTGATGAGTCGGTGAATGCTGAGGCTATTGCGACTGCTTTGGGTGATGTTGCTTCTTCCAGTAGAAGCAATGCTTCTAGTACTGCTGATTGGGGTTCATCTGAGGATGAAGCTGATCATAATGCCATGGACCAAGATGAAGGTTATATGTCTGCTTTCTGTGTATAAAGAATTTTCACGTTAAACCAATTGATCTGTTGATGTTGAATGTGTACAAGATAACCAGAAATATGAAGAATTAGGAAGTATAAATACATGATTTTCTAGTTTTACCATAGACAAAACCTCATAGTTTTGCCATTTGCATTGATGCTTGCACTAGACCAAGTTTCACCGGACTTCTTTCTATTTTATTATTATTATTTTGTTCTGTAGAGAACAAGCTAGAACTTGGCCTTTCTTAGCTACAAAGTTTGACTTCCAAACAAAAGAAGCTAAAAAAAAAAAAAAATGGGAACCAGACATTCTGTACTTCTACTATTTAGTTTGGTTCTATGTACCCCTCCCATCTTCTACTGTTAAATAAAAATAATGGTCATACCTGCTTCAATCCCTTTTTCTTCCTAATCTCCACTCAGTGTTTCCCCTTTATAAATCAGTTCCTCATACTGTGCTACATGAGAGTCTTAAACTCTTTTAATACCTTCGCATTTGGCAATACACACTTTAATTATATCTCCAGAGAATTTGAACCTACTGATCCCTGATCCTCTTGGTCACTATTTCCGAAAGGGAATTTTGTCAAACAAATGGTGTGCATACATTCACTGGGTAAGAATAGCTTATTTTCCTACAATGCATAGTAACCCAAAGGTGATGCAAAAGCTGCTTCTGCTGGCAGTGGGACTTCAGGCAGTGAGATGCCACCAGAGAGGAGAGGGGAATAATGTAGAGAAGAAGAAAGAAGGCAAAGGCGAAGACATGCACAAAAACAGGAGAACAAAGAAGGGAAAAGAGAAGACAGCCGTGTTTTAAGAGCACTTATAACAAAAGAATTGACATAAGGGGTGGACTGAACTAAATAGTACGAGGGACTGTTTGAACCAAAATAAAGTTGAAGGGCTTATTTGAACCAAAAGCAACAGTTCAGGGACTAAAAATAGACTTTTCTCTAAACAAACCTCATAATTTTGCTATTTGCATAGATGCTTGCACTAGACCAAGGATCATGGAACCTGTTGCTATTTTTTATTTCTTTAGAGAAGAAGCAAGAACTCAGATTATCTTAGCTACAAAGTTTAACTTCCAAACAAAAGAAGCTAAAATAAAACAATGTAAAAGAAATGAAATAAAAACAATGGGTACCAGTCGCTAGATACTTCTACTAGCAAGTACCTAGTTTGTTAATTTATATTGTTGATTTAGTAAGAATTAATGGACGTAACACCTCAGCATTTCTTAAAGTGAAGGTGTTGAATGGTCTTGTACTTTTTTTTTTAAGTTGCTAACTGAATTACTTTCATTGTTTATTAGATTCTGAAACTGAGAGAGCAAGACTAAGCTTCACGGAACACCGCAAAAATCACTATGACGAGTTCAAGAAGGTGAAGGAATTACTGAGAAGTGGGTCCCTTGTAGATGATGATGACGACTGTGATGGTACTTATGATCGTCATGGTAAGAAAGCTGATTCCAGTTCTTCAATGGATGTTTCTGAGGGGGCAAAGTGAAGACCTTAAACAAAAGCAGCCCGTGAGCAGCTAACCTAACCTTTGCACCTTTCACAATCCAATAAAATTCAAAACTGGAGGAGAAAATTGAGAGGATTAGCTTTTGGTTTTTGTATTACACCTCTCTTTTTGGTTTGTATTTTATGAGCCATTGGTGGTGCAACCAATTTGTTCTGTTTTGGTTGTAATAACGGTTGGTGAATGGCACTTGGTTTGAAGTGTTAATTTTAAGTTGTGGTTTGGATCTTTGGATACTAAATTTGTTATGTTGCTATCAATTGCAAGTTTGAGTTTTCTTTGCTTATTATTATATAATTGCCATTTAGTATTTTATTAGCGAAAGCAGAATGGTTTGAAGGATAAGCTAGATTATATTATGAACAAAGTTTGACCCCAGAAAACAAATTTGATACCGCTTTGTTTATATATACTTTCTGGAAAGTAAATAGTTGATAATTGCATCATTCAATTTCAAACTGACTACCAATGGTGTTGACGATATACTTTTATGATCACTATGACAGCGGGAAAGTTGAAACTAACATGTTGATTAAGCATGAACCTACCATAGAACCAGTTACGCCAGTTAGACCAATAGAATATTGATAAAATTTGACAGTAGAACTTTTAGCTTGCAAGTACTTGACCTAAAGCATGCCAAATAGGTATGGGTATAAAACGAAGAATTCATATCACCTGAGGTAACATAATATTTGAGTTTAGATCCAGACTGTCCGATCTGCTTTGGGGAAATAAATCTGTTTTTGGAAGGTCTGAACCTGTTATTCCGATCTCAACTGTTGATCTTCATTGAAATTCGCACAGAAAAAAATTACTTTGTTGAGATCCGTATATAGAAAAGTTTAAACGGTTAAAATTGAAATAACATGTTCATGTTATTCTCTTGGAATAACAGCAGATTTATTTTCCTCCTTTGGGATAGAATATTAAGGAGGCCATGTACATTTCACCACAAACCGGATTGGTCCAGTTTAGGACGAATACAGAGTAGATAATACTACAATCAGTTCCTACTAACTGAATGCCAAACTCAAAAACATGTCTACACTTGCAGGGCCGGAGACCCATTCAATAGCAGTGGCTCCGCCTCTATACACTTGTGTGGATATAAAAACAGATTGGATAATTTGCAAGAACTTGAATTGAATACGATATTGAATACATAGTATGAACAAGGGCGGATCCAGAATTTTCGTGAGAGAGGGGTAAGAAAATAACGAATCGGATTTGAATAGTTAATCGGATTCAAACCTATTAGCTAATCGGGTACTAGATAAAAAATAATGTTCTAATTTCTAATTTTCAATGATTTGACTTCTAATTTTCAATACTCTGACTTCTAATCCTAATCATCAATTAAAATTCAAGAAATTTATCATATAATCCTAAATTTAACATGAATTACAAACCAAAAAGTCCAAAGGAGAGCAAAACAAATTCCAGAGAGGGGCAAAGTTGGTTCGAACCTATAAATTTATATACAATTTCAAAATCCAAGGAGGAGCAGTTGACCCTCCCGAGACTAGGCGGGGTCCGCCCCTAAGTATGGATAAGTAACCTTGCTACTAGGGGTGAAAACAGATCGGATACAGAGTGGATATGGTAAAACCATATCTATATCCGTTTTTATATTTTGGATAGAGATACAGATTAGATATTTATTAAGAAATATATAAATATTGTTAAAAATACTAAAGTTCATAATATTTATCTAATTATAATGGTGAATAAGATAATTTTTTTTATAATATATATTAAACTATATATTATATATCCAGTGGCGTACCAGAATAATCAGTAAGGTGGAGCAAAATTATAGGGTGAGACATAGTTTTATAATTATTTTTAATATTAAGTACATTTTTATATTTTTTTCTTGAAAAAAAAAAAATAGAAGCATATTTTGGAGAAACATTTCATAGTTAAACAAAATTTTGTAATTTTTTGTGTTTAAAGTATATTTTTATAAATTTTTCTAACAAAAGTATAAAAATAGAGGTATATTTGCCCACTCCTGGCTCCATGTGGTTTCTTACCACACAACACATCACATCACATCACATAATGTATGCAGGTCACGTGATGTAGCTAGTGTGTCTCGAACATGTCCATTCGCGTGATCTGTCTCTCTTCAATCGAAAATGAGATGTCACGTGAACTTATCCGGTCACATCATGTCAGGTGACACGTACATACTTACATAGTCAAATTTTTCCAGCATTATTTCTTTATTGTAATTCATTTTATAATAGTTCTTATTACATATTTTATATTTTTTCTACGAACTAACTTGAATTTGAAAATAATAATTAAATGTGATCAGTCAATCAGTCACATCAGGCTTGTGTTAGTTTTGTGTTCTAAAAATTATCTTATGTTGATTACTTTTACATATTATGTTTATGAATTGAATGTTATATGCATTTTGTTCCATGAGTTTTATGCTTATCTTTAGAAGTGTTCAAGAAGATGCTCTTGGTCTTGAAACATAGAACTCTATATGATGACAAACATAAATCTCTAAAATGTTCACAGACTTGGTTATTAGCATGGAACACTAATATACCATGATAAGTTTGTCGTGTTGATTAAAATACATTGTAGTTCTATAAATATTGATAAAGGCTTATCGTTTAATAACATGAGTATATGAAATGTTTCATATATTGAACAGACCTAACGAATGAAAATATTATATGGATTATGTTAGTGTCATTAATGTTTTCATCGTATCTCACAATTCTTAGATATGAGATGTATTTCTTTTTCACATGAGAGTATAATGTAATTAATATTAAAAAATACTTATTACTAGTTAGTGGTGATAAAATATTAGTTTCTTGTATATAACTTATGTGGGAGAAAGTCATATGTCAATAGTATCATTGTCCCTCATTTATAATGAGTAATGATATTTTATGGCCCCTTGGTAAAGTAGAATTATATGCAAGCAATATAACTGAAGTGCAGTTATATATTAATAATTTACTTAAGAGACCAAGAAACGAATATAATATAAAGATGACACAATCCTACTTTATATATTATTTATAATATCATGTGGATATCATGTGGCAAGGAATAGACACAAGTAATGTTATTTGTAACGTTACTTTAAATGATTGTGTATTGTAAAATGATACTTTACATCTATGTTATTTGAGTAACTATAATGTATAAGTAGAATATAGTAGAGGTGCTATCGGGTCAGGTAGGGTCCGGATACTATGATATTTGGACCTGTACCCTAAAAGTGTTCGGATCCGAATTTAGATCCATATACTTATTAGTTTCAAATCGGATCGGGTCCGAATCCAGATACCTATCTACCCGTAGATATTTCGAGTCCAGTCTTTCGGTTCTGGGTAGATAGATACCCATAACTTGTTTGTAAATTATCGGGTTCGATCCAAATCCAGCGCGGTTCCGGATCCGGAGCAGGTACATGGTAGACAAAGAGATCAAGAAGAAATTATTAGCTTCGACAATTTATAAGCAAGAGGTGAACGCGACATTTGAATTCAATAATCAGTGCGAAGAGAGAAATAAATTTCATTTAATTAATTAATAGGTAAAATGTAAGTGACGTGACATTTAATTTAAAACATATAAAGAAATTAATTATTAATCTAAATATGATATATATTATGATTTTTTTTAAATGTTTTTATATTAAATAATTATAAAGAATGGTATTATCATTTTATCGGGTATTTATACGGGTATCGGGTCAAGTTCAGTTATGGGTTGGATAATTAAATCAAACTCATATCCTATCCATAACAATATCGGTTCCGGTTCGGATCCGGATCGGATATTAAATTATTAATTTTGTAACCATACCTATAATTTAACCGGTTATATTTTTTAAACCATACCCTATCCAAATTAATCCGATCCGGATCAGATCTAGGTAATCGGGTAAAAATAGCACCTCTAGAACATAGTTTATGGTAATAAAATATTATTATGTCACTGCCAACATAACATATATCGTCTATATAGGTCACACCAACTGAACAAGAAACAAAAAGAATATTTTATTTAAATGATGTATATTGTTTCATATGATATGAAATAAAATACATGTGATAAAATGTTAAATATCATGACTGCTCAGAAAGAAGATAAATTTATGAGAAATATGCATATATATTATTAGGTATAATGTGGTGCACATTATATAGTATAATATACATGACACATAAATATAATAATGTGCAGAACATTGTTATAACATAAGTTTATTAAAGTCCAAAATTAATAAGAGTTGAAGCTGGTACTGTAGTAGCGGCTAGAGTTTTGCTCTTTTATTAAGGAGAATTATACTAGGAATGTTACACAAAGAAAACCCTAGTATATGTGTATATAAGGAGAGGTAAGAAGTTTTCATTAAACAATTTTATGAAAATTATTTTCTTCTCTTCCTCTCTCTCCTAGCCGCTGCTCCCTCTTCTTCTCATATTATTAGTCTCTCTAATGAAAGATTATTAGAAAAACAAGAAGGGTTATTAACTAGGTTCTAAACTTATATTAGATTAAGATCTCTAGCAAAGTTTTTCTAATCTTTGTTTAGTTCAAGGTGAACACTAGGAGGCCGTGTTAACAAATGAAGGTATTCAATAGACGTAGAGGAGAATACGACTTCTCTCTATTTACCAAATTGACATTTGGTAGAGGTATATCCAAATCTTCTTTAATAAATTGATTTGTGATAAATGAATGAGTAGATAATTATTCGTGCATATGAATTATTTTAATAGAATTAGCATAATAAAGTAGGTCCATAAATGCTTATAAAAGGGTCAAAAAATTTAATTTTTATTGCCCTAACGCATCATGAAATCTTTCAGCTTGATCATGTCATCTGTGGTTACAACATAATTACACATGTCATCTGTGGTTCCAAAATTTTTATTTTTAACATTTTAATAAAATTCATTAATAAATTAACCATCGTTTTCGGTCAATTCCAAATTTAACACGGCCGCAGAATGCCGGAGCGGACCCATATGGGGGGTACCGCAGAATGCCGGAGCGGACCCCCATATGGGTCCGCACAATGCCGAAGTGGCCCCCGGGGCCGCATAATGCCGGAGCGGTCCCCGGCCTATATATAGGGCCGCAGAATTCCGATTTCATTACATCTCTTTTGAAGTTTGAATCCCTTCGACCTTGGGTAAGTTTTCTTCTTCTTCTCTTGTTTTAATTTTTAGTGTAGAGTAGTAATTAGGTGTAGGTTTAGGGTTTAGGATTAGGATTTAGGTTTAGAGTTTAGATTTAGGATTTAGAATTAGAATTGTACCAAAATTTAATTCGATTGTACCCAAATTTAAATAGAATTGTACCTAAATTTAATTCGATTGTACCCAAATTTAATTAGATTGTACCCAAATTTAATTAGAATTGTACCCAAATTTAATTAGAATTGTATCTAAATTTAATTAGATTGTACCCAAATTTAATTCGATTGTAACCAAATTTAATTAGAATTGTACCCAAATTTAATTAGATTGTACCCAAATTTAATTAGATTGTACCCAAATTTAATTCGATTGTAACCAAATTTAATTAGAATTGTACCCAAATTTAATTAGAATTGTACCCAAAGTTAAACTGGACTTTTACCAAACTCTCATATTTGACCAAATATTATCCAATACAGCATGAGTACCAGTAGAGATATACCATCCTCCAGTAGGGGTACACAGCCTGCTCCTACAGCCACGCCATACGAGATGTCTCAGTACATCGAGACAGCGTTGGCGGATGTTCCGGGTATCCGGAGTCGCACCGACAGGGTCAGCGACTTCTTGTGGTACCCGAATGCGGAGCATCGGATATTAGAGGCTGCCACTGGGGTAAGTAAATTTGTCATCTCGAATTTTTGATGAATGAACTTGATCTGATTATTTACTTAAATGCAGGGTTTGGATGCGGTTACGGTTCGTCACAACCGCCAGCATCTACGGTACCAGTCGGCGTACGGGGGGGTTTTACGCTCGATGGGATTGTACCAGATATCCCAGATGGCCGAGGAGAATGCTGACGAGGGCTTATCTTCTGGCCTCGTTGAGCGATGGAGTCCGGAGACGCACAGCTTTCATCTCCCCCATGCTGAGATGACAGTCACCCTACAGGACGTCAGTTGCCTGTGGGGTATGACTATTATTGGGGAGCCGGTCACGGGCGTCGAGTACGGAGATTTTCGTGCATTGTGCTTAGAGCTATTGGGTATCCCGCACGAGGATCTCCAGAAAGTGAAGAAGAGAGGTGAGAAGACTGTGGTCTCGCCCAGCTGCATCAGCTTGGTAAAGCTACGGGCGAGATTTCAGGTCTTTCCGGATCGACCAGATCAGGTATTTGCTTGTACGAGATTCAATCATATTTTCTTGTAAGTATTGTTCTAATTTAAATCTATAACAGGTGGTTATTGACCGATATCTGCGCGCCTATATTTTGGAGATGATCACCTGTCGGTTGTTTCCGGATTCGCATGGAGATCAGGTGCGGCTGTGTTACCTCGAGCTTCTGCGCGACCTGTCCATGGCGGGCAGGTTCAACTGGGGAGGTGCCACGCTGGCATGCCTATATAGGTAAGAGGACGGATCCACGGTATTATCCCCGCCGGCGCACCTCTCGCAGCCACGGTATTTTTAATTTGAAGTTTCAAATTCAAAACTATTAATATTTACAATTGTACAACTTCTTCATAATTTTTTCAATTTTCAGGCATTATATCTTGTCAAGAGTTGCGTCATAGGGGCTACGATGGCCGTCACCAGGGGATGGAAGAGGCTCGGGAAGGTCATCCTCAAGCACAACGTACCCGCGGTGTGCCAGTGTGGGTACAGGGTGCGCCTCAACTCTCTACTAAGGTGCGCTGGCTTGGGCGGTGTTGATGCGGTCAACGACATATCTGACGAGCCCGATGTCTATGTCCCCTACACTGGTGATGAGGACGTGTTTGCAAGCGTCCATGATGCTGAGACGGTCAGTCAGGCGTTCGACCGAGGTGCCGAGTTGATGCGCCGAGCCGCACAGGACGCCATGGGATCCCAGGCTAGGATGCCTACCGAGGTATAATTTAAATTAAAATACATAACTGTGATTTTTTTCTTATTCAATACATTATCTAATTTGTAAGTTACTACAGGGTGGACACGAGGAGGACCTGGGCTTCGATATCTCCGCTGATTATGGCACAGAGGGAGATGGACTGTATTCCCCAGGTTACAGTCCCACTCAGACAGTACCTCCTGCCTATGAGCCAGGGTATGTTCAGACAGAGCCCATCCCGCCGTTCCCTGGCCAGTCCTCACAGCAGGTACCTCACCCTTCCCTCCTCGATGACCCTATTGCCAGACATGCGTTTTTATTCACGCAGGCTGAGTCTGGACAGACCACAGTTTTTGGTCCTGGGGTCCAGCAGACATCCGAGATTGAGGAGGTTCTCCAGGAGCCGGTTCAGTCTACGGATGTCCAGGCATCCAGCTCAGCATCCTCCGGAGATACAGACGAGACGCCACTATGCAGGCGGGGTCGGGGGTTTAGGAAGAAGAAGGCGAGGACGGTGTTTAGTTCAGAGCCGCAGATTGTTAGATGTTTTGTTAGATTGGTAGATTCTTATTTGGAGTATTGGTAGATGTTTTGTCAGATACTTATTTATTTCGTTAATTAGTTTCTTGTTTGTTTGATTTTGTTGTTATTATTTATTTTGTTGATTTTATTATCTCAGAGTACACAAAAGAATTTCAAAAAAACCACATATCTAAAATATCTAAAATATTTCAAACGAACGACCAAAAATATGATACGACCAAAAATCAATTTAAACTACATTCGAAACTAAATAACACTTAACATATATACAATTTCGTATTTCTAAAATAAAAAATAAAGGGACCGCTCCGGCATTATGCAGCCCCGGGGGCCGCTTCGGCATTGTGCGGACCCATATGGGGGTCCGCTCCGGCATTCTGCGGTACCCCCCATATGGGTCCGCTCCGGCATTCTGCGGCCGTGTTAAATTTGGAATTGACCGAAAACGATGGTTAATTTATTAATGAATTTTATTAAAATGTTAAAAATAAAAATTTCGGTCTGTGGTTACAACATAATTACACATGATGTGATCATTTGCATGACTTAATTGTCTTTTGCCATTTTAGTCGCATCCATTTCAAAAGAAAATTTGATCACATATTGTAATTGAAAATATTACGGCATGTTAGTTATCACACTACGTTTTTTAGCGTAGCTTCCCATATGAAAAAGAAGCGTCTTGATCCTTTGCGGCATAGTCTATAGTATGTAAATGTTGCAGCTTAAAAAACGTTTATTATTTCATAATAAACATAGTTCTTGAGAGTTATCGGCTCAGAAGCAGAGACGGAGCTACAATATAACAGAGGTAGACAACTGCCTACCTTGAAAAAAAAATATTTTGAACCATATTCTTTAATGGGCCTTGCCTACCCTGGATTTGATTCTTCCTACTCCTGGCTCGTATTTTTAAGTCATTTTGCATCTTTTGAAGAATGATAATGGTAATCGAAAAAAATTGTTAAGGGCGAAGAGTCCTGACTGGATTCAGAAGAAGAATCTTCAACTATTTCTGTGATTAGACTTGACGTATAACTTTCTACTATAGGAAAATTGAATTTCTAATGGTTCACGGTAAACCTTACCATTTAATATCTGAATCCAATGAATACTTTTCGTATTCTGTAGCCTGTAGCCTGCGAAGTGCCTATTTAGGTTATTTATATTTGTTTTATTTGACTAAAGTGAAGAAAAGGTACACAACTGTTGATGAAGGTTGTTCACTTAAAAAAATAGTGGTTTGTTTATTTATTTTTTGTTTGATTAAAGTAAAGAATTGGACTATACTTGACTACAAATTTGATTGTTATGAAAATGTAAAAGTAGAAATTAAACTTTTTTTTGAATATCATTCAATTTTTTTAATATTTTATGAAAAAGTATATTTTATTTTAAAATTAGATAAATTTTAATTTTTTAAGTAATTATACTACAAATTTAATTATTATCCGTGCGAATTTAATTATTATGAGTGTTATTAATATTTAAAATATGCTCGGCTAAGGTAATCCTTTTTTTTAATTGTGAGTTCAAACTGCATTTTGCTTGATGTTATTATGTTTTAGAAATTTTGTAAAATAAAAAAAGCGGCACTCTTGGATTGAATTGATTATACGAAGAAATATCTCAGAAAGTGGTTATAAATTTTGTCGTTTTAACTAATCAAGTATTGTGGATTGTAAAATTTCTAGTTCTGATTAATTGGGTTTCTTTACAACTCATATGAATATTAATTCCTCGAATTCCACAGTAATATTTTACGAATGTTAATTTCTCGAATGTTAAAAATATGTGGACTAAAAATTTTACAAATGCTTTTTATTTCTCGAATTCCACTGTATTATTATAAATTTTATGCACATATAACTTTTCTTAAAGAAATTGTTGATTTAATAATGAAAACAAAGCAATACGCACATGCTAAATTGAAAGCAAAATTATATATTGATTCTTATATCTCTTAATTTTCTTAGAAATAAAGTATACGATATTTCAAGTCTGGCATTGAAAATTATTTTGAAGAAAAAATTGTAAGAGAATAATAATTTGCGATTGTATTACTTATGTACATAATACAATTTTATAGATTATAGACAATATATTGCTAGATGATGCTAAAATTAAAAAAAAAAAAACAAAGATGTTACAATATGTACAAAAATATATTTAAAACAAGTTCAATTCATGAAAAACAAGTTTTTACGACTGCCTCTTTTATATTATCTACAACATGTCAAAGAGGCAGTCGTAAAAAGTTTTTCATGAATATAAAACCTTTTATATTATTTAAACTATTTACGATATAAAAAGTTTTCAACGCCCCAGGCTCGAATTTGTGCTGCTACTTGCTAGGCATCATAAATTCATAGTACTAAAAATTATACAAGTATGGGAGGAATCATTTGACAATAATAATCTTGCACTCTTGACAATAATTTTTTTAAATAATTTGTTTTATAAAGTTGATACTCAGAACTAAATTTATAAGTTTGTACACAATTTAAATATCATTTGATAATATATTATATATTGTTGATTTGAATGGAAACTTCTAAGTGACTTGATTTTAATTTGGAGTCATTCTGGTTTCATATCATTTGATTTCATACACGCATTTTTTTGGTTTAAATTTGAAATCATTCTAGTTTTCAATGGAATACAGTTTTGAGATTTATGAAGGTAAATGAATCCCGACCATCTACTGCAATTCTACCTATATTTGATCTTCAAAATTGAAATTTAGATCAAACAAACCAAATACACTACTAATTTGCAAAACTTGGTGTTTTCCAACGACACAGTTACTTCCCATGCTTACACCCTCTGAGAAAACCCAAAAGAACTATTCCCTTATTGTTTGTACAACAATTATACAAAGAAATCAAGTCCTAATACTGTTAAAAAAAAGTGAAAAGTGTGCTGTACATCTTGGAAGGCAACTTTGAAATTTAAGCTGTAAATTATGGATGTCCTTTCATGGGATGATCCGGAGGTGTCGATCTAGGGACATAAGGCATGACAGAAGTATCATGAACTATTGGTCCTGATTTTACTGCAGGTTTGGTGCTTGGTGCTGGATCAAATTGTGGATAGTCTTCTTCAATTTCCTCTTTCATGGCTTCATTTGCTTTTCTGTTTCTTGTTGTCTCCCCATGCTTTTCCTGATAATAGATAATAGATGGTGAATCATTATTTCTTTTCTGCAAAGGAATGCATGCAAAAGTAATCTTCTTTAGATTTTAGGAGATGCATATTGCACAATGTCAAAAGCATGACTTCTTCTAGGACAAGATCAAAGTGAGATGTGGAGGTAGTCTTTATTCAAAACTCAGAACTCAAAAGCACTTTCCTCATAAAAAAAAAAAGACCCCCTCAAAAGCACAAGGTACTAGGATATTGACGAATTTCTCACCTTATAGACCCAAATTGCAACAGTATATCTCACTCTGAAGTCTGAACCCTAAACTTTTGGACTTGAGGTACGATTATGCACCTGAGTTTGGGTAAAGGGGATAATCGAGGAGGGGAAGAGGAGAAAGGATATTCACCTCACTCTTGAGTTCAATTATTGGAAGACAAGAGAGGTAAACAAACATTTCTTCAAGAATTATTCCCTTCTAATTTAGAGAATAACAATCTTAACTTCCTTATTTTCTTCCCTTTCATTTCTAATTTTTTTCTATTCTTCACAACTCCGAACCACATGCTTAAACTTCTTGTCTAACCATTAACCAATTGACCACCTAAACTGAACTTATTACATCAGGTTCAGCCAAGCCCTTTAAGCACGTAAATGTGCTGATGTGGCTTCCAAAATATTACCACTGAGATGAAATTCAACAAAGGACCGTGGATACTAATGTGGCAAAGACATGATGCTAATATGACCAACCGACGACCGGGGGCGGATCCAATGTCAAGCCAGAGGTGCTTAGTCACCCCATGATTTTTACAATTTTAATCATGTATATTGAAATTTAATTGAATATATTTTTTTAAAATATTTATATAGTTCAACTCCCCTTATAAAATGCTACATGTATGCTTGTAGTTTAGGGTTAGAATTTTACTCCGTGGTTGTGGAGATTTGAGTTCGAATCCTAGCTGCCACGCATTATGCATTTTACGTTTCAACCCCTCAGTCAAAATTTTCTAGTTATGCCCCGCTGATGGCATCTCTGATATGACAAATAATTTGTGGGGCTCATATTGGCACCGAATTGTCGTCTTTAACTGAGGAAGAGCTAGATTAAAAAAATAAAGGAATTTACCTTCAACTTCCTATTGATGGTAACAGTTTGCGTCAGTACATATGCTTCATCTTTTGCATCTATCAATCCTGCATTGAGCAGAAATCCTAAGTTAACAATCAAAGACTAAAGCAAAAATGTGAAGAAAACAAAAAACATGACAAGAGTGCTTTACCTGGAAATGCAACACTAGTCCCCTCTTCACACAAAACAAAGAAAATCAGGGCCACACCAGGGATAAAAACTGAACTCCGCAATCGACCCGCCATTTCGATAAGAATTCATCAAACTCTGAGGAGATGTGAGAGACTAAGAAAGGAGGTACGTTTAAGTAGCGGAGGCGCATTGATAACAATCCAAAGAGAAGAGATGAGAAGGGATGGGGGGAAGCGGGAACCCAGGGCTTGCTTTCGTCAAATCGGCGGTGATTTTCAAATACACACCGCGAATTACGGGATGCGAAAATGGCTTCCATCACCCGCCGCCTCTTCCCGCTGCCCATTTTTCTACTTAGCCTCTCCTAATTTGTAAAATTTGGAAACAAGTATACGAGTAAGGGCCGGAGAAATTCAAGACAGATAATGGGCCATGCAAAATGTTTATATATTTCTTTAAAAAAGGAAGGGTGATTGGTAATGGGCCTAGATAACCTGCTGAAATAATAAAACGGTAAGGGGTTTGTAAACCGCTGTAAATTAGTATGACATTGCATTTGTCATAGGTACAAGGTATTACAATACATGCGTGCATATATAATTTTAATTTGCATGTTTATTTGCTCGAGTAATTAATTTCCGTTGTATGGAGTTTAATTAATTGGGGTCGTTAATTTGTTTTCTTTCCATCTGTTTCTATCTTTGAGTTGTTCCAGCTTCAAATCATTTCAAGTTCCAAAGAATGTTTGGAATTAATATCTATTTCAAGGAATGTTTGAAATATGTATTAAGAAAACAAACATGCACTTAAACAAGTGCCGCAAAATGCGCACAAGAATTTGATTTCCTACTCTATTATTAATTACAAAGTTAAAAATATATCACATGATGTCTTTAAACCAAATTCATCCACTGATAAATATCTAAGGCCGTACAATTTAACAAACAATGTACTTCGAGATGCTTGTTTGGACAAGGGGAATGCACTAGATATATGTTGGGGTCGACAAAATCATCGTCGCATGTAGGACTATCTATGTTGACTATAAAATCAGAAGCATGCCTGAATTTATGAGAGCGTCTCAAATTTGATTCTTTCATATAACAAACATATATATTTAGAGTCTCATTTGATTTGCCTCATTCAAAAGTTTTTACACACTTGTCTAATGGAATAACAAGAGTAAGTTCAACATGCCTTTAGTCTAGAAGACCAAACTACAAATACAACCAATTTGAGTTGCCTAGTCATTTATATATTTTTAATATATTATTTTTAATTCAACCCATCGTTAAAATAAAAATTACATCTTAAGTTCTACATATTAAAGATCCATATTCTATATAATACATTAATGCTCAGAAAGTTATAAACTGCAATGATAATTTTTAATTGAGCATGAAATTAACAATATAATATACATAATTATTTTACGTACAAGTTCAATATTGAGTCAATGGTTCAAAATTTAACTCATAATACCTAAGAAAATACATTTCTTTTTTCTCAACTATGTATATCCTCACGTTCACTGGCTTGGAAGTTTATACTAATGAACAATGATTGGGCAGTCATTTGACACCAACAAAAAGAGTGGTCAGAGAAGCAAACCTATATAAAACTGAGCTGCTCCGCTCTTTGCACAGCTAGAAACTCTCAGTTATTTTGTCTCATGCTTTTGGCTTCCTCATGTTTGGGGTATATGCGCTAACACTAAAGCACCTCCAAATCTTGTTTTATTACTAACCAAATGCTTGTGTATGTATATATATAATGCCTTGAGCACATGCTCCAATCGTTACTTTCATGACAAGAGTCGTGTCTCTGTTCTCTGTTTATATTCTTAAATTTTTATGAGAAGGGGACAAAAAGTGCTGTGAATAAAGAGAATTCTCCTCGAGAAAGCAGGAACCTATTAGTTAGCTACTTGTCTCTTAGTTTTTGTAGTTTAAGTATAAGAATCCTATTCAGTGCACTTTAAAAAATGGATTTGTTTAAGTATTGCTCCTTAACTTATCTTGTTCTCAGTTATATGCTTTAATCGAGATTCTTTTCATTCTCTTTTTGGCACTGCATGGAGATAAAGAAACAGCCTATATTTTCTTGAAGTGTATACATAGAGGCATTAATTAGAGTTTGCCTCTTAATTCTTATCCTAAAAAAGAAATTACTAAAAATCATAATGGAGATCAAATATTCATTTTCTCTGTCTGTCTAAATTCAGTAATTAAATTTAGAAGTTGCCACCATTTCCTCAAAGAATGGAAAAGTTATAGAAGTTGATTTAACCGAGTTAAACTGATAGTACTGTCGTCTCAGGCTTTTTGAGTAGTAGGTAACTAAAGACCAGAGAGATACCAGCAAGCATCTCCTTTTCTTTGAGATTTTTGAGTTAAAGTGCTCAGAATGTCACAAGCTCTTGTTCTCATCTGGAAAGCAACTTTGTGATTTCATGTAGAACCCTTTTTCCTCAAAAGAACAAAGAAAAAAAAGATAAAGAAAGAAAATCATTTAGAACCCTTCTCTGTCTGAGAATCTGGATCGTTTCTTTATAGAATATGATATCTGGATAAGTACTCAGCCAAACTATGGTATGGTTTGCATAAACAATGAAAATTAGGAGGGATATATGTTACATATGTTTCATGACTTGATCAACAGTCTTCACCGATTAGCGGAGCAAGGCACGGCAAATTTTAATCGAAGACGGGTATAATTAATTAACATGTAGCTTATTAGAAAATATCCCCTAAGATTTAATTATTGGTGCAATTATTTATCTGTTGTTCTGTAGGCCATGTTTAGAAAATTTTGAGCATTGTCATGGGGGTAGCAGGAATTATATGATGTACATGTGGATATGACAGATGAAAGCAACAACAATAATAGTAAAATTAATTAGCTAAAGCTAACTATGCATAATTAAGATCTAATTGGCTAACTAATTCAAATATTATAATTCTTTGATATCTCAATTGTTAATTAAGTCGGTTGTTCAAGTGGCATTTATTAATTATTATCTCAATTTTGCCACTTTAATTGCAATTTCTATAACCAGATTTAGATGGGGACCATGAACATTGATCACTAATTTTTTATATTGTCATGAGAGGGTATATAAGACAATAATTCCCTGTGTAAGATCAATATATAATATTATCAGATGTCGTCCTGTTTATGTCTTTCCTTTTGTTTCATATATAAATTTAGTTATGTTTTTTTTTTAAGATGATAGCGTAGGGTTTCTATTGCAAGTACATTGAAAAGCATGCTTAATTTGTTCATTTCTGGATTAGCGTAAATCATGCAATATCTATATATTGCCAATACGAAGTCCATAGGATTATATCTAACGAAATGATGTCTTCTTTTAATTCACACACGAACACAAGCAGAAATCATGCATGTATAAACAATTAATCTATATCTGGCACAAATTAAAATGAGAACGCACTATATCCATGCATGTACGTACAATTAAAATGTTGATACAAATTCAAACTTACAAAACAAAAGATAGTATAGAATGAGTAATGCTTCAACTAATGCTTAAAGCTTCTAGAGTTTGGTGTTTTTCTTTTGCAAAGCTTCATGCCCGTAGGCTTTCATAATTAATATCAATCAAAAAGAGGTTATTGGTGTTGATCAAAACTAAAATAATAGAGAAACCCCAAATTGACCACTTGATCGAATCAGTAGGTAGACTTTATCGAAGGTACAAAATTGTCACAATTATGCTGTCCGATTAAATTAGACTGTTCTAATTTATGTTCTTCCAAACTAATTTTGACAGTACGAGAATCAACTTTTGATTCGTGGTTTATGTAAATCCGTGTGAAAAGTTACATGTTCGATATTTGATTGCGAGATATGTTGTGAATTTTTAAAGTCATTTTTTTTTTAGAAAGATTTTTTTTTTTTTTTTAAGGTCACTTGACCTTCATCTTTATCTAAAAAAAAAAAAAATTTGATAAGTTGATATCAGTATTGCTTCCATCATAGCTATCATTTTCAGTTTTAAACTTAAATACAAGTTAATATTTAGTTAAATGACTTTGGTAATCTAAATAATTGTTAATTCTTGAACCATTGCCAATCTGGAAAAATTAATAATGAACTGATCAGAAATATAAAAAGCTTCGTGCAAAGGGATCTTGACTCTTGAGTTGGTTCCAACCAAACAAAATAATGCAGTGCTTTTATATTCAATTTAATACGATTTTTATTTGATTGAATGACTCATGTGCTATGGTAATCTAATATATTGCGAACCAATGTTGAAATGAAAAACTAATATATTGCGAGGACATAACAAAAAGTACGAATGGTCAATGGATC
Source organism: Carex littledalei (assembly GCA_011114355.1). Classification (NCBI taxonomy): domain Eukaryota; kingdom Viridiplantae; phylum Streptophyta; class Magnoliopsida; order Poales; family Cyperaceae; genus Carex; species Carex littledalei. The sequence continues at coordinate 1,898,264 of CM022101.1, read as the reverse complement.
TTGAAGTGGTTCTGGTCGAATTAACAAAACAATTAATACACGTTGTTTATTTTTGGCTATATATGCTAGTGTTCAGTTAAATGACTCAAGTGTTCAGGTAATTTGAATAATTGTTGGTACTTGAATCATTGTTGAATATTAATAGCAAAAGAGTAAAATATCGAAAAATTCAGTAGCAAAAGTTCGTGAAACCGTTCTGACTAAATAAAATAATTATGTGGTCATTTAATTAGTTTTTAACTTAATATGAGTTAGTGTTCAACAAATGACTTAATTGTTCAAATAATCTGAATAATTTATTGTGAACCGGTACGGTTCATGGTAGTAATGTGGATAGCACCTAAACCTTTTCCAAAATAAACTTGCAGTATTTATGGTTGGTTTGATTTAAAATGAACCAAAATTAATTACAGAAATGTAAATTAATTCGATTGGATAATCTATCAATGGAACCAATTAAAATCTAACCAAATAAATCAAATTAGAATTCTGTTATTTTATTTGTTTATATCGAATTACTGTAATAAACTCAATTTAAAAGTACGAGCAATTAATAATATAATCACTTGCTTGATTACTTATGTATTCATATGCTTAATATTATAAACTAGCAAATTAATATGTACTAGGTTTTCAGCTTATTTAGTTGGTTCAGTTATTTGATATTTAATTGTAACCAAAGTAAGGCTGGCAACGAGCCGAGCTAGGGGTAGCTCGTGGCTCTCTCGTTTTCAAAGCGAGCAAGCCACAAGCGAGCTAACATTATAGTTCGAGCTAAAAAATTGGTTCGTGGCTCGCTCATTTTCAGACCGAGCCAAAAATGAGCAAGCTTTTTTCCGAGCGAGCCACGAGCCGCGTGCTTTTTTGTCCTCCTAATGGCAACGATCCGAGTTAGAAGTAGCTCGCTCGTTTCCAAAACGAGCAAGCCATGAGAGAGCTAACATTAGAGTCGAGCTAAAAAAAGTGGCTCATGGCTCTCACTCATTTTCGGATCGAGCTTGAGCGAGCTACACGTTTTTTTGCCAGTCTAAAACTAAATCGAAGTACAATTAGATCCCTTTATAAATTCATTAATTTTAGAGGTATCACCCCTAAAAATACCATGCTGTGGTGGAAAGTTCCAATACCCCTTAAGATTAGAGTTTTTATGTGGTTAGCCACTGAGAATAGAATTTTAACAACTGATAATTTGAGAAAAAAAGATTGGACTGGATGTGTTACTTGTCAATTTTGTAACTAGCCAGAAACCAAGAAACCATTAGTCATCTGTTTGTTACATGTGAATTTACTAAGCAAATTTGGTTTTTTACGGGTTTATGTCAAAATGCCAGTACTCATGCAAGTGGAATAAATTTTCAGATATCATTCATTTTGCTAATCAATTGCCTTCTACACACAGACCTGCTTTGTTGTTAGTATTCAATGCAGTGTGCTGGACAATATGGAAACACAAAAATGAACTTTGTTTTGAAACATGTAAGAAAAAATCAGTTAGACAAATCATTCTACTTATTATATCTCTTGTGCATTACTGGACATGCCAAGTGAAGCAAAAGGTGAAGGAATCCATAGCTCTTTGGCTTCCAGTGGATATAGAAGCTATTCCTATTGACAGCTGGCACCGAGATGATTATCAGATGGTGCTGTATGAAGGAGCTCAGACCACTGCAAATGAAGTAGGGACTCAGATTGTTGTTCATGAAGATGATGACCACTAGATGGAGGGATTGTGCTAACAAGCCAATTTTTGTTAATATCAAACTTAACCTCAGCCCCAATGTGTGGCTTAGCTATTATGTTGAACTAGTTATTACTTTTGGAACTTTATGGTTGAATCCAGCTGATGATATATGCTGTTAGGGACTTTTATGTTGCTTTTATTAGTAAGTGAACTGATATGGCTGTAAATTAACTATTTCGTTAATGAAATGGGCTTTGGCCTCTTTAAAAAAAAAAAAAAAACAAACCGAAGATAGTAAAATCAAATTGAACTGAATCAAATCACTACTACAGAAAAAGAGATTGCACACGGACATTACTGGAGGAGCTACACGGATTTCCTGTCGTGTAGGAGATGAGGGTGTATGAATAGGTAAATAATTACACACGGATATTTACCCGTGTGTATTATAACATTTTCTACACGGATTACTTTATAAACAGCCGTGTACAAACACCTGCCTGTGGCGCTCTCCCTATTACCGAGCTACACAGATATTACCTAAACATCCGTGTACAATTACTCTTTCTACACGGACTTTTAATTTCATATCTGTGTAGCTCTCTTAACTATCCTACACGGACATTTATACAATAATCCGTGTACGAATATATTCCTACACGGATTATTTGATAAATATCCGTGTAGGAAACAATCCTACACGGACATTTATCAAATAATCCGTGTAGGAATTTATTCTTCACGGATTATTTTATGGATTACTCTTCCTACACGGAGTTTAGTTAAATATCCGTGTAGGATTGCATATATATTTTTTTTTGCTTTTTTTTTTTGGCTAGCTTCCAGTTTTGCTAGCCAGTATTTAAATTTTTCAGATAGCAATTTAAAATTCATGTACACTAAATTATACAAAATTATACAAATTCATATTTAGCATTACAAAATTCTAATTGAAACCACCTTGCCCACATACATCTAACATCGTCGATCTACTCCTTGGTGTAACACTGCTGCTTTGTTCCATACTACAATTATAATTTGGTATTAGTTAGTAACAAGAAAAGGTAGATGCAAGACACTCGCAAATATAAAAAAAATAACGTTATATGGTTTAAATTATTTATTTGAAAAAAATATATAATAAACTTCTTTTGGGCCGATTATTATATATGAATTCATATAAACCATAGATAATACTAACATATTACAATTAGTGCAACATATATACATATTGCCTTTTGTACACATGCAATCCCATGTGATCCATAATAACATATACTCCTCAAGATCCAATACAATGTTTGTATAAAAGTTATGTCCTTACTACTTAGTAACCATGGGCTCATTTTGCCAAAACTCTTGGTTATGATCTAGTTTGGACCGAAATTTCATACAAACTAGTTGTATTAGATCCAACATATAAACAAAAGAGTGCCCATGTGATCCATGACATAATGCCTCTTGGTTAAAGGTCTCCAACATTTCAACTCCCATAAAATACATTGATCAACATATATGTGCATGCATAATAGAGAATAAAAATTCTCAGTTCTGAAATTTTCGTCAAAAAATATTATAAGAAAATATTTATACATAAAATTAATTGAATCTGTATATCTTTTATACGAACCATTGAAAATCAATTTCGTAAAAAAAATTATTGCATCTTATATGAATTTACGATTGCTCTGATACCAAATGATAGACATAATAAAACATAACGTGTTTTTACAATTAGAACACGTAATCCAGAATCCGTAAAGTAAAAATAAAATAGCAAAGGAATTTAAATCTTACAGTTCTGAATTGAAGACATCTTTAGGCGGAAGCGTTAGTACTGATCTTCAATGGTTTTCCTCAGATCTGATGATGGAGACCTTCAGCGTTTTCTTTACTTCTCTCCTTCAAAATGGATGATACTTTTTCAGAATAATATCTCTCAAAATCAGTGGAGAGAGAGACGTTTCCAGAAAAACATTTTTGGAATAAATGGGCAGAAAAACGTAAAATAACAGAAAATTAGAGGAAGAAACGGAAAATATATATAGAAATATATATATATATATATATAGAGATGAGCTATGCTACTCTATGGAGTAAAACGCGTTGGTGCTCCACGCCGCTATATTTTTATTTTGAAAATCCAAACGACCGATCCGAACCGCTCAACATGATCTCCATATTGAAATGTGCTTGGAGACCAAATTTTACATTTTTTAGAATTTTTTTACTATTTATTAAGCCACTTTGAAAATCACTGATCCGGCAGTCCAGAATTTTTTACTGTTTTTTACTGTTCACCCGGATTTTCAGATTTTCAAAGTGGCTTAATAAATAGTAAAAAAATTCTAAAAAATGTAAAATTTGGTCTCCAAGCACATTTCAATATGGAGATCATGTTGAACGGTTCGGATCGGTCGTTTGGACTTTCAAAATAAAAATACGGCGTGAAGTACAAACGCGTTTTACTCCATGGAGTAGCATAGCTCATCTCTATATATATATAGTGCTTGGCTATTATGCTTATATAAGCATATGCCCACATATGCTTAAATAAGCATTTTTCCGTTTCCAATGTTCAAATGGTCGATCCGACCGTTCATCTTGTTCTCCATATTAATATGTGCTTGGAGACTAAATTTTACATTTTTATGAATTTTTTTACTATTTATTAAGCCACTTTGAAAATTGCTGATCATATGGTCCAGAATTTTGGAAACACTGTTTTTACTGTTCACCCAGATCAGCAATTTTCAAAGTGGCTTAATAAATAGTAAAAAAATTCAGAAAAATGTAAAATTTAGTCTCCAAGCACATATTAATATGGAGAACAAGATGAACGGTCGGATCGACCATTTGAACATTGGAAACGCAAAAATGAGTTATAAGCATATGTGGGCTTTTGCTTATATAAGCATAGTAGCCAGCCCCTATATATATATATATATATATATATATATATATATATATGAGGAGGGATCCACTTACAACAAATTTGAGTTACAACAAAGTTACAACATTCATTTTTTTTCATTTTCAAAGTCCAAATCGTTGATCCAAACTGTTCAACATGATCTCCACAATAAAATGTGCTTGCAGATCAAATTTTACATTTTTTTGAATTTTTTTACTATTTATTAAGTAGTTTACAAAAAATAGCCATACTTAGACCATTGAATTTTGTACCCATCTTAATAAATAGTAAAAAAATTCAAAAAAATATAAAATTTGATCTGCAAGTACATTTTATTTAGATAATCATGTTGAACGGTTTGGATCGACGATTTGGACTTTGAAAATGAAAAAAATGAATGTTGTAATTTGTTGTAACTCAAAATTTGTTGTAAGTATATCCCTCCTCTATATATATATAGAGTATGGCTAAGTTGTTGCCGGCAGCATTTCGGCGAGGTGCTGCCGGCAGCGTTTCGGCCATTCTGGTGCTCAAACAGAAAATCCGAACCGTTTAACGTGTTCTAAATATTAAAATCTACTTGGAGACCAAATTTTACATTTTTTGGAATTTTTTTACTATTTATTAAGCCACTTTGAAAATTCCAGATCATATGGTCCAGACTGTTTTTACTGTTTACCCGGATCAGCAATTTTCAAAGTGGCTTAATAAATAGTAAACAAATTTCAAAAAATGTAAAATTTGGTCTCCAAGTAGATTTTAATATAGATTGAACATCTATATAAAAAAATTTGTTGTTTGAACACCGGAATGGCCGAAACGTTGCCGGCAGCACCTCGCCGAAATGCTGCCGGCAGCAACTTAGCCATACTATATATATATATATACTAACCTTAGTTCTAAGATAGAGAGGAGAAAATACAAACTTCAAAGATCTCAGATCAACCTTCAATATAACAGAGAGAGAGTACTAATTACTTGATCAAAATGGCGCTGGAAGGAGAAGGCATTTTATACGGCGCGGGATGGAGAAGTCATTTTAGAATGAAACCCTAGGCTTTTCTACACGGATTTATACTTAACAATCCGTGTAGCTCTCTAACAAATCATACACGGCTATTTATAAGATAATCTGTGTACAATTTTTGTCTTTCTACACGGATTTATTATCAAAAATCCGTGTAGCTATTCCTACACGGATATTTGTTAAATATCCGTGTAGCTCTCTAATAAATCATACACAGCCTTTTTTCCAAACAATTCTACACTGATTCTTTAATAAATATCAGTGTATGATTCCAGCAGTTTTTTCGGGCTTTCAAAAAAACCTTTATGGTACACGGTTTTCATATAAATTAAATTGGCAAAACCGTGTACAATGTGCAGTGTAGAATTACCATTTTTGTAGTAGTGAATAAACAGAAAATCTCAAATTATTCAACCAAAACATACTTGATTTTATTAGGCCAAGTTAAGAGATCACCATTTAAACATCCCTAAATGTGGCATACAGACTTAGATAAATAAAATTTGACAAAAACATAATTATAATCCTAAAAATAATGATCCGTTAATTATGTCAGTCTCAGTCACATGGTTTATCGTTTACCTTTATGCATATTTACACTTCGTAAAGGACTTGTACTCCTAGAATAGAAAACTGATGAAAAAAATATAGTTATTGAGATAAGAATTAAGTTCATTAAATTAAGTAATTAACAGATACGAACTTTAAGTTCTTGAAATTTGAAACTAGAAAAATCAGAGTTTAAACTCCGGCCAAGTAATGTTTGGAACGAGGAAATGTATATATCAAATTCCATTTGCCAGAATTGACATTTGTTGATAATTAGTGGAGATGAGATTTCAGATTCCAGAGACAGGATATTTGGCATTCAGGCAGAGCATAGCAGAGAAGAAGTGAAGAAGAAAGAGACCAAAAGTTAATAATGGGGTAATAATGAAAGGAGAAAGTATCTCGTGGGTCACAGGATTTGATTCTGAGCCGAGACTCCAGTGTCCAGAGCATTAAATGTTCTTGTACTTCACCTCACGCATGCTAACAGAAAGATCCTCTCAATCCCTACTCACGTGCCGCACGGGATGCATTGCAACCGCAACCTTTCCCAATCAATGCAACATTCCGTGTCAACTTTTATTTCAATTTATGATTCATATATTGAATTAACCTGTGTCCAATAATTAAGGGAGAGTCTAGCTATCCTTCGGAATTCATCCTCCGTTTTATTCTCCAATCAATAACTATTTTAATAACTACTAACTACTTGGGTGGACCACTTACTATTTGGGGACCGCCTAATATCTGAAATATTTTACAACTGGTGCGCGCAAGTATTCACATATAACAAATCAAGTATTCATATATAATACATCAAATATTCACACCTAAGATATCAAGTATTTTAAAAAAAAACTTGACACATCACTCACCCATCTTTTACACGTTTTTAGAGGTGGTTTTTTTTTCTCCGTTCAATCTAACCAATATTTCTGACGATCTGTGAGGAATTTTGCAAATCTAAAACCACCAACGTCTTCTACACAATTTTCTCTTTCAAATAAGATCCATGATGACATATTTTCGAGTTGTCCGTTGCACAAGTATTCATACCTCATCGAGCAAGTATTCATCCTCGTCGTGTAAGTGTAAATAGTTCATGTATCAAGAGTATTACAAGCATATGTGCATACCTCGATTAATTTTACAAGAGCAGCCGAATAGTACTGAACATTGCTTTATTGTTTTCTAGTTCAATTTTATTTTTTGAAAATAAAAAATAGTTGCCACATGTTTCACTGTCGAAACAAAAATAATCTATCAAATTTTACAGATCATGTAATTGAAATGTTACAAACAAAAAAAACAAAAACAATATTTAAATGAAACAAAACATACTTCATTGAAGTATTCATCCATATACGTTGAAGTATTCATACATATACGTTAAAGTATTTATACCTAAGATATCAAGTATTCATTCATACACGTTGAAGTATTCACACCTAAGATATCAAGTATTCATTCATACACCTCTAATTTTTTCAAAATTTGTTTTTCTGTCATTTCTTAGTATTTAGTACGCACTGGTCTAATTCACCATTAATGAAGCTTTGTTCTTTGCAAATAACTCGCTACTGCATGAGGAAGAGGAACATAGACACGATGGATCTGACCCGGCGGTCGACAATGATGGATCTGACCCGGCGGAGGTGTGCTTGATTGGGATGGAATGACGGAGGCGGAGGTGGGAGAGGGAGGTGGCGGAGGTGGGAGACGGAGGCAGAGGTGGGAGAGGCGGAGGTCGAATAGGGAGAGGGAGGCGGAGGTGGAGGCGGAGATGGAGAGATGGGAGAGGGAGGCGGAGGCGGAGATGGAGAGATGGGAGAGGGAGGCGGAGGCGGAGAGGGAGAGGTGGGAGAGGCGGGCGGAGGCGGAGAGGGAGAGGTGGGAGAGACGGGTGGAGGCGGAGGTGGGAGAGAGAGGGAGAAAGAGGAAAGAAATAAAGGGAGAAAATTTGCTAATTAATTTGTAGGGACTATTAGGTAGTTAGAATTTGTAATTATAGTTAGAAGATGAAGTTAGTTAGTTGGAGGATGAAATGAGAGATAGATAAATGGGTGAAAATATAATTACCCAATAATTAATACTTGTTTTTCTCCTCCCATTACAATGCGCTTTGGTTCGTGCGGACTCAACGATCTTTCTTTTTTTAACCTTTGTTGACACTTTCATCCTTTTTATTTTTGGCAAACATATTAATTTATGCCATTTTAGCAAACAACTTTTCATGTCTTTTTCACCCCTTTTTTAATATAAAATTATGAACTTTCATCCGTTTCCTTTTGTAGATCTGTCAAATAATTTTCCGGCGATGTAATTGTTGTATAAATATTTGCATAAAGATGCTCATATAAATAGTATAAATATCTGACTTTACAAATATTATCATCATATATTTTTAAGTATATAAGTATCAAATGTTTGTGCAGGATATAATATTAGATATAATTAAACACCTAGCAGTAATACATATCAATATATAGATGTTAACAATTAACAAATTATGTGCAAATATCAGAAGTTCGAATACCCCACTTTGCAAGTATAAATTAATACATAACGGTAATTAAAGTTTGAACACTTGAGTTTGCAAGTATTATATTAGTATTTAAAATTTGCTGTGTACGTGTCAAGTGTTTGTGTAAGATGTTTTCCATGCATATTTTTGCATATATCATCGTTATTATTGATTTCTTTGACTACCAAGCAATGTTCTAAATAGCGCGCTATATGGCCATAGCGCCGTTTTTTCGGCCGTTCTGCTATGATGCGATAAACGCTATTTAAACCTTTGCTACCAAGTGATGTGCTGATGTGTGCCACATCTTGATATATTTTTTATTTTTTTTGGTAAAGTCTAGAACTGCATTAACACAAATTAATATATAAACATCTGTCTTTATCTATTTAGTTTTTTCTTACAGAGAGGTCTATATATATGGGCATCAAGATTAAATTTCTTGTTTGACAGCAGCTTGCTGTCAAGTTCAATTCAGATAAAACTTTAAAGTATACTAAATTTCCACATTTCTGTTCATTAGGGTTAACCCAAACGATAAAATAAACTCCGAAATTTTTATTAATACCCTAAAAAATAGCAAATCTGCCCTCCAAATAAAAAAAATTACAAAAACGCCTTGACCGCCCATATTTGGACGGTCAGCTCTCACTACCAAACCGTCCCACGTTTGAGCAGTTTGGTGTTTAACAATTTTTTATTTAAATTGCGACCCCTCTCTGTCCAGTCTCTCTGTCCCGTCTCTTACTCCGCCCACCCCTCTCTGTCCTCCGCCCAAACCCCACTGAAAACCCTAAACCCAATCCACCCCCCTCTCCGCCCTCATCCCACGGAGGAACCCTGCCCCCACCCCTATCTCTCTCTCTCTCTCTCGCTAGGCCACCCCCATCCTCTCTCTCTATCTCAAGGCCGCCCCCACCCACGAAGCTTGAGATTAGGTGAGGCCGAGATCACGAATCACGAAGCACAATCCGATTATTTCCAAGTAACCCGACATAACTATCTCATTTTATTTATGTTTTGTGCCTTGTGATGGCATTGTTAATTATCGTGTGCAGGTTGTTGATTTTCTAGACGCGATTAAATTGTTCAGATTTTTGATATTTTGTAGTGTTGCGATGTAAATTGTTAGAAATTGTTAAGGAATTTCCTTGCGGGCTGTTGAATATCGTGTGCGGGTTGTTGATTTTTCCGACGCGATTCATGGTACTATTACACCCTTTTTAAAATTGTCCAAAATTAGAGTTTTGGGTTTAGGGTTTAGGGTTAAGGGTTAAGGGTTAAGGGTTAAGGGTTTAGGGTTTAGGGGTTTAGGGTTTCGGGTTTCGGGTTTCGAGTTTAAGATTAAGGGTTTTGGGTTTTGGGTTTAGGGTTTATGGTTTAGTGTTTAGGATTTAGGGTTTCGGGTTTTGGGTTTAGGGTTTCGGGTTTTGGGTTTAGGGTTTAGGGTTTAGGGTTTTAGTTTGCGATAATAATTCTTATTAATTAATGTAAACTGTAAAAATATGTTAGAAATGTTGTAACTTGATATTTTCAAATGTAGTATGACCAGACCTAGACGGGGACAATCACGAGATACTCTGGAGACCGGGGTGAGTTCACATTCTCCCACTGGAGAGGCTCCTAGTGCGGAGGCCTCTGGTGCAGAGGCTCCCTCTCATGATGCTGACACATTTAGTCCTCTTTTGTGGATCCCACATATTAAGCACCGTTTCGCATATGCATCTATGGAGGTACGTTGGTTTTTTGTATGTAATTTAAATAGCATTATTTAATATGACATATAGTTAGTCACACACATTGAAATCATTGTTAAATGCAGGACGAGACGATGTTGATGGTGAGACATCGCACACCTGAGATCGCATACGTCCCTCAACCATTGATGGAGCGGTGTATCATGAACCTCGGCTTGTATCAGCTAGCTACCATGCCTCATAGTAGGATCGATCAGGCTCACATTTGCGGTCTAGTGGAGAGATGGCGACCAAAGACTCATTCATTTCATCTTCTGGTTGAGGAGATGATAGTCACTCTAGCTTATGTGAGCGCCTTATGGGGTTTACGGATCAATGGCGACCCGATAGGTGGTGTCTCGGACCATCCAGACCTGACGAAGATGATACCATAGTTGTTGGGGCCCGATCCAAAGGCACTGCAGAAGAAGAAGAAGAAGAAGAAGAAGAAGAAGAAAGCGAAAGACGATGGGTACTATATTAGTCTAGCGTCGCTCCGTATTTACTTCTCCTATCGTCCGATAGCCCCCGATACCACTAATGAAGAGGCGGTGAAGAGGTAACCATAAACATTTAGAAATTAAAATATGTTCTGAACTCAACAATAATAATAATTATTTATGTTGACTATTTTACATTGCAGGCATATTAGGGCATTTGTGATGGACTTATGTGGCAGCATCATGTTCGTGGATTCCAGCGGTGACGCAGTCCCGATTATGTTTCTCTTTCTACTGGAGGCCATCGAGGTGGAATTGGGTAGTGGAGTTGTGATCGCCCACTTATACCAAAACTTGTGTCATGCTTGTCTGGTAAGTCTCTACTAATATTGTAATTTTTATATTACAAATATTAGGGTTGAATAAGTACCAAAATTGCATCTACTGTACAAATTCAGGTGAAGAATAAACAGATTTCCGGGCCACTTCTTCTACTCCATCAGTAGACGTGGTCAACCTACCGGTATGTCAGCATGTTATTCCAGATCCACCTCACCCTTAGACGAGACTAGACACCGAGAGATGCCCCGCATACGGTGTCATATAGGGTAGTCAACACACATACGGGGGGATTTCTTATGTCCGGGATCAAGATAGGGATTTCTATCGTGCGTTCTACGAGGCCAACCTTCTTTGCCGGCTGACATTGGAGCAGAGATATCTCTGGTATTATCGGGGACCATGCGTATGTTACTGGATAGTTGAGTATCACTATCCTGATCGAGTGCCCCGTCAGTTTGGCTTGGATGCGTTTGTTCCGGACTTCCCTACGCTGGACGAGCAACAGACCACTAAGCTGCACAAGTAAGTACCCACTACTTAATTTCATTATTATTTTATTACTTGTTCAGTCTTACACGTTACTAATAATATATTATAATTAATTTATATTGCAGGACTAACCACCATAAGCCCAAAGTCGACTGGAGCCAGCATCATATGGATGATTACTAGAGGGCACAATATCCGTAGGATCACTTATGGACCCCGCCTACGGTTGATGACGTCGGCTTGGGGGCTGGGCCCTGGGCATTGAGATATGCCGTCTGGTACCAGAGGTGGGGCATGCCGTCGGTATATCTACATGGGCACTATGGTGAGAGCCTTCGAATGAGACTCATGGGTGATGCATCTAGGACTTACTTGCCTTTCGGACCAATCCAGGCTCGTAAATATAAATGAAACCGACATATTTAAAAAATTAAATGTTTATTTATTCCTTTTTCTAATAATAATGAAAAAACATTATGTGCAGATTTTGACCGGCATTAGAGGAGTGGCACACAGCCTGGTGTGCATGGCGAAGACTGGTTGGAGAGCGATAGGATGTTAAATGCTCCAACACAGTGACGAAGACTGGCTGGGACAGGTGCCTTATTGGCATGCTGCACTACAATGGGGAGAACATCAACTTGCGTGAGATAAAGCGCACACCACAAGATCCGGATCAGCCCCTAGTCGCTATCTACGATGATGAGATGCCGCCACCTCCTGCAAGTGATTACAAGTTAATATGAAGGTGTCATACACAATAATTTCTCTTTAAAAATATATTCTTATTAAGTTATCTTCAATTCTGCAGAGGATAACTCGAGTTGGGCGTTCCACAACTGAGTGTTAAATAACAATGCATGGAACACTTACTACAACAAGTATGGAGTTCCGATGCAGATTGGCGAAGTCAGTGATTTTTATTATTATTTAATTAACTTACTAGTTATTTGTATGTAGCAAAACTAACATTGTTTACATGCAGGATGGAGCCCCTACCTGGCAGGCCAATCCCGAGTTCACTATGACTGACCATACTAGAGATGATACCGGGTACGAGGTATAGAGCCTCCACAGACCACGATACGTAGAGACCAGACAGCACGACAACGAGGCTAGTGGGAGTGGGGCACAGGCTGCAGATGCCTTTGCCTCTGTTATATTTGGCACACCGCTTTCGGCCACGTATCCTTCTACCTGGGAGCCGATCCATGGGAGATGCGTACACAACCGGTGATCCAGGAGGATCTCCCATAGGTCCGTCATACAGTTATCTTTGCAGGAGGAGGATCCATGGGCGGCCGGTGCGGCGTCGGAGATGGATGTGGATGATCTCCAGGATGACGAGGATGAGGAGGTTCACTTGAGACGTCAGCTGTCGCCCAGGGACCGCCATCCACCTGCTAGTTTAGATCTCTCCGATCGTCGCCGCCCTCGTCGTTAGATTTTTTATATTTTTTTTAGTTAGATGAATTTGTAGTATTTTATGTTTGGATTGTTATATTTCATGTTTGGATTGTTAGATTTTATGTTGTAGACCTACCATTTAGATTATTTAGTTTTGTTGTTTATCTAGTCGAATAAAAGCAATTTATAACATTAAACAAAATTATAACAAATAAAACTACAATAAATATATAACATATTATAAAACATTACAACAAATAAAATTATAATCGTCAATTATAAAATTATAACCATAAATTATTATGAAAATTATAACAAATAAAACTACAATAAAACATTACAACAAATAAAAATATAATTGTCAATTATAACAAATTATAACCATAAATCATTATAAAAAATATAACCGTAAATTAAAAAATTATAACAAAATTTTAACATAAAAAATACAACATTTTATAATGCAGCATTATAAAAAATATTAGGTTACATACCAAACCGCCCAAACATGAGGCGGTCTGGTATTGATAGCTAACCGCCCAAACGTGGGGTGGTTTGGTATGGGGAGCTGACCGCCCAAACATGGGGCAGTTAGGGCATTTTTGAAAATATTTCATAATGGAGGGTAGATTTGCTATTTTTTTTTAGGGTATTAATAAAAATTTCGGAAATAAACTTACAGACTTATCCATAGATAATTAATTAATATCCTTATGGGTTAATTAGACATTAGTGCTTTGACTTGACTCATCAAGCCTTTTTCGGTGGGCCCACTTGGTTAAAAGCAAAGCTGAATGTCATATGCTTTTGCACTGCTGGTAGCCCTATGCTACTACGTCTCACTTGTATCAGACCTATCCTTCCAAAATAATTTAGAACTGCCAGGGTAAGCCAAACTTTGGAGCAGTCAGAGGGTCGCTTTCTGGCTAATCTCACAGGGACGGAATTAAAAATTTGAAATTGGGACGCTGAATATTTATAAAATTACAAAATTTAAAGTATATAAAGTTATTAATTTTAATTCATATGGGTGACTTACCCTTAATTAGATTTTAGATCCGCCCTTTGAATCTCACGATGGATTAATTTCAAAATGCAGAAGCAAGTTAGTTTTTTTTTTTATCGATACTTAAATAATCTGTTTTGCTGTATTAATTAATTTAGATTTAATAAAGTTAGCGTAAACTATAATGAAAATATTAGCATGTCAAAAAACATAGCCAGAGGCCAAGGCAGAATTTTTTTTCTATATATAGAGTTCAATATTGTGAGACTCGATATCACAGGCCATAATCATAGCTCAATGTTATTAATTTTTACAAATATGGGGGTTAATGGTGTAAATTTTTTGTGATAGTATGAGGCCAATTGAGCTCAACTACTAATTTTATTAAAAATTAAAACAGTATTATTAATAAACTTCCTATTACATAACAAAAATATGGGTTAATTGACCCATTTACTCCAATTTCATCACATGTTGCCGATACAGAAAATTTTGTAGACTGATAAAATTTACTTTTTATTTTAAATAGTAAAAATTTCATCACATGTTGCTTTACTTTCGTCAATTATGAGAAAACAAATTAGTAAAAATTGGGAGTCAAAAGTCATCTATTTAATACGAGGAGGGTTCAAATGCTTCACGCATTTAATATCTCATTGTGCCTCATATTCTATATCTAAGTTTTGAAAGTCTAAACTGTCGATCTGAACCACTCAACATGATATCCATATTAACATATGGTTGGAGACCAAATTTTATAATTTTTTGAAATTCTTTTACTATTTTTTTAGATGGTCCAGATACAATGAATTTGTACATATTTTAAAAAATAGTAAAAAATTAATAAAAAATATAAAATTTGGTCTCCAAGTATATTTTAATATGGATATCATATTGAGTGGTTCGGATCGACAATTTGAACTTTGAAAACTGAGATATAAGTTATGAGGCACAATGAGACATGAAAGACACCATGTATTTGAATCTTTTACTCGAAGAACATTGTTTTTGTCACTAGACCCAAGAGTAATACAGGAGAAAAAATTAGCAATTAATTACCAAACTTTTATGCTAAGAGCAACTACTATAACTGACGAATTGATTCCACCGTGATATGGCCCGTGAGTCCGTGACTGGCCGTGATCTCTCTCTCTCTCTCCATCACTTGCACGCAGAGATTTAACTACTGCATATTATGAGTTATGACAAGGGTGAACACCATGTCAAGACAATCCAATGGCCACCTAACATGGCCCCAAGAGGAGCCCAATACAATTCCTTTTTTTCTGGCTGTCTCCAGTGGTTCACATAACCAGATCAGACGTAAAAGGCAATTCAATTTTTCAAAGAGCTCATGATGTCATTAGTTTGACATATATTACTGTCAGAAGGTATTGTGTGTATGTAGCTACTGATCAATTGACCCATCCGTTTGAATTTTAATCTAAGACAACCTTATATATATTTATAGAATTAATTTACTCTAATTAATTTGCAAAGGAGCGCAGTGTTTTGAAATCTTATGGATTACTATATATGCTTATGTAATGTAATTGTACATTTTACATGGATAAACATGCATGTACAAAAGACTTTAATTTTTTTTTTTTCATTTTATTTGACATATAAATTTGATCGACTTTATAATTTAATAAATTAAAAAAATATTAGTATTGTATTGAATTTTCTTAATTTATCTAAAAATTCTTTAAATCGTGTTATTTAGCTCGAAAGTTTTAATTATTGAAAATACATATTTACATTCTCTATCTGTATATCTAGCTTATGCATGCACTATGCACTGATCAACCATACACATATTAAAAATTATGTTATAAAAAATGTTCCTCAAATATAACTTCTTACTAATCCTTAATATATATAAAATCACATTAGTATATATCTTTGCAATATCTTTAACTAAAATACATAACATGAATATCAATTTGTAGAAAGAACTGAGTCAATTGGGCCAAGTCTCTTTTACTCCATTCTTTAGGAAAAATAAGAATAATTTGTTATATTGATTTTAGGGTAAAGTTTTAGGTTTCAAACTGAAAACTATTATAAAAATGTTACGAAAGAGATCCGATGCAAACTATTTTTTTAGGTTTAACTCGGACATCTGATCTCGTACTATCTAGCTAGCCAAAGACAAATAATCACAAGAGATATCCTGTCTTTGTACACACTGGAGATATATTGGATTGAATCAGAAACAATTCAATCTTCAATGAAACTTCACTTTTCTCTTCTCTTTTTCATGACCTCCCTTTCACACGAAACAATAGTACACAGTTTCCACTGTATCAATTCCACCTCTCATGATCCATCATCTCACATGGAACAATATTAAATAGAAACTAGTGCTCTATCCTGTGACCAATTCATTTCAATCCTTGTCTCCTCCTTACCTGAGCATCTCCTTTTATTCTTCCTCTTATATCTAATCTATTATACCTCCGAATTCTCTCCAAACCCTTCCTAGAAATCGATAGATACCAAAAGAGCTACAGTATCAAGCAGATCAACTGAGACATTCTTGTACTTTAAAAGAATTCTTCGTTTCCTTTCTCAGCTGATCCATCCAAACCCCTTCTCTTCTACAGCAAGATCTAGAGAAAACAAAAACCAAAGAGATCCAACTCGTGCACACCCCTCTATATATCCTCTGTACAAGCGCCAAATCCACACATACACAGTCACCCCCTTGTACTGACTACTCTCTCTCCACATGATGCAATTCAGCAGCCAGGCTGCACCACCTCAACATCCCCTTCTTAAACCTAAACCTAATAACATTCATGGCTTATTTCTAGATCCATCATCTCCAAATAATTTATTACACAATCGGTCGACCCGCCCGTGGCCAGGTAGTTTTCCAACCTCGTCAAAAACCCTAGGAAGTTTCAACACAGCTGGTTGCATGGAGCAGCTACTCGCGCACTGTGCCAGCGCAGTTGAGGCGAACGATGCAACCCTAGCTCAACAATTGCTCTGGGTGCTAAACAACATTGCACCACCAGAAGGTGACTCCAACCAACGCCTCACCTCTGCGTTTCTTTGTGCCCTTATTTCCCGTGCATCAAAATCAGGTTCTTGCAAGATACTTGCTAGTGCTGCCGGGGATCTAGCTGCTACCAATTCATCACTTTCTGATGCTCTGCACAGATTCTCAGCTGTCGAGCTGGCGAGTTTTGTTGATCTCACACCGTGGCACCGTTTTGGCTATTCTGCAGCGAATGCTGCTATAGTTGAAGTTTCAGAAGGCTTCTCTACAATTCATGTGGTTGATCTAAGCACTACGCACTGCATGCAGATGCCAACACTTATTGATGCACTATCTAATAGGCCTGAGGGACCACCTATTTTAAGGCTGACAGCTGTTAGTTTAACTGATGAAACACTGCCGCCTCCACTACTTGACATGCCATATGAAGAATTGGGTGCAAGATTGGTTAATTTCGCTCGGTCACGAAATGTTCCCATGGAATTTAGGGTTATCCATTCTAGCCCTGCTGACGGCTTCAGTGATGTCCTGGATCAACTAAGGGTCCAGCAATTAGTATCAGATGGTGAAGCTTTGGTAGTAAACTGCCAGATGATGCTGCACTGTATACCTGATGAAACAGCCGGCGCTGTCGCTTCAAGCGTAGGGATAACCCCTTCCATATCTCTCCGGTCAATGTTTCTCAAAGCACTGAGAAGCCTTGAACCGGTGTTAGTTACCATTGTAGATGAAGATGCAGATTTTACCTCGCCTGATGTTGTGACGAGACTAAGATCGGCGTTTAACTATTTATGGATACCATATGATACAGTTGATACTTTTTTACCAAGAGGAAGCGAGCAAAGAAAGTGGTACGAGGCCGGGATAAGTTGGAAGATCGAGAATGTCATAGCCCAAGAAGGGTTGCAACGATTAGAAAGGCTTGAATCAAAGGGAAGGTGGGGCCAGAGAATGAGAAATGCTGGGTTTCGAGCGTTAGGTTTTGGCGAAGAGGCTGTTGCTGAGGTTAAAGGGATGCTTGATGAACACTCGGCTGGATGGGGTCTGAAAAGAGAAGAGGAGGATCTAGTTTTGACATGGAAAGGACATAATGTAGTGTTTGCGACTGCGTGGGTGCCATGATCGTCGAAATAGTAGCTTAAAGGGATTAACTTAAGTGATTGATGTAAGTGTTTTCGCTAGTTTCATCTATTGATTTATTGCTTTGAGTTCTTCTCTAAATTTGGTTTTAATGAAGTTGTATTAAGTCTTGCATATGTTAGTAAAACATGAAGTTTAAACTTCTTTAAATTAAGGCTTTGGTATCACGAAATGCTACAATGGCTAATATATTTTCAAAAATTGTAATAGGCATGATTTAATTTTTTATAATGTTAATAGAAAAATCGATTTGCACTGAGAAAAAATATATTGGAAGCTTTAGATATATAGCATGCCTGATATATAGATGTGTTGAATAATTATGGTATGAACGGTGTATAATGGCATATACATTAATTCGTGCAATTAATATTACTGGCAAATTACCTTAGCCTAGCTTGTGTTGTGCTATCATTAGTACTTTCTGAAGCAAATTGTAAGATTTGAGATGCAATTGCAATTCCATCATACCGCATCATATATATTTTATGTAGAATCTCAATCATTTATATATACTTCATGGTTATAACTTGATACTGATATATATTATTACACGTTGGAAAATACACACTCATATGCATACAAGTTTTTATATAATCGAGTTGTTATCTTAACTGAACTAGCTAGCTAGTCTTTACTTTCCTGTTCCTTCTCTTCGGTTTAGCTTGATTATTTTAACTAACTTGGTACGAATTAATTATGTTATTACCCTGTTCCACCTGAAATTAACTATTTTTCCATCAGATTTGTCTCAAAAAGAAAACGAAAGGAAGAGAATAGTCCCTCAGATTTGTCTTCTTTTCCATTTGCTTGAAAAAATTATGTTAAATGTTGTTAATGAGAAATATATCTCACTAGAATAGTCCCTCAGATTTCGTTTCTAAACAAATAATATTTATTGAATTGAATTTTTACAATAATATCTAATTTTCTACAAAAGGCGTAAGTAGATATTTTTTTAAACTCTAAAAACCTAATATAATACAAAAAACACAATTAATGCACATGTGAAAGTTCGTATACGTACAGGGCAATATAAACAGGAGAGAATAAAATTATAGAATGGATAAGCATGTTAATGATGTTACATAAATAAAAAGTTTTAAAACTTTAACTTTTCTTACGTAAAGAATAGATTTCTCTTTCGGAAAATTCAAGGGTTGATAAATGCATATATTTATCTTCCTTCTGTTGATAAATAGCTACTAGATAAGTAGCTTTTGCAAAGCTACATGGCATTTATATGTCGGATATGTTGTATAATCCCATTATAACTGATTGTGGTTGTATTAAGTGTGTTGTTGAAGTTGCAAGCTAATACCTGTGTCACATGGGTCATGAAGGAGGTCATGAGGAGACGGTGCACCTTTGATTTGTTTACTAATCTAACATGGGTCATGAAGGAGGCGGTGCACCTTCGATTTATTTACTAATCTAAGTTTATTTCTTGTTCTGTATAGGCAATATTTGAATGCATGGTATAATAGTGGTTTCCATAGTTGGCCTATATGGTGATTTATTTCTTCTAAAATTGATGTATTTCCTTTTCTATTGAATATGGCTGTGCGACTCTATGAGGTAGATAAATAGAGGCACAGATGCCAAGTATAATTATGTAAGAAAAAATAATTCAATGATATAAAAGAAAGGGAGAGAGGTTTGAGGGAGTGGTGTTATTTGTCTTTGATTATCTGAAACTTGACATGTGTTTATATATATATGAATATTTGTATCATATGAATATCCTGCTATCATTGCATCTGATCAGGATTAGAAGAAGTGTTGAAGAAAGAGTGCTAAGTTCTTCATCTAAATTCAAAAGGATGCTAAGCCCTCACTATAAATCTAAAATTTGTAAATATGCATTAATACCTTTCAGCCTCCCTTGCATTTGATTTCCAGCCTTTCAATATCATTATTCTAGTTCTGCTTCGGAACTTAATATCAATGAAGTGCAAGAAAATTTACAAACCTACAATTATCTTTTATAAAACTGGGTAGGTAAAAAATTTATGACAAAATAATGCAATTATAAGCAACCAAAACTGAATTAATTTGAGCGAATAAACTCAAAAGAAGTAAAACATGGCAACTTATATAGAGCCCGCATAGGCCCTGAAACAGAACTTTCTACAAGAAGCCAATTGAATTTGACAACTGTTCTTGTTTTTACGCAAGAATTACATCAGGGTATTTTTATTGGCCTGTTTTCTTTTCTGATGAATAGCTAGTTCTTGGCCATATTTTGTGTATTTTTATTGGCCTGTTTTCTTTTCTGTTCAGGGTTTTTTGGGTAGTTTGGACCTGATGCATAACTGGAGATGCTCTTTACAATTTGTTTAGTTCTGTTATATATGATCTCCTGTAAAACACTCAGTTGTTGCCTCTGTAATTATTACTGGTAGCAATACAAGTGCCTACGGGCTTAAAAATAAAATGAATTGTTTAACTGTATTATTATTTTTTATTTCATAATTTTATCTATTAAATTTGCATTCACAAAATGAATATGCATTTTAATCATATATTAGTTAGTATACAACATGGTGCAAGACTCAATAAGGATATAAGAGTCATTTTCTACTATTATTGTTTTTTAATGAATGTTCATTTTACTATTCCAATCGTTGAGTTTACCGAACACGATCGGAATAGAGTGGAAGAGTGGTCAATTCTCAATTCCACAATTTTTCTATTCTTTCGCTATTCCACGTATTGCCGAACGGGCCCAAAGGGTGTACTCTTATTATTCTACCAAGTAATTAAAAGATCAAATCATAATTGTTCATAGAATAAGATTGTGCTACTTTTAATATAAAATTATTATGTTAAGTGTGATCATTAGTAAAATTTTGAAAATAAGTTAACAAGTACAAAGGAAGGGGCCTTGCTGGATATACTTGTGATTTCATACGGTAATATGAAAATTTTCCATTCATTTAGGTGTGTACAGGATAATATTTTGAGTTTCCTTTTGATGTGCCTGAGGCCTGTATTCAGTAAACAAGGGTGGGGCCATGTATACATATTAAAAATACAAGGCCGGCATTTATTATGACATTTACAAGGCCTTTTATTAAGATATTGGGGTTTTCTACAAGGCCCATATTTTTGCAGTTAGATCAGAGAACGGGTAATGGCATTTGCTAGCAAATTCTGTACTACGTTTATAGATAGATGCAAGGTAAAAATCATATCTAACAAGATTTATTGTCTTCTTATAAAGATTATAAACTTTACTTTATGTTAGTAGATTATATACCTTGACTAGGGTTCTAGTTTATGTTAGTAGAATATTTATTTTGACTAGAGTTCTAATCCGTGCACTACGGCGCGTTTGTACTTTCTTAATAAAATTATTGTTCATAATGATAGAGTATATTGCTGATAGAAAACTAAGCATTTACAAAAAGACATTCACAATAATAATCCAGATGGATTCATGATGAACGCATGGCACCGAAATTATTTTAGAAGATAATGTATCTTTAATATATAGCTTATTAATTTGTTTTAGACTGTTTGATAATCATGTATATAATAATTTTTTTATGTACGGTATGACCATCATTAAATATGCAGTAATAAATCTATTGTTTCGTGTACACGTTAATTGTTTGCGTATCTCACAATGATATTAAACTTCAAATAGAACAGTTCTAAATGATATTTTCCTAACTTGCTCATAAAATATATCTCCGACCTGATAAGCATAAACTAAGCTTTTTACACAACAATATCATATTAATATTCGACATTTAAAGACTTTTACTTTCTATTTTGGAATTTTCATATTTTAGAAGAAAACTCTATACGCAACGTATATACTTGTTTCATATCATTTAATCAGTATGATACAGTGAAATCGAACAAAACTTATATCATACCTTTTCTAAGCAACACCATTTCCTACATTTTTTAGGTAGAAACAAAAAAAAAAAATGCCAACCTGATTGTAAAATACATTCAACACTAACTTGTTTTGAGACAAATATTTTAGAAATAAAAATTGATCCAACAAAAAAATCTAACCCCGTAAATAGGATTCAAGACTATTTATCAGTGGCCAGAGGCGGAGCCAATTCATTCCAGAAGTAGGCAGTTGCCTACTCCTGAAAATTAGAATTTATTACCTCTATATTGATTACTAATATTTGCCTATCCCTGATTTATTAACTACCTACCCCTGTTTTAGCCCATGGAAGCAGCCAACACTTTTCGCAACAGCAGCCCAATTCTTTATTAATTTTCCTGTAGCAGCAACAACAACCCGTTTAGAAAAAGATCCAAACCCGAATCTCTTTGTGCTCTGATTTGAAAAAAAATCACAACCGCAATACGGCGATTCCAAAGGAGAAAAGAGCGTTCGAAAAAGGAAAAAGAAAAAGAGGCGGCTCTTAGCAAAGGAAGCTCAGGCGGAGGCGAGAAGAGAGGAGTGATTTGGTAGGCAAAGACACGATTCGTAGACTGCTCAGACGGAGGCGTGAAGGGAGGTATTGAGGCGATTCGTACCCTAACTCTGTTTGATTTCTGTTTATAAATTGATTAAATCGAGTAAAATTGAGTCATGGATTGGTTATATTTTGTACTTGATTTTTTTTATACCCGATTTAGGGTATTGTGAAATTGATTAAATTGATTCAAATATATCGATTGTTTATACTTGATTTTTATGTTTATACTCTATTTAGATATGTTTATACTTGATTCAAGTATGTTAGAGTATATAAATTGATTTCTATGTTGATACCCGATTTAGGTATGTTAGAGTATTTAAATTGATTTCTCTGTTGATACCCGATTTCTGGGTACGCTACTGTCTGTGACTGTGGCGCATCATAAGCACCATCATCCATTCGATTTGAGTTTCTCTCAAATAAAAGAAAATATGTATTCTATTTCTCTTTAGGAATATTAATGTTGTTAATCATGTTGTTTATTATATAAATTTTTAGATCTTTGAAATATTGTTTATTTAATCCAAAATTTACTTAATTGTAAGTTCTTTTTTTTTTTCAAAAATCATCATTATAGAATTTTTATAATTCTAAAATAAATATTTTTTCGGAACGAAGTCTGAGGAACAATCGTAGTTATAATAATATAGCATATAAGCATTTGAAGAATGCAAACTATATCTTCATTAGGAATATGTGAGATAAGAAACTTTTAAGGGACTTGCACGGAAAAATCTCGCAAGTAGTAACAGTGTAACACTTAATTAAATTGAAGCGTAGTGAGTTCCCATTATAATTTTATGAATCAAATGGTAATCTCATTTGTAGACAGATTTTTATTGTACTGTGAACTCTTGTTTATTTTTTATTAATTTGAAATGAGGGCTGATCTCGGGGACCCATTGTTTCTTGTCACAGCAGTGAGCAGGTGCTTGTAGTACTAATTGTATACCCCGATTTTTTTATTTATGCCCTCAATAAAATAAAAAATAACAAATATACCTCTAATTGGTAAAGTCACATGGTCTCTATGTGAGAGGTCATGAGTTCGAAATCCGGATGGGAGAAATCATTTATTGTAATAACAAGGGTATTAAATAGTTGGATGGCTTAACCTCCAACCTTTACTCAAAAACAAATATACCTCTAATTTTAAAATTTTCGAAAAATGCCCCAACCGCCCCACTGTGGGGCGGTCCACTCCCATAGACGACCACCCCACCGTGGTGCAGTTCACTCTTTTTTTTTTTTTGAAAAAATCTCAAAATGAAAAGAGTAAACTAAATTTTTGATAAAACACTGAACTAAATCTCATCGATTGTCTTTTTTTTTAATAGCATATTCTTGATATGAATACCAAAAACACTAAACTAAATTTCAAAATGAAAACATTTGAACTAAAAAAATGAAGATATAACAAAAAAAACTCTAAATTTGATACTTTATACACTTAAATGAACAATGTCTAAGAAAAAATATCACACATTATTAGTTATGTGAATAACATTCTGACTAAAAAAACTGAAATATAATAAAAAAAACTCTAGATCTGAGACTTCATGCATTTACATGAACAATATCTAAGAAGAAGTATGGTAAAAGACAAAAAAATCGAAAATATAAAATGAAAAACTTAATCGGAAACTTCAACTCAAGTTTTGAGGCTCTTCCCTTTGTTTTTTTGCAATGCATCTTCTCACAAGTTCAACTCACTGACGCATGCATCTTCTCGCAAGTTTTCCGAAAAGTGGTCATTTGCTGAAATCGGACACTCGAGCGCCGTTTTATGGCCGTTTGAAGTTTCGTCGTCATTTTCGTTTTCTCAGTAAAGATATCGTCTCTCTTGCCTTATCCCTTGTCCTAGCATTGTCTGTTTACGAGAGATGTCTTAGATAAATACATGTACAACCTACAAGTGCTTTAGAAATAAGAGAAATAACTTACAAAAAATAGATAGAGATGCATTTTAACAGGAAGAAACGGATCGATGACGTGAGAAAATATTATATTTCTTTTATCACAAACGGATCATACAATAAAATTGTGTATAATTGTTGGAGCATTCACATACATCCGTCTGAAAGAAGAATGTTCCTCATTTTTTCTAATTGAACTAATACAATATTATGTTTTGTTCTGTCATTTAGTCGATCATTAAAAAAACTAATTGATGAACAATTTGACTACTCAATTACTCATCAATTATACAAAAAAAAGGAACCGCCCCATGTGGGACAGTCGGGGCATTTTTCAAAAAATTTAAAATCAAAGGGTATTTAAAAAATATCGGTATACATATCCAGCCATCGAGGAAAGAAAAATATAAATATTCCATTATTAATATGAAATCTCTTTAATTTGGCTTTCATACTCAGTTCTGGTCGTGAGAAAAGTTCAAAATGGTTGTTGTTACGTTCATTTAATTTATCATCAATTTCCGAAAAGGACATTGGTCACTTGAAACACGCTTATCATTTATTTAAGGGAGAATTTCACGTATGTCCCTCAAAAATCTCGAAATTGCATATCTCCTCTAAAATTAATAATATCATATTTGTCCTTCTAAATTTTAAAAACTCAGAAATTTATCTAATTTATTGACTTTTCTATTAAAACTCATTTTAAAAAAGTACCAATTTATAGGGGTGTGACTTAGCCCCCTTTCATTTGAACTATGTTCCGCCACTGATTAGAAGACCAAATATTTATCTCTTAAACATACTACATATTTTTTATTTTTTAATAAAGGGTAAAATTGGTATAAATTAAGTAAATTTGTGAGTTTAAAAATTTAGAAGAGTAAATATGATTGTAAATATGATATTAAGAATTTTAGAAGTTATAATACTATGCCAGGGACATGGTGGTAAGATGGGTGGGGCTCCCACTACGTTCATTTCTTGTTCACCACAAATAAATGATGTTCTATTATTTAGATATTAGCGGCAAGACATAAATAAAGAACCTAAGATAATTTACTTTTTCATATAAGAGGTAGGTTATAAACAATTAATCCGACATTTTTATTAACATCCAAAGTTAATTACAAATTAATGAATATATTCAGAACTAGTGGAAATTTCGAAAAATGTCCAAACTAGCCAGATTCTGGCCGGTTTCCTCTTCCCCCAGAAGTCGGCCAGAAACCTGTTTACACCGTATAAATATCCTTTTTCTCTCTCTCCCCCTCACAACTCACTTAATTCACAAAAGAGAAAGGGAGGAAGGGACAGAGAGAAAGAGAAGACGATTTTTGAGGCGAAAAGGCCGATATTTGAAGGGGCCAAAAGGATGAACAATAGCAACCAGGGTTCTAAATAGCTAGCTATAGCGAAGCTATAGCGCAGCTATAGCGGTTTTTGACCTAAAAAGCTAAGCTACGGGGTAAAACTTCGCTAATCGAGCTATGGCCGCTATAGCGGTAATAGCGGTCCGCTATAGCGCATAGCGCGTAGCGGAATAGCGGTCAGCTATGCTACATGGGCTTATTATTATTTATTTATTTTGCAATTTAAATGGGCTTTAAGGTCCAAACCGAAATTAAATTAGATGGGTCTATAATATCAATAAACTTGAACAATGTGCGTTGGCCTATATCAATTAAATTATTTGTATCATGGGCTGTGCGTTGGGCTCTCCAGAAACTAAAACAAAACCTAGTTGCTCAATAAAAAATATATCGATAGTTTATGAATTAGGGATATTTTGAATGACAATTTGGACTTTGTATTGGTTCAATGTGAATATTAGAACTTCTTAATCAATTTGGTGTTTTTGTTACTTAAAAGACTTTAGATAATGTTTATTATTAGTAGAAATATAAAATAATTTTTTTGAAAATAAAAAAAACGCTATGTAGGAAAGCTTTCGCTATAGCTACGCTATTCGCGATAGCTTTTTTTTTTGTCTCCCCGCTATGCCGCTATAATCGCTATTTATAACCTTGATAGCAACTGAGGTAGGTCGTCCAATCGTGGCCTAGTGAGAGGAGGGTCAATTAGTGATCGAGGTAAAAATGAGGGAAAAAAAATACAAGTGTCAAAGATGCCCTGATACACAGACATGTCGATCATTCATACAGCTGAAATTTCTTAGCTATGAAATTTCGGACGATGACTTTGTGGGAAACCCCTATGGCTATAGCTTAAAAAAAGATTAATGATCCAGAGCCACCAACATCGGACGATGAGTTTGTTCCGTGTACTTATACTGGTAAGGCTACCACTTCATCTACTGTGACTGATCCAGATCCGGCAAAATTGGCTCATTCTAAGAAGTAGTATTAGTAGGGTTTAAAATTTGAATGCATTTGAGCTTGGTTCTAAGTAGTATTAATGTAGTTGGATGAATTATGTTGTAATTTCTTTAAGTATTAATTAAATAATAATTACTTTTTATTTAGTAGTCACGTGTTGTTTCCTTTAAAGATAAAGGCGTGAGAAAGAATTCAGAGTCACAATTAAATTCGCAGTCAAGTTAGACTTGCATCATAAATTGTAAATAAAAAAGAGTCTTGTAGCCAATTCAGAGTCACAATTAAATTTGCCGCCAATTCAGAGTCTCGTACAAAATAGTAAAGTACACACAAATTGCAAATAAAGTCCACACAATTTTCAAATAAATTCCATACAAATTGCAAATAAAAAAGTTCTGAAAGCAGCATCTAAATAAACAAGTTCACAACATGCATATAAATCACCTATTACTACCACGTCTAAAACTAAATCCGCGAAAGAAACCACTTCCAGAAGATGGCCTACCAGATGGCTCTGCTTGGCTACCAGATGGCCCTGCTTGGGTTCCAGATGGCCCTGCTTGGCCTCCAGATGGCCCTGCTTGGCTTGCAGATGCCTTTGTTGTACGCCTACTAGTTTACCTCCCCGGTTGGATTCCAGATGGCTTTCATTGCACCCCAACCGCCTCTCCTCATATGGCAACTGCCTCTCCCATTGCTTTGGTAAATATGGCAGATGCATCTAAACGGCTTGTAGTTGTGCTACGCCGTGACCCTCCAGACCCACTTGCCTCTACCATAACTCACTCATTTTCTTGTGCAGTTGATGCGGTTCTTGCCGCTGCATTTGCATTTGTTACTCATTAAGTTGGTATAACTGGAAAGAAATATAATTTTTTATTAATGTTACATACATCTTCGTTTCCTATCGATAGTGGAACGGCGAGGCTGATTCCCCGTTCGTCTACATTTCATCCATCGTCATTACATGACAGATGTGTTTTCGCCTCCCAACCCTAATCCAACCCTTGTTCGGAAGGATTCTTGCTTCAGTATTAGCAGGTCATTCTGGCATATTGCCAATTGGAACAAACACCCCACTCCAAGTACTTTCAAGATAGTTCACAGTATACCAGTCTGCAACAAATTGGTCCTCGCACCAGTTTCGGTCACGACAAACAGCTAAGACATGAGCGCAAAGAATAGAAGTTAATTGGATACATCTGCAAGTACATTCCATTTGGTTGTTGGGACTGCGTGTCACAATGTACACGAACTCCCTGTGAGTAAGTTCCATATTGCCTATATCGCTGCGGGTGCAAGGAACGTACTCATTTGGGGATGAAACTTGGTACTGACCTTGGCCGTGCGTATAACGCACCAAATGCATTTTTGCAGCTTTCTCCCAATGTTTTCTGATCTTTTGCAAAACCCGGTCTGAAAGAACCTGGTTCTTGTCTCTTAATTCCATTGTTCGCTGTCACCGCTGAACAAACCATTTGTTGCACTTGTAGAACGTATCCTCCACTATGGTGATCACTCAAAATAGAGCAATATTTCTTTTAATATTTATAAACTCAGAAATGCTATCGGTTCGGACTGCAAGCGCACAATCCTATCGAGTAGTATATTCGAGGTCGATCCACAGGGAATATTGGTTCAGAGTTTTGAGCGATCGAATCACAACCTTTCGAAAGGCTAGACGAAATCTGAAAATTGAGAGATGTTGTTGTGATCAATGTAAATTAGGAAACAATTAAAAGTAATTAAAACAAAGATAGAGATGAGGATTCCTAGGGTTTCGGCACACCATTGCTACTCAATCCGCCTTGATAATATATTCCTGTTGCGTCTGATTTCCTGTTGTTGTTTTATGAAAGACACCACATAGGTCACTGCGATTTATGTTACGCAAGAATGACAGATCTTTCATCGAGATTCTACATAGGACACTGCGAGTTTTCTTACGCAAATGACTGATCTCTTAAATACCCAAATTACTACACAGATCACTGCGAGTTTCCTTACGCAAGTGATGGAACTTGGTTCGCATTTTGTTGTCTGGTTTATGGTTTGCCCGCTAAGGTTTTCTTCACATAAACCTAATAGATCTCAACGAGGCTAATTCATACAAATAGTTTCTCTTACCATTAAAGCACTGTCACTGCCCTAATGGACTAAACTAGATCATTGAAGTTAGATGAAGAGATAGTAAATTGCAAAAGCATTTCGATTCAACAACAAGAAATCATAATCAACAGAAAATATATATATCAAAACATCAAGAGTAACAAGGTTTACTGCCTAGCCCTAAGAAAAGGAACTTAGCCGCGAAACGGCATTGTTACAAG
The DNA here is from genome assembly GCA_011114355.1 of Carex littledalei. NCBI lineage: Eukaryota > Viridiplantae > Streptophyta > Magnoliopsida > Poales > Cyperaceae > Carex > Carex littledalei. The sequence goes on along the minus strand of CM022101.1, from coordinate 1,868,957 downwards.
CACTCATCTCTTCTCTCTTTAATCAAATCTAATCCTAATTACAATGATAAGTTATTCTTCTGCCCAGGGGCCTTATATAGGAGTGGAGGGACGTCTGGAGATTGAGTATGGGCTAAGGAATTGATCTGGATACAGCTGTCGGCAGTTATTTCCCAAGGGGCGCCTTCGGTTATGGTCCGTATCAGGTGATACGGTCCGTATTAGGACCTTGTCGCTGAGGGTTTTAGTGCTTGTCACCTTGTCGCTGAGGGTATTAGGACCTTGTCGCTGAGGGTTTTAGGCAATACGGACCGTAATAGAGACTTCGTCGATAAGCGTCGCTGATCCGATTGACCCAATTCTAGCTCTATTTGGTGTAAAATAGTCTCAAACCCTATTTTCTGCAATAAAACATAAAGAATGGTGACCGTAGCTTTTTTCTCTAATAAATTAAACATAAGTGTGAGAAAATATGCAAAACCTAAGCCAAAACCCTATGTAAATCATCATTATTTTGACTCGGATCATATGGCAGCCATGTGCATTCTACGGCTCGTTCGGAAGACATTGTTGAGCGACTCAGAGCCGTTTGTTGTCATGATACCAAACCGGTATCCTCTATCACAGATTTGGAAAATCTTCTCATAATTAGACGGCTCCATCGCATCACTAGGACGTACCTTGCCCACATTCCTTAAAAATGCATTACACCTTGGATTTAGCTGCACAAAACAAAGAGATGTTATTTCATTTTCAGAATAGTCTTATAAAATAATTAAACGAAATGTTATAAATTAGACATACCTGAGCAAACTCTTCGAACATCTCTTTTAACCTTCTTGGCTTCTTCTTCTTCTTCGCTCTTTCTCTGAACCTCCATCCGTACCACTTGTCATTTCCACAGTTCCTGACCAGGTTGTCAGCAACATGTTACATACAAAACATGTGCACAAAAAGCTCTGGAGACCATTCGTATTCTGCTGTCAGTGCAACTTTGATCCCCTTGTGCTGGTCCGATATAACACAGACAAGTTTATCATATCCGAGCACTTCATTCCTCAACCACTGCAAGAAAAAACCCCAATTCTCACTATTCTCCTTGTGCATAATTGCAAATGCAATAGGCAACAATTGGTTCTTGGCATCATAGCTGCAAGCTATCAAAAGCCTCCCCTCATACCGCCCAGACAAGAAGCATGCATCTATACTGATCACTGGTCTCAAATACTGAAACGCTACAATGCATGGACCAAAAGCCCAGGCTACGGCTCTGAACTGAACAACATGTCTCATAATTTCTCCTGATTCTTTATCTCGTATCGGACTGGTCAGAAATCTTCAAGCCAAGATTCTTGTCGCAAATGGCCATCAACAGTGATCTCAGCAAGCTGTATGAAGTCTCTCAACTCCCAAATTATTGGGCTATTGCAAGCTCACAGCCCCTCCACAGTCAGTTGTATTTCGGGGTTACATTGTCATACACAGATAAAACACAGTCTGCCATCATCTGGATACTCATACATGAGTCGTTCTTAATGCTTCTCTCAATGACATCGACAAGGATTGATGCCGTCAGACATTCATTGTCGGTCCTTGTATACTCAGTCTTACATGTGTGAGACTTGTCTTGCTTCGTTATAACCCATGCATCTCCATATCCCATTGGTTTTCCCCTAAGTTCGTAACCACAACGCGGGTCCTTGCACACCACATGAATTCGATCCCTGTCACTTTTCCTCATTCTAATCTCCTGATTCTTATTAACATGGTGCTCTTTATCTTCTTCATTAGATCATCTTTGCTTTTAAAATATTGGTCTGACGCCAGCTCACCTTTGTACTAAATATATTGCCCATAGTAACTAATATTTGTTTCTCTAAACTCATATACATCATTGAAGTCTGGGAAATGGTGTGTATCAGTCCGGCCACTAAGCGACATATTCTCAACATTATGACCTATGCGTCCTTCAGCTGTTTCAACCGGACCATCTTCACCAAACCCTCCAGGTGATCAGAGTCCCCCCACATTTCTCCATCAAATTCATCCCCACTCCTCAGATCATCCTCCGAAATTTCATTAATATTTTCAAAATTCAACCAAATTTCATCATCTACTGGTGTCGGTCTGGGGTAAGGTGATACTGGAGGTAATTGTAAAAGCGCCACATGTACGGGTCTAGGTGGGGATGAAACTGAGTGTCTTCGTTGGGGTGCTGGTGGAGTAACGTAATTGTATATTTCTGGGTCAGCTCCGATTAAAGGAACTGGGGTGTGTATGTTTCTAGTTGTGTTATATAAGGTGGTGCAACTGATCTAGATCCAGAACTTCCAACCCCGAGCTCTATCAGAATTCTTTTGGCATAGATTTATATTATAAAAACCCCTTGGGACTTCAAATAACCGTACATGCCTCTTCAAGTACTTTCATCTAGTAATTTCACAATAACCCATTTCCCGTTGAAGGGATGGCTATGTCGAGTTGTCAATTCTAAGTTCCACCTTTTTGGGTTATAACCAGTGTATGTGTAAACCATGGATTTCAGGTTCAAAAGTGAGATATCATTGGAAATCACAAATGAAGTAACTGCATCTTTGTTGTAATAAGCTCTGTGTGCATTACTAAGTATCTTCCCACCACAGTGTAATGAAATAAAGGTCATGGTAAACAAACTACATTTTAGAAAATGGTAAACAATTGTCAGGTTACTAATTTACATGTTTGTATACATATTTATTTTAGAAAATGGTAAACAATTGTAGGTTACGAAACCCTAAAAAATTAAATGGATCATGTCTGTATACATGTAATGGTCAGTCCACTAAATCCTAAAAAATTAAATGAGTGTACAGTAATTATTTTTAAAGGAATTAAATTAATTATTTTTAATAATTAAATTAATTATTTTTAATAATTAAATTTAATTATTCTAAAAAATAAAAAAATTAAATAAAATAATAAAAAAACATTACCTGAAATCTCTAACGAAGAAAAAAGAAAAAGACAGTTATTATGTTATAATGAAGAGGAAAGACCCATATTTATAGGGTGTAAACGGGTAAAAAAAAAAAAAAGAAACCGACTAAATTCTGGCCTGCTTCTGGGGGAAGAGGAAACCGGCCAAATCTGATCAGTTTGGACATTTTTCGAAATACCCACTTATTCTGGGTATATTTATTAATTTGTAATTAACTTTGGATATTAATAAAAATGTCGGCAATTAATTAAGCTTAGTGACAGGAGGCCCATTTGGAATTATTGACCCATTATCATTCATTACTGATAAATGATTGGATGCTTTGGAACGTTGCCTTGTGATAGCCATTGTCTAAAGAAACTTCTAAAGTAGGTATCACATGGATGGAAAAACTTACCAAATATTGACTATTTAAAGCAAATCATTTGCTTGAATGAAATTATTAGAAACTATACTCCAATTATTGCTTAATTCAACACGAGCTTTAAATGTATAAAATAAGCTGAAAGTTGAAAAATGTTATTCTGAAAAAGAAATTAAGTTGTACAGGTAAACAGATAATTCCACACAAATATATGAACCTTCTCGTTAATTATCCACTCTTTAATAGATGTAATTAACTTAAGAAGTCTCATGCCTTCACTTGAGTTATCGGATTGGATGGAGGCACTTTCATTTCCGTATCTATTTAAAATTTGTATTCTATCTTTCTCGGTTAAACTTAAAACTAAAGGAAAATGAACAAATAATGTAGTTGAAAAATTCAAAACACACCACGCGCGCATTATGGATGTGCGCATGACTTGAGGGTCATGCGAACCTCTGAGGCGCGCATGACTTATTTGCTTAATTTTGTAATCTGCTTTGTAATAAGTCATGCGCATCTTCACGGCGCGCGTGGTAAGTTTTGAATTTTTTAAGAGATTGATGGTAATGTCAGAATTTTGAAATATTAAGGTGGTAACTAAACAAATTTCGGATTATATAGTTCTATGCATAAATGAAAATTTATCATATATAATTTTATATTTATCAATTATCTTATATTGTAACTGATATGAATTAGTTGTTGTTCAAATCTTTATTTGATGAACTAGCACTACTAGAATTAGGGGTGTTCATTGGGTCCGGTTTAGTCGGTTTTGAACCGAACCGAATTAGTTTGGACTAAACGGTTCGGTTTTTTCGGTTTAATGGTTCGGTTAGGTTTGCTTTTTAAAACCGAATTATAATTTCGGTTCGGTTCGGTTTGAAAAATTTGAAAACATAAATAACCGAACCGACCGAAATTTTATATATTATGAATTTGGTCCGGACCGCGCCGGTTTATTTCTTAATACCCCGATTTATTTCTTAATCAATTGCTTTAAATAAAAAAATTAATATATTTCGGTTTGAACCGAACAAACCGAACAAACCGAAATAAAACTTTGGTTTTGTTTTATTTTTGAAACCCAATTATAACTTTGATTTGCCTAGTTCGGTTCGGTTTCAACTGAACCGAACCGATGAACACCCCTAACTAGAATATTCGTTTTTAGCAAGGGCAGGAAAATGACTTGTTCCATGAGCTTTCCCTTGAAATAAACTCTAAAATCATCATTTTCATGCGCCACCATTGAAAATACTACCGTCACAACAAGCCTCAATTAATGAAATACAGAGAAATACTCTGTATTTCCATCGATACCCTTGGAAATAGTCTTTTTTGGCTTTTTCCATGAACCTCACCTTGGAAAAAGGGTGCATGGAAATAGTTTCACACTTGGCCCATGTCATGTCTGAATTATTTCCAAGAGCAACGTATGTGGGGTCCACTTGATTATCTCTAAGGGGTAGCGATCCTAGAACCCACTGAGTATTTCCAAAACTAGCGAGCGTGGAGCCCACCTGGTTATCTCCAAGGGGTAACTGTAAATTACTATATAAATTATAACCGTAAATTAAAAAATTATAACAAAATTTTAACATAAATATAGTAATACAACATTATTAAAAAAAAGTTACATATCAAACCGCTTCTCAGTGGCGCGGTATGGTATTGAGAGCTGACCGCCCAGTAAGACGGTTTGGTATTGAGAGTTGATCGTCCAACTATGGAGCAGTTAGATCATTTTTGAAATTATTTTATAATGGAGAGTAAATTTGATATTTTTTTAGGGTAATAATAAAATTTTCGGTCCGAGTCACGGGTCAATAACCCAATCCCTTATTATCTATGACAACACAAGCAACGGAAAAAATATATAACATACGAAAATATCGCGAATTAAACGCGTTTTATTCGTAAAGTTCGTATTATTCACGTATTAGACCAATAAAACATGAACTACCGAATTATACACCGCTTCATTCGCTAGAAAACAAAATCCGAATAAAATGCAAATAGTTCGCGAATAAACCATGGATCACTATGGCAGACACACACCAGCCGCTAGAGTGGGAAAAATGGTACGGTGGAGCCGGCTCCGTCACAGAACAGCACGGTTATGGCATGGCACGCGTGTCAGTTACGTGTTGTGACTCGCGTGTCCCATGCCGTAACCATTCGCGTGCCGTGACCATTTTTTGAAACTTTGGCACGGCATGGCACGTCACGTGAAAGATCTAGTCACGACACGACACGTGGTCACGCGAGTCACGTGTAATTTGGACCATTAAATATTGATCAAATTATGAATCTTGAATAAACTAACATAAATTATGATCAAACGGTCACTCGAGTCACGTTTGGTCACAGCATGTTTGAGCATGGCGTGACTCACGTGGCGTGACCATTCGCGCGCCGTGACTACCCCTTGACATTTTGATCACGACACGGCACCACACGTGAAAAATAACTTAATCACAACACGGTACGAGACTAAAATCACGACGTGTTAGTTATGATACGATACCGTTTTTTTCATTCTACCAGCCGCATGTCACTCTGGACGAACTTGCAAATGCACATTAGATCTGCGTATTTTTTTTTAGACTATGCAGTCTGCCCAAAAAAACACGCAGTGTCTCCCTTTATTTTTCCAACATATTGAATTACGGATGGAATTCAATTGAATCAATTTTTTGTCACAAAATTATAAATTTTGTAGTTAGGTTATAAATAGAGACTAGTGTTAAAATATATTATTATTTTTGTGCTCTAATTATATTCTATATTTTTATTTCTGTTTTCAAAGTCCGAATAGTTAATCTGAACTATTTAACATTATCTTTTTATTAAAATATCTTTAAAGATCAAATTTTATATTTTTTAATTTTTTCTGTTATTTTTTAGATAGATACAAAACCACTGTTTTTAGTTTTCACGTGATTCTAGACCATATAAAACAGTGATTTGGTACTTATCTAAAAAATAGTAAAAATAATTCAAAAAATATAAAATTTGGTCTCCGAACACATTTTAATATGAAGATCATGTTAAATGATTCAGATTAACAGTTCAGACTTTGAAAACAAAGAATATGAAGCATGACATTTTAACCCTACTCATAAATAAATGGGTATATGTTACAAAATTGGGGGAATTTGATGTATATCCCTCAAAAGTTTCAATATTACATATTTATCCTTGAAAATTGTAGAAACTCACATATTTGTCCAATCTAACTCTATAACATATCAAATACCTCCAAAAATAATTACATAATATTTTTTTAAACTTTAAAATTAGTAAATAATTTTTTTAACAGAACAGAATAAAAAGGTAAAGTAGAATCTAGTAATTCATGTATATTTTCCAATGACATTGTTCCTGCAATACTGCAATACTGAGGTTGCTAATATTGAAGAGTTGTTATATTTCTACAGGGTAACTTGTTTTGCGGATCGTGTCTTGCGATTTTTTTGTAGCTTAGGATGATTCGTTTTGCATTTCAGTTCCGATGAAACAAAGCCTGGTCCTGGTCAGATAATTAGTCGATTCCTATTGTAAGGCCAGGCCGAGCAATGGCATACAGGCCCATGGGCCCAATCCCGAGTAATTCAGGTAATTATGTAATCTGTAATAGGCGACTTTTCTCCAATCTCCCTTCTTTCTATTTCCTTGTTGTTTTAAATACAAACGAAAAGGTAATTTCTTTCTATGTCACTGCGTTATATACAAAAGAAAAGGTCCTTTCTTGCGTTAAATACAAATACAGAAAAACGAGGGGTTGTAAAGAAACATTTAGTCAATTTTAACCATTTAATTAATTAAGATCAAAAGGTTCATATTACCTCCTCATTTTACGTTGGATAAATCAAGCACCGGTTAGGTAAAATCAAACTGAAAGTTAACTGTGGTGTTAACTGTGGTAAAATCAAACTGAAAGTTAACTGTGGTTTTAATGCTATGTACATATTGATCAAGAATCGAAGATTAATGCACAGAGACACAAGTATGATAAATAAATAAATATATTCCAATCATTCTAACTGAATTAAAAGCATACTATCTTAACAAAAAAATAAAAGCATACAAATTTTTGCTTCTATTCATTGGTCATAATCTCTTATGGTTAGATCAGGTTTTCCACGGCTTCTTAAGAATTAAATGCACAATGAAGAAATCGGTTTCTTAATTTGCAATTGCTGTCAATTATTAATTCAATCAAACAGTGCTTTAGAGTACAATCTCAATACAAGCTCAGGGATGCAGTACATCAAGTAACTGCTCTGTAGTTTTAAATACAATGCTTTAATTTGTATTTACAACACAAGAGCCTGATCCCCGGAATAGTGTTAGAAGAGAGGAAGTAATTGATGATATCAACATACGGTGCCACAGCAACCCATACATATTCCTTTTAGGAGTATGATGCGATCAAATTCTTGTTGTCATGTATTATGGAGCCACAGAAGATGAGAGATACCAGACCACTAAACATCATGAGCGATATTCTTCCAAGCGGGAAGAACAAGCTACATTGAAAACGAAAGAAACAATAATACAAGCACCACATAAAACAGAAAAATAAAACGAACTAGGACTGAAAAGCATGAAAAGTGCCGACTTCAACACGGTAGCGAAAATAGTTACGAAGGTCTTGGCAAACAGACTCCAGCCCCACCTTCAGAACCTCATCACCCCAAATCAAACGGCATTCGTCAAAGGTCGATCGATGATGGAATCATTCCTAGCGGCTAGGGAGTTCCTCACCTTTTGCTCAAAGGAAAAGCTGCCGGCCATTCTATATAAGGTGGATTTTGAGAAGGCTTTCGATACGGTCGACTGGTGTTTCCTGGTAAACCTACTCATCGAGCGCGGATTTCCGCCTAAATGGCTCTCCATGGTTCTAAATAGCCTCAGGTCATCTTCCTCCGCTATCAGGGTAAATGGTTCGCTTACAGAATTTTTTGTGCACCGAAGGGGATTACGGCAGGGTGACCCGCTATCCCCAATGTTATTCATATTGGTGGCAGACTCCCTTAACAGATTCCTCCAAAATGCTCGACCACTCATGCCGCAACATGTCTTCTTACCGCCGGAAACAATCCAGTTTGCCGACGACACTATAATCATAGCGGAAGCACATCTCACCACTCTGAGAATAATACGACGGACATTGGGAGTTTTTTCAGACTTAACGGGTCTAAGGATCAACCAGTCAAAGAGCACATTCGTCCCGATTGCGGTCCCGGGCAACCTCACACACGTAATCCAGGATATTCTTTCCTCACCGCCGTCACAGCTACCGATCAAATACCTGGGACTCCCCCTCACGATTAAAAAACCAAGGCGGATAGACTTTCAGCCAATGTTAACGGCGGTTCAAACAAAAATGGAGGGCTGGACGTCAAATCTGCTGTCCTATGGAGGTAGGGTAACACTGGTCAAAGCGGTACTGTCAGCCATGCCCTTACATTTCATGCAGGCGATTCGCCTACCGAAGGGAGTAATTAAGCAATTGGATAAAATGAGAAGGGGATTCCTCTGGAAGGGGAACCAATCGTGTAAGGGCATTAATTGCTTGGTAAATTGGGAAAAGGTCTGCTCCCTCAAAGAGAACGGGGGTCTGGGCGTGATCGATCTTAGTTGCCAAAACAATTCGCTTCTAACCAAATGGCTCTGGCGAATCGAAGCAGAGCCCGGTGGATTATGGGCCTCAACGGTCAGGAGACTGTGGAACATATCCTCCGTGGCGGATATCCAACTTACCCCGGAGCCCTCGTTCATCTTCAAGGACCTGGCCCTGTTGATACCATTCTTCTTGGCATCGTCAGTTTACGACAATGGTATCCAATGGCGATGGACACCTTCCAGGATTTTTTCCTGCGCCTCGGCATATAGAGCAATGCAGCATAGGGGGGTAATTGAGGGGATACCGATGACTTGGAAACTGAAGGTCCCAATGAAGGTCAAAATTTTCACTTGGCTAATGATGGCAAACAGGATCCTAACTCAGGAGGTTCTCATATTTAGAGGTTGCGATGTGCAGCAGGGATGCCACCTTTGTCCCTCGCAATCAGCGGAAACAAGAGACCACATCATGTGGGATTGCCCATATTCGGTTAGATTTTGGAGTGGAATCTGCGCCCATTATAACATACCGGCCGTGGGAGGGGCCAACCTTCTGAGGTCCTGGTCGGAGGCAAATGGTGGTCTCACCAAACTGGAACAATTGCGAAGGGGACAGCTGTGGGCGGCGGGAGTTTGGGCCCTATGGAGAGAGCGGAACAGGAGACTATTCTCCAACAAGAGGCGACCGGTGTCTTTATTAATAAGTGATACTACCTTTGAGATATTCCTGTGGTCGAATAGCGTTTAGATCCACTACTTTTGTTATTCAGTTTTGTACATTACTAGCGGCGTTAGATGCTAGGTAGATATTTGTTCTTGCATCTTGAGTACTGAGGGTACTTCCTCAATATGTAAATATCACTTTTTTTTTATCAATATATCGTTGGTGGCAATCTTTACCGCCAACATTCAAAAAAAAAAAAAAAGTGCCGACTTCCTTTCGATTTAGCTGTTGATGGACCAACAGGACCACACAACAGATGTAAAGGAACAAATCTTGAAAATGCTCGTCTTGCTCCCCTCCAAAGCATGACACATAGAACACTGCTCAAGTGATGCAATTGACACGTGAAACAACAAAACACATGAAAGAAAATAAAAATAAAATCTAGTACAAATGAAACGTTTCAAAGCATGACACATAGAACACTGCTCAAATGATGCAAATAGCAAATATAAAATATGAACCAGACACAAATCACCACTCATGTAAAACATGACAAGTACGTAATCATTTACAGTATAAACAGTGAAATACAGGTTTAGATCACGTAATGGCAACATTCCGGAATGGTGTTGGTTTGAGGCACAGTAAGCACATGCAGGCACTGGTACCTGTCTTTAGCATGCCCATTGCTTCGGACACCAGCACCAGAACTACCCTGACTAATACAGGCATAGCTGACTAAAATCATATTCTCTTATTCTTTCTAAAAAAGAGGTACTTCAATGTTATCAAATAAGCACAGACATTGAATGTAGTTACCAGAAATATTCAGAACACCATAATTCAAGCCGTGTAAATATATACACTGTAATAATAGCACAGAGTTGATAAAATAACATGAGAAAATAGCTCAGCAAAGTGGTGTTTCATCTCGCTACTCCGAGTACCAAATTTTTTGAAATTCATCAGGGATTTGATGTTTACTCCAAATATCCCACTCTGCTCCTCACATATGTTTACTGCTTATATTTCAATGTAAATTCACCAACCAAAACAAGCTTTTTTTGTGTTTAAAGCAAAAATTAAACAGAACTTGGAATGATAATATAGCATAATTTAATGAACAGCATAAAGGCGTTGGCCAGTATGGCACTGGTACACATGGATTCGCTACTGATACTGACTGAATATAAAACCTACTACCCATTCAGCTTAAACTTTCCTTACTAAAATGAGTTAAGTGACTAACGACAACTAGATATGTTCATATTAGACCGGCAGTTAAGAAAGGCAAATATAAATCTGCTTGCTGAATAGTAGCTTATCCTTTAGATATTTAGAAAATATGTTCACTGTTCCCACCAAAGATCAATTACTGCAGTTACGGATACAAGAATAGAACTTACAAAAAATAAAAAACAATCTTCCAAAAGGGTTGCAAGAAAAGGTAGGCGAACTGAATTTTCATCCTGATATCAGGTTCTGAAACATCCTTTGCCTGCGAAAAAAGGGAAAGACAGAGAGAGAGAGAGAGAACACTAACGAGATGAGCTTCCATGGAAACCATTCAACAGGTTAAATTGAAACATTTCATTATTGTGAAGATATTGGGCCATCTTTACTATGAAGAATCCACACCTAATGATTTAAGAAGCTGCACGAGTTCGTTCAACCATATCCTACCTCCATAATACTACGAATAGAATTCTGTATTTTATTCTCAAAATTTTCAAGCTATAAATAATCTGCTCATTATATATTACCGAGCATATACAGATATATGCAATGTCGTTGGATGTTCAATTGTCAAGGCACTACTTCTCACCAAATAGAACCATGACGCTTCAACTCACATCCATCCCAGAAAGTCAATGGGTCATATATATTGACTTCACCAGCTACAACATATATACAAGATGGATCTTCGTTTGAAATGGAAAATAAAATTACCTCCCATATTTTTGTAATTCGCGACAGTCACTATAGATTGTCCATATTTTTGTAATTCTCGTTCTCTCGAAACGTGCACGGTGAAGAGGAAGAATAATTTAGAAGGGCTCTCAGTTAAAATTAGAGAAGAGAGTGACGGAACGCAGCGAATAGAAATGAAAGAATTTGCCAGCGTAATCTTATGAAAGCTTTCAAAATTAGAAATGATTCTGGGAGTCAATTTGAAAGTGACAACGCGGATTTTAGAAGCGCCATGTCGGACTTTGCAATTCCAAATGAAAGCTGATGGAGATGCTCTAATATACCAAAAGTTAATTGCATCCATGTAGTTTCATGGAAATCGAATCATTAACTCAGTGTTTGTAAAATAAAATGGGAATAGAAAGAATTTTTTGTGGCAATTTTTTTTAGGAAGTTTGGTTCGTTAGATAGTTTTATGAAAATGGATCATTGACTCGATTTCTGTAAAATAAAATGGGAATGTAAAGGATTTTTTTGGCAAATTCTTTTAGGGGAGGCGTTAAGTTTGTTCTTTTGGAAGACAATTTCCTGCTATCTCAGTGTCATTCTTTTTATTATTGTGTTTGACGAAAATGGTAAGAAAATGGATATGATAATCTATGATAATCTGTGATTATTTTGCCATTACAATTCCATAATCCGTGGCTATCACAATGCCTATGGTAAAGGTGAATTTATTCTATTCCCACTTAATGGAAACCACTCATTTTGAATTTTTTTTTTAAATTAAAGTTATCATTGATTTTCTTGAAGTCCTATATCTATTGCAATCTATACTAAATCAGACATTATAATCACTGTAATGCTGAAGACATAACCATTCACAACCAAATATAATAACAACATCATCATGAATAACATTTTTTTGTGTTACATTTTCTAGAATTCCAATATTCCATAAAATGATTTACAAAGCGAACCAAACGTCCTTATGGCATTGAAATATTACCGCCATCCATCCGTCTTCATATATTATTTTTAATTAGTTTTTATAAATAAAAAATTCTGTCTGCAGAGGACGCGATACTGCAATCTCATCTCGATGAATACGAGACATCATTTTTCTAAACTCAATGGAGTTGTCAACAACACATCTTTAGCGTTGTTAGCCTTCTCCATAGTATTAAACGTAGCTTAACAGCAACTCCACAGTCCACACTACTAAAAAGTCTCAAAACTTTATTTTTATTAAGAAAATTCAAAACTATAATTAAAAAGGAAAAGAAAACGCACCCGTCCCCGTGGATTCATATCACCCAAGTCCCAAGGTAACAGAATATTTCTGTTTAGATCCGGACTGTCCAATTAAAATAGACACAAATATTAAAGGATCCGTGCATTTTATCTCAGACCGAATATTCCGATCGGACGGTGTGGATCTAAACAGAAATATTCTGTTACCTCAGAGGATATAGACTCCCCTTACTCCGCCCCACTGCTCTCTAACAAGTCTCGCCCACTCTCCCGGCCTTCCCTCTCCCCTCGCGCCAATCTAGCAAATCTCCTTGTAACCGCCTCTGCTTTCTTTCTTCACTCCGCAATTTGTGCTCTGTGCCTTCCCTTTCCTACGCTTACTTCTCTCATAGAATACAAAAGGAGTAAAAGAGAAAATTTGTTCCCCTGAATTCAGATCTGAAAGAAAACCGATGGTGGTGGCGGGTCCAACTCCGGTGAGAGAAGATCCGCGCCGCCCGCCTCTTACGCCTTCTGATAACAGCAATGCGGCTGTCGCCTCCTCACGCCGGCCCCGAAACAAAGAGATTGCTTCTCGGTACCTCTCCTCTTACACAGCCTCCCCTTCTCCCTCTCCTACTCCCTCTACTTCTAGTTCCTACTCTTCTCCTTCAACTCGCCGGTTCCCGTCTCCGACTGTGTCATCGCGATCTGTCCCCACGCCACATCAGCGTCGCTCCAGTTCAGTCGACCGGTCCCGACCATCAACTGCAAGTACAACCACCACTTCTAGTTCAACTACTACTACTACGACTACTACAACTAGGAGTTTAGCAGTTTCATTTCAAGGAGGATCGTTTTTCTATCAGACGAGTCGAGCTAAACCTACGCCCACGCCAGGGAGGAGATCTCTAGAATATAGCCAGCAAAATCGGCCTTGGCCGGCAGCTGTGAGAAGTCTGGACTACTCATCTACTGGACACAGTGGTGGAGTTGAAGATAAAGGGGGTAATGGTGAGGTGTCGGGTTCGTCTGACACTGAGAGTGTTTCATCTGGTAGTAATTCGGCATCACATGAGTTTATGCTACCACCTCGAGCCAAGGTTACATCGAGAGGAATTTGTGTGCCTGCAAGGTTCTTTCAGGTATGGACTAACTGGCAGCAGGCTAATTTTATTTGGATCAATATTAAACTTTATGGATTTTATATATAATCCATGAAGACAACTTAATAAACTGAAATGCGTGTTAGTATGGTGTAGCAGAATTAAATATGAACAGACTATAAACATTTCTTTGCATACAACTTAGGAATCAAGTCTAGCACGCATTAGACATACTAAAGATTGTTATACAAGTGAAGATGTTAAGCTTGTTTACTAATATATGGTTCCAAGCACATTGACAGAGCTAAAACCTTTTTTTAATAGTGTCAAAGAAGCATAGAATCCTTAGTTATTAATACTTAAAACCAAAAAAATTAACAAATACTTAGGTTGATTTGGGGGTGGTGTTATGTAGCTCCACCCCTCCGTCCATGTCTACCATATCAGATTATGCAGGCTATTGCTATGAACTGCAAAACAAGCAAACTTTGACCAGTTCTAGCAATTAGAATTTCTTTGTTTGGTTCACTAATCTTCATGTTTAGGAATCTAAATTCTGGTATTGTACTGAACAAGTGCTCAGCTAAGACCTCACTGATGAGCACCTCCCTACATTACAGAAAAGGTCATGCTGAGGTGGCCTTTCCTGTAATTAGTGTAGCTACCACTGTGCCCAACATAGTTTCCAAGGTTTTTACAGTTCCAATCTAAAATCCTACTGACAGGAGAGTCATGACCGACAAAGACTGGTACGGCATTCTTCACCAAGTAAAGTCGCAAGCCCGTCCCCAGCCAGAGGCATGTCGAGTCCCCTGAGAGGGAGAGGTGGTTCACTGGCTGTTTCTCAGGCAAACCAACAACCATTCAATGCACCTTCTATTTTAAGTTTTGCAATGGAGGTGAGACGTGCCAAGAAAGGAGAGTATCGTATTGAAGAGGCACATTTACTCAGGTTGTTAGACAATAGACACTTGCAGTGGCACTGGGTCAATGCCAAGTTCAACTCTACCATTCGAGACCAGAAGCATACATCTGAGGTATTCTTATCTACTTGAATATAAAGTCTTGTACTTTCTTTTTGGTTAGATTTTCTCCTCCAGACCAACTGACCATTGGCCAATACATAAAGCAACTTGCGTATTGGATCAACCGACCAATACACAAAGTAGTTCTGTTTTGTTTAATAGTATTCATACCTGAGTTATCCCCATACCAAGCAGGGTCAAATGTACCCTTATATATTGTGCTATTGTCTTCATTTTGATTTTGATATTTTGAGAGAAAGAGAGACTTTAATTTGGTTTTTATATCTCTTATATTTTGATTCATTTATTATTTAAGTTCAGAATAATACCTGATGATATTGGGCAAAATTTACGAGTAACCTTATCTTGAAAAGGGAGTGCATCACTGATTAGGCAAAGGGCTGGTGTTTTCTCAGTTTTTGTTCCTATAAATTGTGGCAGGCGTGCAACTTACAGAATTATCCAAGCTTAATGAATGTAGGGGAAGGACTTCAGTTTAGGTGCAACAGAAAAGTATATACCATGTTTTGTTGCATCAGCGTCTATTACCTATTTATTGCCTACCCAATGAGTCAATATATATTCATTCCTGGGTTCACCTTGATATTCTCAACATAAAGTATCCACAGTTGACACTTGTTGAGAATATGTGTTGACACATGATATTGTAATCTTTTTTACTGGAAAGTTGACACTTCATTAAAGTCCGGATGTACATTTCGTCAGGTTGAGACAGACTTGCTGTTATATTCACTGGATTACACCAATGTCGATACTTATCAAACTGGTTGATAAATAGTTGGTGACATTTAGCTGGCGTTCGTCCCTTATTATATTGTTGTTTTTCTATTGTAAATCTGTTGAAACTTATAAGTTATGGTTTTCGAAGTCAATTGTCAGATGAATTATTGGAGCATTAAATAAATCATGGTTATTTAATCATACAGAAAAATCTATACAATGCATGGCGAAGTATATCACAGTTGCGTGAATCAGTAGCAATTAAAAGAATGAAACTTCAACTCCTGAACCAAGATCTAAAGCTAGCTTCTATCCTTAAGAGACAAGTAAGCTTTTCTTATTCATAAACTTATATTTTACTGTTATTTTGTGCAATTTCCTTGGGATTACCTACTAGATTTTTTTTTTGAAGTGACGGCAGACTAATAGGGACAGTGGCTGAGAGCCCATGAGGTTCTAAGTGATGTTTAAAGCTGAAATTAGCCCATCATGTTGTACTGATACTGATAACACTAGCATCTCATACCAAAGCATTTTAGTACATATGGGCATGGTACTGTTACTCGCCTCTACTCTCTTTCAACAGGGCCCTGTTTGGTACAGGGATAACTCCCCAGGATGAGGGGGTAAATCTTCTCCTGGAATAAAGGGTTATCCCCATACCAACAAGGGCCCTAGGAGTTCTAGACAAAATCATATCACAATGCTGCAATTTTTTTGGCTTTTTTCTGGAAAATAATTGAATTGTTCTACTAATTATAGTTTGCTTCATTAACTCGAGTATATTTGAATTATTCAGGTATTGGATCTCGACGAGTGGTCTGAAATGGAGAGACAGCACTCAAGCTCTCTAGTGGGTGCTATCGAAGCATTGAAGGCAAGCACTCTTCGACTTCCTGTTGTCAGTGGTGCTAAGGTGGGAACACTCTTTGTTTCCATTATATATGTTTATCTGTTTTCTGCCAAAATTCGACTATTATTAGCTCATATGGACGTCAGAAGGTTTGCACATGATGTGTGTGGAATATGATCACATATGGCAACTTTCAAGTGTTGTAGAAAAAATACAAAAAAACGATTGGAATCCCAGATTAGTACCAATATGGTTTCTAATTCCAGCGTCTTCTTTTGTCTTTAGTGAAAAAATGGTTCCTGGGCTAGTTGATGCTACGAGACAGGGCACAGCCGAAAAATTATTATAAGGTGGCCGGAATTTTGATTAAGATGAAGAAAGGAAAAAAAAAAATGAGTGCAATATAGACAAGATATTTTACAAATCAACATATTTGTTGCTTAACTTGAACAAAATTCTTGTTAATAAAGTGGGGGTGAGGGGGTACAGATATTGCTTGAAATGGATGAAAGTATACATGGAAAGTTGAATTATGTACCCAAATTGTACAATAATGTACTGGTATCTTTGGGGAGTATTTATACCTGTATGTTCAGGCTGTTGCTTTACAGGTAAAATTAACCTTGTGCATCACCAGGCACCAGACTACTTGTATGTAATTAACTGCAAGATCGCAACCCTTGGTGCTTAGACCTTGATATTTTCTTCACAACATTTCATTCAAACACATCAGCTAAATATCTTTGGATCTAATATCTTAACATTTAGGTATTTGTTTACTTTTTAATTGAAGCAGGCAGATGTCCAAAAATTGAAAGAAGTTACAAGTGCTGCAATGAACACATTTCTTCTGATGGAATCATCCAACTCTTTCTTATCAAAGGTATAGCCAATGCAATCTATATATTATTATTTTTATTCAAGAGGGAGATGGAGAAACCAAGTAGATTCTACAAGTTGAAGTTGTAAAAGTACTAAACAAAAGTAGGTTTTGGCACTAGAAGGAGATAAATAAGTACACAAGTCTGACACCTGTTTTTACCAGTATGGTATCAGCACCAAAAATTCTCTAGCAATTCAAGTAAGTTTATTATTCATCACTATGGGGTGACCCAATTGCATTGTTATAGCCATATTGACAAAAACATAAAGGGTAATATTAAGGTTTTGGTCCTTAAAATTTTCCAAAAAAACCAAGTTGTACTGACTTCCATTTGCACTCTGAAACCCCCTCCCCTCCCCACCCCACACAAAAAAAAGGCAACTTGGTTCTTTTTAACTGCACCAAATCAGTTCTTGAACTTTCAAAAAAAAGCAACCAGGTTATTCCTTGATCTTCTCTCAAAATATCTAAGCTTTTGTTAATCCCTGGGGGACTGATTTTGTTTATAGAGAGAAGTTAAAAGGACTAGCTTGGTTCATTTTGAAAGTCGAAGGACTGATTTTGATGCAAGTGAAAGTTTTAGGACCAATTTGGTTTTATTGGAGAAGTGCAAGAACCAATTTTTTGCAAACGGAAATTCAAGGATCAAATTGATTTTTTTTAGAAAGTTCAAGGACCAAAACTTGAAATTTCACAAACATTGGTGTAATTTGATTTAAAATTCCTCTGATTGACAAACCGTTTAAGCAGTACTACTCTCTCTCCTTCTCCTGGAAATTAAAAGCGGGTTGTTTTTTACTGCCCAGGTGCACCGGACAAGCTCATTGGTTCATCAACTAGGTGAGGTAGTTTTAAAGGAGCACATGCTTTTGCATCAATGTAGAGATCTCCTATCCACTGTTGTGGCCTTGCATGTATGTCCTCCTAACCTTTTCACTACTTGATGATATAACCGCAAAATATGCAAATAAAAGGAATAGGTCCAGAACATGAAATTAATAATTAATAAAAGGAATATGTTAAATGTTCATAATTGCAAAGTATGTGATGTCCCAGTTCTAAAGTGTTGGATGTCTAATGGAATTAATAATTATTTATTTCTTAAATTTCCTTCCTTTTGCCATAACATGTTAAAATCAGAGTATTTTGTTACAAATAGAAGTGCATAACTTTCCTAATTCAAGATAATTGGTGAAGTTAATAAACATGAGCATCAGACATGTAATTTTGGTTTTGGAAAGAGATAAGAGCATTTTTCTTTGTTTAATAAAGAAAGTACATAACATTTAAAATTTAATAATGTCATGATAGAATTGAGTTTTGTAACGACTTATATAATCAGGAAACATTTTGAAATATGGTTTCACTAAACTACCCCGTATATCCTTACACAAGTATCATATTCCATTTTGTTCCTTGTAGTGTCATAATTCCCATTATGTAGCCTTAACATTCCACTTTGTACAAATTTGGTTTTCTCTGTCACATATGTGATATGTTAACAACTATGATATGTATCATATTTGCCACCTGGCATATTGTACAATATGTAAATATAAGTGACTCAACTGGTATAGACAAGATAAAACTTGGACACATTTTAATATTGGTCCTGAGCACAGGATTCCAACTGCTAGGTTCCTCTACGGGCAGCAAAAGCTGTTTCCCTTTTCTAGTTATTAAGAGCTAGCCGGAAACTATCTGTTTCCAGAAACTAATGTTGGACTTAGGTTGCAGTGATATGAAAATGGATTAGTTTAGAATTTGATTTTTTTTTTCACTTGTCAAAACAGGAGTGTTTGTTTGTTTTCAAGACCACATGTAGATTTCTGACAGTTTCATTGGGACTATACGTATTTTCTTATATTATCTGACAGAAATTCCCTTGTAACAGGTGAAACAATGTAGCTTGCAAGGCCAATTGCTCCAGCTGACAGGCACACTGAGCCAGGAACAAAAATAAAAAAGATTCAATCCTAACGATGTTTAACTAACAGTCAAGCGATCTCTATTTTTGGAACAGGAGATTGTGCTGAATGCTAATGAGATATATGACAAAAAAGCAGGGTTCAAATGCCTTGTGTCTTTCGTGCCTCACATCCTTATTTTAGTTTTCAAAATCCAAACCGCCGATCCCCTCAACATGATCTCCATATTAAAATGGTGTTTCAGAGAGCAAATTTTATTTTTTTGGAAATGTTATACTATTTTTTTATTTAGGTACATAATCATTGTTTTTGGATGATCCAGAATTTTTTAAAAATATTGATTGTGTACATATCTAAAAAAATAGTAAAACATTTCCAAAAATATAAAATTCGTTCTCCAAGTACATTTTAATAAGGAGATCATGTTGAGCAGTTTGGATCGGCTATTTGGATTTGAAAATGAAGATAAGGACGTGAGGCATTTGAACCCTACTCATGACAAAATTAGATCTCATCAATTTCATTACTTAGTTTGGTCCAGAATATGTAAAAATGCAGCTGATTCCCAATTTAATTTTCTATTTATTTTTCAAAAAAGGTCATTTACTCTTTGAGAAATTGTATAAGCTGTATACAGAATAGTACTGCTGAGTTACTTATAGATCATGTAAATATCTTTGTTTTTTCTTTGGTGGCTTGAAGCTTCTAATATTCCTACTCCCATACTGCAAGTTTGAGTAATTTGGTGTGTGATTAACAGCTTATGTATATCCTTGTGTCTGTTTCATATATATTTGGACAGGGTTGTGTATGGATTTAAGATGTGTCTGGGTTTGCTGAGGTGGGTGATGGCTTGATAGTTTGTCAGGTGGTTTCTAACACCAAATATTTTGCAAGTATGATTAATTTTACCATCTAAGTGAATAACAAATTGATAGTTTTTGAAATATAACTAGAGGAAGATGAACGACAACTAGCAGAAGGTGAAATTTAGAAAAAAATGAAAGACAATCAGTACAAGATGAATGATAACTAGAAGAAGATTAAAGACAACGAGAATTTGATGAAATACAACCAATAGAACATGAAATATAATTAAAAAGAAAATGAAAAACAATCAGAAGAAAATGAAATACAACTAGAAGAATATGAAACACAACTAGAAGAAGATGTAATATAAACTAGAACAATATGAAATACAATTATAAGAAGATGAAATACAAGCTGTAGTAGACGAAAGACAACCAGTAGAACAAAAAAGATAAATAGAAGAAGATGAAATACAACTAGAACAAGATGGAAGACAACTATAAGAAGATGAAATACAACCAGTAGACAACTAGTGAAAGATAACTAAAATCAGATAACAGACAAACAGTAAAACATGAAGGACAACTAGTAAAAGGTGAAAAACTACTAGAAGAAGATGAAATACAACCTGTAGTAGACGGAAGACAACTAGCAGATCTAGGTATTTGAACTGATCCATTCAGAACGGTAATCTTTCATTCGAACAGATAGTTCAAATGTGTTGTAGTTTAGGGTTTTTTGTCTTTTTGAACTTTACACTAACCGTTCAGTACGTTTAGTTATGTACTGAACGGATAGTGTATTTATCCCAATTTTGTGTTACTCAAGTAGCATACAGTACGGATGGTATCCGTTGATAACCAAACAACAATGGAAAGTCCCTGGATGCTACGGAACTATTTTATTATGAACGATTGTCAGACAGAATAATTCTTCCATATTGTAATGCTTCATTATCCGTCCGGTACCATTCAATACATTCCGTACTGAACAGTTTACTTCCGTACCGAACGGATAGTTCCTAAAATCAACAATGTCAAATGTACTTTACTATTCTATTTGATATTACGATCTACAATCTTAATCTTTGTAAAGTTTTATTGATTCTATTGATTCTTCAAACTTTAATCTTGCAATTATAATGTTTTTGAACCTGCAAACTCACTTATACAAAGAAATCGTTAAATACAATTATTGTATGTTTTGCAATTAGTCAAACAAAGTAATTGGAAGATTGCATAGAACAACATTTAGGGTTTAGGGTTTAGTCCAGACAATCACTGGCTTCACTCTAATCTCACAATGGATCATTTTATGTGAAGTATA
Source organism: Carex littledalei (assembly GCA_011114355.1). Lineage (NCBI taxonomy): Eukaryota > Viridiplantae > Streptophyta > Magnoliopsida > Poales > Cyperaceae > Carex > Carex littledalei. Next base: position 1,847,517 of record CM022101.1, on the reverse strand, counting down.
TTTGAGGTTGCTGGAAAGATAATTGAAGTTTAAGCACAAGCAACAATGGATTAGACTAAATCTCTCAAAAAGATTCTAAAGTGTAAAATTTGTGAGGGACGAGAGACATAACCCACTATTTATAGTGGAATTGTAAATTCATCCTCCTTGACAACGGATGAATGGTATATATACTATAGCCTTTGAATTGTGAATTCATATACCAAAGGTACCTCAAATGGTGAAATTGAATCCAATTGTGTTAGTTACGTATTGGCACGAATTTTAAAGGGCCTAGTGCATGATAGGTTTGGGCTGGATTGGTCTGAAATTAAACTCATTATGTGTGTGTGAGGTAATAGAGAGGATTCGTACTCTTCAATTATGGGCCGGCATGCTGGCAACTTGGAAGGAACATTTCATTTTTTTCAACTTTTTTTGTTAACAACCTGTTGGTATTTTTATTAACTACGACAAAAAAATCGATTACATCTATCAGTTTGTATCAATACATAAGCATACATATAACAACTATATCTGTACAACATTACAACTAAACCCTCTTGTATAAAGTTAGGCAAGAAAAAATGAAAAACAAAACCGTGCTCTGATTATAAGTGATGAGCTTTCAGATTGTCGTGCTCAGATTGGTAGATAGCGAGCCTGCATGGTTTTTTGTGCTCATGCTTAAATTGATAGATAGTGAGCCAATATGATTTTTTCATGTAGCACAAACAATGTTGTTGTTGGAGTCATGACGAGCTAGGGGATCCAGGAGAGCCTTCGTGCTCAGATGAGATTTTTGTCTGATTTATTCAGATGGGAATACGGCGACGACAGGGAAAGTCGAAGAATAGGAAGAAGATAAGAAGAAAAAGGACAGGAGAAGAAGAAGGAGAAGAGGAAGGAGATAACATCACTGCCATCAACCATAAGCACGTACCTTATTTATATATAGAGATAGTCAGATAGTAGAGATTATGGGAGAAGTGGAGCAGATTCACATCACCCCCATCCGAATTCGGAGAGTCGAGGCAGAACAAAGAGCGGTGGCCAGATCCGTTAGACGGAAACACCTGCTCGAATGGAGTGAGACGGAGTGGACCGGAGAGCGGTGACCAGATCTGTTAGACAAAAACGTCTACTCAGATAGAGTGAGGCGGAGCGAAGAGCGATGACCAAATCTATTAGACGGAAACATCTACTCGGATAGAGTGAAGTGGACCTGGAAGTGGAGTGGGGCGGAACAAAGAAATCGAGGAAGTGACGACTCTGAAAATCTTCTTATGAATCGCTCAGGCGATTTCTAGGAGGGACCGATCTCCACGGTTTGCATTGTTTTTTTTTTACTTTAATTCGTTAAGCTAGTTGCCGACATTTTTATTAATATCCAAAGTTTAATACAAATTATTATTTATGTCCAGAATTCAGTCCAATATCGAAAAATGCTCAAACCGACCAAAAAATGGCCGGCTTACTCCCCGCTAAGCCGGCCATTTTCTGGCCGGTTTACTCTTTTTTTTTTTAAACCCGCATTATTTTTTATTCAACTTCGGTAAAATTACGCTTAATTAGTCTAATTATGATAAAAAAAAAGGCCAAAATACCATAAATATTGGACAACTGTGCTAATTTCGGTAAAATTACGCTTAATTAGCCTAATTATGGTAAAAAAAAGGCCAAAATATCCTAAATATTGGACAACTGTGCTAATTTCGGTACAATTACGCTTAATTAGCCTAATTATGATAAAAAATGCCAAAATATATCCTAAATATTGATCAACTGTGCTAATTACACTAAATTACGCTTAATTAGCCTAATTATGGTAAAAAATGCCAAAATACCCTAAATATTGGTCAACTGTGCTAATTACACTAAATTACGCTTAATTAGCCTAATTATGGTAAAAAGGCCAAAATACCCTAAATATTGGTCAACTGTGCTAATTACACTAAATTACGCTTAATTAGCCTAATTATGGTAAAAAATGCCAAAATACCCTAAATATTGGTCAACTTAGCTAATTACACTAAATTACGCTTAATCAGTCTAATTATGGTAAAAATGACCAAAATACACTAAATATTGGTCAACTTAGCCAATTACACTAAATTACGCTTAATCAGCCTAATTATGGTAAAAATTACCAAAATACACTAAATATTGGTCAACTTAGCTAATTACACTAAATTACAACAATATACTCTAAATTCTAACACCTAAACCCTAAATCCTAAATCCTAAAATAAATAAACTAAAAATTAAATTAGATAAAAAAAAATTACCTCAAAGAAGAGAGAATTCGGTTGAGAGATGAGAGAATTGTGAGAGAAGAGAGAGAAAAAGGGGTATATATAGTGTTTTTTACGGGTTTAAAAAAAAAAAAAAGAGTAAACCGGCCAGAAAATGGCCGACTTAGGGAGGGAGTAAGCCGGCCATTTTTTGGCTGGTTTGGATATTTTTCGATATTGGACTGGATTCTGGGCATAAATAATAATTTGTATTAAACTTTGGATATTAATAAAAATGTTGGAGCTAGTTGAGTGTATTCTGCTAAAAAGAAACAATGCTACATTCTTCTTAAATCAGCTAACCTGAAAGACTAAGAAAAATTGTGCATTTTCTAATTTATAACCTGGTATACCTAATTGAATATGATATTAGAAACTAACGCGTGGTCATCTTAATAAGGAGTCCGGCTAGTATGACATCGGTGCCATATGACACTAATTTCAAAATTAATTGAATAGACTTTAAACGACTAATTCAAATCATTTAAACCGATTTACTTTATGAGTGATGCATTTACATGCAAATTTTTTATATTTTTGAGTTATTTTAGTATCAAATCAAGCGGTAAAAAATGTTGAAAAATGAATGTATTAAAATTAACTTAAAAACTCACACATTTGACCTCTTGAGTTGATACTAAATAAATTTGAAAAATTATAAATTTTGCATGTAAACGCACAACTAATGAAGTAAATCGGTTTGAACGGTTTGGATTCACCGTTTGAAGTCGATTTGATAGATTTTAGAGTTAGTGTTATATAGGCTAAAATGACACTAATGTTATAGTAGCCAGACTTCTTAAGCTCCAGCAAAGAAGGAATCAGTTTCCGTACTCAGCAAGAAGCACTTGTTTAAATGTCTGTCTTGACAATTTATTTATTTATTTTTCGAAGAAAAGATGTTAAAATTAAAGCACCCAACAAATCTGACGCGCCTAGTTCTCTAGTGGGATCTGCGTCACACATCACAAATCTCTGACTTCCTAAACCAAAAGTGCAAGATAACCTAGACATTTTTTGTTACTAGAATAATAGCCCAACTTGGTTATCTTGGGTGCATGCACTTGACGAGGCTCCACTAGGGGTGCAAACGGATCGGATACGGATCGGATAGTGGTAAAACCATATCCGTATCCGTTTTTATTTTTTGGATACGAATACGGATCGGATATTAGACGGATACGGATCGGATATCGGATATCCGTAGATATATACATAAATATTTTCATAATATATATTAAATTATATGATATATATCTACTATTCGGATACGGATAATTAAAATTCAAAACCATATCCGTATCCGTATCCGCACAGATATTCGGATATCGGATATCCGTATATAATTTTCGGATACGGATCCGGATACGGTCGGATATTATCCGATCCGTTTGCACCCCTAGGCTCCACGCCTGAGTCCTGACGCCTGTGATAAGAAGACAAAAGAGTTGGAGATGAAAGGTAGTAACTCCTTTCCAATGGAATTTTATAAAGAGAAGCAACAACAAGTTTTCTCAAAAAAAAAAAAAAAGAAGCAACAACAACAAGAGAAGGTACAGATGAGATGACGTCTACTTTTTTTTGGTTAATTTCTCATGTATCTTATGTATCTTTAATCCGACATTTTTATTAATATCCAAAGTTTAATACAAATTATTAATTATGCTCAGAATCGGATCCAATATCGAAAAATATCCAATCCGGCCAGAAAATGGCCGGCTTACTCCCCCCCTAAGCCGGCCATTTTCTAGCCGGCTTACTCTTTTTCTTTTCTTTTTTTTAACCCGCAAAATTTTTTATTCAAGTTTGGATATTAATAAAAATGTCGGTTTAATCTTGATGAGTTTATTTTTGTTGTTTAACATATTTTTCTGTTTATTTTTTATGTTGTGCTACTATTTTAATGTTGTAATATTTTCTGTTTATCATTATCATGATAATTTATTTTGATATGTAAAATATAAAAATAGTACCATAAAAGCACACATACACAAGAACCGAAATATAGGATAATCCAAATAGAGTGAGACTATGGTGCTATGCATAGCACGGATGGCTAGTGTGCTACGGCTCAATATGATACTTTTTAAAATCTTAACGATCGATCCGAACCGTTCAATGTGATAACCATATGAATATGTACTTGCAAACTAAATTTTATATTTTTTCGAATTTTTTTACTATTTTTTTAGATAGGTAGAATTTTGATGGTCCAGAATTTTCAGAAAACACTGATTTTTCTACCTATCTAAAAAAATAGTAAAAAAATTCAAAAAAATATAAAATTTAGTTTGCAAGTACATATTCATATGGATATCACATTGAACGGTTCGGATCGACCGTTAGGATTTTAAAAAGTACCATATTGAGCCGTAGTACAGTAGCCATTGGTGCTATGCATAGCACCATAGGCTCACTCATCCAAATATACCAAACATAAATAGTATACCAAATATAAATAGTACAAAACTAGTAAAAATACAACTAAAACGGAGAGGGGGACCATCGCTGAGGCGGTACTCCGGCGTTCGCCCGGCGCCAGCGCGGCCAGGCTCCGTCTCTCTCGGGCTCATCTGGGGCATCGGCAGACCTGAGTATCTGCTTGGCGGTATCCCATCTGGCATCGCCTGTGGAGACTGGCGGTACTGGCGGAGGTGTACTGAAGATAGATGCGGCGAACTCAGTCCCAAATGCAGGCTGAGTATGAGACCCACTACCACTAGCCTTTCCATCATGCGGCATCTCTGTGCCATATAGGGGTCATGCCGGTGCCGTAATGAAATCCTCATCAAATACCCCGAAGTCCTGGAGACTGCACGAGAGGGACTCGTACTCAGAAGTATCGGTCTCCGCAGGTGGTGGCTCTGGCGGCATCTCTGTCGTCCACCCAATGCTGGACAATCATACACATAAATTATTAAATTTGATCTGAATGAAGAAATTTATTAAAACCTGACAGATACTGAAATATGACATACCTGAGTCTGCACCGGACGTCCATGCTCATCGTACCATGCCGTCCACCCAATGCTGGACAATACCCAACGATGGTAGTCCCACTCTGGATGCGAATCTGGGGAAGATGGCATATCATCTAGCAGAACCAGGATCGGGTCGGGCTCCTGCGGATTTATCTCACGCCAGTTGATGTTCTCTCTAGCGTCTCGCAGCATACTGATGATCTTTCCACCGTGCCCGGCATCCTCAACCACATTCGTATTCTTCTTGAGGGTGCGGTACCCAAGCCGTCTCCAGTTCTTCTTTCCCAGCATGGCGATCCCATGCCCGCACTCCTTAATCGCGACCAGAAGCTGAAAAAAATTTGGCATGTCAGATCAAACCTTGATGAACTACTAAGTTAACCAAAACTACGTGGTTTTAGTTGCTTTACCTGGCGAGCCCATGCACGGCCGTTGGAATGGTAACCATCATCGGTTTTGATCCTGTGCGGAGATGGGCACCGTAATTGCCCTGCAGATAGACACTCGCCATGCAGACCTGCGTGTACCAAACATCGTACCTCAACTGGGGATCCCCCTGGGTCTGCAGAAGCACATCTGGCTCGTGATAGAAGTCCAGATACTGAGGAACTGAGGATCCTAGGCCGTCCTGTAGTATGGATCGAAATGGGTGCTCCAGTCCTTATCCAGTCGCCCTCGGTGGTTTACGCTGTAAGGAAGACGTTAGTTGCAATACAAAGCTATCAAGTAATTTGATGTATTTGACAATAAATACAATAGACTACGACTTACCTGTGCAGGTCTCTGTGCGTGGAACTCGGCAAAGATGGGTTGCGGGAATCAACGCCGCTCGACCAAACTGGCGGAGCACCCGATCTGGATAGTGGTGCTCCACTGTCCAGAAGTGTATGAGTGGACCTCGATAGAACCACATCGCCCGCTCCTGCTCGTCACCCACACTGCCCGGCAAGAGGTACTTCGCGTACAACTGATTGTATGGCGTCCACTCAACAAGAGCTTCAGGCAAACTCTGAAGCTCTGACCGGACTGGCCTGATCCCAACGGTAGCACCGTGGGTCCGATCCAAGTAGTGGTGGAAACCGTACCACTTCTTGACGTATGCCGGGCATCTAAACACATCTGGCTCTCCCCAATTCGGTGCCTCATTGGGGATAGGACGGCCCACCGGTAGCCGTGACCACGACCAGTGCTGAAGCAGGAGTATCGACCCGTACATCTGCTTCGCTTACGGCTGCATTTTCAAGAACATTGCACGTCAGTGTATTTTGATGGATTGATTGATTAAATAATTTACACTAAAATAAGTGTATGTGACTTACCTCACTACTACGGCACAAGTGGGAGTATAGATACGCCAGGACAGCCCCACCCCAGTTGTACGGCGACGGCCGTTCAAGGTCCATCAGCAACGGATACATCATCGGCATCTGGTCACACTGGAATCCGGAAACATGACAGAACCAAAAAGGTCCATCACGTAGCCCCGTGTATATCTGCAATACAAAACATATAAAAATTCTAATAGAATCATCGTATTATAAATTGATTAGTATAAACAAGTTATAAAATTTACCTCTGAATCTCCAGCTCGGTGGAATCTGCCGAGAGACCCGCGCTGAAGTGATGCCGTAACCTCGTCATCCGTAAATTGAACTTCGACCTCCCATGGTCCCCAATGATATAGGAAGGCTCAGCTCCCAACAACTCCTCGACATAACCTACGAATCTGGTGCTGTCAGAGACGCCGCCGACGGGTGTGCCACAGATAGGCAAACCCAAAAAGCACTCACATCCTAGAGAGTCACTGTCATCTCTCCGAATAGCATGTGAAACGTGTAGGGGTGCAAACGGATCGGATATTATCCTTTATGATCCGAATCCATATCTGATTTTTTACGGATACGGATATTCGGATACGGATAATTTGCGAATACAAATGTGAATACGGATATTACTTATGCGGATACGGATACGGATACGGATATTATCCGTATCTATAACTTTTAATTTAACAGATATCCGTCATCCGTATAACCCGGTAAAAAGTTTTCTGAAATTAGACCTTTCAACTTCTCCCAATTCCATTTCTACGCGATAGTTCGATTTCTTCTTTCATTATGGCAGAGCAAAAAAACTTCCTCGAATAGATTATTTTTGGATTGCTGCTTCGTTTCACTGAATTTGGCTAATAAATTCCACTGAAGCAGACGGTCAAACCTTCGCGTAGTTTGATTGCTTCGTGTTTCTCTCACTGAATTGCTGCTTTGTTTCCACGAAGTTTTTCTCTTACTAAGCAGCAATCCAAAAATTGACTAAGGACCTAAGTTTTTCTCTCACTGAATTTACCTCTCTCAGACAGTTTGACTTCTTCTCTCAAATTTGACATAAGAAGGTACGTAGTTTGATTTTGATTATTATTGTTAGATTATTGCTCCTGTCCCACTGAATTTGACTATTGTTGTTGGATTTTAGCTTTTGACTCACTAAAATTTCTATTATTTTTGTTAGATTTTCTTATTTGCGGTCTTGTCTCTTAGTGAGGTTTTAGGGTCTTGTCTCTTAGTGAGGTTTTAGACTAAATCTCAACAATATCCTGAAATTTTATAATATTCAGTCTAATAAACACATCTTTGACAATGATACAATTTTAAAGACATTAAATGCAACATTTCTTCTGTCAGCTTAAAATCTAGGTTAATTTAAAAAAAAAATACTGTCAGCTTTAGAATTCACCATATCTCATGCATTTTTGATAATTCAATATATATTATATATCCAAATGCCTCAGCAGCTTCATCATATATTATTGTTTGGAAAGACTAACTAATTCTTCTAATTATTTAGGTTATCACTCTAAATGGCATCATCGAGCAGACCTATCGAAAATGAGCCACAACAGAATTCATCACCGGCACCTACTGCAAATGTTGGTACTATAAATGCTACAGACGAAAACCCACCTAGTAAAAAGCAAAAGAAACTGAGACCATTGAAGTAGTGAATGGAAAGCGGATAACAAATGTCAGTGCAACTTGCAAAGTTTGCTCTCATACGTTTGAAGCAAATAGCAAACATGGTACTACGTGCTTACGGAATCATTATACGGGAAAACATGGTGTTCCTATGGGACAAGGTTTAATTAGTTCAGTTGGAGAGACATTCAAGTATGATGAGGAATTGAGTCATAAGAAATTGGCACTTGCCGTTGTAATGCATGAGTATCCATTTCGCATCGTTGAGCATGAGTACTTTGTTGATTTTGTTAAATCCCTTCGTCCCTCTTTTCAGATGAAATCACGGACTACATGTAGAAAGGAAATATTGGAGATGTTCAAGGAAGAAAGGGGAAATGTTTATATCCTTGGATCACTTTCATATCGGTTGAGTTCCACCATGGATTTATAGACTTCACGACAGAATAAGAGCTACATGTGTGTAACTGTACACTTCATTGATGAGAAGTGGAATATGCAGAAAAAGATCATTAGTTTCATGCGCTTGCGAGAGAGACATACGGGTGCAAACTTATGTCAAGCGGTTATGAAAATTTGTTTGATTGGAACATTGATAAGAAAATGTTTTCACTTACATTGGATAATGATGGTGTCAATGTTGTGTGTGTGAGGGAAATGGTCGAGCGACTCAATAAAACCGGAGGTATTTGTTGTGGTGGAAAGCTCTTTCATGTGAGATGTGCCCCTCACATAATGAACCTTGTTGTGCAAGATGGGATAAATGTGATAAGAAAAGGAATTTATAACATACGTGAAGTAGTGGGAAAAGTGAAGCACTCTCCTATATTGAGGGACGAATTTGAGCAAAGGGCTGACGAGTGCAAGTTAGATATTGGAAGAGCACTTTCCTTGGATGTCTCTACTAGGTGGAACTCGACCTATATGATGCTAAGGGATGCTATTTACTACCAAGAGACATTTGAGAGGATGTACATCCTCAACCATACATAGTTTCCTAATAGTTCGGATATGACAAGGTTGTTTAAATTCATATTTGATATGACAAGGTTTGTAACCTAAGATGTTAAAAAAAGTCACTTTCGTGAATTAATAACGTGTTTAAACAATTCAGATTTCACGATTAAGTCCTTCACCCTAGCTATTTAGACCATCAAGTTCTCGTTAGTTTATCCTATCATAAAATATCGATACTTCACGATTAAGTCCTTCATACCAATATTCAATTCAATTCAAGGGTTCCAATTAGAGATTTGACTTCACGATTAAGTCCTTCGCCAAATTCTAACCATTAATTTCTGTAGTTTCGGTTTAGACTTCAAATTTGATCAATTCTAATCCAAATCCTTAGGTATTTGTGTTCATAATTTGATACTGTCACATATGATCCTAAACTACTCAAGTCTATTAAACCTAAGCAGGATACTACAAATCAAGTACTAATCATGCATCTACACAAATAATAAATCACAGAAATAAACATCAAATCAAACAATCATAATAAAAACTAAGATCCGAATAAGATAAAATTAAACAAGTTCATATTACGACCTAAACTCCTAGAGAGGAAGACTAGCCTATCATGGAGATGCAAGCATTAATCATGAATTCAATACAAAAATAAGCAAAAGACAAAGAGAAACTAGCCTCTAATTGGACGAGGCCCGATTTTGTCCTCGTCGGGCTGTTCGGCAGCTGGACTGCGAGCCTTGTTTCTTTTGGTCTCGGGCTAGTCCAGGAAGGAGTTCGGGTCCCGAGTCGCTTTTTGGGCCAGTCACGTGGAACCTAGCCGGGCTTCGTCGGTCAGACTTGTTATCAGACTACAGGCCTTATTGCTTTTGGTCTCGAGCTGGCCCCGGAAAGGAGTCCGAATCCCGAGTGTCTTTTGGGCCACGGCCAGCCCAAAAGAAACAAGGCTTTATTTTAAAGTGTAAGTTTTAATCACATAATAAGTACAGTAAAAATAATATATTTTTAAACCCTCCTAAAAAACTACAAGATGAAGATCTTGAATTCATCATTCTTATTTTTCTGAAGATTCGTTTTATTACATAACACCATATCCGAGAAAAGAAGGAAAGAATTCGAAGAATTGATTCCTCAGATATTAACTAGAAAAGTAAAGTATGTGCGGATCTGCTGTCGTGATGATGCTCATGCGGCGATTAGTTAAAAAATTTACAAGAAATCAAAACATTCAAAATCAAATTGGATACGGAACTGAATCATGACACCACGTGGATGACGCACTAGCATCATCTTCAATCCAATCAACTGTCGTTGTATTTGAGGGAATCTCTCTTCTCTCTCTCTTGGTTTGGATGGTTATTATTAAAATTAAAAGGCAAAAGATAAAAATCTCAAAAAGGAACAAGAAATGGATAGAAGATGAAACTGAGAGAGAGAGAAAAGCGAGAAGGTTCGGTGGGAAACCAGCACTAGTGGGAAATGGTGGGCCCCACACTAGAAATGCGGCGAAAAGGAGGCAGGAAATCTACTACTCTCCTATTACCAGGAATAAACTGAATCATTCTACGGATATCTGAAACGACAATTTACGATCGGACGGATCAGATCAACTTTAAGCTTTTTCCTTGTGACACGAGAAACTTTTCCAAGTAAAGATATTGACAGAGTAGTTTTTACTCTATGCAGCTCACTAGTTATATGCAACTTGAGTGAGGCTATGGTGCTATGCATAGCACGGATGGCTAGTGTACTACGGCTCAATATGGTACTTTTTAAAATCCTAACGGTCGATCCAACCGTTCAATATGATAACCATATGAATATGTACTTGCAAACTAAATTTTATATTTTTTCGAATTTTTTTACTATTTTTTTAGATAGGTAGAATTTTGATGGTCCAGAATTTTCAGAAAACACTGATTTTTCTACCTATCTAAAAAAATAGTAAAAAAATTCAAAAAATTATAAAATTTAGTTTGCAAGTACATATTCATATGGATATCACATTGAACGGTTGGATCGACCGTTAGGATTTTAAAAAGTACCATATTGAGCCGTAGTACACTAGCCATCCGTGCTATGCATAGCACCATAGCCTCACTCATGCAACTTTGTCTCGACTTCACTGTTTGTTAATTGTTTATGCGCTGCATAAAGCAAAAATTATTCTGTCAATATTTTTACCCATATATCTGGATACAAGATATAAAGTAATCTCAGCAGGTTTCATATAAACCGTTGCTGCCATCCACCATACGCGCACTGCTAGAGAGCTTTATTTTCCTCTCTCTTTTTTTACTTTCATAGAAGAAAGAAGATGAAAGTGTTTCAAATTTTCAATTAGAAATTGATAGTGAGGAGAATAAACCGGACCGGGAGCTAATAGGAACGATTACAAAGCAACCTCAAGTTAAGAAATAAAGGATAGAGATATATATTATATTGTAGATATATTTCACCTCCTTTTCTCTTTGACCTTTTAAAAAAAAAAGTTTTTCTCTATTTTTTAAAGGAAGTCAACTTCAGACAGGAATTAATGCATAATATTAAAGAGGTCATAATATATGTTTGTATAAACTTTAGAGAAGAGAGAAAGAAGACAGTATTGATTTGAATTTGTGTTTCTTATTCATTCACATAGCACTGTTACATGTTTATATAGAGAAGTCTAATTCTACTCTAATTACAATCTGAGTTTACATAAATGACCCTAGATAAATCATGCGCCTCACGAGGTGTTCTTAACAGATAGAATATCTCCATACCAGACTTTGTTTGTATGTGCGTAGAGAAGGATATAATCATCCTTTGATTAGAACTGGATGTGTCCATTCTTTATTTTTATAGTTACCTCTCCGCCGAAATAGACAGAGATCCCTTGTGCGTTGTCACTCTTTAATTTGTTTTCCTTGTGCTGGTGGTTGGTCACAATTAATATCTGCTAAGAGTTCTAAAATCCTTTAAGAATATAAACAAGTTTTTGTTCTTGGATCATGTCCGTATCTCCATTCATTGCGCCGCTTTCTTCTAACCATTTTTGAAAAGAAATTTCAAAAACAGTAATTTTGTATTTATTTAAAAAATATATTTTTTAAATAACAAATTTTATTTCCAAATATATTTTAATATAGAGATTATGTTAAACAGTTAGCATCGACTTTTTAGACTTTAAAAACAAAAATAAGAATATAAGACATAATTGAGACACAAAAACAATGAAATATTTTAACCATAATTATACTCTTAGTATAATTATTTTTTCTTAATCATTTTAGTGTACATAATTATTGATATTACATCACTCATCTTCAGATAAATTGTATGAATAACTTTTGTGTTTGATATAAACACCCTTTTCTAATAAAAGCGGGTACCAAGCTGGTACCTAGTTTGTCAGTCCACCATAAGATCTTATATCACTCACATTATTACAAAAATTAGCCATAGATGTCTCTGCCGCAACAAAGCATATAAGCAAATAGGTACAAATAATTTCCAAAAAAGGCATTTAGTTCTACAAAAGCATTTTCAACCACATTATCAGTCAAGACTCAAGATGATCATCTTTTTTTCCACACCAATTTTCTAATCAAGTGCAGTTCCGAAATGCTAAAAAAAAAAAATGCAGTTCCTAACAACAACAAAAAACATAAAATCAAATACGTTTCAATTAGAAACACCGAAAGCAACAGACCCGCAACATACTTTTCTACACAGAAGAGTCAACACCTGATTCGACCAGAGCATATAAAGTTTGGGCCCACAGACCGCCTGCGTCACCCCCACAATCGAGGGAGGAACCAAAGAGAGAGAGAGACAGAGACGCTGACATGCGCCGCACCTCTCTCCTCTCTGCTTGGGTCCGCGCCACGCATTAAAAATTAAATACTGATGGGACGTCTGCCTTCTAATCTATGGGACCCACCCGTTCCATTACCATCGGACCAGAACACGAGGCGATTGTACTTTTTTTTTTTTAGGAGAGAGGCGATTGTACTAATACTGTATAATGTAGTAGTATATTATACTACGTATTATTATTACAACTCTTGTCCAGTCGTCCAGACGAAGGCACTGGCAGGTTTCCGACTCCCAATTTGCCTCCCATGTGGCGGGCCCTAACTCTCAGAAGCTACGATTCAGCTCCCTACACTGTGTACCTGATAAGTACCTACACGTTATCTTCTTGTTTCATTTATCAATCAATATATCGTTCAAATTTGCATTCATTTACCAAGAGTAGAACTAGGGTGCTCTCTGAGTTCACCAAGCCCTTGGTGAACTCAAGTCCAAAACTCATCGGATCGGCTTCATACGATGAATCCGACCGTTGAAACCCGTCTATCTTACGAGTGATGCGTCTACATGCAAAAATTTAAAATTTTGAAATTAATTTTGCATAGAGTCAAGTGGTCAAAAAATGAATGCATTAAAATTAATTTATTAACCTTCTAATTTTGACCACTTGACTCTATGCAATATTAATTTCAAAATTTAAAAATTTTGCATGTAGACGCATCACTCGTAAGGTAGACGGGTTTCAACGGTCGGATTTGTCGTTTGAAGCCGGGACGATGAGTTTTGGACTTGAGTTCACCAAGGGCTTGGTGAACTCGAGAGCACCCTAGTTCTACTCCATTTACCAATATGTCTTTGATATAAGGATGAAAACAGTATGGATAATATCCGATCCGTATTCGATCTGTATTCAAAAATAGATGTAGATATTCGATATCCGAATATCCGTGTGTATATGGATACTGATATGATTTTGCGTCTCAATTATCTGTATCCGATATCCGAATATCCGTGTGGATATGAATACTGATATGATTTTACGTTTCAATTATCCGAATCCGAATAGTAAATATATATCATATATTTTAATATATATTATGAAAAAATATTGTTATTCACCATTAAAATTAGATAAATATTATGAACTTAGATATTTTAATATTATTTTAATAAATATCCGATCTGATCTGTAACCTATCTGTATCCGGCTGATATATCCGTATCCGAAAAATTAAAAAGGAATATGAATATGGTTTTACCACCATCCACTCCGTATTCGCTCCATTTTCACCCCTACCTTGACATACAGAAGAAATTATTATTTCTGTTTTTTCTTTCGAAATATTTAAGTTGAGAATATGACAGTGTTGGTATATAAGATAAGCCTGAAATACTAAATGTTTTAATTTTATTATCATTAGAAATACTTTTATTTCAACAGTCCGCTACTTATTTTTTATTTACATACATTTTTATTTAATATAACATATACTTTTTAAACCAAATGTTTTAAATATATCATTAAAAAAAATAAACCAATAAACCATGAATTTCACGTAATTTTAAATTTACCATGGATGCAACTTCAAATTATGTCCACCAAAGATGTGGACGCATCAAGTTGCGTCCAACTATTGGTGGACGCAACTTGAAGTTACGTCCATAAATATATATATGGAATTTGGTTCACCCAAGCGTTTTAATGGATTTTCTAATAATCTTCAAAAATAGAAGCAACTTATAATTTGAATAAATTAGAAGGAACATCAAATAAAATAGATAAAGTATCTTATAATTTAAATATAGAAGTACTACGAAATATTTTTCGGGCAGTATTTTTTATGGCTTTAAAAAAAATTATACTATTTATTTATATGTTATTCGAAAAAAATAAAAATGTTTTAGATCTCTCAGTTAATCATCCCGGTTCAAAAACAAGTTCTGACTATTATAAAAATTATCATGGTCCTTCTAGTACATTTAAATTCTAGGTTGCTCATTCTATTTTCGAATTTTTTTCTATTTGACATCAGCCGAAATTTAGATACTTTTATTAATTTTCAAAAATAGAATGAGCAACTTAGAATTTGATGTTCTAGAAGGACCGCGATAATATTTATAATACCCATAAGTTGTTTTTGAACCGTAATGAATAACTGAGATATTTTTTTTAGTAACATATCAAGAAATAATTTAATTTTTTTACAGCCGTAAAAATTCCTACCCAAAAAATATTTCGTAATGCTTCTAGTACATCTAAATTATAAGATATTTTATCTATTTTATCTATTTTATCTATTTTATTTGATGTTCCTTCTAATATATTTAAATTATAAGTTGCTCCTTGTATTTTTTGAAAATTAATAAAAAACCTATTAAAACGCTGCGTGAATTCTTGACACAACTTGAAGTTGCGTCCACCAATTTCAAGTGGAGTCCACACCTTTGGCGAATGCAAATTTTACATAATTCGTGGTTTTTTATGTTTATCATTTTTTTTTTCAAATGGGATATTTAAAAATTTCGGCCTTTTAAATTCACGTCCTTGTTAATAATTGGACATATTTCTGAAAGATATAAAAAAACATTGTTTTCAATTATTTCTCATAGCAATAATACATAAACTTAAGCGTTAGAGTATTTAATTAATTGTGTGCATACTCTATTATTAAAACCTAGGTCTTTGGAGAAGTTTGGTTCAATAAATATATTATATCTATCTTCTTCAATAAAGTAATGAAAAAGTAATTGATTCTTGCTTGTCTCAAAACTCATACCGTCTACAATATCTTGCCGCTAATAGAAAAATGCTGGACTTTATATGTGTGCCAAGTCTTGCTGAAAAAAAAAGCAGCTACTAAACTATTTTTTTTTCCAAAGTTTTTTTACACCATGAATTAATAAAAAATATAAAAGCAACTTCTTAATCCAACATTTGCTGTCATAATGAATGCCATAAATTCCATAATACAATTGATACCATTAACCGTGCATATAACAATCTGACGTATTATATATCTGAAGAATTCGTTATGAATTTAAAAGAGAGCGATATGATTCAAATAAAGCGGCGGTAGTTGTTTGTTTAATGCTGAATTGCTGATTAATTTTTTCATTAGATCTGTCCATTTTTCCCTCGTATAAACCTCCATCTGGTTTATACAAAAGACTTCCAATGCCCCCAGGTACTTGACAGGATCACAGGAGATTTGATGAGAAATTTTTATCTATAGAAATTATTAATTTAGACATACGAAAATAAAAAGAGTACATTGTTTTCACAAATATAGAAAGATCTGACTCATTAAGTCCGATCCAAAATATATGACTATGACTCAATGATTCAGATTCAAATATTATGCTTTTTTGAGATCTCCTGTGGACTAGAGCTTAATTCTCCTCTAATCGGATGGTGAATTCAAAATAAAAATAAAAAACATAAATCTGAATATTTGAATCCGTCTCAATGAACCTGATCATTCTATATTTACTGAAAATGAAGTACTATTTCCATTTATGTACATCGGATTTTAATGATTTCTACTGATAAAAATATTCTGATGGGATGGGTACTCGCCTCCAAAAACCTAAACGTAGGATGGGTCCGCTTCTAGATCAATTTCCAGCATCTTTGTCGCTACTTCAGATTTTCTATCACAACATTCCTAGATATTCTATGCTGCAAGTATATAAAGAGGACAACAACCCGCAACAGAAAGTACGACAAATTGAAACAGAGAATTTGTATTCTTTTCTTGTGGGATGTGGCAGGTTTGGTCACGACTCTTCCCCTTTGCCAAGAGGCCACCTAAGCTAACAGTAGTCTATTTGTAGTCTCTATCTTGTATTTCTAATTCTCCCAAGGGCCAAGGCGAAGACACGCCAAAAGTTACATCTTGTTTGGATGGAGAACAGAGGAAGGAAGGGGAGGTGAAGAATAAAAGATAATGGAATGGAATAAAAAGGAAGATCAACATAGTGGATAGGGATCTAAAATGTCACGGTAGGACTAGATACGTCACAACACGACATGCTTTCTTCACAACACATGTGTTGGTTACGTGTTGTGACTCGCGTGTCCTGTGTCATGCTTTCAAAAATTTAGCATGACAAGACACATCACGCAAAAGATTTGGTCACGACGCGACACGTGGTAACGTGTAATTAGGACCGCTAGATCTTGATTGAATGGTGAATCTTGAATAAATTAACCTAAATTATGAAAAAAGAATAGTTAAACGTGACCAAACATGACATGTCATGTTTGGACACACCACGTGTGTCATGGCATGATTAACGTGTTCTGATTATTCACGTGCCATGACTATCCTTCCAAATTTGGTCACGGTACGGCATGACACGTGATCCAACTCACGGTACATATGTATATTCTTAGTAGTTGACATCTTTTTTCTCCTAACGAATCAACCATTCTTCTAAGCGGACTAGCGAATTAGACTGTGTTTTTTTTTTCTCTTTCTTTTATGCGAATCAGTCTGGACTGACTTTTTCTACGCAATTTTCTTTTATTAGACCGTAAATTAAATTCAGGGGTAGGCATTATATCTATTCAGGAGTAGGCACAAATATAAAATAAATAAATAAAAATTGAATTCAGAGGTAGACACTTGCCTACCCCTGACACCATTTGGGTCCGCCAGTGTGTATGTATTTACGGATATCCAATATCCAATATCCGATCCGATCTGTATCCGTATCCAAATACGAATATAATTTTACCACTATCCGATACGTATCCGATCCGTTTGCACCCCTACAAAAAATCCACCACCGACGCGGAATAATGAAAGATCCCAGGATTAAATTAAATCCTTAATCTTTGGATAACAACGAGAATAATGAGCCTATCAGGTCGTCTATCCCCTTCCAAATATGATTGGCATTTCACGTGGAATGACACAGTCCCCTCTGGCCCCACACCCCCTCCATATTCTACAAAAGTGGCCCACTTTTACCACTGTCAAACAAGCCTTACCGAACTAAAGAATTGCTTGAAGCCAATAAAATAATATAGGCAACAACGCTACGTGTCGCTTCTACGTCAAACTGGTTCGCTCCGTTTTAGTTTAAAATTGAGACGATGGAATTAATGAGTTTTCTTTTTGAGTGCAGAATAATGATTTTTTTCTTTTGGCGATTGGGAAGCGCAGTTCTTTGGTACTTGTGTGGGGTGCCTTTATTTTTCCCAGATGCCGTGTGCGGAGCCGCGTCAAAGCGCACAGACGCGGCGCCGTGTGAAGGAGGTTTCTTTTTGACATTTTAAGAATATCCCCGTCATCCGAATTGTAAATGCCTCTTTTTGCAAAGTGGACGATGTGACATTTATAGTTTTAATTAGTACTTGTTAATTTAATTATTTTAGTAATTTTTTTAATCACATTATAAATGATATGTGTTATAAATTTAATTAAATAAAATTTATGTAGATGTTTATTCTGTAATTTTAATATTAATTTTCAATTCATTAACTCACTACCCATTACTATTGGCATTTATTATTGTAATAGCTCTTCATTTACAATTTCTAGTCTATAAATAAAGACTTTGTAAACAGAGAAAATATACACAACAGTAGAGAATAAAATTCTATTATTCCTCTCTATATTTCTCTTATTATTTACTTTACTTTTGTTACAACTTCATTTAAATTTTATAATAATATGAATATTTTCATCTTTGTTGTGGTTATTTTTAACTTTAAAACTTCTTATTTTTTACAAATCAGCGAAATTAAAATTACAAATATAAAAATATTATGAATTAATGTCAGAAACATACTAAATTATTGATGTGATAAATAAAATTAAAATTTATAATTACATGAATGGAGATACTTTAATAGTTGATAGATCAGACTAACTCGCCAAACTCTATTCCATTCCAATTTTTTTTTCTTATTTCATTCTAATTAAAATACTTTATTATTTTCTTGTATTGGTTAAATCTAAAATTTTGAGTTTCAATTTTCTATTAATTATTTTTAAAATTGAACTATCTATTTGGGAGCGACTAACAGTCCCCTTCAAAAATCCCCTAAACGCCCCCTAGGTAGTTATTAACTACCTAAGAGAACACTAACTATCTGGAGCCACTAACTACTTGGCGGACCATCTATATTTGAAAAAATTTACAATTGTCGCGCACATATATGGATACTTATGCGTGCAAGTATTAATATATATTAAGTATTCATACCTAAGACATTAACTATTTAAAAAAAAACTAAACATCAACTTTCTTTTCTCTCTAATCACACACCCATTTTTTACGCGTTTTTAGAGGTGGATTTTTTTCTCCATTTAATCTCGTCATAATTTCTGACGATCTGTGACGAATTATGTGAATCTAAAACCACGAACGTTTTCTACGTAATTTTTCTTTCAAATGAAATCTATGATGAAGTATTTATCTCCAAAAATTTCAAGTATTCATTTCTAAAATGTCAAGTATCCATATCTAAAATGCAAGTATTCATACCTAAGATACTAAGTATTTCTAAAAAAACTGGACATTAGCTTTCTTTCATCTCTCATCACACATCCATATTTTACATGTTTTTAGAGGTGATTTTCTTCCTCTGTTTAATCTCGCCAATATTTCTGACGATCTGTGAGAAATTTTGCGAATCTAAAACCACGAACTTCTTCTACGTAATTTTCTCTTTCAAATAAGATCCATGATGAAATACTTTCGGGTTCTCCATCATTCAAGTATTCATATATCGTTGTCCAAGTATTCATATCTCTTCGAGTACCACGTAAAGCAAGTATTTATATCTCGTAATGCAAGTATTCATACCTAAGATACCTAACATATTTCTAAAAAAACTTAGTGCAAGTATGGATACCTATATGTGCAAGTATTCATATATAAAATATCAAGTATTCATACTTAAGATATCAAGTATTTCTAAAAAATATTAATATCTAAAATTTTAAGTATTCATACTTACGCATTGAAGTGTGAATTTAAATGTTGTAAAGTAATTTAAATCAGTTAATCTGTTTGGTGCTTGAACGTATTTATAAGTACTGAAAAAAATATGCATACTTATATCTCAAGTATGAACTATTGCATTGTAAAGTATATTTTAATTTTTTTTTCACAAATGACTCTAGTTGGCGCTTGATTGTATTAATATGAATATGAAAAGTATTGACATCTGTGTATTGATGTGTGAATATTTACATTGTAGAGTATTTTTGTATCAACATATTGTTAGCGAAACTTATTTTGTTTCAAATTTTTTTTTGATATTGATAGTATTAATATGTAATCCGGGAAGTATGCATACCTATACATTGACGTAGGAATATTTATATTGTAAAATATATTATAAAGTAATACTAATATGTAACAAATCAAGAAGATAACAAATCAAAATTTCATACAAATACTAAACACATTTAATCACATAACATTAAAAAACATCAACTAGAAACTCCATAACTATCATATACAAAATTTCATACAAATTTAACAAACTAAATTTACAAGTATATTTAAGCAAGTATTACTATATATGAGTTCAAGTATTGATACTTATGAGTTCAAATATTATTGTTCATGCATACAACTATCACTATCTATGAGTTGAAGTATTTTTAACTATGAGTCCAGGTATTCATATCTATCAGTTCAACTATTACTACCTACATTTTCAAGCAAGTTATCAAATGAAAATGTACAAGTTTATTAAAAACTAATTTTCATACCTCGGGACCAACTTCGTTCTCACAAAACAACAAGTTTTTGAAATATGATTGAAGTGTGCATATATATAACAACAAATATTCATACCTATATAAACTCCTATTGATATATAAGAAAGAAAAAAAATTCAACTACTTGAGAAACATACTAATGAAAAAAGACGCTAATCCAAACAAGAATTTTTCAAAAATACATCACTTGTGCTTATATCCAATTGAAAATAAAAGAGCCTGTAATCAAGCAACTAGAATAACAATAAATAAAAAAATAACCATAATGAAATAAAAAATAATTAACAGATTCCCATATTCAGATCCCCAATTCCCTCGGTGCCGAGGAGCTAAGAAACACAAATGCCCTGAAACGAACATTTAAAAGTGAAAAAAATGCAAATGCATAAACCTAAATTTAAACATACATAATTCACACAGGAGATCATGTACGATATACTTCTTATACAAGGAACTTCTCCCTGACATATCCGACATAAACATGACAATACTGCATTTGATCAAAAGACAATGGTGAGATCATAAACTTGCAAGCGATATATAGTGTTGAATATTACTGGTACAACCACTAGGTAAATAAGGTTACATAATGTTGAATATTATCGTGTACATGACTGGTACAGCCCCATAGCTTGTGTAACATTCCGAAAATTGAGTCGTTTTTATTTATGCTTTAAAAAAAAATCACAATAAAATATAATAAAAATTACATTTTTTTGTAGCATATTGAAAGTCTATCTTTGTAATAATCTATAAAGTTGAGAAGTTATATGAAAATTCCATATCTAATTAAATTATTTCAATAAGTTTCTTATATAACTGTTAGGTAAAATTGAGGCGGCGCTAGAAACCTCACTTTTATTCGCCATATTACCTAACAATTTCTATTAATGCACCGTTTCGGTTTACACTTTAACTATATATACAGAATAAAATATCAAAATTGATAGACTCGACTTCCTTCTCTCTGTTTTATATCCGACACACTTCACTTCGTTCTCAGTTAGATATCCGAGTAAAAACAAAAAAGGAAAAAGAAAGAAAGAGAATAGAAGAAATATTTTGTCAAGTTTTAGATATCAATTATCAATGTCCGATTTCAATTCCGACTACGTCACAGTGATTCTGAACTATCGTTACAATTTAATTTGAAATTCTAAAGATCTCGCTCTCAGGTAACCAGACTTATCTATAATCTGTGTTTTCATTTGTATGGTTTATTTGAATATTGGTATTGCATTTTGAATTATGATGGCATATTAGTTGGAAATTGATGTGTGATTGTAGCCTCCCACCGTTGGTTGGACTTCCCAGTGGGTTGGCAGTCTTCCAATGTTAGATATATTTCTCATTGGATTAGCGGATTAAGGAATTGTGTTATGAGTATGTGGGAATCGCCTGTGGCAGGGATTACACATGTGTGAATATGATGTGACTTGTTTTACGTATAACCTAAACCGACGTGCTATCGCCGGTTAAATATGCATGCATAATTTGATGTGTATTTATGTGGATTAATCCAATCTGTTTGAATGGTTGTTAAATTAACTAATTATAGATAAACGCGTCATTAAATAACCGGTTACTGAGCTTTGTAGCTGACTCTGTTTTGTTATTTTGTTTTCCTATTTGTTGGCAACGTAGGTTGACGGACCAAGAAAAAAAATGCAATGATGATATTATAATCACGCTCCGGATGATCAAAATCTGAAGTGTGACAGCTTGTTAAACATTCTGGTAAATGTGACTGGTATAGCCACCCAGAATATGAAGCTACCAAATGGTACCCTTCTCCAGGGTGCGCACCAAATGGATTTGGTGCGCTTCCCCAGTCTGCGTGGGTGATATCAATAGGAAAAAATTAATTTGGGTGGTATTGATTTAATTTGGATTTAATTGGGTGGTAATCAGAAAAATTTCGCGAGGACTAACAAGCGGGGGATGAAATCATCTATCTATTTTGCTAGTATGTTCAACACCCGACACATGCGATGAAGAGAAGGAACACAAATAATTGCTCCAACCCTAGAGCATTCGTTCAGTCTCTTCCCGCTTAAAGCCTTCTCTGATCAATGGTGATTGTTCTTAGTTTGCATATGCTCCTCCATAAAGTAAAGGACATGGTAGATGAATCTTACTGAGATGTGCTTTTGAGTTGCAAGGTTTAGACATGGAATAATCACTAATAAATTCTTAAATTTTGATCAATGGTTATTGTGCCCCATTTGCATAGAATAAGGGGCGATTTCATCAGTAACTCTGTAAAACAGGACTTGATAATTGTGAGAGCACATGTAAAATTGAACATATTAAATGTTGTGTCTTAGAAGGAGCATGTCAGTAAATCTTGTTCATACTGCTAGTTCTCTTTTTGGAAAAGCAATCTGATTTAATTAATGCGTGATGTTCTTCTCATCTAGTGCATTTGTAACCATTCTATTGAATTTTGCTTTTACCTTTGTAATATTTTGAAAGACCATTATGAGAAACGGTTTTTTTTTTTCGGTTATTTAAATAAGTGCTTTATCCTGTCAGAAGGGAGACCTGATTGGATACCTCTATCGTTTCATTGTTAATTATTTGGTTTTATGAATCAATGTTCTAATCAATATCACACAGAAAGGAAATAATAAAAATCGCAAAATTTTCAAATTTACTATTACGTAAGAAGAGATAAAGAAAGTACTTCAATTTAGAATGAAAAAAATAAGAAATTTAATTATTTTGATAGGAAAATAAAAAATTGGAGAATTACTTGAATATAAAAAATAAAAATAAAAAGATGACGAACTTTTTTTTTTTTATCACAGAATATATTTATCATGATTTAACGGGATGCGGTCACCGGCACTGTCATCTTACCCGCCCACAAAAAAGAGGGAATCCAGGCCGGTGGTTACAATATATTGTATAAATAATATATTCAAGGGCCAAAAAGTAAAAGTCACATCAAAAACTCGCCGGTGTATCGCCGGTCAACTAGAAACTGAGCAGCTGCTACCGGGATCGACTCACTCGCACAAATCCTACATAAAACAGTCTCCAAATCTCTGGCATATTCATGCTATCAGTGATTCAGATTTTCTCTTTTTCCTAAAATAAACCCGTGTTAAGTCTACTAGATGAACAGATTGAGAAGCCGTGGGGCCTGATCGTCAGTTGTAACTGACTCGCCGGAGTCCCCAGATGGAGTCGCCGGCCGCCTTCTTTTCTCTTCCCTTGGAATCAGACCCAGATTCAGATCACACACAGTTGGCGAGATCGGCTCCTCCTTAGGTACTGTCGTCGGTTTGCATCTCTTGGCAGTAGAGAAGGTTGACCAACCGCCGGTCTTGGTGTTTGTGTAGAGACCGCCGTGTTCATCAGGTGATACCCCACCTGTCAGTTCTGGTAGGGGTCTGAGAGTGCCGCCTCGAAGCACAGTCTCAACTGCCGCTTGGCAGAGGTGCCAGTTACCGGTCCAGAGTAGACCTACGGCACCATTTACCGGGTTGATAGTTCGACCGGCTGCTTCAAAGAGCAGAGACTGGAACAAAGCTGTTTGAAAAAACGAAACAGGAAATAAGAAAATTAGCCACTTTTTAGTAGAGAAGCTGATCTAGTTTTGTATCTGCATTTTAATTATACCCTGAAAGATTTTTTTTAGTAAATTTGAAGACCGTACGCAAACTAGATTCCTAGACCGACCTGAACAGTACAAAAAAATGACAAGAACATGTTTTAAAACAAACTTCGTTGGAACCTATTTAGGGTACAATAAACAGCTGGAAAGGTGAAGCCTTCAAACCATTAAAAGATGTCTTATTTCACACTAAAAAAAATCACAATATAGATGGTTTGGTCAAACAAAACGGGAATAACACCAACTTGATTTCAAATTCTGAATGTGAAATTTGAAGAATAAACGACCCGTACCAGGTCGTTGTGGATCTGGCACTGCCGAGATGAAAGAGAGTAAGCCGGCGCGACCAAAGAACTTGGCCACGAAAACAGTGGCATGACCCTGCGCCTCGGCGTTCTCTATCCACTGGAGGCACGGCCGGAGCACACACGAGTCACTGCACCCCTTTCTCAGCACTCGACAACCGTTGCAACTCATTCTAACAGTCGATCCTTTCTCTCATCCAACGCTGAAGAAACACTCTTTTCGAGATCTCGGTAGAGCTTCCTTTTCTCCCTTTGTTTTGAATTATTTTGATGGTGGTTTGGTTGTAGCTGGGAGTAGAATAGATGGTTAGCTAATTGCTGGAAGGAGAAAGGAAGCGGAGAGAGTGGGGGATATATAATGGGAAAGGAGGAGGAGACCTGACTTGGGTTGAGGTTAACCAGGGGGTTGGGTTAGATGTGGGTTGGGTTGGGTACTTGGGTTAGAAGGGAAATAAGTTCCAAGGTCGTGGGGGGAAGGGGAAGGACGGCTCCGTGTTTCCGCGGCTGGTCCCCCCTCCACCGTCCGATTCCTTTGGGTGCGTTTCAACCTTTTGATCCCTCTCGTTTCATTCACTGTCTTTTTCTCTCTCTTCTCTTTTGACTGGATTAGATCAGGAGGCGGTCCAGGGGTTCTTTGTGCCCATCCATTTTGTGGGCTTGAGATTTATTATGACGATATTTTTCTGAAAGAGAGGGACTGGTGATGTGATACTTTTTAGTTGGATCTATTATCTGTATTATTATTATTATTATGAGAACCATTGCATTTATTAAGAATTTAAGACTATTCTAATTGTAGCAGCCACAGAAGAAAATATTTATTACAACATTGGTTCGCTGAAACCGGTGCTTTATTGAGACAGCAAAGAAAATACATTTTAAAGGTGAATTTGCAATCATGCATCGTATTTATATGTATAATTATTCGTAAAAAAAATTTAATTTTGAAGTTGCTACAGATGATCTATAGTATAAATAGACGTGTCAGTTGAGATTTCCATTAGTTGGTGGATGATACGTTGTTTGATTAAACTGCTTAGCAAACTCCTTTGTAGACATTATTCTTTTTTGGCTAAATATACTTAGTAACATAGCTATCTGATGTTGACATGGAAAATCAATGTTAATAATAGAATGTAACAGGTAAAAGAAAATAGACATGAACTAAGATGAAACTTTTAAATTCAAGCATATTTGTAAGTGGGAAAAAAATCCAGAATATAGTGTAAAACAATATAATAATAATTTCGCTCGTTCGAAAAAAAGAGGGTCCATAATATTTTTTGGTTGAAAAAAGATGAATATTTCTACATTTAAAGAGTCAATTATGTACGAATCTAAAAACGAAAAAAAAATCAATTTTACATGGAATGAGAAGTTGATGAGAAGTGATAATATATCTCTTGAATTATCTTGATGGAGGAATAGAATATTGATTTATATTCAGATGCATTACATCTCTCGAAATTATAATTACAACAATTATATTTTCTACCAACAGGAATTTTTTTTTGCAACTAGCTCGTTTGTTTTCTTTCCGATTTTGGATTTTAGTTATAAAGATCTGTATTTGCCTCGTTGTGTGTTTGTTTCTTGTTCGATGTTCACGTTTGAGGCCAAAATATGGAAATATTTATTTACAACGACTGAAAACTACATTGAAAGTTTTGATTGGTGATTGTCCATTTAATTGTGAAATTTTATAGATATAGACAGTCTATTTCGAATTTTATATATATATATATTTAAATAATCTACAGTTTTTTGTTTGAAATTTATGAAGTAAAATTTTGTTAATTTAACTAATAGCTCAAAAAATTTAAATTATTTTTAACATGTTTTTATGTTCATAATCCAATAAACACAGTATAATAAGAGACTAATGATTCTTTTTTACCATAAAGTTATGTTCGATTGTAAAATAAGATGTGAAATAAAATCTTTCACATTTAAGTTGTTAAATGACAAATAAAATAGAAAAAGTAAGATAAAATAACGACGATATAAGTAAAAGTGTAAAACTATCTCTTCAGAGTTCAGACAAATTAATTTATTCTACATTTATTTTATTTATAGAATCACTGTCATGTTATATGTTATATGGTCATATACGGATATTCACTTCTAATATCTTACACATTCAAACGAATTAATTTAAATTATGAAATATGCAACCGAACGATATATAAATCCAAAAAAGATAAGATGAAGTAAATAATTTAATTCTAGAACCATACAATGAACTGTAGTCGGAGACAAATCCGAACCTTCACGTAAATAAATGATCCCGCAATTTTTTAAAATATTTTTGAGCCGTCCAAGTGACCGCTCGGCGAACTTTTTTATATTTGTAAAGCAGAAGCTCCAAAACCGCATTATTCAAGAGTTTTGATTCTCTCGGAAAACCACAAATTTATGGAACATATCATGCCATTTTTTTCCTGAAAATGTGCCTCGCCAAAATTTACATCTCAAGTCACCATCAAGACCTATTTTTAATTAGATATTGACTTATTTGGTTTTATGTGACATATCATGACATGTCATTTGGCATTTGCTGAGTCAGTGGGTCCACAAGCTTTTCCAGTGACAGCTAAATAATTATTTTTTTTGGTTGATGTATCAGAGTGTAATTTTAAATTTTTTATTTTTAAATTTGAGAAATCTATTTATGAATCTTAAATTTGAAGTTATATTGGTTGACGTATAACTTCTAGGGGTGTAAACGGAGCGGATTCGGAGCGGATAATGCTAATATCAAATCCGTATCTGCCTTTCAATGAGCGGATACGGATACGGATAGTAAACGGATATCAAAATTTAAAACCATATCCGCCTTAAACGGATACGGATACGGGGCGGATAATTTATGGATACGGATTCGAATACGAATATAGAACGGATAATTGTCGGATATTGAGTTATATGAACTTTAAGATATAATTAATAATTAATAAAATTTAAATATGAAAATAAATGAATAATTGTAAGTTGATGGAGATATTAATTTGGAAAGATGGGAGATATATGATATTCATTCCATTGATATAATATATAAACAAAATAAAAAAGTAGTAACAAAAGATAGTGTGGTGTAGTGGTTTGTAACTTGGTTGCTTAGACTCTCACCTCACATTACATGGATTCAAATTTCCTTGAAGGCAAAATAATTTCTTTTAATTAGTGGGTCTGAAAAAATTTATTGGGTTCCGGATAATCCGGATATCCGCTCCGTTTAGGTTTTACTATCCGTATCCGTATCCGTATCCGTATCCGGATCTTCTGTGGATAATTGATAATTATCCGTATCCATATCCGTTTAGATCCGGATACGGATTATATGCGGATTCGGAGCAGATATCCGCATCCGTTTACAGCCCTAATAACTTCCAATAGTAATAATTTTGTATATTAATTTTAACTTTTTTAGGCTGACATACAGGCCTTTTTTTTGTAAGTATTGTAATCTCAAATTTAGTATTATACCTCCTACGGGATAATGCAAAGAAAAGTAAAAAAAAAAAAAAAAAATCTATTTATCATTCAGCATTGATAAACAAAATTTGGTAACCATATTGCTTAATTCATAAAAGTGTTAGTTGCGCCCATTTAATTGAAAAATCCATACGTTTATATAATTTTTAGTAAGATTTTTTAATGAAATTGATTGTTAGATAGAAGATTGTCTCTACATCTGGAACCCTACAAAGTACAAACCATGGCATCGCTATCAAACTCTTCCAAAATTTTGCAACAATTTTGGATTTAACTACTAATCTAAACTAAAGCGACTTCTTACCTATTGCTTTAATCATAATTATCACAAAAACACATCATATATAATAGCATTTAATGCAAACTACTCGAAGCTGCATAAACAATATAGAATTTGATTTTTAAAGCATATCTCTCACTATAGTGACAACTTATGTTCGGCCAAACACTGTGCGCGTGAGGAAAAAAAATTCACTCAGATTTCGTGAATTTCAGCCCACGCGCACAGTGTTTCGGCCATTCAAAAATGTTCATTCCCGTTCCCTTTAGACGGCTGAACAGGTCCTTAATGATTTGGAAAAGGTTCGACGGGATCAAAAATTCATAGTTCAGAAATAATTTGAGTATACATTGAAATTATATTTGAGAGCAAAATTCCCACATAGAGCAAAAAATAATAATTCGCGAATAATTCGTAAAATCCGTAAATAAAATGAGAAAAATTAGGAAAACCGAATAATATGCAAATTGATTCGTCAACAGCTTAAATCTGAATTATTCGCAAATAATTCGCGAATTATATTACTATGCTCTCACTGCATAAAGAATTTAAGGTGAATGACGGAACCATATTAAATTCGAACTGTTTAATTTAAATTTGTTTTAATTCTAAAATAGATTCTTATATTTTATACATGCATTAAATACTTTTGGTTCACCGCTGACTAATCTGATGCAGTCAGATATCGCAGACAATATGAACTCCAATTCACATCCAAGTCGGTACCAAACAGTAGGATTTATAAATCTAGTCATTCTTTAATCTGATACGAATCTCAAAACAAACTTTTTATATTTATGATAGACACTGAATTCCAATTGCTCGACTGAAATTATATCACATTTATGTGTAAATCGATGCGGTTACCGAGGAGGATACTGACTCTCTTGCTGGGTGTACAAACAAACTTATGACTTGTAACTCGTTCGGAATCAATTCGGATTCAACTCGCCAACAACTCGGTTGTCTCACAAGTTGAATCGAAGTTGCCTCCAACTCGGTTCGGAATCAACTCGGTTGATTCATTGACTTGGTAAACTATGCAATGTTTTGTTAGACTTTGTACTATTTAATTATGTATTTGCCACTATTTTATTATGTAAAGTTTTAAATTGTGTATTATTTTGATAAACTATATATTATTTATTTTGTTAAACTTTGTTTTGATAATTTTTAATTTAATAAATTATGTACTATCTACGAGTAACGAGTCGACTCGAGTTGAATCTCTATGTTGAAGTTTCTGACTCGAAACTGAATTAACAACCTGAATTCAACTCGGC
Organism: Carex littledalei; assembly: GCA_011114355.1. NCBI lineage: Eukaryota > Viridiplantae > Streptophyta > Magnoliopsida > Poales > Cyperaceae > Carex > Carex littledalei. The sequence goes on along the minus strand of CM022101.1, from coordinate 1,817,794 downwards.
TCATGAGTTCACAAATTGAATCCAAGATACGACTCAGATTCAACTCAGCTGATGAGCAGCCCTACTCCTGCACATATGCAGGCCTGCATGTGTTGATATTACCTACCTCAGTCAGTAATAAATCTTTGCAAAATAGAACTTATTCAAATATAAACACGTCATTGAAAATTGTGAAGGGCTTAGCCTATCTACATCTGTATTAGATTCTCTTTATTTTAACATTTTAGTATTTACAATTCTTTCTTACCAGACACAAAATAGCTATTTGACTTTAGAAATAAAAAAAAAATTCTACCTACCCTCAAATTATAATAATAAATGTGTTTTTGACTAAAATTATAAAAACAAGTGTTACTATAACACAAAATAGAGAGCTGGCCTAATAGAATCTACTTTATTATTATATGGATATGCGCACCCTGATTTTTTTTTTCCTTCCTGGATACCGGAAGCCGGTAGCAAATTTAATAAGCATTTTACCCATAATTTTTTAAAAGTATGCTTCTAGAATAAATCTAAGATATCGTGTCGCTGTAATCCGAAATTTTTATTTATAGCACAGCTTAAAAAAAAAAATTAAAAAACTACTATTTTTGAAAATTTCGAAATGTACCATGGCTGCACTGGCATTGTGTGGCCCCTATTACTAGGGACTGCATAATACTGATGCAGACCCTGAAATGGAGCCGCACAATGCCGGAGCGGTCCCATGGCTACACAATGCCCCTATGGTCCCTTTTTTTTATAATTCCATCCAGGAGAGAGAAATTCATTTCACACCACCCATTCTCTCTCCTGGATAACATCATCTGATCTGGAATTTTTTTTTTCTCTTCTTTTCATTTTTTAAATTTTCAGTAAGTTAATGATTAATTTAGTTAATTTTTAATTTTAGGTTTCTTGTGTATTGGATTGAAATGGCTCTTATGGTATCCATTTATACTGGTGGAGATGTTTTAACAGGTCCTAATGGGGTTTATTATAGTATCAGACCTGTTATTGTGATTCCGATATTACCGGATACTGATTATGTGGGGCTTAAATCGAGTATATGTCAAGAGTTTGGGATTGGATCAGGGTCAGTATGACCTTAAAATTGAGGCCAAAATTAGCATGCCGACTAGTTCAGCACAAACCTGGTTCCACTCTTTCCAATTCAGAATGAGGGAGTCTGGCAGGTATTGTACAACCAAACCATGAGTTTTTCTGGGGGTGCATACAAGATAATTGACCAATATGTGGAGGTTACCAGAGCCCGGCGTACCAATCCAGTTATGAGGTTAATCCAGGGTCGTAGTCGGGGTAACTCATCCGGCTCTCAATGACACATCAGGGTCGTAGTCGGGGTAACCCAGTTATGGATCGCGGGTTTCAGCACCCGATTTCGGCTTTCAATGACACATCAGGGTTTCAGCACTCGACATTAAAAAAATCTGACTTCTTCATTATTTTTAAGTCCGATACTATGAAGACGCTTGGGGGGTTTGGCAACTATAACGAGTTCGAGGTAACCTCTACACAAGAGAGAGTTCACGCTTTCATACCTGACGATTCTGGCCGGTTTACCAAAGCCAATTTCAAATACACGGTGATAATCAGGGATGATCACACGGTGGAATGCACATGCCAGAAGCCTCAATTGGACATAATATTGTGTTCTCATGTTCTGTCCGTGTGCCGTCTCTGAGGCATCGATCCTAGCATCTTTGTAAGTCACTCCTATCACATCCAGACACTGATCAACACATTGAGGGCTGAATGGCATGTGTATGAAAATCAGTCGGAATGGCCTGAAAACGAGGGCTCTGTCCTTGTTCCAAAGGATAAAAATATTTATTTAGGTAGAAAACGACACAACATGATTCCGATGTGGTTGGACTTACTAAATAAGAGGAGAAGAGGCCACTAAGCCAACTGAGATACACAAGAAAGACAAAACAGAGCTGCTCAAGATGCACGAGGTAGTTAATTTTTTTTACTAATTAATTTCAACTTTTAATAAAATATTGAAACAATCAGATTTAACAGTCACTATTTCAAAATTTGTAGGTTGAGAGTCTATCAATGGATTGGATGTTTATTTAGTTTTAATTGTATTTATAAGAACATTGTTTATTTTCGGTTTATTAGACGTATTTTTAATGTACTTGTGAGAACATTAGCATATATTGTTCTATTGTATGCTTCTTTATGGCTTCTTTATATTTATTATTAATGATTCTTTATATTTGATCAGACAAACGAACAAAAATTTCAGATTAAACGACATTTAAAACAAAAACAATTAAACAACTTTAAAAACAAAACCCTAACAAAACAAATAAACATTTCTGATAAAAAAAAATTGGGGCCCGCTCCGGCATTGTGCGGCCCCATTTCAGGGTCCGCATCGGCATTATGCGGTCCCCAGTAAAAGAGGCCACACAATGCCAGTGCGGCCATGGTATATTTCGAAATTTCCAAAAACAGTGATTTTTTGTTTTATTTTTTTTTAAGCTGTGCTATAAATAAAAATTTCGGTGATGTAACATAGTTTTTTATGTAAAGTCTATAAATATATATAAAAATATTAACAATGTTATTTTGACTTCACACAGTTTGTAAATTATATATTTTTCTTTCTCTTTTGACAGTGCACTGCATATAACAAAAACAATATTGTCAATATATTTATCTATCTGCAATACTAATGGTAAGCTGTAATTAAGGATGAACGATCGGTTTTTAAAACCGTATTAAGTGATGTGCCTCGTCAATTTATTCTACAGTTGCATAATTTGCTATCTTCTATCTTCTATTATCTGAATCTTTTTACTACAGTGTTCCACTTATTGATAAATATAGAAAATAATTAGTATTACATACAAAATTGACTATTATGAATTTACTATGTCTTTTTTTTATATATAATAACGAAGAACATCATAAAAGAATTTACCAAAGAAACACAGGAAGCGATTTCAGATTCTATATTTTAACCTCTGTCATGTACAGCATCACCGTAATGCGATTATTTATTATGAATCTTGTTTGTTTATTTGATTCCACGTTTAAGTAAACACCATAACATAACATTTGTGTCTTAAAAAAAAAAAAAATCGATTCTGAGTACAAGAAATTGGATGGATCCAGGAAATCAAACCAAATGATCTCATGCCGAACAGCTAATATGCTTTATTTGGATAACCATTAAAATCCTGTGGGATACGAATCTGGTCCCCTATTAAAATACTCCTGTTGATTGTTCAATCTCTAATTCAACTGGTCTGAAAAATTCCACTACCTTTTCTTTCTTTCTTTCGTTTTTTTTTTGTCATCTTTAAAGTTCTTTATCCAGAGATTTCTTGAAATGGCAAGAATATAATATTTTGTTGCCAAAATTAACATTTGATCTTGAAGATTTGAACTTGTGTTATTCTTTTATGCATAAACTGATTAAGGACGGGATACATACTGTAAGGTTTATCTTAATAACGAATATTTAATTATTAATACTAAAATAAAAAAAACAATTGTTTGTTATTTAAATATATCATGTATAAAATTTGGTGTAATTTACGAATATGTTTGATATTATATCAATAAAACTTATATTTTAAGGTTTCAAATTGCTACATAAATAATAAATTGATTACTAAATTTTCATCAAATTTGTGTACATATTTTTAAAATACATGTTTACATTTAACATTTTTTATGATTTTTTAATTTATTATCACAATTGTTAAAATAAATTTCTGATAAACAAAATTTACTTTCTAAACCGATCGAGAACATTCTTTTATTCTTTTTGCAAGAATCTAATTATCTGCTCCCGTCCCGATTCGCATTTACAACTTAACGAGTCAATTTGTGCATATCTGAGTTTATTTGACCTTGGAGAAATTCTCCATTTAAAAGCGGTCAAATAATCAAATTCCATTCCCAGCCAATTAGCACCATGATTCCACGGAAATAAAATAATATCCAAACCAAATCAGATGTGACGAGGAGAGCGGTACGATATGATTTGTGAGAGGTGAGAGGTGGAGAAAAAGGGTGGTGTCATGATAAGAGAGATACTACGGGGGACAACAATATATTCTCTTAGAACAAGTTGGAGGCCTCAGAATTGGATGGAGGACAGAGAGAGGTTCTTGGCACCAATAATTGCACTTGAAATCGCAGTGCCACTTGATGATGGATGGAATCACAATCACCAGTTCGCCAGCTGATTAAAATTGGAGATGGAAGCAGTGGGTTTTATTCGCCGAAAAGGATTGGCGATTTCGAGTCTCTACACACCTCCCCATTCTTTCCTTCCCTCCGTCGCTTTCAAACCTATCTCTTTTGTCACTAGCCCCCATTTTTGGTCTCCTCTGTTATAGCCTCCTTTCGGTATTGTTTATTGCCTTTGTGTGGTTGCTTTTTGTAAAACAAACACCACAGTTTCTTTCAGTTTTACCTAACCTGTGCTTGATTTATCCAAAGTAAAATTTAGGAGGCCAATATGAACCTTTTCATCTTAATTAATTAAACGGTTAAAATTGAATAAATGTTAATTTACATCCCCTCGTTTTTCTGTATTTGTATTTCACGCAATAAATGCCTTTTCTTTTGTATTTAACGCAATGACAGAGAAAGAGAAAAACCTTTCAAAGCAAGAAGGAGAAGAGTCGCTCATTACAGATTACATAGGCGGGCATGGGCCCATGGGCCTATGTCATAGCTCAGCGTCAGCGATCACATGACGTGATATAACAACTCTTCAATATTAGCAAAGTATTGCAGGAACAATGTCATTGGAAAAAATACATAAATTTCTAGATTCTACTTTACCTTTTTATTCTGTTCTGATAAAAAAAATTATTTACAATAAGCTTCTGGGCTGTGAGCTGTGCATGCGAGACATTGGTGGTGGCTGCTCCGGCCAGCACGGCCTTGATTCCGGCCGGCAACGAATCAAAATCTCGATCCTTGCAAATTTCTCGTAAGTCTGCTCGTGACATTGGGATGAGATCGTCACCATCTGAGTCTATGAATTGTGACTCGGATTGTGCATGGGAATTAGCTAGCAGAGGAGACTTGAATTTTATTGCCGGCTTAGCGATATCTCCCGCCTTGTACAACGGTGCATGTAGCCATGTTCTAGGTCTGACATCAGCCACCAATAACAACCCACCGAACATGTATACTACCTGATGTGGTATGCATGCAAGATCATGTGTTGCCACCACAATCGTCCATCTCGAAAGGTCGTCAGCTTCACATACTTGCTCAATGGAACCCAAGTAAGTGCCAAAGCTACTTGCCGCTCGAAGGACTTCCTTCTCACGATACAAGTGCATTGGAATTCCCACGAGATCCAAAAGGACCTTGAATTCCGGTATGCGAATCGTAGCCTCATCCAAGGGACTCCAAGTAGAGATGGAAAACCCCTTTCTCCAAACTTCATTCGGCAAGGCACTCTTAAGGGCAAATTTGCAAAACCCCTTTCTACAAAAGTATCAGGAGCTACCCCCTTAGGAAGTTGTATGAGAAATTTCATATTGGCCATAGCTCCAACTGAAATTTCCTCAAGCTTAACCAAGCCACTCTTAAGGGCAAATTGAGTGACCTGATCCACTGAGACCGGAGTTTCGTCGGGCTATGCGGAGAGATGTAGAGCGCTGTAGGTGTTGGGGACCTTGGAGAGATAGGTGGAGTAGAGGTTTGTGTTGGAGAAGTGCTCCTTCGTCCCTCCTGAGAGACAGGAAGAGGTATGTTGCGTTTCGCTATCTCCACGTAAGAAGGCCGGTATGGTGCGTATGGTCTAAGCAAGCGGCTTCTCAGCCGAGCCCTGCCGCCAGTTAGCAGGGAAGTCCACTCTCCTTCCGTCATGTTGCCTCCTGGTCGCCTTCACATTCTACAAAATTACTGCTCTATGACAATGTTAAGTATATGAAGCATGTAATATTTCATTCCCATCAAATTTGAAGCGTTCAAAATACCATTAGCAGAACCAAACAAATTCCTTTAATTTGACGTCTACCGAGCAAATCATTATTTTTTCTTATTGTTGAGTTATGTGATTTCTATTTCTCTCAAGGATTTCAAAAAGATGTCTGTTTTCCTAGTTTCAAGTCGGTTTGACTAGTCTAAACGCGTGTAAATTTATAAATTCTAATTTATTCGTTAAGGATCTGGATTCCTTAAGGGACAGACGTGCTTTGATCAGAGGGCCCACACAAGAGTATAATGGGAAAAAATATATTTTGATAATGGATAAAAAAGAAAGAATTTTAAGAGTTAAGAACAAATTAGATATATTCAAGAATTGAAGGGTAAATAAGAAATTAAAGAACTCTTTGAGATTGGAGGGTACGAGAGAAATCCTAGTATAAATCGATGCTCCTTTGGGTATAAATTGCTCTAGTACCGAACCAGCACGCAGGTTATTCAAATTCAAACAGGCATACGAACGGACCGGATTTACAATAAGCTTCTGATTTAAAAGTGTGATATCGTCACACAATATACGATTCTAGTCCTTATAAAAAAAGGCTTCAGGAGTTATTGTACTGGGCTTAAAACTACTGGCCTGTGCGCAGGTTCGTTACTAGAGCAATTTATACCGATAGGAGCAGCGATTTGTACTAAACATTTCAACTATTTATAGTGCACCGTCGTTGCTTATATACGCTAACATTTTTTAAATAGTTAATAACTAATTATAAATTAAGCGCATTCTGGTTGATGAGTCACGCCGTGACTTTGGTCTTGTACCGTGCCGTACAACCAAGTAAATTTTTCACGTGCCGTATCATGCCGTGATCAAAATGTCAAGAGATAGTCACGGCACGCAAATGGTCACGCCACGTGAGTCATGCCGTGCCAAAACATGCCGTGATCAAACGTGACTTGTGTGACTCACGTGACCATTTGATCATAATTTAGGTTAGTTTATTTAAAATTCATCATTTGATCAATATCTAATGGTCCTAATTACACGTGAGTCGCGTGACCACGTGTCGTGCCGTGATTAGATCTTTCACGTACCATGCCATGCCGTACCAAAGTTTCAAACGATGATCACGGCACTCGAATGGTCACAGCACGGGACACGTGAATCACGGCACGTAATTGACACGCGTACCGTGCCGTTCCGTGTTGTAACCGTGCCGTTCCGTAATGGAGGCGGCTCCGCCGTGCCATTTTTCCCAATATAGTCGTCAAGGATTATTGATTTATCTCAATATAAAATATATCTAGCGATCTAAATATATTAATTTAAGTATAAAATTAAAAAATTCACACTTTTGACACTAATAAATTTACGGCGGTAGTAAATTAGAAAAAACGCGATTTATGGGCCTATAACTAGTTATAAGGCCTAAGGGGGCTAAGGCCCAAGACTGTTTGTTGATAATTCTGTACGCAGTGCTCGTTCGTATAATAAATCGTATCATGTTAAACCGAGTCCAGATCCTCTCCGGATCGTCCGATCAGAATTGGCCAATGCATGAAACTCTATTGACATTCGTGCTAAAAATAACGAACGGACCGGATTCAAATTTAGCTGATATGAATTCATGTTAAACCCGGTTCAAGGCTTCCCTCTCTCTTTCTTAGCAGAAGTTTTCCCTCTCTTCCCAATCCCCTCTTTCGACCTCGCGAGAGATGGTAGGAAAAGAAGAAGGGAGAAAGAAAAAGATAGAAAGAATGCCGAGAGGCGAAGTGAAGACGCAATCGACGCTGATCAGGTTCACCGCCATGAAGCAACTGGGGAAGCGCAAGCCTGACGAGCGCCGCCCCTTCCTCGCCTCCCACTATCGCGACCTCGGCGGCGCCGATCGTCGTCGCTCCGAAACCCTTCGTGAAATAAAAAATATGGTATTACCTCCTTTTCTTGTTTTTCCTTTTTCCTCAAAAATTTCTTGTTTTTCTTGTTTTGATTTCTTCCCAATTTCATCTGGGCGAATTATTAATTTACAATAGGAATCGACTGATTATCATAGGACCACGATTATTACTATCGTATTATTTTAGTACATCTTGCTCCTTTCTTGTTAATTTCTTGTTTTTCCTTTTTCCTCAAAAATTTCTTGTTTTTCTTGTTTTGATTTCTTCCCAATTTCATCTGGGCGAATTATTAATTTACAATTGGAATCGACTGATTATCATAGGACCACGATTATTACTATCGTATTATTTTAGTACATCTTGCTCCTTTCTTGTTAATTTCTTGTTTTTCTCTTTTTTGATCTCGTTCCTTTAAATTTTACATCAAGGCTCGCCGAGAAGAAATGCCGGAGCTGCGAGAGCTTAAAAGAAGTATACAGGCAGGTTGCAGCAATGAGAATTATGAGAGGCGAAGTGAAGGCACAAATCCGAGAGGCGAAGTGAAGGCGCAATCGACACTGACAAGGTTCACCGCCATGAAACAAACGGAGAAGTGCAAGCGTGACGAACGCTGCCCCTTCTTCGCCTCCCACTTACATGACCTCACCGGCATTGATCGTCGGCGCTCCGAAATCCTTCGTGAAATCAGCAATATGGTATTACTTTAGTACATCTTGCTCTTTTTCTTGTTAATTTCTTGTTTTTCTTTTTTTCCTCAAAAGTTTCTTGTTTTTCTTTGTTTTGATTGCTTCCCAATTTCATCTCGGCGAATTATTAATTTACTGTCTACAAATTTCATAAAAATTCTGGATTCTTCTGACATATGATCTACTAATCTGATCAGAGAATCAACTAGTTATCATAGGACCAGACTCTGTTTCTACAGAATAATCTGCAAATTATTAATTTACAATAGGAATCGACTGATTATCATAGGACCACAATTATTACTATGGTATTATTTTTGTACATCTTGCTCCTTCCTTGTTAATTTCTTGTTTTTCTTTTTTTAAATTTGACATCAAGGCTCGCCGAGAAGAAACACCGGAGCTGTGTGAGCTTAACAGAAGCATACAGGCAGGTCGCAGCATTGAGGATTATGAGAAACTCGATCGTATAGCAGAAGGATCATATGGTGTCGTGTATCGTGCGAGGGATAAGAAAAGTGGCGAGGTGGTCGCGGTGAAAAAACTGAAAATGGAAAGGGAAAAGGGAGGTGGTTTTCCCGTGATATCTCTTAGAGAGATAAACATCCTTCTATCTATTCGCCACCCCTCAATTGTGGATATGAAGGAGGTAGTCATGGGGAGCACCATGGATAGTATTTTTATAGTAATGGAGTTTATGGAGAACGATCTGAAGAGAGCCATGGAAACCTACAAGCAGCCTTTCAGCGAGAGTGAGACTAAACAGTTGATGCTTCAGTTGTTGGAAGGCCTCATGTACTTACATAAGAATTGGATTATCCACAGGTAACTTTTCTATTTTTGCCCATTTCTTCTTCAAGATATTTAGGTATTAAATTTATTCTGTGTATATAATGGTTGCTTTTGTACTGACAGGGATCTGAAGACTTCAAATTTGCTGCTAAATAACAGCGGTGAGCTCAAAATTTGTGATTTTGGGCTAGCACGTCATTATGAGAGCCCATTGAAACCGTATACACCATGGGTAGTGACTTTGTGGTACAGGTAAGCATTTTAACCGCATTTTAGTTCCTAATTTTTTTTTTCTTAATTTTTGTAATTTTCTTGCTCTTTGCTATGTGCCTTTTGTTGTCCTTTGACATTGGGTCTCTGTATTGTGGTTAATGCAGGGCACCGGAGCTTCTGCTCGGAGCGAAGGAGTACTCATCGGCTATTGATATGTGGTCTGTGGGCTGTATTTTTGCCGAGCTGCTGGCCAAAGAGCCCTTGTTTAAAGAACGGAATGAAACAGAACAGCTCAATTCGGTACTAACATTGGAAATAGAATTTTATTACTGGCTCTTATATTCTGTTATCTAATCATCTTGTTCCTGATTGTTTATTTCTATGTTTCAGATTTTTGAAACCCTAGGCGCCCCGGATGAGAACACCTGGCCTGGTTACGAAAACTTACCTGGTGCAAAATTGGTTTTTACGAAACAAAAGTAAGCCTGACTCCACTTTGTCTGAATCATCTTGATCTCTTGGTCTTTCAAATTTAAATTAATATCTTTAGTTGCTTATTCTTATTCTCAGGTATAACTTGCTGCGGGACAAGTTCCCACCATCTGTGTTGTCGAAGTCTGGATATGACCTGCTTAGTAAGCTGCTCGATTATGATCCACAAAAGGTAGGCACTGTCATTGGTTTTAATTTCTCCACTTTTCGGGGATGTTCTAATATTGACAGTCTTTAATAATTTCTTTTTGTTTTACATGCTTCAGCGCATAACAGCAGAGGATGCTCTTAGACACCCTTGGTTTAGTGATACGTCTCCTGCCCACAATGACATGGGTCTCTATTTTTCATGCAGGAATTTAAGACGTAGAGGATTCTATTTATTTTACTGACTCTTGTGGAGATGCCTGAATAGGATAAGGATTTTCTAACCGCAGAATCAGTTTCTCTCTAGTCTAGTCTGCTTCTTTCATAATTGTAAAGTAGACTTGATAAAAACTGATCCTGCGGTTAATGCAGAGCACGGGAGCTTCTGCTGGGAGAAAAGGAGTACTCATCGGCTATTGATGTGGTCTCGGTGCTGTAATTTCGTAAAAGTAAGGTGTGGAATATTCAGGTTTTATTGGCACAAGCTGTTGCTGCCTCTTTGCTTGCTGCAAGCAAAGTTTCTGGTCATATAATGTCAGATTTCTTTTCATATTTAATTTTTCTTTTGGATGCTTTTTTTGACCATTTTTTGGATTGCAAGATTCTGATTGGCTGGAGCGGATAGGATGAAATGTGCTTGGTTCAGTTCCTGACTGAACGTATGGCAGATCCTTTCGTAATTAATCACACAGGTAATGCAACAATCCCAGTAGCTAATCACTTTGGTAGTTGGGTTTACCTCTTTTGTAGTCTGAAATTAATTACCATGATATATGTTGTAGCTGATGAAGTCAATATGACCCATTGACTTCTGGGATGGGTGTGAGTTGAAAAGTAGAGAATAATGTGACTTTATGACTTAATGGTTCTATTTAGTGAGAAGTACGTAGTGCCTTGACAATTGAATATCCAACGACATTTCATATCTCTGTATATGCTCGGTAATATATAATGAGCAGATTATTTGTATCTTGAAAATTGAGAATAAAATACAGGATTCCATTCGTAGTATTATGGAAGTAGGATATGGTTGAACAAACTCATATAGCTAGCTGTGGATTCTTCATAGTAAAGATGCGCCCCAATATCTTCACAAATAGTGAAGTGTTTCAATTTTGCTTCTTGAATGGTTTCCATGAAAGCTCGTTTGTTAGTGCTCTCTCTCTCTCTCTCTCTGGCTGTTTGTCTGTCTCTCCCCTTTATTCGCAGGCAAAGGATGTTTCAGAACCTGATATCAGGATGAAAATTCAGTTCACGTACCTTTTCTTGCAACTCTTTTAGAAGTTTGATTTATTTTTTTGTAAGTTCTATTCTTGTATCCATAAGTTCTATTAATGTACTTGATTTTATTATTATTTTTCTGTGATGTGTTTTGTTGTTTCACGTGTCAATTGCAAGACGAGCATTTACAAGATTTGTTCCTTTACATCTGTACCAGGGTCCTGTTGGTCCATCGACAGCTAAATCGCAAGGAAGTCTGCACTTTTCATGCTTTTCAGCTAGTTCGTATTATTTTTTTCTGTTCTATGTGGTGCTTGTATTATTATTTCTTTCGTTTTCAATGCAGCTTGTTCTTCCCGCTTGGAAGAATATCACCCATGATGTTTAGTGGTCTGGTATCTCTGGTCTTCTGTGGCTCCATAATATACAACAACAAGAATTTGGTCACATCATGCTCCTAAAGGAATATGTATGGGCTGCTGTGGCGCCGTATGTTGATATCGTCAATTACTTCCTGTCTCTTCTAACACTGTTTCGGGCATCAGACTCATGTGTCCTAAATACAAATTAAAGCACTGTTGTTAAAACTATAGAGCAGTTACTTGATGTACTGAATCCCTGAGCTTGTACTCTAAAGCACTGTTTGATTGAATTAATAATTGACAGCAATTGCAAATTAAGAAAGCGATTTCTTCATTGTGCATTTCTTAAGGAAGCCATGGGAAACCTGAATCTAACCATAATAGGTTGGCTGTCTTATTTCTTGGGCGCAGCATGGAACATCTGGAAGCAAAGAAATGCAAGGATTTTTAGATGGACCTTGCTTCCACCTGAGATTCTGGCTGGAAGAGTGCAGCAGGAGTGCGAATTATGGTTGAGGTTAGGAAGAAAAGAGATAGAAGTGAATAGGAAGTCACTTGTAATTTATGGAGTTAATAGGATTGTAGTTCTGAATTTGCGGTGTATGATGTAATGAACATTTAATTTTATGCAAACACCTTGCAGCATCCGCCAGGTGTCCAAAAAAAAAAAACATAATAGGTTATGACCAATGAATAGAAGCATAAATTTGTATGCTTTTTTTTTATTTTGTTAAAGATAGTATGCTTTAATTCAGTTGAAAGATTGGAATATATTTATTTATCACACTTGCCTCTCTGTGCATTAATCTTCGATTCTTCATCAATATATACATAGCATTAACACTACTTTTAACACTTAAAATTTATACTCCTTAATCCTTAAGGTGTGGTAATTGTACAAGAATGCTATGATAATAATCAGTTGTATAACCAAGAACACACAAAAACTGGGGGGGGGGGGGGGAATCTCTCTATACGGAGAGGACTGTTGCTGAGAATATAACATGATGGTGTGACTGGTGAGGTTTTACCGAGAGATCTTTGTCTGGCGTTTCAAAACAGTGAATGACTTTCTGTCTTTTGAGCATCAAAGGGCCAAATTTTATATTTCTTTCAAAAAGAATTTACTTTCTTTTTAAATTGGTATAAAATCACTGTTTCAGAAGATTCCGGCCCTTTCAAAACAGTTAATTTGTACGTATCTAATAAAATAGTAAACAAATTGGAAAAATTATAAAAAATTTGGAAGACAGGTAGCAGTGCCTGCATGTGCATGTGCTTCAAACCAGCACCTTCCGGAATGTTACCACTACGTTCTCCAAACCTGCATTGCACTGTTTATAATGTAAATGATTAGGTACTTGTCATGTATTACACGAGTGGTGGTTCGATTCTGGTTCGTATTTTATATTTGCATGGTTTTACTTGATTTTATTATTATTTATGCCAAGTGTTTTGTTGTTTCATGCGTCAATTGCATTGCTCGAGAATTTGAACTAGCCTCTTTGGAAGGGAGCAAGACGAACATTTACCTCACCTTGAATTTTTTTTTTTTTTTTGTCAAAATACGTCGAGGTTCAGATGAAGAACTTATGTAGACCTTTTGCTAGTTTAATGCTTTGCAATTCATCTCGGCAAATTATTAATTTACTGTCTATCGATCTCATAAAAATTCCGGTTTCTTCTGACATATGATACCAATCTGATCATAGAACCAGAGATATACACTTTTTGAGGACAAAAAAAAAAAAAAAAAAAATCAACCGATACTGTGGTGAGGTTCTGCTGCCAGACAGGTATTGTACCAATGAGTTACGGAAACCTGTGGAACAGCTTTCAAACTCCAATAACATCTTCCAAAAAGTAAATGAAATGGAAAGCATGTATCAATGTTATGAATGGTTCCTTCCGACATGCAAATGGAGTGCACATAACAAGCATTTCACAGATATTACTTCCAAATCAAATTACAAAAGCCTATGATAATCTTTTAAGAACAAGCCTCGATTTCTAAAAGTTAAAACAGGAGAAAGCGCTAACGGTAACTTTACGATCTTAGCCTACAGAAACTAATAGGACATAAATTAGAGCAAAAAAGATACGGCTTTTAGAGACAGCCAAATTTCTGACAGCACAAGTTAAAAGAAGGCCCTCTAAAGAAAAACGCATTGAGCTAAATGAAGATTTAAGCTCAACAATTAATAGTATATAGAAAGTGTCCGATGGTGTGGCAATGTAGGAGTCCTAACACCCTGTGACCACAGCCACAGATCAATTTCTATGCTCAACACCTGCAACAAAATATAAAGTTATTAATTATCAAATTATTAACAATAAAAGCAGAATTCTTGTCAAAACTGGTTGGGAGATTTAATGAAGGATGTTTATAGTCTGAAGGTACAATACTTCTAGTCACAGTGTTCTTTTATGACCAAAATTGAACTATCTACATAAAACTACTTTTCAGTTTAGTTCTGGATTAATTTATCGACTAATTAATCAATTATATACCATCTCTGTTTATGAAATATTATGTTTCATTTTTTTATGTAAACCAAACAACGAAACAGAAATAAATTTAACCTCACCTGTTTGTCGAATTTGCTCTTGATCAGCTCGCGCATTTTCTCAACTGCGTGAATTGTACATGCACGCAACTCGACTTCCTCCTCACTTCCTGGCACAATCTCCATATCAGAATCAACCATATTGCACAAAGCCGAGCTATACTTCAATACACCAAGCTGCCTAAGCACCGCCGGTACAATGTAATCAGCAAATATGGTGATAGAATGAATATCATGGAAATTCCCAAAGCTTTGCCCCTTAAACGCTCCCCACAAATCAGCCACAAAAATCTGCGCCCTCTTGTACAGGAAAATTTGTCTGCCTTTGTAAAGCGCATGATCTCTAAAACCTTTGCACATCATAACAAATATTAATATTAACTCTACTATTAGAGAGTAGGGTTCAAATACCTTGTCTTTCATGTCTCATTTGTGCCTTGCATCCTTATCTCCGTTTTCAAAGTCCAAACAGTCATTCCAAACCGATCAAAATGATCTCCATATTAAAATGTGCTTGGAGACCAAATTTATATTTTTTGGAAATTTTTTACTATTTTTTTAGATAGATACAAATCACTGTTTCTGGACCATATAAAAGCAGTGATTTTGTATCTATCTACAAAAATAGTAAAAAAATTCCAAAAAATATAAAATTTGGTCTCCAAGCACATTATAATATGGAGATCACATTGAGCGGTTCGGATCAACTATTTGGACTTTCAAAACGGAGATAAGGATGTGAGGCACAAATGAGGCATTTGAACCCTGCTCCTATTAATATATCAATATATTACTGTAACAGTATCAATTTATGGTTGAAAAAAGGATTACCAGGAAAATGACGTGCAACTATTGTAACCAGAGTGGCAGCCGAATTGCGGCTTGATTTTACAAGGTTAGCTGCCTCGCCACCAAAGCTTCTCTCCAGTTCCCTACCAATCTATAACATAAAAAACAGACAGCATGTAAGAGCAGCTCATATGTAGCGCCTACCAATTAAATGTGAGATCACTCCACAAAACTTGAGTACACAGGAGAAGGAAAAAGATAAAAAAAAATGATTTATATATATATATCAAAACGTTCGTTCCTAGGCCGTCGAACAAACGCTTTGGTTTTTACATTTTCAAAGTCCAAATGGTCGATCCAAACCGTTCAACATTCAATCTATAATAAAATGTGCTGCTTGTTGAATAAATTTATATTTTTTAGAATTTTTTTACTATTTATTAAGCCAGTTTTAAAATCGCTGTATTCAATGATCCAGAATTTTTTCACTGATTATTAAAATCAGTGATTTGAAAACTGGCTTAATAAATAGTAAAAAAATTCCAAAAAATGTAAAATTTGGTCTCCAAGCACATTTTAATATAGAGATCACATCTAACGGTTTGGATCGACCGTTTAGACTTTGAAAATCGAAAAACCAATTGGTTGCACCACAGCTCCGGAACAAACGTTTTGATATTAGCCAACCCCTCTCTCTCTCTATATATATGTGTGTGTGTGTGTGTGTATTTACTTTTTGGAGTGATTTAAGTTTGCTACCAACCAATATGTAAATAACTAACTAAAAGAACAAAAAGAACAAACTAAAAAGTTTTAACTCTTAATTTAAGGCTATAATTACCTCATGCAACAACCTGACTCTCTCCTCCTCACTTGGCAAAGGGCGTGGCCACTTAAGCATTTTACGCAATTCAGGCCCTAAAATTCAACAAAAATTGAGAAAATAAAATTTCGAGTTTCAGAGTATTATCTGTCATATATTAACAATGTATTGTCACATTGATAACCAAAGGTACAATATAAATACATACCGGTATAAGTCTGAAGACGGTCTGCATCAAGAGCAGACTTGTCATTTTCTACTGCCATTTTGAGCCCCAATGCGAAATGATCATAGTTCAAGTCTTTATCTATTCTAGTCAACAGTTCAACACAATCAAATGGTGAAAAGAACAGTCAATTAAAGGCCAGATGATGGATAAATAAAACCAAATTACAACTACAGTGTAAGACATTAACAACAAATGAATACAGGTAATTCCTTTTGAAAGGAGAAAGATACACAAAAGCTAACTACTGTTCAGTAAAGTTAACATTATTTTTGCTTAACTGAGTTTACTTTTCAAGCTTTCGTTCAACTCTATTTTCAAATCACAATTTTTGATGAAAAATAGGTAACTGCAATTGTTCATACCTGGCCAGAAACAAAAGTTGAGTGTATCTAAAACGAAGATGTATTGAACAGTCAGAGGCCCATTGTCAAAATAATGAATCTTTTCAAAATCCCATTCTACTTGTGGAATGTTCCCTTGGATGCTGTCCACTACTTTCTCAATTTCTGTTATAGTAAAGTTATTTTTTTCAGTCCAAAACATATATCATTTGATAATAAAACAAAGAACAGAGAGAGAGAGAGAGAGAGAGGGAGAGAGCACATTTCTTCTAATTATTATTGACTTATTCAACATATGGTCCTAGCTCCTTAATTGAGATAAACAATTAAAATCCAAATATAATATAACATATACTAGCAATTTTAACTTCTCAAGCTGAATGGAGCAAGCAAAGATAACTTAATTACCACTTATCATGAAAAAACTAAAGAAAGGTCAATTTGCAGTCAATCATTTTAATAAATACAAATCTGATCATTTAGATTGTTTTTTGCTTCCTTTAGTACATTTTTAAGAAATTTCAACATAATAAAATTCTCACGTCCGAGGGATTTGATGCATGATGAAGAAAAAGGCTAATACCCCTTGGGAACGGGATTATTTGACAATGTTGAGAACATTTCTAAAATCAATCCAACGAAAATTCAAATTTAAAAAAAACAATTGAAGGTATTTTGTCGGATATGGTTTGATCATACATCAAGGATATTAAATTAAAATGTCCAAGTTGCTCAATGAAAGACAAATGAGCTCATATTTTTAATACGCTTGATCTATGGAATATAATTATCATGCGCACGGTGTTGGATTTCAAATTAACTTCTACGACAATTCTCAAGTTAGTAAAAATAAATACTTGGCATTATATCTTAATCCATGAAAAACATTGATACTTATCTGACCAGAAAACTTGAAATAAACACAATTTAAACAAAAGGAAAAAAAAAATATAGAACAAGATTCAACTGGTATCATGGTACGGTTCTGGTACCAGACAGGAATTGTGCCCGGTACTGGTACAGTAATTCCTAAGAGGGGACGCCTGAGTGCTTCCGAGCTCTCATCCTATCTTACAAAAGGTAGTCCAAACGGAAAGCATGAAGCACTAATACAAATGATTCAAACAGAGGCCATGCTCTTGCTTTCAAAGAAAGCAGAGCCGCATTTCTAAAACCCTAAACCTTAAATGGCGCACGCTAGGGTTTAGAGATAAAGGAGAAGACAGATGCTAGAGAGATTTACCGAGAGAGTTGATCTCGACATGAGAAGAATGGTTAGCCACCCAAGCCGTTGTGCTCCGTACCTCATCCATCTCTCTCTCTCTCCTCAGTCCTCCCCCTCCCTCTTTTCTACAATTGTCTTTTATGGCAACCTCGTTTAATGTAAGCCAATAGAGATTTTATAGCGCTGGTGGCCTCCTCTGGGTTTCGCGCTCACGAAACACGACGAGCGCAACCTGAGGACCAATGCTTCGGTTGTGGGATTTTATTTAAAAACAGTAATTAAAATAATAAAAGTTAAAGAAACGACATGATTGCTTCGTTTCTTATAAAAACAACAAAAATCGAAAAATCGAATCCGGGATTCGGTTAAGTTATTTTTTCGCTTCACCGAATACGCTATTCGGTTAAGCTGGTGGTTTTAACAAGGGGATACAGTGGGTTGCCACAGAAGATCTTATAAGCCATTTTTTTGGCTTAACTGAATAGGGGATTCGGTGAAGGCGATTATTTTATTTTTTGGCTTTTTGTTTAACCGAATAGGCGATTCGGTGAATTCAGATATAGTGAATATTTTTTTTTGCTTTTTGCTACCAGCCACATTTCATTTATTATTTTATTTATTATTTTATTAAATGGTAATTTTTCACCGATAACTCTAAAGTTATTTTATTACAAAGAATTATATTATAAAAACTTAAAAATAATATAAAATTTCATTTATTATTTTATTAAATGGTAATTTTTCACCGATAACCCTAGAAATTTATTCACCGATAACCCTAAAGTTATTTTTATTACAAAGAATTATATTATAAAAACTTATCAATAATATAATTTTTATTATTGATAAGTTTTTATAATATAATTCTTTGTAATAAAAATAACTTTAGGGTTATCGGTGAATAAATTTCTAGAGTTATCGGTGAAAAATTACCATTTAATAAAATAATAAATGAAATTTTATATTATTGATAAGTTTTTATAATATAATTCTTTGTAATAAAAATAACTTTAGGGTTATCGGTGAATAAACTTCTAGGGTTATCGGTGAAAAATTACCATTTAATAAAATAATAAATGAAATTTTATATTATTGATAAGTTTTTATAATATAATTCTTTGTAATAAAAATAACTTTAGGGTTATCGGTGAATAAACTTCTAGGGTTATCGGTGAAAAATTACCATTTAATAAAATAATAAATAAAAATTTATATTATTGATAAGTTTTTATAATATAATTCTTTGTAATAAGAATAACTTTAGGGTTATCGGTGAATAAACTTCTAGGGTTATCGGTGAAAAATTATCATTTAATAAAATAATAAATGAAATTTTATATTATTGATAAGTTTTTATAATATAATTCTTTGTAATAAAAATAACTTTAGGGTTATCGGTGAATAAACTTCTAGGGTTATCGGTGAAAAATTACCATTTAATAAAATAATAAATAAAATTTTATATTATTGATAAGTTTTTATAATATAATTCTTTGTAATAAAAATAACTTTAGGGTTATCGGTGAAAAATTACCATTTAATAAAATAATAAAATACGAATACCCTATTCGATTAACAATAAAAAATAAAACAAAACCCAAACCGAATCCCTTATTCGGTTTATATAAAAAATAAAAAAATCGGTTAACAATAAAAAATAAAAAAGTTAACAATAAAAAATAAAAAAAAAACCCAAACCGAATCCCTTATTCGGTTTATATAAAAAATAAAAAAATCGATTAAAAAATAAAAAAATTATCTAACCGAATCCCCTATTCGGTGTAGAATAAAAAATAAAAAAAATAATGTAAACCGAATCCCCTATTCGGTTTACAATAAAAATTAAAAAAAAATCTTAACCGAATTGGGAATTCGGTTAATGGTGGGTGTTACACGGAGTTTACATAGTTTTCGGGATCTGTTTTGTGAAAATATGCTTTAACCGAATAGCGTATTCGGTGAAGCGAAAAAAAATAGCTTAACCGAATCCCGGATTCGGTTTTTGCTGTTTTTATAACAAACGAAGCAATCATGTCGTTTCTTTAACTTTGATTATTTTATTTACTGTTTTTAAAAAAAATCCTCGGTTGTGACCCAATTTCGGATTCGCAAAACATGCACCAATCCGTGTAGCGAGTCGCTTAATAAAGGGATGTGTTTGGGATGGGATTTAAGAATAATTTGATGAGGTTTAAAATTAATGATTCAGATATAATATAGATTATTTGAAGATAACTTTTTTTTTTTGAAAATTTAATGTTATGTTATTTTTTTATAAAAAAAAATAGATAGAAGAGTTCGTAAATTTTAAAGAATATGAGATAAATTTATTTGTTTGTATTATTCTCTAACTATAAAATTAATTTGAAAACATATAAAAAAATATAAAACAATTATAGAGCATGTTGACGGTTAGTTCTCTTCATCAAAATGCCTCAAACTAACAATGTGTTTTCTTGAATTTTTAAAGAATTGAACATAGAACAATAATTTTAAATTAGTCATGTGGATTTTTTTTTGACATAGCACAATCGTCAACATATACACACCTTATAGAACAAAAAATAATCATCATCTTCAATTAACAAAAACCTACGCAAAACAACATTGTAATCCAACATAATTTTTTTGTTGGCACCTAAAAATATGATAATTATAATATAGACCAACCAAAAAGAAAAAAAAACATACTCATGTAATAACAAAAAAATCTATTGTGTGCATATAATATGATGTCTCAAGTTACATCACTTTGATAACAAGAATTTATATTTTTTATTATGAAAATACACACAAATACCATGTAATCGAATCCTGAAGCTACTCGTATAATTTTGTTTTCATATAAACCCCAAACATGATCAATTAATTATCTAATAGAACTAATATAATATATGAGAAGGGATCAAGTTACAACAAATTTGAGTTACAACAAAGTTACAACAACTATTTTTTCATTTTTAAAGTCCAAATCGTCGATTCAAACCATTCAACATGATCTCCACAATAAAACGTGCTTGCAAATCAAATTTTACATTTTTTTATTTTTTTTATTTTTATTACTATTTATTAAGTATTTTACAAAAAATAGTCATATTCAGACCATTGAATTTTGTACCCATCTTAATAAATAGTAAAAAAAATCAAAAAAATGTAAAATTTGATCTACAAGCACATTTTATTTAGATAATCATGTTGAACAGTTTGGATCGATGATTTTGACTTTGAAAATGAAAAAAAATAGTTGTTGTAACTTTGTTGTAACTTGATCCCTCCTCTATATATATATATATATATATATATATATATATATATATTAATAAAAATACCAATTACAACGCTCGAAAATAGTTGGCACCCTTTCACTTGATACTGTTGTGTTTTTGTTTTAAAAAAAAAGGATTTATGAAGAAAATTAATTTAAAAACTGTTATAAACATAACTCCCAAATATATATCACATGTAATCTTATTAAGCTCGACAGTTTCCATTGCACAAAATATTTGTCGGTCATGACATTTCAGGTAACAGGCCCTTGAATTAGTGCACTCCTATTTTATGGAGATAGCGACTTTTGGCTGCTCCCGGTCTGCTGGACCTGGATGACTCGCCCAGCGGTTGACTGGTTGTGACCAGATAGTTTCCCTTGGGCTGAGAAGATTCCTTTGGGTCGAGGAAAGCTACTGGGCCAGTTGTTTTCGAGAACGGAGTAGGTCCGATGCCGATCGGACCTACTTTTAGGTTCAACGAGTCGGATGACCGTCCAATCTAATTTAAGATATGTGCACACGAAATTGAAACATACACGCACAAATTTTAAAGCGTTCTGCACGAATCTTAAAACAAATCGATGGTGATTAAACCCATCGAACCAGAGTAGGACTCTGTCCGATGACCATCGGACCTACTCTCAAGTGGTTTTTTTCAGGTCGCTTTGGTCGACAGTTGCCACTACGATCCCCTAAATTAATCTGGGATATCGTTAGTTTTTGTCTAATTGTCTTTATAAATTTGCCTGTAATTTAACATTTACACAGATGTTATATATTCGGATAAAAGCAGAGGAGAACCGATTCGAATTTGAATTGAAATTTATTCGGAGCTGGTTAAATGGGATAGAATATAATTTATAAAAAACAATCGATTAAATTATAGTATAATTATAAAACTAAAATTTATATGTTCGATTCAAATCCTATTAGAATGCAACACAATAGTGAATAGAGTGTGATTTTATTAAATTCGGACTTGACCCTATTTAAATACTCAATATATTAACAATTATGATATGAGTATATGTTTATGATAACTAATTCTCTCAAATCCAATTGTAGAATGGTAAAAGTTTGTCAATATTTTAAATTTATATAATATCTTCTTTCTTCAAATCTAAAACAATTAATTTTTCAAAAAAAAAACCAGTTTATTTTTTTTACTTTCATACATACATTTCATGGAGATATTTTATCAGTGAAATAATGTTTAAAGTTAAGATAGATTAAAATTTGATATCGCGTTGTGTTATATTATTATGATCAACAATTAAATTTTAATTTAAAACAATGCTTTTAATTTGGAACCGAAATGTTCATTATTAGACATAATATTCAGATCCGGACCCAACTTAGTTTTAGAGTATGGTCTAAATAGAGTATTAGACCCAAACAACAAGTATACGGATCCGAAATACAATCTCCGTAACAACAAGTATGTAAATCAATATTTAGAATCGGATGCTTTTAGGATATGGATATCAATATAGTAGTACTTGGATCCTATCCCTGACAAGTGATAACACCTTTAGAAAAATACAGAAAATGAAGCTAACTGAGTTAAGCACAAAGAAACTAATATGACATAATGACCTAGTCATTTAAATTAGCATACAGAAAATGAAGAGTATCGTCTAACGCTTGCTCATTGTTCGTGTAAGATGCTAGCTCGAATTCCGAATACAAAAAAATTATGTTTTTGTTATAAATTTTTTTAATACATGAATAAAATAAATCATATATAAAAAAATGTGCTAGACAAGCTTCTAACAATTTTCTACTCAAGGTTAATCTTAAAACTGTTATGAGCGGAGCTAGACTTTTAAATTGTGGGGGTCAATCATATAAAATTTGCATGCTTCGAATGAGGATTAATTGTACTGTATTCATAGCATTGTTCGTGTAAGATGCTCTGAATACAACAAACATATTTTCTTATAAATTTTTTAATACATAAATAGAATAAATCATATATAAAAATGTGCTAGACAACATTTAAACAATTTTCTACTCAAGGTTAATCTTAAAATTGTTATGGACGGAGCCATATTTTCAAATTGTGGATCAATTGTATTGTATCTATTGCATTTTACTCTAAATTATATTTAAAATCGTGAATAAGTACATTTTTTTTAATTTAAAAGTACATAGATTTTGAAATTATAGGAAGAGAGGGGGGTCGATTGATCCTCATTCTTCTTCGAATGTATCCGCGCCTCTAGTTAGCAACCTTCTCATTTTTTTTAACCTTAAAAAAACACTTTTTCTAGAAATTTTGAATGTAAACCACTATATACGATCCAACTCCAGTACATCAATTAAATATAGAAGGCAGTAATATAGCGCTTGTTTTAGTCTTTTTAGTTTTGTGGAGGTATAAGGTTATGGAGTTGTAAATAATTAGTTACTTCAACTTAGGTCAGTCTAAGTTATTCACAGTGGTGGATTTAAAGTTTAGAGGGTTGTTAAATTAACTCTATGATTTTTAATTTTTAATTATGTATTGAAATTTAATTTAATTTTATTTTTTCAAAACCTTTTATATAGTTGAGCACTACTCATAAGAATATTTTATTTGTAGTCTAGTAGTTAGAGTTCTATTTTGTAACGGTGAAAACTTGGGTTGAATTCGCACATACCATATTGTGTATTTTAAACTTTAACTCCTCCTATCAAGATTTTGCTAGTTCCGCTCATAGTTATTCATGTTTGGTCGAGATCTAGAGTTAAATTAAGTTGATATTTGTTTCTCCTTTGAATGCAATACTGATTAAATAAATTTAAAATATAATAATAAAACTAAAACTAATATTACATAATATGAGAAAAAAACATAATAATAATAAATTTAAAGGTACCAACATAAAATTTAGAAATAAATGACAATTAAATAAAAAAAATACACTTTAATAAAAATAAAAAAATAGCAGTACATTGACAATTAAATTGTACCTAATCAGTAGGAAACATAACAAAAAATAAATTGCTTACACTCATTGTGGATAACAAAATGAAATTAAGAGAACATAAATACTAACCATAAAAAAGATAATTTATATTGACAAGTAATTCGTAAAATCTTTAATTAATTTATAAAAATATGTTTGCTTACTCAAAAAAGAATGGAGTGAAACAAATATATCAACATAATCGAAATCACAAACTAAACTCAAGTAACTTAGCCTCAGGAGCGAAGTCAGACTTTCAAATTATGGGAGTCAAATGTAAAAGAAGATCAATCATATAAAATTTTTGTGCTGAAAATGAGGATCATTATTACAATATCCATGACATTTTGTTGTAAATTATATATAAATACAATTTAAAAAAAATGAAGATCAATTGACCCTATTCATTATTCATAGGTTCGCCTCTGCTTAGGCCTAACTCGTTAAGTTAGATCTAGACCTATTTTTAAAGCTTACACTTGATTTGATCGGCCTAACTATTTGCCGTTTGATGGTATAATTAACCCTTATTCTACGTTGGATGTCTCTTTTTCCTCCGAATTTGGTCATTGTTGTCAGGGGCGGACCCAGAGTATTCCAGGGGGGGCAGCTGCCCCCCCTGGATTTTGAGTTTTAGTGGAGATTTATCGGTTCCAATCGACTTTGTCCCCCCTGAAATTTTTTTTGTCCCCCCTCTGGACGTTTAATTTGTAATTCGAGTTAAATTTAGGGTTAAAATTGAAATAAATCTGTTGAATTTTTATTGGTAATTAGAATTATAAGTCGAGCATCAAAAATTACAAGTCAAAGCATTGGAAAGTATAAGTTAAAGTATTATTTTTATCGAGTATCCAATTGGTTAATGGATTTAAATCCGATTTAATATTTTTTTGCCTCCTCCTGACGAAAATTCTGGATCCGTCCCTGATTGTTGTGGCATATTTGAACGGTTGTTGCAGCTGAAATGTAGACCAACCCGTTTGTCCGAAAAATCCGAAAACAGGGCATGTGCACTTAGTTGGGAAATCTGAACTCAGTTTTTTTTTTTTGATGAAAAATCTGAACTTAGTTGGAGCTTAGTAAGTTGACACAGATTAAGGACAATCAAACATTATACAAGGACCTCTACATTGAGCTGGCGCGATTTTGACCCACCTCAACACATCAAAAATCATAAATTACACGGTTACTAAAAATAATTAAATAATCCTAAAAGCACGAAATCTAACGGGTAAACTATAGTATATTTATAATATGAAAAAAAAAGTTCGATAACAGTAAAATTATGCGTATTTTTCAATGCGCAAGAGCTGCGCAACGAGACAGTTTGTCGAGAGGCGGGGCCTCCGAGCCCACAAACTCTTTTGCTGAAGTAAAGGAGTATTACATAAGGGTCCATATCCTCTCCGGTACCGTAAAAGATTCCCTTCACTTTATAGTTTGAGATTAACTCCCAGCCGGTTTGGGATTGGTTTAATAGATATTCTTTCCATTTATATATATGATTTATATATATGTATATTATATATTTTATATATAATAATATGGTAAGTTCTTACTTTATTTATTGCTTTCAAAAACTTATTTATTGCTTTCAAAAATAGAAAACATGATGTTTGTTTTCTTTGATCTATTTCTTTATTTTTATTTCCATATGAGTCGTATGTTTGTTACAATAGCGACAAAATTTTCTCAATTCTAATAAATTGAGTGTATTAGAACGATTCTTTTGAGGCGGATAGAGGGGCAGTATTATTGGGCTTTGAGATTCGTGCCAAGTTAAAAAGAACGGTCCAGATCAAGTAATTGTAAAAGATTCTCTATTACGGTACCGGAGGTGATGTGAATTCTATTACATAAGCCATTATCTTTCGTCCTGTGATTTTAATTAAGTCTTAATTATATATATTTTTTGTTAGTGTTTTACCTTTAAAACTGTGTTAATTTTTTTGTATTTTAGTTTAATTTAGTATAGAATGCACTAAAAAATTAAGTTACTGCCTTTATCTTTTTAAATTGTAGAAATCGAACAAACGGAGTAAAATACAAGGTGGTGTGGGCCACATGAATTTTGTACGGGCCGCACGGAGATTGAAAAAGAATTCCGGAATTAAAATCAAGAAGTCTTGGCTTCTACCCGAGAGTTTTGCGGTATGTACAACCATTTTATGCAGGCCGCACAAACCAGAAAGCCCATTTTATTAGGCCGCACACTCTTCCTTTGCAAAATCCAGCCAATTTTCCATTTTGTGCGGGCCACACAATTTATGAAGGCCACACGAGAGGCCGCAATGCCAATCTTGCCTTATTTCGCGATATCTTCTCAGATTTGCTGTCATATTCTGGGGATTGTATGCCGATATCCCCGAACTTTTTAGGCACGTCATTAATTTATGAAAGTGACTCTTTTGATATTTAAGGCTAAGAAACCCCATCATTGCAAACATGAATTTAGAAATTAATTAAGTGTAGATTTAAACTAAGGGATTGTATGCCGATAGCCTCTAGACTTCTCTATTTTAATCACAAAATTCATTTTATTTGTTTGTTTAAATTGCTTTGTTTTAGTTAAACTCTCATTCGGATATTGAACCCAACCAAACCAATTTGCAACGAACCCCCCATTTACTTTATTTGCACTTCTTTAAAATTAATTAATTTAGTAAAAAGTAATATTTCCCATTATCTTTGAATCGATATCTAAATTACTACAATGATAGATTGTATGCTTGCAACCGACGTATCATTGTGTATCAAAGTTTTATAAATTTAATACCTATCATTGTGTATCATTGTCAAAAAATATATCCAATCAATCAAAAATTCAATACCTAACAACAGATTTGCGCGTCGGTTGATTATTTATGGTTTAATCCTACCATAAAAGAATGTGAAGTTGAATTTTTCATCATATATATTTTTTCTTTCATAGTTTCTTTTTACATATCTCAAAAAACTTTTAGTTATGAACACTATTATTTTGTGAGCAATAATTAGATTTTTTAAAGTATGGAGAAATTTATCTCTTCATACTAAATTTATCTATTTTTTTTTTCTAATTATACGGTAGAAACTTAAATAAATGTTTGTATCATATATATAAAAGGATTTGTGCGCTCAAAAGAGCTTCTCTCTTTAGTTATATATTTATGACATCAGTTATATTAAGTAGTTTCTATCTTTTCTTAACTATTTCTTTAATATGAAAAATGATATATTTATATTTCTTTAATTTCTATATTTTATTGATGAAACTTAGAACAATCGCATTCATTGTAAAAAGAAAAAAATTACATATCAGAAATAAAACTATATTTATGAAAAACGTATCTTATTTCTGCATATAAAAAAAATTGCCTCGTTGTTGTACTCATATCGTATCCAAATACAGTATTAAAATCGGTCCATGCAACTAAATTTTTAAGCATCTTTCTTCCCGATTGGAGATTTTTTTAGGTAAAGGAGTGTGTCATTGGTTCAATAAAAAAAATGCATATTGAGAGGTAAAAATACCGTAAAATAATGAATTATTATACCCAAGGCTGGAGAAAGGCTTGGGTCCGATGCCCATCGGACTCAAATTTAGGTCCGATGGATTTCAGGACCGTCCGATTCACTTTAAGATTCGTGTGCACGAATTTTAAAACATACGCAAAAGTTGCGGGTGCCAATTCTAAAGCAGATTGGACAGTGAGCGAACCCGTCGAATTCACTTTGAGTCCGATGGGCATCGGACCCAAATTTCTCCCCAAGGCTGATGCAACAAATATAAAATCCATGGAACATGAGATTAGATGGATATGAAACGGGCCGGCCCATAATTTGTGATTTAACACAGAGACGAGCTCACCAACCCATATTTGTACACAACAGTAAAATCTGCTGGACCATTGGATCAGCGATTTTCAAAGTGGCTTAATAAATAGTAAAAAAATTCTAAAAAATGTAAAATTTGGTTTGCAAGTACATATTAATATGGAGATCATGTTGAACGGTTCGGATCGACCGTTAGGATTTTGAAAACTCAAAAAGTGAGCCGTAGCACGGAAGGGGCTCTATGCTATGCGTAGCATATTAGCCAAATCCTATATATATATATATATATATATAGAATACCAATTACAACGCTCGAAAATAGTTGGCACCCTTTCACTTGATACTGTTGTGTTTTTGTTTTAAAAAAAAAGATTTATGAAGAAAATTAATTTAAAAACTGTTATAAACATAACTCCCAAGTATATATCACATGTAATCTTATTAAGCTCGACAGTTTCCATTGCACAAAATATTTGTCGATCATGACATTTCAGGTAACAGGACCTTAAATTAGTGCACTTCTATTTTATGGAGATAGCGACTTGGCTGCTCCCGGTCTGCTGGACCTGGATGACTCGCCCAGCGATTGACTGGTTGTCTGGTTGTGACTTGTGACTATATGGATCCGCCTCTGATCATTTTCTTAGAGAAAAGGAGGGTCCTGCTTTTCCGATCCGAACCATTCAAAAATTTGCATTCACGTATCTCGATAAAACAACTTTTTCATATACAAATCTCAACAAATTTGAATGGTTCGGATCGGAAAAGCAGGGCCCTCCTTTTCTCTAAGAAAAGGAGCAGATGCGGATCCGTGACTAGATAGTTCTGAGAAGATTCCCTTGGGCTGAGAAGATTCCTTTGGGTCGAGGAAAGCTACGAATTCGTATCCTCTGCATTAACTCAAATTTTGAGTTAACATCTGAACCGTCCTATTGAGATCCGCACTAATATTAAAGTGCACGTGCATTATCGGAGTGGACAGGATTGGTCCGAATTCTGATCGTACGGTTCAAAAATTAACTCAAACGGTGCGTTAATGCAGAGGATATGAATTCGGAAAGCTACTGGGCCAGTTGTTTTCAGGTCGCTTTGGTCGACAGTTGCCACTACGATCCCCTAAATTAATCTGGGATATCGTTAGTTTTTGTCTAATTGTCTTTATAAATTTGCCTGTAATTTAACATTTACACAGATGTTATATATTCGGATAAAAGCAGAGGTGAACCGATTCGAATTTGAATTGAAATTTATTCGGAGCTGGTTAAATGAGATAGAATATAATTTATAAAAAATATAAAACTAAAATTTATATGTTCGATTCAAATCCTATTAGAATGCAACACAATAGTGAATAGAGTGTGATTTTATTAAATTCGGACTTGACCCTATTTAAATACTCAATATATTAACAATTATGATATGAGTATATGTTTATGATAACATATTCTCTCAAATCCAATTGTAGAATGGTAAAAGTTTGTCAATATTTTAAATTTATATAATATCTTCTTTCTTCAAATCTAAAACAATTAATTTTTTCAAAAAAAAACCAGTTTATTTTTTTTACTTTCATACATACATTTCATGGAGATATTTTATCAGTGAAATAATGTTTAAAGTTAAGATAGATTAAAATTTGATATCGCGTTGTGTTATATTATTATGATTGACAATTAAATTTTAATTTAAAGCAATTCTTTCTTCTTTTAATTTGGATAGATTATAATGTTCAAGAAAAAAAGGTTTATCATATCATAAGATCTGTACTCTATACAGGGAACCTTAACTCTGTAACCCTTCAAAGTAAATACAAAACAGGGGCTTGACCCCTGTTCTTACTAAAAAAATAATAATAGTAAGATCTGTACTCTATCCGGACCTGATCATTCAAAAACAAGTTGTGAATATCTACTTGAAACCGAAATGTTCATTATTAGACATAATATTCTGATCCGGACCCAACTTAGTTTTAGAGTATGGTCTAAATGAGGAGGGATCAAGTTACAACAAAGTTACCACAACTATTTTTTACATTTTGAAATTTCAAATCGTCGATCCAAACCGTTCAACATGATCTCCACAATAAAATGTGCTTCCAGATCAAATTTTACATTTTTTTAAATTTTTTTACTATTTATTAAGATGAGTACAAAATTCAATGGTCTGAATTTGACTAGTTTTTGTAAAATACTTAATAAATAGTAAAAAAAATTCAAAAAAATGTAAAATTTGATCTGGAAGCACATTTTATTGTGGAGATCATGTTGAACAGTACGATTTGGAATTTCAAAATGTAAAAAATAATTGTTGTAACTTTGTTATAACTCAAATCAGTTGTAACTTGATCTCTCCTCGGTCTAAAGAGAGTATTAGACCCAAACAACAAGTATACGGATCCGAAATACAATCCCGTAACAACAAGTATGTAAATCAATATTTAGAATCGGATGCTTTTAGGATATGGATATCAATATAGTAGTACTTGGATCCTATCCCTGACAAGTGATAACACCTTTAGAAAAATACAGAAAATGAAGCAAACTGAGTTAAGCACGGAGAACCTAATATGACATAATGACCTAGTCATTTAAATTAGCATACAGAAAATGAAGGGTATTGTCTAACGTTGTTCGTGTAAGATGATAGCTCGAATTCCGAATACAAACAATAAATTATGTTTTTGTTATTGTCACACCCCCGATCCGGAGGTGCGACAGTTCCTACTACGTACCTTTTTCCATTCAATATACATAACATAAGACATGGATCTTTTTATGCATTGCCAATAGCATCCATTATTTGTACCACATCCCAATATATTTACAAGAATTATTTGACCATTTATAGTGGATGATGCTAGAGATATATTCTCTGCACCCTGTCAAATATAATAAACCCAAATCCCATACCTTTAGGTGGCCCTGCTGTCAATTATAACCCCAAAAACGTTTCTCTGTCTTCGTCTAGCAAACCTGTGAATCCCACAAGGGAAAATGCATGAGAAATAATAAATTATTTCTCAGTGCTAATTGCCACTGAGGTTATTTGATTTGAAGAAAATTCATATTCAGAATGAAATCTCCGCACAAGAAACTAACAGTTCATTTCATAACAACGAATGCAAATGCTCAATAACAGTATCCAATTGAACAACAAAAATTATATAAATAAATCAGAACTCTAAGAATCTTATCAGAATAAATGATTTGGGTCAAAATCTTTTAAACCATAAAGTTTGGTAACGTCTGGTTTCTTAACTTTTCAATTTCTAGTCTGGTAACACTGACAGATACAATAACATGTATATGTCGTGTTATGGCTTATACTGTTCTAACTATCCTGATAATTTGTTAACATAAACAATACATAATCAATATCTCAATACTGTCATTATCGGAAAGAAAAATCAATGATAAGACAGTTCTAACTATCCTGACAATTGGTTAACAGAAACAATACGAAATCAATATCACAATACTGTCATTATCAAAAAGAAAATCATTGATAAGACAGTTACCACAGTTCATTAGTCTTACAGTCACAATTCATATTTATTCAATATCTCCTATCCAACCGGTACTGGATTCAGTTGGGGCCATTCACCATATGCGCATAAGGGTTCTGGAGTAAAGTCTAGTAGCTAGCTAGACTTTACGATATATTAATCCTTTTTCTCCACTATATGGAGGTTCAAGGATTACAGTATTTAATATTCAATCAATTCAATCACTGTGGTTTCAATCAATCAGATTTCAATAAGAATCAATCAATCGATAAACAATATCAACATGACAGTCAACAGACATACCTGTAATTCAGTTTCAATTGTATTGGGCTATGCATATGATGCAACAGTTCAATCAATGCAGTCAATCAAATATTCAAAATGCACAGCGAGTTACGATTTAATTCCTAGTCATGAATCTCAGACTAATCCAATAACCGCGCACCTGATATCATAGGATAACATGTAAGGTCACTAGCAATCTGTTCTTCCTGAACACTCTGTATCATCTGTGTCTTTCTTAATTATTCCTATATCAGAATAATATATATATTATGATCAATACATATATCAATAAAGTATAATTTTATATTCCATACGATGCTATATTGGTATCAGACAAATTCTTATATATATACTTAGCATATTTACAATCATCCTTTAATCCATTTTTTTAGTTAATAAAGGTAAGCATTTTATATGCTCATTAGTTATTTAATTCAATTTCAATCCCACATTATATATGTCCAATAAGTCACGGTGCAAACCCTTTAAGTTCAAATAATCAAAGTTTAAGTCTAATTGTCCAAGTCTAATTCCAGTGCAAGTCCACTTATATATTTTCAGTCAGATTCCAAATGAATCACACCATTTTGCTCTCTTTTAAATTTTCATTTCCTGAACAAAGCCCGAATGCTAATCCCAAAGTTGCAATTGAATTTAACTTATTTTTCACAAGTTCAAAGTCCCATTTCATTTTCCTTTTTCCTTCTCAGCCGAATTCCCAAAAGTCAAAGACTTTGCATATTAGCCCCTCTAATAAGGGAATTTTACCAAAACATAATAATTTTACATATTTCACTACTATTTATACTTTTCTTGCAATTAGGTCCTTGTAACTCAATTCTAACATACAGGTATACACAAGTGATTTTGTTCAACTCAATTCACATTACAAAGGGTTGCTTGCTTACTTTTCAGAGGTTATCGAACTCTAGATTTAGAAAAACCGAGCAAGAGAGAGATACCAATCATTATTCTAAATGTACTAAGAGAGAGAAAGCATACCCATATAGAGATTTCATCACAAGTTTATTAAGAGAGAGGCGCCAGAGAGAGGAAAGCCTCTCTGTTTGTATTTCTTTCTTTCTATTTCTCTTTTTTTTCACTTTCCTTTTTACGTATGAACAGGGAGAAGGCCCTTAGTTAAGGGAACCAAGGGAGAAGCATCCAGTACTTGCCACGTTGCCTTAGTGCCACGGTGGTGACTTTTCTATTCTTTTCTTATAATCAACCTTTAACTTTTTATATTTTGCAAATCAGTCCAAGATGATAAAAATAAGAAGTTCATATGCTTGATCAGTAATTAATCTGATTCTTATGTCAAACGTTCGAACGTTCACTTCCAAATATTTTAGAGATTTCGAATCAATATAACATAATTTTATGTCATTCCAACCGAATTTTAAATAATCGGTTTTATGTTTCACTTTAAATGTTACTTGCTTACTTGAAAAACATCTCCAAGCATTTCATATATTACCTTCAGTCATTAATTTCATATACGTATTTTGCATAGTGTTACAGTTATAAAAAAATTTAATACATGAATAAAATAAATCATATATAAAAAATGTGCTAGACAAGCTTTAAACAATTTTCTACTGAAGGTTAACCTTAAAACTGTTATGAGCGGAGCTAGACTTTCAAATTGTGGGGGTCAATCATATAAAATTTGCATGCTTTGAATGATAATCAATTGTACTGTATTCATAGCATTGTTCGTGTAAGATGCTAGCACGAATTCTGAATACAACAAAATATTTTCTTATAAAAATTTTAATACATGAATAGAATAAATCATATATAAAAATGTGCTAAACAACCTTTAAACAATTTTCTACTCAAGGTTAATCTTAAAATTGTTATGGACGGAGCCATATTTTCAAATTGTGGATCAATTGTACTGTATCAATTGCATTTTACTCTAAATTATATTTAAAATTGTGCATAAGTACATTTTTTTTTAAATTTGAAAGTACATAGATTTTGAAATTATAGGGGGAGAGGGGGGTCGATTGATCCTCATTCTTCGAATGTATCTGCGCCTCTAGTTAGCAACCTTCTTATTTTTTTTAACCTTAAAAAAACACTTTGTCTAGAAGTTTTGAATGTAAACCACTATATACGATCCAACTCCAGTACATCAGTTAAATATAGAAGGCAGTAATATAGCGCTTGTTTTAGTCTTTTTTAGTTTGGTGGAGGTATAAGGTTATGGAGTTGTAAATAATTAGTTACTTCAACTTAGGTCAGTCTAAGTTATTCACAGTGGTGGATTTAAAGCTTAGCTAAGGGTTGTTAAACTAATTCTATGATTTTAAAATTTTAATTATGTATATTGAAATTTAATTTAATTTAATTTTTTTCAAAAAAATTTTATATAGTTGAGCACTACTCATAAGAATATTTTATTTGTAGTCTAGTAGTTAGAGTTCTATTTTGTGATGGTGAAACTTGAGTTGAATTCCCACCTATCATATTGTGTATTTTAAACTTTAACTTCCCCTATCAAGATTTTGCTAGTTCCGCTCATAGTTATTCATGTTTGGTCGAGATCTAGAGTTAAATTATGACTTAAGTTATTCTTTCTTTGGTTGAAATTTGTTGTCGAAGTCGTGATTTAAGTTTATATTTGTTTCTCCTTTGAATGCAATACTGATTAAATAAATTTAAAATAAGATAACTAAATTAAAAATAACATTACAAAATATGAGAAAAAAACATAATAATAATAATAAATTTAAAGGTACCAACGTATAATTTAGAAATAAATGACAATTAAATATAAAAAAATACACTTTAATAATTTTTTAAAAATAGCAGTACATTGACAATTAAATTGTACCTAATCAGTAGGAAACATAACAAAAAATAAATTGATTACACTCATTGTGGATAACAAAATGAAATTAAGAGAATATAAATGAGTCCAGCTACTATAACACTAGTGTCATTTCAAACTAAATAACACCACATCTTAAATCATTGGATCTATTTTAATATTCGTGCAAGACACTAGTGTCATTCCAGCGCTATCTTGTACACGAATATTAAAGTAGATCCAATGGTTTAAGATGTGGTGTTATTTAGTTTGAAATGACACTAGTATTATAATAGCCGGACTCAATATAAATACTAACCATAAAAAAAGATAATTTATATTGACAAAACTAATTCGTAAAATCTTGAATTAATTTATAAAAATATGTTTGCTTACTCAAAAAAGAATGGAGTGAAACAAATATATCAACATAATTGAAATCACAAACTAAACTCAAGTAACTTAGGCCTCAGGAGCGAAATCAGACTTTCAAATTATGAGAGTCAAATGTAAAAGAAGATCAATCATATAAAATGTTTGTGCTGAAAATGAGGATCATTATTACAATACCCATGACATTTTGTTGTAAATTATATATAAAATTATATATAAATACAATTTTAAAAAAAAATGAAGATCAATTGACCATATTCATTATTCATAGGTCCGCCTCTGCTTAGGCCTAACTCGTTAAGTTAGATCTAGACCTATTTTTAAAGCTTGCACTTGATTTGCCGTTTGATGGCCTAATTAACCCTTATTCTACGCTGGATCTCTCTTTTTCCTCCAAATTTGGTCACTGTTGTCAGGGGCGGACCCAGAGTATTCCAGGGGGGGCAGCTGCCCCCCCTGAATTTTGAGTTTTAGTGGAGATTTATCGGTTCCGATCGACTTTGCTCCCCCTGGAATTTTTTTTGCCCCCCTCTGGACGTTTAATTTGTAATTCGAGTTAAATTTAGAGTTAAAATTGAAATAAATCTGTTGAATTTTTATTGGTAATTAGAATTATAAGTCAGAGCATCAGAAATTACAAGTCAAAGCATTGGAAAGTATAAGTTAAAGCATTATTTTTTATCGAGTACCCAATTGGTTAATGGATTTAAACCCGATTCGATATTTTTTTGCCTCTCCTGACGAAAATTCTGGATCTGCCCCTGGTTGTTGTGGCATATTTGAACGGTTGTTGCAGCTGAAATGTAGACCAACCCGTTTGTCCGAAAATCCGAAAACAGGGCATGTGCACTTAGTTGGGAAACCTGAACTCACTTTTTTGTTTTTGATGAAAAATCTGAACTTAGTTGGAGCTTAGTAACTTGACATCAAAGTTGACACAGATTAAGGACAATCAAACATTATACAAGGACCTCTACATTGAGCTGGCGCGACTCTTTCACCAGACCCACCTCAACTCATCAAAAATCATAAATTACACGGTTACTAAAAATAATTAAATAATCCTAAAAGCACGAAATCTAACGGGTAAACTATAGTATATTTATAATATGAAAAAAAAATGTTCGATAACAGTAAAATTATGCGTATTTTTCAATGCGCAAGGGCTGTGCAACGAGACAGTTTGTCGAGAGGCGGGGCCTCCAAAACCCCCACAAGCTCTTTTGCCGAAGTAAAGGAGTATTACATAAGGGTCCATATCCTCTCCGGTACCGTAAAAGATTCCCTTCACTTTATAGTTTGAGATTAACTCCCAGCCGGTTTGGGATTCAGGCTGACAGAGGGGCAGTATTATTGGGCTTTGAGATTCGTGCCAAGTTCAAAAGAACGGTCCAGATCAAGTAATTGTAAAAGATTCTCTATTACGGTACCGGAGGTGATGTGAATTCTATTACATAAGCCATTATCTTTCGTCCTGTGATTTTGATAAGTCTTAATTATATATTTTTTTGGTTAGTGTTTTACTTTCAAATTGTGTTAATTTTTTTGTATTTTAGTTTAATTTAGTATAGAATGCATCAAAGAATTAAGTTTCTGTCTTTGTCTTTTTAAATTGCAGAAATCAAACAAACGGAGCAAAATACAAGGTGGTGCGGGCCACACGAATTTTGTGCGGGCTGCACGGAGATAAATTCGACTGAAAAATAATTCCGGAATTAAAATCAAGAAGTCTCCAATTATACCCGAGAGTTCTGCGGTATGTACAACCATTTTATGCAGGCCGCACAAACCAGAAAGCCCATTTTATGTAGGCCGCACACTCTTCCTTTGCAAAATCCAACCAATTTCCCATTTGGTGCAGGCCACACAATTTATGAAGGCCATACGAGAGGCCGCACCAACGCCAATCTTGTCTTATTTCGTGATATCTTCTTAGATTTGTTGTCATATTATGGAAATTGTATGCCGATATCCCCGAACTTTTTAGACACGTCATTAATTTATGAAAGTGACTCTTTTAATATTTAAGACTAAGAAACCCCATTATTGCAAACATGAATTTAGAAACTAATTAAGTGTGGATTTAAACTAAGGGATTGTATGCTGATAGCCCCTAGACTTCTCTCTATTTGAATCACAAAATTCATTTTATTTGTTTGTTTAAATTGCTTTGTTTTAGTTAAACTCTCATTCGGATATTGAACCCAACCAAACCAATTTGCAACGAACCCCCCATTTACTTTATTTGCACTTCTTTAAAATTAATTAATTTAGTAAAAAGTAATATTTCCCATTATCTTTGAATCGATATCTAAATTACTACAATGATAGATTGTATGCTTGCAACCGACGTATCATTGTGTATCAAAGTTTTATAAATTTAATACCTATCATTGTGTATCATTGTCAAAAAATATATCCAATCAATCAAAAATTCAATACCTAACAACAGATTTGCGCGTCGGTTGATTATTTATGGTTTAATCCTACCATAAAAGAATGTGAAGTTGAATTTTTCATCATATATATTTTTTCTTTCATAGTTTCTTTTTACATATCTAAAAAACTTTTAGTTATGAACACTATTGTTTTGTGAGCAATAATTAGATTTTTTAAAGTATGGAGAAATTTATCTCTTCATACTAAATTTATCTATTTTTTTTTTTTCTAATTATACGGTAGAAACTTAAATAAATGTTTGTATCATATATATAAAAGGATTTGTGCGCTCAAAAGAGCTTCTCTCTTTAGTTATATTAAGTAGTTTCTATCTTTTCTTAACTATTTCTTTAATATGAAAATGATATATTTATATTTCTTTAATTTCTATATTTTATTGATGAAACTTAGAACAATCGCATTCATTTAAAAAAAAAAAAAATTACATATCAGAAACAAAAATATATTTATGAAAAACGTATCGTATTTCTGCATATAAAAAAAATTGCCTCATTGTTGTACTCGTATCGTATCCAAATACAGTATTAAAATCGGTCCATGCAACTAAATTTTTAAGCATCTTTCTTCCCGATTGGAGATTTTTTTAGGTAAAGGAGTATGTCATTGGTTCAATAAAAAAATGCATATTGAGAGGTAAAAAGACCGTAAAATAATGAATAATTATACCCAAGGCTGGAGAAAGGCTTGGGTCCGATGCCCATCGGACTCAAATTTAGGTCCGATGGATTTCAGGACCGTCCGATTCACTTTAAGATTCGTGTGCACGAATTTTAAAACATACGCAAAAGTTGCGGGCGCCAATTCTAAAGCAGATTGGACAGTGAGCGAACCCGTCGAATTCACTTTGAGTCCGATGGGCATCGGACCCAAATTTCTCCCCAAGGCTGATGCAACAAATATAAAATCCATGGAACATGAGATTAGATGGATATGAAACGGGCCGGCCCATAATTTGTGATTTAACACAGAGACGAGCTCACCAACCCATATTGCACTACAAAATCAAATATAATGTAGACGCACGCTCTCATAAAAAGGATACACACATTAAGTCACAAGTCATAACTCATAAAGTGCAAACCAACTTATAATATATAATTAAAACAGTAGCCTTACATAATAGTTTAACAGTTACCACATTAAAATACCCCAGTAAAACTCCACAACACTACGGTCTTAATAGTTAATACCCACACACCCGCTTCATCGATAGCCTGTTTAACTGCTCGATCGCTACACTTGCCATCAGGGGCGGAACCAAGGCCTGGGCCAGCTTAGGCCCTGGCCCCCCCTTGACCCAGAAAACATATACTGATATATAGAGCCTTTTAATAAAAAAAAAACTAGTACCCCCTCTGTCTTTCTCTCCGCACTCCCTCTGGCACCCCATCTTTAATAAAAAAAACTGGCACCCCCTCTGTCGGGCGCTCTTGGATTTATCAACCGCCAATTAGGTCTCCCTACCGATCATTTCTGGTTCCGCCACTACTTGCCACACCAAGGTAAGGAACAAATTATCAAACAACTGCTCGCTACACTTGACACACAAAGGTGACAAGGAGTAACTTATCAAACAACCTATCTCAGCCACACAGTACATATTTGACCATGTTATTGAAATTCAAAATCCTAGTAAAAACTAGAGCTTATTCAACTACAACACTGCCATCTAGAGCATGCTATATATTCATGCTTGCTACGAGCATAGTGACAATATACGCGAATTATACGCGTATAATTCGCGTATAATTCGTTTTTTATACATAGCCGCACCGAACTCCGTTTAATACGCGGAAAAACGTATAATACGTTTTATTCGCGAATAAAACGCGAATTACGAATTATTCGCGATAAAAACGCCAAAAAAAAAATTTGAATTTTTTCAAATTTTTTTTTTTTTTTTTTACGTTTTTTTTGGGGTTTTTTTTTTTTTTTTTGCTTCCTTATTGTACCGAATTATTTCCGAATTATACCCGAATTATACCCGAATCACGAATTTTTGACCTCGCCGAACCGAATCCGAACTTTTGATTTGTCACTATGGCTACGAGGGCTCTCTTATCCCCCTCTCCTCCACCTCTTCATTCTCGTTCTTCACCTTCTCCTCCTGCTTTGAATTACTCGCCTCTCCTGTCTCGTAATATGTCGGCGGCCTATTTATATTAATGTCCGTAACGACCTCGGGTTTTAAATCATTGTTTGCAATGACCTTATTGCGTTTCATCTCAATGGGTGGTCCTGTGTAATGCTTTGTTGAAACTCTAGTTTGAAAACTCAAAATATAATTGCTTAAAATCTCCATTTGCGATATTCAAATATTTGAGAATTAAACTGAAAATGATATTTCCTTAATTATGGACAGTTTTGATAATTACTGTCATATTTATTCCTTAATAAAGATTCATTTCCGTTTGTGTGTTGAATTCTCATAATCTCATTATAGTCATTAAAATTCATAAATCATCACACTATTTCTTTTATTATATATTGCACCATCTTCTCTCTGTTTTAAAAATCAGAGAAGAAATAAACAACCTCTTTCTTGATTTGCCCCCGCAAAAAATGAATCTATATGATTTATTTTCCTTTTTCCATTTTATCTCAATTTATCAAATTATGATCTATGCTATGCTGGATATTGCGGAGTTATCGTCAGTCGCTTCCATGGCGTGCTTAAGAAGTTGACTCTCCCGGATTATCTTGGTTGCGGTTCCATTTTGCACGATGAGACGGAATACGCTTAAGGACTGTGCTTCGCACGATCCGGGTAACTCTATTTCAATTTGATTTATTTTAATTAATTTATAACTATTCGAATATTCTGAAAATTTATCCCAACAATCTTAAGCGTATATCCGTAATTCGGATAGTAATCAATTAAATTATCATTTTGATTTTTTAATAAATTTGATCATATTTTAATTTATGTTATAATTGGAGAAGTTTAAAAGTGGTCGTTACTGTAATTAAAATTACAATTTGAATTTGTAACTAAAAAACTTATTTCTAATGAAACCCGAAAACAGTGAATAGATGCATATGATTGGAGTAGTTGAAGAACTATATGTAGAAATATAGAGCAACAATAAATTATATTCTATATTGAAAGTTGTAAATCGGTGATAGATCTCTTGATTTAGTAGATCTGTAGGAAGACATTTATATATATTATTTTCTTACTATTTTCACGAGAGAAAAAATTCCTCACAGTAAAGAAAAAAAAATCTGATATTTCTTTCGAAATGAATTCTAATGATTATAATCTACAGTAAAATCCGTCTTACCTTTGATAGATATACAGTAATTTAGAAACAATGGATCTAATGATTTGTTTTTTACTATCAAGAATCATAATTTGATTGTTTCGGTCAAATTTCTTATTAGAATTGGCTCTTTATTTGATCTTTAGAAGTTGCATCGCTAACAATTTAATATGACTGTTTATTAATCCGATTTGTCTTCTTGTTAACATTTTTTATTTAAAATAGATTCTTAAATCATAGTAAACATCGAAGATAGGGATACTTAAAATAAATAGTACTTGACGATGCTATAGTTTAATATTAGTGGATCTAGTTTTTTTGTTAGAAATATAGTAGAGAGTTAATTATTTAAAGAAATATTGTTGAAATTTAATAAGAAATATAATAGTGAAAATAAAGAAAATTAAAAGTTCTTAACAAAATTCCGAAGTCGGATTTTGTTATTTATAAATCAAGTAATTGGATTTAGAAATTATTTTTCTGAAAAAAGAAGAATACAATTTCTAGTAAATATTTAATGGACGTATTTGTAATATCAAATAAATTAAGGGCCATCGGCAAATAAATTTCTAGAGTTATAAGTGGAAAAGTACCATTAAATAAAATAATAATTATGAATAAAGAAATCATTAATGTTGACCCTTAATTGCCGCATGATCACTTACTCTTATATATAACCGAATCATACAATTAATTACAATTAATGTTAACCCTTAATGCGGACACAGAGGTTTTTGTGCCACAAAAAATCAATTCGTTAATGAATCGTGAACATTGATTCCGATCCATTCACTAACTGATTGATTTTCTGCGGCATCAAACCCTATGTAGCTGCAGATATAGGGGGTTTTGTGCCGCAGAAAATCAACCCTTTAATGGATCGGAATCACTGTTCACGAGCCATATTTATTTTTTATTTTAGCAAATTCTTTGTGCAGTTTTTAAAAAAATATATAGACATTTCTCATTTTTTTATTGGAAGCTGATATGAGTACCCGCACCTAAACTGCTATAACTGCTTGTGGGGACCGCAATCGTTTTCAAAACTGTAATTTTGTTTTACAAGTATTAATGGTAACATTGTGAAGTATTTATATCTATACAAGACAAGTATTTATATCTATACAATGAACTACATATATGATATATGATTTCCTAAAATAACCGTACCCGCATCTTTTCTTGAAAAATCCTCGCTTCGTACCCGCATTTGGGGACCACTCAAACGGCATGTGGGGACCCCTAAAATTGTCAACAAAAAACGTTGACTTAGCTTATGTGTGGTATTAAACGATATGTGGGGACCACTAAAATTGTCAACAAAAAATGTTGACTTAGCTTATGCGCGGGTAATATTTATATCTCTATTCTTGTGGTATTTATACTTACGAAACAAAGTATTTATAACTATAAGAGTGTGGTATTTATACCTACGAACTAAAATATTTATATCTATATTACGTTGGATGAATAAGAATCTTAAAAAAATATTTGAGTTGAAATGTTGGAGACCTTTAACCAAGATGCATCATGTCATGAATCACATGTCACTCTCTTTTTTATATGTTGGATCTAATACAACTAGTTTTTATGAAATTTTGGTCGAAACTAGATCATAACCAAGAGTTTTGGCAACATGAGCCTCAACTTTACGAAACTTGGGCCAAACCTTGATTGCATGGTTACTAAGTGGTAAGGACATAACTTTTATACAAACATTGTATTGGATTTTTAGGAGTGTATGTTATATGGATCACATGTGATTGCATGTGTACAAAAAGCAATATGTATATATGTTGCACTAATTGTAATATATTAGTATTCTCTATAGTTTTATATGAATTCATATATAATAATCGGTCCAACGGAAGTTTATTATATATTTTTCAAATAAATAATTTAAACAATATAACGTTATTTTTAATAATTGGTTGTTATTAATTTTTTTTAACTTTAAATTGTAACTGTCACTTTATTAAAATGAATTTTGTATCTGAACAGATCAAGTATTTATATCTGAACACATCAAGTATTTATATCTGAACTACCAAGTATTTATATCTGAACACATCAAGTATTTATGTCAGAACTACCAAGTATTTATGCCTGAACTACCAAGTATTTATGTCTGAACACATCAAGTATTTATGTCTGAACACATCAAGTATTTATGTCTGAACACATCAAGTATTTATATCTAAACTACCAAGTATTTATATCTGAACACATAATAGACAATTACATCATCTTCGCAAATCAAATTGTCACAAACATCTCAAAATCCAACAACACTAAAACACGATTGTGTATATGAAATAGAAACAAAACGATATATCATTATTAATTCACCAGAACAAAAACAAAATCGAAAATAAACAATATTAATCTAGCTGATCACATTTCAAAATCACCGATTAAACTTGTGAGAACCACACGAAATCGCTTCCAGTTTCGAAATTGCCTCAAAAATCGCCTCCAAATCGCCAAAGTCTTCGAAAAAGAAAAAAACGGAGAGAAATGAACATTTGAAATTCAAAATGGAAGGTCCGATAACATTATTAGTTAGATCGGTAGTTGTGGGGACCGCAACCTTACAGTTATGGAAGTGCGGGTACTGTAGCACGGGTACTAAAATAATTATTCTTTTTTATTTTAGCAAATTCATGCAGATAAGGTGTTTGTAGTAATGCCTAAACCAATTTTGCATTGCATTATTGTAAATTCTTATCTGAAAATAATTGGACCAATTAAGTCTTGAATGGTTATTTCATACTTTTACACACGCTGTTGGAAAGAAAGCTCCTAAAGTAATATTGACGAATCAGGATGCAACCATGAGTAAAAATTGTTTGGTAGACAAATTAAAAAATTAAATTCACCATATGCAGGAAGAAATATGTTAAGCACCAATAATTAACGACATAAGGAAAAAACATTAGAGAAAGATTAAATTGGCATGTTACTTCATTGGAGCTCCGCTAGGGATTTGA
Source organism: Carex littledalei (assembly GCA_011114355.1). Lineage (NCBI taxonomy): Eukaryota > Viridiplantae > Streptophyta > Magnoliopsida > Poales > Cyperaceae > Carex > Carex littledalei. Next base: position 1,774,336 of record CM022101.1, on the reverse strand, counting down.
TTCCAAATTAGAAGAGAGAGGGAGTCATTTCCTTCTCTTTTTTTTTGGGTTTAATGGGAAGATAAGCTAACACTGTTAGTATTAATTCAACCAATTTGGATCAGATATGATCATGCGGCCTAGGAAGGCTTTGGATAGGAATCCTGTCCAAATGCCTTCGGACCAAACCAGAACCCTTTTGTTCTCATTGGATAATGGTAATGTTGATCCTTAATGAATATTGTTTACTGTTACATCTCATTATGCCTGGATATTTTTATTTAGTACAGAACAAACAAATTACTGAACCTTCAAGATTATAATATGATTTTAAATTTATCAGAATTGAAAGCTGATGGAATCCTTTTTGTATCTAGACATTTGTTGAGTGATCATACTAATTTTTCTTTACAACGTGAGACGACTGTTAAAAGCTTTAAGATTATCTTGAGTGTAAATATTAAATTTGGAACATGTAAATTTCCACACAGATAGTATTTTTTTAGGCAACTGTGCTAGCTTTGTGGGGGTTTCTAAATGTTAAATGTCATTTGCAACAATAGTTTTTTTTTTCTTCTTAGTTTAAATAATTTCCATTGTTTAGTGATTAATTCTCATGTTTCACATTTTAAAGAAATTTATCCATGCTCAAATATGCTCAAAATGGGTTTCCAGGCAGTCCCGGGATGTGTGGATACCCTTGGTTCTGCACGAATTCACATCATCCCCGGTACCGTAATAGAGAATCTTTTACAATTACTTGATCTGGACCGTTCTTTTTAACTTGGCACGAATCTCAAAGCCCAATAATACTGCCCCCTCCGTCAGCCCGAATCCCAAACCGGCTGGGAGTTAATCTCAAACCGTAAAGTGAAGGGAATCTTTTACGGTACCGGGGAGGATATTTGCCCACAGTCTCAGGCTGTGTGGATGGTAAAATTGAAAATTTTCAAAAGTCGTTAATAGAGTTAAAATTCTAAATTTGAGTGCACTAACTAAAAAGTTTTCAGAAATAAAGCTTGTATCAAAAAAAGTATCCATCTAAAAAAGATTCTTGTAATGTCTATCAAGCAATTTATTTTTAAATGTTGTATGATTGAAATGATCAAATATATTTCAAATGAAACTAAAATTGATGTAAACTATATCCACACATCTAAAATTTTAAATTTGATAATTTTCAACAATGATTATGAGTGTAATATAAAGATATAGTCTTTTTTAGAGTTATATATGTTCGTGTAATATGATTTTTAGGCACAGCTGCCCATTGTGACATTATTGAATTTAAACGTCTTACCTAGTTCAATTTAATCTATAAATATCAATTTTATATAGGACAATGTATTTTGCACTGTATCAAAATACCCTATTATAATTGAACCGATCAAAAAATAGAAATTTTGACATAATAATCCAATTAACAGGGTTATAAACTTATAATTATGAGCACGGATGTAAATCGTATAATAAGAATCTTATCCACGTAAATCGGGAGCGGTCTAATGAATATCGGACCAAATTTGATCCAATCCATCCGATTTGCATCAAGATTCGTGAGAATCAAGCAAGCTGGTTAAATGGATTAGAATTGATTTGTGACTGCGGGAGAAGAAAATTGTAGATCGGAAGGAGCCCTTATATTTTATTATTAAAATTATGCAGTTACAATAAAAGAACCCTTTAATACGCTTATATGATATTATAATGACGAGGCAAACAAACAAACAAAAGCAGTCTTTTCCCTGTTCTCATGTTGGGTAAGATGCAGCAGGACGTGGAGTGTGTAAAGCCGTATAGGTGAGTGGTTCTGTGGTTGGTGGTGCAAACTGCAAAAGCGTGCAGTGGAGTGCGCTTATACTATAAAGCAATGTGAGATTGGAGCTATATAAAAATAAAAGGATATCCCATCTATGATTGGTTAGAGAGAGCGGAGGGATATAAAAATATATAATTAACCAGCCTAAGAAGGAACATACCAAGACGTGCGTGCGGATCAAACCAACAATGCAATTATGCATCAACAGCTAGCACGTCTCCTGGATCTCTCATGTTTAATACTGATCACCTCATCACTGATTGAGCTGATATCAGTACAAAATTAATATCTCTTCCGTTTTTCCATTAATTAATTAATTAATTAATTCTGTCAATGGCAATTAGCTATATTACAGCTTTTGCAGCTCATGGTAATGAATTAGTTCAATTGCAGAAAATAAAAAGGAAAGGAAAATTTCTCAATGTATGCACCCGGCCCATATATGAGAATTCAGATCAAGTGAGATACTTAAATTAATGTCAGTATAGATCCGAACTATTTAACTTAATTTTGCACGAATTTTAAAGCATACCCCTCCTATATTTCAAATTGGCTCCGAAAAAACTTTGACTTGGCTCAATGTATGTCACTGAAGGAGGAATCAAATCACTAGTTAGTGACCCTGATTGTTGATTCAGAACTCTTATTTTATTAGGAAAAGCTTTGTCTGATGAGGGATGTTGTTGGCAACTATTAAGTTTCACTTAACAAATGTCAATTTTATAAAGGATATAAATTGCAAAATATTCCTTTTCTGTATATTAAAATTGTAGGATTTAATTATATTATCACTGATATACAGATAATTGATTATTTTTGCACAACAAAAAAGTCAACTATATGGTAGATCAGTGATATTAGATCCAACAAAACTATTATACAGAAAGAAATTGATAGGAATTCATATTCTTACCAAGGTTTTCTACAAGCAATATGACACTGGCCTCCATACAGCATTGAATGCCTTTGTCTAAAATTCATCTAAAGATCCTATGATATATGACCACTAAAAAAATAATTTAGCCTGTTGATGCTGTAAGACAGATTGAAAACGGTACAACAACATAATAAAAAAAATGAATTTTACCATGAAATAATGTAACGTATTAAAAAGATTTAAACGGAAATTAAAAGGGGAACAAATTAATTTAATCCGATAAGATAATATAATGAAGTGGATCTTCACGGATAGACACTAATTATTTATAAAATAAGGACAAGAAAAAATGGAAGGTAAAAATCAATTATAATAAGCTAGTAATTAAGTTGTGCATCATGTGTAATTTGATTAGTAGCTTTCTATATTTGCTAATTAATTGTGATGTTGTACCTAATCATTTTGTTTAAATAAATTAATGGCAAGAAATTTGGGATTGATCTATGTGTTATGTATTTTCTTTCCAATCCTGTTACAAACTCTTTTCCTAAGTTTAATAAAAAAAATAAAGGTAAACTTCGACTTACTCTAAAAATATAAAATTGGTCCTATAAATGTGTCAAAATTAATAAGGTACTATACCGAACTAAAAAATACGTGTCTCATACAATGAAGGCACTAAGCCTCCTATTAATATGTTATGCATGATTCTAGAAGTATTTACATTTAACAATTTAGTGGAAAATTAAGTTAAATACACAAGGGTGTGAAGAGTAGGGTTGCACAAAAAATTCGTAGTTCATAATTCGATTCGAGTTTGATTCGAAAAAGTTCGTAAAAAATTCGATTCGAAATTGAGTTCGTTCGAAATTAATTCAAACCAAACTTAGTTCGAAATTAATTCAATCCAAACTCAAACTGGACCTAGTTCGTTCGAAATAGGTTCGCAAACCAAACTTAGTTCGAAATTAACTCAAACGTGAACCGTTAATTTCCGTTGATAATGAACTTTAATGTTTTATTTAGGATAATATTTGGGTTTATAATAATTCTAAGACTTGGTGATTGTTCTGTACTTCTATTGATATTTAAATTATACTTTGAATACTTTGGATATTTGAAAACTTTGGTGATGTTGCTCCTGTTGGCTATTTGGAAAACTTTAGATTCTGTGATTGTACTGAACTTTGATTGATTGTACTAAACTTTGGTGTTTGATATAAATTTTGGTATTTGTAATGAACTTTGATATAAACTTTGGTGTAATGTGTAATTATAATTTAGAATGCATGAGTTTTTATTGAAGTGCTGTAATTTCGAACTATGACCCAGTCATAAGTCATAAGTCATAAGTCATAACTCGTAAGTCGTAACAAAGTTCGTAAAAGTTCGAAATTGAGTTTGTAAAAAATTTGATTCGAAATTGAGTTCGTTCGAAATTAATTCAAACCAAACTCAAACTGGAGGTAAGTTCGATTCGGTTCGGTTCGTTTGCAGCCCTAGTGAAGAGTTTGTTTAACAATTTTAAAACAAACTCTCTTCCCAGTCAGAACTGAGCAGGAAAAATGCATTAAATTTCATAGAAGCTTCGCCAGAAAATTGCCAACCAAAAATGCATTAAATTTCCTTGTTTCGTCGCAATTACACCCTGTCATGGATTAGAATTAACCAGCATTCCTGATTTATTCTCAATTTGGTAATATCCCTCTATTAGCTGCCAGTAATCAATTTTTCTTCGTTCCAGACCTCCAGTAGTCCCTAGTAGGGATCCTCTGAAGTAACTCAAATTTTGAGTATAGATGTGGACCGTCCGATCATAATCCGGACCATTCCGGTCCGAGGTGGAAGGCACGGGAGTTCCTTAATATTCGTACCAAATCACATCCAACGGTACAGATCTAAACTCAAAATTTGAATTACCTTAGGTTATATGAATTCCCAGTAGTCCCCCGTGGGCTCCACATATACCGATTACCACTTCGACCCCTCTAACCCGCCGCCTCTTACACCTCCCCCACTCACTCCCACCTCTCTATATATACCTCTTCTCCACTCGCTCTCTTCCTCTCCAAGTTTCGCTTTTCCTTACACTCTTCTCTCTCTATCCAATTTTAGCTTTCAAACCATGGCTCTAGACTCACTCGAAACCCCAAGCAAGACCGATTTCTTAAGTTTAAAGTCTCCGTACCCCATTGAGATTCCCTCCAAGGGCAAGAGATCCAAGCGCCAGCGCTCAGCCGCCGCATCAGAGGCAGAACAAGGTGCTCTCGATCTGATGCTCCTCTCCCGTGATGGATCAGGATCCAAATCCGATTCGGAATCCGACAGCCACCCCTTGGATGGCACGAAGCAGTCTTACCAGTGCTCTGTCTGTGGAAAATCTTTCAGCTCATACCAGGCGTTGGGTGGCCACAAGACGAGCCACAGGAAAATAGTCTCAAGTGATGACGTGGCAGGTGGAAACGCCTCTTCGGCGGCTGGTGGGGACCGGCTCAAGGTGCACCAGTGCTCAATTTGTCTCAGAACGTTCCCTTCGGGTCAGGCGCTGGGAGGGCACAAGAGACTACACTACGAAGGTGGTGCGGCCGCCAAATTGAAGTTTGATTTTGATTTGAATATGCCGGCACCGGAGACGGAGCCAGAATCCGGGTTCATGGAAGAAAAAACTGGAGAAAAGATGGTTGATTTTCTTGGTGTCAAGAAGCAGCGCCTCTTGCTTACGGCTTAAGCTTCTTTTCTTCTTTAGTTTACATTGTTCGATTTATTTCCTTTTTCTGTTGATAGAATTTGATTTGTTTGGGGGCAGTATATAGCATTTGGTGTTAGTTATCTTGATTGATTAAAGATATTGGTTGATTGCACCTGGTGTGATTATCCCAATTGAGGCTGTAGATCAGTAAATTGCACCAGGGTGCAATCTTTTTTGTAATAGACGTCAGGCGTGATGAAAAAAGATTTAGTTTTTCTTTCTTCATTTATTTGCTCTTCGTAGTGAATATATAGTGAATCACTGAATCTTAGCTCTCTAAGAGGTGCATTGTTTTTACCCATAAAATGAAGATTTTGGCTTGTGATTAGATTTTGCCAGCTGTGAAGAAACTTCTCAGTTTTTGAATAACGACATATTTTTTCAGTTGGATTTAATTGTTTCTCTAAATCGGTTACCTAGTTGCGTTAATAGAATTATAAATTTAATCTCTGTTGAACTAATCTCTGTTCGGTGGGTCCCTTGGTTTTCTATTCTTACAAAAGGCTTGTCTAGGTCAACCCTGTGGGAGCACGCAGAAAATATGTGTCCGATTGTTGTAATTTAATTATATCGTGTAAATACTATCTTGATCCCACTATTAGTGGGCCACTAATTACATAGCTAGTTTGTGACGGAAGTACGTATCTCTATATCAACGAGACTTATTAGACGTGCATATTGTTATTATACATAATTTATGTATTGTTACTAAATATAAACATGATATTGGTGACCTAATTATATAATTAATTAATTAATTAAGAGAGATATATTGAATTTAATACAAGGGTTGGGTATAATAAGTGAATGCTGAATAAATTAACTTTGTAATTCACTCAAATGGCAATGTTAGGGAGTAATACCCAAAAAATAAAGAAAACAGTTTTACTGTATTTGCGCAGAACATGCCACATGTAACCGCCAGGAGCACATCATGTCAAATCTTGCTTTTTTGCACAAAGCTCATTTGAATTGTTCAAAAGATATACCCATTTGACCGATTTACTCATCAATCCATCGGTGCAATTGGTTATAATTAGATTCTCACCAAATAATTTAGAAAACTTCCATTTATTTTCTTCTGATATGCTAATTTCACTGGCCCCCTGTATTCTAAAAGGTGAAATAAAGCTCAAGGTTTTACTTGGTTACCATAATCGAGCGCCTATAATGTATTTTTGTCATACAACATGGTCTCCCCTCTCCCTCCATAGAATTCCTTTTCTACACGCTAGAAAGGCAAAGTGGCACCTCATTCTTGGAAAGTTTCTTCCATACCATACGTCAGCATTCCTTACCAAAACCTTCATCAGAGAAGAATAGAATATTGTTAGTTAACCTTCCTAAATTATATTTATATCCCTAAATTAAAACCCTCATTAGCCATTCCCTCCCTCCCATTCATATCTACTGTCAATGACAAGTGGCCCCAAAAATACCGCTTACCGACTCTACCTTCACCTCCCGCCGCCTATTACATCTCTCCCACTCACTTCCCACCTCTCCTTATATAGCATCCCACTCACTCTCCCTCCTGGCCTCCTCTCCAAGTTAATTTCTTCTCTCTTCCTCTCTCTCCTCTTAGTCAATCTCACGCGCTGATTCCCAATCAATGGCTCTCGACGCACTTGACTCCACCGAGAGGTGCTCTCCTCCCATGGAGAACTGGGTAAAACGCAAGCGATCTGAGCGCCGCCGCAGCACCACTAACACCGCCGTTGCACCAATAACTGAGGATGAGGATCTCGCTCTGTGTCTGATGATGCTCTCTCGCGATCAATCCGGATCCAGATCCGGATCCGGTCCTGTGACTCGCTTTGACTCTGATTCTGACTCCGGCAAGCTGGTTTATTCTTGCTCTGTTTGTAGCAAGTCTTTTGATTCATACCAGGCGCTAGGCGGCCACAAGACGAGCCACAGGAAGCCAGCTTCGAGTGATGACGTGGCATCCGGTGTACAACGGGAGAAGGTGCACCAGTGTTCGATTTGTCTCAAAACCTTCCCTTCTGGTCAGGCTCTAGGAGGTCACAAGAGAAAGCACTATGATCAAGCAGCAAGTGCTGCACCTAAGTTGAAGCTGGATTTGGATTTGAACATGCCAGCGCCAGAGGAGGAGGTGGAGGCAGTGGAGGAGAATCTGGAGGCGAAGAAACAGAGGCTGTTGACAATGGTTTAGATGGGATTAATTGTTTCTTGATTTTTGGGATTATGAGGTAATCTGTTGACTTGTTATTTGATCTTGTTTTTTTAATGCGATGTATATATTAATATATAGAAGGATGGTAGACTAAATTTTGATAATTGTTGGGGGTTCCTTTTATTTTAAAAGCTAATATTTATGGCTTTTAGGTTTCCTAAGTTGACCATCTATCTCTATTTATATTTAGTTTTGTTAATTATCGCATTTAAGAATTCCTGCGAAATTACATAATTTGTATATTTTAAGGCTTTGAGTCCATTTAGACGAATCAGACTTGGCGAATAAAATTTGGAAATAACATAATTAAGTGTGTTATTATGATTAATATTTTGCTGTTCTATTTTTCTGGTCCGTCCGCAGCAGTTGTTTACACAAATAAATGTCCTGTAATATGATTTGAGAGATTAATTAATCTTCGAAGCTAGTTGTGCTAATTGACAAAATAAAGATTTCGTTACATCCGACCGATGGAGCAGTCACTCCCCACTCCCCAGCGACCAGCAAAGCTTTCAAATTTGTGCGCACGGCACGTTCTCGTAATGTTTTCATATGTCAATATTTATTGATTCCTCCTGCATTTATTACAATCATTATAAGCGAGACATCATCTCCATTTCGAACATACACTGCTGTTATCCGGCAAAATGAAGGGTGTCTAATTCTGCCCGATTCGTCCCTACAATTCGAAGCAGTTTGAATCAGATCGGAACCGTACGTTTACATTTAATTTAAGTCTGTTTTAAAAATAGTAAGCTATATAATTATTCCATCAAAACATATATTGGAAGAACAAAACTCCAGTACCCACTAGTGCAGAAAACATTACTAATTAAAAAACAGACTTTTACACGGTCTTCGAATTAACCTTGTCTACGGGAGTCAATGCTAAATTTTACACAATTTTCAAACCATGTACCAAAAACTAATTCTGTACGGTTTCGCCAAAAGTTATCATACACGGTATTTAAAGTAAAACCGTATATAAAACACACATACTACATGATTTTCAATAAAAAAAACTCATATATAATTCAAGATTAAAAAAAAAATCACATGAAATCTTAGATCTGAATTCAAATCAAGTCCTGGATCTAAATACCAAAAACACTAAACTAAATTTCAAATATAAACACTACAACAATTCATTTCCTAATATATAAACAACAATTAGAATTACATCACATATTATTAGTTACATGAATAACATTCTAACTAAAAAAAATAAAAATATAACAAAAAAACCCTAAATCTGAGACTTCATACATTTACATGAATAATGCTTAAGAAAAATTATGGTAAAGAACAAAAAATCGAAAAATAGAAATAAAAAATAATTTGAAACTGCAACTCAAGTTTTGAGTCCCTTCCCTTTATTTTTTTTCCAATTCTAAATTTTGAAAAACGGCGTAGCAATCAACAACGCATGCATTTTCTCACAAACTTTCCGAAAAGTTGTTATTTGCTAAAATTGGACACTCGAGCGCCGTTTTATGACCGTTTGAAGTTTCGTCGTCGGAAATCTTTTTTTCGGTGAAGATATCGCCTATCTTGTCTTATCCCTCGTCCTAGCCTCGTTAGATTTAATTGACTCAGAGAATGTCCATGTACAGTCTATGGGAAGAGATGAAGGCACGGATCGATGACATGGAAAAATTTGTATTTCTTTCATCACACATGGAATATACAGTAAAATGTGTAAAATTGTTGAAGTATCTCATATACTCCCGTCCGAAAATGTCCAACATTCATACACGTTCTTACTGTTTACAATCGTGTATGAATGCTGGAGCACATTTATACACGGTTGTAAACTAGTAAAACCGTGTATAATGAGCAAATTTTTGGAACAGTGTTTTTTTTGCTTTTGGACACGGATTTAGTGGGAATTTTGAGCAAACAAACGTATATGATATTCGGTGTATGCTTTGTGTTTCTGTACTAGGGACAACATCAAATTATAAATATATTTTTTTAATATACGCTTATTAATTAGTTGATTTGTCAAATCAACCGAACGTGAAATGTATTTATTTTAAATAATATTACTATTTCAAAAATATATTTTAAGCTTATCATACTTATAAGTTATAAGAAATAATTATGTGAATGATTAAAAATTATCATATAAAATTTTGTATTTCTAAAATTTTATAATAATTAAAATCATTATAGCAAATAAGCTAACAATTGTTTTTTTTCTTATGTCCTCCTTTACTAAATAAGTAAATAAAAAAAATTACATATATCCATCATATCGAATACAATATGAATCAGATCATTTGATAAGCAGCTGATGCAGGAAAAATAATGGACGATCGTCATTGACTATTTTTTTTTTTTTTTTGCCAAAATGGTACTTTTTTTAGCTTATCCAAATTAATAAAAAAAAAGGGCGACAAATTGTGAAATGGAAAAGAGATGCGGGTGTACCTGAGAAGATTTGAAGGTGTAGGGAAGGTTGGAGACGAAGATGGTAGCGGGGCAGTGCGGCACTCATTGGCCGCGCGCCTCATCTTTTTCATTTCTCTTCCTGAAATTCTTTTATCTCTCTTGTCTATTTTTACCCGAAAATTTGACAAAAATATCGAACATTAGTTCTGATTCAACCCGTTAACGGGCGGGATTTTTTGCAAATAAATTTCAATTCAAAAATCAAAACAATTCATCAGTGGGTGGCTACTACGCGTGGGATAATCTCCCAGAATTAGAAGAAGAAAAGCGGCTCTCACCACTCACTCGATTGCTAGCTCTAAGTATTATATATATCACTTCCTGTTGACTCTTTTCGTTGTTTTCTCTCATCCAAATTCTTTTTTTTTTGAGAAAAAATATGGGTCAATGCCCATATTTGATTCCATTGACAATGGTAAAGTTACAAGAGATTTATAACCGGTTAAAAACAAAAACAAAAGAAAATAAGAATTGCTCAAATAGCTGAGCATGTACCAGTGGAGAGACAAAAAATTTAGATAGTTTTGGAGAAAAGAAGGAAAGTGAAATGGCTAAAATTTATGAACAAAGTGGGTGTGGGCTGGCCAGATGATCTCCTGAGTGTATTAACCGATACCAGTTCTGCCCTCCTGTGCCGGTATCTCCCTTCCCGCTGTACCCGCTACTGTACCGGGCGGTATACGATCCCGATCCATGGCATTAGACATCCAAAGGCCCCGGGGTTGTCTGTCCGTATGTGCCCCGCTAATTGGTCCGCCTGCCGGCAGCTGCGCTGGCCCCGTTGGTACCGTAGCAGTGGTGTTGCTGTGACGGGGACGAACGACAGTGCAAGCATTTGTCATCCGCTGCCACTGTGTATTCGCCCAGTTGAGTGAGCCATCGTAGTACTTCGCTTGCCTGACTATTTCTTCCAGTAATTGGTCCATGTCCTTATGCGTTTCTGTGAAGCACCGAGCACATCTCTCTCTCCATAGTACGAAGTGCATTATCAGAATGAGTGTTTGTTGTTTCCCAGTTAATGTGCCTACCTTTATCTTGCTGGTTACCTCAATTGTTGGCCCTGGTGGCCAAGTCTATGACCGCAGGAGTGTTTGGATTCTCGCATATATTCTCCGTGTGTAAGAACATTCTTCGAACAAGTGTTTGACCGTCTCCGTATACACCTTGCAAAATAAACACCTGCTTACCAGTTCCCAACCTCTTTTCTGTAAGTTGTCATGTGTTAGGATCCTGTTTTGAATCGCCAACCATGCGAAAACCAATATTCTGGGTGGTGCCTTGACCTTCCATATCTGCGAGACCTGTTTAACAATTCTTGGCTTGGTTTTGAGATAGGTGTACGCTGATTTGACCGTAAAAACTCCCAAGGTGTTCCACTTCCATTCAATTGTGTCGCCTGCTTGCTGAGTGAGGGCAATCGAGGCCAAGTGTTGTTGGAGGGTGATCAGTTCCTGTTGTGCCTCTAAGGATAAATTGGATCTGAATAGAGTGAAAATGTTGTGCGCCTTGACCACCTCCCTTACTGTGATGTCTGTATGCAGGGCATAGGAGAATAAATTGGGTAGCGCATGCCGCAGTGTTCCCCTGCCCCAGTCATGATACCAGAGGGTTGCCGATGATCCATCCCCTAGGACCCACCGCGATGATGCTTCGAAAAAAGCTGAAATGTGGCAAGGAATGGCTGAAAAGATCTGTGCCATTGGCAAACCATTTGAATTTGATGCCGCTTGTGAAAGAATGGACTTCCATAATCGGCACTGAGGAGTGTACCAAGACCATCGCCACTTTAGCAGCAATGCGTAGTTGAAAGTCTGCATGTCTAAAACCCCCAACCCTCCGATAGATTTGGGCTCACAAACCGCTTCCCAGCTGATGAGGTTATATCCCTTTTGGTGGTCCGATGCTCCATGCCAAAGAAAATGTCGCCTAATCTTATCTATTTGTTGAATTACCCACTGCGGGAGCCTTAAAACGGACATGATGTAAACTGGCAAAGCGGAAAGAACCGAGTTGAGTAGCACTAAGCGGCCCGCAATAGAGAGGAATCTTGCTGCCCACCCGCCTAGCCTAGTGCGAAGTTTCTGAATGAGCGGCAGGAAGGCCGTTTTGGGTAGGCGGCTATCTGATAGCGGGATACCCAAATATATGAATGGAAGGGTGGCCTGCTTACAGCCGAAGATGTTGACTAGTTGGTCTGCTCGGTGCTGTGGGACATGCAATGCAATTATTTCAGACTTTTGTAAATTTACCGCAAGACCGGATACCTCCTGGAATACCAGTAGCGCCACCTTGATTGCCCTGGCTTGGTTTACATCCGGTTGGAGAAATAACAGTGCATCGTTTGCGTACAAGAGACACGGTCTCATCTGCGTGTACGGCAACCGAATTGCTCCCGTGTTCGTGAGCTTCTGGAAATATCTGGCCAAAAAATCCATGGCGATAATGAACAGCGATGGGGATAATGGGTCGCCCTGACGCACCCCTCTCTTCAAAAGTATTTTCTTTCCCAACAATCCGTTGATAATGACTTGAGAGCTGCCTTGCAAGACCGAGGTTTTTATCCACACAAGCCATTTAGGCGGAAATCCTAAACTGGCCATTACTTGCAGAAGGAAGGTCCAGCTGACCGTATCAAAGGCTTTTCTGATATCCAGTTTCAACAATCCCAGAGGTGTCTTCCCATTCTTAGCCATGTTGAGTACATGTTGGGCATATACATAGCTTTCTGTAATATGCCTATTTTTCTGGAACCCTGTTTGTGCATCTCCAATGACCATGTGCATGTGTAATTGCAGCCTATTTGCCAACAACTTGGAAAAGATTTTTTGTATTCCATGCAGTAGACTAATAGGTCTGAAATCCCCTGGCAATTGCGGGTTCTCTTTTTTCGGAAGGAGAACGATGTATGAGCTGTTTAGCGGGTAGAGATTTGTTTCTGTCCCCATGACGTGGCGAAAGGTGGCGACGAGGTCATCCGATAGCATATCTGAAAATTTTTTGTAAAATTCGCCCGAGAAGCCGTCTGGCCCGGGGCTCTTATTGTTCGGCCACTGCTGCACAGCCGCCATTATTTCTTCCTTTGTTACTGGCGCAGCTAACTCAGATAAATCCATCATATTCGGGTATAAATTGTGCCAGTGGATAGTAGGGGTTGGCGGTGCATCTGAGCCCATCAGCTTGCTGAAAAACTCAAAAAAGGCTCGAGCTTTGGTGCCCTGGTCCAAATACAATATTGAGTCATGCTGGACCTGAGTTACGAAATTTGCCCTCTTTGAGCCCGAAGCAACCGCGTGAAAAAATCTGGTTCCTCGGTCTCCTTGAAGCTCCCATTTGGTGCGCGCCCGTTGACGCCATATATCCTCTTCTAAAACCGCCAATGCCGTATGTCTTTGCTTTATGAGTGCCGTGGTGAGTTTTTCAAGACCCGTGAGTGGCCTCATTTCCCTTGCCTTGCCGACCCAGTCAAGATAATTCCTGCAGACGGTGATTTGAGTTTTAATGTTCCCGACCTTAGAGCTGGCCCATTCCTTTATTCTCTGTTGCAAGTGTGTAAGTTTGGCATGTAGTTGCTGTGGCGTAGCTGCTACTTCCTGTGAGGTCCACTCGGTTATAACCATTGCTTGGAAGTCGTCAAAGCGGAGCCATACATTCTCAAAACGGAAGAATCTGGACCGCCTAAAAGTTGTCAGAGCTGTCAGCAGGATCGGACAGTGGTCCGAACTCGTGTTGGTAACCACTTTTTGCATTGAGTTCGGATATGTAACATTCCAGTGAGTAGATATTAAGAACCGATCGAGCCGAGCCATATGTGGCCGCGATTGCCCGTTACTCCATGTATATTGCTGACCGCCTAAATTCATATTGAGTAATTCCAATTCTGATATCAAATCGGCAAATTGAAGGGTGGATCTCCAGGTGTTTGTATTGTTGTTTCTTTCTTCGAGTGCTATTGTGGCATTAAAATCCCCTCCAAGGAGCCACGGAATATCATTAAGTGGTCTAGACTGTCTCAGTTCTTGGAAAAAAGTCTGCCTTTCTCGATGCGATGTCGGGCCATAAACTGCCGTAAAGGCAAAAATCGAGCCGTCGAGACGATGCTTAAAGTGAATCGTTACCGAGAACTGGTTGAGCTGCTGTAGTATTGTGTCATACAGCCTTTGATTCCAAGCAACTATAATACCTCCTCTTGACCCTTGAGCCGGCAGCATTGCGAAAGTCTCCAGTCTTTTGCCGCATATCTCCTTCATCATCAATTGGTCAATGACTGACAATTTAGTTTCTTGAAGAGTAACAATGTCCGGTTTCTCGACAAGCATAGCTTGCCTCACCGCCAACCTCTTAGGTCTCTCATTCAAGCCTCGAACATTCCAGGACAAAATTCTAATTTTAACTTTCTGACTCATTTTGACACATTTCAATCTCCATAAATCTTTGATGAGCGTGCATGATACACCATAATAAAACAACGGTTGCATTCCCCACCCTTCTGCTAACCCAATTGCTCCTGACCACTCCCCAAATGAAAGAAAAGATAATACTAAACATGGGTACGATAAACCCAGTCTGACTGATACATTGAATGTAAATTAACATAAAGAAGGTGTATCCGACAATTGCAGCTCATCACCCAATTGAATTAGTTGTTGGCCGGGACTGACGACCCCTCCCCCGTTGCGATCACTTCGGCCCGTAGTTGTGTCAGTAATTCCTCGGTAAGCTCAATTCCCGCAGTGGAGACGACGGCCTCCGCGTGGCTTAGCGTGAGTGGATGGTATGACTTAGTGTAGTCCAGCACCGGTCTAGGTGTGCTTTTCGGTTTCGGCTTGGTTCTCTGCATCAGGTCGGTGACGTCAATGAACCCCCTTGTGGCGCGTGCCCGGTCGATCACTGATATGTATCGGCCGGTCTGTTTGTTTTCCAGTCTGGTGCTCCGGCGCGTCGCCCTGGTGTACCTCGGCGGACCTTCGAAACCCGGCGGTGCTGCCCCTGCTTCTTTGGCAATATCGCTTAGCCGCGGTCTTCCCTTAACACAGATGGGCTCGTGCATCGGACCGTCTGAGAGAGAGAGGTCTTGGAAATTACTTTGAACCAGGCCTGCTGCATATTCCGTGACAGCGAGCTCTGAATGGAGGCCCGCATCGCTTTCCGTCTCCACTTGAGAGGCCGAATTGGACCCCAGGGTGAACTGAAATTTATGGAGAGGGCCCATGAAGTTCTGCGCTGAGAGAGATCGGCCCATGTCGCTGTCTTCTTTTCCTTGGGTTTCATAATTGGGCCCCAGGGCTAGTTGAGGCCCCAAAAGTGGCCCAATAAGCTCAACCGGTTCCCCCTGCATTTGGGGACGCCTTCCAGTGGGGCTTTGGGGTCGGGTCTGGCCCAGTTTAGTGAGAGGGAGTATGTCTCGTGGTGCTCTCCCATGTGCAGCGGATCCCCTGTGATCTGCCGAAAGCTCCTGTGCAAAGCACGCTTGTGACATCACAGCAGTGAATAGAAGTAGAGGAACTTCTTTTTGTTGATCAGTAGGTGACACATCCCTAAAGAGTGAAATAGCCGGCAGGGGCACTGGGATCGATGGTGATATCAAATTAATGCCTAGGGCCTGTAGTATCTCCCCTTTGTCAGTTGTAGCGTGCATGTGTACCATGTTCCAGGTCTGATGAGAGGTGACCCATTTTACCGTTGCGACACCCGCTGGCAGTTTCTCATTGGAGGGTGACCCTATGCATGTCTGTCCTGCATGTCCAGTGGGGTTGTGAACTGGAGGGTCCATTCGACGTAGTATTGTCAGTGCATTGTCACCTTTGTTGGCCAGGTAGTCGCCTGAGTGGCCCGTGAGTGCTCCGGAGGCCGACTCCTGTGAAGTCCCCCTGTCGTAGGTGGGCGGCACCGTTGGCGGTGGTTGGCGATGACGATGGCGTCTCCTCTGTGGACCATGGTGGGGTCCAACCTGACCGGCATCATCTTCAAAGCGCGGATGTAAGGGCGGCGACGAGTTGTGTAACCAGCCCTCTATATCAATGTAGACAACACGACCAAAAGGATTCTTGTGTAGCTCGACAAAAGGGGGGATACTGGTCGGATCAAAGCATGACACCAAGGCTCGCAAAGTCTCGAAGTTACCGTTGGAGATAACCGGTGTCATATAGTCTACAAAACCAAAGCCCGAGACCAAGTGGTTGATATCGGGGATGTTCCAGTATTGCAACGGGACGCCCCGGAGCAATATCCGGACTTTGTGCGTGGTTGGGTCACGTGCCATGTGAAGGTTCGGTGTCCACTCTCGTAGTTGGATTTGCACTCCTCTTGCGACGAGGAACACCCCCACGTGCACCTCTAGGTTACGCAGAATATTAGAGGGGAACTCAACCAGGTAGTCCCCTTCTTCCGGTGCCAGTTTAGAGACTTTGAAATCGGTGGACTGACAGCCGAACGTCATGGAAATGGAGGTGGCAATTCGTTGCGGTAGTTGGTTCACCTGGTGGGCAGTAGGACCGAGGAGGACGACGGCCGACCGGTGTAGTAGTGTGTTAGGCGAGCGAATGTTGTCATTGAGTGGAAAGAAAACCTTCAAAGGTGGCGCTCGTGCCATGACGAGGTCCGGGCTGAGCATGGGAAGACTCTCCCAGTGTTCAAAATCCATTGGAGGTGTAGGGGTTGCCTGTTGCGGGGCTGGCTGTTGAGGTATGGAGGCTGCCTGTTGGGGGGGTGTATGGGTGTGGTGGTTTCCTCTATGGTTTACTCTGTTCTGTTGACGTTGGTATGGAGCTGTAGGTGGTGCTGTCTTTATAGGCTGGTTCCCCTGAGATGTGCAATGCCTGGATAGGTGTCCGATGCCATGGCATTTAAGACATCTTACACTATTGCGGCACTGGAATTGCGTGTGCCCCCGATCGAGGCACCTGTAACACCTTCCTTGAGACTTGAGTAATTCCAGTTGCTTACTAAGCTTTGGTTTTGGTCGGCTTTCTCTGCTGCAGTGGTACGGCCTACGCCTGGAGACTAACGTCCAGCCCTCATCATTACCATCTGGTGCCTTGTGCTGCCTAGGTTGCGTAGCTGCATTAATGGGGGGTTGTTGGCTGGGTAGTTGAGGGAGTGGGGTGAGAGTTATTGAGGGTTGAGTAAGATGGTTTGGAGAGTCTTGTGAGGTAGCCGGCCTGCTGCCTGTTACGACTTGCGAGTAGAGGGGCTTGTCTTGGCTTGCCGGTGATGTCCGTCGCTGTTGAATCACTTCCAGAGTCGCGGTTCGAATCGCCAAGCGGGCGTGGAGAGAAGTCATGCTTTCCTCTCGGTATTTCTCTCATCCAAATTCTTGATTTCCATATCCTGGTATCCATCCTCCGAGATAGAGAGAGAGAGAACCATGGATAGCCGCAACCAGGAAAAAACAAAGAAGACGACGGGCTTGCGATTCGAACGTCGACTCTGCGAGTACCCGCCCCTCGATACAGTCTCCGCCTCAGCTATCACCGCACCATTTACCGTTGTCGCCGTGGGCAACACCATCTCCGACTATGCTCCGACAGCCGTTTACAGTCCGTTGGAGATGGAAATCGCGGAGGCACTCCTGATGCTAGCTCTCGTGTCTGAGTCCGACAAGAAATCAAAACCAAAACCCAAGAAGATGCACGGGTGCACCCTCTGTGGAAAGAAGTACACTTCTGGGCAAGCCTTACTGGACACTAGGTAGACACTAGGGCTGCTTATGAGTTGAGTTGAGTCTGAATTGAGAGCAACTTGGATTTAACTCGTAAACTCATAAGCTGACTTGACTTCGAATTGCTAATTCAGTTTCGAGTCAGAAATTTTTACTTGGATTCAACTCACGAACAACTCGAGTCAACTCGTGACTCGTAGATAGTACATAGTTTATCAAATTAAAAATTATCAAAACAAAATTTAACAAAATAAATAGTACATAGTTTATCAAAATAGTACACAATTTAAAACTTTACATAATGAAACAGTGGCAAATACATAATTAAGTAATTCAGAGTTTACTAAATTACTAAATAGTACAAAGTCTAACAAAACATTACATAGTTTACCAAGTCAATGAGTCAACCGAGTTGGAGGCAACTTGGATTCAACTCGTGAGACAACCGAGTCAATAAACTCGAGTCAGTTTCAACTCGAGTTGTTGGCGAGTTGAATCCGAATTGATTCCGAACGAGTTATAAGTCATGAGTTTTTTTGTGCACCCCTAGTGGACACAAGCGAATCCACTACAAAGGGCCCATACCCATGTTTGGTTGTGGCCTAAAGGTGGAATAAGGGGTTTAGTCCTCGTTATTCCACCAAACGAACATTAGTTGAGCCGGACTAAGATGACATAAGTCGATCTTTAGGCCAATCTAAATTAAACCACTTCACATGGTGGTTTAATTTTATTACACGTCATGGCCTAACTCGAATGATTATAATAATATATTATTAGTATATAATTATATAATTAATTTCTTATATTATTAATATATTAAATAATTATTATAATATTATTATATAATTAGTATCTTATTATTAATAATTATTATTAATATATAATTATATAATTAATATATTAAATAATTATTATATAATAATTATAATATATTATAGTTATTATTAATATTTTAATATTATATAAGTAGTATCTTATTATTAATATATAATTATATAATTAATATCTTATATTGTTAATATATTAAATAATTATTATAATATTATTATAATATATTAGAGTTATTATTAATATATTAATATTATATAATTAGTACTTTATTATTAATAATTAACTAACTTGAGCTTCCAAAACTTTTGTCCTCCACCAACTCTAATCAAACAAGAAATACCTTAAACCATGATCTAACTTTAGATCTCAATCAAATATGAATAATTTAGTCCAACTTAAGTTGGAATAATTAATTTAAGCCTCCTTTAACTTTAGTATACAACCAAACACCACCATAAAGAAGAGGAAGAGGGTCGCTGAGGTGGACCCAGTCGAGTGTCGGGCGGAGAAAAAACCTAAATCTTAATTGTGCCTTATTAGGAGCCAAAACAAAAAAAACCTAGATCTGATTCTGATGTAAAGTAAAAGTTAATTGTCTTTTTGTTTCTACGTTGGAACTTCTTTCATTAATTAATTGTGAATACTGAAGAGCTTAAAGTATGTGATTCAGTTGGTACATATGTAACTTAATTTTAATCTTTTTATGGGTATTTAGTTCATATGTTCGATATATCTCTTGTGAACAAAAATGATGCATGCAGTGAAGATTTTTATTATATTTTAATTGTTGATTATTTCTTGAGTGAGGCTATGGTGCTATGCATAGCACGGATGGGGTCCGTGCTACGGCCAAAAATTTGACTTCTTAAAATCCTAATGGTCGATCCAACCGTTCAATGTGATAACCATATGAATATGTACTTGCAAACTAAATTTTATATTTTTTCGAATTTTTTTACTATTTTTTTAGATAGGTAGAATTTTGATGGTCCAGAATTTTCAGAAAACACTGATTTTTCTACCTATCTAAAAAAATAGTAAAAAAAATTCTAAAAAATATAAAATTTAGTTTGCAAGTACATATTCATATGGTTATCACATTGAACGGTTGGATCGACCATTAGAATTTTAAAAAGTCAAATTTTTTGCCGTAGCACGGACCCCATCCGTGCTATGCATAGCACCATAGGCTCACTCTTATTTCTTTGAATGAAAGCTTCCGTATTCCGTTTAACAAGTATGATTTTTCAGCTTAATTTTTTTTGCTAAAATTTTAGTTGTTCATAGATTTTTGTATTGTGTTCATTTAAGGATTTTAATTTCAAATTGCGCATCAATGGGTTGAAGTTAGTATATGAATTATTAATTGTTGAATTTATAGCTTTTGGTTGTTACCGCTTTAATTGAGACCTTGGTGATGTTTGTTTGTTTGTTTTATAAAGAGTGAGACTCTGTTGGGCGTGATTAAATTATAATTTTTTGCTATGATTTTAGTTCATATATTTTGTGTTGTGTGTGTTCATTGAAAAATTTTAATTTCAAATTTCATACTAATGGATTGAATAAGCACTATGGGGGGGGGGGGGGGGGGGGGGGGGGGGGAGGAATGTATCTTTCTGCAAACCTACCGTTAAATTCAGAGCCCCAATCATCATTACCCAAACTCTACAATAATGGAAAAAACCAATTTATCAACATTGCACAAGAAGAAAGTGCACTGTGAAAATTCAGGATTAATTACCAACAATCAACAACCAAGCCTTTAGTCCCAAATTTTAGTTTGAAAATTAAAATAGCACAATTATGCTCCAACTCGTGAATTAGCCAAACAAAGAATAATAACTTTCTTCTCTAAACCTAACAAAGAAGAATAACTTTCTTCACCGAGGATCATCAAATTAAGATGATAAGCCTCTAGCTAGATACAAACTGCAAAATATCAACATGGAGAAACATCTAATAAGGCTTCAATTCTCTTATAGGAAGCTTTCAAGTCTTCAACTTTTTTGAGTAAAACCTAAATCTGATGTGCATCAAAAGTCTCAATTTCAGTTACATAGAAAAAAACTACATCCTGAGCTAACCTTCTTCAACAATACACATAAAAATAGAATCAAATCTCATTTCCAACAAACGAGATAAAAAGCTCGGACAGCAAAATCTCCTCTGATACCTAAAAGACTCTACAAGCTTCTATCCTTCATTTTTCAATTTCACTAAATTTAAGATGGTGCTGCCAATGTTTTGGGCTTCGGTTTGACCTCAACTTCATTCACAGACCGAATAAAGATAGCATCAGGTTCATGTCTGAAAAAAAAAACAGAATGAGAATAAAACAAATTAGCAGTTACAATTAGCACCATAACTGGTATGGTAATTTAGTACCAGTATCCAGTACATTAGTACTTAGTTAATATACAATTATTTCTTACGGAATATCTCCTTCTTCAAAAGTGTAACTGGATGCCACCGCAAGAAGGCGGCCGTCACGGCTAAATGACAAAGCTGCTATGCTGGTAGGATACTTGGAGTACTGAGAACAATCAGACAAATAATTAAGTCATCTCCAATTAGCTTATTATACATGAAAACATATTCAACTCCTACTTGTCAGCTAATG
Source organism: Carex littledalei (assembly GCA_011114355.1). Classification (NCBI taxonomy): domain Eukaryota; kingdom Viridiplantae; phylum Streptophyta; class Magnoliopsida; order Poales; family Cyperaceae; genus Carex; species Carex littledalei. The sequence continues at coordinate 1,753,150 of CM022101.1, read as the reverse complement.
ATGGAGGAGTTTACCTGGTAAAGTCGTTTCTTGTTAATTCCATCCCACACATTAACAAAACCATCACAACCTCCCGTTGCAAAGGTACCATAACTGCAAAAAAAAAAAAATTAAGATCAGTACAAGAAAACTCCGTGCGTGTGTGAGTGAGAAATAGAGGGGGGGGGGGGGGGGGGGGGGGGATTACATTGGATGGAAGGCCATTGCATTGACTGGATAAACAATATCCCTTCCATTGTCAGATTTTCGGTGGCACTTGAATGCATACCTGTGTTACAGAACAACAGACATCAGGTAATCATCAATATCTTAACATAAGCAACTTAGGTTCATTTTGGTACCCACCTACCAAGCAATTTATACTATGTAGTCTAGAAATATACAATTCTTACTTCTTCGTCTGAGCTGCCTCTGACATGTCAAAAAATTCCATTGCGACCCTCCCTTCAACAGAGCTTAGAGAAAAACCTACATCCAAAGAACAAACATCCTCTGTAAATATTACTTTATAAAAAATAAAGAAACACAATTTTACAAATGCACTAAACTAATTACCTGTTCCATTGGGATAGCACCTGACACACCGTGTCTGATACTTGAGGGATGACTCACGTCTTTGCTCGGGCTGGGACATATTGCGGAGATCGTAAACATTTATGTGCCGGCCAGCTGTTGCCACCACCAGCTTGTTCCCGACCAATGAGAGAGAGTAGACCCTCTCTGGCTGCTGGTATGTCCCAACCAGTGTGTTCTCGGGTCCACTAGCACCTCGTGGGTCCCAGCACTTCAGTGTCTTATCCCAGCTGCCCGTTATAACTTGGCCTAGAATTTTTATACAACTAATAAGATAAGCCATATATTACTGTAGCTGGCACCAAGGATATTTGACTGTGTTTACAGTAAGCTGCTAGTTCGTAATAATAAGAGGATCCTTTTTCTTTTTTTCATTGCAGAGAATCACTTCTTTTGCATTTTTGTCAAAAGTCGTAACATGACCAGAGATGTTGTGTCCTAAATCAAGGAAGCCTTGAACACTATTTTAATAAAAGAGCACCAAACAGTAAATAGTAAGTAACATAAGCAGGCCATGAGCTGCATTAACCCATCGATTATAACCATATTTTAATACTTCATTTGCACTGGTTTATTATTTCCTTAAATATTCTTTGGTGCCAGGTTGACCTGGACACATGTTTTATTTATTTTCATTTTCAGATATGTTTATTTTACCATATTATTGTTTTCTTGTTTTTTTGTTGGATAATCACTGAGTTGGGTCAATGAAATTGGAATTTTAGGCAAAAAAATAATAATTCCAGCCATGCACCCAACTAATACTGTTTAGGTGAATACTGGCACAGGTATGCAACAGTTAAAAAACCTCATACAGTCATGCCGGTACCAGTTCTGCTTGAGAGGCACAAGACCAATACATTTTTATAAGTTAATGCAGCTAATTCCAAATCTTATGCACATGTCAGGAAAAAATCATAATATCAGTACATACCAGCAGCATAAGAGTACTCTATGCAACGAACAGGTGCATCATGTCGTCCTAGAATATCCTCCTTGCCAGAACTGAAAACATACCTGAAAGACATTTTTAACTGGGATTAGTAAGCTCTCATGCATTTTTCAGAAAAAAACAATATTGGGCAATCAAATTGAAACTAGCAAACATCAGTAAAACAATACATACCTTCTAACAGTGTGATCTGCACCAGCACTGAATCCAGATGAATCATCGTGGAAGCAACAATCAAGCACTGGACCACCGTGCAAGAACTCCCCTTTAAGTAAATTTGCATTTGCATCATACAACCTGACAGTCTGAATACGAAATGTGTAAACTTAAGCAGAATTGCAATTAATTTTATAACAGTGATGCAATTAAGATCCGTGCTCATCCAATCCATCAAACATAGCAACGGAAAAAACCAGTGAACCCTCAGTGTAGTTCCTATAAGTTTCTCTAAAAATGATTCTGTTTGGTCGATCAGCAAGTTGTGACAGTTTGAGTGGATTCCATCCAGGGGACTCAAAAAGAAGGAAATAACAAGGTAGTTGTTACCTTATCCCAAGAGGAAACTAAAAGGTGATCGCTGTGATTTGAAAATCGGAGGTTAGAGATTCCATCGGAAGGCGGATTCAACAGCTCCTTGCCCCCGCTGTTAAGTGGAACTGGAGCGGCGCTCATGGTGGTCAGAGCCGATCGATATAGCTGCTAGGGTTTTGCTTTCTAGGGTAATGGCGAGGAATAGAACTAAACCGAAGAAGTTGACAGAGAAAGGGTACACCGTACAGTACAGTGCGACTGGCGCTGAGTGATTTCGAAATGAAATCGATGGAAACAAGCTAGATTTGGAATTTTGGATTTGAATTTAAGAGGGCTTCAACGGATTGAGCGGAAGAGATATACATCGGATGAATCCGTTCAAAAGCGATTACATGGTGTTGTACACCATCTAGCTTACATGTGGGTCCAAATCAATTCATAATTGGACCATGTCCATGAAATCTAACATAGGACATAGCCCCAAAGCGCTGAAAAGAAATCGGGAAATTTCCGGTGTACTCGTGGAAAGTTTCAAAATAGCCAGATACACCGTCTAATATCTTTATAAAAATTTCATTTTTTTCTTATATACCCTTTTAATTATTAAATATTTTTTTAATCATTTTTAAACTTATATTGACCAAATTGCCCTCTAGTTTCAAATGGAGGTTTCCATTGAATTTTTAACATCGTTGAATTTTCAGAAGCGTTGAATTACAAAAGAAAATAATTCGAGCCAAATATTTCCTTGTGTCTATTCATCTTCTTCCTTTCGGTGCTAATCTTGCTTCACCTCCCTCTTCTCCCTCCATGTTCTTCTACTTTTTGTTAACTCGTACCTTGCTCCTTTTGAACTAACAGTGGTTCTCCTCTCACAGCCAGGTTCTCCCTCATCTTTATTCTCTAGAGTTTGTGATTTTGATCTCATTTTGAACTAATCAAAGATCTGATCATACAGTTGTCAAAATCATATTTGGAGATTTGATCAATTTCGCCTATTTATTCGTTTTTGGGCAGGATAAAGTAATAGCCCTTTTACTGGTTTTATTAAGAAATTAGATTTTCATCTCAATTTTGAAAATATTTGCAATAAAAACATTCTATTCTAAAGTGTATAAATTGAGTGATTATATGTGTCTTGATCAATATGATTTAGTGATGTTTGACCAATATGTGTAGCTGTGATTGTTTTGATTTAAATTAGTTTTTGGGAATTTATTGACAGAAAGTAAACAAAAGCACAAAAATTTAAAGTAAAAAAGTTTAATTCTTGTTAGCAAATATTGAAGATCAAATGTTATTGCTTTGACACAAGTCTATGTGTATCTATAATTGCATTTTGAGGGTTGATTGCTCAAAATTAAATATTAGTTTCATTAATTATTTTTGACACTAGAGGAAAAAAGTGACTGTACAGCATTGTTGTAAAATAACTATACAACACTGTTTTCTCTTGGAAAATAACTAATTTAGAGGTATATCAAATAATTATAATCATTCTGAAATGCATACCTACTTGTTAATCCTAAATATATTATATAACACATTAAAACACCCACCCGTAGTTAAATAAAATAACCCTTACAAATTTCAAATTCAAAATATAATTTTATAAATTGTTAATTGATTAGAATAATTAATTAACAAACATATCTTTATTTTATACGTATTAAAATACGACTAATTATTGTAATAATTAAGATATTAATTAACTAATGTATTTTTTTCGTATAAGTAAATTAGTAGAACCGTTTATTATAATAATTAAATTATAATAAACAGTTTTTCTTTACAATAATAAACAGTCGTATGCAAGCGCTAGACACTGGTGTAGTCTGCAAGATCCTCGCCTGCTCCAGTATAGTCGTCTGCGGGATCAGACCACAGATCTGAATTATTTTGATGAAAAACTATTTATTATAATTTAATTATTATAATAAACGGTTCTACTAATTTACTTATATGAAAAAAATTACATTAGTTAATTAATATCTTAATTATTACAATAATTAGTCGTATTTTAATACGTATAAAATAAAGATATGTTTGTTAATTAATTATTCTAATCAATTAACAATTTATAAAATTAGATTTTGAATTTGAAATTAGTAAGGATTATTTTATTTAACTACAGGTGGGTGTTTTATGTTAGTGTAATAATCTAGAAGTCAATCATAGGATAATTTTATTATATATATATTTTTGTTCATGTAATGGATGATTAATAAAGATATCATTTTGTTCTTTGAGATTTATCGAATTATGAATCATTTCGAGTTAATGACTTGAAATTGTAGAACTCCATAATATAGATGATAAATACTCTTAATAGTCACTAACCGAGGTAATTAGTAAAGAACACTAATTGACCAATCAAAGGTTAGTATATGGATTAAATAATGGTTAAGTTCTACAAACCATAGACAAAGAGTTGTCATTTTAATCACATAGATACATGTTAGAGAACATGGTATTTGACAGACCCTTAATGAAACGTTAAATGGAATTGTGTTCGTGTCATTAATGTTTTCATTTAGTGTTAAGTTCTAAAATATGAGGTGGTTCGTCTTTCCTACATGAGAATTGTGTATTCGTAAGTGTTGTTTAACACTATCCATAAAAAAATAGCTATAACGATGACATTTCAGTATACATGACTTGTGCGGAGGGGAGATGTTCACCAAGACTACTATTGTCCCTCGTATTTAATACGAGTGATAGTATCACTGGGCCCCTTGATAAAGTAGGATTATCTGTGCATGGTATGATTAAAGAGTTAATCATATTTGATAATCTACTTAAGATCAAGAAAAGATTAAGTTTGCAAGGATGACACATATCTACCTTGAAACTAATCTGTATTATGAGACATAAGAATTAACACGAGTAAATTGTATACTGGATCGTGATATTGTATTGTACAAAATCATCTGTGTCAATTGGGTATTCATAATGCATTCCGTCAGATGTCACTTATGATTTATAGAATTAAAAGGAGTTTTAATTCTACATAACACAGATCCTATCGGGTCACACCAATAGAAAAGTAATCAGATAGTTAATTAATTAATTTATTAATTAATTATAAAGAGTTATAATTAATAAATAAATGTCATAGAGATGACAAGCTTAAACACATTAAATTTATAAGCGTGTACGACACGTTGTATAAATTTATCGCAACAACAGTCGCAAGAAAATATAATTGTTCAGAATTGTTCAGAATAATTATATTAATAATAAATGGATTATAAATATTAATTATTAATATTTTGGGCCAACCCATTTGAATTTGGGCCAAATTTAAATTTAGAATTTAAATTAAAAGTCCAAATTGAAAGCCCAAATTAATCAATTGAATTTGGGCCAAGGGCATTTTGGTCTTTTCCTTTTTTGCCGACCTTGGGGAGGGTATTTCGGTCATTGGGGAACCGACCCTATACCCTATAAATATAGGAGTAGGGGTAAGAGAAATTTCACCAATTCACAAAGTCAGAATTCGATTCGAATCGATTCGGTTATATTTTCTCTTTCTCGTTTTCTCTCCCAAATAGTGTTTGCATTAGAAAAGAAAGAAATACGTAATCCACGTATATTCTTGCGAGTTAAGAATAGTGTATTTACCGTAAATATTGTATTTATGGTGAATAGTGTTTCTGCAAATATTCGTGAATCTGTTTTTGCAAAAGTCGTGAATCAGTTTTTACGATATTCGTGAATTGTGTTTTAGCGTAAAGTTGGTATAGTATTTCTGGCAAAAGAAATACCGACTCTCTGGTTGTTCCTGGTGGACGACTGATAGAGGCATCAGACGTTTGGTGCTACGTGACCGAGTTATTCAGCATTCCAATTTGAATTTGGAAAAATGTATAAATGTTATTTAAATTTATTTAAATGTTAAATAAATATTATTTTAGAAATCAATCGGGGAGTAGATCCTCGGCTTATGGTAGAATGTAAAATTTTGATTTTACGTTCTTTCCGCACCGTAAGCCAAGTCAGAATTTCGCGGTAAATTCCCGAGCAGAATTTATCAGAAATTTTTTCTTAAAAGTAATTTGGCAAGATAAATTCTTAAACTGAATTTCACGGGAAATTCTCGGTCTGAATTTTGCGGCTTTTCCCGAAAATCTGAATTTAGCGGCCGGATTACCCAACATTTTAATGTGTTATAAAATAAAGAAGAGCCATTACTATACCTGTCTTTGTTCCCTTTATCCTGCCCAAAATGAATAAACAGGCGAAATTGATCAGATCTCCAAATCTAATTTTGACAATTACGATCAGACCTTTGATTAGTTCAACACGAGATCAAAATCACAAACTCTAGAGAATAAAGATGACGGAAAACTTGGGCTGTGAGAGGAGAACCTTTGATTAGTTCAAAAGGAGCAAGGCATGAGTTTACAAAAAGAAGAAGAACATGGAGGAGGGGAGAGAGGTGAAGCAGGATTAGCGTCGGAAGGAAGAAGATGAATAGACGGAAGAAAATATTTGGCGCAAGTTATTTCTTTTTGTGATTCAACGCTTCTGTAAATTCAACCATGTTAAAAATTAAATGGAGACCTCCATTTAAAACTAGAGGGCACTTTGGTTGATATAAGTTTAAAAATAATTAAAAAAATGTTTAATAATTAAAATGAGATAGAAGAAAGAAAATGAAGTTTTTATGGGAATATTAGATATTATGGTGTATCCATGGGATATTGGCTATTTGAAACTTTCCATGGGTACACCGAAAATTTTCCTAAAAGAAATCCGTCTACATTAATCAAATAACTTAATTAAGTAATTAACAGATGAAAAGTTAAGTGAGAAAATTTACAAAATTAAAAATCCGAATTTCAAAATTCCACGATACTAATCATTGTCAGACATCAAAAACTTAGGCTTTAAAATAAAAAAGACAGATACAGAGCGTGAATTAGGGAAATAATATTAACTTAGACAATTATTCTTAGTGTGGTGTAGAGTAAAAGTAGAGGCCATGCATTCAAAATCCACAAAAAAAATGAACTATACAATTTTTTTAATAAAAAACATATATACTATCAGACAGTAAATTTTTGTCTAAGACCTTTCTAAGCCATTGATTGCCAAATATATTTTTTTCCGCTAATGTTTTCAAATACATACCTTATAACAGAAAAATATTGATAAAGTGATTTTGAACAGACTTTTAAATCTGAATTTAAAATTTTTTCCAAGATTTTCAATTGACTTTCATCAGCCTTTAATTTGGTTAATTAATTTGTGTAACACATTTTTTCCACTAGGTTTTGGTTGCGGAGTGGGTGACAGTCCGATACCCGATCGAAGCTATCCGACCTGAATCAAAATTCATACGCATTTGATTCGCATAAATCTTAAAATGGTCCGTGTGATGGATTTAACTTGGACTGAATTTGATCCGATGCCCCTATTCCTATTATTTAGGTTGCGTTATGATTTGTAAATAAGCGTGAGGTTTTAAGTGTGGGCTTGTCAATGGGCTTTTTTCTTTATAGTAACCGATTCGGCCCAGTAAAGATTTAGGTAGTCTTCTAGTTGACTTCTGAATAATCATTGACATCTCCCTCCGAAACCTGTAGTTAGGGTTTTTATTAAAAGGTTTTTTTTTTTCTTTTGAGAAACTTGATAGTCAGATTTTATTAAAAGGTATTTGGATGTTTTTTCAGTGTGATTGAATCATGGCAGAATTTAAATCAAATCTGGACAAAATGAACATGCAAAATTATGCATTTCCTGATAGTTGTGTTATTCATTTATAATGAATGTGAATCAAGCTGTGAACTAAGGAAATTGCGTAATTTTTGGACCCCTATAACAAAATCCCGAAATTTTTAAAACTACCATTGTTTAAAAAAAAATAAACCAAAAAAATATCGTTTTTGAAAAATTCGAAATCTACCACGGCTGCAGAATGATTTTGCGACCCAAATGCTGGAGACCGCACAGGCATTCTGCGGACCCAACCAGGAGTCCGTAGAACCATTCTGCGGCTCCATATATTATTTTTTTTTTTCAAACTTTGAGATATCTCATAAAGGGGGCACGCATTTCTAGAACAAAAAAAATATTAAAAAACCAAAGAACTTTGAGATTTCTCATACGGGGCACGAATCCCCACGCGGTGCCTCTTTTTATTAGATAAAACACCAAAGAAATAAATGGGGCCGCAGAACGCCTATGCGGTCTCTAGCATTTGGGTCAGCAAAATCATTCTGTGGCCGTGGTAGATTTCGAATTTCAAAAACGATGATTTTTGTATTTATTTTTTTTAAACTGTGCTAACTTTAAAAATTTCGGAACAAAATCAGTGCAACAAAGAGATGTACTCATAATGCACAAATAATTATGTTATAGTGGATCTCATTTCCGTTATGACAAAAAAACGGCGTCTCTTTGCTCGGTTTGCTTTATATTTAATTCAGTCTCTTTCTCGTTCATTTGAAAAAAAAATGGAGCAGAAATTTATCGAAATTTTATTGTAATTTACTCATAGTCAACCATAATAGATTTTTCTTGTATTTCCTGTAAATCACATTTACATACTTAGTATTTGAACTAGTATCGTGTCCATGCGTTACAACAAGAACATATTATAAGAGAACAAAATGACATAATTTCATAAAAATTATTAAACTAAATAACAAATTTATTCCTTAAATGACATATTAATTGACATCTACATGTAAATAACATTCCTTAAATGACATATAAAATGAATATCATAATAGAATCTCATATAAATGACAAATAACAATCTTTAAATGATATAAGAATAGAAAGAAATAAAAACATGACCAATCAATTATCAACCAATTCAAAATTCCTTAAATGACATTTAAAAAATAGAAATAAATCAGGACCAATCAGAAAGATAATACAATTTGCATGTAGCGAGTATATGTCTGACTAAATTTGGTATTTGCATATAATTAGAAAAAAAATCAGATTATTTGATATGAAATTTCATCTTTTAATCACAGTCGTTGGCGGATCAGGACATCTACGTGTTTAATATAAGAATGGAGATATATTATGTTATTATTTGGAGTATCGCAAACATAAACACAGCTCTTTTAAATTAAAAAAAATGTAAATTTCTTTTTCACTTTGTAATTTGATAAGATGCAAAGACTAGTGCTAATTACTTATCCAACTTAATTTGGAGCGAATATTCTTAATCGAAGACTAGTTCCACAATTTGTTTAATTATTACATAATTACTTTCTCCATCTAGAAAATTCTATACGAATATCTTATAGCAAGTGGTGTAATTCTTACTTAATTATGTCAACTTGTTACATAATTATTACTTAAATTGACTAAATTATAGTATAATAGTTGACGCTTACCTTCATATTTTATTTCTCCCAGGTGAAACTTTTAGTAATATTTCACAATAATAATAAGAATAATATTATTTTAATAATTGAATTACAAATAAAAATCTCTAATATGTCACTTTCTACCTAATAATAATCATGCTATTATTTAGTAATAATAGTTGTCTTTCTAATTTGCTAGTTTTCTTCAGATTACTTGATTATTAGTCAGGACTAAGTCTATTTGACCCTTAATCATTTTTCAATTGTCAATAAGCTCCATTTTATAGTTAGATTGCTTATGATTAAATTTCTTTGCAATTTTTAAGTAAGGCGGTTTCAAAGTTTGAAATGCAAATTGGGTACCGGCCTGTTGCACTTATACCGAACAAAATCCGGACCTGATTTATTTTTTTCTGAAGGAACTAGAACTAATTTGTTAGAATGAAAAAGATGCTGCTCAAAACACCACCAACTTTTATTTTAAAATTTTAAACTGTTCTATTGGATCCGTTTCAAAAGATATATCAGCCAAACTAACAACAAATCCAAGGCAGGTTATTTAATTGATACTTTGTAAAAAATTGAAAACTTCAAGACTTCTAAACCATATTAAGTCATCAAATATTTTCAATCATTAGATTAACTATTTCTTATTATTAAATTAAATTATATAACTGAAAATTATTTTATTCTTTTAATAATAAATATTTATCAATATGCGGAGCAGACCTAATTCAATGTACAAAATTAATTACTATATTACCTAATTATGTATAAAAAAATTCTTTATATTTTTTATGTTGTATTTATTAGATAGAATATATTTTATTTAAAATTAAATTATTCTTCAATCAGGGTTGGAGCCAGATTTTCGAACTATGAGATTAATCATATAAAAATTTTCTATAAAAAATGAGAGTTAATTTTACAATACCACGTCATTTTACTCTAAATTATAGAAAACACATATACAAATACCAATTTTTTTAGAAAAATAGAGGTCAATTAGAGCTGTAGATGAGTGGAGTTTCAGCGAGTTACTCTCAACTTTTGTTCAACTCATTAAGTTAATGAACGAGTCAACTCGAGTTGGGATGACAATAATGAGCTGTAAATATAACTTGAGTTCAGCTCATTACCAATTCGAGTTGTCTCACAATCTGTTTGTAACTCGTTTAACCCCAGTTCATCCCTATGTTTGGGTCGGGATTTGGGTGAGTAAAGTTGGATTTGGGTCCGTGAGTTTGAGTAGTTATTTAGAATATATGACCTGAGATCTTTTGCAGCTAACTCGAGTTGTTAATGAGTGAATTCGAGTATGCTCAAACTCAGCTTACTAATTAAATGAGTCAGCCAACTTGAACAAGTTAAAGTAAACAGTTAATGAACGAGTTATTGAACAAGTTACAAATTCATAACTTTTTTGCAACTCTAAGGTCAATTGACCCCATTCCCACTTCTTCCCTCCACCCCGTCTTCAATACATATTTTTATTTTCGGAATGAAATCATTCCTAATAATAATATAACAATGATGAGAGCATCTCCTATTATTTATTTTTGGTTGAAAGCAATCCCATAGTTTTTTGGTTAAAACATTTTTTAAAAATTCTTGTTTTTGTCTTTTCTTCCTAGTGGTAGTGTGGTACAGGCGCTCTGCTTGATATTTTTGCAATTTCAGATTTATGTATTATCAAAGAATTCTTTTGTAACGAACCATTTTTTCTCCATTTCCAGCGTTTATTATTATTAATTTTTTCATCCAACTGATTGAACGGCGGTTTTGAAGGCAAACGGGGGAAAAAAAAAAGAGAACAAATAAATAAATCGGAACCTGCGGCAGCAGCTGGAAATTGCCATTTTTATTTGAGAACGAGTCTTTTCAATTTTTCTTTCCGAAAATTATTTAATGATTTTAAACTATTGTCGATGAGAAAAATAATTTCACCAGTTCTACCGCGGTAGGATAATTTAAATATGAATTTGTTTCTATTTTTTTAATAAAGGATAATATTGTAGCAAGAATTGTGTTTTGTCCAAAGTACCTTGACAAATTGTATCCAAAGTCCAAAAGATCTAATCTGTGTCAAGATTCGTGTGAATTATATAATCATGAATTTAAATGGTCCGTGCAGGGACGAAGCCAGACTTTCAAGCTATGGGGGTAAATGAAAATGGTGATCAATCATGTAAATTTTTCATGTTGTGTATGGGGTCAATTTTGTAGTACCCGTAGCATTTTACTCTAAATTATATAGAAAATCATATGTAAGTATACAAATTTTGAAAATAAATGGGGTCACATTAAACCCCATTCCCTCAATATGGATCCGTCTCTGATCCCATGAATCTAAACTGCCCGCACAAATTTTGACATTGTTCTGATGGTTGAAGTCCGACTTTAGATAAGACTTTCTCCAAAGTCATTTGAGACAATTTTACATTATGTCATCAATCCAAGTTTTGTAGTACATAATGGTTCTAAAAATAAGTCTATGCTAAATTAATTCTCAGATAATTTAATCAATTTCCCATTACTCCATTAGCTATATATTGATATATTCTAATTATTTTTGAGTCAATTGAAATTTCTGATTTTCTTGGATTTTATGAAGTAATTTTTCATATTTCATTTTTTATTGCTATATTTAACTAAAGCGACCGCTGTTAAATATCTCTGTATTAAAATGAAAATGATAAACATATCTTAATTTAGAGTATTTTAAAAAGGGGGAACTGGTTCACATTAAATGTACTTACAATAGCATATTTCTTTAATGATTTTGCATTTGAAAAATAAATCATACTTTAGGTGGAAACCGGGAAGCAGCGTATATTATAAACTCAATTGTCTTTTTTGTTCCATTTGATATCTCTCTTTGACCTAAACATTTTTTTTTATTTCTTATGTTACTGATATGGCCATTTAAAGATTTGTTTTTCTTTTAAGTATCCAATTTTGCACCAGTTAAATGTAGAATAAAAAAAGGAAAAGGAAGGAGCTGGAGAGCTGATTATTATCCCAACAACCCCCTATAATTAATAGTAAATAAGCAGAAGCGGCACTTATTTTATTAAAACTTAGAAAAACACATAATGGCAGTTGTGATTAAGCCACATGATGCACCACCTTGAGTATAGAAAAATGTGGATAAATACATGATTTTTGTAGATTATGCATAATATACTTATGCACATGATTAAGTATGATAATTGACTGCTCCTTAATAATTTCATGCACCTCAAAGGAGACAAAAAGACCAGAAACTAGTGATATGTACTCTAACAAATTAACATATTTTATCTAACTATTTTTTTAATACATCACCACGAACTCGTTTGTACGACAAGATATTTGGGTATTTTATTATGTGGGTGAGAATATATGAGGAATATACCCATTGTTGATTGTTGTTTTTTCTTTGCTTGGGCCTTGGGGTCACAAAAATTTTATATTAATTTTCAGTAGTTATTTAAAAATGGTTTGTAGAAGTAAAATAAAAATAAAAATAATTAGAATCAATATTTGATCTAATAGCAAAAATGAATAACTTCTATGTAAAAGATCGCATGTTTAAAATTCAGATGAAGAATTTTTTGTACGTAGATATTAAATAGTTACGTAACTTTTACCTCCAACTTATATTAAAAATGAAAATAATAATTGAAAAGTCATAAAGATAGCAAACTATAACAAATAAACATAGACATAGCTACAGTATCTCAAAGTTGAGCAGCTGTCTAATCCTGAATTTTGAAAAAATAATTTCAGCATATATGTCATTGGAATGTTGTCTAATCCTTGGAAAAATATTTTTTTTGTAGATATTAAGTATTTTATTTTTCTTATTTAACTCCTCTTCACCTCTTCGCTCTGAGCGCTTTGTAAAATAATCAAAGAAAAAAAAAAAAAAACAAGCATCAAGCAGCGGATGATGAAACAGGAAGCGGCAAATGGTTTCAAACTCTTAACTCAGACAGTCAAAGAACTGATAACCCTAAATTTTTTTACTGATAAATGTATTCTTTTTACTGTTAATATTTGCATTCTCCTCAATGAAATCCAAATACGCCACTGCAGATAAATACATCCACATATCTTATCCATATGTCAATGCTGTATATGCATTTGCATACCGTTTAACTACATTGAACAATCGTCTATAAATTGCCTATGGAATCATCTTTGCACATGTTTCTTGCTTCTCTTGCATAAATTGTCTAAAGCTCTCACCCTGAAATTTTTAAATATACCATAAACCAATAAACCATGAATTCCACATAATTTGAAATTTACCACGGATACAACTACCAAAGATGTAAACGCAACTTGAAGCTGCGTCCATAAATATATATATATGGAATTCGGTTCACGGTAGCATTTTAATAATTTTTTTATTAATTTTTAAAAATAGAAGGAGCAACTTTTAATTTGAATATATTAAAAGGAACATCAAATAAAATTGATAAAATAGATAAAGTATCTTGTAATTTAGATATACTAGAAGTACTATGAAATATTTTTCGGGCAGAATTTTTTACGACTGTAAAAAAGTTAAACTATTTCTTGATATGTTACTGGAAAAAAATAAAAATATTTTGGATCTCAATTATTCATTCCGGTTCAAAAACAACTTCTGGGTTTTATAAAAATTATCGTGGTCTTTCTAGTACATTAAAATTCTAAGTTGCTCATTCTATTTTTGAAATTTCTTTTTTGATTTGACATCACCCAAAATTTAGATTCTTTTATTAATTTTCAAAAATATAATGAGCAACTAGAATTTGAATGTACTAGAAGGACCACAATAATTTTAATAAGGCAAATTCTTCTATGCACCTAAGGACCTATTTGTAAAATGAACATATTTTCATTTTCAAAGTTCAAACAGTTGATCCGACCGTTCAGAATTTTCCCCATATTACAATGTACTTGGAGGTCAAATTTTACATTTTTTTGAATTTTTTTACTATTTATTAAGATGGGTACAAAATTCAATGGTCTGAATTTGACTAGTTTTGTAAAATACTTAATAAATAGTAAAAGAATTCAAAAAAATGTAAAATTTGACCTCCAAGTACATTTTAATATGGAGATAATGTTGAACGGTCGGATCGACTGTTTGAACTTTGAAAATGAAAATATGTTCATTTTACAAATAGGTCCTTAGGTGCATAGAAGCATCCCTCTTTTAATAATGCCCGGAAGTTGTTTTTGAACCAGGATGAATAACTGAGATCCAAAATATTTTTATTTTTTCTAATAACATATCAAGAAATAGTTTACTTTTTGTTACAGCTGTAAAAAATCCTACCCGAAAATTGTTTAGTAGTACTTTTAGTACATCTAAATTATAAGATACTTTATTTATTTATCTATTTTGTTTGATGTTCTTTTTAATATATTCAAATGATAAGTTGCTCCTTCTATTTTTGAAAATTAATAAAAAAATCTATTAAAATGTTGTCATGAATTCTGTTGGTTTAATGGACGCAACTTGAGGTTGCGTCCACCATATTTGGATGCTATTTCAAGTTGCGTCCACACTTTTGGTGGACGCAACTTGAGGTTGCGTCCATGGTAACTATGGAATTCCATAGAATTCGTGATTTTTCTTTTTATCATTTTTTTTCAAGTGATATATTTATAAATTTCGGACTCTCACCTAATTGTATATAGTAATTAAAATAAAGTAGGATATTAGTTATAAATAGAGTAACATATTAATTATCTTTATTCTCTAAATCAAGATTGATTGTATGTGTAAGGTTAAAGAGGAGATTTTCATGTGCCAAACCTTTTAACGACAAATCTCAATTGAGGAATTATTGTCTCAACTTTTTTTAATTTTTAATTTTTAACAGAAAAGTATGATAATATTAGATTTGTTAACACGATAGGCACTGCATAAACAAATAATTGCATACTTGCAGTTTTACTATTGACATGCATAAAGAGCCGAAATTTTTATTTATAACATAGTTAAAAAAAAAATAAACCAAATAACCATCGTTTCTGGGAATTTCGATTTTCACCACGGCCGCACCGGCATTCTGCGGACCCAAATGCTAGAGACCGCACATGCGTTCTGCGGACCCATTTTTTTTTTTTGTTGTTGTTTTATCAAGGCACCAGCGAGATATCTCAAATTTTTGGTTTTTTAATATTTTTTGGTTTTCTAGGAATGCGTGCCACAGTGAGATATCTCAAAGTTTGAAAAAAAAAAATGAGTCCGCATCGGCATTCTGCAGCCCCGCTGAAATGGGTCCGCAGAATGCCGGTGCGGCCGTGGTGAAAATCGAAATTCTCAGAAACAATGGTTATTTGGTTTATTTTTTTTTTAACTATGTTATAAATAAAAATTTCGGAATAAAGAGTCTCGAAAATTTCTCTCTCAAAAAAAAAAAGAGTCGAGAAAATAAAAAAGACCCAATGCCAGATTTGAACATCCTACATCCATTGGAAAATTAAAAAAGGCAATATTCTAATTAGATGCGTAATTGAGATGATATAGACACTTCAAAGAGGTCTGACTTTATTGTTTGAATTTTGAACAAAATATTGCTTTTAACGAGTAACGACAAAAGTCTTTGACATTGAATTCTTGCTGTATAATACAATTAATTTCAATAAATTAATTATGATAATCATATCAAGTATACTCGTTCTGAATCTATTTAAAAATTATAAATGTTGAAAATACAAGACATGAAAATAATTAGAATTTTCCAATATTAAATTATAGATGAGGAGGGATCCGATTATCACGTTTTTTGTTACCACAAAGTTACCACAACCATTTTTTATATTTTTAAAGTCCAAATCATCGATCCAAACCATTTAATATGATCTCCACAATAAAATGTGCTTGCAGATTAAATTTTACATTTTTTTTTAATTTTTTTACTATTTATTAAGTATTTTACAAAAACTAGTCAAATTCATATCATTGAATTTTGTAACCATCTTAATAAATAGTAAAAAAAATCAAAAAAAATGTAAAATTTGATCTAAAAGCACATTTTATTGTGGAGATCATGTTGAACGGTTTGGATCGACGATTTGAACTTTGAAAATGTAGAAAATTATTGTGGTAACAAAAAACGTGGTAATCAGATCCCTCCTCATTATAGATTATGGAATTATTTATGATATATTACCAACTATCAATCTAACCAATAAAAACTCTAACAATTACTTAAAAATATATCATCTGCCAAACTACCTTTTGTAACACACAGATAATGCAATTATCATTGAAAAGAGAAAATTTAGATCAGGCAACCATGCACATAGAATTCTTTTAAGTTCCATAAAATTATAAATATATTATTTTAATATTTTTCTCCTTGAGAAAACTTGACAATCATGCAAGCTGTTCTAGAAAATGTGGTTTGTGTTGCCGACTCCAAGGGCACCACAAATTAAAATGCCAAATATTTTCTAAAATATTCCCAGCTATGGCATTAATCCCTATACTAAAATAAGGCCGAAATATATTTTTACAGCATGCCGACCTTCATAACTGGAAAAGAGATGACAAATATGATAATTATAACAATAACAATCATGTTAGGTAGTAATCAGTAATCACTATTTATACATATTATTCTATATTCTTACCAACCAAAATTTGTGGTGGGTATTTTAGCAAAAATATGTGCCACCTATATACACCAAGCAACGTTGTTATATAACAGTATCAGAATGCTCCAAACTTGAAGATCATTCTCATCATATCCCACCATATCAATCCATACAGCATTTCCATATATATATTTTTTTTTCTAGCCTGCATTTATTTCTTTAATTTTCTAAATATACCAAATATAACCCCATGAGCATTAATTGAACATGTTCCTATATATAAGTTGGAAATCTTTAATTAACTGGTCTGTTGCATTAATTAACATGATCCTCCACGTCCTACCAAGTACCAACTACTTCATCTTTTTTTGACACATTAAGACCCCTAATCAACCCAACAACCTTTCCTAATTAAGGCCAAATTAATGATAAGATTACATCAGCCTCAACCAGAATCTTTATTATTCCAATCTATTTATTTTTCCCCCTTGATTACCTCATAAACAGAAAATGTGATTGCCGTTGAATCCTCTCCATTTTACACAAACTATTTATGAAATGGTCCATTTGCACTAAGTTTATAATGTGGTCATCTGAGGGCATTGTGACAGAAAATATCATGTCCAGTTCGGGATAAACTGGAGAGGAAGGACTTCGTAATGAGCTGCAATTTTTTTTTTCTATATTTTTAACTCAATAGCTATCTCCATTAGTAAGGAAGTAAGGATTGAGCTGGTTTGTCCTGTCTGACTTTGACATAACAGAAGTCTCATTACAAAGGAATTTAATACTGAGAATTTAATACTGAAGAATTTTTTTACATTATAATAGAAAAAAAAAATTGTGTGGAGTTCATTTAGTCAAATAAAACCGCTCGGACTTATTCTCAGCAGCAGAGTATATATATCAACACCCCAAAGAGACATAACAAGCATTGAATCAGTTCCTTTCTTTCTAATTCTACCATTCTCCCAAATCAAAAAGTCTCAAAAAAATTCGAAGAAATGGATCACTGTGCAGTAGCATATGAACAAAATATTTGTACTGATGAGTCAGAAATGATGCTACAATGGCTTAATTCGCAATGCTTCAATCAAACCATGCCAATGCAATCCGATTTCTTACCTCTCTATGAGGATTCTTCATATAACTCTTTTCCCAACTCGGAGTTTTACAATGCTGATCCATGCAATTTCTACGGGTCAAATCCTATCAATTGCTCCTTCCCGCCTTCCCTTGGTTACGAGAGCCTCCAACAAGGCATGGGATGCATGCCAGAAGACCCGCATACCATGTCATATCTTGATGTTGATGTCAACCAACAATGCCAGAGTCAAGTTTTCACCGATGGGGTGGTGGAAACCGAAAATGTACTGCAGCTGAAGGAGAAAAGGAAGCTCGAAATCAATTGCAGTGAGAATGAAACCAATGATGACACTGAATGTATATCAAACAATGTGCCAAGAAAGAAATCAAGGCCGTCTGTTCGGGTAAGTTTCTTTCTTACATTCAAAACTCTTTCGACCATGGATTGATGCATGTACTCAATAATATGAATCAGGTTTTGATTTAGTATTTCAAAATTACAGGCACCGAGAAGGGCTAAAACTAGCAAAGAAGAGAGTAGCAATGGAGAGTCAAGTTCATGCAGCTCAGAGGATGAATTGAACGGGGAATCAAATGCGAATTGTAATTCAAAAAATAATTCAAATAGCAAATCAAAGGCCAGCCGGGGAGCCACAACAGACTCCCAAAGCTTATATGCAAGGGTATGCTATCATTATATAATAACTTAATTATCAAATCCTACTGTTATTATATCCGTATAATGTTTTGTTGGCCATTTCTAATTGATGTTCCCTCATTAAGCAGAAGCGGAGAGAGAAGATCAATCAGCGTCTGAGAATTCTCCAAAATCTTGTACCCAATGGAACAAAGGTGGGTTTGATTGAATTATATATATATAGGTTTTGTTACTCTTCCTTTTTGAAGAAAGTGCTTCTAATGGATTGAATTTGATTGACAGGTTGACATCAGCACAATGTTGGAAGAGGCAGTTCAATATGTGAAATTCATGCAAATGCAAATTAAGGTAATATTCAAATTCAATATATAATTAGTGTCAAACAGTAAATAATAAAAAAGATGTAACAATAAAAAGGCTATATATCTCTTATACAAATATATTAGTTTTGGTACTTACCCTTTCTTGGTTAATGCAGCTTCTGAGCTCAGACGATCTATGGATGTATGCTCCTCTTGCTTATAACGGAGTCAACATTAACATTGATCTCAGTAGATGTCAATAGTAACTTCAGTAACAAAATGATGGAGAGTTGACACCGACAAGGGAGGAATAAACAAATAAAAAAAAAATTGTTATTTTTGTGCTGTGATGTTTTCCTTTTCCTTTGCTTTTTTATTAGAACTTCTCAAAAAGATCAAAAGAGTAATCAGAATGATCCAAGTCACTTCTTACAAATTGGATCCTTTTTCACTTAGCTTTCTTGTATGCTTTGTAATATGTGAATATGGTGGCAAAGTTTATAAACACGATACATAGTGTCAACAATTTACACTAATTACACTTCTCTTATACTTGTTGAGAGATCCCTCGTCGCTTAAAGAAAACTTACCTTCTTAGCGTTCATGTTTATATTTACTATATTTTTTTAGCACAAGAATTAGAGCTGTTTATCCCATGAAGTTTAGAAAAAATAGAAAAGAAAAGGGGAAGTAAACAAAGAGAAAAAGATCAAAGAAGCTTTTTTCAAGAATAGTACCTAAAACAGTTTCAAACTCTTCCCGACAGCACGACAGGTAAGTTCTTCTGCATCCAAAATCTATGCAGCCTCTCAGCAGCACTACGATCACCAATAGTTTCCAGTATAATATCATAATTCGCGATTAATTCGTTTTTTAAACGTTTATGAACCGAATACCGAATAAAACGCAATAAACGTATAATACGGTTTATTCGCAAATAAAACGCGTATAAAACGCAAATCACGAATTAAATTTATTTGGGATTTATTTGGGATTTCTTTTTTTGCTTTCTTGTGGTATCGAATCATTCCCGAATTATATCCGAATTATTTCCGAATCACAAATTTTTAACCTTACCAAACCAAATCATAACTATTCATTTGTCACTATGAACTTCCCACAGGAGCACTCTCCATCCTTAAAATAGTGAAATATCTTAGCATCCCTCACAATTATCTCTCTACCAACTGCTTTAGACATGACCATGATTGCAGCATGACAGACACCGCAGATCCTCAAATTTTTTAAAATCCTAATTGGTGCCCCAGCTGGAAATTTCATGAGCCCGAACCCAATAGCGAGCCTCTCACCAATTTTTAAAAAACAGTGAAATTTTGTCGCAATCGGTTTTATTGCGGTAGGAATCTAGGAGTGAGTTGGAAGGTTAGATTCATTATAATGTAAGTATTTGGGTTGATTTGAAATTTTGCCTTGGACTCGTCTGTGTATGAGCATTTTCTTGTATATTTTACTAATCAAATTTTTAACTCGTTTATTTTTATAAAATATCGAACATAAATAAATTATCTTAACCCTTTTTTTATTCAAGATCGATACTTTTGTATAGATTAACATAACACTTTTATCAGCAGCTCACCTCAATTGAGATTTAAATGTAAACTAGATTATATTATCGGGGTTCTTTTTTTTAATTGAGAACCAGACAGTGGCTGCCGATTTTTTTATTAATACCCTTAAAAAATAAAAAAATTATTGGATATACTCTAAGATTTTAAATAAATTTAAAATCTATTATGACCGCCCCACAGTGAGGCGGTCTGCTTTGGAAGTTGGCCGCCCCACAGTGGGGCAGTCAACTATAAATGTCCAATAAAAAATATTATTCTCTCTCCTGCCCACTCACAATTCATTCCAGCAGCTGAGGAGAAAGATGAAGAGAAAAAAAGACAATTTTTAGTCCCTTCAAATTTATATGTAAGTCCTTCAAAGGCATTTTTTATATTTTTAGTTTATTAGTGTTTAGGGTTTATCATAAAAAAAATATTCTTAGTCCAAAATATATTATAAAAAAATTACGTGCAGCTTTTGACGCTATGAAAGGACTTGCACATAGCATAGTGGTAATGGCGAATTTTTTTTGGAAAAAAGATAGGTTGTGGCATGCTACGCCACAATGCACCAGTCGTGCAGAATTCTGGCTTTGAGGGGCGTCTTACTGCTATGTTGAGAGACGCCAATGAGAACATCCAGGAGGAGGAGATAAGGGAAGAGAATGAGGAGGAGGGAGGAGGACATTAGTTTTTTTTTATGTTCGGTTGTAGTTTTAGTTAGTTTGGATTGTAGTAGTTTATGTTTCAATTTGATTACTTTTGTAGTTTTCTTGCTGGATTTTAGCAAATTACTTTCTCTTGTTTGGATGTCTGCTTACTTAGTTTTCTTTGCTGGATTTGAGGCTACTTCTTAGACGAAAATGATGAACAGTAACAACCAAGGTAGATCGTCCAATCATGGCGTAGCGAATGGAGTGTCAATAAGTGATCGATGTAGAAATGAGAAAAAAAATTTGCCATAAAATATATATAGTGATTGTTCAAAATGCACATTTCCTTACTTCCTCAACAATTTTTTTTTTTTGAAAATCTTTGCAGAAACTGCGAAGTCGTAAGGGAAAATCAAACTCTCAACCTTTGAATAACCAACAGTCTTAGGACTTTTTTTCTAACCAACTGTGCTACCTCCCCTTTCTCTTCCTCAACAATTATATCATCTGAAATTATATAAATTATCGTACAGTACTCTTTGATGCAATTGTTAAAAGTGCAAGGAAAATAATACAACTTGATTATCCCTACTATTAAGTTCACAATCTCTACAGTTTTGAAAATTAATATCTTTATATAATTTTGAATAAAATAGCAATGGTCGAAAACTCTCAGATTAAACAAATTGTATGGATCACATTCTTACTGTACACATATGTACAAAATCAGATGAAACTATGGACACATAAACAAGGAATTCAGATTTAGTCAGGTACCTGACATGACATGATAGAATGAGATCCGAATTATTTATTTTAATCTGACACATTAACAAGGAACTCAGTAGATGCGGGTGCTCATTCATAACAAGGGAGTATAAACATAAAACACCACGAAAAATAAAAATTGTGTCCAACAAATTATTCTATCTCTTTCTCTTCATCAGTAGCACTGATGCTCTCGAGAGCAACCGCCGCACTCTCTACATGCCTCAGAAGGACACCATATATCTTCTTTCGCACCCGCTCACAAGCATCAGTTTCTTCTTCCTCTGACAACATGGCACAATCTTTATTTCTATCAACCAGCACAACCGCCTTCTCCTTTTTCACAACCTCATTCAACCAATCATCAAGTTTTTTCATCTGACAAAGTAGTCCCCCGATATGTGACTCGCATGCCTCGACAGCATCTAGGAACTTCTCCACATACTTCAAGAACCATTGAGCTGATTCATTTCTAAGCGCTGTTGCTAGTTCAAGTACGGTCAAGAAGGCATTTTGTTCGGTTAAATTGTCGCAATTTTTCCGTGATCTCGGCTTGTGACAACAAGTGACAGGGCTCACAATCTTACTTTCCCCAAGTGTTTCGTCTACAGGTTTTGGGAACTTTGAGTCAAAAATTGTTTGGTTTGGATACTTTGTGAGGTCTGATTCAAGCGCAGACTTGATCCACGAAAAAGCGCATTGCTTCCTCTCAGTTGCAATTTTTGAAACGGTTTTGTTAAGTTGCTTTTGTCTAGTCATTGATTGGATAATTAGTATAGCTTGATCAAGTTCTCTTTGAAATTTCAAATATCTGTCTATCAGATCTTTCGGGTCATCATCCTTGTCAGATTGTATCTCCGCATATGTACTGAAAATAATTGAAATTGACATTAATGCACTATAAATTCTGAGTAGAACTTTACAACAAAGAAAAGAACACCAACAAGTGGTTTGGTATCACCAAATTTTACTGGTACTGATACTACCAACTAATTGCACAAATCTGTAAGCCCAACAGCAAATTAGATCCTATACTATCAGTAGGAACTAAATACTAAAAAAATAAAAAATCAATGCGGATGCATATGGATATGGTGCCAGTATGTAGGATGAGTGATATATATTTGAAACCATGATACAGAGCTGAAATTTTTTCTCAAAACAATGTGTAATTTACCTCAAACATTGAATCAATATATCAGAAGCAGATGCCTCCATAAGAGCATCAAGAGCAGTTTGTAGTGCTAAGTCTCTGTGCTTTACTGCTTCCTACAATCCATATACATAAACTCAAATGGATATTTTTCGCTTCCACTCCGTAATTTCGACACATTTCTATAAACACGTGGAAAACTTTTTTAAAACAAATGTTACATAAAAATTGGAAATTATAACAATTACCCTTCCATGCTTAGATAGATTCAAAGAAAGGGAATTCCATGCAACACTGCTTTCTGGCCACTTAATACAATTTGCTGCACAAAAATGAGACGGTGTGCATAAGCCTTCTCTTGTTGCTTTAGGTGGAGTGGGACAGATCTTACGCTTAGAGAAACTTCCAAGCACATTGAAAACTCTCTCAGTTTTCCTTTTACTTGTCATCGTCTCCTGAGAAGATAGGTTTTTGGATATAGAACGCAGATGTGCCAACCGGTTTGGAGAAAGCTATAACGAAAAAAAATTGAAATTCTATGGTTATACAAATTGAACCTTTTGTTATGTAACATATACAGCTTTAACTTGAGAACAATTCCATCCAAAAGCAAATCATGAGCACCGACTTATTAGTCTTTTGGGACTAAATACTGTTGGTATAGCTGTACCAGCAACTAGATCACTGCTTCGACCTGATTGGAGTGATCCCAAGATTTAATTTTGCAATTGATGCATATTGCATGATAATTAGAAACGAGATTATTTTTTCGACAAAAAAATCATGCTTTGATAAAAAAAAAGGACATTTAAATTATGAACTTACAACCATAAAAAAATTATGAACTTACACTTGCACTACGGCTCCGGTAATGTGTTGGTTTAATCCCCTTCACGCTTTCAGAATCATCCCAGCCCTTCCTAATTGGTTTCACTATTGCCACATATGGTGAGGAGGAATTATTAGAAGATGACGAGGTACAAGATGAAAACCTCGACCTCGATGACTCGTCAGAGTCGTTCCCGCTGTCATCATCTGCACAAGTCACTCTAAACTTTCGCAACTCGCTTAACACCTCTGAGGTCCTCCTATCTAACTCCCCCTTCCGTAAGGTCGTATTTTCTGGTGACGATGACATGGACCATGTTCTTGATACGCTAGCACTTATAGATCTCGGTAGATGTGACTTTAACTTTGCCACGGGAAGGGGGCGAATGGGCACTGCATTGCTGGAGGTATAAATAACCTTCTTGATATCTGTGCTTGGGCAGTTGGAATTAGGATTTGGGACAGTGAGATCAGCTGTGTCTTGAAGGCAAGGAAATCGACCGGGGAGCACAAGAAAATCATGGAGGATTGGGACGGGCACGGCAGGTTTCAGGCAATTGACCTGTTCTATCCAAAAAAAGAAAAAAAGATATCAGTCAGTTACAAATTGTTCAAAATGATTATACATAATAAGATATTAATTAATCGCAATTTGATTTGCAAAATGCAGATCATGGGCAGGGGCGGATGCATATTGATTGAATGGGGTCAATTGACCTCCATTTTTTTAAATTTTTGGGTATATATGTATGATTTTTTATATAATTTAGAGCAAAATGTCGCCAATTGACCTCCATTCTGAACATGAAAATTTTGTATGATTGATCCACATAGTTTGGAAGTCTGGCTTCGCCCCTGATCATGGGTATTACTAAATACGTCCAACAACTGTTGAAATGATTTGAAATTATCTTAAATTACCTGAAGGAGCTGGCCAAGGTGGAGACGGTCGGCCAGGATTAGGTCGTCGTGCTCTGGTGGAAGGGAGAAATAGGAGGAGTGGGAGAGGTCAGAGAGACGGAGATAGAAACCTTGATGACCGGAGAAGATGTCCGGGCCAGCAACAGCAGGGGTGATGCCAGTGACTTGAAGAACAGCAGGGACCAGGTGACCAGTTAACGGTAAGGTCTCATTTCTAGAGGAGGGATCGACTGCTTGAAGGAGCTTTAGAATGACACCGGATTGAAGTGATGACATGGGTGAAGAGGAGAAATGTGCCA
Source organism: Carex littledalei (assembly GCA_011114355.1). Taxonomy (NCBI): domain Eukaryota; kingdom Viridiplantae; phylum Streptophyta; class Magnoliopsida; order Poales; family Cyperaceae; genus Carex; species Carex littledalei. The sequence goes on along the minus strand of CM022101.1, from coordinate 1,727,937 downwards.
TTCTTTGTGGATGAGAAACTAAGAAAGAGAAGAAGAGGAAGAAGAAAAATATAATGGATAGCTATTTTTTTTTTCCTTTTTTTAATTAGATTTAGGTCCGAATTCAGAGGCGGGAAGAGAGGGACTTTGAACGGTTGTTAGAGGATGAGGATCATTGGAAGTTATTGCCATATACACAAGTGGCTGTTCTACAAATAGTCATTGATAAGGATGAGGATCATGAAGCAATTCAATAGTCATTGAATCATCAGTTAGGCTGTTCTAAAAATATATTCTGAGCTTAGACTATTTACATTCGTAAAATTAGACAGAAATTAGAATAGAAATAACTACAAATTTAATACAGTGATACGGATCCTCGTCTCTCTACGAAGAAATGCAGGTTTAATTTTTAAAATAGCATCTAAAAATATGTTGGGTCTATTGGAGCTCTTTAATAAAAAAATATAAAAAAAGTAAAAAACACTACACTCATACAATTAATTTGATTGCTTTAAGCGTTCAGAAATTAAAAAAGAAATTATCATACTTTTCAGAAATTAATTTCTGAAATTCATTTTGATGTTTTATTGTATGTAATTTTGATGTTCTTTACACTTTACTTTTCTGTAACCGACTGGCGGTTACTGTCAAGTTTTTTTTTTTTTTAAAAGAAAAATTTGAAAGTAATTTCATTAATTTTTTTCTATTCATAAAAGTATTATACCTTTTCAAATGGTCACCTAGAACTAAAAATTAAATAAAATTAGATACAAAATTGCAGGGTAACTGTAGCAGCGGGTTAATTAACTGAATAGACCTTATGTCAAAATTGTATGGTCAGGTGAGCGTAACAAATTCGTTGTCAGAGATGGGGGACACGATTGGCCACAGCACAAGGAATAGGAAAGAAGGGAACGAACCGGTGACCGTTGGCCAAATTTATCTCACCTACGAACATTTTGTATTGGGATTTCTTTTAATTTCTAAAAACACGCTAGTATTTCATACTTATTTGTTTGGGATGTAGCGTAATTTTAATTAAGAAATATTTGAAGAAATCGCTTTTTAATTATTCCTATTAGCTATCGTAATATTTAATTTAGTAATAATTGATGACGTGGCTGCTAAAAAAATTAAAAATTAATTATATGAGTGTAGAGATTTAGAAATTAAAATTAATTTAATTTTTATTTAGTGCTTGATAGTTATTATTAAAAAATTTCCTATTTTTTACTAATGTAGATGCTATAATTAATTAAAAAAAGTTTTGGTGTGCATTCATAATATTTGTAAACAAGTTGATAATCATCCTTCGTTGACTCACCTCCGTAATATACGATATTACAAACTTTTGACATACCTTGAAATTCACACTTGTCTATTGTGATGATGCACATTTATCTATAATATCAATGCACACTTTGTTTATTTTAGTCTAACATAATTATTGACAGTTGTTACGCAATTTTAATCAAGGTAAAAAAACACATTTTTACAACTACCATCAGATGTCTTATTTTATTGTTGATTTGAAGACAATATGGGCCGCAGCCCATTTGGCTCTTTCCCATCAGTTTTGAGTCAAACCGATAGTGGTTTGATTTAATCAAATAGCCTCAGCCGTAATTTTTCTCGGTGAGCACTTTTGTGAGTCTAAACTGAGCCAATCTCTTTGTTGCCTCTTTACCAAGCTCTTCTACGTTTTTGCTCTCTTCTTCTTGAAATTGTAAGAGAGTATGTGAGAGAGTGCTATTGTGAGTTCTAATCTCTTGTACTTGTAAGACTCCTTTGATCTAGTTGATTTGTGACGTGTGCTCCCGTGGTTTTTTCTCGAAAAGGTTTCCACGTAAATCTTGTGTCTTCTCTTGTTTCTTGTGCTTGCTTGTTGTTTGGTATCTTGTGTGATTCATCTATTTCTCCATTTATTTGTGACTGGTGTATGCACACAAGGTGTTTGAAGAAATTACTCTTAGAAGCATTTGTGTGGTACAGCCTTGTTATTTACCTCATTTACCCAACAAGTGGTATCAGAGCTGATCTACACTACCGTCAGATCTGATCGGTAGTTCAAGGACGAAGGTCGCTCTTCCATTTGCTCCACTGCAGTTTGAGTAAATTTCTGAAATGGAGGAGGGTAGTAGTAGTGGTACCATGATTAAATTGACATCCACAAACTACTCTATTTGGAAGTCCAGAATGGATGATATGTTGTTTTGTAAAGATGCATATGAACCAGTAATCGGTACAAAACCAACGGATGTCACTAATGCGGTTTGGACCACTAGAAACCGAAAGACCGTTGCTTTGATTAGACAGTGAATTGATGATTCGGTATTTCATCATGTTTCAACCGAAATTGATGCCAAAAAATTGTGGGAGAAGCTTGAAAGTATGTATGAGCGCAAAACAGCCCCAAACAAAGTCTTTCTCATTCGAAAACTTGTGAACATGAAGTATCATGAGGGCTCATCTGTGAGTGAGCATTTGAGTCGGTTCCAGGATTGTGTGAATCGGTTGTCTACTATGAAATTAGCTTTGGAAGAAGAATTGCAAGCCTTGATTCTTTTGAGTTCCTTACCAGATAGTTGGGAGACTCTTGTGGTGTCATTGAGTAATTCGGCACCTAACGGTACTGTCACTCTTTCTCAGTATGCACAATGAGGAGTTGAGATGTAAAGAGTTGGGCATTACAAATGAGTCGGCAGCTCTTGTTACCGAGAACCGTGGAAAGAGTTCACATAGAAACTCTCACGGTCATGACCACAATGACAAGTCAAAAGGAATATCAAAGTCTCGCAAGGGTATTTTTGCTACTATTGCCGCAAGTCGGGCCACATAAAGTCCGAGTGTAGAAAGCTGAAGAAAAAGGCTAAGAGAGACCACTCCATACCTAGATCTGATGAAAATGAGAAGAAAAGCACTGCAGTTGTTGTGTGTGACGGTGAAGTGTTCATTGCTTGTGATGACGGTTTTGTCAACTACACAAGTCAAGACTCTACTTGGGTGATCGATTTAGCAGCCTCATTTCATGTCACTTCTCGACGTGACTTGTTCACTTCTTACAAGCAAGGTGATTTTGGCAAGATAAGAATGGGGAATTATGGAGTATGAAATATCTCTGGTATCGGAGATGTGTGTGTCGAGACTAATGTGGGATACAAGTTACTTCTCAAGAATGTTTGGCATCTGAAGGATATGAGGCTTCATCTGATTTCTGTTGGTGCCCTTGATGATGAAAGGTACCGTAGCCACTTTGCTGAAAGTAAGTGAAAGTTGACTAAAGGCTCTCTTGTTGTTGCTCGGGGTGAGAAGACAAGCTCGTTTTATACAATACAGGTAAAATTGCGTAGTAAAGTGAATGCGGTTGAAGACAACTCAACTGATTTGTGGCATTTGCGGTTGGGTCACATGAGTGAAAAAGGGCTTCAAATTTTGGCTAGAAAGGATTGTGTGCCAAGTGATGGTACATCTCTGACATCTTGTACGCATTGTTTGGCGGGTAAGCAACATAGAATTGCTTTCAAAAGAAGTCCTACCACTAAGAAGTCGAATGTCTTGAATTTGGTCTATACCGATCTGTGTTCTATGGGTGATAGGACACTTGGAGGAGCTCTTTACTTTGTCACTTTTGTGGATGATCATTCCGAAAAGTTGTGGGCCTATGCCTTGAAGACAAAGGATCAGGTTTTGGAGGTGTTCAAGCACTTCCTTGCTGATGTTGAAAGAGAAATGGGTCGGAAATTGAAATGCATTCGATCCGACAATGGTAGTGAATATCGTGGGCCATTTGAGACATTTTGCAAGATAAATGACATTAAGCTTGAAAGAACGGTGCCAAAAACTCCGCAACATAATGGAGTAGCTGAGAGGATGAATCGCACAATTTGTGAGAGAATAAGGTGCATGCTCTCTCATTCGAAGCTTTCAAAAGCGTTTTGGGGCCAAGCCTTAAATACAGCTATCCCTTTAATCAACTTGTCACATTCACATGTGTTGAATGATGATGTTCCTGAGCAGGTTTGGACCGGCAAAGATGTGTCTTATGGACACTTGCGGGTATTTGGTTGTAGAGCATTTGTGCACAATCCTAGAGGTGAAAGGGCTAAGCTTGATAACAATTCAAAGGAGTGTATTTTCTTGGGTTACAAATCGGTGAGTTCGGTTATAGATTGTGGGATCCGATTGAGAAGAAGTTGGTTAGAATTCGAGATGTACTTTTCTTTGAAGAAGAGACTATTGAGAATTTGAGCAACCTTGACAATGCAAAAACCTCTTCTAGTTCCCATGTTGACCTTACACCAATCTCAAGTAACCAAGAAGTTGAGCCAACCAAAACCATTAAACCGAAAACCAAGGTGAGCAATCCGAAATGCTATTGAGAATGATATCTCACATCCAAAACAAGTCCCACCTCAACAAGAGTTGAGAAGATCAAACCGTGAACGAAGGCCTAATTAAAGATACTCTTCAAATGAGTATGTCTTGCTTACAGATAATGGTGAATCCGAAGATTATGAAGAAGTCTTGTGTCACGAGCACAAAAGTGAGTGAATTGAGGGTATGCAAGATGAGATGAAATTATTGCATGAGAACTCAACTTTTGACTTAGTAGAGTTACCAAAGAATAAGAAAGTGCTTAAGAACAAGTGGATTTTTCGGGTTAAATCTGAAGGCACAAGTTCAAAACCGAGATACAAGGCTCGATTAGTTGTCAAGGGTTTTGATAAAAAAAAAATGATTGACTTTGAGGAGGAGATTGTTGATTTGAAGCCAATATGGGCTGCAGCCCATTTGACTCTTCCCATCAGTTTTGAGTCAAACCAATAGTGGTTTGATTTAATCAAATAGCTTCAGCCGTAACTTTTCTGGATGAGCACTTTCGTGAGTCTAAGCTGAGCCGATCTCTTTGTTGCCTCTTCACCAAGCTCTTATAGGGTTTTGCTCTCTTCTTCTTGAAATTGTAAGAGAGTGCTATTGTGAGTTCTAATCTCTTGTACTTGTAAGACTCCTTTGATCTAGTGGATTTGTGCCGTGTGCTCCCGTGGTTTTTTTCCGAAAGGGTTTCCACGTAAATCTTGTGTCTTCTCTTGTTTGTTGTTTGGTATCTTGTGTAATTCCTCTATTTCTTTATTTATTTGTGACTGGTGTATGCACACAAAGTGTTTGAAGCATTTGTGTGGTACAGCCTTGTTATTTACCTCCTTTACACAACATATTTTTCATACTCATTTTCCGAGCTCCTTAAATTGACATTTTACTATGCTCAATGCACTCTTTAAGTATTATACCACTACATGCTTGATTATTATACCAATGCATACGTATTCAGTTATTTAAAAAAAGTTAATCCAAAAAATGTTTTTAGAATGCGAGGAATTAAAGACTAAATGTAATATCCTTGTGTGCAAAAAGTGTTTAATGGCAAATAAATCTTTTATCTGTCTCGTTGCTGTTCTTGATGTATTTAATTACAAAAGTGTGCAAAAAGCCTAACTGGAATGTGCGATTATCCCTTTTCAATCATTTTTCTCTGTTGTATAAATCAGTTTCGATAATAATAAATTAAATCCATTTAATATATGGTACTTATGCAAGGACTTCACATCAGTTGCCTTAATTGTGATCACACCATTGTGCATTGTTTTCTCTCAATTTAAACACAAAAGACCTTTTGGATTAAATCAAATCAATCCGGACAGTTGGACTGAATAGTGGGGTAAAGATATTAACAGCGTTGTTTTGACTTCATATACACATACAGTGGAGTCAAAACGAACAAAACATATTACTTGTGCTGTTGTGCGCTATATGAAGCCGAAATAGCATTGTCAATACCTTTATCCTAAACAGTGGCACAATGTTATATCACAATACCTGCAGCAGCAGAAGCACACTTGGCATTGAAATTTTCTCTCTCAATTTAAACACCAATAGACAAATAGTCATGCGCTCTTTTAACAAAGCAGCTTTTAAATTTTTAGTAACACTGAACATCTACCTTAGCATCTGAATCTCCTACTTGTATTTTCAATTTAAGTTACTTTTGCTCTGTTCTTATTATTCCAACTGCTGCCTTCTTTTACATTTCAGTAACCATGCAAATAAATATCATGTAACTGCACTCGGAATCGGAGGAAGTTGCAAAAACCGTCCAGACCGAGAACCAATCATGGCTCTATCTTGCATTCTGCTCAGATCCTTGCAAACACCCTCAAGCACCAACAAAATATCTCTCACCAAAATAAATATTCTGAGAGGATTTGCCTCATCTTTTTCCAAATTAAAGTACTCTGCTGTTTCCCTGAGACACCTTAAAGTCATATCCTCCTGTTGTTTGACATTCTCGATCACTATTTCGGCCTCATTTGCGAATTCCTTCATTCTTTCAAAGAACTTTTCACCTACACTGCACGCCTTGTTGAGTTGCAATAGCCATATAACCTTCTCCAACCCTAAATCTTCTTTCTTGACATGGTCTCGAATCATGTCTAAATCCATCTCAGCAGCTTTTTTCACATTTTCAAGCTCAGCACTAAGCCCAGCAATGGCCTTCAGACCTTTCTTTTTGCATTCTTCTTCTCTAATGATGTCAGAATGTATATTTTGATTTGAGATCAAGTCTTCAACTGTGAAATGCAGAGGTGTTGCTCTCCCATCTTTCCCCTTGGCATCACACAGGTTCAACAATGAATCGAGCCTGGAGAAATTGGGGTTTTCTTGGGTATTGCCATTATTTATTTGATTTGCGGTACCAGTAGCTGTTTCAAGAAGCTTTAGAAAGAGCCTGTTTCTTCTTAGGTCTTGACAAGCATCCTGAAAAGCATCTGAGGGAATATCATAACATCTCATGAAATTGGTGCGAGAAAACTAATGTAGCTAGTTTTACGTTTTTTATTGATTTTTTAAATCTTCAGATAAAAAAGTAATGAAATCTCAAGCTCCAGGTACAGCAGTTGCGAGTGCTCAGGTTAGGCCTACTACTGGTAATTATCGCTGGTCTGCCCCAGCTCCAACTGTTTAGTATTGACCAAGTCTTTTTCGTGATTTATATAAATTGCTATTTATTCGGAAAGCTACAGCTGAATTAAGGAATTATGGGTCTCAAGTATATACTTTTCGCAAAAACTTACATCGGTAACTTAATCGAGGCTTTAATTCTTGTACCAGTACTATACCAGAAATAACTTGTGTTCATGAAACTCAACAATGCGTGACATCAGGCAAGTAGCATTAATTGTTACAAACATCGAATAATCTTCAGATAATAAGAATTGCCTAACTTCTGGTGATATGGAATTTACCTGAAGTGTTTGAAATGATTTTTTGAGATAATCAATGTCGGTCTCAAATCTTGCTCGGTATAGCATAACATCAATTCTTTTCATAGGAAAAGGCACATTGAGCATTGCCTTAAGAAATCTCTCTCCTGCATTAAGCCTTGTAACTTCACCTTTATAGTGCCGCAATAAAAACTCTTCCTCTTTTGTCGGTGCCAGCTTGAGCAAACTGTCGAAAAATTCTGTTCCGAGAAATTCAGACCCTCCTGCAAAAAAATGAGATAAAAGTTGTCAAGTCTCAATTGTAAATTGCACAAACGTAAGCTCTAATATATGCACAAGTTGGATCCCTGGCGTTCGATTCTAGTTTAAATTCAAGCTAAAGTCAAACCAAGCCGATCGAATTGAAAATGAGCCCAAAATCAAGCTGGTCCAAGCTCATTCAAGATCAGCTAAATTTTGATTCAAGTTGTAGAAGCAATAAGCCGAAGACAATGATTTTTCCTTTGTTAAGCCCTACAAGCCCATTTCTCGGGCAAATATATTGACAGAGCAGGTTTTGCTTCAAGAAGCGCACAAAGAATAGAGAAGGCAGTGCATATGATTCGTGCACTGCATGAAGCAAAAACTTCTCTGTCAATATCTTTGCTAATATCTCACTAGGCTCATTATAACACCACAGCGCAACTTTTAATACTCTATCCAGTCAAGCTAGCTATATTATTTTTGCTGCCAAAAATGGCAAACACTGAATCTAAACCCTAGGTAATTTTATCCTAAATTTAATATCTTCCAGTATAGGCTCCTGGTGTACATATACCATTAAACTTGCTCTTTTTAATCTGTAAACTCCCCTGTGCAATAAGTCTAGAGAGGCAGTAAACTCCCCTGTGCACACCTCTTTTTAACTACAAATCAGTTGTGTCTCGGCCAAACCAACCTAACTGTAGCCGACATAAATGCATGACCGCGCATTTTAAATTAATGATGCTTGAAACTGTGAGCAAGGTTTGCTGGATTTCAAGATCAAGTCAAAATCAAGCTTGTTCCAGCTCACACAAAATCAGGGAGTTAACTCCAGATAGATGTTTCATGTTAATACAGTATTGCTTTTGTTTGTTGCAGTTAAAAAAAAATGAGAAACTACTCCAAACAGTATAATTTAATTATATTAAATTGTTTCAATTTTTTGTAGTAGAGTAAATTTAATTATGTTAAGTTATGAAAAGGAACATTTAATGGCGATTGTAAAATGAAAAGCATCCTGAAAATAATAAAGCTAAAATTGCTGTTAAAATATAAAATAGAATTTAAATTAATAACGGCTAGTTTATTTAATAGAATAGAAAATAGTGTCTCGTAGGAAATAGTGCTCTGTAATTAATAGGAATAGAGAATAGTGCATTCCAACAGCTAGTTTTTGAATGTCTTGCAACTAATAAATAGAGATACATGTAAAGCTGAAAAATAAGATTGCAATATAATTTGTTTTCTTAATCTCTCTTTCCTCTGTCTTACAAAAATAACATGGTATCAGAGCAAAAGACTCTGTGATCGAAAAATCGAAAAACCACAACAAATTTCAGCAAAAGAAAAATGGCTCAAGAAGAAGCAACGAAATTCTCGAAGCTAACAAATACTTTGCTCAATGGCAAAAATTACGTGTCATAGGCAAGGGCAGCATCCAGGTGGGACTCATGTTTTATATTTAGAAACATTTCCCGTAAACTTAATTTCTGTAAATAAATTAACACAAGAATTAAATTGTAACGCAATATTTTCTTGTAAAAACGTTGTATTTTAGGACCGGAAAACCGGCATCAAGATTGGTGAAGGATTTCTTGAAAATGGACACTATCTTTTGAACTCCAACAAATTAAATCTTTGTGCTTCCGTAAAATTCGTTAACTCTAATCTTTGGCATAAAAGACTAAGGCATCCTTTCGACAAGATTTTAAATATTATATTAGATTTTAAAATTTTGAATTGTACTAATTGTGAAGTATGCAAGTTAGCAAAACAAACAAAACTTTATTTTCTCTTTCTACTAGCAAAAGTGAAGTTGTTTTTGATTTAGTACATTCCGATGTATGGGATCGGCCCCAATTGATTCATATAATGGATTCAGATATTTTGTTATATTTATTGATGACTTTTCAAAAGCAACTTGACTATATTTACTTAAATCTAAAGATGAAGTATTTGATTGCTTTTATGAATTTTTATGTCTTATAGAAATACAATTTAATGCAAAACTGAAAATCTTTAGATCGGATAATGGAACAGAATATATAAATAACAAATTTTCAAGTATTTTTAGAGAAAAAAGTTTTATACACTAAACAACTTGTATAAATACTCCCGAACAAAATAGAGTATCGGAAAGGAAAAATAGACTTATTAGAAATGACACGATCTTTATTATTCAAAATAATGTTCCTAAAATTTATTGGTTGAATGTCGTACTTTGTGCCACACATTTAATCAATAGATTGCCTAGTGTTATTTTATAAAACAAAAGTCCATTATAAATTCTTTATCAACATAAAATCACTTATGACCATATGAGAGTATTTGGTTGTACAAATTTCGTACATATCAAAAGAAAAGACAAACTTGATTTTGTATCACGTGTTTCATGAGCGAACTTGATTTTGTACAAATTTCGGCATGACATATAGCTTCAAATCTCTTGTTTCATGAGCGAACTAAACATATAGAAGTGTGTCACTTTATTAGAGAAAATGTTCAAGCAAAAGAAATTGAAACACCATACGTAAAAAGTGAAGATCGCGGATATCTTTACCAAAGGCTTGAATCCGAGTCCATTCGAGAAAATTACAAGCAAGCTAGGATCGTACGATATTTACATTCCTAGCTTGAAGGGGAGTGTTAAAATATAAAATAGAACTCAAATTAATAACAGCTCATTTATTTAATAGAATAGAAAATAGTGTCTTGTAGTAAATAGTGCTCTGTAATTAATAGGACTAGGGAATAGTGCATTCCAACGGTTAGTTTTTAAATGTCTTGTAACTATAAATAGAGATACATGTAAAGCTGAAAAATAAGATTGCAATATAATTTATTTTCTTAATCTCTCTCTTATATTACAAAAATAACAATTGCCCTATTTATATGTATATTTTCAAAGTAACATGAAATCTAAATAATTTGAGATGTCTCCCACACATACTGTATATAATGAATAAAAGGTGCATGACATAGCTGTATGTTAGGTTGCCCATGCAAATAGCCAAATAGGTTTAAATGATCATGAGATTTGTCTCAGCTGCCGACACAAGTGGGCTTGCACGGACATACATCTCTTCTCCAGTCTATTTGGAAAATACATGTCCATTAAATATCCCTAAATCTATTAACATACTAGTGAGAAAATACACAAATGGTCATAAGATGTCTTAGCCCAGGTCCCTTTTGTTCCTTAAATTTTGCTGTGTGTAAACTTAGTCCTGCACATCACTTGTTTGAAAAAAAAAAAAATAGAAGTCTTAGCTGTTACTAATATAAAAGTAAAACAAATCATTCTGATAGCATATTTTCCAACTAAGTGATGATTCTTCAATCTGTAATTTAAGTGAAAACTTAGTGCATTACAAAATTAAAAAGTTTAAGCAAGGAAAATATTTCAACGTTTATGACCAAAACAGAAACTGCACAGTACTTTGGCAACCTCTTGTGTGATGCTTCTATTCCACAACCTCAAGTTTCTTATTTGAACATGTTTAAATTAGGAATGAGAGATTGGCAACTGCTAATATCGTTGTGATGACAGCGATTTATGACTATTAAATTAGGATATTTTAAACAAATCAAATGGTCTAAATTATATCTTGATAAATTCTCAATTGATTTGATTTGATTTGATTGGAATGGCGCACTCAGACATTCTACAAGTTACCTAGCTTGACATGACAGGGTGATGTTACAGGACAGCTTTTAGAAATTAATAAAGGTTAATTTCAATGATAATTGTTTCCAGTCAACAGTTCTAATTCGGGTTCCCTTGTACTCGGGGCGAAGATACAATTAATCAAAACTAAGGTTAGCTTTGCAACTTAAATTTTTTTATTTTTAGAAATATAATAATCAAATTATTGAAAACATCAGACCGAACCAATAATTTAGTTTCACTGGGTATTTATAGTTCTAGTAGTTTCGGCAAGTTGTAGCTTATCTTATCCATCTGAAAACTGCAGTACCGAATCATTAATTCAATTCAAAAAAGTTGTGAAATTTGCATGCCCTCTCAACTTATTCATTTTCTCTCTTTCACTCGAGTTCCTATTAAAATCTATGCGTGATTGTTGGTGTGATAAATTGTAAAAATCAGTATGACAGAATTATTCTATTGATCTCTCAATAAGACCGAATCAATAATTCAATCTTATCTATTTATCGAGAAAAGAAAATAACCCATCTTATTTTTGACAAATTATTTTTGAATTTCTAAAAAAAAAGTGGTACAACCCTGTTACAAAGTCAAATTCGTCCCTTGAATTATTCCGGGTTGGTTTCAGGTTTCAACAGATTGGGTTTCTATTTCAGCCCTGACATAACAACTACGAAAAAAAGGCAAAATTTTGATTTTCTAATTAACAATGCGTGTGTGTATAACAAATAAATGCGGACAAAAAGTATTGCAAACCCATCATTTGAATTTAGATTACAAGAAAATTAGTTTCATGGGTCCGTACAAATAAGATATTCACGGGGACCCAAGATCTCACTAAAATATCTTGATTTGATGGGAAAATAATGTCACATCCCACCAAAAAGTATATTGATCATGCTTAGAATTTGTCATTTTATCAAAAGCTTTTTTCAAGAGAAGTCATCATCTTACATGAAGATCAAACCATTTTCATTGGTATTGTCTTATATAATATTGTCTCTATTAGTTTAGGGAAAATAAAAGTAATTATTAAGGAAAATAAAATACTAATCATGCTGAATTTGTTGAAATTACACAAATCGTAGTAAAATTACCAATAATAAACAATAATAGTATAAGAATAATGATGAAAAGGAAAATAATACTAACAACAACAAACAATAATAATAATAATAATAATACCAATAATAAGCCGATGATAAAATGACAATGCTATTGACAATAATAACAACAGTGACACCCATAATTAATACAATAAATATGTATCTAAAAATTAATTATGACATATCATCACAGACAGGTTAGTTTCTTTTTATCTCAAAGGGTAGTACCGCGTTGAACCAAATTTATGGGAAAATGACATTTTAGGAACCCGGTTTTGCATTTGAAATGAACTTAAATCTAATTTCATTTTATAGTTTGAATAGTCTAATTTTATTTTATTTTTAAACTTCTTGTTGCAAACGGGTTTTCTGAAGGAAAAAAAATTGTAATAAAAACAAATTAATTCAGGTGTTTTCATTACTTGAATTCTAAGAATTAATGACAGAGATGCTTACCATCTAAAAGCGCTCCACACACATCCTCTGTTGTCACATTCAAAGTCCTTAGCAAAATCTCAATGCTCTCTGCTTTCTCTGGATCTAATACTCTGTTCTCCCGTTTCGGTAGCGAAGCGCCTCCTCCTCGCCTCAGCATCCTTTCTTTTCCAAACGAAGTTGTAATTATCTCAATCATATCATCATCCAATCTACCAAACATTACCATAACCATGTTACTCAATATTCTAATAGGATAATTAATCAGGGACATGAAATAAATGAACTAAAGAGCATGCGTTCATTACCTTAATGATCTTGATTTAAACCTTCCCCAAACAATTGCTTTGTCTGAGCTGTGGATACCCAGTTCATTACTAGCCAAATCGACTTCGACATTTCCATTTAAATCGACCGGCTGTGTCCGTGGCGGCGTCGTTTGCTGTTGCGAGAGATTAGGACTCGAGCCTATAGAGAATCTTGTCGTCCCGCTCCAACTATACGACCTCTCTAAGGATCTCTTTGGTGTGAACAATTGTACATGTTCATCTGACAAAGCTCTGTTCTCTGTTGATTGCCTCGGTGCCAGAGGTGCCAACGGTTTGATTTCGGGACTCGGGTGACTCAGGCTCAATTGCACGGCCACACCAGTTAGCAGAGGTGGCAACGGTCTTATTTCAGGGCTGAGGTGGTACAACTCCAACTGCGCCATTTTTTCAGTGGACCCCACTTCAGAATGTTCATCTCTCTTGCTTTTGATAGGCGGGTTTTGAACCGCACGATGTTGAAAGAATAAGAATAGGAGAGAGAGGAGAAAGAGAAGACCGATTGAGATGGAGGCGACTATTGTGACAGTTTTGGTGGAGGAGTCATGGTGAGTTGGAGAGGAGGTTGCGGTGGCGGTGAGGGGATTGGTGGAGAATAGAGGAGGTGAAGGCGGAGGAGGAGGTGGCGAGTTCCATTGAATGGGGAAGAGAGGTTGGTGCAGGATTCGGCGGTTGCCAGGTTTCATTTCGGTAGGTGAGCTGGTGAGGCAGTGTGTGTGCCACTGTCACTGTGTATTGGAGTTGAAATTGAAGGGGGGAGAAAGAAGCAGAAAGCAGTCCAGAGGCTCTCGGATCTTGTGTGATTGGAGATTTATAGTATTCTGTATGTTGTATTTCATGTCTAACATGGAAACTTTTATTGTGATATAAATCGAGTTTGACATTGTAATATGAGACCCACATGTAATGAAGAACATTGCATAATGCATTTTAAATTTGAATAAATTAATTGGCGCGTTAAAGTTTTTGGAGAACTATAACTAAAAAAGTACTTGTCATTTCGCGCTAAACATATTTAAAGAGTATAATAGTTATAGAATATTCATGACGCTTTGTTGTACAAATTTTATTAAATATCAGTCGTATAATGTATGATACATAAATTTGAAGCGTCATAAAGAATAAAAATTCAAATATAAAAGACTACAATTATCTCTCTTCTCGCCACCACACTAATGCATAAGTTATCATTTTAATCTATAATCTCATCATATTAAAAATAATGACATACTTAAATAGTTTTAATAAGCATTACCATATCTGAATCAAACAATAAATTTGTCAATTGTAAAATTGGGTGGAATCCAATAACAACAATTAATTTAAAAAATCATCAAAAGTAACAATTAATTCTGAATTTTGATATAATATGGCATACAATATAATTGTATCATGCATGCTTAAAAATGAATTAAATGTAAGTTAATTTCATCAAACATTTAGAAATTTGCAACAATCAATACGTGACAATATTTGAATGAAGTTTGATGCACAATAGCACAAGACTAGCAAGATGTCTAAAAAGTTATTTTTGTTCTTGAAAATATGTATAGTTTTATTTGAAACCTACCCTCAAAATTGTTAAATTAACTCACTGTTAACAGATTTCTGCATTTTAAAATATTTTTTTAGATTTTTTTTCTTCTAGTATGTTTTTTGTAGCAAACTTCGTCCTATTAATAAATTTGTATCATAAACAGTATAACTATGATAATACTGTTATATGACTTTTAACATAGAACTATTGATTTTAATAAAAGAAATTGATGATTGTATTTGTATCTAAATACACATGTTTTGTTGGTTGACAATTTATGTAAAATATTTCTTTAGAACTAACTTAAATTTCGTTTTCGATAACATAAAACGAGGGAAAAAAAGAGACAAAAATAAGAAGAAAAAAATGACAGTATCTTATTTGCATTTCAACCATAGTAAAAAAGATTCTAGCATAATATATGTATTATACTCATATTATTATTCTTTATCGTTATCTCCCGAGTTATTTTTCAATTTGTCAAATTATGTCCATACACTATTTATTCAAATACTTTAAAATTAACCAAATTTTGTTTTTATTTTACAGAAATATCAATATTTTTGTCATTTAAATTATGTTGTAAAGTAAAAAATTATTCTCAAATTATTTCCATTTTATATTTAAATCACAAACTTTAACTTTTAGATTAATTTCGGAATTGCGTGTTTGTCATCTGATGTTAACAAGGCTACATTGATGAATTGCTACATATTTGCCTGAAAATAGAGCGCCACAGAGGTTAAATTAAGGAGGAGCCTTGTTCGGGAGAGAAGATATCCCTCCGCGTACGAAATTTGCTGCTGGAGGGATGACGTGTAAACGAGCCATCGATTTTTTGGGTAAATATATTGACAGAGTAGTTTTCATATTGTGAAGCGCACTGACAGTAGAGCCAAAACAGGTTTGCATATGATTCGTGCTCTGCGTGAAGTAAAATTTGCTCTGAAAATAACTTTACCCGATGTTCAGTGAATAAAAATCTGACAGCGTTGTCTCATGTAAAACACGTGGCGCTTAATGGTGAATGTTAAATTTTACCATTGGCTCCTCCGCGCTATCATTTAAGTGGTCAAAACGTTACAATTTTCATCAACGGTAAAAAAAAATTGTAATAATGACACTTTAATTCAAAAAGGAACAAAGAAAATTTTCCACTATACCGAAATTGAAGACCGAGGATTAAAAAAATATTCACTTTGCTTGACCTTCACTATGTATTTATTTTTATAACATTAATAACTAAAATTTTAAAACGTAAATATTAAATAACATGATATCTTCTTTAAAGTTTAGATAGGTTGTGTGTAAATTTTGGTACAATTAAATAATTAATTATTCATTTATCGAGTAGTTTGAAAATTTTAGAAGTTTAATTTTCTTTGCATTTATTCGGTGACAAACTATTCAAAATACAATAAAATATGATACACAACCTATCTACTAATAATACATCTATAATTTTATTTTTTATATTTTGATAATTGTTTCATTATTGATTACTGTTGTTAAATAAATATGATTGTTAATATATTCCTTCCTCAAAATAAAACCATCAAATACAATATATATCATCTTTTATGTATATATATATATATACACACATATAGAGCTGGGCTATGATGAGTTGTGAAGTAAGAGGTCATTTTTACTTCACGCTCATATTTTCATTTTTAAAATCTAAAAAATCGATTCAAACTGCTCAACCTGATCTCCATATTGAAATATGCTTGAAGACCAAATTTTACATTTTTTGAAATTTTTTTGCTATTTTTTAAGTCACTTTGAAAATTGCTGATCCGGTGGTCCAGAAAATTTTACTGTTTTTTTACTGTTCACAGTGGATCAGCGATTTCAATGTGGCTTAATAAATGGTAAACAAATTCCAAAAAATGTAAAATTTAGTTTCCAAGAATATTTCAATATGGAGAACATGTTGAGCGGTTCGGATCGGTTGTTTTGATTTTCAAAATGAAAATATGACATGAAGTAAAACGTTGTTTTACTTCCCAAAGCACCATAGTCCATATCTATATATATATATATATATATATATATATATATATATATATATATAGAGATTGGCTAATGTAATAACGTTAGAACTTCGGCCGAAGTTCTAACGGGTCGTTTTTGCACTTTCAAAATCCAAACAACCCATCCGAACCGTTCAACATGATCTCCTTATTGAAATATACTTGGAGACAAAATTTTACATTTTTTGGAATTTTTTGCTATTTTTTAAGCCACTTTGAAAGTTTCTGATCCAACGGTAAACAGTAAAAAACAGCCAAATTTTCTGGACCACCGGATCAGAATTTTCAAAGTGGCTTAAAAAATAGCAAATAAATTCCAAAAAATATAAAATTTTGTCTCCAAGCACATTTCAATAAGAAAATCATGTTCAACGGTTCGGATGGGTTGTTTGGATTTCGAAATTGCAAAAAGTGACCCGTTATAACTTCGGCCGAAGTTCTAACGTTATTACATTAGCCAGTCTCTATATATATATATATATATATATAAATTACAACATCTTAATTTTATTTTGATTGGCTCCAATAACTTACAAAAGCTTGTTGTTATGGACATTTAGCATTTGAACTTCTTGGTTCTTATGAAAACAAAATGTTTATTATTGAGTTTTAAAAATTAATTATTAGGAACTTAAATGGTGAAAATATGTACGGAAGCATGAAACTAGCCGGTGGAGTCACCTTTTAGAAAATATAATTTTCAAAAATAAAAATAAAAATATTTTTTCCAATGGCCGCATTCTTTCAAAAGATAACAAGGACAAAATTGGTATTTAGAGAGAAAAATTTTTCTCAGCTCTCAAAATTTCAAATGATGCCCTCAGTATAGCACTCCCCTAACAAAAACAGTTGCTCGTGCGGAAAACTGTCAATCATTTTTCTCATTTGACCTCTTACATCTAAAAGTAAAAAAAAAAAATTACATACTATTGTTATCCATTTAAAGTCTTATATATGCTATGTATAAAAATATTTTAAATATTAAGAGATAGAATTATATTTTTTTATTATTTTTTGGGATTAAGCTGAAAATTTTGCCAATTCCAAGTATTTAGCACGGGAGGTGCATTCTCTTGAAAATGACAAAAAAGAAAACGCCAAAAAGAATCATTTAAATTTCGTCGTTGCTATACTCCAGACTCCAGTTTTGATTTCACACATGGATTAAATGAAAATATCAACTATACACTTGCTGTGTGTGTAATAGACAACGAATATGTTACTCAGTTCCGATGGTCAACACATATTTATGTCTCATAAATGTATAAGACTATTATGAGTTTGATATCCAGAGTTTGGTTGATATATTAACCTGAGCTCTTTGTTATTTTAACACCTTGTTTGGCTGGAGAGTAGAGGAAGGGAGGGAATGGAAAGAAAAGAAAAATTTCTATCAAATCTTGTTTGGTTGATAAAATTATGATGAAGATGAAAGATATCGGAGGTGAGAGATTTAACTTTGTATGATTAGAATTAATAGAATCGATTTTCCTCCTGATTTGAGGTGTAACGGCTGGAAAAATATTTTGTTGCAAATATTTTCACAAAAAATGACACAAATGTCCGACCCAATATTTTACCTATATAATTCTCATCCAATTTTCTTTGTCACAAACCTACAGCAACCACCGAATTTTTCATTAACCTTCTAAATTTTAATTAACCAGACAAAAAGTAAGACGGGAAAGAAAGTTAAATTTATTTTTCCTCGTTAATTATCCAAACACGAAGAGGTTAAATATGTTCACCTCCCCTCCATTCCCTTATATTCCAAACACAAAGAGGTTAATCTTTCTTTCTATTCCATTCCCTTATATTCTTCACCTCCCCTCCCTTCCTCTACTCTCCTTCCAAACAAGGTGTAAAGGGAAAATAATAGAAAGCAAACATTATCTTACAGCAAATAGCTACAGCCTGCCAACACGGGTCCATTGTTAACTAAACGGGCCAAGGCCCATAAAGCTGGAGCCTCTAATTTTGTTATATGAACTTTATTTTCCGATTTTTTTTATCAGTACATTAAAAAAAATTAAATGCATACGACGACAATCCTTGGTCGCCACTGTCAAGTCTTTCAAAAAAAAAAAAAATCATATCAATTTTATTATATGAACTTTATTTTCCGATTTTTAATCTAAGGTTATACAGTTGGAATTTAACTTGAAACTTGGGTTTCAAATCGTTGAAATTTTTTAATTGTTGATTTTAATTTGAAGTAGAAGTATATATAAAAAAAAATTAAGTAATAGACTTGATCTAGGTCTGTCACAGAACTAAAAAAGATAAAGATATTAACATAGTTATTTTGACTTCACGTAATGCACGGGTCCCATATTTTTTAATTTTGTCTTTATTAATTGTGTTGTGTAAAGCCAAAATAGCCCCGTCAATATCATTGCCCGAACTAAAAGGCAAAAATGTGTACTCTACTTACGTACTACAATGCATTTTTCTACTAAAATTACCTGACTACTGAAATTTGCTCGTGGCCATAACGGTACCGCTATAACATTTTTCCATTTACAGATGTACACCCAGTCCTCTAAAAGGGGCAAGTAAACTTGTAATTAGAACAATATATCATTTGCAACCTCAAGTAATGCAAGTCAAATTCACTGATAAAATCTGTGTTGCATTAGCACCAGTAAATTTTACTCAGAAAATCTGCTCATGAAAATTCAAATTCCAAAAGCAAAAA
The DNA here is from genome assembly GCA_011114355.1 of Carex littledalei. NCBI lineage: Eukaryota > Viridiplantae > Streptophyta > Magnoliopsida > Poales > Cyperaceae > Carex > Carex littledalei. The sequence continues at coordinate 1,708,627 of CM022101.1, read as the reverse complement.
AAGCTTTAGGTACTAGCTGAGATCATAAACGGTAATGATGACAGTGCAGAGAAGCTCTTCGCCTCGACTACCTTGCTTACCAGTAGTTTCCATTTTTGCTCATCTTTTTTGTTTCCTTTTTCAAGCTTCTCTTTGAAATGCCTACATAATCAACCAGATTGAGGTGAAGCATTCATATTTAATTTTGTTAATGTTACATATAATTTAAGTATGGTTACTTGTGTACTGATATTTGCAAATTTTCATCCAACACTATAAGTTTCTTTCATTTCATGTAATCATGTTAGTTGGTAATCACATTTTAGCTGTTGATAGGGAATTTCTTAAATATTAAATCAGTTATTTTTTAAATGTAGAATAACCCGAATTTTTCATTTGTTGCTTTTCAAAAATTCAAAATTCAAAGGTAGCATGCATTTTTTCTAAAATTTCGAATTCTAGACACGCAGACCGCGTCTGCATTTCTCTCAAGGGTTAACCAGGTTATGCATAGACCAGAAAAATTAAAATAATAAAAATATACCCAAAATTCCTAAATCTAATCTGATTGCAGGAAAAAAAAATGGAATGACACGCAAACACACAGACTAGGTATGCGCATCACCTATGAGGCACACAAACTTTGCATGTCAACCCTGAGAGACACGCAGACCTGTGTGTCTGCTAGAATTCGAGATTTTAGAAAAGACAGGCTACCTTTGAATTTTGAATTTTTGGAATGCTTTCAATAAAAAAATCGGTAACATATATAGGACTCTTTGCAATTTTCTCTGAATTGCATACAAGTCGAAATATTTTCCAGAAAAACTTAAATTTTCAGTAACTAATAAATTTCAAGATAAAAAAACTTACCAGCAAAGAGGAACCTTGCAACATTCTTTCTCAGTTTCTACACAAATCCTTGAATGAAGCTCAAGAAGCTGCCACATACGCTTGCAACGAGCACATCCTCCAGCTACCCGTCTCTTGCAACCCGCAAAATGTCTCACAAGCGCCTCCAGACCCTTGCATGCCGGATAGTTGCATGGATCGCCGACAAGTCTCGGGACCTTGTCATGGGGCCCAATTGTGCGGCATCCATCCCGGCATATGTGCACCAGTGCATCCATAGCTTGATTTAATTGGAGGTATATCTTCTGCTCCTCTAGTTTCTTTTGCCTCTCCTTCTTCCTCTGCAGTTGAAGGGAAAGTTGATGAAGAAATTAATGGCAGTTAGATTACAACCAGGACTATAACATATATGGCATTAAATATTGATATGTGATATGAAATTGCAAAAAATAATAATAATAATAATAAATAAAATAAAATATGTGATATGCACTAGTTTGGGTTTTTTAAGAGAGCTCTCTGTTTTATGTACTTTTTTAGGTCTCATTTTGGTTAATTCTCTCTTTAATTGTGATTTGTTGCTGATTTAAGGTTGCACCAAGTTCCTAATAAATATTATGGATTGAAGATTTAATTCAATATCTGAATAATACAAATTTAGTATGAATCAGTACTGGTACAGTTCTGGCCTGTACCAAGTACTTACGGACTGGTACCGATATGTACCATATAGGTTCTGAAGGAATGATCTTAGAAATATTGTGCGATATTATTTAGGAGATATTGTACTCTAAGATATGATTAACGATTCGTTTCGATTAGTGATGAAAATATACATAATCTCACCTCAACCAAATCTATAATCTCTCTTTCAATCATAGGGTTACTTTGTTTCAAGACTTTCCAACCTTCCGTTGCCGAAATGAACTTGAAATCCTTCAAAATCATGCTTTGGCAGAGAACATTAAGTCGAGGTGCATCACAGAGTCTCGAAAGTTGTAATACATCGACCACATTATCTACACTTAGGAGCCCTTTCTCTAAAGCTTGCACACACAATTTCTTCAAAGATGGAACCATGAACACATGGGATAGCACAAGTAGATGCAATATGAAATGGTTCATTTCCTCTTGCTCATAGCTGAACAAATATATAATCAACAATAAAATGAACAAATAAGTAACAAGCATAATTAATTTCATATCACAGTTGTTGTGCATAATGAAAATTGAAAATGAATGTAATACCATGACGAGTAAAGGAAGCGAAGGAACACACGAACCGCGTCATGGGGGACACCTCCTATGCTGATGGCCTTTCTACGACGCTGACGTCGTTTCGAGCACCTCAGCATTCCTTCCATTACTGGAGAAGCCATTCCCTACCAAATTCCAACACGCATTTTGAGATTCATATTTTCAAAACAATAAAATAATGTGAAATTTTTATTTTTGAGGCAAACAGAGAGAGCTCTGCATAAGTGTCTGTTTTTTGTGCATATGCCTCGTATAAAAATTTTAGATTTTGATGATTTTGATGAACTACAGAACATGAGACCTAACAAATACACAGTTTATTAATAGAAGTTATGAGAAGGGATCAAATTCCCACCTTTTTTATGCCCAAAAATGTCTCTTATTATTTTATTTTATAATTTAAAATATAGATTCCAGATGACAAATCTTGATAGTTGATGTCATTCTACTTTGAGTAACGTAATTATGTCGAAGATTAAATTTTCAAACTTCTTTTTAATTCAAGAGACCCAGAAAAATTAATAATTTCATTATATATAATCACTTGCAAGAGAGAGTATATACTGTTACTTACAAGAATAGCACCATGAGCTGGGATGGTGCCGTTGTTGGTGTGTACTATAACATCGGCACAGTATCCCTGGGTGAAGATCCTATCCCACAAATCTCTTGTTGATTCTACCTCCCCATTGCAACTGCAACCTGTAAGTCGCTTGCTTGAGTAATTATTTCTATGATTTAGAATGAGAAGAGGCGGCGGCGTAGCGGGACCACAACTTTGTATGCATGTCTCCATCTTTTATACTGTCATCTATTCATATATCGGTTTGCTCCAATCCTAACACGATGCAATATACAGATTGACAATGAACTTACACATTTCCTAATCGAAAATTATTATCTTTGAAAATATCAAATTAGAAGTTTATTATAACAGAAAACAGTAATACCAATCTATTTAAGTATCACGCCTTTCGATGAGTTTCTTTTAAATGGGAATCGGCACCAATTTAAAGCAACTTTTAATCTTTTATTTTCCTAAAAAGAAAATTTGTTTAAAAATCACCTCTCAGTAAGAACAAGGTTCCTCAAAAGAACCTCACGAGATGCAGATAAGAATCTGGACAAAGGATGGAACTCGACCGAATTCTCAAATTTTGGAATTCGATCGAATCCTCACGAGATGCAGATAATAAATTGTTAAAGATTTATCATCTGATTCTTTCTTGGAAGGTGGAGTTATTTTTATTTGCTTTAGACTGCCTCCAACTAACTTGAGCAGTATAACCAATGGTCAATAATGGATTGAGCTGGATTTTGTTTTAAGTTTCTTCATTTGGAACAAAAAAGAAACACTTTCCAGTGTACTCCTTCAAAACATCAAATTTTCTTTTTTTGCAGTTTGCAAAATAAGAAATATGCATATATCTTTCCAACTTCCACGGGAATGTTACATATTTTTCTCATGTTGCAAGTATTTGGGATATTTTCAGATTTCACAGGGTAACATTGAATATTTTCTATAAAATGTATTAGTTAAGAATAATTCTATTTTTGGGTAAAAACACAATATTCAATGCCGTTTAGGATTGCGCTGTGAAGGGGATCAATCATCTAGATAAACGCTCTAGAGATATTCAAATCAGTTGTGATCTGAATTCTGTTTGCTTTTTCCCACATACAGGATTTTTTTTCATAAATATAGAAAATATTCTAGGGATTCTTTGAAGATCAACCCTGAAGATCAACAGTTAATAGTAGTCTAAATCTGTTTGTTTTTCATAATTTAGCTGCTATTCGGAACAAGCAGAACAGCGCTGTTCCGCTATCCCAACAAAAAGTCGGAATAGCGATTGGACCCCTCTTCACCCCTCTTCCCTCCAAACTCTATTCCAAATTTGCATTCCAAACAATTTTTTTACTATTCCGAATAGCTTTGAGTTAGCACTATTCTCTTACCATCAAGGTTAGTGCTATTCTTATTTACTATTCTCAAATAGTAACTATTCTAGCTATTTTAGAGTGCATCCAAACGTAAATAGGTAACATTTTTCTTTCGAGTTTTGAAAACATGCAGTTTGCGTTATAAACTCTATGGTCCTGTTTTAGTTGTGGACTAAAGCTACTAAGGTTTTAAGTTGGTTATTTCAATTTAGACCGGTCTAAATTATTCATGTTTGATTTATGACTAAAGTTATACCTTAACTTATTTCTTGTTTGGTAGAAATTTGATGGCGTAAGGCTTGACTTAATTTGTTTTTATAATGAAATTGCAACTATTAAGCCCCTTATTTTTTAAGAACTTTACAAATTGGTTCCTGTCATTTTCAATATTCGTACCAGTACTTCAAGCTCACTGGTACTGATCGGTACTAGTAACAGTATTACTCTATCAATTACAAGGGGGTCATTTGACACTAGTACGGTGCATTTCTCACTAGGTACAAGCATCAAAAGGATAAATGAGAAGTACAAGTTAATCCGATAAGATCTTAATCTATGGGCAATATTATTTTGTCTTACAAAATTTGTAATAATAATAATAATAACTGTTCTTCGTATTTTTTTTTCATTTTGATTGAAAGGAATTGTACAAGAAAATGAATTATGTATAAATTAATTCATTTTAGAGATGCACATTACATTTAGTGAACCTTATTTAATTCTAAAGTATGTATACCAATTTATTTTGTCAAAAAAATATTGGGTTTGCTGAACAAAAAGTTTATTTATTTGTAGTACATTTGCATATAATATTTTATTTTATTATTTTCTAAATTGTATATTTTGTTAATTTAGAAAGTCATTTTTTTTAATTTTTTTGTTAATTCTATAATTGATAAAATTATAAGTTTCTTTATTTTTAAATAGGAACAAAATTAGTTGCTTATTTTTACATTCCTTAAAAGTGATTGAAAAAAATTAAAAAAATGAAAAGTTAGATCTTGTATTCAAATAAAATAAAACCACCTTGAGAGATAGTTTAGACCTGACTAAAAATCAGCTTATTTTATGTTAGTCCGGTTCAATTAAATCACGTTTGACGGAATAATTAAAACCTAAAGTCCTTATTCCACTGTTTAGTGTTTAGTGACAACCAAACATCACCTATACGACTATACCGAAATTATAGCATTCTCATTTTAAAGCTTTACCGGAAAACATGGCAAGACACCAAAACAAATTCTCCTTTTTACCTATCAAAAAAAGAAATTATAATGATTCAAAAAGATGCAAAACTTGGAACTTTGTTTAAAACTTTAATCTTTATAATATTTGACTAGTGAAGTAATTATAATTTAAGTACTTAAAATACTTCAACACATTTTACAACCAAATTAACTTGGGATATTTTGAAATAAATAAAATTAAAACATCTCTGTAAGTAGATTAAAATAAAATTATCAAATCCTTCATCTTTTAACACCTTTTATCCTTCACTTGCTGACATTTATTAATTTTTATTTCACACCACTTCACCTGCTTCACTACTACTTAATATCATTACTTTGTAACAATTAATACTTACTGTATTTTAAGTTTACTTGAAACATTTTATAATAAGTTAACACCGACTTTATTTTTACTTTCAATGGCTAAGTCACCATCTGAATCTCAAGTAATGAGAATCGTAAACTCAAATTTTGAGTTCAGATTTGGACTGTCCGATTAGAATTCGGACCACCGAAGTGGAAAGCACGGACCCCTTTAATATTTGTGCTAAAGCATATCGGATGGCTCAGATCTAAACTCAAAATTTGAGTCAACTCAAGTGATATGAATTCACGAGTATGGCTGCTTTGACCCACCTCTTTCACCCAATAAACATTAAACATGACATATCATGCAACACATAAAATTTAGTACGCAAATAGAGACGCAGAACACACTAACAGAAATGTTGATAAAATTTATTATTAAAGAATTCCTGTAGCTCCCAGGAATAGTCAATAAGTGTACTACAAACTATGAGAAAATACTGGGAAATGAACGTCAAATTAATGAATTCCTTATGTATCAAAGAGATCATAAAACTACATGTACAGTGAATGCTTGCTGCTCACACTTGTTCATTTAAGATGCTCTGCTTCCTTTCCTGTATATAAAGCCCAATAGCCCAAACAAAAAAATTATTTACATTTCCATTTAAACCCACAATATACAAAATAATTTAAAAAAATAGGGGGCAAAATGTTATAGTGTCAAAATGAAGACCTACCTGAGCCATTTTTCGGTCTTTGTTCAATCTCAGAGCTCTTTCCTTCTCCTCTTCTGACCTATAAATCTTCTGCAATATTGTAAAATTTTGCCAAACAAAAATGTTAGACGATTCGAGAAAAAATAATTTGAAAAGCATCTTCACCCAAACTGTAAAACAAAGAAGAAAAAGAAGAAGACCTTGGCAATGTTAGAAAGGCCTTCTGTTTTATCTACCCCAAAGTTGAAAATCTCATGTAGAAGAGAGTTGCCCTGTGCATAAAAAGTTACCTCAGTCAGAAACGAATTTAACATAGCATTTTAAAGCCCCTAGCCAGTGAGGGGAGTTATTCAGAATTTACCTGTTCAGTAGCGATAAAAAAGTTCATAAACCATAATATCACCATAGGTCTTACAAAACCAAACTTTTTCGTGTTTTACAAAGCACTATTAACTTAGCCCTACTGTAATTTTGTCATGATAAGAACAATTAAGGAAATAAATAAAGGAGCCCTTGAGGGTTTGCTGTTCTGTTCTTTCGTTTGTTCTAAGATGGAATGGAATATTACGAATTTACAGGGCCAATATTTATATTATATCAAGTGGACCATAAATTTCTAGTATTCAAACAGAAGATGAGCCTCTATGTCCCTCTATATCGGCAAAAACAATCAAAATGCATATTTGCATATCATGTGCAGTAGGACTTGAAAGTATGATAAAATGCAATATAGCGGTGATAAATCGCAATATCTAAAACCTTGGCCAGAGAAAGCTCAATATAAACAAAATAAATAGATGATACAATTTTCCAAATTATTAATCACTCAGAAGTAAAGAGCGATTGTAGTCTACCTGAGCATGCTTGAGGAATCCTCTCCCCAGAAAGCGCCTCAAGAAGTTGAGCTGTAAATTTAACACACACAAAAGCAAATTAATCCCTACAAAATTGACTTTTAACCACTTGAAGAAGATTACTATCAGAAGTAAAATCAAACCTGGACTAATTCGGTCCATGATGACACTCTCAGCATACCCAGTTTACTTGAAACCTTAACAGTCTCTTCTGGGTTCCAGTTATCCTACACACATATAAATTTCATATGAACATTGAACAAATGATTCGAAAGTACAATATCAGGGACTAGATTAAAAAAAGTACCTTAACATAGTCCCAAATTTTCTGAAAGAGTTCCCGTTGGTCATTGAGGTTCTTCTTATCAGCCCCTTTACCCCCAGCCTCACTAGAAAGAGCGTCAATCTGAGCAGTAACCTTAGCCTTCATACCTTGCATGTATATAAAGAGTTGGTACTTGGGATCTTTTTCAACAGGGGAGTCTTCAGCCAATTGCACATCAAGTAATTTTAGCTCAAAGAATAGAGCTATAGCTTCACCAGCTGCCATGCGCACCGCCCGGTCGTCAGACTCCAAAAGAGTAGAAAGGTGCGATATATGCCTGAGACAAAAATTGGTAGTCAAAAACAATTAAATAAAAAATATATATATAAAAAAGCAGAAGGATGATGTGTAAATTTTTCTACTTACTCCTTCCAATTCTCAGGATTTCTTCTCCAATTGCTAATTGTTGTGAGAAGAAATGACCATGCAGTTATAGCCGCAGCCACCACAGGAGGTCTGTATTTTTTCACAGTTCCAACCTGAAAATGAAAGAAACATAGAATGATCAGAACCTCTTTAGAGGAAAATAAACATAAAGAAATGCAATTATGTTTTAGCAATTAAAATTCACACACATTAGATCCCGATTTAGGATGGATCACTTCCCACATGGCTTTCAATGCCACTTCAGTCTCATCCAAATCATTTGCACCCACAAAAGTGACAAGAGCTAAGCAGTCAAGCACCTACAAAAATAAAAAATCAGAAACTTTAATTTAAAAAATCACCTATAGACAGAAAGATCAGGTGCTACTATAACATGCCGTGCAATTAGGCCTGCTCCGGAAATATCCGTCTGAATTCTCTCCAGATCCGATATTTTGCGGGTCCGAATTCGGATATTTATTGAATACTAGGAAAAGATCCGAATTCGGAAACAGATAATTATTTTGATGGGTAAATGGATCGGATATCCGGTTATATCCGAAACCCAAACCCATTATCTGAGCTCTCTTTCTCTCTGCTCTCCGCTCTCAACCCATTATGCAGTTATATATACTCTCTCTCACTCTGTTTCCCATCCCATGTGCGACTAACCAATCAGTATTTGTTTTGTATCCGTATTCAAATCCATATTCGTGGATTATTTGCTCCGTATACGTATCCGTTTAAGGTGGATTTGGTTTTAAATTTTAACATCCAGTTACTATCCGTATCCGTATTTGTATCCACTCATTGAAAGGCGTATACGAATCTGGTATTAGCATTATCCGCTCCGAATTCGCTCCGTTTACACCCCTACGTACAATCCAAGAAAATATGACAAAATAAAAGTCTAAGCGAACATACAGCTGACATTTTAGATTGGTCGGACCCAGACAAAATTCTACAAAGTTCTGGAAGTGCCTCTTTCATGATTTCATGTGAGTTTGCCCCGGCACCAACAGTAAGGGTCAGCAACGCTTCAAATAAAGAAAGAAGAACATTTAGTAAAAGGAACTTAAAAGGGAAGAAAAAATCTAAATAAAAACAAAAAAATGTAGTTGTACACATACCAATAGCACGAGAAGCCAGGATGGCCTCTTTAGCTGATCCCTTTTTAATTGAATTGATGAACAAGTGAGAGAGGGTTGTACATCTGTAACAAGAAAATAAAGCATTATTCAACATAACATATAGAAATATACTTTTGAGGTACACTAAACAAAGGAAGAGGATTACTTGTTTTCAATAAATGGGAGAAGGACAAAACTTTCAAAGGCGTCAACAAGTCCCACTAACGCATTCTCTCTTGTCGATCCCCTTTATAGAAAATGAATAAAAAATAAGCACATTGTAAGGAAAGGAAATTCCAAAAAAAAAAAAAATTGCAACTAGCTGAAGAAAAATGCTACAGAAGGTACCTCTTTTCATAAAGGTCGTCAATGAGTTTGTCAAGAACAAAATCATTAGATGTCACCTGTTCGGTCGCGTAAACAGGTGCGACGTCAGACATGACGGTGGATGAAGAACTCATGCTCTCTGTATCGCTACTATCAAGCTGGTCACCAGCCCGACTTCCTTTGTTCTTTTTACTGCCTGTCAAAAGAACCCAAAAACAAATCCTAATAAGTTGGAGTTTCAAGTTTTTGGTACATTGGCTTTTAAACCAATGATAAGCTGTACTTGTGAAAAAAGTTAAACTCAGATGGAATAATTAGTAGGAATATTCCAACCACATATTCCACCAGAGATGCTTCATTTACTTCTACACATTTTTACTTTAAAACATGTATTATCATTAACTCATTATTAACTAAACTCTTGAGATTAAAAGGAATGACAATCAGGCACTAATTTATAAGAACTTAGTCATGAGTCGGATCATTATGCTCCAAAGTTTGGCCCCAATGTTATGATAAAGAATCTAATTTCAGGAGCAGATCATCTAGAAATGAAAACTAAGAAAAGAAATCCTATACTTTACAAATCAATGACACAGCTAATTCATAAACCAAGAGCTTTAATTTTATAATAGCAGTTATTCATGTAGCTTTGTACCATGTATACTCTACTTGTGACGATTTATAACGAAAACAGAACCAAATTAGAACTGTATTTTCTTCCTAAGTATACATTTCTGGATTTATGGAAATTATCAAACTATCATGGCATATAAGTTTCAGGAAAGCAAACATATCATGACCATTAATTGGCTATAAAGCTTAAGTTCTTCTGATCTAAAATTTTCCAGAAATTCCAGAACCCTTCAATTAGATAGGCACCCAAAATTAAGCTCCAAGCAAGTAAAACTACATAGTATAACACAATTCGTAGCTGAATTCCTCTCATATTATGCACATCGAGAACGAAGTCAACGGGCACTTACTTTTTCCCATGGGGAGAATCAGCACAAAACGAGAAAAATTCTCGAAAAATCAAGAGCTACGACGATGAACGCGAAGCGAATCAACGACAAACTTCAAACTAAAACTACTACAGGAACCAGCAAAACAGAGCGTGGAATCAGAAATGCTAGAAGAATTCAATACGCCGGTTAATTGCTTCGAGAAGGAAATATCCATATGAAGAAGAAAAGGAATTTTTGGAGAGCGCGAGAGGAAAAGAGTTCTTCTTTTTCGGGGTAGCGTCGATTTGGGAATGAGGTAGAAATAACGAGAGGAGATCTCTTTGAGCGGCGGTCGAAAAACGTAGAAAAGATGATAATTCCACTAAAGAAAATTACAGAAAACCCTAGACTTTGCCTAATTAACAAATGCTGCATGGACCAGGACCACAACTCTGTACACTAAATAAGGTTTGGACCCACTGTTCAATGTGAACGGCTTTTCCTGTACGAATCTAACTCGGGTTTTCTTATAGAAGGGCTTGCGTGGGAGTGTCGAGGCCGTGTTATTTTGCTCCTTTTTTTTTATTGATGAAATGTGTTATTTTGCTTACCCGAGAGACCGAGATTTGTAGCTGTTGGTGGCTAGAATCGGTCCCCGTAAAATGCTCATATTTGGGGATTTTTTTTTTAAAACATAATTAAAATATTTAATTTTAAAAAAACAACTTGATTATCTTATTTTTTTAGAAAAATCGTAAAAACCGAAATGGCAATTCGGTATGAACTTTTTTTTTCTCCTACACCGAATTGCCAATTCGGTGTAGGCCTGTTTCACAATTCCCCTCTAAACTGAATTGGTTTATTTTTTTTTTTTTTTTTTAGAGACACTATGAAGAGCAAGATAATAAAATCTAACACTGAAAATTTAAATTTTTTGTTTAAATTATTTGATAGATTACTTCTTTTGATATATAATTAGCATATTTATACTAAAATACTCTAAATTACTTGAAATTATGTTGAATTACACTATATTACAATAAATTATGTTGAATTACACTAAATTACAATAATTTCGGTAATTATGCTGAAATACGGTAAATTACGCTAAAGTAGACTAATTTTGTGCCATCTTTCATGAATCATAAAAAATAGTAAAAAAATTCTAAAAATAGTAAAATTGGTATTCTACAAGTTCATTATGTAACAAATTTACTGAGCTACTTACATTGAATAATAGAAATGAAAATCTTAATCGGAAACTTCAACTCAAGTTTTGAGGCTCTTCCCTTTGTTTTTTGGCAATTCTGAATTTCAAAAAACAACAAAGTGGTCACGGACGCATGCGTATTTTCGCAAGTTTTCCGAAAAGTGGTCATTTGCTGAAATCGGATACTCGAGCACCGTTTTATAACCGTTTGAAGTTTCGCCGTTGTTTTTCGCTTTTTCAGTAAAGATATCATCCCTATTCATATGTAATTTACCGTATTTGTGTACATTACAAATTTAGTGTAATTTAACTTAATATAGTGTAATTCAACATAATTCAAGTAATTTAGCGTATTTTAGTATAAATATGCTAATTATATATCAAAAAAAGTAATCTATCAAATAATTTAAACAAAGAAATTCAAATTTTCAGTGTTAGATTTTATTATCTTGCTCTTCATAGTGTCTGTAAAAAATAAAAATAAAACCCTCTAAACCGAATTGGCAATTCGGTTTAAAGGGGAATTGTGAAACAGGCCTACACCGAATTGGCAATTCGGTGTAGGGAAAAAAAAAGTTCATATCGAATTGCTATTTCGGTTTTTACGGTTTTTCTAAAAAACGAGGTAATCAAGTTGTTTTTTTTAAATTAATTATTTTAATTATGTTTTAAAAAAAAAATCCCATATTTGGATACAAAATAGGTACGCATAATAAGTACTGATAGGTAAGAGGGGACGACTCATGGATGCAATGGACATCCAAAATACGGTAGCCTAGCCCCATTGTCAGACCTTGTCAGAGGCTACCACTGCCTGGAAGCCCCCTCTACATGTAGATTGGCGAGCCTTCAAAGAAGTGCTAGAGGTTTGGAAACTTTTTGAAAAATTCAAAGGTTTCTCGTGTCACCATATCGGATTTTTTTTAAAAACCATAAATAAAATAATTAAATTTACCAAACCAACATGATGATCCGAATATTTACAAAAACCATCAATACCGAGATGCCAATTCGGTCCGAACGAATTTTTTTTCTCCGGACCGAATTGGCATTTCGGTCCCCCCTCATTTTCAACTATAGTGCAGCCCACGCCACATAAAATCCAACAAAGAGTTCGGACCGAATTGGCATTTCGGTCCGGAGGGAAATTTTGGCCGGACCGAGATACCAATTCGGTCCGTTTAATTGCTGTGTATATCCGTCCATTTCAATCAAATGTTTGACCATATTCCTCGTGAAATACAGTTGACTTTTAATACCAACAAACTTTGAATGTTTTACATTGAATAATTAGAAATTTTATTTATTATTTTATTAAATGGTAATTTTTCACCGATAACCCTAGAAATTTATTCACCGATAACCCTAAAGTTATTTTTATTACAAAGAATTATATTATAAAAACTTATCAATAATTTAATCATATTCCTCATGAAATACCATTTCCATTTATAATTGTCAATTAACAAATATATTTTGTTTAAATCGTATCAATGATATTCGGATTTTGTACTTAATAAAAATTAGTTTAGCAACAGACATGTCTATATAAAAACATGTATAAATATTAATTAAGTATAAAATTATCATTGATACGATTTAAACAAAATATATTTGTTAATTGACAATTATAAATGGAAATGGTATTTCATGAGGAATATGATTAAATTATTGATAAGTTTTTATAATATAATTCTTTGTAATAAAAATAACTTTAGGGTTATCGGTGAATAAATTTTTAGGGTTATCGGTGAAAAATTACCATTTAATAAAATAATAAATGAAATTTCTAATTACGCCTGTAAGTTTAATAAACTTTTAATAGTTTAACCATATTACAAACTAAAACTATATACAGAGCATTATATTACAAACTAGACTTTTAATAGTTTAACCATAGTTTACAAACTATGTCATTCCGAATAATGCTGTGTATATCCGTCCATTTCAATCAAATGTTTGACCATAGTTTAATAAACTTTTAATTATGGCTTTTGACCACGTAGACAGACTTCATGTAAGTTTGTAATATAATGCTCTGGACCGAGATGGCAACTCGGTCCGGCCAAAAATCCTTTCGACCGAATTGTCATTTCGGTCCAGAGGGACCACACGATCCGCCGCATATTAAAACCTTGATTTTTTGTGAAAATGAGGGGGACCGAAATGCCAATTCGGTCTGGAGAAAAAAAATTTGTTCGGACCGAATTGGCATCTCGGTATTGATGGTTTTTGTAAATGTTCGGGTCATCATGTTGGTTTGGTAAATTTAATTATTTTAATTATGGTTTTTAAAAAAAATCCCACCATATCAGTAGATGCCACAATGAGATGGCTGACCTTTTAGCACGTAAGGGCACGAGCGAAAGATGGGAGTTTTCAAGCATACACCTACCCTCTTCTGTTGGTTTGATATTTGTTTGTTTAGAACTAAGTCAAGGACTCAAGGTAGTGTATAGACTTGCTGTGATTGTATTTTTGTTTTGAATGTGGCTGGGCTATGTCCTACTATACTCGTGTAATAGCCAATCTCTGAATCAATATATCTGCCTACGGGCATCCAAGTTGCAAAAAAAAAAAAAAAAAAACCCATTCCAGCTCCACAATCAGTCTATTCAAAGCTCCCAACTTGAAAAGATAAAAGGTATATTTTCTTACCCGAAATTTTTATTAATATCCAAAAAAATAAAAAATTTCGAATTAATTTTGAAAAATACCCAAACCGTAGTTTTAATTCACGGTTTTAGGCTCCAAAACCGCAAATTTAATTTACGATTTTAGCCCTCTCAAAATCACAGAACAAATCCACAGTTTCATAAAACCGGAAATTAAAATTGCAGTTTAGATCTCAAAATAGATTTTGTTTTTCATGAAACCGGAAATTAAGTTCACGGTTTTAGGTTTTTTTTATTTATTTTTTGTATTGAAATATTAGAAATATTTTTATATATTTTTTTTTAAAATAGATGGAATACTATATAATTTGATTTATTAGAAAGTCTGTGACAAATAACCCGGATCAACATTTTTCAGGCCGGATTTTTTGCGACTGTAAGAAAAATTAAAATATTTCTTTGTGTGTTATTGAAAAAAAATAAAAATATTTTGAATCTGAGTTATTGATCCCGATTCAAAAGTCACTTCTAGATAAATACAAAAAATATTGTGGTCTTTCTATTTTTTGAAAAAGTAATAATTGGTTCTGACAAAATTGTCGTATGAAATGAAATTTGAGGTTTTAGCCGTGAATTAAATTCACGGTTTTAGCCTAAAACTGCAAAAAAAAATATGTTTTCCAAAACCGTAGATTTGTTCTACGGTTTTGGAGGGGCTAAAACCGTGGATTTAATATGCGAAAAGTTGGCCCAAAACTGTGAAATAAAATTGCGGTTTGGATATTTTTCGAAATCTTGTCAAACAGGGTGTAGAATTCGAATTTTTTTTTTGGATATTAATAAAAAAATTGGTTTTCTTACTTTAGGGTGGAGATGGATTTTCTGATTGTGAGAGCCAAGCGTGAATGAGATCAATCATATAAATATTTTATACTGCGAATGAAAATTAATTTTATAATACACGTAACATTTTACTCTAAAATTAATATATAGAAAATCGTATACAAGTACAAAAATTTTGAAAAAATAAGAATCAAGTCAATCATATAAAATTTTCATGTTGCGATAACATTTTACTCTAAACTATATAAAAAATTGTGTATTAGTACAAAAATTGGCGTCAATTGATTCCAATTCCCTCTCAATAGGTATGCCTCTGCTCTTTATATTTCAGAAGATATAAATTTTAAATAATTTATAAAGAGATTTTCTTAATTCACATTTTTCATTTTTCTTATTTTCTTTTATCACCTGTATAATTTTAACTCTTGAACAGGATAAATATTTTTCTTTTCTTTTTTTTTCCTTCTTTTCTCTCTTCTTCATTTGTCTTTTCAGCTCCTCCATCTCAACTTTGTAGCATATCTTAAAAGTATGTAGATTTTTTCATGTTACTATTCTCATTTGGCTCGTCGATATAACATCTTCCTCTTCAAATTTTCTTTGATTTCCTATGAATTTTCACTTCAAAATTTCAAAGGACAACACTATGCGAAACAAATGTGTAACTAGTCAAAAGAACTAGCATTTGATCTAGTGACAAAGGCACGTGATCTCTATGTAGAATGTCATGAGTTCGAAACCCGGATGGGAGAATTATTTATTGTAATAACAAAAGTATTATATAGTTAGGTGATTTGACCTCTAACATTTACTCAAAAAAAAATTATGTAACTAGTCAAAAGCGCTGCAAAAGGCGGGTAACAAAATTCACATTACATCGGTTCCGCTAAATGATATAAATATTTTTATACTTTAAAAAACACTGGTCATGATCTGTTTTAACTTCTATCATGTATTATTTTTTTCTGCAGGTGGGGTTTTATTAATAATTAACTAATTTAATAATTTTGACAAAAAAATCAGAGTAAATGTTAAAAAAATATAGGGATTTTTCTGGCATTATAAATTAATTTTGTATCAAGTTTCATGTAATTTGAGTATTACTTAATATTACATCAAAAATTGTTAAATATAAAATGGTGCATATTTCAAGTTATCTGATTAAAGGCAAACTTGCATTAAATTTTATTACATTTTATATGTACGGTCTGAATATCAATATAATATAAATCATATGTTGATTCTTAAGTTCGTCTCTTGTCAATTTATCTCATTCTTTTCGTGGGTTATGGGCAATGTAAATAGTAAATACCAACTTTAAACTAAATTTGAAAGTAGATTTTCTATGTTTGATTGAAGTTAGGTCAAAATATTGAACGCCGAATTAATAATGACTTCAAATTTGCATTTTGCTTCGATGGATTATATCTTTACATCATGCAACTGTGAACTGCCAGTTATAAATACAAATATTAACTCAAAAAAATTCAACGAGTTTGCGAAATAAACAAACTTTTTTACTATTTGTAATACATTCTACAATCAATGAGTTAATTACAAATTAATAAATATACTCACGTTAGCTGGATATTTTTAAAAATACCCAAACAGATCATTTAATGGCCGGTCCACACATATTTTTTGTTGTTGTTTCAGATCCTATAAATACCCATCTTTCTCTCTCATTCCTCTCACAACTCACTCAACTCACAAAATCGCCTCAAAAATCGCATTTTCTTTCTCTTCCTCTCTCTCTTCTGTGAGTTGAGTGAGTTGTGAGAGGGATGAGAGAGAAAAATAGATATTTATAGGATTTGAAACAGCAAAAAAAAAATATAAATGGCCGGTTGAGATATTATAAAAATGTCGGCTATATTTATTAATTTGTAATTAACTTTGGATATTATAAAAATGTCGGCTATAATTGCTACATCAGCATTTGTAATTGGTTTGTAATTGAGATGCATACTTCTGGGTCCAATATGGGTGAGTCGAATAAAGTCTGACAGTAAGCGGTTTGAAAACAAGGAAATGGTCAACGAATAAAGCAGTACATAATTGCGTGCGATGGGGTTGGACAGTAGACGCTACAACCGAATTAACGGTCGTCGTTTGATGAGTTTCTCGAGAAAGTTGAGCTGTTGCAATAGTTTCGTTTCCACTATACGCGGTGCAGTACAAAGCTCGATTTAAGACCTTCAAATGACTCTCTACACGAATGTATACAGATTTGCGACTAGACTAGTGGATTCAAAATCTCTTCGTAACAGGGATAACCACGGTCGCTTTGCTTCGCACATTAATTTGTGCCGAAAATCAATGTAATTAATAGAAGAAGAAAAAAATAAAAGAATTGTTGATTTTTAACCAATGATCAGACGATCAGTGTTAATTTTCCATTTTCAATGATCATTTACAATTGTTTCAGGGAAATGTTCTGTATTAATGTCCATTATCCAATTGATACGGTTATGTTTGGATGACACAATAATAGCAAGAATAGAGGCTATTCAGAATAGCAATGTGCATCCAAACAATATTTTTGCTATTCAGAATAGCTATAATAGCTACTATTATCTA
This sequence comes from Carex littledalei, assembly GCA_011114355.1. NCBI lineage: Eukaryota > Viridiplantae > Streptophyta > Magnoliopsida > Poales > Cyperaceae > Carex > Carex littledalei. The sequence goes on along the minus strand of CM022101.1, from coordinate 1,691,144 downwards.
TTTCTTGTAAATGTTGGAATAGCTACTATTTGGAAATGTGAAATGAGAGAAAAAAATGTTTTATTTTTAGATTTCCGCCAACACAATCCCGAAATGACAAATTTAATACCACTTTCCGCTATCTTCACGTCGTGACAATTCATTTGAGATCCTACTTGCTTATCTTTCTTCTTAATTAACACCTTGTTAACACTATTATTTATTGGTTACAGCTATTTACTATTCCACATATATAATCCAAACAACATTTTTACTAATCCGAATAGCACCATTTTCACACTAATCTGAAAATCACTATTTTTTCTCTATTCTCATTTACTATTCTAAAATTTCGCTATTCTAACTCTCATCCAAATGTACCTACTGGAGAAGGAGCAGGATGAGTACTCCATTAATGGACTATTTGGTTGTTCACTTAATTACTCTTTTAATCAGGATATTAATTAAATTCTTTGAGATTCTCACAGTTAATCATTATTCTTGCCTCTTTTTTTAATTAATAATTACTTCATAGAATAACGAATATTGTTTCATTTGTTCTCTACTATGTTGAATCTAAACTGAATATATATTACATAAAAATAGACTAAAAAAATGTTCAAATTACTTGCGACTCATATTAAGTTGCACGGTGATGAACCCAAAATAAATCGTACCTTCTATTATCCAATTCAACGCCGTAAAATAATTGCGATAATAGTTTTTATTTTTTTTTTGAAAAAAAATAATAGTTTTTATTTAGTAATGAAAATTGTAACATTACATTTTATTTACACAGTGACAAGTCAAATGTCATATACATGCTATTAACTACAATAAGATATTTTATCTGAGCTTCTTCTTCTTTTTTAACGAAAGAGAAGTTGTATTTAAGTAAAAACATTAACGGTATCTCTTCTAGCTGTGAGAATCAAAATGAAATTAATTAATCTCGTGATTAAAAAGTACAAGTGAACCCGTGGGTATATAACAATAAAAAAAAAATACGCAATGTTTATACCATTTAATACTTGCACACCAAGTCTGCACGTTTTGATAATTTTGATTTCACACTCCATTTGTGTTACCTTTTCAAAATCCATAGATTATATATCATTGAAAATCCACTTATTACTCATCATGTCTCACACATTTATGTCATAAAACGTGTGAGACAGTCCTACCTAATCTCAACCGAAATTTTTTAGTTATCATCTCAATATTTGAAAATTCTAACCTTATTATCAATATATGAGAAATTCAAATCATACCACCCATGTAGCTCCAGCCTGTACAGGATATGAACCTCCTGTGCAGGCTGGAGCTGCACATGACCTTACCATTGATTTCAATTAACATGAAAACAATTGGATCAATGTAAACTTTTGAGTGGAGAAATGACACGTCAATATAGCGCATACATTGGTCCAAAGTAAGCTCGGGCTCAATTCAATTAGAATATAGTCAAAAAATACTTGGGTCTTTTCTTGAGATTTGAATATATTCAATAAAATATCCTGCGTAGATGGAATTCGATGGTAAGATTATACGCAGCTCCAGCATGCGCATGAGGTTTAAGTTCTGCGTAGACTGGAGCTACGTGGGTGATATGTTACAACTCTCCAATGCCCAATTGCAACCCAAAAAGAATTCTAGCCCATGATGAGCCCAAAATTCCATAATCATGCCAATGGCATGATAGGGTCACGTAGTTTGTGTGTCTTTTCATTCTGTTTGCATTTCTTTACATTCAGTTTGTGTGTTGTTAGCATGTTGTTTGCGTGTTTTTACTTTTTGCTTTTCTATTTAAGAATGTGACTCTTGTATCCTAGAAACTAAGCTTTTGAATGAATGAAATTTCTGTTGTTTACATTTATATTTACTATTCTCTAGTTTTATCTACTTTACTTCCTTCAAATTATACAAAAATACCAAAAATATATTCCACCGCACAAGTGCTACCTAGATTTTCCAAGTCAAATCATAACAATTGGTATCAGAGCCTTGTTCATAGGCCTAGGGAATGCCCGTAACACGTCAACAAACCATGGAAGAGCAAGCCAATGTTGTCCGAGGGTTGCAAGATCAATTAGAGAACTTGGAGAGAAGAATGACGAGCTTGATGGATGATAACACAAAGGTACAATTAAGTGGGGATATTGAGAAAAAATTTAATAAGATTGATGATTTTATGGCCAACAGTGATCAATTGGTTAAAAAACATGATTTAGAAGTATTATTCACCCGATGCTTGGGAAACCAAGTAGTTAGTAATGAACCTAGTCCTAATGGTGCTAGTTCTAGTGCACAACCTCCACAAAATCCACCGTTTCCACAAAACCAAATTCCACCAGGTCCAAACCTCAATCAAAATCTAAACTCTTACACTCCCCACCAACACACTATGAACCAAAACCACAATACCTTTTTTGTACCATTTCCAAATCCATACAACCAACCATATGCAGCAATAAGACCAAATGTGCCGTATAACCCGAACCCGATAATGCCAAATAACCAAAATCAAATTCCAAGACATGTACCCACACCAAGAATTGAATTTTCAATATTTGATAGGACAAGACTTAGAAGTCGGTTGTACAAAAGTGAGAGGTATTTCGAGATATACCAAATTCTGCCTTAGCAAAAATTCGAGTTTGCTTCCATGTACATAGTTGAGGAAGTCGAAATTTAGTGTCAGGGATTAAGTTTAGAAGATGAGCAAATGACATGGAAAGTGTTTAAGAATGAATTATTAGAAAGATTTGAATCTAAATCGAGTATTGGAGTTTTGGGGGAGATAAAAAACTTGAGGCAAATTAGTGAATTAAAGGCATATAGGAGTAAGTTTGAAGAATTGCGATTATTGTTACTAAGAGAAAACCCAACATATGATGAGTCATTTTTCACAACCAATTTCTTAACGGGTTTAAAAGAAGAACTGAGGTATATGGTGCTCTCAACCCGACCCAAAAATTTGAAAGAAGTCTATGAAGCGTCTTCCTATCAGGAAATGCTTCTAGATCAGCAGAGGAGGGCAAGAAATTCTGTCAAAGCCGCAACCGGTCCAAACACCCTAACTCCAAATCAAAACCGACCCAATTACCCAACAAACCAACATATGACAGTTCTAAAGCAACAACCCAAGGCAAATCCGAGACCCTCTGGCCACTCCGGGCAAAAGCCCGATAGAGACAAGTGCTTCCGGTGCTGGGATAGATGGTTTCCAGGGCACAAGTGCCAAGCAAAGACGTTACATGTGTTGCAAGGGGAGGAAGAAGCTTGGCCCGAATATTGGAGTGATGAAGAAGATGCAGAAATGCAGATCAAACTCGACCCTGAAAAGGAAGATGCGCCTAATGGGGAAGAGGTACAAATTTCATTACATGCCATTAGAGAGGTTAGTTCCACAAATCTGATAAGGCTTAAAGGGGAAATCCAAAAAGAACCATTGTTGATTTTAGTAGATAGTGGCAGCACCCATAGCTTTGTAAGCCCTCAAATACTTCAGAAAGTAGGCCTAGAACCTGAATTTACCACACCAATGTCTATAACAGTAGCCAACGGGGAAAGAATGAAGTGTGACTCACACATCAAGGGTTTAATATGAAAAATGTGTGGGCATTAATTCAAATTTGACTTGAGGGTTATGAAAATTGGAACTCATGAATTGCTTTTAGGAGAATATTCGATGAGAAGTGTGGGACCGGTTACCTTAGATTTTAATGAATTAACTCTGACGGTTAAAAATGAGAGAAAATGGGTTAAGTTGCAAGGGGTCCAAAATAAAATCAAAATTAATTTGATGAATGGAAAAGAATTTGACCCGGTAATAGAGAAACAGTCATTTTACCAAAACCTCTTGAAAATTTAATTCACCAATACCAAGATCTATTCCACGAGCCAAACAACTTACCCCCACCTCGAGCTCATGACCATGGCATACCCATAAAAGAAGGTGCTGACCCGGTAAACTTAAGGCCCTATAGGTACTCTCATGACCAAAAGGAGGAAATAGAAAAAATTATAGAAGAGTTGTTACAGTCCTCCGTAATTAGGCCCAGTTCGAGCCCTTATGCCAGCCCGACACTATTGGTAAAAAAGAAAGATGGGAGTTGGAGGATGTGCATTGACTATAGGAAATTGAATTCCATCACCATAAAAAATAAATACCCAATTCCCATAGTTGATGATCTTTTGGATGAGTTGAAAGGGGCAAAAATATTTTCCAAAATAGATTTAAGGTCGGGTTACCACCAAATTCGGATAAAAGAAGAAGACATACCCAAAACAGCCTTCCGGATTCATTGTGGTCACTATGAGTTCAAAGTCATGCTTTTTGGACTCACCAATGCCCCAGCCACTTTCCAAAACCTTATGAATGACATATTTCGGAAAGAGTTAAGAAAGAGTGTCCTGGTATTTTTCGATGACATTCTGGTGTATAGCCAATCCTTGGAAGATCATTTGGTACACTTGGGTGATACATTCAGAAAGTTGAGGGAGCATAAGTTGTATGCCAAAATGTCAAAATGTACGTTCGGCATGAAACAAGTAGAATATTTGGGCCACATAATATCTGAGAATGGTGTGGCAACAGACCCGAGCAAAATTGAGGCGATGGTGAACTGGCCTGGTCCCAAAACCTTGAAGGAATTGAGGGGATTTTTGGGTTTGACGGGCTATTACAGAAGATTCATCCGCAACTACGGTGTCATTAGCAAACCGTTAACTGACCAACTCAAGAAGAACATATTTGCATGGAATGAGGCAACCCAGAAAGCTTTTGAAAAGTTGAAGCAAGCCATGACATCGGCTCCAGTCCTGGCTCTGCCCGACTTCACCAAACCTTTCACTCTTGAAACCGATGCCTGTGATATGGGTATAGGAGATGTTCTGTCCCAAGAAGGAAAGCCCATTGCCTTTCTCAACAAAGCCTTGGAGCCCAAGAATGCAGATCTTTCAACTTACGAGAATGAATTCTTGACTATTCTCATGGCAATCCAGAAATGGAGACATTATTTGTAAGACAACAAATTCATCATCAAGATGGACCACCGGAGCCTCAAGCACCTCTTAGAGTAGCAACTCAACCACCATATCCAGCATAATGCTCTTATTAAATTCATCTGCCTTAATTATGCGATTGAGTACAAGAGGGCCGACACAATGTGGTGCCAGACATTCTCTCACGACAACCTAAGGCCAACCAACCAACCAACAGAACCATACCAAAATGCGCAAATCAATTTATTGGACGAATCCCAATTACAACCCTATTGGATAACAGAGGTAAAAATGAGTTATGTAGGGGATGAATTGGTGACTCAAGTACAAACAGGGCTCAAGACAACAATTGGTCCAAGCGAGTGGGTGTATAATGAAGGTATCCTCATGTATCGCGGCAAACTATACCTGGGAACTCAAGGCAAGGTGCGACAAAAGATCCTAGCAGAATTCCACTCATCTGCCATTGGCGAGCACTCGGACATTCTAGCCACCTATACATGATTAAAGAGGCACTTTTACTGACCCGGACTAAAAAAGCATGTGGGTGATTTCATCAAACATTGTGATGCCTGCCAAAGAAACAAAGCTGAACATGTGGCGAGTCCTGGTCTATTGCAGCCTTTACTTGTACCCGACAAGGTATGGAGTTGCATTTCTATGGACTTTGTGGAAGGTCTCCCAAAATCTAAAGGTAAAGATGTTATTTTCATAGTAGTTGATAGGCTCACAAAGTATGCCCACTTTATAGCCATGTCCCACCCGTACATGGCCACTACTGTGGCCAAGATTTTCATGAACCAGGTGTTTCGATTACATGGTATGCCAACTTCCATTGTATCAGATAGAGATACCATTTTCACCAGCCAATTGTGGCGAGAGCTTTTCAAAAGACTGGGCACTACTTTGGCTTATTCCACCGCATACCATCCCCAAACTGATGACCAAACTAAACGGGTAAACCAATGTTTGGAGTCCTACTTAAGATGCATGACTAGTGATAACCCCAAACACTGGTACAAATGGTTGGCCCTTGCGGAGTTTTGGTACAACACCAGCTACCACTCAGCCCTACAGTGCACTCCTTTTGAGGCCTTGTACGAGTATCCACCACCTCACATGGAGTTGGGTGAGCCACCTGTTGCTTCTCGAGATCCAATAGACCTTTACCTGAAGGAGAGGGCTCAGACACTTCAGAAGTTGAAGGACAATCTCACGAAGGCCCAAGCCCGAGCCAAACAAAATGCAGACAAAGGCCGGACAGACAGGGAGTTCATGGTCGGAGATTGGGTCTACTTGAAACTTCAACCCTACAGACAGACGTCTCTCGCTTTAAGGAATAGCCTAAAATTGGCTTCCAGGTACTATAGGCCCTATCAGGTGGTAGGAAGAGTGGGCACCAGTGCTTACAAACTCCAACTGCCTCGAGACAGCCAACTGCACCCAATGTTCCACGTATCACAGTTGAAGAAGAGCCAATGAGTCAATCCAGTGGATCCCGTGCTGCCACCCGTAGGCCCAGATGGAACATTCAAGGTGGAACCTGTCGCAATCTTGGACCAACGAACTCTCAAACTCAGAAACCGTTCCATTGACCAAGTCAAGATCCTCTGGTCCAACCTACCTGAGTCGGATGCCACTTGGGAGGATGTCAACTTCCTCAAACATCAATTCCCCAACTTCCATCCTTGGGGTCAAGGATTTGTTGAGAGGGAGGCAATGTTACAACTCACCAATACGTAATTGCAGCCCACTAAAATATTCTAGCCCATGACGAGTCCAAAAATCCATAATCACGCCAATGACGTGATAGGATCACGTAGTCTGTGTATCTTTTTATTCTGTTTGCATTTCTTTACATTCAGTTTGTGTGTTATTAGCGTATTTTTACTTTTTGTTTTTCTATTTAAGAATGTGATTTTTGTATTCTAGAAACTAAGTTTTTGAATTAATGAAATTTCTGTTGTTTATATTTATCTTTACTATTTTCTAGTTTTATCTACTTTACTTTCTTCAAATTATATAAAAATATCAAAAATATATTCCACGGCATAAGTGCTACCTAGAATTTTCAAGTCAGATCGTAACATGATATGATTTGAATTTCAAAAAAATCATGGTAATATCGGTATTTTTCAAATATTAACGTGGTAAAAAAAATCGGTAATTTCAACTGCACGGGTGATTACTATTTGACAGGCCTCTCACTTAAGGATGTAAAAGATAAATTGTTTTGTTTGATAATTAGTTAAGAGTGAGCCTATGGTGCTATGCATAGCACGGATGGGGTCCGTGCTACGGCTCAAAATTTGACTTTTCAAAATTCTAACGGTCGATCCAACCGTTCAATGTGATAATCATATGAATATGTACTTGCAAACTAAATTTTATATTTTTTCGAATTTTTTTACTATTTTTTTAGATAGGTAGAAAAATCTGTGTTTTCTGAAAATTCTGGACCATCAAAATTCTATCTATCTAAAACAATAGTAAAAAAATTCAAAAAAATATAAAATTTAGTTTGCAAGTACATATTCATATGGTTATCACATTGAACAGTTGGATCGACCATTAGGATTTTAAAAAGTCAAATTTTGAGCCGTAGCACGGACCCCATCCGTGCTATGCATAGCACCATAGCCTCACTCATTAGTTAACACCTGTCTTATTGTTTTACCAACTCTTTGCTAGTTTACAAGGTCGGCAGGGATCCTGAATCCTGATCCTGGTAGATCGAATATTCCCCCGCACATCTCCAGGACTCCGAAGAACAAGTTCTCAGAATATTCTTGATTCCTGAAAAGGTACCCAAAAGGCTCATATATATATTTTTTAGGAAAAAAAGGCTCATATATTGCCAAGTGCCTAATTAATGTCTTTTTATTCTAAAACATCAAACTAAGAAGTTAAAACACGTGTATGAACCTTTGTGAAAGAGCAATAGTAATGATCAGATATGTCATATGTGCGCCACGTGTATGAACCAGTTGGCTTGTCACTATCCTTCAAAAAAAAGAACCAGTTGGCTTGTGTGGTCCTGCTGGGCTGCTGTTGAGAACACGAGTTCCACAACGGGGTCGAGTCTACATCACATTTCTACTTCCTTCTACTTTCTAGAGCCGTCTAGTGAGGGTCCGGATCCCCTAAAGTAACTCAATTTTTGAGTTTTGGATCGGAACCGTCCGAATCGAATCATCCGCTTAAGATTGTCTCAAAATTTGAAACTGTCTCTCGGGATGCGTGCGCTCCACTTTAGATGGATGATCACGGATTCGGATCGGACGATTCCGATCCAATACCTAATTTTTGGATTACTTCACTGGATCTGAATTCGTCTAGTGATGAGATAAGTAATTAAAATTCTACTTGATAAGTAAATCATAAACTTCAATTTTGGGCCTTGGCCTATGTAGCCGTTGAAAATTGGATTTATGTTGCCCCAAAGGCCTAAGATAAAATTGTTAATTTATATCTGTTAATAATAATAATAATAATAACAATACATTCCCGGTGTCATCGTGCTTTAATTTACCTCTTCGCTCTTTTTTTTTGCTCTGCCTTCTTGACCTTTTTTTTTTCTTTTGAAAAATAGCAAAGCTATGATCTTTTGCTGGAACGCGGGGATATACATCGTATGAAGCATAGTGACATAACTTGCGAATTATACGCGTATAATTCGCGTATAATTCATTTTTTGGGCATAGCCGAACCGAACTCCGTATAAAACGCTGAAAAACGTATAAAACGTTTTATTTGCGAATAAAACGCGAGTTACGAATTATCGCGATAAAAACGCGAATAAATCGCCAAAAATTTTTTTTTTGAATTTTTTCAAAATTTTTTCGAAATTTTTTTTTTTTTTTGCTTCCTTGTTGTACCGAATCATTCCCGAATTATACCCAAATTATACCCAAATCACGAATTTTTGACCTCGCCGAACCGAACCCGAACTTTTGATTTGTCACTATGGTATGAAGGGCTTGTACGAAAAAATGCAACAAAGGCCATATTATCCAACAAAATGCATTGAGGAGTAAAAACAAACTTTATAAAATAAAACTGCTAACATAGAAACTAAATTTAAAAACTATATAGTTGGTATAAAAATCGGTTGTGTATCAGTTTTTATTCAATTTGAATATCATTTGATATTTTGTTGAATATCATTAAATATTGATTATTATAATTTTTAATTTGTTGATAAGCAAAAAGGTTATATCAAATTCTACTTTCATGTGCATGATATCAATAGTATAAGATTAACTTCAATAATAGATATAAAAATAATAAGTTATTTTTTGCCAAGATAGTCGAGTAATCGAGTTAGTGTATTGTAAATAAATTCCCATCTCAGTTAATAAATATTCAGTTTTATTTTTCCATTGTATAGCCTCGAATCATGGGGGGGGGGGGGGGGGGCGAATAGCAACGGAATGCCCCACATATTTTGTCATTGTACAAAAGTCATAGCAGCAAACGAAAAAAAATAGAATAAAAGAAATAAGAAAATCAATTTTCCTATTTTTGTTTTGTATTCATAATAGCTTTAATTTATATACTCAGTATGAGTCAGATTACGTTACTATGCACAACGCATATTGGTCCGCACTACAGATTAATATATCAATTTTCAGAATACAAAAATAGTAAAAGAATAATAAAAAAATAAAAAAAATGTAAAATATAAATTTTAGTCCGCAAACACATTTTCATATGAATATATTTTAAACGGTTCAAATTGACTATTTAAACTTTGAAAATTAAAATATTGATCTGTAGTGCAAACTAATCCGCACTATACATAGTAACTTCGTCATGTATTTTATGTGCTGAATTGGCAATACAAATTAGTGTCGGCCCATTTAACTGTGAGCAAGCTGCTACAATGCGGCGTGTGACGATCATGCTCATAAATAAAGAAATCGAATAGCCAGAGTCTGTGAAATATTAACGCAAACAAAATCAAGGTACAACTTTGTATGATTTTTCGATACTTTTATTTCCATTCCATTACCTCTCTTCCATTATTTCAACCAAACACGATTTGGTATCTATTTTTCTTTCCATTCCATTACCTCTCTTCCATTAATCTCTATTTAATCAAGGTGTAAAGGCCTTTCGAGTTTAACTGATATTTCTAAATCACACTATTTGGGCGAATCAAGTAATTGGGTTAAGTTGAGATTTACTGTTGTTTTTCTATGTCAAGAAGGGAAACAAATAAAAGTATAGATAAAACAGAAGAAAAGCAATTGGAGTAAACAGAGACAGAAGATGAGATGGAAAAGAAGGAAGAGAAAAAAAAAATACAAGACAAAAAAAGGAAAAATGACGAGTTTATTACCCTATTACAGGCCCAAAATTAAATAAAAAGAAAATAAAAGAATCAGGCCCAGTGGCCCATTACCCTTACGACATTCTTCCCTCAAGTTTAAAGCCTACTACTAAAATTGTCAGTAGCGTCTCCATTCTTGCTTCTCTTCTCTTGTTAGCGGGTCCAAGAACCGTGACCGATTTCATGGGCAAATTAGTAGGATTATGCCGCGCGCAACTTCCATCTTCTCTTGTTAGCGGGTTTCGGGTTGCTAATCGAGGAAGAGGTATTCGTTGTGATTGCGCCGGTACGCGGGGTACGCATGGACCAGACTGGACGTCTCAACCGTCAGCTTCTCCGTACCAAGTCCTCGGCTTGGACCCGGTCCACTGCTCCCTCGCTGACATCAGAGCTGCTTTCCGTGCTAGGGTAATAACACTACTTGGTTGATTGTTACTATCAACTTACAAAATTTTGCAGAAGTTTTATTTTAGTTTCTCCTTTCTACTGGATCAATATTTCTGAAGTGTTAGCATATTAACTGAGAAATTGATTGTACTATATAGTGGATTTTTAACGAACAGTAGAATTTGACATAAACTCAGTTTTGGTACAATCTGAAGTTCACTGTTTAGATTTTCGTTTTCCTTTTGTCTTGCCTTTTTGGAAAAATAACCGGTTAAGTTTAATGCTTTACTCTTAACATTTCATTAATGGAATGAGTGCAGATACTAAGATCTCTATGTGTGATTAGGTTTGATAACCTGCAAATAATTTAATGGTGGAAAAATCTTCTAGACCAAAAATATGAAAGTGAGAATAAACCACTTTTAAATTAGTAATCAATGTAATTTTTCTTACAGGTTAAGGAGTTTCATCCGGACGTGTACAAAGACAGCAAAATGGCAGACGTATTGATAAGACGTGTAATCAAGGCTTATGAGGTAAAGAATCATGGTTAGTAATTGATACAGGCTAAAAACATTTATCTATGCTTTTTTCAGCAATGAAAACTGAATTGAAGCTTGATATATTGGCACAGGTTCTTTCAGCTAGCAAAGAAGGGGTAAATGATAATGGGTATGCCATCTGCCACAGGCTCAGAATAAGTACCTGCTTAGTTATGGATGAATTTGTACACCAATGACAGCTTTTGTTTTTTATCAGTACATGTCGTGACCCGTTTGAGGAGCCAGAGTGTGAGGCTTGCGACATCTTTGTTAATGAAACCTTATGCATTGGCAAAGGTACTTTTATGCAATTTGGCTTCCTTTTTCATTGTCATAATTAATATGTAATTTATACTCACGGAATAATAATTTATGAACACCGTCTTAGTTGGTTAGCTTATTAATGCTTGATTACTCCAAGTAAGGTTGTTCCATAACAATTTCTCGGGGTATTGTGACTGTTCATTAACAAATCTAATAATCTCGAAAGATGATATGCCTACTCTGGTTTCTTAACTTGTTAAACTTAAATTTTAACTATTAACGGAGTTCTGTACTCCTTTACCTTTTTTGGCTGGAACAGGATGCCCATATTCTTGTGTGAAAAGAGCACCTCATGCTTTCTCATTTAATAACGAGACTGGAACAGCTCGTGCTACATCACAAGGTTCAGAGCTCCTTCATTTGACTTGCAATTTAGTAAATACTATGTGTTTTTGCACTGATATTGAGCTTTTTTTTGTTATCTTTTTACACACTTATATATAAAAACATTGTGCTAGTACAGTTTTGGTAGTTTCTTTTTGTTAAGAACTAGAAAGTTTGTATCATGATTCTCTAACCTGGACCCGACCCGCTAACTTGGTAGTTCCTATCTTTTTTTAATCTTTACTCAGTCTCAATTGATCCAGTCCATACTGTGTGTGTGTGAGTGAGAGAGAGAGAGAGAGAGGCAGCCGCTGCCCAGGTTTAAAAAAAAAAAAAAAGAGGGAGAGAGTTATATTTCGCTTTATTTAGCTGCACATAAGGAATCCTCTTGGTCCAATATACTGGCTTGGGTGGGACCGGACAACTTAATGGACCAGCTTGTAAAATAGTTAATACCTCTTAGGTCACGTGTTTTGCTCTGGCATTGAGATTTGTTCTCTTTTATTTCATAAACTTTGTACCAAGCAATGGGCTTCATGATTGCTGTTAACCAGTATTGAATGGTTAGCAGATTAGGGTCCAAACTTGCACTCATTTGTTTATGTGTGAGTGTGTGCATGTGTGCAAAAATCAATCTCAGAGGATTTTGTGCAGGGCATGGTGACGATTACCAGGTTCAGCTTTCTGTGGGACAGTGTCCGAGGAGTTGCATATACTATGTCACGCCTTCTCAGCGTGTTATTTTGGAGGATCTTCTTGAGAGGTAAAGTAGAACTTGTGTTACAGACTGTAAATGGTCAAATGGGGGTTCTGTTGAATTTTTTGTTTTGGGTCGCTTTGACAGATCATTTTGAGATTTGTTCAGTCGGGTTCACGTAGCTGTTCTTAATATTTGGCTTTCAGTTTCCTGTTTTTTTTTTTAATAACAAATGGATTGGTTCAGGTTCTGACCCAAATCTGGCCATAACAATGGGTCATACAAAATTTGGTTTGGTACAAACTTGAAATGCTTTTCCTCATTGTTTTGGTATGAAACAATTTCGAGATGTTGTTTGCCAAGTGTTTCTGTATCAACGCTGCACAAAAACAGCTGTCAATATGGCCGTACCAGCTGATTCGCACTGGTACTTCTTCGACAATTACGTCGTTAATTGTTTTCTTTTATTTCGGTTTACTCTTGTAATGTTTCCTTCTTGGATTTGTAGGGTTTTACTCATGCCGTATGATCTAGGAGAGGCAGCTTTGCTGGACTCGTTAATTTCTGCTGCATATTATGAGAATAAGAGATACCGAGGCCCAATGAGTACATTTTGATTGATAATCATTAATGGAAGTATATTTAAAACAATGAAAAAACTAAGGCTGGTTTTATTTAAACTCGGTTTTAGAAGATCAGTTAAATTCATGTATATTGTGTCTGTTATCTGAGGGACCAGTCTACTTTGGAAATGGATGTACGCTTTGTATATATCATTATCATTTATGTAAATATTTGTTGTTTAATTGTGACTTTAAAATCAAGAAAAATATACCCAATGGCAAGAATGGTATGTTTATATTTCACTATTTTGTAGATAATCATGTTTTGGAAAGGAAATGCTACATATATGTTGTAGGTATGATTGCATAGCAACTTTCAGCCTAAATTGGATCATATTGAGGCTCTACTGAGGCAAATTTGGATTAAATCTGGAGGGTCTATTCTGTAAGATTTCAGAACGAACCTACTTGTCTTAAGTCTATACCATTATTAGAGATTGCAGATAAAAGTATTAAATTGATGCAAAACATGGTCAAGCTGGGACTTTATCTGCATAGTAGGTAGCTATTAACTGGTGATCAGCTGTACTAGTTGACCATTTATGGGATTAAATTATTCTTGGATTAATGGGGTTAAATTGCGCAATGAAGGGAATTGATTTGGCACACACTATACAGGTCCGATACTGGTACATCCCGCTTCAAACTGAACTCAGCTGAAACCAGTTCAGGAACATACATTAAAATTGAATTTGTCTTCAATAAAGTGGTTATTATTATAATTGTGAGGGTTTATTGTGGAAAATGCAAGAAATTCTATTTATTCCACTCATTTTAGCTGATAACATAAAGGGTCTACTTTGCACTTGCTTCTAGTTTGTTACTCACTCGGACTGGCGGATCCAAGAAGGACCAGGGGTAGGCTTGTCTATCCTTAGGATTCGTAATTTTGTTATATCCAGTGGTATTTTATATTTGTGTTTACTCCTGGATGGATATAATGTCTATTTTTGGATTTAATTCACGGTCCAGTAGAAGAAAATTGTGCGGAAAAGAAAGTCAGTCCAGACTGATTCACGCAAAAGAAAGACAGAAAAAAAGACGTAGTCCGATTCGTTACTCTACTTAGAAGAATCGTTGATTTGTTAGGAGTAAAAAAAGTCCGCTACTAAGGATATAAATATGTACCGTGCCGTGACTAGTCACGCCGTAACTTGAATTACGTGTCGTGATCAAATTTGGAAGGATAGTCATGGTACGTGAATGGTCACAACACGTTAATCACACCGTAACCACACGTGACGTGTCCAAACGTGACCGGTCACATTTTGTTACGTTTAACTATTTTTTTTTCATAATTTAGGTTAGTTTATTTAAGATTCAACATTCGATGAATATCTAACGGTTCTAATTACACATGACCATGTGTCGTCTGGTGATCAAATCTTTTGTGTGGCGTGTCTTGTCGTGCCAAATTTTCGGAAGATAATCACGGCATGTAATCGGCACACGTGCCGTGATGGAATCTTATTGTGCTATGACGTATTCGGTCGTGCCATGAATTTTTTAGATCCTTATCTACTACTCCGATCCGATTCGTCAGGAGAAAAAAAAAATTATACTCTTGTCAATATTTTGTGTCTATCCCTGATCAAAATCCTGGATCCGTCCCTGCTCACTCCATAATATTTTCATACATTTGTTTGAATCAACTGCAATAGATGCTGATATAAACTATTGATATGTGCAACTTAACAGTTGTTTGGAACATTGGCGTCTTGTCTCGTGTAAATTACTAATTTGTCCTGTTATTTGGTTTGTTTCTCAGGTCAGCGACGATGGATTTGGAGAAAGATTTAATGTCTATCCTGTTGTTTCTATCTTGTCAAACCATCTTTTCATAATCTATGCCGATATTACTGCAATGGCTAGTTTGAATAGGTGCTTTTCTGGCAAAATCAGGTACCTGAAGAGGCGTCTCCACGTTTCCTGCATGATACTCTGACATAAACCAGCATTTATCCTTTTTTAAAATCCATGTAAACACAAGGCATCTTATCAGCCTGATAAATTAAGGGATATCCAAAAACACAAGAAGAATTGAAATCATACACTATGACTGATATTGGATATGTGAGCTGTACTTGTCCGAGAAATATATACCAGCACAGGGCTTGAATGAAGGAAAACAAGCTTATGTTTCATGTACTTGTTGTACAGTTCATGGTAAATTCCTTTTATGTGTATACAAAAAAAGTAGAAATGCAGCTAATGTAACAAACTTGTTATATATATATATATATATATATATAGAGAGTGGCTAAGGTCAAAGTGGTATGACCAAGGCCTTGGTGCTACAAATTAGTTTTTGTAATTTTAAAGTTCAAATAGTCGATTCAAACCGTTAGATGTTCAATCTATATTAAAATATGCTTGGAGACCAAATTTTACATTTTTTTGAATTTTTTTACTATTTTTTAAGCCACTTTGAAAATGACAGATCCGGGTGAACAGTAAAAACAGTGCAACCAAATTCTGGACCATGTGATCAGCAATTTTCAAAGTGGCTTAAAAAATAGTAAAAAAATTCCAAAAAATGTAAAATTTGGTCTCCAAGCAGATTTTAATATAGAGATCACATCTAACGGTTTAGATCGACCGTTTGGACTTTGAAAATCCAAAAACGACTTGGTAGCACCAAAGGCCTTGGTCATACCACTTTGATCTTAGCCACTCTCTATATATATATATAGAGAGAGAGAGAGATGGGCTATTGTGCTTTGCAAAGTAAAACCCCCGTTTACTTCGGCGCCATATTTTGCATTTTGAAAATTCAAACAACCGATCCGAACCGTTCAACATGTTCTAAATATTGAAATGTGCTTGGACACTAAATTTTACATTTTTTGGAATTTTTTTACTATTTATTAAGCCACATTGAAAGTTTCTGATCTGGTGGTCCAGAAAATTTTACTGTTTTTTACTGTTCACCGTTGGATCAGAAACTTTCAAAGTGGATTAATAAATAGTAAAAAAATTCCAAAAAATGTAAAATTTAGTGTCCAAGCACATTTCAATATTTAGAACATGTTGAACGGTTCGGATCGGTTGTTTGAATTTTCAAAATGCAAAATATGGTGCCGAAGTAAACGGGGGTTTTACTTTGCAAAGCACAATAGCCCATCTCTATATATATATCATATTTCATGTACTTATTGTTGTATGCTGCATGCTGGTATGTTCAACGCACAAGGATATATATAATGAACCGGTTCATAAAAGAAAGTAAAACAATCACACACTGTACTCCTAGCATTCTCTTCCGATATCCAGTGCAAAAATAAAAGCAGGCTTAGTGAGCTTAGAATTTATAAGAAAATGGCATTTATGACTGATCAAGGCCCAAATATTATATTTGCAGGAGAGGTAAGTAAATAAGCCTGCCTACTTCCTGCGCAATAATTGTCTCAAAATAAACAAAGAAACTAAATAAAGAACGTTTACCATTTTTATCATCTTATTTTCATTTTCAAAAGAAGATCAAACTCACCAATGAGACTACGGTGGAAGCTTCTTAGTGTCAGAAAGGTACCACTTTTATTTTATCAAAACCTTATCGTGTCAACTCAGGGGAGGAGAGAGAAATTATTGATAGTTTGATACTGTCATGCAAAGTAGCATGTCACTATAATTGACCATATAAACTAATTTTGTTCCTCATAAAAGAAGTCACCTTTTGTTTTTAATTAAAAGGTGATGCACAGAAATAAAAGGAATACCGACACACCTACTGGTCGGGTGTAATTTTATCTCTCTCTGTGATATTGTGCTATCATGCCATGAAGTAAAACACAATCAAGGAGATAAACCCTCCCCATTATATTATCCTGTTCTTGAAAGGGTTTGAGCATTGGTACGGAGCTGGTACGCTCCAGGATAGTTCGGCTCAAGGAAAGCACTCACCTCGAGTATTTGTCTCCTTGCGATAAGTACAAAATTAATTGGATTGTATCTGATAGATTTGAACCTTCCATTTCAAATCATACAATCGAGATAGTGTCGAACATGTTATTACTAGAATCAGACAGGACCAGCAAAAGTGACTGTTAGACAGTCAAGCTTGATATAAACCATCTGATATGAGATGCAAAACCCAAATTTGACAGGAACCATCTAATGAATTCTGTGCAATTATCCCACTGGTAACTTGTACTCTGATACTTCATATATGTACACTTAGAGTGGGAAAAATGGCACGGCGGAGCCGGCTCCGTCACGGAACAGCACGACACGCGTGTTAATTACGTGTTGTGACTTGCGTATCCCGTACCGTGATCATTAGCGTGCCGTGCTTATCTTTTGAAACTTTGGCACGGCACGGCACGACACGTGAAAGATTTAGTCACGGCACAGCACGGCACGTAGTCACGTGTAATTAGGACCATTAAATATTGATTTAATGGTGAATCTTGAATAAACTAACCTAAATTATGATTAAATGATCACGCGAGTCACGTATGGTCACGGCATATTTAGGCACGGCGTGACTCACGTGGCGTGACCATTCGCCTGCCGTGACCACCCCTTGACATTTTGGTCACAGCATTGCACGGTATGTGAAAAATTAACTTGGTCACGGCACGGCACGTTTTTTTCTACTCTATGTACACTGTACTAGTACTGGTTTTGGCAAGGATTTCTGGTTTATACTCTGATTCTTCATACATGTGTTATAATGTAATACTGGTTTAATTTGACAAGAATTGATGTCTGATATGACGCCTCAACAACAATTTTAGTTTAATCACATAAATAGATAGACCAAGAAGATAATATTTTTTAAGTAGCGGATTTTCTGATAGCTTTATCACATTAAAAGAGAAACAAACTGTGACCAAGATTTGGGACACGATATTTTTGTGAGCTTTCAAAGGTAGAGTATTTTTAAAAAATTTCTAACTTTGAGAGCTTAGTTTTGCTGGCTTTTTTGTACTTTAGCCCTTGTAATAAAGACTAAAACTGCTTATCTTCTATTTGAAGTATGTCAAAGAAGGATAAACGGTATAAAATTGACCAAATAAGCAAAAATCCATGAATTTGGACAGAATCAATTGGCTTTTGATGTTGAAATTACACCAAATTTCTGATAAAAAGAACAATTGAAAAAGATATGATTGCATCAATGTCGCCGCAGTATTTTTCACTTTTCACAGCATTGGCCTATAACATCAATTTTAAGATGACTCATAAATTTATTATTGCAAAATTATATCAGTATAGAAATTCCGAAATTTTTATTAATATCTTCAATAAAAACAAAAAATAGCAAATCCGCACTTTAGACTGAAAAAAATTTAAAAACACTCTAACCGCCTCATGATTGGGCGGTCTGCTACGTGTACCAAACCGTCCCATGATGGAGCGGTCTGCTACCTGTACCAAACCGCCTCATGATTGAGCGGTCTGCTATTGCCTATATATTGGAGGGTACCTCTCCGTTTTTCACCCCATTCATTTCAAGTTTTCACTCTCTCTCTCTCCTCTCTTTCTCCAACAGATCGCCTCTCCTTTTGCATGTAAGTCTCTCAACTTTTTTTGTATTTATTTTTGTAGTCTAAATTTTTTTAGAAATTGTTATGAATTAATTTAAATTGTTATAAATTGTTAGAAAATATCTAAAATTGGTTAGAAATTATTTAGAATTAATATAAATTGTTTAATCCATCATTGTCTGATGAAATCCTAGATCTTGCCATGGCACCCAAAACCGAACTTCGAAAAGGAGGAAGTGAACGCAATGCTCGCATATCCCTCGCTAACAATTTTTGGATGGGTGAAGCCCGCTTGAGGAGACGTTTATCTCGTTTAGGGTTTCCACCCAACGGGGTTGAAAAATATGCTACCACAGATGATCTGACTATTAGAAGCGTTCTTTACGAGAACTTCGGCGATATCGACCTTCCACTTGATTTGGAAGTGTGCCCCGCATGTCGTGTCAAGGGAGATATTGTGGAGACGTTCTTTTGTCATCTCTGTGGCGTAAGTGTTCACCCCAAATGTATCGACAAGAATGCATATCTAGTAAATGACTATCGTATTCAAATGTGGGAGTGTGTTGCGTGTTGCTGCAGGCCTTCGGGGAAGACGGGAGAAAGTTACACTACTCCTAAGCAATAGTCTGGATTGTATTTGATAGGCCCATATGCCAATGGCCCTTAAAAGGCCCAGGCCTGACCCAACTAAACATCTCTAGATCAAAGTTCACAATAAACAGGCCCAAAACAGATCGCGGCCCAGAAATAACTCGGGATTCGGACCCCCTCCCGGGGCCAACCCGAGGCCAGAAATTGCTCGGGATTCGGACCCCCTCCCGGGGCCAACCCGAGGCCAGAAATTGCTCGGGATTCGGACCCCCTCCTGGGGCCAACCCGAAGTCAGAAATCACTCGGGATTCGGACCCCCTCCCGGGGCCAACCCGAGATCAGAAATTACTCAGGACTCGGACCCTCTCCTGGGGCCAGCCTGAGGCGAAGCACAAACCGAGACTCCGAGCCCTCTTAAGGGCCCGCCCGGAACTGAACAAAACAAGGCTCAAAGCCTAGCGCGCCGAACAGCCCAGAAAGGTTGAACACGCGACCTTGCGGTTCGGCTTGAGACTTGCTACGCGAACTTTTATAGCCTAATATGCGGACATCCTCAACAGTATGCGGATCTTTGTCATTAATGCTGACAAGACCCCGCTACAGTGGGCCACTCCCTATATAAGGCAAAGAAACCCCCAGAAACGGGGATCGCATTTATCGCATTCTGAGTCTGGAGAGGTATCAAAAAGGGTTAGAGCGTTAATACCCCTCCGGCTCCCTGCGTGTCCGCAATCCCGACCCGCATCGCTCGAGGCGAGACGGGCCGCGCGATTAGCATCCAATCCCCGCACGGCCTGCTTTTCAGAAACAGGGCGTGCCTGCACTCTACTGGACCGAGTCCAAGTACGGCCCGGCCCCTTTGGGAAGGGACGTATCAACCACCGTGGGGCCCCCAGCCTCAACTGAGCAAGATGACTTCCGTAACCAAACAAACCGATTTGGGCAAGATCGCTTCCGAGGAGGCAGCTAGGCGGACGGAACAATCTAACCGACGAACTGAGAACGTGAAGCCCCCGACCGACCTAACCTCGGGCGTTCGACCCAAAGAGCCCTCGAAGAAGACTCCCCGAGATGACCCGACTGTGGGGGCAACGAGCAAAAACCCCCTCGCCAAATTGGGTCAGAAGACTCCTAACCCGGCCATCCCGCCGGACCCCTCCTTGGGAATGCCCCTCGAAAGGGTACCGGTTAACCCATCCGGGATAAACTTGGAGTCCCTCGGAGTTTCCACACCGGTAGTAAGGCCGATCGACTCGACTATAGTGACCGCCCAGACCACCGGACCGATCGGTTCGACCCCCCAAAACACACAAAACCAGATGATTTACACCCAGTACCACTCTCCGTATGTTCCACCGTATGTATACCCACCTCCTTACAACTATCCTCCATACCCGCAATATGCCTCTCCATACCCACAGTACCAGACTGCCCCCTTAGCACAATACCCTCCCCAGGCCGACCTCAACCTACCATACTATCCCCAAACTCCCACCTCAGCACCCGGGGTACAAATGATTCACCCCCCACCGCCTGTAGTACAATTAATCCGAGCTGGACCTGGATCGAACAACCCAGAGCCCAGTCTGCATAACACAGACGGTGGTTTTGACAATCCTGACCTCGAACTTGAGACCCTGATAGGCGAGGGAGAAACGAGACAGGATGGTGGACCAAGACGGAGGTTATCCTTCGGGGCCGAACGGCGAGAGAGCGAAGGCTCGTCCGCAGCGGCCAGCTCGAGAAAGAGCGCCGGCCGAGCGAGAACAGAGCGGACTCGAGAAGGCCCCACCAAACACACCGAGGAACGGTCTCGCCACTTGAAGAAAGATGATCAGTCCCATCACTCGAGGAAAGATGATCAGTCTCGCCACTCGCGCGAAGAGCGTCGCCGAACACCCCCTAAGAGGCGACGAAGACCACTCACCCCACCGGAGGCGGCAGGAGTAAATATGGCAATGATAGACACGATGATCAAAAAAGGGGTGGAGAAAGAGATAGCTAAGAGGGAGAGGAGGAGAGCAGGGACTCGTTCCGGGTCGACGAATATTTTGGAAGGACCATTAGCCCCGGAACTTTACAAGGCCCCCATGGGTGACTTCAAATACCCCACTGGCCTTCCCTGTTTTCAAGGTAGCGGAGATATCCAGGACCCTCAGAACTTTGTATACGGGTTCTACGAAAGGCTCCGACTACATGGAGCGTCGGACGCTGTCGCGTGTCGCATTTTCACAACCTGCCTGACCGGGGAGGCCTGGGAATGGTACATGAGATTAAGGCAAGGATCGATAAAAACCTTTGATCAACTGTCAAGAGCTTTCCTGACCCGCTACGACATGCTCCGGCCCCCACGAGCGACATGTGACTCCCTTTTGAAGTATGTTCAGGGACCCCAAGAGACAACTCGGACCTTCGTAAATAGATTCGTGAAGGCCTCCAGGGAGGTCCGAAACTACAGCGAGGACATCGCCCTGGCGGCCATACTGAATGGGCTTTGGCAAGGAGGACCGGGCACTCTCTGGTATGATGCCCGAAAAAGAGAATTCAAGAGTCTACCAGAATTCCTGGCTTTTGCCGAAGGGTACATCCGGGCCGAGGAGGATGCCGTCCAGTTCGCCAGGCCGCGGTCCAGGTCCCCAAAACCGCAGCAGCGTGGCCGGCAGCCCGATAGTGGCCCGTCTCGAAGACGAGAACCACCAAAGAGAAATACCCAAGAAGAACGGCGCGAAGATGGCAGAGAGGGCTACCGACCCCACTACGTGCGGTATGCCCCTTTTATCAAGAAGAGGAGCGAGATGTACCTAGTAATAAAGGACATGCCTGATGTCCCGAGGCCGCTGCGCAAGCGTATTTTCGAGAAAAAAGACGGGACTGCGAGGTGCTTGTTCCACCGTTTCAATGGGCACACTACGGGGGAGTGCCTCCAGCTGAAAGACGTGTTGGAAAGGATGGCAAGGGAAGGAAAGTTGATCGAATATATAGTGCCAGAGTTTTTCCAAAAATTTGCGAAAGAGTACAATGGGGAGGCCCAGGACAAAAAGAAAGCCTCCTATCGGGATGATTACAAAGAGCGTGAACACTCGGGACCCAAGCCCGACGAGGGCAAGGGAAAAGGACCGGGAACATCAGGCAGGCGGCCGAGTATAGAGATCAACGTTATTAGTGGAGGACACAGGGTGGCGGCTCCCGAAAAACACAACCGAACCACTATCAAGCCGTACCCTACCATACTGAATATCGAGAGGCCCCTTGAAAGAAAGAGACCCCGGATGGATGAAGCCATATGCTTTTCCGAGAAAGACTTTGGCACCGTGATATGGCCTCACGATGACCCCTTAGTATTGAGACTCAAGATAGAGGAGTTTGGAGTCAAACGGATCCTCGTGGATACGGGGAGCTCGGCTGATATCCTGTTCCTCTCAGCTTTCGAGAAGATGGGAATGCAGCTGGGCGAGTCGCGGAGAAAAGTAACACCATTAGTGGGGTTCACGGGCGATTCCCTCCGGCCAAAAGGGGTCGCCCAACTGAAAGTGACGTTTGGTTCTTCACCCCGCACCACCGAAGTCATGGTAGACTTCCTCATCGTGGACGCCCCGTCCGCCTACAATGCAATCCTTGGTAGGAGCACTTTGAACAAAATCGGAGCCATAATGTCTTCCCCCCACTTGAAGATCAAATTCCCTACCAACCATGGTGTGGGGGAGGAGTGCGGGCAGCAACAGGTGGCTCGGGAGTGCTATCAAACCTCCCTCGGGGGACAAGGAGGGGCGGTCCATCAAGTGGACGTGAAAGCAAAAGCGAGATCAGGTCTCGCTAACTCACGCTTGCAATCCAGCAGAGAATTCTTACCCCCGAACACACCCATGGTTTTGGATCCCACTGACAAAGAAGAGTTGAAGACATCCCTTGAGCCGGCCGACGAGGTTGACCAGGTCGACCTCGGTGACGGCAAAATCCTGAACATCGGTAAGGCCGTCCAGGGAAGTGCAAGGAAGAAGTTGATTGACTTCCTCCGGGAAAGCCTAGCAGTGTTTGCTTGGACCGCCGCAGACATGCCGGGAATCCCGGGATCTATAGCCGAGCACCGGCTGCACGTCAAACCGGGCGCGAAGCCTGTGGTTCAGAGAAGAAGAAACATGGGGGCAGAGAGGCGTTCGGCAGTAAAGGCCGAGGTAGCCAAGCTATTAGAAGCTGGTTTTATTAGGAACGTGACTTGTCCGGAATGGTTGGCGAACCCTGTGCTGGTGAGAAAAGCGAACGGGGATTGGAGAATGTGTATAGACTACACCGACCTGAACAAGGCGTGCCCTATGGACCCTTTCCCCTTACCCAAGATCGACCAACTAGTAGACTCCACCTCCGGGCACGCATTCTTGAGCTTCATGGATGCGTTCTCGGGGTACAATCAGATTAAAATGTGCCCAGAAGATGAGGATAAAACTGCCTTCACAACCCACTCCGGATTATACTGTTACCGCGTGATGCCCTTCGGTCTAAAGAATGCAGGGGCTACCTTCCAAAGAATGGTGAATAAGGTGTTCCACGAGCAAATAGGTCGGAACGTAGAAGCCTATGTAGATGACCTCCTCGTCAAGAGTATGTCCGACCTGGATCACGTTCGAGATCTGCGCGAGACCTTCGCTACGCTCAATCAAGCGGACATGAAACTCAACCCTAAGAAGAGTTTCTTTGGCCTAACGGGAGGGAAATTTCTCGGATTTATGGTGTCCATGAGAGGCATAGAGATACACCCGTCCAAATCACAGGCTATCCTAGACATGAAACCTCCCCGAAACCTCAAGGAACTCCAGTCGCTTACAGGCCGGCTGGCAGCGTTGAACAGGTTCATCGCTCGGTCGGGCGATGTCTGCTTCCCTTTCTTCAAGGCAATGCGTAAGTCAGCCAGATTTGAATGGACAGAGGAATGTGCGATGGCTTTCGACAAAGTGAAAGGATACTTGGCTAGCCCGCCCTGCCTCAGCAGACCCATAGAAGGAGACACCTTGGTTGTGTACCTGGCCACCACCAACCATGCGGTCAGTGCCGCGTTAGTGCGGGAAGAAGGACGCGAGCAACAACCCATATATTTCGTGTCCCATGTGCTCCGGGATGCCGAGACTCGGTACACACAGCTAGAGAAGGCGGCCTATGCCCTTATCATCGCGGCAAGAAAACTGAGACCGTACTTCCAATCTCACCCAATCAAAGTATACACTGGAGTGCCCCTGAAGAAGGCTTTTGCGAACTTCGATTCCTCGGGTCGCGTGCTAGCTTGGGCGCTCGAACTAACGGAATTCGACGTTACGTTCCACCCCCAGAACACCATCAAATCACAGGTATTCGCGGACTTTATCGCGGAATACTCAGGGGCCCCGGACGAATTGGAAGGCAAGTGGACGCTTTATGTCGACGGAGCCTCCTCCCATCAGGGAGCAGGAGCAGGAATTGCTCTCACAGGCCCACAAGGAGAAACACTCAACTACGCGCTCCACTTCCAGTTTCCTGTGACTAATAACACTGCCGAGTACGAGGCCATGATAGCGGGCCTCAAGTTAGCCGCGGGACTGGGAGCCCGACAAGTCCACCTCCACAGTGATTCTAAACTAGCGGTTAGGCAAATTAACGAAGAATGCCGTGTGCATGACGACCGATTGCGGCAATACCGAGAGCAGTTCCATTCTTTAAAGGGACAGTTTGATAAGGTGGTGATAGAACATGTGTCCAGAAACCAGAACTGTCAAGCCGACGCCCTCTCTAAACTCGGGGCCGCAGGAAACCTCGACAAGGACCGCCCCGTGATAGTAATGGACATCCCCGAGTCGAGTATCTCGGATGGCGCCAAAGAAACCTATGTTGTCAATGAGCCCGAAGATACCTGGTACGCCCCCATGTGGGCCTACCTCACCTCGGGGACATTACCGGAGGACCCACTGGAGTCCCGAAGACTGAAGAAAATTGCCCCTTTATACTCGATCTACAACCATCAGTTATACAAAAGGGGATATGCCCGGCCATGGCTTAAGTGCATCGGAGAGAAGGATGCTCAGGCAATGCTGGAGGAAGTCCACGAAGGACTCTGTGGTAGCCATCAAGGAGCGAAAACTCTGGCCAAGAGAGTCCTGCGCGCAGGATACTATTGGCCCACAATGCAGCAAGACGCGGCCAATATGGCGCGAAAATGCGAAAGGTGCCAATATCATTGCCGATTATCCAGCGTCCCAGGTTACGACATGATCACAATCTCGGGAGCTTGGCCCTTTGACCTCTGGGGGATCGACATCCTAGGTCCTTTTCCTATGGCCGCCCAACAACAAAAATGGATTATAGTGGCCGTGGAATACTTCACAAAGTGGGTCGAAGCCAAAGCACTAACCCATATCACGGCCGAAGCCGCCAAAAATTTCATATGGCAGAATATCGTGTGCCGTTTTGGCATACCGCACGCACTAATCTCTGACAACGGCACGCAGTTCAATGCAGATGTCACCATGTCCTTCCTGGAGAAGTTAGGTATCCGCAGCAACTTTACTTCGGTCAGCCACCCTGCCAGCAATGGTCTGGCCGAAGTCACCAACAGAACTATTCTGGATGGATTGAGAAAAAAGGTGGCCTCCAATAGGAAGAATTGGCCCGGCAAACTAGATGAAATACTTTGGGCATACAGAACCACCCCCCGTGAAGCCACGCAGTAGACACCGTACTCCCTTGTATATGGCATGGAGGCCGTCACACCTCTCGAACTCGTTGCACCCTCCCTCAGGATGACGGCCTACTCCACAGAAAGCAACCCAGAGGCACGAGCCACGGAACTTGAGCTGGCACAAGAACTCCGAGATAAGGCCCGCATCCGAACCACAGAATATCAGCGAAGGGTCAAACGCGCCTTTGATAAACGAGTGTCTCCCCGGACATTCGAACCGGGCGAACTAGTACTCAAAAAGGTCGAGGCTACCGGACAGCATGTTGGTAAGCTTCAACCCAATTGGGAAGGCCCCTTCCGGATAATTCGCGCCTGCGGCAAAGGAGCCTATGAACTCGAAGGTCCCGACGGACGGATGCTCGCCAGGCCCTGGAACATCGTCCACCTCCGGAAATTTTATATTTAAAAAAAAAAAAGGGGGAGGTAGTACAACAGGCATAGCAGCGGACAGGCCGCTTGTAAAAATGTAATCATTAGCTTTTGTATCTTTTTGGGACCAACATGGGAATGCCCATGTAAGGTCAGGGGCGCCGATGCGATATTATAAGCACGGCCCGGTACCTTGTACTTTTGGACCACCAACACGGGAACGACCGTGTATGGTCGAGGGCGCCGGTGCGATACTATAAGCACGGCCCGGTGTTTGTCATGTTAACTAACAAATTTGGGACCCGACGGCACGCAATTGCCGTCGGGATCCCCCTACAACTGATCATAACAAGGACAAACAAAAGCCCACGGGCAACCTATGTTCAACAAAAAAGAAATTATTGCACTAAAAGAGGATAAACGAAAGCCCAAGCGGCAACGAATGCCTCAGCAATAAAACAACGTTCTTACGACAGAAAAATAAAAGCCTACGGGCAACAAAGGTTTCGCCAACAATCACCATATCAAGATTCGGACCAAAGACCTTAGAGCATAAAACAGCCCGAAACAACTTTTCCGTAACAGCGAACGCGCGCTAACCGTGGAAAGTCCGGACGAGTACACGCTATGCGCCCCGCAAGGAAAACTCGCGCTAGTCTCAGGTCAAAGGTCCTGAAGAAAGGAGCACCAAGACAATCTTTCAAAAAAGATTACAGGCGCGAGTCACAAAAGTGCGAACGAAAACTCTGCAAAGAGAACGCGCATGACTCGCAAACAGGCACGAGTCACAAAAGTGCGAACGAAAACTCTGCAAAGAGAACGCGCATGACTCGCAAACAGGCACGAGTCACAAAAGTGCGAACGAAAACTCTGCAAAGAGCAACGAATGCACATAACTCGCGAAACTAAAGGGACGGTTATACAAAAAGCGAACGAAAATCCTCATAGGATAACGAACGCACATAACCCTGCTTCGGGGAGATATAATAACGGAAACCCGCGGGGTAACGAAAAAATCTCTCCGAGGATCCCGACGCACAGCGTAAGCGAAAGCCCGACAAGGCAACGAACACGCACAAACCGGATAAACATTCCGTCGTTCTACAAGACAATGAACTTGCTTATCCAACAGATGCAAACGAAAGTCTTGTGGGATGAGCGCGAATAATCTACTGGCACCGCGAGACAACTAAAAGGCACGGCAACATGCCTGAACAACAAGTCTCGCGGAAATCTCTACTGGCTCTACAAAACAACCAACAAGCATAGCAATATGCCCGAACAAAATCTCAAAAGAGCAAAAAACAAAATACAAGGACACCTAAAGGAATGCAGAAACTCCTCCCTGAACTCCCGCAAACACGCCAACTCGGAAGACAAGCGCTATCGAGCGAATAAAGATGACTAGGAATGTTACAAGCCCGAAGAGATCGCGGGAAGAAACTGCGTGAGGTAAGGAAACTGTTTTTCTTTCCAAATTGATAACACTACAGGGTTGGGAACCGAACCGGCAGTGAAATATCGATAAATAATGAAAGGCGACGCCAAATAATAGTACAGAGTATGAGGTAATCCCGTTGAAATTCCCTGACAATTGAACGGAGTAAGCCCACCCGAGATTGACCAACCTTGCAGGACCACACGATCACGTTTAAATAAAGAGGTTCTACAGAACCACAATAAAAACACTACAAACAAGCACATTAAAACAAGAACATACATAAAAACATAATGTTACTCGGGCGGCCGAGCAGCAATCTCGACCAAATTACCCGACAAAAGTTACAACAACTCTGTTTGTCCCCCAACACCTTGGGGGTCCTACGAATAAACGAAACAAAGAACGAGGCAAATAAATTAAAATCTCGATACGCCTTCCAGCAGCTCCCCGATCTGACACTTCACATCCCGCCTAAGGCCTACATAAACATAAATAGCAGATTAGATAACACCGAACGAACATACACGTGCGCGTCAACGGAGCAAACCAGAGATCATACCTCCATTACTCGCCGTCTTTTTCCTACTCGATAACCACCCCGAGGTCCTGCGCATTGTTTCCCTCCAAGGAAAGGACGATAGAATTAGCTGCGTTGCTGGTTCCGGCCCCATTACCAACATCGGCCTCGGAGAGAGGACGCACCCAAATATCGTCCGGCCAGGCAGCAACAAGACGCCAGTAATACGGGATCGCCACCGGCTCCTCCCTCAATAGGTTTATGTGGCCCGGCACTAGTTCACCCGCGGGGTCCCGCAGCCTATCCATTGCCCTGTCCCACGTATACCCCTTAAGAACCTTGGGCCGCGCCTCTTCGTCCTTGACCTTGGTGAACCCCACCATCTCGGGCGCAAAAGGGTACAGTTTCCCCAACTTTAACATTTCCCCGTATACAAAGTGGCGCACAAAATCCTCCACGCAAACAAGCGCCGCGCTCCTAAACCCGTCGCTGCTAAAAAACTCGTCCATCAACTTCGTAGCCACTCTCCAAGTCGGCACGTTGTTGCTCGACAATTCTCTCCACCCGCGCAACCCTCTTCTTCTCGGAGACCAAATCCTCGGCCATCCTTGCCTTATCTCCCCTCAACCCTTCAACCTCGGCAACAGCGCTCGCCAGCCGCTTGGCTTGCTCAACAGCTTCTTCGCCCCTCTTAGACAATTCCTCCTCCAGACACCTAACCTTCTCATCGCGAGCATCAAGATCGTTCTGCAGGGTCTGCTGATAGTTCAAAGCCTCCCTGTAGCGTTCTTCTAGGGACTCATAATGATCCCCACCACCCTCCTTCCCGAGTTGGGCACTCTTCGCCCCCGAGGTGATGTCATCCGCGGCCCGTGTTTTGCCTCCCTCCAGCAAGCGTTCCTCCAACAACGCCGCCATAACACAACCCGCTTCGAAATGCCGACCCAAACAGTCCAGCAAAAACTGCTCTGGGTCTTCCCTCATACGGCGCCGAATGTAAGCTGGCTCCAGCCCAGTATAGGCCCCGAAAGAGTAGGCGGCTAAGGTAGGCGGCCTCCTGCAAACCCCTATGGTCTTCCCTAGGAAGGGAACATAGAGGCCACAGTGGTTTGGGTCCTTTTCTGGGCACGGATGCTCCCAAATCGACCCTCTCTCCAGTTCCCAATCAAAACTTGAGTCATCGCCCAGAGGTACGGACCCGCCACTCGGACTCCCAACAGCCCCGCCATCCTTCCCCGAAGCAGCACCCCCAGCGACCCCCTCAAGAAGAGTCTCCACTTCGGACACTGGCCCCAGCCCACTCGGGGCAACCATACTTCCCGTCACAATGGGGAGCTCTTCCCTCCTCGGCGCGTTAGCCGGGGCCCTATCAGAGGCCTTCGTTACCACGAGACTCTTCCCCTTCTCGGACGGGCTAATCTGGGCCGTAGATCTTATCTTCTTGACCTTATCCTTCACATTCGCCCCGCCTCGCCTCTTGGAGGCCTTCGGAGGAGACGCCCCCTTCTCTTCCACTAGAGGTGCCTGCTCCGCTAACACGACCTCCTTCGCCTCCTCGATCACCAGACGCTCTTCCTCTTCTGCCTGGACCCTCCAGGACCCGAGGGGGATGACGGGCTGAGGATCTACAACGGCACCAGAAAACGCGAACTCCATAGACGTGTTGGCTGCCAAAGAAACAACATACGGACATATATATATATCAATAGTTAAAAGACTACTGAAAACAGAAATAAAAGTTAGAAATCTACCACACAGTTCATTAAGAATCCCCAAGGCCCTCCGATCATCTCCGGACATAGGAAACCTAAGAGAGGGCACTGACCCCTTCCGCCACAACTGGCGCCAAGTCACCCGAACATCTTTTAACGACTCAATTCCGCCTGGGTGTGGCAGGTATACCCAGCCCCGGTTCCAGTCATCTATCTTGTTAAGCCTAGGGTTCTGCTTGGAGTCAAACACCTTGGCATGCGGGCCCTTTCGCTTAAGGATCAAGAAATCTTCGGACGTCTTACCCATGCTAAAATATTGCGAGAACAGACCCATAGTTGGCTTTAACCCCTCCAACTTATCTGAATGATCCGAGAACAATTTATCAAAGCTCGTAACGTAACACCAAGCCTTGCTAGTTAGTTGGGCCGGTGTTATATCCAAAGTCTTAACAAAAGTTTGACAAAACTCCGATAAGGGTAATTGAAACCCACATTTAGGCATCTTCCAGTACACGCACATTCCCTTCTCAGAGTCATGCGCTCGATCATTTATGGTAGGTACTCGGAGATCTAGGACGCCCAGCGTAATAACACCCCGCGCCTCCCGGCGCACCAACTGACCATAAAACACCTGCCGCCACCAGTCTTCACGACGACACAAAGGTATTGACGGCCACAAGCGGTCCACTTCATCAAAAATACCGGGCTGATAAGTAGACCGAGGTACGAGCTTCGGCCCATCAGGGGTCTGGGACAGAGCACTCTTACGACTAACCTTCTTTTCCGGCACCTCCACAGGCACGGAGACGGAAGCCTCCCGCGAAGAGGCGACACGACTCTCATGCAGATCATCCTCGCCATCCCCCTGTGCCTCGCTTGCTCCCCCAGACTCAGTAGAATGCTGAACAGACAATGTATCATCAGAAGCATGATACCTAGGATCACTAGGAGACAACGGCAACCGCATCTGCCCAG
Organism: Carex littledalei; assembly: GCA_011114355.1. NCBI lineage: Eukaryota > Viridiplantae > Streptophyta > Magnoliopsida > Poales > Cyperaceae > Carex > Carex littledalei. The sequence continues at coordinate 1,660,129 of CM022101.1, read as the reverse complement.
ACGTACCTTGACCGCAATCATATATATGTTTGGCTTTACTATCAAGAGGAAGCGCCGCGTCGCCACTCGCAGACTTCTCCCTTTCGGCCCGCAGTATAGCCAAAGCTTCGGCAACTTTTCCAGGACCCGGCATCCTCGATGCCCCCCGACTAGAAGAATCCGTATCCAGAAGACCCCAAGGCGGAGATCGCCTTCCCGAGCTCCCCCCAGTCATAGTTAGAAATAACCTAAGTTAGGCCAAGGCGGTCAGTTAAAAAACCAGCAAGAGAAGTATAAGATAACGGTCTCCCCATGTCAACCGAGAAAGCCGCTCGGTAACCTTAAAAAGAACTAACCCTACTTGCTAACACACTCCTCACTAAATTGGGGACGGTAGAGGTGGTTTTCCTACCCCCGCGAAAACTACAAACTGCAAAATCTTAAAATAGAAATTACCTTCCCGAAGACGTAGACACGACAGCAATCGACCGAACAGGGCGAAACCAAGTGACTGACCGACTACAGCAACGCTCAAAAACCCAGCAAATGACAATATCCCCAGACAGCCGCGAGCGCCTTTATATAGGCATCAGTACATGGTCGTAACGCTAACCGGCACTCTCCCCGAGAAGCCCCTTAACCCACCTGGCGCACTCTGATAGGCCTTGACCTAGCAGCGTAAAAAACCGTAGAAAGGGAGGCCTACACAGTACGCACCGAAGACCTTGATGCGACGTGCCGATTCGAAATTTGGCGCCCTTTCCTCCCCTCTCCGAACCCTGAGAAGGTGCAAGCAAGACGCCCCGACGTTCCGACCTAGCTACCCCACACCAGGATGGCGTCCGAACGCGACCCAAGCGTCGCGCATTTTCGGATCCCGCCCCCCATCCCTTCGCGACTCCCCCACAAACTGAGCGGGCACGAGCGAAGCGTCGCGCCGTCTCCCTCTCTACAGTAGCGATCAGGCGCAGTTATGATGATGGGACGCTTGCATTAAATGCCCACCAACGCTGATACCTATATAAACCCCCTAACATCACAAGCCCAGTTGTCGCTGTCCTAAGAACGTACTGAAAAAATGGCTCCAAAACCCCGGAATAACAAAGGAAAGAAACCAGTGGAGACTGGCGAGGCGAGCAATCCGAAACCAAGCCGGCCAACAAGCGTCCGAGACTTACCTCCCCGAGTCCGCACAAACTGGCTCCGCTTCTTCCCAAGGAGTAACCTCGATCGGATGATGGCGAGCTCCAATGACAAATTGCAAGATTTCATCAAGTACCTGGTCGACGTGGAAATGCGCTCCTATGAACATTGCCCCTGCTGCCCGCATTCCGGTCGCAGTACACCACCAGCAGTGCCCCCTCGGCGCCTCGCGCCCAAGCCTGTTATCCACAGCACTTGCCCGGCATGCGGGAAGACGGGCAATCGGGCCGATATGCCCCGATGCCATCGGTGCGGGGAAAGGTTCCACCAAGCCTGCCAGCCCGAGGAGACACCCTACTTGTTCCCTATCCCAGGCCTGGAGCACTGGTACTGCGAGGAATGTACAGCCATCCTCGACTCCAGGGATGACGCTCGTGAAGATGACGGGGAAGACGATGATGACGACGGCCCACAGTATCACCCCACCAGGTCCGACGACACCGACCCTGAGGAGGAATCCTCCCCAGACGGCGGTTTCAGTGATTGATGCACCGCGCGAAGTCGCCTCACCCACCTAGCCGGCCATTTACTACTCCCTCTTTTGTCCCCCGACATGGGGGATCGTGTTTATGTTTATTAGGATAACTGCTTGAACAGCTGTGTTTTGATTGAGAAGGAAAACTCTATAAACCACATGACATTACCTCTCATTATAACAATCCTTATTTTGGAAAAACTTTCTTTTTACAACATATTTGTGTAATAGCAAGTTTGACACTTAAGGCACGACATTCACACACGCCTTCTACACCATCATCTCACCACAACGAGCAGCGAGTTCCGTCACAACGGACCTTCGCCACATCGCTAACCAACAGGTGCCGCCTAGTTCGCGACCACGCGGTCCCGGATAGACCGCCAAACAACTAATTTGGGGCGCCTATGTCTCAGGACATGCTCCCCGAAATTAGTCGGTTTACTACGTAAACTCCATGCAGCACCGACACGAGATTGATACCCCCCCCCCCTGTCTCAGGACAATCATGGACGCACATATCTCGGCCAGCAGAGCAGTTTATGTCACACGACTTAATTGGTCCAGACAGGGCAGGCATAGAAAACGCCTTCCCCTTGTCCTACAAGGCACGACTCGAAATAACCTGAATCAAGGAATGAATCTCGCCAAACCATTGGCATAACTGTCTCACGACGCCCCTTCGCGGCATAAAAGCGCTCTCTACCCCAACTCACGCATCTCGCATATGCAACCATGTACATTCCCCGAACGCTGACCAAACCGACAGCGAATGGCCCTTAATTTAGCCCAAATGATCCGGAAATAACGAATCTCGTACCAGTAATACCTCGAAATAGCCGCTCAATAACTCTCAAAATGCCTCGAAACAACCGTCCCTTAAATCCAAAACGCCTCGAAATTAACACCGGTCAAACGACGGGCCTACGCCTGTCCAGTCAAATCGCCTAGCCCCAGCTTTTATGACCCAGCGGGGCCCAGACACAATAACCGACGGTACTACCCCGCCTATATATTGGCCCATTCAGCCGCAAGAAGATCACCCCTCACCAACCAATCCTCCGTGAACTCCTCCCCACTCCATCCACCCTCACAATGTCCTCGACCGACTCAGTTAACAAACCCGAGCAACGACGCCTCAATATTACCCTCCCCCGAGATTCCCCCCCCCACCGCCCCCGGCCTAACCCCACGCAACCACCACTGCGAACACTGTCGGAAGGCGAAAGATGGGTATTGTTACAAGACATATCCCCCCCCCCGACTTAAGATGGATGCTGACCCACGAAAACCTCCAAGTCCGAGACTTTCTCGACTTCAAGCTTAACTCATGCCCAAAATTCACCCCTGAGGAAGAGAATGCCATCCAACCCACGGCGCCGTCGTTACGCACATGCTTCGGGTGTGGTGAGGAAGATCCCAAGACCGAAATGGTCAAATGCCGAACATGCTTTGAGTGGCGCCACATGTATCATTACGATATCAAAGGCCGCTCAGATCCCCGCCGCCGGTTTTGGCGATGCCCCCGTTGCATCGACCTCAACTACGGAGGACCAACCTTATATACCGCTACTAAGGAGGAGCTTGAAGCGGACAACGCATATGAGGACTCCGATAACGAGATCCTCGCCTGAACACTCCTTCGGTAGCGACATCACACCCGTCTTCTTGCCGAGAAGGACCCCGGAGTGCAACTGAACGCAGGGGAAATGTCTCTTCTGCCTGCCTCAGGTCCTACCCCGGCAACCATACGGGTATACAGGGAACGAGTCGCCCTGCACATCATAGTTCACTAGAACAAATGCATCTGTTGTTGTATTTTATCTAAGAAAAATTATGTACGAAGTATGTACTGCTCCGATATATCAATATTCAATGAATACAAATCAACCAATTAACTTCATGGTCGGGTCGTTTTTTGATTGTCAAACAGCTAATCTTTCTCATATCACGCCGACCAAACTTTTTTCTCGCGCACACTCTCGACATGCGAACAAACATCCCTCGAGACCCCACGTTACTTAATGCAAGCGGTAGACAGATATACGCTATAAATAGCCTGGGACCCACATCCTTTATGACCACGGTCACAACCCCCGCCTATAAATACCAACCTTACCATGCGTTCAAACGACAACCCCCCATCTCCCCCAACACAACTCTCTGAGATGCCTATCAAAAGAGTAGTCTCTAAACCTAAAAGGCCTCTAGAACAAGGCCAGAGCAGCCGCGACCAGCCTCCTTCCGCCCCCCGCCGCTCGTACAACCCACGACAGGTTCTCTCTCCTGCCGAGAGATGGGCCCTCCGCCAACGATTCTCCGAGGAAGATTTGGAATGGATGCTTCATAACGAGGACCTCCAAATCTGCGACTTTATCGACCTCCTCCTCGCCGGTATACCCTCATTCACTAAGGAGGACGAGAACAACATCTATGATGACGTTAACTTCGCGCTCAAGCTGCGTTGGTGTGTCATATGCCGCGATCAGGGGCCCAAGCACGAGATGGCAAAATGCCGGATGTGCTATGAGTGGAGCTGCTTCGAACACTACGACATCCGAGGCCGTGCGGATCCCCGACGCCGGTTCTGGAAATGCCCTGGATGTTTATCCCGCAATTCTGGAGGGCCGAGCCTGTATACCGCCACTCCAGAAGAAATCCACGCAGATAACCTTTTTGAGGACACCGATAACGAGTGCGTCGTCTGATTTCAATATTTACTTATCTATAGGCATTGTATGATCTCGATGTCATGTCATATTTGGGCTTCATGCTATTTAAGAATATCTTTCATATCAATAACTGCTTATGATTTTCGCCATACCCTCCGTTACGCGCCTATCGCGCCAAAAAAAAAAAAAAACCACGATGCGGTACACCGAGCATAGCTCTCGGCTACCCAAAAGTCATCTAACAGGCCAACATAATTAGTTGGATACTTGTAACTATCCTGAAAAACGCAAAAACCCCGAACAGCTCGGGGGCCGTCAATAGCAAAATCATGAAATACTGCGGCAAAACAAAACTGGCATAAACCACATGTAACCAACAAGCCGCACGATGCGAAATCACAGGAACAAGAATTTTTAAATAACCAAAATACAAACGCTAGGAACCCCCCAAGAGGAACTCAGGGGCTGATAATAAACAAATACCCCGCAAAAACCTGAGCACAGCTAAGGGGTTAGTACCCGAACGAGAAAACAAACAAGCCGAGACCGGCAAAATAAACTTCTATAAACTGAACCGAAGCCACCTTCAGTACCAGAGTGAAAACCCGGAAGCATCATACTGATGCATTCCGGCTTCAGGGGCTAATGATAGGCCCATATGCCAATGGCCCTTAAAAGGCCCAGGCCTGACCCAACAAAACATCTCTAGATTAAAGTTCACAATAAACAGGCCCAAAATAGACCGCGGCCCAGAAATAGCTCGGGATTCGGACCCCCTCCCGGGGCCAACCCGAGGCCAGAAATTGCTCGGGATTCGGACCCCCTCCTGGGGCCAACCCGAAGTCAGAAATCACTCGGGATTCGGACCCCCTCCCGGGGCCAACCCGAGATCAGAAATTACTCAGGACTCGGACCCTCTCCTGGGGCCAGCCTGAGGCGAAGCACAAACCGAAACTCCGAGCCCTCTTAAGGGCCCGCCCGGAACTGAACAAAACAAGGCTCAAAGCCTAGCGCGCCGAACAGCCCAGAAAGGTTGAACACGCGACCTTGCGGTTCGGCTTGAGACTTGCTACGCGAACTTTTATAGCCTAATATGCGGACATCCTCAACAGTATGCGGATCTTTGTCATTAATGCTGACAAGACCCCGCTACAGTGGGCCACTCCCTATATAAGGCAAAGAAACCCCCAGAAACGGGGATCGCATTTATCGCATTCTGAGTCTGGAGAGGTATCAAAAAGGGTTAGAGCGTTAATACCCCTCCGGCTCCCTGCGTGTCCGCAATCCCGACCCGCATCGCTCGAGGCGAGACGGGCCGCGCGATTAGCATCCAATCCCCGCACGGCCTGCTTTCCAGAAACAGGGCGTGCCTGCACTCTACTGGACCGAGTCCAAGTACGGCCCGGCCCCTTTGGGAAGGGACGTATCAGTATTATTTTATGTTAGACTTGATTGTATTATTTTATGTTGTAAACTGGATTGTAGTACTAGTATTTTATGTTGTAGACTGGATTGTAGTATTTTATATTGTAGTATTTTATTTTTGTTTTGTTGTAGTATTTTTTTATTTTTTTAATATTTTTTAATTCATTTTTTAGACGAGAATGATGGACAGTAACAATCGAGGTAGATCTTCTAATCGACAGGTGCTCAGAGGAGGGTCAATGAGTGGTCGAGGAAAGAATGAGGAAAAAAAAAGAACTGTCAAGTATGCTTCAGGGATAAAAAGAACTGTCAAGTCTGTGTTATGGAGTAATTTCTTAGGCGACCTATTCGGTTTGAAATTTCAAACAATGATTTTGTGAAAAACTCCTATGGTTATGGTTTGAAAAAAAAGGTTGATCGGAGCCGCTAGCCACGGACGATGAGTTTGTTCCTTGTACTTATACTGATAAGGCTAGCACTTCGTCTGTTGTGACTGATCCAGATCCGCCAACATCAGATGATGAGTTTGTTCCATGTACTTTCAAGGCTCGTTGTAAGAAATAATACTACTTATTAAGTGTTTATTTTGTAGACTTTATTTCATCAATTTAGTGTTTATTTATATTTTATGTTGTCAATTTGTGTATATTTAATTAAGTTATGAAAATAACAAAACTCAAGCATATAAATTAATTTCACAAACTCCAAATAAAATAGTTCACAAACTACCAAATAAAATAGTTCACAACATGCATCTAAATAAAATAGTTCACAACATGCATCTAAATAAAATAGTTCACAATATGCATCTCAAGTAACTTGGTAATCAACGACGACGTCCGAACAAACTAAGTCGACGAATTCTAGGTCTGCTTTCAGATGGTTGTTCGACAGTACCGGATGTCTCTGCATGGCTACTAGATGCTTGGCTCTCATGAGTGGGTTGTCTTCTACCGGTTGCCTCAGCAACAACTCTAGCATTTTCTCTTTCATTGGCTTCGTTTATCGCATCTACATTACATTCCAATTCACCAATCATGGTATGATATTGACATAGTAAAATATAAAATCAGATATAAAATCAAATATACATGCTCGATGCCTGTTAGAAGTGAAACGGCGAGCCTGATGTCCCATTTGCCTACCTTGCATCTGGTCCATGGTCATTACAGCACGCTTGTGTTTCATTTTCCCTAACATGATCCACCTATTTGAAGGAATGATTCTATCCCAACATAGGGAGGCCACGCATGCTGGTTGGGATAAGAATGAAAAGATCCACCCCAAGTACTCGCAAGGTACTCGATACGGTACATGTCGGCGACAAAATCATCCTCGTAGAAGTTTCTCACTCGGCAAACCGCCATAACATGAGAACAAGGTAGGTGAGCTAATTGGATTCCTTGGCATGTACATGTTACAGTATTGTCAGTTCTAAAAATAACCACGTACTTGAAATCCCTTTTCACAAACTCCATAGTCTCATCTAGTTTACGGCTAGTTGAAACGTACTCACCTAGACATTGAACTTTGAATTTGATGCATGGATCACCGTACGGGACAACGTTCATAGCTGCACCTTTCTCCCTATGTTTTCTTAGTTTTCCCTCCACCCTTGTTGAAAACGTTTAATTTCTTTGTATTAATTATGTGGCTTTAGCACGCCGTTCAACAAATCATGCATTTAACTTGTAGAAGGTGTCATCTACAATTGCTGCCACGGGCAACATCCGGCTCTACTTGAAAACATTATTCAACGACTTGGATCCATTTGTGGTCATAATTCTCCATTGGTAACCTCCATCACGGACTTGAAATATTTTCTCATATGTAGGTGGCTCTTGCAGATCTCTGGAATTATTTTTGCCCACCTTAAGTAAGTAGGCATTTGCTTTGGACAAAGCTACACAAAAAGTAAGCATGCATCTATATTGATGACCAGTCTAATGTATGACACTGCTTGAATACATGGACAGCCTATGCTATGGCCTTGAATTGTTTAGCGTCATCGACATCGAGTATGCTAACATTCTAATATTCATAATTTGTGTCGGGATTTGTACTTGCTATGGCCTGGAGCAATGGTGCAAGCAAGTTGTATGAACCATGCCAACAACCGAACATTATGCAAATTGCAAGTTCATACCCTCTCCATAACCTGTTGTATTTTGGGGTTGCATGTTTGTAAATGAGTCTTGACACTCTTAGCGATCTCCTTAATGCTCATCGATGGGTCTGCCTTAATGCCTGTCTCAATTACGTCGGCAATAAATGATGCCGTGAGTTGTGCATGGTCTGTCCTTGATGATGCAGATTTGCATGTATGAGGTGGTTCACACTTCTTAATCCTCCATGCCTTCCCCTTACCCACATGGGTTGCAAAAAGGCGGAACTCGTAATGCGGTGTGACTTTACAAACCACAACTAACCTTGTTTTGTCACTTTTTTGTACTCTGCACTCCCAGTTGCCTTGAACATGAACCTCATGGATTTTCTTCACTAGTTCATCTTTGTTGGTATAAACTTGCTGTGGGGCAAGCTCCTGATTGTATACAACACGCCTCCCAAAGAAACCAATGTCTGCTTCTTCAAAAGAACTGGTATAGTTGAATGTGGCGACTGGATGCCTATCTGTCTGACCTCTAATCCTCATCTGATAAGTGATCAGAATCCCAATCTCCTTCCCAATCATCACCCGTGTGCATTTCCTTTTCTGGTATGGCATCAATCCCTTCACCATCAATGTCAGTATCATTCCTAGTAACACCGGGTAACAGTCTAGGTATTAACTCTGGTACAGATAGAAATCTAGCTTGAATTACGGGTTCAAGAAGAGGTGGCGGTGGTGGTAACTCGGTGGCATAATCATCCATGGTACAATCAGTGGTATAAGCAGGTACATAATTGTCATAAAAGGGTGGTACATACTGTTCATACGGTGGTACAGACCAGAGTTGTGGTACCCCGAATTGTCATAACCCGAGTGGTGGTATCCCAGGTTGTCATAACCTGTATTTTCCCTAAAAAGTCCAATCCCGAATTGACGTGGAACTCTCCTGGAATATAAGTCCATTACCGGGATATTTCTCGACTCAAATTGATTGTAAACACTCCTCCATAATCCCTCATCTGTTATTGGATACTTGACAAAGTAAGGTCTATTACCCTCCTGAATGTGTCAATCCGAGTTACTAAGTCTAAGTCATACTAGTTGGGATTTACACCAGTCTTTTCGTATACTATTTGCTTAAGTTCCAGAAATGTGGTATTTTCATTAACCTCGAAGCCATATGCTGCATCTTTCGTGTACTGTGCTCCCTCCACACCCCAGATAATCTTTCTTTTGAGAACTACATTAGCCAATAAATATTTATCAATTATATATAAATTTTTAAAAATTAATTAAAAAAGTTACAAATTTATTAATTAAAAATTAAATAATTAAAAAAATAAAATAAATATAACTAAATAAAAAATACCTGAAATCGCCAAAAAATCGTCTTTGTGTTTTTCCTCTTCTTCCTCTTTCTTTTTTAGCTAAAATGAATTGTGAGTGGGCATGAGAGAGAAAACTGACTTTTATAGAGGTTTTTATAGCATACCGCTCAATCATGGGGCGGTTCGGTTTAGGCAGAAGACCACCCAATCATGGGGCAGTTTGGTACAGGTAGCAGACCTAGGGTGGTCAGGATATTTTAAAAAAAAAATTCAATATGAGGAGCAGATTTGTTATTTTTTTTTAGAGTATTAGTAAAAATTTCGGATAGAAATTCAAGTAGAACAGGATAAATATTTAAACAACAAAAAGGAGAATAGAAAGCGAAGCATTTAATTGGGCCGGGCTAGACTCCAAATTGAAACTCTACGAAGGTCAGATAAATAACCGACAGGAGGGAAAACTATACTAAATATCCATATTTCTCTACTTGTCTTCTGGATACATCCCTCAACCATTTTTTACCCAACTTCAATTTTTTATATTGCTAAATTTTTTATCGTTTTGCTTTTAGCAAATGCAATTATTTATCCTTCTGCCTTATCCATTTTAATACATATTTCTTCAATTTCTTCAATTTCTTTCCGTTTTTTTTAGCAAAATCCTGAAATTTCCATCATTTTCTTACATTTTCAAGATATTTTTTGTGAATGCACGAGTAATGTGCAAGGGATTCACTTACTATATGAATTTATGCACAAATATATTCCTAAATTAGTATAAGCACATGTTTAAATAGTGCCAACACTTTCTTCTAAGTATAAAATTATTAACGCACTCTAAATTAAACTATGCAGAGCCAAGGGGCTCACACACTCTACTGTGTGGAACCCCTTGGCTCTTTGCACAACTTTAGAATGCGTAGATGACTTTTTTTTTTTGGAAAATGATTAATTCCAAGACATGATATAGAATGACAAAAATACAATTAGAATTTTTTTTCCAAATATTAGTACTTAATTTTAGAATGTTAGTTATTATCAAATTAAATTTTCTGATTAATAACATATTGTTTCTGTTTGAAATAAAAAAAAATTCGAAGATCATAAACTTAAACTCAAATTTGGAGACACTAAACGACATTTTTTTTTTTGCAATTTTGATTTTCTTTTGCTTTCTAGGGCTATGCCCTGGACACCACGCCCTCCGTCTCATTGTGAGCTTTTTGAATTGGGGTCATATGCTCAAATTAGAGCTTCTGACTAGTTATGACCGTTTAAAAGTTAGAAACAATATGCATTGGTGTATTATTATAAAAACATCTATGATGCGCGGATATTTTATACCCTAGTTAATTCCAGCAGCGGTGCATCAATATTTCATTGCAATATATGAATGTAACACTGATGTTTTATAGCATGTACCGACTCTGCTCTAGCATTAAACATTTTAAAAAAAAAAATTAAGGAATCATCTACGCACCATAAAGCTACGCAAAGCCAAGGGGCTCCACCCAGCCATAGGCGGTGGAGAGAATATGCTCTTCAGGATGTGTGGATGGTAAGTTTGAATTTTTTTCAGAAATCAACGATAGGTTGAAATTTTGATTTATTAAGATGGTAATTAAAAAAAATTCGACATGAGAAACGACTTGTTTTTTTTGCTGCTTTTTTGGGAAGAGAATCACAATTTAATACTTCAAATAATAACAGGTTAAAGGACAAATCTAAGGAATGGAGGTAGGAGAACTGTTAATTAGACGCTTTCAATTTCCCCCAGAATTATACTTTTGTTTGCAACCAGGATTGTGCCAAATTAATTGGCAACCAAATTTGGGTCCCTCGTAAGGTCGTGTACTCTATTCTTACATTTCACATTTCACCCTCAAAAAATAAATTATTAATTGACATGTCCCTTTCAAACATGAGGTCGCTTGTGTTGATCATATCAAAGTGTTTTCATACTCGGTTGCGCTTTCATTTTCTATAAAGAGAATCTGCTGAAATAAAATTTAAAGTTTAAAATTTGAATATGTAGTGCTGAACATAAGCAAACTTAAGCAAGAATCAGGAAACAAAGATTCACCGACAGACCTACCTATCATTTTATAATTTAATTAACATAAACGAAGGTTCATTGCTCTTCAGGTATATAAATAAAACTAGCATATGTCATTCATATTATTCTACTTCCAAGTTACAACCTCATGATTGGCTTGCTTTGAACACAAATAAAAAATATACGTAATCGTGATAAGTACACCTAAACTTATAAATCAGCACTTTGAATGAGTCTAATAAAAAGCCTATGTTGATCTTTAATATAGCACAGTATTATTGTAAAGATTTGCCTGATATTATTTGATCAGGTGTGGGGTAAGAGGTACATGGATGAGCACCAAGATTAGGCACAAAGGGACCTAACATGATGAGCATTGCATGTATCTGTATTTATTATGGGATGGCATGGTTCATGCATGGGCACATGCTACTAAATCATGTCCATAATTTGAAGTCATGTTCTCTTTTATCTCCATTACTACACACATGGGCAAAAAGTTAGAGAATCGAGAGCGTCTAAAAAAGTATCAGATCAAATTTGATATGATGTCAGATTAGAATTGTCCGATCAATATCAAAATTCGTGCAGATTAAATGTGCGCAAATTTTGATGCAGATTGAATAACTCTGATCGGACATCAAATCTAATTTGATCTTATGCTTATCAGACCGCCCCCCACCCCACCTCCAAAGTTAGAGCTACAAATCATTTTTTTTAGCACAAGAGGAGGGTTAAAGTTTAAAAATTATTTTTAATTTAGTTACTAAATTTTAAATATGCGACCTCTCGTTATTTTAGTAAATTGTATTAAAGATTTACATAGACTTTTGCCATTGTTTTTCATGTACGGTTTTAATATGCAAATGTTTATGACTTTATGAGTATATATAGTACATTGTAGAGACTACGGCAATATATCAATATTTCATTTTTCCACTTAGATGTATATCATTCACAGTATGCAAATGTGTATGATGTTTCTGTATAAAAGGTCTGTAGATTTTATAAATAATACGAGATAAATGTCGTACTTTTTGATAAATTTAAAATTAATTCAAAAATATGGTACCTTTTCTTTGCACGCCGCACATCATACGACATACAATTGTACAAATTATTACATGCCACAGATAATCCCGAGCCCTAAACGCGGTAAAATTCAAGCGACCGCTTCCTCTTTTTTTTTTTTTTTCCTTTTTTAACTACCAGGCTAAACGAAACTTGTTCCACGTGGCCTTTTACCAAGCACACTCCAAGATATTTCCGAAAATTGTAAAGTTACCATTCTCTCAAAAAAAAAAAAAAAATCAAACAATTACGAAATCTGAATATTTCAGAATCTACCATGGCCGCAGAACACCGGTGCGGTCTGACCGCACATGCATTCTGCGGCCCCAGCCAAGAGTCCACAGAATGGTTCTGCGGCCCAATTTTTTTTTTTTTTTGCATAAAAATTCTAATTCTTTGACCCTTTAGTTCTGCGGCCCAATTATTTGAATGTATTTGAAAGATTTGACCCTTTGACCCTTTGGATTCTGTGCCCCTCTTCTCTTTTTTATTAATAATTTTTTTGTTTAAAAAAAAAGGTCCGCAGAATGTCTGTGCGAACCCCTGGCTGGGTCTGCAGAATGCCTGTGCGGTCCCGCGTATTTGGGGCCGCACCGGTGTTCTGCGGCCATAGTTGATCTAAAAATACTCAGATTTCATAGTTTTTTTGTTTATTTTTTTTTGAGAGAATGGTAACTTTAAAAATTTCGGAAGATATTTGTTTATATATTAATTTTCAACAATCCACAACAAATGTATTGAATTTTTTCCTTTTATTTTTAAAAACACGCGTGGCACTTCCTATTCTGACTTTTGATGTAACGTAATTTTTAATTAATTCTTTTTATAAAAGAAATAACTTTCTAACTATTTTTATTTGCTCTTTTTTTTAATATAGTATTAATTGCTGACGTGACCACTAAAAAAAATTAAATATTAGTTATACGACCATAATAAATATTAGTTGTACTATTGTAGAAATTAGACTGGGTTTTTTTGATCTGCTGCTTTCTTGCTGAAATTTGTGTTGGTTCATGTTTAGGGTTTTCGACTTATGAGAAAGAGTTTGCGACTCTGCGACGGAGGCCGGCGCTTTGACAATGTCTGGTGAAGTCCAGTGCATACAGGAACAAGTCAGAGTCATAATGGTATTGGTATCTGGTACACAAGGGTAGTTGGTGTTTTGAAATTAAAATTAACTTAATTTTTATTTATTGTTTGATAATTGTTTTTAATCTTTTTAATTTTACTGATGTAGATGCTCTAACTTGTTAAATGTTTTGTAATTGTTAAAAGAAGTCACAAAAGTTGGATAACGGGTAATCGTAATTTATAGTTTGAGACTGCTGATCTCTGATTTATATTTGGACATTTCAATTTTAATAATCACATATCAGTACACCTTAACTTCTGAATTTTTTTAATAGTATTTTAGAACTTACAATAATTAAGTTCAATTAACACTGAATTCATTATGAAAAAAAAAAAAACTAAAAGTCTCGTTAAGCTGTTATTAATTTTTCTTATTTTTATATAATTTATGTTATGATTAGTAATTGATGGTTTTGACCGGTATCATCGTTAGGTGCCACGTCAATGGCACTTTTTCAAAAGTTTGCCACATCATCATTATCATTAACAAGCCATTGCAAGTGACACATCATTGCATCTGCATCTCACCAATTGAAAAGCGCCACATCAGTATATAATTAAGTTCAAATAAAATAAATAGTTTATTGAATAAGGTTCAATAATTCAAAGAGCCGATTGAAAATTAAATTCCAATATTTAATTATTGAACTATATGTAACAATTGAAGGAACAAGAATATTTAAAGAAATAGATATTCAGAATAATCATTAATTATACAAAACATAATCACTTTAATTTCGTTTCGCATCGATAATAATCGCTTCAAATTTTCAAGAATATACAAGAACATTCGTCCATATATACCTCCGAAAATGCATCGGAATGGTTATGAGAATGTGCAAGGAGCCAAGGATGGTTATAATATTCTTTTTTAAAAATAGATTTTTCAGAATAATCATTTATTTAACTCAAAATAATCACTTCTCCTTCTGTATTGATAATAATCCCTTCAAATTTTCAAGATAATTAATCATTTTCAAGATAAATAATCATACTGGCATTGGTAAATCCAACACTGTTGATTTTGCAACAACGTCCCACTCTTAACTTATTTCGTTTGGATCGGACTCTGCTGCTCTTCCGAGAGAAGAGCAGGGTCCTGCTCTTCTGATCTCAACCAATCAAAATCGTTGAGATCTGTGCATGAAAAAGTTCTTTTATCGGAATACGTGAATGAAAATTTTTGAATGGTTGAGATCGGAAGAGCAAAATCCTGCTTTTCTCTCGGAAGAGCAGCAGAGTCCGATCCATTTCGTTTATCTCAAGTTTGCAATGCACGCATTATGCATGCTTTCATTACCCAGTTTCTATAGTTGACAAGTGTAGCTCGATCTGTATCTCCACTGGTTTAGTCTACTTATTCGCCTGATTTATTCACGTGCAATTTACAATCCTATCAGTATAATGTCCCACCACTAACAGAAATCCATAATTTCAGAACAATTTGTGGATGTCAATTTAAAAAAAAAAAAATTCCCAGTCGTGTTGCGGCCTTCAAAGATTTTTTTTTTTAAGTGACTTTGGCTTCACAAGTGAGTCTGGCATTTTTCTCAAAAGGAGGCTGGGGCCTGCCAAATTTTTATTTATAGAAATAAAAAAAATTCAATCTGTCACAAAGAAAGATAGATTTTTTTTTTTTATAATTCGATGGAACCGATCCAATAGTTTGGTCCAGTGTTGTAAAAAACGGCCGTTTAGTCCGACTAATCAACTGATTAGTCGTTGATGGTGACCAAACCATTACAAATCGTCCATTTTCATTTATATGACCAATTCAACTCAAAAAAAAAATTATGACTGATTAGTTAGTCATTTTTGTTATTCCTTTTTTCTGCATTTATTCGTTATTTGTACTATACGTCTTGTTTTATTTGAGCTTTTCTAAATGATAATTTCATAAAATTTTATTAATTAACAATAAAACTAAGTTAAAATAAATTAATTTGATGAGTTAAATTAATCATTTTAATAATTACAAATATATGCACATAATTTAAATAAAAATACAAAATTATCCGCAAAATTTTGATTAATCGGCCGCATACAGATTAATCGCTTAACGGTACTCTGTCCATCCGACAAGCGTATACTGTGGTTTACAACACTGGTTTGGTCTCAATTTCCACGCCAATGACAACGCACAATATTCGGTTTCACTAACTAACTCAAATGTAAATTAATTTATATATTAAATTCACAAATAGAATCGAATTAATAGTTTGGTTCTAATACTTTTTGGATCTTTATTCCGATAACATCTGAGATTGAATTATTGATTCGGTTTCAGTAGATACTCTAATGATCTCAATGAGACACATTTGATTTTTTAATTTCTAAAAATAATTTTTTTGTGGGCCTGGGGTCGCACTGATTTGCTGGTTTCTCCGTTTCGTGTTTGCTTCCTTTTTGCCTTTAATTTTTTGTTTGGATGGATTTCTTCCGAAATAGGATTTCATAATTTTATAAGATGTTGCGTGTTAATTCTTAATTTTTTTAATTTATCTTGTGGGTGTATTTGGAGTTTCTTGTTGCTTAAATTATGCGTTAGTTGCTCCTCCGTGTCAGGCGAGTCCGGATCCCCTAAAGTAACCCAATTTTTGAGTTTAGACGTGTACGGTGCCTATTCGGTGGTAGCGCAGGGCCCAGTATTATTTGTGGGGTCCAGGTTCTTTAAGATTCGTGTTAGAGCACCTTGGACGGTTTGGATCAAAACTCAAAAATTGGGTTACTGCACTGGATCTGAATTCGTGTCAGCGCACCGTCCGCTCGAAGGTTTTTTTATGGGGGAATTTCATATATCCCCTCAAAAACTTCAATATTACATATTTCCCCCTCAAAAGTTCATAATATCATATTTACCCTTCAAAATTATGAAAACTCACATATTTACCCAATTCATCAACTTTATCATTAATTCTAATTTCATTACCCTTGTAAATTCATAATTCTCATTTTACCCTCATAAAAATTAAAAGGACTTGATGCAAACTTCTACTAACTACTAGTATCTCTCTCATTTCACCCTTATAAGATTTCACAAAACTATAACATGATATATGAATAAAACATTGATTTTCTTAAGCTAAACTATAAGCTAATGTACATTGACGTGAACACAAATTCCAAAAAGAAGATCCAAAAATCTGGAATTGAGAACCGAGATGGCCTTGCTTTGAAGAAATGCCCAGTTCAACCCCCCTCCCCAGTGCTATCTCTATTTATTTTTTATTGAAAGCTATCTCTATTTATGTACCAGTAAAAACTTCTGTACCAGTAACTGCATCAGCGGTACCAGTGTTGTTGCCTCTCTTCAGCGGTACCAGTTTTGGTTTGTCGGTTAATCAGGGGGACGTGTCAGATTTAAACATTGGATATCGCTTGAGGTTCAGGTGTTCAGTTGCTTAGTTTAATTTTAATTCCTTTCGAGTTGCTGGACTTCATAGCAGCTTGTGGTGGGTAATTACTAATTAATTTCAAAATCTAGTACAAATCTTTGTATACCACCTCCATTTCATGTTCTTCAATATCATAGTAGAAATCTTTGGTTGCTCAGATCAGACCTAGTGACGTGTCAGATTTGAACATTGGATATCGCTGGGCAAGCAAAGAATTTGGTGCTTGTTTTTTTTTTTCTTTTTCTTTTTTTCCTTGGTATTCAGTGGCAAGCAAGAGCTTGGTACTTTGCTTTGTATTCTTGCTCTATGTCTCTCTGGGCAAGCGAAAACTATCTATTTCTAAAACATACTTCTGCTGAGAGCAAGAAATTAACAGAAAATCTATATTTTAGAACTTATTTGATAGCGAGCCATTCAACCATAATCTTCCATCTAGGTCTCGGGGGGAGGCGAGTCAGCCATATCAGAGAGGGGCGAAAATAAAGACGAAAGTGTTTGGAGTTTGGCGCACAGTGAAAGCAATCAAGTGGAAGTGGAGAAAAAGGAGGGTATAATGGTCCATGGTTTATTAACCAGTATTGTGTTTAGAGTTCTACAGTCTTAAATATTATTATTTTAATATTTTTGGATATATCTGACATATTTAAGAATTATATTGGGTAAGAGGAGGGTTCAAATGCCTCTATTTTTTGTGCCTCTACCATGCCTACATTTTTTAAAACTTTAATAACTCAAATTTTAAAACTTAAAAGTCAAAATAAAACCGTTGGATATGATCATCATTGTATCTATGTGCTCATAAAAAATTATCACATTTCGATTTTGTTTTTATGTGAATCAATAAGTTGAAAATCAACGTCTAGAAATTATCCACATTAGTACGTTTTTTACAAGCTCTTGATGACAACTAAAACAAAATTGAAATGTCATAATTTTTTACATGTGTATAGATAAAATGATGTAGATCATATCCAACGGTTTTATTTTGACTTTTAAGTTTTAAATTTTGAGTTATTAAAGTTTTTTAAAATGAAGGCATGGTGGAAGCACGAAAAATGGAGGCATTTGAACCCTCTTCATTGGGTAAATATGTGAGTTTTTATAATTTTTAAGGGTAAATATGATATTATGAACTTTTGAGGGGGAAATATGTAATATTGAAGTTTTTGAGGGGATACATGAAATTCCCCCTTTTTTTATTGTGCAAATGATGAAACCGTTTTAATACATTTTTCTTTATTATCCGCTTTAGAAAATTTCAATCTCAATAATATTAGCAAATGTGTCCTTTGTAGGGAACTCGACGAAATTCGTCCATCAGTTCACCGACTCATATTGTATTTTATAAGACAAATATAAATGACGATTTTTTATTATTACATTATCAGAAAAAAGTACGGTTTCAACGAAATTTTCATTTAATTTGAATATCATTTGATTATGCATTAAGAATAGTTAATTTCAAAATACTGAAATTTCAAATCACGAAACATATATGGAATTTCATCGTTGTCATAGACATGATTTCTAGAACATATAGATCAATGAATATAATGTTGGATTTCTAATTTAAGTTTTATCTTTTAAGATTGTCAAAATGTCAAAATAAACAATTATCAATTTACATAAATCAGCACCTATGAAAATGCATTGAAATGATTATGAAAAATGCATGAATGTTAGATGTACTGTATTACCAAAAATAATTGAGGAATTTTTTTTATTTTTCTTCTTAAATAGCTTGATGTTAAATTACTAATGCTGATTTTTTTTATTAATAATATTTAGTGTAATTAAGTAAAATAATTGATTGGATCCCTTTATATGTTGCTATATATAATGTTGTTAGTTGTTAGTTTGTTACTATCAAAACTCCAATTAGAGTGTTGGATCACATTGCAACATCAATAATATGCACATCAATGTATAAGGACATCAATTAAAGATGAGAACCACACTGTTCCTCCTCAGAAAAAAAAATGGAATCTACATGAAATGGTGGTGTGGGATATTTAAATGAGCGAGCCTATATATAGTACTGTGCATAACGCATAATAGTCCGTACTATGAATTAATATATTAATTTTCAAAATTTAAACAATCAATTTCAACAGTTCAACGTGATCTTCATATAAAAATGTATTTGTTGATCTAATTTTAGATTTTTAGAATTTTGTTACTATTTGTTTAGATAGGTAGAAAATCACTTGATCTAAAAATTCTAGACCATTCAAAAGTAGTGATTTTCTACCTATCTAAATAATAGTAAAAAAAATGTAAAAAATGTAAAATTTACTCTGCAAGTACATATTCTTATAGAGATCACATTGAACGGTTCATATTGATTATTTGAACTTTTAAAATAAAAATATTGATTCGTAGTATGGACCAATCTGTACTATGCATAGTACCATAGCCTCATTTATCCAATTCTAAATCTTTAAATTGCTTCTATTGTTTGGATCTTATTATAATTTTATTATTTTCGATCCAACAAACCAAATCACTCTAATATGAGTTTAAAAGAATAGTAATTGCGATTGATTTGTGTTTACTATTCAAATCGGATACCAGTCCCAATCTCCTCAATTCATAGAATTGACGATCAATCCGACGGCGAATTAATTGAAGGCGCTCAAAGAAACCTGTATGAGAGATCAAACCATTATCTAAAATATATATAATTTGAAATTTATGAATAATTTTTTTAAATTCAAATATTTTTTTTATAATATTAAATAATAGAGTAACTTGACCTCCAACTTTTACTTAAAAAAAATTAATAAATAAATACTTTTTTTATAATATTAAATACATTGGGATCAAAACATCATTCCACAGCAACATTCATATTAATTACCTCCCATTAAAAAAAATCTCCATAAAAATAAAAATGATTATCAACATAGCCAATATATCGAATTCAGTCATGCATGTACTTGACCTGATATAATGAAATCCACACCGTTTATTTTTAGTATGGCACGAATCTTAAAGACTCTCATGAATCTAAGACATGTTTAAGAATACGCTTGACTGGAATTAACTCAGGTACCTACGGATACTCTTCCCAATGTATCGCCGTGCTATGTAGAATAAACATTCAAGTTGTTGATTTATTTATGAATTTGTTGAATATATAACTAATAAGTGAGCTGAACCAACCTACCTAATGTTGCAGCATGCATGTAAAATATAAGAGATGTCGGTTAGATCCATGCTGTACAAAGAATCGCCAGCTGGATTAAACATCGGATCGAGCACACGTGAAGCCAGATTTGCATTTGCATTGAGAGACATCAGACATCTCCGCTTCTTCAGTTTCTTGTCTGTCTCTCATCAGTCATCACCCATTAGATATTCATATTAGTATGTAGTACCAACCACAGTCTTACTTGCTGTGTATACATACGTGCGTGTATATATATAAGATTCTCCTTTCCTTTCAATAGATTTCAAAGGTGCATCAATGTTGTAACTTATTTGGAGGTGCTATCGAGTTGTTGGTAGGATCCGAATACTATTATATTTAATTTTTTTTATAAAAAGTATTCGAGTTTGATTTTTTATCTGTAAATTTTTTTCATTTCAAATCAAATTAGGTTTAGTTTCACCATCTTTCTATCCAGAGATGAGAGGGACAGCGTCTGAGATGAGCCCACGTGGCCATGTGCATTTTGCCTTTAGATCCTTCTTTTCCTGCCCCCATCTCTTTTCTTCTGCAAAGAGACAATTTTGTCTTTGGCCCCTACCACTTCCTAAAGGAACGGAGATAGATGCTGTACCTTTTTGGCTACCCAACAACTTCTGGATTAATCACACAACTTTTGTGTCATAACTCATAAATCATAAAATAATATTTAATTGTATATTTTTATTTTCGTGGAAAAAACAACAGCCTGTCGTTTAAGAGGATCATGATCAAATAGACAAATAATTCAAATTAAATATTCGGTTTGATAAACTTAAATGTTAATTCATATTATCTCGTTTCTATTGGAATAACTACATAGGTTATTAAATATTTATTTTTTAGTAACTCTTGCAACTTTCTATTTCAACGAGGGCGGGCAAAAAAAGCTCGTAGTTTGTTCGAAAACCGGATTGAAAAAAAAAATTTGTCATTAACGAGTTCAAGTTTTATTCAGTTCGACTTAGATTGGCTCAGCTAGTTTCTTAGCTCGTTGATAAACTTAAATGTTAATTTAAATTGTCGTTTTTTATTGGATGACTTTTTAATATATAACTGGGCGGGCTTATGATACTTTGCAATGCACACATAAATATGTACTATGAATTTATAATTTTGTTTTCAAGTTCAGACAATCGATACGAACCATCCAACAGGTTCATCATATGAATTTGTACTTGGAAATCAAATTTTATATTTTTTATAATTTTTTGCTACTTTTAAATAGATAGAAAATTACTTGACCTAAAAATTTTGGACCATCCGAAAGTATTGATATTCATACTAATATAAAGAAATAGTAAAAAATTCTAAAAAATATAAAATTTGATTGTCAAGTAAATGTTCATATGAAGATCATGTTGAGCTGTTCGGATTGACTGTTTAAACCTTAAAAATATAAATATAAATTCATAACATGGACCGATTTAATTAAGTACCATAGCCTCATTCTATATAACTACATAAATTAGTAAATATTTAATTTTGTAGTAACTCTTGTGTCTTGCTGTTCCAATGTTCTAACACCTAACCTTTTCCATTATCGTTTGGATTAATGTCACTTCTCACTTAATGGAGCATTATCTAAAGAAATGTTTTATCTAACAACACGTTAACCCTTATAATAATTTACCATAAAAAAAGTCTATATATGCTTGACACCGTAAAAGGGTAAAATAATGGCCTCTCTTTATCGGTGAAAATGAAAACTAAACATTCCAGCTGTAATATGCTAGTGACACAAATTATAGTACAATTTTTAGATTAATTTAGGATTGTCTGTTTATGGGAATAGTTAATAATAATAATTAATTAATCTCAATTTTTTAAGTGCACCAACCTCGGCCAGCAAACACACGTGGCATGTCCACCGCCCCCCAAACAATATCTGTCTTATAATATTCATTGTTACTATTTCTTTATTTTTTATATAAAATTTTCATGGCATTAGTCCCCACAAAATGTGAATTAAATCTTTGGGGTGTAAGTGAATTGAATTAGTAGGGATTTTTTTTTGAGGTCATTAACTATATTTTCTATAGACGGATTATATATTATTTAATTTATGACTAATTAATTAAGATGAAAATTATACAAATCAAATTTTATTTTTAGTGTAAGTAATTATTAATACTTCTTCAAGGCCTCTAAAATTCGTTCAGTCGTTGGATCAATTGTTAGTTATGATTAAATTTAATTTTATGGCTGGAAATTATTGAACTCGGAAAAAACTTGTGAGAACAAACCAGTCAAGTTCGATCTTCCTGTTTCTCAGAATTTCTTTTCAGATTTTCTAACAACTAAAATAGATAATTAATTTTGATCAATTAAAAAATCAGACCAAACAGAAAATATAAGGAGTTAAATTGAAAAAAATATTTTGGGGGTGCATTTGAAAAATAAGAAGTTCAGACATCCCTCACTGAGAAAATAAACAATTTTCAGACAAGAACTGCTCTAACGAATCCACTGTACAGCTTAATTTTATTTAATTCAGTTTGTCCCCAAATTGGTAATTTGGTATATGCTACATGAAATTTTTTGAGGTCTACCATTTGTCCTCTACGATAAAAATTTAGTAGAATATTTTTGTCGGTGGTAATGCGAATTACAAATTTTGTCATGTTGCGTTCAAATGGGGCACCCAATACTGAAATTAGAATAAAAATAATTTAAATTAATTTAAAGTTAATTTCAAAAATACTTTATTCATACAATTAATGTTGATTACTTTTAGCGTTCAAAATAAAAAAAATCTCACATTATGAGATGGATGAGTGAATAAAATTAATATTAAAACAATTTCATTATAAAAATCATCTTGAAATTTATTATACATTCATGAATTAAGAAATGAAATTACACAGTATAGTGTCACCATACCTGAACTTCGAACAAATCTTACGTATTAACATGTTATTATACAAGTTTAAACAAGATAAAAGTACAGCATCCATAGATAATTATTAATGGCTTTCAGAGAAAAAAAAATGCAAATTTTACTCATCCATCTTTTGATATGAAAATATAATGACCGTTATTTTCACTTGATTTCCTTTTGGTTACACTTATAACCAACTTAAATTAAAACTGGACTGTACCAAATGGTACTTCAATTTGCGATTTGCTGAATCAATAGTTTACAACTACAATACGACCATCCAGATGCTAGAATGATTGAATGAGCACTTTTGAACAATTGAATAAGAACATCTCTTAGACTATTGACTAATTTTCCCTCGTTACTTAACAATGGTTTAAAGTTTTGTTTGAAACCACTTCCAGATTTTCCACACCCCGTTTTTCATCTGCTAGAGACTAGAAACAATAAAATATGAAACCACGCTACAAGCGAGAGAACCTGTTTTGACACCAAGATATCCACTTCCTAAATTTCAAAACCAGGATAACCCAAGCTTATACAGAATTACAATTTTTTTTTTTTTTGCATTCATGTATTCCTTTCCTACCTCGTTCCTTGAAGTACCATGAAAAAAAAAGGCAACCCAAACAAACAGAAAACCAAAAAAAAAAAGCCACTATCTCGCATCTGAAATGTACACTCACTCTTGGTCACATATTTACAACCATCCGATCCGCCCATTTTATCCATCCGCCATAAACGATGCATCTACTCGGTAAATAAACTGCCACGTGGAGCAACAAGTTATTCGCCTTTTTGTTTCCACAACGTTTTGTGCCTTTTTGCACCTAGCCTTTGTACTTTCTTTTACTCAGCCGCCCCCCTTGATCGACCGTTAGCTGACCTTGGCTGCCTTAGCAATTCAATCAACGCTTCCGCCTGTTCAAAACAAATAATACTTTAATCAATTTATCTGTATATAATATTTGTGTATAATATAATTGAGCAAAGGCCGGCAGTTAAACATTGAATATATTAAATTAACTCTTTATTTGGCGAATTAATTAATTCTAGACATGCCGGATGATTATCCAAACCAGGTTGCATTCTCCAACATAACCTCAATAGAATAATACCAATATTTTTTTAAAACTGTTACTGTAAAAGAGTAACATAGCTCTAACACTACACCATAACAATGCTATTGGAGTAAATTATCCAATTTCAGTAAAAATTATAACAGTTGATGAGAACAAATTGGCACAAACCTTGGTTTTCAATTTGGACCTGGCATTAGATGATTGAGAAAGCGCAACTAGAGGCGGGATTGCGCCTTCCCTCGCAACCATGGTCCGGTATGTGGAGCTCTCCTCGCAGATCTGCAAAAGTGCCAGTGTGGCAATCTCTTTCTGACGTGGCATCCCGGCCTCGACCATCTCGACTAGTACTGGGATACCTCCTTCCTGCACAGCCGCATCCCTCCCTTCGGATGTCGTCACAAGGGCATGCAACACATAAGCAGCCTTATCGACCATTCCTGACTCAGAATCTGCCATCAATTCAAGCAGAGGTCGTACCGCACCATGGTGAACTGCTTGCAGTTTGTTTTCCCTTAACCCGTGACAGAGTGAGTATAAGGTCGTAGCCGCATCCTTTTTCCCACGGGGCCCGCCGGTCTCCAACAGGTTTACTAAAAGAGGTATTGCGCCAGCACGGCCTATGGCAGTGGCCAGACCGTCTAATTGTGACAGCCGTAAGAGCGCACATGCTGCGTTTTCACGAGCAGCGGCGGTGGGTCCCGATTTGAGAGCCCTGACCAATGGTCGAATAGCCCCAGCTTCAGCAATTGGCGCCTTATTCTCTTCGCATAGAGAAAGGTTTAGCAGAGCAGTTACTCCGTTTTCTTGCAAAATCGGATCCTGATGGGAGAGGAGGGAGATTAACGGCCGCACAGCGCCGGCACGGGCGATCCGGATCCGGTTCTCAGGGTTGTGTTTGGCGAGGAGACGGAGCTCGGTTGCGGCGCAGCGGAGGGATTCAAGATCATTGGAGGGAGAGGAGAGCTCAGCAACAAGGGAATCGATGAGCTCATCAGAGGAATCGACGGCGGCGCATGAGAGGAGGATGCGGTGGAGAGAGGCGGAAGTGGCTCCGCCGGAGAGAGGTGAGGAGGGGAACTCTCCGGAGCGATCGCTGTTGCAGTCGCTGAAGGTAGTTGAGGAGTCACCGCTATCGCTGTAGCTCCTCGGCATATAACGGTACATAGGAGGTGATTCTGATTCCATGGAAACTATGATCTCGCTCTATAGAAATTTTGTTTCTTTTCCTGGGGATGGGGGTTTTGGTTTAAGTAGAGAGGGAAGGAGAGGAAGGTGGGGAATCGATGCGAAGCGTTTCCGCGGAACCGTGGCAAGAAATAAGAAGGGTGGGGGCCGAGGGAAATGGATTCTCGGTGGTAAAACAATATTTATGATTAGATCTTGACCGTCCGATCGGTATCCGCACTGATACTGAAGGGTACGGACTGGACCGTGTTCTGATCGAATGGTGTGTATCCAAGCAGAAATATTCTGTTACCTCAAAGATAAATTACTCGGGGGCGGGGGAGGGGGAAGGACAAGAAGGGTGCGACACGTGCAGGGGGGGCGAACCGTACGATGCTAAGTGGCGTGCGCACGTGGGACGACCGACGCATCGGGAACAGTTTTGAGTTAAATTATAAACATACAGTTATTCTGTCGGTTCCTCTCCAGTTGTACGGAACAACTGATTGATCAAGCAGATCTCGACCGTTTATTCAAAGAGGGGTTCGCTTACAGCCTTACAGTGATTACCGGAGTTTTACTTTTACCGATATATTAACGTTAGAATTTCATGCTCCATTATATCTGAATAACTGGTCAATATATAAATAATATCAATTTTATTATTTTTATAATTATTGCATTAGCTCTTTGGATTCGAATGTCTTAATTTTTTTATGTATTTATTAAATTTCTATTTTTAAAAGACTTAATAACTTAAATGTAAAATTCAAATGTCAGAATAAAGCTGATAATTATGATCTATAACATTTTCTTATGAATACGTGAAAAATATTATATTTAGATTTTCTGAACGAATGCTGATTTTTTAATTTATTAATTCATATGATAATTAAAAGTGATAAAATTTTATTTGCATATAAAAAATAAATAGATTGAATCTAACAATTTTATTTTGACATTTGAATTTTATAATTTTAGCTATTAAAAAATTTAAAAGTGGTCATAAATACTAAAATCTGAAAAACAATCCTATTTGATGTGCAAATATTTATATATTTTTTTATTATTGTAGAACTATTTCTTAAATCCGTAAAAATTTAAAACAATAATTTTGATATGTTATACGATTATGACATGTAGTACATCACATTAATGGCTTGCATCTACATATTATAAAAATAATAATGGATTGGACCATTGACATCTGAATGCAATGCTATCTTTAGTACGTTAGCAAAATCAATGATTTATCTTAATAAAAAAATTCCAATCATTTTGAATATAAAAATTATAAAAAAAAGTTGGAGGAATGGTGTTAGACATAAATACGGTACATAAACAAAATTTCACATAATTTAAATATTACTCGGTGATGCAGCGAGTATCAGTAATCTTAGGCTATTAAAATTTCAAATTGGTTTAAAAAAAAATTCAAATTACTTAATAATGAAAATTTTGGGTAATGTTGAATTTTTAAATTTAATTTTTCTAGCGATCGTCAAGATTAGGTCATATATATATATTTTTTTTTGATATACTCAGGGGCAGTGGCGGAACCAGGAATGATCGGTAGGGGAGCCTAACAGGCGGTTGATAAATCCTAGAGTGCCCGACAGAGAGGGTGCCAGTTTTTTTTATTAAAGAGGGGGTGCGGAGAGGAAGACAGAGGGGATGCCAGTTTTTTTTTTTTATTAAAGGGCTCTCAGCTCTGTATATGTTTTCTAGGCTAAGGGGAGGCCAGGGCCCGGGCTGGCTCAGGCCTTGGTTCCGCCCCTGCTCAGATCATATTGATAATATGGAACAGCCTTTTATTGTTGAATTGCGAGAAGAAGGAGACTGAAGAGAGATAAATAAGAAACAATTAATAGAAGTACAAAGAAGCAATTGCAGTATGGAACTGAATCTCCTGCTCACTTAGCAAAAATTCCTGCTAATATGGCCATCCGTCCATCATTCATAATTAAAACAGTCATGATTAAAATATGAATTGTGTCTTTTCAAAATTTAAATATTCTTCATATTTCAATCATGACCATCTAGATCATAGATGAAAATGAATCTTTATAAATTAATTAAATTTTTTTAGATTTAAAAGTTTCTTTATTAATTAATTAAATTTATGTTAATCAAGCATTGAAAAGCCAAAACCAGGAGAGAGAAAAAAAAATTCATGACAGGCTTGTAGGCCACTTAAAATTCTGTATGTGACTTTCTAGCAATGTTTCTGGTTGAGAGAATTCAACAACTAATACAAATTAATTTCTAAAAATTTAGTCCTGTTATAAATATATTAAGTTATGGATGTTCATTTAATTGCATCAAAACTTCTCATTAAAGAAGTATGTTTTATCTCCCTCATTTATCAATTGAATTAAATTAGATGGCTTGTTATTTACATTTTCTATCTATAAATAGAGGATTGTAAGTTTGTATTATACACAAGAAAAACATATGAATAAAAGATAGCCATCTTTATACATTCTCAATATCTTGTTTATTATTCTTTTGCTTTATTTTACAACACGTTATCAGCACGAGTTGCTCGGAAGAAGTTGCAAAATTATTCTGTAAGTAATTTATATGATTGATCATTATATCTTTCATTAATTTAAATTTCATTTAAATTTTTGATTATATTTGTTTTAGTTTATAAGAATCATTCCTTGAAGTGAATGATAGAATAATAACCTGAAGTTATTATCAAAAATAAAAGTTTATCAAGAATCCGAAGTTCTTATTACCCGAAGAGAATAAAAGAATAATAACCTGAAGTTATTATTGTTTAGAACCTGAAGTTCTATTTGAAATTTTAATATAAAATTAGTATAATAACCAGCAGTTATTATAAGCCACTGGATGAATAATAACCTGAAGTTATTTCCAATTAAAACCTGAAGTTTTATTAGAAACTTTCATATAAAATCAATATAATAACCAGAAGTTATTATATGTCATTCTATGAAAATATAACCCGAAGTTATTTCAAATTAAATTTTACAATTGCGCAGCCAAGCAATTTAATAACCAGAAGTTATTAAATAAATATTTTATTATAACCTGAAGTTATATAATATTAACCTGAAGTTATTAATACATTTAAATTTATTTATTTATTTATGCAATTTACATATTCTTTTATTTATATTTATTTATCTCCCTTTTCATAACCTGAAGTTATGATATTAATAACCTGAAGTTATATAACCTGAAGTTATGGCATTCATAACATGAAATTATACAACCTGAAATTATGGCATTAATAACCTGAAGTTAATACGTATCTATTTTGTAGTACATATGGCAAATCTTACAAAGCTTGAATTTGCTGCTCTTGAAATTTCGGGCAAAAATTATCTCCCATGGACTCTTGATGCAGAGATCCACCTCACCGCAAAAGAATTGGAAAAAACTATTAAAGAAGCAAATGAGGCCTCCCCGCAGGAGCGCGCTAAAGCTATGATTTTCCTTCGTCACCATCTCCATGAGGATTTGAAAACTGAATATTTAACGGTGAAAGACCCGTTAGAACTCTGGAAGAGTTTAAAGGACAGATATGACCATCAAAAATTTGTTCTCTTACCAAAAGCTCGTTACGATTGGATTCATTTGAGATTACAGGATTTTAAATCCGTTGGTGAGTATAATTCCGCAATGTTTCGGATTACTTCCGAACTTAAACTATGTGGTGAAAAGATAACATAAGAAGACATGTTGGAGAAAACGTTCTCCACGTTTCATGCCTCGAATTTGCTCCTGCAGCAGCAATATCGAGAGCGGAGTTTCAAGAAGTACTCCGAGTTAATATCATGTCTTCTCGTTGCGGAACAAAATAATGAGCTTCTAATGAAGAATCACCAAGCACGACCCACCGGTGCAAGTCCATTCCCTGAAGCGAATGCGACTTCATCTAAGAAAGGACGTGGCCGCGGTCGCAGCAATTTCCGCGGACGTGGTCGTGGATATGGTCGAACCAATGCTTGGCGACGTGATGGTCAATACAACAAAACAAAGGAGAATAATATGGTGAAAAATGAGAAAGTAAAACATCCTGAAGATGTTTGTTACAGATGTGGAATGACAAATCATTGGTCACGTACCTGTCGTACGCCCAAGCACCTAGTGGAGCTTTATCAAGCCTCACTCAAGAAAAGGGGGAAAAATGTGGAAACTAACCTTGCTGAAAATGATCCCGAAAATGAATGCCATATAGATACACACCTTGATGTATCAGATTTCTTCCATAATGTGGATGAAGAAATAGACACTTTTACTAAGGGAGAAAATAAAATGTAGAAGTTATGTTTATGTTTAATAAAAGGTTTAGTTTACATTTTAATTTTTATATAAACAAATCTAATGAATAAAAGTAGTTTATTTTTATTCTATTTTTATTCTTGCATTCTTTTATTTTAAGGAAAATGGCTGACGCAGTGATAAGTAAAGAAGATCCATGTCTGGTAGACAGTGGAACAACTAATACCATATTGAAAGGTAAGAAATACTTTTCACAATTGCATCTTGGTGAGACTAATATCCACACTATATCTGGCACAACTAATTTAATTGAAGGCTCCGGAAGAGCTTGTATTTTGTTACCTGAAGGAACAAAATTAATAATAGATGATGCATTATATTCAAGTAGATCCAGAAGAAATCTACTAAGTTTTAAAGATATTCGAAAGAATGGTTATCATATTGAAACTATGAATGAGAGAAATTGCGAATATCTTCATATCACATCTATTAAAAAAGGCCAGAAAATTATAATGGAAAAGATGCAAGCATTGTCTTCTGGACTATATGGTACTTATATAAGTACAATAGAATCGAATATGGTTACTAACCAGAAGTTAGTTGATCCAAAATTATTTACACTGTGGCATGAAAGATTGGGTCATCCAGGAAGTATAATGATGAGGAGAATAATTGAAAGTGCAAATGGGCATCCCCTAAAGGACCTGAAGATCCTATTATCAAAAGAATTGACATGCGAAGCATGCTCTCTTGGAAAACTAATTACTAGGCCATCTCCAAATAAAATTGGACCTGAAGCTCCTTCATTTTTTAGAAAGAATTCAAGGAGATATATGTGGGCCTTGATATGTCCATATTTCATCTATTATTTCGACCTATTTTCAGACCAGACCTTATGTTTTCGACCACTAAATTGCATAGTTTACATTGAAAATCAATAGAATATGGTACTGCTGCAGTTTTGTGGTTGATTTGCAGGAAATAGGCGAAAACAAGCAAAACAGGCAGAGTTCTGACTTCCCCCACGCGACCTGCGTCAGATCTCACGCGGGTCGCATCAGATCCAGAAATTTCAGCACCGAACTTAAAACAGTCATAACTTTTGACTCGTAACTCCGTTTTGAGCGTATGACCACTTTTTGGAAAGCTAGCGAGAAGATCTACAGTCTCACCAGACTGGTACGGCCAGGCCGTACCACTTTGGTACGGGCCGTACCAGACTTGCCGATTTCAGCTCATCACGCCTGGTACGGCCAGGCCGTACCAACTTGGTACGGGCCGTACATAAAGGCGGCCTGACAGATTCAAATTTTGGGCAGAGGCTATTTAAAGCGGGGAACTCTCCAAATTCCGATCCAATTCATTCCAGATAGATCTGAGAGCTCAGTAGGAGAGAGAAAGAAGGCTAAGGAGCTGAAAGCAAGAAGGAAAGAAGAGGAAGAGGCGAAACTCGACGGATCTAGCTTTCTCCTCCATCTCCCTTCAATCCATGGCTATCTCTCTTCC
The DNA here is from genome assembly GCA_011114355.1 of Carex littledalei. Classification (NCBI taxonomy): domain Eukaryota; kingdom Viridiplantae; phylum Streptophyta; class Magnoliopsida; order Poales; family Cyperaceae; genus Carex; species Carex littledalei. The sequence goes on along the minus strand of CM022101.1, from coordinate 1,629,204 downwards.
TCTTATTGTATTTTTAGACATTGCTATGTGCTGTGAGTAGATCATTTTAGTTTCTAGGGTTAGAGATCGAATCTTGATTTGTTTTGACTTTCTTTGACTTTTACTTTGTATGAACTCTTTAGTTTGATTGATTGTGATTTTCATTGTTATATCTTGCTTTGCTTGCTGTGATTGTTGTATGATGTCCCTTTAGGTTTAGATCGAACCTATCAAGGTCATGTGATCATCTCAATCTCTCATCCAATTCAAGTACATAGGGTAGAATAGTTCGAATTGAAGCCGAAAGGTTGAATTCTCCTCTAATCGACAGATTAGAGGGTGCCTTAGACATCTAATCAATCAGCTAGGGTAGATCTGTACCAACATACGATGGTTGAGGTGTAGAAACCCTAAAAGGCTCTCAATTGCATTCCAACCTAGATCTTGATCCAACAAACGATGGTTGAGGGTTAGGAACCTTAGGTATGGTCTATTGAACCTTTCTAAAGAGTTTAGCACAAGGTACCAGCAAGGAAATGCATTTACTCGAACTGGTAGGTTCTGTTCTGGGAAACCGGTACGGGTCTTACCAGGGTGGTACGGCCTAGCCTTACCAAGTGAGGTGCGGCCTAGCCGTACCTACTTAGTACGGGCCGTACCACTAGAGGCAGATCAGAGATGAAGTCTTAAACCCTGGAAACACCTTTTATCCATAATCAAAACACAATTTACATTTGTTCTAAACATTTTGTTACATCTTCTTCAATTGTCTGAACAGTTTGATTTGATACCTTAGGAAATTAAATACCAAACAAAACCCTTTCAACTTCTAGTTTTCAATCAAGTTTAGATAGAACTTAACCGAGTGATTAGCCGTCTCTGAGGATCGATACCCGATTATACTACACGGCAGAGGTTGTGCACTTGCATCCTTTACTCGTGGAGTGTTAACGAGGTTTAAAAGGTACGCTTTCAAGCGTGCCGAAACTTCGTTGCGCTTTGCGCGCATCAAGTTTTTGGCGCCGTTGCCGGGGACGGTAACCAATTGCCTAGTTAGATTTTACCTTACTTAGTTAATCTAGACTTTATCTTGTATCCTTTATTTTCTTTTATTTTGTTTCTTTTATTTATTTACTTTCTCTTTTTCAGGAACACTATGGCGATTACTATCTGAGGAGCTCGAGACACCATGGATCTCATGTACAACATGACGACAGACCAACATTGGTTTGGCCGCGACAATTTTCAAGCTGGAGGAGGCGGCCGATCCAAAGCTGATCAGATCGCAGCTCTATATGCTAGAGCTGCCGAGCTAGAGGAGGCCATGATCGCAGCTCTTTATGCTAGAGCTGCCGAGCTAGAGGAGGCCATGGAGAGGTATTCAATCAGAATGAGCATGAGAGCAGCCAGAAACCAGCAACCACAACCATGTGCCATATGTGGGGACAGGAGACACTCTTATGAGTATTGCCCACTGGCTGATTGGAGTGAGGAACAGGAGCAGGATGGCTATATCAGCAACAACAATTGCAATTTCTACGACCCTGCACCATTCGATGACTCGAACAATTGCGAATTCCAACCCGATCCACCCGAGCCGTACGTTGATCCCGCTGAGATCGAATTCATACACGAGCAAGGGAAGGTGAACCAGATGCTGTGGGAACAGTTGCAAAACATGTCCACGCAGATGGCCGCTCAAAACAAGCTGTTGGAGCAGTTGAGTCACATCATCACCTCACGCCAATCTCAACCTGAAAAGCTGCCAGCTCAGCCAGAATGCGAAGGACCAGCCCAGCCAACAGACCAGACCGCACTTGACGCGACCCGCATCATTGAGACACGACCCGCATCTCCACCTGAAGAGCATATGGACGCGACCCGCACACCACCCGATGCGACCCGCATGCCGTGTTCTGATGACCTGGAGACCAAAGGAAGCGAGTCGGATTGGTCAACATGCGATGCCATTCCACCTGATGCGACCCGCGTCAAGACCCAGACAGAGCGGCTGACTCCTGAGCTCAAGCCTCTAGCAGCTCACCTCAGGTATGAGCTTCTAGACCTAGATAGATGTCGTCCTGTGATCATAAGTGCAGATCTTGAACCCGATCGGACGGCTACACTCTTGGAGAAATTGGAAGCGCACAAAAGCGCGATCGGGCGCTCGATCAAGAACTTGATGGGAATCTTGCGGATTTTTCTGATGCAAGAGTGTGATCGCACGGTTCGTGTTCCTCAGAAGTGGGTGCTCCCACCAGTGCCACCTGATCCACCTCCCACCGATGACTGAGCGGGTATGTTTTCTCTTTCCCTTTTGCTTCTATATCTCTTTATCTTTCAGTCTTGAAGCATTGAGGACAATGCTCAGGCTAAGCTTGGGGGGGAAGACGACTTTTGTATCTTAGGATTTACTTTTGTGTTTTAGGATTTATTTTGATTGCACTTAGGTCATTTTTACTTTTCTCTTGCATTGTTAGGTGAAAAATTTGCTTGATTGTTTCGATTTGGGACCTGTTTGAAATTTTCATGTGATTGGGATGACTTTGGGAAGTTAGAACTAACCTCATAATTGACCAAATAGAACTGATTAGGAATAAATGGTTTGAGACTTGTGAATGGAGACTTGAATGTTGAAATAGAATTTAGAAACTGAATTGTGCCTTTAAATTTTGGAAATAGGGATTTCAAATAAAGAAAGGTTGGGATATCCGTCGGTGTGAATGAACGCTAGTGGATGTGTGTATTCATGGTATGTGCAAATAAAAAAAATAATAGAGAGAAAACAAGAAAAAAAAAAAAAAAAAAAAAGAGAGATGAAAAGATGGAGAAAATAAGAGTACTGGCAATAAGCCTTGAATGGGCGCCTTTGAGCTCGTCTCCCAAATTAGAAATGAAAAAAATAAAATTTTTGCACATATCAACACACGAAGTTCGCAACTTTCTGACCTAAGCTTGATTCAAGCTTGGGGGGGCCAAAAGGGTAAATCTCCTACAAACGAGGGCACAGTTTAGTGAAAGAATGATAAATCGACAAATTCGAGTAATCAGCTTTGCAAGTTTTGAAACATTTAGAGTTTGAGGTTTTGTTAATCAATTTGTGAGGTGAATCAAAATTTACCAAGGTGAGTCCAAATCATAGCAAAACGATTCTTGAGTTTCTTAATTGAGTCAATCGAGTAAATTTTCACATTTAGGCATTTAGCTTGCATTTAGAATCCAAACCCGTTTGAAAGTACAAATTTGCTTGAGGACAAGCAAAGGGTAAGCTTGGGGGAATTTGATATGTCCATATTTCATCTATTATTTCGACCTATTTTCAGACCAGACCTTATGTTTTCGACCACTAAATTGCATAGTTTACATTGAAAATCAATAGAATATGGTACTGCTGCAGTTTTGTGGTTGATTTGCAGGAAATAGGCGAAAACAAGCAAAACAGGCAGAGTTCTGACTTCCCCCACGCGACCTGCGTCAGATCTCACGCGGGTCGCATCAGATCCAGAAATTTCAGCACTGAACTTAAAACAGTCATAACTTTTGACTCGTAACTCCGTTTTGAGCGTATGACCACTTTTTGGAAAGCTAGCGAGAAGATCTACAGTCTCACCAGACTGGTACGGCCAGGCCGTACCACTTTGGTACGGGCCGTACCAGACTTGCCGATTTCAGCTCATCACGCCTGGTACGGCCAGGCCGTACCAACTTGGTACGGGCCGTACATAAAGGCGGCCTGACAGATTCAAATTTTGGGCAGAGGCTATTTAAAGCGGGGAACTCTCCAAATTCCGATCCAATTCATTCCAGATAGATCTGAGAGCTCAGTAGGAGAGAGAAAGAAGGCTAAGGAGCTGAAAGCAAGAAGGAAAGAAGAGGAAGAGGCGAAACTCGACGGATCTAGCTTCCTCCTCCATCTCCCTTCAATCCATGGCTATCTCTCTTCCTCTTATTGTATTTTTAGACATTGCTATGTGCTGTGAGTAGATCATTTTAGTTTCTAGGGTTAGAGATCGAATCTTGATTTGTTTTGACTTTCTTTGACTTTTACTTTGTATGAACACTTTAGTTTGATTGATTGTGATTTTCATTGTTATATCTTGCTTTGCTTGCTGTGATTGTTGTATGATGTCCCTTTAGGTTTAGATCGAACCTATCAAGGTCATGTGATCATCTCAATCTCTCATCCAATTCAAGTACATAGGGTAGAATAGTTCGAATTGAAGCCGAAAGGTTGAATTCTCCTCTAATCGACAGATTAGAGGGTGCCTTAGACATCTAATCAATCAGCTAGGGTAGATCTGTACCAACATACGATGGTTGAGGTGTAGAAACCCTAAAAGGCTCTCAATTGCATTCCAACCTAGATCTTGATCCAACAAACGATGGTTGAGGGTTAGGAACCTTAGGTATGGTCTATTGAACCTTTCTAAAGAGTTTAGCACAAGGTACCAGCAAGGAAATGCATTTACTCGAACTGGTAGGTTCTGTTCTGGGAAACCGGTACGGGTCTTACCAGGGTGGTACGGCCTAGCCTTACCAAGTGAGGTGCGGCCTAGCCGTACCTACTTAGTACGGGCCGTACCACTAGAGGCAGATCAGAGATGAAGTCTTAAACCCTGGAAACACCTTTTATCCATAATCAAAACACAATTTACATTTGTTCTAAACATTTTGTTACATCTTCTTCAATTGTCTGAACAGTTTGATTTGATACCTTAGGAAATTAAATACCAAACAAAACCCTTTCAACTTCTAGTTTTCAATCAAGTTTAGATAGAACTTAACCGAGTGATTAGCCGTCTCTGAGGATCGATACCCGATTATACTACACGGCAGAGGTTGTGCACTTGCATCCTTTACTCGTGGAGTGTTAACGAGGTTTAAAAGGTACGCTTTCAAGCGTGCCGAAACTTGCGTTGCACTTTGCTGCGAACAGGCCTATTACACCTTCATGTGGACCATTTAGATATTTTATGGTGTTAATTGATGCATCAACACGCTGGTCACATGTGAGTTTGTTAGCAACAAGAAATGTTGCGTTTGCTAGACTATTAGCACAAATTATCCAATTGAGAGCTAATTTTCCGGATTATCAAATTAAAAGAATCCGGCTTGATAATGCAGGAGAGTTTACTTCTCAAACTTTTAATGATTATTGCATGTCTTGGAATTACGGTAGAACATCCAGTGGCCCATGTTCATACACAAAACGGTCTAGCAGAATCGTTGATTAAAAGGTTGCAATTAATTGCTAGACCTTTACTTATGAAATCTAGTTTACCGTCTTCTGCATGGGGACATGCCATATTACATGCTGCTGCACTAATTAGGTTAAGGCCAACTGCAGATCATAAGTATTCCCCGTTACAATTGGTCTCCGGAAGAGAACCAAATTTGTCCCATCTAAAGGTATTTGGTTGTGCAGTATATGTTCCAATTTCTCCTCCACAACGTACAAAAATGGGACCTCAAAGAAGGTTGGGAATTTATATTGGTTTTAACTCTCCTTCTATTATTAAATATTTAGAACCATTAACAGGAGATGTTTTTATAGCAAGATTTGCTGATTGTCATTTTAATGAATCAATATTCTCAAACTTAGGGGAAGAAAAACCAAAGCTGGATAAACAAGTAACTTGGAATTCATCGTTATCTTATCTTGACCCCCGAAGTGGTCAATGTGAACTTGAAGTTCAAAAGATTATAAATTTGCAAAGAATTGCAAATGAATTGCCTGATGCATTTACAGATACAAATAGAGTTACTAAATCGCATATTCCAGCTATAAACGCACCTGCTCGAATTGACATTACAAAAATATCTAATGAATCTAATGTGCGTAGAAAACGTGGAAGACCACTTGGTTCTAAGGATGTAAATCCACGTAAAAGGAAAGAGCAGAATAAAACAGTTGGTCCAACCCCAGAAGAGGTTGATGGTAAAACTCCTGAAGAAGTCAATAAAATCCCAGAAGATATTGGTAGTAGAACTCTTGAAGAAGTAAATAAAATTTCAGAAGAGATTAATGGTAAAACTCCTGAAGAAGTTGATAAAACCCTAGAAGAGGTTGATCAAGTTCCAGAAGAAACATATATTAATGAAATCTTTGCATTCGCTATAGCAAACGATGTTATAAACGAAGAAGACAATGTGCCAAAAACTCCTGGAAGAGTGTAGATATAGAAATTATTGGCCTAAATGGAAAGATGCCGTACAAGCTGAATTAAGTTCATTAGAAAAACGGCAAGTATTTGGACCTGTAGTCCAAACGCCCGAAGATGTTAACCCTGTAGGTTACAAATGGGTATTTGTTATAAAAAGAAATGAGAAAAATGAGATTGTGAGATATAAAGCAAGGCTAGTGGCGCAAGGTTTTACACAAATACCTAGAGTCGATTATGAAGAGACGTATTCACCTGTAGTGGATGCGATAACTCGCAGGTTTCTAATAAGTCTCACAGTCACAGAAAATCTAAAAATGCAACTTATGGATGTCGTAACATCATATTTATATGGTTCACTTGACACTGACATATACATGAAAATCCCCGAAGGATTGAAAATGCCTGAAGCATATAAGTCAAAACCTAGAGATATGTACTCTATAAAATTAAGAAGATCTTTATACAGACTAAAACAATCAGGTCGAATGTGGTACAATCAGGTCGAATGTGGTACAATCGACTGAGTGAGTACCTTCTAAAAGAAGGATATAAAAATAATATAATTAATCCGTGTGTTTTCATTAAAAGATCAAATCTAGGTTTTACAATCATTGCAGTGTATGTTGATGATTTAAACATTATTGGATCTCCTGAAGAGATTGAGAATACTGCAAAATTGTTGAGAAATGAGTTTGAAATGAAAGACCTTGGTGTAACTAAATTTTGTCTCGGCCTGCAGATCGAGCATCTAAATAATGGAATATTTATCCATCAATCAAATTATGTTGAAAAAGTACTAAAGAGATTCAATATGGATAAAGCTCATCCTTTGAGTACACCAATGGTCGTATGATTGCTAAATGCAGAAAATGATCATTTTCGCCCGCAAGAAAATAATGAAAAAGTGGTTGGTCCTGAAGTACCATACTTAAGTGCAATCGGGGCATTATTATATCTTGCAAATAATACAAGACCCGATATCGCATTTGCAGTAAATGTGTTAGCGAGGTATAGTTCCAAACCAACCAGAAGACATTGGAATGGAATTAAACACATATTTCGATATCTCTGCGGAACTAGAGATATGGGGTTATATTATCAAAAGGATACAAAATCCAAATTAATTGGATATGCAGATGCGGGATATTTATCAGATCCACATAAAGCACGATCCCAAACGGGATATGTATTCACTTATTGTGGAGCTGCAATTTCATGGCGATCAACAAAACAAACTCTTACGGCAACATCATCAAATCATGCCGAGCTGATCGCCTTATACGAGGCGGGTCAAGAATGCGTTTGGTTACGGTCAATGATTCAAAATATTCAAGAAGAATGCGGGCTTGAAAATATCAAGGAAAACCCTACTCCGCTGCATGAAGATAATGCAGTATGCCTTACACAAATCAAAGAAGGATATATCAAAGGAGACCGGACTAAACATATTGCGCCAAAGTTCTTTTCGACACATGACCTACAAAAGGAAGGCGTAATCAATGTTTGCCAAGTCCGATCAATCGACAATTTGGCAGACCTATTCACAAAATCTTTGCCGACAAAGGTTTTTGAAAAACTCACAAAGAAGATAGGTCTACATCGATTGAAGAATATTCAATGATATCTAAATGAGGGGAAGCGTTATACGCACTGTACTCTTTTTCTCTTAATCAAGTTTTTATCCCAATGGATTTTTCTTGATAAGGTTTTTAATGAGGCAGTACATGGTCCTGAAGTACCGTGTTAATATTGATTCTGAAGTATCATATTAATAGTGTATAATGAATAATGAACATACAAGGGGAAGTGTTATAAATATATTAAGTTATGGATGTTCATTTAATTGCATCAAAACTTCTCATTAAAGAAGTATGTTTTATCTCCCTCATTTATCAATTGAATTAAATTAGATGGCTTGTTATTTACATTTTCTATCTATAAATAGAGGATTGTAAGTTTGTATTATACACAAGAAAAACATATGAATAAAAGATAGCCATCTTTATACATTCTCAATATCTTGTTTATTATTCTTTTGCTTTATTTTACAACAAGTCCTTAATAATAGAGAAAATATTAAAGCTGTATTGCTATGAAATTGGGCTTATGGGCCATTTCCACCCCTGTTAGAAAATATTTATGCTCTTGCATTGAGACTAACTAGATTATTAGGTAATTAATTAGTTGTATCCTTTGACCAGCATTAATTTAACATTGACACATCTGTTGACTCTTCTTACTACATAATTATAATTTGACATTTTCTCTTTTGACTTTTTTTTTTTTTTTTCACTGCATGTACTTTGTGCCAGGGTAGATTTCATTAGAACAGTGGATAAATTATGTTGTTTTTCTGGTGATACCTAAGGCATTTTGAGACAGGCTTTGAAAAAAAAAAAAATCGTAATTCGTGACTTACTCGAGATTAGTTCTGAAAAGTTCGTAATTAACTTATTTGATTATGGTTTGATAGTGTCTCAGCTCGTTGCAAACAGAAAATGAAACTATTTCTCGAGTCTTTTACTATTTTTTTTGAGTTCATCATAAGAGTATGAAACTCGTTGCAAGAAGAAGATGAATTTTTTTTTTCAGTTCGTGGCCTATGCACGGCTCACAATACCAAATTAAAGAAATTCTTTGATCTATGCTCGGCTCACAGCACGACGAGTTATAAACGAGCTGTCTCAGCTTAACTCAGCTCGCGATTGAGTCAACTAATAGACTCATCTCTGCTCGTTCTGGTATGAGCTGAATTCAAGCTTTGTCTAATTCGACTGCCCTCAAATTTTTTATTTTTAGTGACTTTTTCTCTGGTGCAAAAATGTAGCAAATGGTTTGAAACTTGGGCTGGCCTTAGAAAAAAAAATGAAGTAGCTGCCAAGAGAATAGTCTACGCTTGTAGTAGTCTCAGCTGAATCCACTAATTTCAGCCTCACGGTACAACCGTTACAGTCACCAGCTTGTACTTTTCTCCATCTCAATCGCTGTAAAGTTATTCTCAGATGAAGTACCAGCAAACAATTTATGCGTCAATGAAGAAAAAAAGAAAGAAGATACCAATTTTGTAGGACCCGCTTATGTAATACTAGAATGAGCTCAATGATGATAACTATATATCCAATAAAATCATTCATGAATTTGGATGTATGTGAGAAACGTTTACCACAGATTGAGATTGTGTTTACTTTTTTACTCGGGTTTTATACGGACGAGAATATAAGGTAAATATATTAACAGAACAGGTTTTGTTTTATGTGGCTCACAGACAATAGAGCTTAAGAAGCCTTGCATATGGCTTTTGCGCTGCATGAAGAAAAACCCGATCTGTTCAATATATTTACCCAAGATACATGTGGCACTGAATTTACTGTTTCGTTTAATGGCTATGATAATTACGAATATATGTGGCACTAAATCTATCATTTTTCGTGCCCATCAACGAAGACGAAATTTTATTCTTGGAAAACGATTCATAGTTTTGTATTCGTATCTTTTGAATTATCTAGTGTTCTACAAAAATCATATGTCAATATCATTGGAAATTTTACAAATCAAAGTCTCAATTTGGGGAGATTTTTCAAAGTCTGCGCAGAAATCAACTGCTTCATTTCTGGGTGACATTTCTCCCACAATGAAACAGCAAGACCTTAACCATAATATGCATAAAACAATTTTTGAGTTCAATCCTTGTCCACCATAAAAATCTTTATGAGTGTTATATAATCTAAATCAACCATTAGATCTAAATTTATTTGAATGGTTCCATTTGATTTTAATCTATTGATGCCAAGATGTATCAATTATTCTCTTGAATTTTAAATGTGGCACCGGATCAGCCAGCATGCATGCTTGTCAAATCCTTTATGTGGCATGATCTGAATTTTAATGCTGCCCATTATTACAAAAAATTAAAAGTTCAAAAATACAACCAACTTCTGTGTGACATGTATATTTAAAATGTATTATTCAAAATAAAAAAAATGAAATTATAAAGTGTTCCTAATCAATGAGATATTTAAGATAGAACGTGTATTAAATCTAAATCAATTTGAAATTTATAAATATGTTCTCAATTAAACACATGAATAGCACAAGCAATTTTGGGGCTTTTTTTAAAAATAATTTCAAGAAAGTAGTATTCTGAAAAGACAAGTCTATATATATCATTGAAAGATTCATACAAAGAGGAATGTTTCAAGATCTGTGAACAAACCAGCGGCTGCATTTGTGGTGGCATTTCTCCTGTAATGCATACACCAAAAAGAAATTCAACCTTTAAAGCAGAAAACATTGGAACAAAACTGAGGTCAATGGCGCTACAAATCCATTTGCTGAAATTTTCTTCTTTTTTTCTTGGACCCTCCGGTTTTGGGATTTTTCTTGAATGATGACATAGTGCGCGCTTTCATTTCGTTTTGGACACGGTTTGAGGTGTCATCAATTATTTATTTTTATTTTTACAAGAAATGTGAATGTTAAACCTTCATATTCTACTGATACATCAGAACTGTTAGATTTTACAGGTGTCATCAATTAATTATGACAACCGCAGTGCATAATAAAAAGTGAGGGTCTGATACATAATGAGTTTTCTAATATAAAATAGTAGTTTTTTATATAGAAAAAAGGTCCATTAAATAATTATATATTGTACTATGCTCAATTAAAAATAATACTGTGTTTTATAATTTATTGAGCATTAATGTGTCATATAGAATGGTGGACCATTAATATGTAAAACTTAAGATGTAATTTTCATTTTAATGATGGATTGAATTAAAAATTATAAATGACTAGACACTCAATGGATGCTTTAGTCATATATTTTAGGTTTGATTTCCATAGTACAATATATCTTGCACTCACTTTTGTTCTCTCTGTTTTTTTTTAGAATTGCTTAGCAGCAGCTGTTAATTATCTTATTAGACAAGTGTGTGAGATATTTTGGAGTAAAGAATACTAAATGAAATTCTATAAAAATCTTGCTATTCTAAAAAAAAAAAATTGGTGTCGCTCTCATTTACAAGGGATAAATAAATCCGTATACACCTTTGCACTTAACCTTTTATATTCAACACAGATAATCTTGACGGTGTCAACAATAATTTTTGTCGGATGAGAATATGTTCTTCTCTCAGAAAAAAAGGTTCCTTCTTTTCTTCATTCCAACCGTTCAAATATATTCAACGGTTCATATTTGAGATGTGTGGATCTCAAAAAAGAACACCAAATCTAAACTGTCAAAAATATTTGAACAGTTGAAATGAAAAAAAAAAACAGAAAACTTTTTTTTTTCATAATAAGGAAGAACAATGGATTTGATTTCATTTGTATAGCTCCTAAATTGGATGGAATCAAACATAGTCAGATGCAAAATGTTTTTTTTGATTATCTATGAGATCTAGCTATAACAACCTGTTCCTTGTCATTGTACGTCCACCGCATTGATTTTTGTTCACGCGGCATTTAATGCAAATATGCAATCTATATAAAATGAATAATTCAGATCAAATATTCCTCCTTTTTTTAATTTTTATTGCTTATAGACCCTTAAGCAGATTAAAAACCTACTTGTAAACTATATATAACACGCTATTAGATTCAATCCGTCTGCTTTATACCGGACAACATGAATGTCTGTGCTTTTATATTACGACTTACTATCTTGGCATACATATCAGCATCGTAATATAGTAAGAGACCGAGTCAGAAAATAGAATTGGATAGAATAAAATTTTGAGAATAAGACGTATAATTATGATTGTTATATATACAAGAGCAGCGTTAAAATTAATGCATTATAAGTTTTGTGTTCCAATTATATCTTAGAGTGAGCCTATGGTGCTATGCATAGCACGGATGGCTAGTGTGCTACGGCTCAATATGGTACTTTTTAAAATCCTAACGGTCGATCCAACCGTTCAATGTGATAACCATATGAATATGTACTTGCAAACTAAATTTTATATTTTTTCGAATTTTTTTACTATTTTTTTAGATAGGTAGAAAAATCAGTGTTTTCTGAAAATTCTGGACCATCAAAATTCTACCTATCTAAAAAAATAGTAAAAAAATTCGAAAAAATATAAAATTTAGTTTGCAAGTACATATTCATATGGTTATCACATTGAACGGTTGGATCGACCGTTAGGATTTTAAAAAGTACCATATTGAGCCGTAGCACACTAGCCATCCGTGCTATGCATAGCACCATAGGCTCACTCTATATCTTACATCGATCTCTATCTCTGTTCTCAAAGTTCAAACAGTTGATCAAAACCACTCAACATAGTCTCTATATTAAAATGTGCTTAGAGATCAAATTTTATGTTTTTTGGAATTTTTTTACTATTGTGTTAGATAGGTACAAAATCACAGCTTTTGATGACGGCGTTTGTAAAAGATAGATCACTAATGGAATCATTCCTAGCGGCGAGGGAGTTCCTCAACTATTGTGTCAAAAATAAACTACCCGCTATCTTGTACAAGAAAGATTTCGAGAAAGCGTTTGACACAGTTGACTGGTGCTTTTTGATGAACCTCCTCATTGAGAGGGGCTTTTCGTCGGGATGGACTTCATCGATGCTAAGCATTTTACACACCTCTTCATCGGCTATAAGGGTAAATGGTACGCAAACCAGTTTCTTCGCGCACAAAAGAAGTTTGCGGCAGGGGGACCCTATCTCTCTAATGCTTTTCATTTTGGTTGCGGACAGTCTCAATAGGTTTCTACATAATACGGTTGACATTTTATCCATGCCGACAAGTCTACCTTCCCAAACGGTCCAATATGCGGATGATACTCTGGTCATCTGTGAGGCGCATCCTGTCACTCTGAAAATTGTTACCATGTAATGGGGGTGTACATAGAGCTTATGGGCCTGAACATCAACCGAGCAAGAGTAGTTTTGTCCCCATATCCATTCTAGAGAATCTAACCCACATAATCAATCCATTCTCGAATCACCATCGACACAATTACCGATCAGATACCTATGACTACCTTTGGCGATAAAAAAACCAAGAAAGGCGAATTTCCAGCCTATGCTTGCGGCGGTCCAACAAAAAATTGAAGGATGGACATTCAATTTTTTGTCATATGGAGGCAGGATAATCCTGGTAAAGGCGGTCATATCAGCAATGCAGCTGCATTATATGCAGGCATTTGTGATACCGGTTGGAGTCATTAAACATATTGACAAAATAAGGAGTTTCCTTTGGAAAGGGAACGATACATGTAAAAGTATCAATTGTTTAGTGAACACGGACAGGGTTTGTGCGCTTAAAATAAACGGGCGGCTGGGAATAATTGACCTCAGATGTCAAAATGAGGCACTACTAAGCAAATGGATTTGGGCAGTGGAGAGCGGTAGAGGAGGATTGTGGCTAACAACGTTGTAGATGTTACAGGGCTTTCGTTCGGTGACACACTTGGCCCAACCGGGCCTCAGGCCTCTTATTTTGTTAAATACCTGAGTAAGTTATTGCCTTTTTGCTCTATTTCAGTGGAACTGGATGGAGGGGTAAAGAAGTGGAAATGGACGACATCGGGGTTGTTTTCGTGTGCCTCAGCGTACAAAGTAATGCACCACAGCAGATTTATCTCACCAACTCATAAGATCTTGTGGAAAATCAGGATTCCTATGAAGGTCAGAATTTTCATTTGGTTAATGATAGATAATAAAATCCTAACACAACAGGTCATGCTATTGAGAGGCTACTTAGTTCAGTGGGGTTGCCACTTATGCTTAAGCTCGGATACGGAGACAAGGGATCATATGTGGTGGGATTGTAGATATGTCTCTATGTTCTGGCAAGAACTACGGGTCACTACAATATAAGGCTTGGAGGGGACATAAATACAAGGGAGATTTGGATACAAACCAGAATACCTCTATCTCAACGACAGAGGGCGCGCTGTAATGTAATTTGGGCAGTAGGTTCCTGTCCACTCTGAAGGGAGAGAAACAAAAGGCTTTTCTTTAATAAGTGCAAATTGGTGTCACGTCTAATCAACGACACAACTTTGAAAATTGATAGGTGGCTGGATAACAGCTAGGAGAGAGACGTGATAGGTTCCCCCTAACAGGTTCGCGGGTTTTAGTTTGTAATATAGTGTGTACATAATCAAATATTAGGGAGAACAACATTTTACATTTCAAATTTCTAATGTAAATAAATCTTTCTTTTTTATCAATAATATATTTGGTATCAACAACCATAACAAAAATATAAATGTAAGACTTCATTCGAGTCCATATCCTCTGAGGTAACATAATTTTTCTCTATAGATTTGGACCGTCAAATAAAATTTAAGCCAATTCAGCTTAACGTAGTATGCACGAGTCTTCAATAATATTTGTGCATATTCTAATTAGACGGTCTATATAAATAGAAATATTTGGTTACCTTAGGGTGATATGAATTCAACTTCATTTTTAGTTCTTATTTTGATAAGATGACTACTAAACTAAAATCATCATCTCCAGCATCTGGGATGCTGAGAATTGTACACATGTCGCCTTATTTGTGGGCCCACAAAGACTCAATAGGCTGTTTATGGCACTATAACTTTTTTTTTTCTAACAATGAACTTGTTTACATGGTTTTATTTAGTCGTATTTGTCTCATTTTATTCCAGGATGTTAAATTGACTACATAGTCTCGTCATTATGTGATTTTTTGTTTTTGGAGTTCAGATTTCTTATATATTTTTGTCCCATAAAATTTGGGTGAAGTTGGATTTGACTTCATATTCTCTGCGGTACTTTATTGTAACTCTGTAAGGTATCTTGAAAGTATCTGCTGCAGTACTGTAGGGGTAGATTATTCTCGGTTGAGTCAAAATAATTTTGAAACCTATTTAAAATAGAGGAAAATCTGTTTTGAGATTCGTCCCATATTAAAACAAACAACTCAGGTCTAAGATGAACTTGAGGAAAAAGGGTTGGACTAGGGATATTTCATGTGTATTTTGTTCTCACAATGAATCTGTTAACCACTTATTTTTGAAATGCCCTTTAGTCACTCAAGTTTGGTGTTAGCTTTGGCAAAACCCAATTGCCTTATCTCCAATGGAACAACATGAGGACAGTCTTTGCATTTGTCCAAACACTATCAAAAACAGAAAAAACTGCATTCCTTCTGGTATTCAGTGCCACTTGTTGGACTATATGGAAACATCGAAATGAAGTTTGTTTTCATAATACACAACCAAAAACTGTTAGGAATATCATATATCTAATCATTTCTTTGATTGTTTATTGGACAGGGAGTAAGAAGATTAAAAAGGGGGTGCTGCAGGAAACCTTTCATTGGATACTAGATGCAGAGATCATGGATGCTATCCCCCTAAGGGTGATCTGGCCTGGAGCAAAGGAGAGTGAATCTTTCCAACAAGATGAATCTGATGTTGATAACTAGCTTAGCATGCCAAAACTTAGCTTTTAGCATATTTTGTGTTTTCTGTGAATGTCTTGAGTTGGCTTATACTTTTGGTGCAATACTGATATTTTGGTGTTATCTAGTTAACCATAGTGCTCCGTAGGTATTGGTAGCAGTACTGATAGGATTGGTGATATAGTACTTCTTAGGTATTGGTAGCAGGGAAGAGGGACTCTTAGCTCTTTTTTATTGGGATAATTCCCTCTTTTGTAAGAACAGTTTCTTTAATGAAACAGGGCTGTCCAGCCTTTTTAACCAAAAATAACAAACAACTCATATCTCATTCTACACAATCAGTTAGGTATTGCACCTGACCTGAATTTATATCTCGGAGGATGCAAACTAATTGGGTTTTAGAGATGTGTTTCCTATGTAGAGAGCAATGCATATGAGTAAATGTGATTGCATGATACATTGATAATTCATTTTATGATTTTTAGCAAAATTTATTAGAATAACTTCATTTTTTTTATTAAATAAGGAGGTTGATAGTTGGAGAGTGAGGACCAAATTGACAAACTTTATATCTGCTCTTAATTCACAATTGTGATTTGTTTCGTTTATATATATATGCTTATAACAAAGGACAACTGATACTTGCTGTTCTATGTTGAATTTGTATGTTTTGTGCAGGTTTATGTTGTTTTGTGTGGGTTTATAATGTGTTGTGCAGGTTTCTGTTGTTTTAATATATTTGTGGATATTTTAGTGGTATATGATTGTAACCAACATTTGGGTATATGTCAATGTCGATTCCATTTGGGTATATTTTTCGTTAATTCGGCAAAATAAAAAAAAAACCTTTTATTTAAAAAAAAACTTGACAGTGACTACTAAAGTTTAGTTTTTTTTTTAGCAAAAACTAAATAAATGATGTTCATAAAAAATCGGAATTAAATTATTTACTCTCTTTCATTACAAATGGATGTCATCCGATGGACATAGTACTTAATTTAATTCGATGTCGGATTGATGAAGTCTAATCCACATCAAGATTCATACAAATTTGATATGTTCGAATCTTGGTACGAATTAAATAACTTCGATCTGACGTCAGATCAAATTTGATTAGATGTCTGTTAAACTATTTCCGATTCCCTTTTGATCTTGCTGACATTTTGGCAACAATCCATTAAAGAGACGTCACCGAGATGATTGCAATTGGGATTTTTTTTTAAAACAGTAATTAAAATAATAAAAGTTAAAGAAACGGCATGATTGCGGGGATTGTTAGAAAAAGAGCACAAACCGAATAGCCTATTCGGTTAAGGTTTTTTTTTGCTTAACCGAATAGGCTATTCGGTAGCCTATTCGGTTAAGCAGTCGGCTCTGATGGGGGTCATACGAATATTGCCACAGAAGATCCAATGAAGCAAAATTTTTGGCCAAACCGAATAGGCTATTCGGTGAAGCTATTTTTGGGCTTCACCGAATAGGGATTTCGGTTAAGCCAAAAAATTCAACTTAACCGAAAAGCCTATTCAATTTGGGTAAAAAACCCAAGCCATTTTGTCCAACCCCAGCCCTCCTCTTCTTCCCCTTCTTCATTCTTCCTTCTTCCATTTCTTTCCCCTACCCGAGAGAACAGAAATTCCGAATTTTAACCACCTCAAATCTTCGTCATTTTTAATTCTAATTACATATTTGAGTATAATTTTGAGAGAAGAACAAGAAGAACTTCAGATCTACAAGTTTCGTTAGGTATGTAGTTAAATTTTTTATTTGAAAAAAAAATCCGAATTTTACAATTTTTTTGTAGAATTATTTAGTTTAGTTTGTATGTAGAGTAAATTAGCTTATTTTTAGTGTATTGTAGTGTAAATTTAGTGTATTGTAGTGTAAATTAGTTTATTGTAGTGTAATTTAGTGTATTGTATTGTAAATAGATTGTATAAATATATCATGTAAATAAATTGTATAAATAGTTAGAGTAATTAGAGTAATTTTTTGAGTAATTTAGTGTAAATAAATTGTAAATAAATTTAGTGAAATAAATTTAGTGTAATAAATTTAGGGTAAATATATTTAGTGTAAAAAATTTAGAATAAATAAATATTTAGTGCAAATAAATTGTATATAAATTTTATAAATATTTAGTGTAAATAAATTGTGTAAATATGTAGAGTAATTTAGTGTATTTAGTGTAATTTTAGATTTTGTAGAATGATTTGGTTTGCATGTAGGGTAATCTTGCTCATAATTATTTTTATAAATGTAGAATAATTTAGGTTTTTTAGTGTAATTTAGAATTTTTTAGTATAATTTAGCTTTAACCTGGCAGCCACTGCCTGGGATTTTCAAAAAAAAATAGTATAATTTAACTTTGTAGATTTTTTAAATTTTGTATGTAGAGTAAATTAGCTAATGGAATTTTTTATGTGTTAACTAATTGGAGTTTTCTTATGTTGTAATTTTATTTATATTGTAGTGCAAAATGTCTGATGAACAACCCTTGTTGCAATTGAGTAATGATGAACATAAGATATGGAGGGCGATTTCAACGAAGGTATTTATTTAATACCGGTTTGGATTTAAATTTCAAAATAAACTTGTAAGTCATGATTAATTTTTGTTGCTATGGAATTATCGTTCTAGCCTGATTATGCACTGCGTCCTGGTCCTTGCCAAATTGGCGTTCATTACCAACCTCGGATGAAAGAAGGTTTGGTGAATTTAGGCTTGCACCAGATGACGCAGGTGAATGATTGTCAGATTGATAAAGCGTTGATCACTGCGCTCGTCGAGAGGTGGAGGCCCGAGACGAATACTTTTCATCTTCCGGTGGGGGAGTGCACAGTGACATTGGAAGATGTCAGCTGTTTGTGGGGCCTACATGTTACCGGTAAAATATTTTTTGTTACTAATTTATACTTTTGTTATTAATTTATATTTAATGCAAGTAATGTAGTGTAAGTAAATTCTATAAATGTTTAGAGTAATTTATAGTAATTAGTGTAAATAAATTGTAAATGAATTTAGTGCAAATAAATTTAGAGTAAACAAATTTCGTGCAAATAAATTTAGTGTAAATAAATGTAATGTAAATAAAATTAGTGTAAATAAATTGTATAATAAACAAATTTAGTTATAAATATCAAGTATATGTTTATCTCTAAAATCTATGTTTACAGGGAAGACAATTTCTGGACGCACAGATTATAATTGGTCGCTTTTGATTGAAGATTGCTTGGGTCATGAGGTGTACGACGGTAATGAAGACGGTGGTGATGAATTTTTTCATTCACAGGTACACAACAGAGACAAGGAAGACGAGTATATTAGGAGATGGTTGAAGGACCACTTTAACGGAGAGTTGACACAGTACACTCCCCAGCAGATCGTCGACCGACATACACGGGCATACTGCATGGACTTGTTTGGGTCGGTGATGTTTCCCGATGCGAACTCAAGTTCTATCCCAATCATGTACCTACAGTTCTTAGAGAATTTGGGACCGCTGGATGAGGACTACAATTGGGGAGGTGCTGTGCTTGCCTGCCTGTATCGCGAGTTGTCCCGGGCTTGCAGAAAGGCAACGCAAACGATTAATGGTCCATTACTACTGCTGCAGATGTGGTCTTGGAGTCGATTTCCTATAGGCCGGCCCAGACCTAAAAACGATTAATGGTCCATTACTGTTTGCTACAGTTTTGACGATTTGTAGACGGAGGTCAGAAATCAGAAAAACAGAAAAATAGAAATTCAGAAAATTTACAATTCAAAAATTCGACCAGATTGAAAATTTAATTATGATTAAATGGCTACATGGATTTTTGGGTTCTTTATATCAAAAGAAAGGCGTCGAAGTCTAGTTTTCAGATAATATAATTTGTATATACAAAAATATTACGATTTGCTACAGTTTTGACGATTTGTCGACAGATGTCAGAAATCAGAAAAACAGAAAAACAAAATTCATATAAAATTCAGAAATGGTCTTCCATTTAAAACAAACATAGTCTTATATAAAACATAGTTTTCCATTACAAAATATTCATCATTCCTTACGTCTGAATAATCTGTTCATCAGACGACCAGCCGTCCGACTAACAGATGGTCGGCTACCAGATGGTCCTGCTTGACTACCAGTTGCCTCTGCATTACTAGCAGATGTCTCTGGCCGGGTGCCAGATACGCTTCTCCGTGCCCCTTGTGGAGCAGATGTCTCTGCTCGGGTGCCATATACGCTTCTCTGTGCCCCTTGTGGAGTAGATGCCTCTGCATACATAGCAGATGCCTCTGCCCGGGTGCCAGATACGCTTCTCCGTCTTTCAACAGTTGCCCCTGTATAATGCGGACATAAATATAATTAAGTGTGTAAAATCTTAATTTAATTAAAAATATGTACTAATAAAGAATGGACAATTTCTAACCTGACGGTTTTCTTCTACCGGATCCCTCTAGACGTTGTACTCCACTGCGTGGCCTACATTGAGCTTCCATATCATCCATAGAATTAGGAATTCGCTTGTGTTTCCTCTTACCCTTGTTAATTTTATTTGGGTCCGGCTTGATTATAGGTGCTCCCAAATCATATAGCCAATTGGGGGCGTTGCCGAAGCTGTGAAACTCACCTCCCCATGTGTTGACATAATTTTCAGCGCTATAATAGCGACTTACATAGCTCATCGGATCTAGATGTCTCTTACAACACACCGCCAAGACGTGGTTGCAAGGAATGCCAGTAAATTGCGGTTTCTGGCAGTCACAAACAGGCATTCCCTGCTCCCCTTCTGGAAATCTAACTTCGTACTTCATGTCTCCCTTCACTCCCTACAATTAATAAATCAAGTTATTTAAATATTACAAATTGAGAAAGTTATACGAAATTTAAGTAAATATCGGACATACCGTTCTTTGGGTTCCATCATGATCGACGACCTCGTAGACGGGAAATTCGCCCCCCATTGGTATCACTCGGTGCTCCTTTGCCTTGGCAATTCGATGTTCTAACACTGACATGATGTTTCCTGATAATCTCATTCCATTTCGAAGCCAATTTCGAGCAACCGCACCTCTTCTGACATACCAATCCACAACTTTATAGAATGTGCGATCAACTATTGCCGTCACAGGCAGTTGGCGAGCCACTCGAAAAACATTGTTCAAGGATTCTGATCCATTTGTAGTCATAATACCCCACCTATTTGGGCCTCCGTCATGACATTGTGCTCATTTATGGAGTTGCAGAGGCTCTTCTTCGAGATTTTGCAACCTTTTACCACACCACATGATGTACTGGTGAGTAGTAATACTCCTACCTTCTATCATTTCCATACCCTCATCAAACCTCCAAGGTTTCATCTTACCCACAAACACAGTGAAATTATCCTTGATTATTTTGTCCTTGCACAACTTGTAGACATTCGCCGCAATATGCTGAGCACATAATCGGTGTACTGCTTCACCTCTAAATCGGGTCGATCAAATACTGAACGGATTGCAGCATGCTGGTCTGATATAACACATACCCGACCGGGGCCGACAACATCTTCGCGTACAAATTGCATAAACCAGCCCCAATTAGATGAAGTCTCCTCTTCCGCAATTCCGAATGCTATTGGCAGTAACTGTTGTTCTGCATCATAAGCGCATGCCATGAATAGTTTTCCTTTGTACATGCCGGATAGGTGTCCAGCATCTACACTTATAACTGGTCGGAGATATGGCCAGGATTGAATGCATGGACCGAAAGCCCATGCCACACGGGTGAAAATATGTTCGCCCAACGTTCTAGATGGTTCGTGCTCAATTCTGTATTTTGTACCTGGGTTAGACCTCTGGATTGCACCGAGCATAAAAGGTAGCAGTTCGTAAGCTTTTTCCCAAGAACCAAATAAATCGGCAATAGCCAGCTCCCTCCCTCTCCAAATCTTGTTGTATGAAGGCTGAACCGTTTTGTACTCCTGTCTAACTGCAATTCGACATGCTTTTATTGACATCTCCAGGTCCTCCTTGAGACCCGGTTTGATTATATCTGCAATCATCCTGGCAGTCATCTGACGACTGTCTGCTGTACAAGCAGTACTGTAGCAATTGTGCGCGTGTGAGTTTGTTGCAATTGTCCAATTGCCCGTCTCAGTGGTTTTTGCGTATAACCTCCAAGGACACCCCTCCGCTTTACATACAACCACATATCTGTTACGATTGCTATGGGTATGTTGTAATTCTAAGTTATTATCCATGGCAAATCCACTCAACTTCGATTTAAGATCAGCTTTGGATTCAAATATCTGTCCCACCGAAAATAGACCGTCGATTCTGGGTGGATAACCAAAAAATGCTTCATCCTTGTACGGCATCGGCACATCGCCATGAAATACCGAACAAGGATGCTGCAATCCCCGATTAATAAAAGGAATAGACGATTGCCACTCCTTCCTTACTTCTTCCATCCTAATCTGATCCTCAATTTCGGCCATATCATCTTCCCCGACAACCGGGTCACCAAGGTCAGAGCTTGTGTCTGAGCCAGTATCATTATTCAGCTGGTCAAAATAATCATGCAAATCAACGGGGGGTCTTTCGGTGGTTTCATCACAATGTATGGGTGAATCATTCACCGGTATGTCTCTGCTAGTTCCAGGTACACTACCCGGGTATGGGTCATAATTGGTCTGACTAACAACTGGTACTGACTCAACCACTAATTCAAGAAGTTTAAAATTCAGTACCGGAGTGGCATTCTCAAGCACCATATACCAGATCGTTTCGTGGTCTATGTTGAACAACTGGTATTTTTCTGCTGAGCCAGGTGGTGCCGTGTTCAAACGTGCGCTGATTGTCAGGTCGAACCGGCTAGGGAGCAAACGAATGCCAACATATATCTGTCTTCTTAGCTCATCAAGACTAGTTGAGTTAGTAACAGGAAATGTACAGGTCGGTGCGTCTGTAATTTCGCGTCTGTGGTACACATTATTAATACTTGAGACATTTCCTGAACAAAAATTTTCACGATCAACCTTCGATAATTTTTAATTTTACAGCAAAAAATATGATCATAATTGAAAAAAAAAACTTACTACAATCTTCAGACGAACGCTAGAAACACAATGGAGAGGCCGATCTGTAATTTGGAAAACTGAAACTGTTCACACTGGAGAAGCACGAAGGTCTCGGAAAGAAATGAAGTTTTCTCTGTCTCTGGAAATAAATGAGTAGAGAGGAGAGAGAGGAGAAGGAATCATTTTGACAGAACTTCGTCTAACCGAATAGCCAATTCGGTTTAAAATAAAAAATAAAAAAATATCCTCCACCGAATAGCCAATTCGGTTTACAGTTAAAAATAAACAAAATAACCCAAACCGAATAGCCTATTCGGTTTAAAAAAAAAAAAAAAAACCCAAAACCGAATAGCCAATTCGGTTTACATTAAAAAAAAAAAAACTCTCAAACCGAATTGGCTATTCGGTTAAACCGGTGTTACACGAATGGTTACATGGTTTGGGGAGTTGGTTTTGTGAAAATAGGGTAAACCGAATAGCCTATTCGGTGAAGCAAAAAAAAAACCCCTTAACCGAATAGGCTATTCGGTTTGTGCTATTTTTCTAACAAACCCCACAATCATGCCGTTTTTTTAACTTTTATTATTTTAATTACTGTTTTAAAAAAAAAAATCCTTGCAATTGCGCCATCCTTTCTTTTTGGGTCTATGTATTACTTTTCAGGTCATTTCTCTTTATATATATATATTTATATATATAAAAATAGAAATGACTTGACTGGTAACAGAGAATTGATTTGTTCTTTTGGTAGACAAACTCACACTTCTTCAAATTTACCTGGTCTTGTCAGAGGACTCAAGAGAGCAAAAGGCAAAAAACATTGACTAAATTTACTTATTAGCTCCTACTAAGTTTCCAAAAAAAGATATTTGGAAATCTTTTCTATTGATTGGTACTAGTACACGGTATTTGTTCATAAACAACTTGCGACCTGGATGAAATTGACTCTATGGTTATCCTTTTCTCTGATCAATTAGCTGCAGCGTTTTTTACATTATCACTTCTTCTTCTTTTTCTCGTTTTTTGGGAGAATTTCATGTATATCCTTTAAAATTTAAAAATTACGTATTTTTCTTTCAATATTTAATATCATATTTACTCTTTTAAATTTCAAAAACTCACAAATTTACCCAATTAATTGTCTTTTATATTAAAACGCATTTTAAATTTATAAAAGTACATATTTAATGTTTATTAACAAATTTTTAAAAAATATGTAACGTGTTTAAGAGAAATGTTCAGTCTTGTAATTGGCTGGATGTGAGGGCAAATAGTTCATTTCAAACTTGTGATGCGCACAAAAGTGTATGTCTAGATGGCACTGCGTATGCGTCACAGGTAGATAAATAAATTATTTGTCCTCAGAGACAGACCAATTAGAAGACTACATTTTTCTCACACCGATTACATATTTCTATTTTTTAATAAAGAGTAAAATGAGAACTCTATGAGTTTAAAATAAGTACAAATAGAAAAGATACGTGAGTTCTTGAAATTTAGAAGGATGAATATGATATTATGAATTTTTAAAGAAGAAATAAGTAATTTTGAGATTTTTTATGAGTACAATTGAAATTCTTTTTTTTCAGAAAAGAAATTGTAATTCCAAGTCTGACCAATGACTGAGCAATCTCTTACCTCCAATCCAATCAGGGTTGTTTAGTATCCAAGCAAATTGTGCACCAAATTATCCTACGCCAAATCACACTTGGATTGGATTTTCCAAGTCAAAAGTGTTAAAAGCCCTAAAAGCATCATAATATTGCGTAATTTAGTGAGAGAAATCATCAGTAGTCTTTTTTTTTTTTTCACTGGAGAAGTCACATCATTTGGTTGTCTAATTATTTATCTTTTCTTTGTAAGTGAAACAATAGTGCAATCCTTTTCTATTCACACGTGACAAGAGAGGTTAAGAATTCACAAAAAAGGGAAGAAAAAAATTAAATGGAAGATTAGTATATATTTTTTTATGGGTAATTATATGTTCCCCCATCTATCCATCCCCCATTTCATCCCCCAACTAACTAACTACCTTTTCTAACTAACTTTCAAAATTCCAACTACCTTTTCTAACTAACTACCTTTTCTAAATTCTAACATATGGATGAATACTTAATGTTTTAGAGATGAATACTTCAACGTTTATGGATGAATACTTAATATCTTAGACATAAATACTTTAAATTATTGTGCAACTTGCATGACAAGATGAGGATGAATACTTGCTTAATGCGGGATGAATACTTGCATGACGAGGTGTGAATACTTGTGCAACGGACAACTCAAAAGTATGTCATCATGGATCTCATTTGAAAGAGAAAATTATTTAAAAGACATTGGTGGTTTTAGATTTGCAAAATTCCTCACAGATCGTCAGAAATATTGGTTAGATTGAACGGAGAAAAAAAAACCCACCTCTAAAAACGTGTCAAAGATGGGTGATTGATGTGTCCAAATATGCTTCTATTGCAAGGATGAATACATTTATATAGATGGATGAATGCTAGTTGTGTTACAGATGAATACTTTTTTTGCAAATTTTGAATTTTGAAAGTTAGTTAGAAATTAATGCTCTGACAGTTGTGCGGTCCCCCACATAATTAATGCTCTGACAGTTGTGCGGTTCCCCACACGTGTTGTTTGTCCTCTACTTTATTGTTGTAATATATCCAAATATGTTTCTATTGCAAAGTGAATACCTTCATATAGATGGATGAATACTAGTTGTGCTACATGTGAATACTTCTGCAAATTCCTAAAATACACTGACATTTATAAATGTGAATACATTCATATAGATGGGTGAATACTTCTGCAGATGTGAATACTTATTGTTGTAATATATCCAAATATGTTTCTATTACAAATGTGAATACATTCATATAGATGGGTGAATACTAGTTGTGCTACATATGAATACTTCTGCAAATTCCTAAAATACTTTTGACAGTTATAAATTCTAACTAAAGTAGTTAGTTAGTTGGGGGATGAAATGGGGGATTGTTCACGGGGGAGAGCTAGGCAGACCCTTTTTTTATTTCTTGTTTGGTGCTTGTTTTACTTCCGTTACATTTTAGTTGGAATATTAATAATATATGTACTTTAGAAGATTAAAAGTAACTTCTATTAATCTTATCTCTTAATAAATATCCAACTAAACAAATTAATTATGAATTTTTCTTTCCTTTCATTAGAACCACAATTTTGCTTCATCTCAATAAGTGAAGTAAAGTTACTTCATTTCATTAGAACCAAAACCGACATTTTTATTAATATCCAAAGTTTAATACAAATTATTAATTATACCCAGAATCGGACCAATTATCGAAATATACCCAAGCCGGCCATTTTCTGGCCGGCTATGTTCCCTCCCTAAGCCGGCCATTTTATGGCCGGCTATGTACCTTTTTTTTTCCCCGCATTTCACCCTTTATATACCCCTTTTTCTCTCTCTCTCCTCTCACAATTCTCCCATCTTCAACCGAATTCTCTCTTCTTTAAGGTAAATTTTTTTTTTTATCTAATTTAATTTTTAATTTATTTATTTTAGGGTTTAGGATTTAGGTTTTAGGTGTTATAATTTAGATTATGTTGTTGTAATTTAGTGTAATTAGCTAAGTTAACCAATATTTAGTGTAATTAGCATAATTGACCAATATTTAGGTATTTTGGCCTTTTTTACCATAATTATGCTGATTAAGCGTAATTTTACCGAAATTAGCACGTTTGACCAATATTTAGGGTATTTTGGTCTTTTTTACCATAATTAGGCTAATTAAGCGCAATTTAGTGTAATTAGCACAGATGACCAATATTTAGGGTATTTTGGCCCTTTTTACCATAGTTATGCTTATTAAGCGTAATTTTACCGAAATTAGCACGTTTGACCAATATTTAGGGTATTTTGGTCTTTTTTACCATAATTAGGCTAATTAAGCGCAATTTAGTGTAATTAGCACAGATGACCAATATTTAGGGTATTTTGGCCCTTTTTACCATAGTTATGCTTATTAAGCGTAATTTTACCGAAATTAGCACGTTTGACCAATATTTAGGGTATTTTGGCCTTTTTTACCATAGTTATGCTGATTAAGCGTAATTTTACCGAAATTAGCACGTTTGACCAATTTTTAGGGTATTTTGGCCTTTTTTACCATAGTTATGCTGATTAAGCGTAATTTTACCGAAATTAGCACGTTTGACCAATTTTTAGGGTATTTTGGTCTTTTTTACCATAATTAGACTGATTATGCGTAATTTAGTGTAATTAGCACAGATGACCAATTTTTAGGGTATTTTGGTCTTTTTACCATAATTAGGCTGATTAAGCATAATTTAGTGTAATTAGCACAGATGACCAATATTTAGGGTATTTTGGTCTTTTTTACCATAATTAGGCTGATTAAGCATAATTTAGTGTAATTAGAACAGATGACCAATATTTAGGGTATTTTGGCCTTTTTTACCATAATTATGCTGATCAAGCGTAATTTCACCGAATTTAGGTTATTTTAGATATCAGGATGCCTAGAGCACGGCCTACCCAGCGTCCAGTAGTGGACGAGCCGATCAGTACTAGCAGCACGGAGCACATCAGTCCTCTCCTGTGGATTCCCCACAGCGAGCACCGAGTCTCACTGGCTTCTCGTGAGGTACGTTCATTTTCTTATATTTTCATTAAATTTTGTTGGATTTAAATTTTATTATGTTGTCACCATACGGATTACATTTTTCAACGCAGGACACGGATCTTCTAGATGTGAAGTTGAGGTGCGTTCACATGAGGTACTACGAGGTGATGGAGCCGTACCTCGTCAACCTGGGTCTCTACCAGGTTGTGGACATCGTGCGGACAGAGAAGAGCATCATCAATGCATCTCTCATCGCTGGACTGGTGGAGCGATGGCATCCCGAGACGCACACGTTTCACATGCCATTCGGAGAGATGACAGTGACTCTCCAGGATGTGAGTGCTCTCTGGGGTTTGTCTATCCATGGCACACCCGTCGGCGGCGTCTCTGACAGCACTAGATTCGCAGGTTATGTCGAGGAGTTATTGGGAGCTGATCCTTCCTATATCATTGGGGAACATGGGAGGTCGAAGTTCCATTTGCGGATGACGAGGTTACGATAGTACTTCATCGTGGGTCTCTCGGCAGATTCCACCGAGCTGGAGATTCAGAGGTAAATTTTTATTAATATCTACTAATTAATTTATAATACGATGATTCTATTAGAATTTTTATATGTTTTGTATTGCAGATATACACGGGGCTACGTGATTGACCTTTTTGGTTCTGTGATGTTTCCTGATTCCAGCGGTGATCAGATGTCGATGATGTATCTCCCGTTGCTGATGAACATTGAGCGGCCGTCGTCGTACAACTGGGGTGGAGCTGTCCTGGCGTATCTGTACTACCACCTGTGTCGTAGTAGTGAGGTAAGTCACCAACTCTTATTTTAGTGTAAATTATTTAATCAATCAATCCATCAAAATACACTGACGTGTAATGTTCTTGAAAATGAAGCAGATGTACAGGCCGGTACTCCTGCTTCAGCACTGGTCGTGGTCACGGCTACCGGTGGGCCGTCCTATCCCCAATGAGGCGCCGGATTGGGGAGAGCCAGATGTGTTTCACTGCCCGGCATACGCCAAGAAGTGGTACGGTTTCCACCACTACCAGGATCGGACCCACGGTGCTACCGTTGGGATCAGGCCAGTCCGGTCAGAGCTTCAGAGTTTGCCTGAGCCTCTTGTTGAGTGGACGCTGTACGATCAGTTGTACGAGGAGTTCCTCTTGCTGGGCAGTGTGACTGACGAGCAGGAGCGGGAGATGTGGTTCTATCGAGGTAGATGTGGTTCTATCAGTTGTACGAGGAGTTCCTCAGTATATAGACTTCTATCACGAGCCAGATGTGTATCAGTAGACCCAGGGGGATCCCCAGTTGAGGTACGATGTATGGTACACGCAGGTCTGCATCGCGAGTGTCTATCTGCAGGGTGATTACGGTGCCCATCTCCGCGACAGGATCAAAACGGATGATGGTTACCATCCCAACGGTCGTGCATGGGCTCGCCAGGTAAAGCACCTAAAACCACATAGTTTTGGTCTAACTTAGTAGTACATCAAGGTTTGATCTGACATGCCAAATTTTTTTCAGCTTTTGGCCGCGATCAAGGAGTGCGGGCATGGGATCCGCATGCTAGGAAGGAAGAACTGGAGACGGCTTGGGTACCGCATACTCAAGAAGAATGTGAATGTGGTTGAGGATGCCGGGCACGGTGGAAAGATCATCGGTATGCTGCGAGACGCCAGAGAGAACATCAACTGGCGTGAGATAGATCCGCAGGAGCCCGATCCGACCCCGGTTCTGCTTGATGATATGCCATCTTCCCCCGATTCACATCCAGAGTGGGACTACCATTGTTGGGTATTGTCCGACATTGGGTGGACGGCATGGTACGACGAGCATGGACGTCCAGTGCAGCCTCATGTATGTCATACTTCAGTATCTGTCAGGTTTTAATAAATTTTTTCATTCAGATCAAATTTAATAATTTATGTGTATGATTGCAGGGTCCAGCAGAGATGCCACCATAGCCACCACCTGCGGAGACCGATACTTCTGAGTACGAGTCCCTCTCGTGCAGTCTCCATGAGTTCGAGGAGAGTTTCATGTCGGCACCGACATGGCCCCGATATGGCACAGAGATGCCGCATGATGGAGAGGCTAGTGGTAGCGGGTCTCATACTCAGCCTGCCTTTGGGACTGGGTTTGCCGCATCTATCTTCGCTACACCTCCGCCAGTACCGACAGTCTCCACGGGCGATGCCAGATGGGATACTGCCGAGCAGATACTGAGGTCTGCCGATGCCCCAGATGAGCCCGAGAGAGACGGAGGCTGGCCGCGCTGGCGCCGGGCGAACGCCGGAGTACCGCCTCAGCGATATTCTCCCTCTCCGTTTTAGTTGTATTTTTACTAGTTTTGTACTATTTATATTTGATATACTATTTATGTTTGGTATATTTGGATTATCATATATTTCGGTTCTTGTGTATGTGTGCTTTTATGGTACTATTTTTATATTTTACAGATCAAAATAAATTATCATGATAATGCTAAACAGAAAATATAACAACATTAAAATAGTAGCACAACATAAAAAATAGTAGCACAATATAGCGTATTTCAATTAATATAGCGTATTGTAAAGTAATGTAATGTAATTTAGCGTAATTTAACATAATATAGTGTTATTCAATATAATTTCAATTAATATAGCATATTTTAGTATAAATATGCTAATTATATATCAAAAGAAGTAATATACCAAATAATTTAAACAAAAAATTTCAAATTTTCAGTGTTAAATTTCAATACTTTGATCTTCATAGTGTCTCTCTCTAAAAAACGGGAAAAAAAAAAAAAGGTACATAGCCGGCCATAAAATGGCCGGCTTAGGGAGGGAACATAGCCGGCCAGAAAATGGCCGGCTTGGGTATATTTCGATAATTGGTCCGATTCTGGGTATAATTAATAATTTGTATTAAACTTTGGATATTAATAAAAATGTCGGGAACCAAAATATGCCCCTTTAAAATTTTGTCTCCAATAATATTTTAATATAAAGATCATGTTAATCAGTTCAAATTGACTGTCTGAACTTTGACAATGGAAATAAATAATGTGAGGTACGAAAAACGTGAGTCATTTTAACCCTCCTCTATTAATATTAATATTATTATTATTATTACTACTGTTAGTGTTATTTTCTAGATTAAGCTAATTTTATTTTAGTTAATATAAATATCCTCACGTTCCGAATAATCTAGCAAAAATTATTAACCATTAAATTATAAATTCAGCATAAAAAAAAACGATGAAACGGTCATAAACAAGAATTTTCATAATAAACAGTTTTGCACTCCAAGTTGCAGGACCAACAAAATGCTGGTCAACTTGGACCTGTTATAACATGACTCAGAATGTGATAACTTCTGGGATTTTACCCATTGGACTTCTGAGTCCTTTACGACTTTTGTCCCGTTCTAATGTTGAATTTTAACCAATCAAACTATTAAAAAAAAAGTCAATGGAAATTTTGAATGAAAAATATCATATGACATGATTAATATGATCTTGTCAACGTTGTGACCTGACGTAATTAATGAATTTTCCACATATACATTTTTCCCTCTTTGATCTGATATGATTTCTAATAAAATTATTTTCTTTTATAAAAAAATGTTGAAAATAATTATGTTACGCGATGGATCACGCTACGTGTAATTACGACCGGTCACCTTTTATTTGTTTTTCAGATTTGATATTACTTTATACAAAAAATAAAACAAAAAGATGCTTAAAATTAAAAACATTGCGAAAAAATTAAAATATTGTAACTTTTGAAAAGATTGGTCATGTAACATGTTACGTGACGTTATCAGGTCAACTTGCATGACATGCTGTGACGTGTCATTTTCGATTAAAGGAAACACATCACGTTACGTGTTGTGCGTGACTAATTTTGTTTACTATATTTTCGATGCAACTTTATGGAAAATTAAATTTTCATTTGAGTGAGCCTATGGTGCTATGCATAGCACGGATGGGGTCCGTGCTACGGCCAAAAATTTGACTTTTTAAAATCCTAATGGTTGATCCAACCGTTCAATGTGATAACCATATGAATATGTACTTGCAAACTAAATTTTATATTTTTTCGAATTTTTTTACTATTTTTTTAGATAGGTAGAAAAATCAGTGTTTTCTGAAAATTCTGGACCATCAAAATTCTACCTATCTAAAAAAATAGTAAAAAAATTCGAAAAAATATAAAATTTAGTTTGCAAGTACATATTCATATGGTTATCACATTGAACGGTTGGATCGACCATTAGGATTTTAAAAAGTCAAATTTTTGACCGTAGCACGGACCCCATCCGTGCTATGCATAGCACCATAGCCTCACTCTTTTCATTTTATCCCTTTTTGAATCTTTGAAATAACAATAAAGTTTGCTTTTTAAAATCTATGAAAGCTTTAGAAATAACATTAAACAGGCCCGTTTTGAAGCCCCACAAAACAATGTTTAGACGGTTGAATACACTTTGCGCCTTACAATATTTTAAACGGCTGAGAGGAATCACGGCCTAATAAAATACCGGGCTTTTGCACCTTCTCATTAGAGATGATATATTTTATTGTCAAATGGCATAATTATAGTACATGATCTGAATTATTCAATTTGAATCAGCATAAATTTCCAGTTTTCAGCTAAAATGGTACCGAGTGGTTGGGGGGAGGGAGGTGGGAGGGGTCCGAATTCACATCACCCCCGATACCGTAATAGGAAATCTTTTACAATTACTTGATCTAGACCGTTCTTTTTAACTTGGCATGACTCTCAAAGCCCAATAATACTGCCCCCTCTGTCAGCCCGAAACCGGCTGGGAGTTAATCTCAAACCGTAAAATGAAGGGAATCTTTTACGGTACCGGAGAGGATATGGATCCGGTGGGGTCCGATGGACATCAAAAACATCATTCTTTAAAATAATAATAATGTGAAATACCAGTCCCACATAGCAACTTTCGAAAACCGGTCAGTACCAGGCCCAAATATGTCTGCGTTTAACAAAAGAACATTTCAGCCCAAGAATTTTGCATTTTCTTTTGTGAAATCGGAAATTCAAGTCTCTTATATTTTGATTTCTAAACCCCAAGTAAATATGTAAACAAAAGAGAGATGTTGCCAGTGAAAAAATTTCTTAAATTCAAGTCTCTCAGAGCATCTCCAACGCTGAAATTGGTTTGCAATTTCAAGACAGCTGTCAAGGAGAAGGGAGCGCTTAATTGCAAAACAGTTCCATTGGTGAAATAATACTAATTGCAATACACGGATCTTAAAGTATTAAGGACCTTTCATTATTCTCCCACCACTGTCTCTCCGTCTCCAATTCGCTCACACCAATAAAAACAGTACCTTCGAACTGAGAAGATATCTCTATTTCACCCCACCGATCTCTCAATTCATGATCCCTTTTTCTCAAAATTAAAAAATTAATAAATTCATGATCCCACATGCCATCTGAAAATCTGTAATAATCAGCAGAAGCTACAACTATATTTTGCTCACAGTAGACTTAAAATAGGAATCCTGGAGTGTTGGTGACAGGGAATTGAGAAATCCCCTTGCAAGTGCCAGCACAATCATTAACTACGCCCGTCAGAGTGCTATATTCCCTGACGGTATTTGAAGTCAGTGCCCACAGCTTGCAGACAGAATATTGAAACTATATTACCAGAATTCTTGGCTCTCCGTCTCGAATTCTTGGCTCAAAGCTGCGATCTCCATGTTCTCGAATTCTTGGCTCAAATCTGCGATCTCCATGTCTCGAATTCTGTAGCACTAGTTCCTCCAAATCTCAAATTCTTGGCTCAAAGCTGCGATCTCCATGTTCTCTTTCATTTTAATGACATTTCCAGAATCGGTTCTTCAAGTGGAAGAGCGGAGGCAGTGGCGAAGCTCACATCTGCGGAGGCAGTGGAAGGGGGAGAGGGGAAGAGTGGAGGCAGTGGCGAAGCTCACATCTACGGAGGAATGGGAACGGGAAGGGGAAGGGGGAGAGGAAAAACCCAGCTTCGTCGTGGGCTGAGAGGAAGGAGCAAGGAGCAGCTATTTTTTTAAATCCATTGAGCGTCGCTGAGTAAATTCTCCGCGAGAAGTCGGTGATTTCAGCGAAATGAAAGCTTTCAAATTATGAAAGCTTGCATATTTTCTATTTCTTCTCCATCGGTGGTTGACGAAATGAAATTGCCACGTCGGACGCCAGCGCGGATTTGCAATTGAAATTGAAAGCCGATGGAGATGCTCTGAGCTCACGGTGCTGTTGTTCTATAATCCATCTATTTTATTCAATGCAGCAACGAAATCAAAAGGCCATTTTCGTAATCCTGTGGCATAGTTTATATTGAGCTTCAATTTCATGTCTACAGATATATTTTTTAGTACAAGTTGAAAGTCATGTTATTCAACCATATAATATTCATGCAGAATTTTTTATTCGAATTTTGGACTTATGAGCCCTCATACAAGGGGAATTTTGTTTGTCAAAAACTGAATAGACTTCACCGCATAATATACAAAATTTAGTGTTAAAGATTTGAAGCACCCATTATATTTGTACACGGGAAAATTGAAGGTCCAATAGCTAGATTATATACTTTTAAGGAATTAGAGATACCTTTTGTACTTCAGAAACGAATCCTCTTTAGAAAAATTTGGAAGTTATTTTTGAGAGAAATAGAAAAACTGAAAAGTTATTTCTTGGAATCCTCTTTAGAAAAATTGAAAGTTATTTCCAGCGTCGATTTATCCTTTTTATGCTAATGCCACCACAGTAATTAACTTCTGGTTAGTTTTGCGAAAGATAGCAATGCGTCGAAATATTAATTTTTCGATCGATGTGCTGTGATCTGTTCTCTGTTGGAGACTGAAAAAAATATTGTTGCATTGTGCAAGGACTAATGGTACGTTTGGATGGGAGCTAGAATAGCTAGAATAGTAAAATTTGAGAATAATAAATGAGAATAGAGAAAAAATAGTGATTTTTAGATTAGTGTGAAAATTGTACTATTCAGATTAGTAAAAATGTTGTTTGAATTGTACATGTGGAATAGTGAATAGCGTAATCAATAAAAAATAGTATTAACAAGGTGTTAATTAAGAGGAAAGATAGACAAGTGGGATCTCAAACGAATTGTCACGACGTGGAGAAAGTGAATGTCAAATTTGTCGTTTCAGGACTGTGTTGGCTGAAAATCCGAAAAAAATATTTTTTTTCTCTCTTCACACTTCTGAATAGTAGTTATTTCAACATTTATAAGGAATAAAAAATAGCAGCTATTCTAATTATTTTGAATAACAAAAATGTTGTTTGGATACATATTGCTATTATAAATAGCTACTATTCTAAAATAGCCTCTATTTTTGTGTTCAAACATAGCCTAAGAATCTAGATTGTTGAACAGAGACCTATTGTTATTAATTTTAGATGATGCATGTGCACGGAGAAATAATTGTTAATTAATTTTTTGGACATGTTATAGTCGTGACAGCCTTATTACGAACTCTTTTTCTTGAATTAATAAAAATTTATAACAGACTTGCATTAACTAAAAAAAATTAGGATTATTCAAACAGAGTATATATTTAATGGTTCAAGTTCGAGATGTACATATAAAAATCGAGGGTGGCCCAATGACCTATTGGAGCTTTTGATTGACATCAAGATTCTCGAGCACAAATTACCTACGAATATAGAAATTATCTGCATGAATATGATGTTGATCGTACGATTCTAACTAGACATCGTATCGAATTTGATATGCTTGATCAAACTCATTTTGGTAATGAATTACGTAGAATTTTGACTTAGATTTTATCTTATTTTCTCACATTTATGTTTAATTATTATGTGAAAATGTTATTCTTGCCTTATTTTATGTTTTATTGTAGAAATCATGTTTTGGGCTATTTTACATCATTTGGAGCAAGAATCTGGTCGATCGAAAAAGCGCAGCTCACTGACTAGGGCTCTGGTACGAACCGTATTAGACAATACGAACCAGAACCCCAGTACGGACCAAAGAAAGCCAAATATGCATTAACTCTTGCAGCGACACAGTGGGAGTACGGTCCGTATTAGCCAATACGGACGGTACCCGAGGCGCCCTTTGGTGAATTCTTTGACAGCTGTATCCAGATCAGATAATTTGGACTTCACTCATCTCCAGACACTCATTCACTCCTATATAAGCCTTCTGGACTGAACAGAAACACATCTTTGTATCTTTTGGTTTTATAAGTGAGAAGAGAGGAGTGTGTAGAGATTAAGTAGGAGGGTACTTCGTGTATGGTTGTATCTTTCTTTTATATCTTTGTAAACATGCCGTTCAGCGGCTAAGTTTAGATTCTTAGAGTTGGCAGTAAAACTTGTTACTCATGATGCTTTGATATATACTTTTATTTGATCATTGTTTAGTCTTTTGTTGTTCGATTGTTTTTGCGTTTTATGTTCTATCTTACTTGATTTTGTTTATTAGTCTAGACCGTCATGTGATGGCCACACATGGGATAAAGGAGAATAAAAATACTATATTAGTGGTGGAAACCTTAAGCGGAGATATCATTAGTTGGATCAACAAAAGTACAAATGAGAGTCTCGACATTCACAGACGAATGTCGCATTGTCGTGCCTTACCATGAGAACACCCAATATAACCAAGATAGTAGGGCGACGTACTCAATAATTTGAGCTAGTCACATATCTCCTTGCACCAATCAAGACAAGTCTTATCAGGATCTCTTGATTAGTACGGTGGTTGCTAGGCAAAAGCGGTCATCACTAAATTGGATTAGAAACATTTATACAACAACTGAAAACCAAAGGTAAGAATCAAAGCAGATTGAAGTAACAACGGTGTGCCAAAACCCTAGGAATTCACATCTCTATTTTTATTTTACTTATTTTTAATTTTCGCCAAATACATTGATAAAAAACAACAACTATTTGATTTCATATTTTGTCTAGTCTTTTGAAATATTGTGATTAATCGTTCAAGACCTTAAATCTTATTCCCTGCGGAATGACACTCTTTCATAATACTCGATAGGATTATGCGCTTGTAACTGACTCAATAGCAAATCGGGTTATAAATTTTATTAGCATGATCACAAATCCACCCATCAATGTTGCCCATTGGACCACCTCCCACTCAGGGGCGGACCGTCAGGGGGAGGCAAAAAAAAATATCGAATCGGATTTAAACCCATTAACTAATTAGATACTCGGTAAAAAACAATGCTTTAACTTATAATTTCTAATGCTCTGACTTGTAATTTCTGATGCTCTAACTTATAATTCTAATTACCAATCATAATTTAAGAAATTTATTTTAATTTTAGCTCTAAATTAAACCCGAATTATAAATTAAACATTCAAAGGGAGGCAAAAAAAAATTTCAGGAGGTGCAAAGTCGATCGGTACGTTCCGATCTCCACTAAAACTCAAAATCCGAGGGAGACAGCTGACCACTGGAACCATATGGGTCCGCCCCTGCTCCCACTCCGGAGCTATGACTTTTATTATTTTAGGGAATAAATTTGCAGCTGATATATGGGTTTAGGTCTGATGCAGTACTCTAACGTGCAAAATGAAATTTGTATCGTCCGTTAAACATGACACGAATCTCAAAGCGAACCCCCAATAATTTAAATTGGTACCGAAATAATTTTAATGAAGTTATTCTATCAAGCGGCCCCGTAAAATACACACCCGATATCTGGACTAGGGGTGTCAATGGGTATAATACGGGTAAGGTGGAAACATTTTCATACCCATACCCACTAAAAATTGACCTTATTCATATCCTACCCTTATCCATTAAAAATTGACTCTACCCTACCCTATCCTACCCATACCCGTTAAAATTATCGGGTAACGAAACGGTAGCGGGTGGATAACGAATAATAATAGTAATATAATCATTAATTTTATTATGTTTTACATATAAAATATCAAAACTCATCATTTCACACATATGCAATCACATTACTAATAAAAAAAACAAATTTACAATCAATTTCAACTAAATTGTTTTTTTATAAAGCAAGAGAATTTGAAAACACAAATATCTATTCAAACAAATTCAATTATTTAACTAAATAACAAACATGCAATTAAAAGTAATATGTTTAACATTTTTCTTATAGCAAAAAACATACATTAAATAACAAATGTACACCACTAATTATTACAAAAATATTATTTATGAAATATAAAAAAAAAATTACCATCACTAATTATGCTCAAACATTATCATATAATATTATTTTATATAATTACCCTATAGGGTAACGGTACGAAATAGCCTTTACCCATACCCATACCCGTTTAGCTAACAAAAAAAAAAAAATCTTTACCCTTACCCATACTTGATAAGCTAATGAAAAAAAAAATCTTACACATACCTGCCTTAACGAATACGGATAGGATAAACGGTTAAAAGGTTATCATTGACACTCCTAATCTGGACCTAGAAAAATTTGTTGGTACACTCCATCGGATTTTTTTTAAAAACAGTAAATAAAATAATCAAATTTAAAGAAACGACATGATTGCTTCGTTTGTTATAAAAACAGCAAAAACCGAATCCGGGATTCGGTTAAGCTATTTTTTTCCGCTTCACCGAATCGCGGATTCGGTTAAATCAAATTTTCACACGACAGATCCCTAAACTCTGTGAACTCCGTGTAACACCACCATTAACCGAATTGGGAATTCGGTTAAGATTTTTTTTTGATTTTTTTATTGTTAACCGAATAGGGGATTCGGTTAAGATTTTTTTTTGATTTTTTTATTGTTAACCGAATAGGGGATTCGGTTAAGATTTTTTTTTTGATTTTTTTATTGTTAACCGAATAGGGGATTCGGTTATGAGTATTTTTTTTTTTTAACTAATAAGCATATGATTATTTTATTAGTTTTTATTAGTAACCGAATAGAGGATTCGGTTAGTAAACCGAATATCTGATTTTTATTATTTTTTATTATTTTTTATTATTTTTATTATTTTTTATTATTTCTGTTTTTCTGTTTTTATGATTTCTGACATCTGTCGACAAATCGTCAAAACTGTAGCAAACTATAATATTTTTGTGCATACAAATTATATTATCTGAAAACTAGACTTCGACGCCTTTCTTTTGATATAAAGAACCCAAAAATCCATGTAGTCATTTAATCATAATTGAATTTTCAATCTGGTCGAATTTCTGTTTTCTAAAGTTTCTGAATTTCTGTTTTTCTGTTTTTATGATTTCTGAATCATAATTGAATTTTACTGAATCATAATTGAATTTATCTGAATCATAATTGAATCATAATTTCAACTGAAATATATTCATTTAGTCCACGGTATCAAATACTAGTAAAAGTCCACGGTATTAATAGTAAAGCAAAAAAGCAAAACCACTAGTTCACACTTTATATTCATTCACCGAATGAGGGACTCGGTTAAGCCAAAAAGCAAAAAAACCTTCACCGAATCCGGGATTCGGTTAAAGCAAAAAAATTAGCCTTCACCGAATCGGGGATTCGGTTAAGCCAAAAAGCAAAAAAAATAGTGATCTTCTGTGGCAACCCACCGTATCCCATATTAAAAACAACTTCTTAACCGAATACCGCATTCGGTGAAGCAAAAAAATAGCTTAACCGAATCCCGGATTCGGTTTTTGCTGTTTTTATAACAAACGGAGCAATCATGTCGTTTCTTTAAATTTGATTATTTTATTTACTGTTTTTAAAAAAAATCCCTCGTTCTTGGGTCAAGATGAGTCGATGGGGCCGTAATAATTCTGAATTTATTAAATCTATATCGACATGTGATATTCATTTCCCACGAGGCCACGACTCTAGACGCTAGAGTGCTTGATGCCCTTATAATGTGGTAATTGCAGCGAGTACTTGCTTGGTAGTTTCCCTGTCATCTTTAAATCTTTTCAGAAGATAAAGAGGTCCAACAAAGACACTACATAATAAACAAGCCCCTGGATTTCATTTGTCACATCACTCGATTGAAAAGGAAACATAATAAACAAATGCCTACGGTTGTATAATATAATGAGGAGGGATCAAGTTACAACAAATTTGAGTTACAATAAAGTTACAACAACCACTTTTTTTATTTTCAAAGTCCAAATGATCGATTCAAACCATTCAACATGATTATCTAAATAAAATGTGCTTGCAGATCAAATTTTACATTTTTTTGAATTTTTTTTACTATTTATGAAGATGGGTACAAAATCAATGGTCTGAATATGACTATTTTTTGTAAAATACTCAATAAATAGTAAAAAAAAATCCAAAAAATGTAAAATTTGATCTGCAAGCACATTTTATTGTGGAGATCATGTTGAACGGTTTGGATCGACGATTTGGACTTTGAAAATGAAAAAAATAGTTGTTGTAACTTTGTTGTAACTTGATCCCTCCTCTAATATAATATACATCAAAAGAATTTACGGGGAAATTATATCAGCACGAGAGGAATCATAGAGAAATGGTTCGTATGGGGGCCAACTGGGAAACATTCGTGTTCAGCCGGACACAAATTCATCGGATTTTGTAGGTTGTATAATTTATTGGATATTTTTTAAGATTAGAGTTTAAAAATTATGTTGAGCGAATCAGATTGACTGTTTGGATTTTGAAAACAGAGATAAAAATGAAGTATAATTAGAGTACAAAACCAACAGTGCATTTTATCTTACTCTTTTTTTAAGAAGTGTTCGGACATCAACTTTTTTATTCGTGTATTGGATTTATTTTTCATGAGAAACTCAGTTATAAGCTAAAAGGTTGGAAAAAATAATTAGGTTGGATCAAAGAATTTGTTTTTAACGAATCAACTCTATTGGTTTCTTTCACGGAATGTCATTAGGTAAATAGATCAACGACAATTTAAGTATATATTTTATACTTAAACAATATAAACTTACTCTAATGTGACAAGACTAATAACAAATACAAGTGTCTACATTAAATAGCAAACAATTTATGTATTATGAATATTAATCAAGTGCCTACATTAAGCATCATTACTAACTTTTATAAATTAAAAAACAATATAAATATTATATTGCAAACATTTTAGGGCATTATTTGTTGGGGAATCATAAAGCCAAATAATTACGTCTTATCTAGAGATCAAACAAGTACATCTCATATAGGGATCAAACACTTACATTCCGGGAAAGGATAAACAGTTCTCCACCTTAACCTATGGACCGTCTTATGCCAAATCCAACTCATAATAAGTGCGGAATACAATACCTGATTCTATAACATTGGTTATGGAATCCTCAAGTGTGAAGAGCAGTCCCCGTGAACACGAGACAAGTCTTCAACGGCAAAAAATCATTTTTGCTTTTACGTCGTATGGTTGTGGATTAAATCTTCCAAGACAGCAAGATGTGGCCCTTGAGAAATTTTCTCCAAATTTTCTAATGAATTTCTCTTATCATTTCTTTAATGGTGGAAAAAAAGAGAAGGCACTCAGATTCTGTCTAAAATAGCCGATTCTCAGAAATCTAAGTTGTGTTGTTACACACGTTGTGGTATCTTGTGTCTTGGGGACCCATCCTTATAGAGGGGTGTGTTATTAGATCATACGTGAGCTGCATGAATTCTCTGAATAGACAGTTTTCCGAATTTGCAAATATCATAATCAGTTCATCAATAATTTAATTTTTGCTTAAATTGTTCTACATATTTATGGACCCATATTATATTAAATACATAAATTGTCTAATATCTTAATTCCATATTAGATTATTTAATTGTGACAATCATATAAGACACTATACAATTCATAATTATATTACATATATGCTCAACGTTGGATATATGATCCGACATTATTGTCATTCATACTTGCTGACTTTTGAATGATAAATTAAATGTCAGAGAGGTCATTGTTTCCGATTGCATAGTTTATAAATTGTGAATTGCTTGTTATTTTTTAGAAGATAAATAATGCATGTAATTGTCCTTTTGATTGAACAATTGCATGAAGAACACAAATATGTTATAGGTAACGAATGAGATCAAATTCTCGTATTTAATATTCGGTCAAAAATGTTTAGCTAGTTATTTTTTAGACTTGCATAAATTTAGGATCCAAAGGCATCACTATTTGATGACAGACATAAAGATAAGTAGGAGTGCTTAGCTATTTCTATAATTAAAATTTCTTTTTTTTATCAAACTATAATTTTAAAATTTAAATTATTGAAATTGAATTGATTTTTTTTTTAATCAGTGAGTATGCTCACCGATTTCCATTCAACTGAAAACCATACAAAGTTTTATAGTACCTGTACCATCACTCCGGTACCACTGATTGCTAAGAAAAACTTACAAACCAAGCGCATCAAAAATATCTATATCGAAAGCGACCTAACCTATTACATCATTTCAATCAAATTTTTTTTACCAGTACAAAACACTTACTAACAAAAGCATATAAGCACTTAATACCCTGCAAAAGTTCACAATTACATCTAACCACAAATCTAACAACAGCTATTTTTATCTTTTTTTCCTTGCTAGTGCCATCTTCTGTCAAACCTGTTGACCTTCCGATTTTTCATCTTCAATCACCACCATATTAGATATTATCCTTGTACTAGGCATAAGGGTTGTACCGTGCTGCTGCTCTTCCAGGTGGGTAATAAGTAAAGGTCTTCATAGGCCTTAACATCACAAGGCAACATTAAAAAAAAGTTTAGAGCAAGCTTCATACCTTTGATTCTTACACCAGAATTGAGCCAAATTAATAATTGGAGTACCTACTGTTTGTACATTCTTAAATATTCTTCCTAATACGTCCTATTCCGGGGGAGTAGGCCGTATGGGGGGAAGGTCAATAATTTGGGCTCGTCCCGCCTCAGGTCGACGGGCCGACACTGAGAAGAGTAGGAAGGTTTAAAGGTATTAGTGCTATTCTCTGTAATATCTTGTTTAGTGGGAAAATGCTACCGTCTAATACGTGTTGTCAGAACGGTTAGGGAGTTTCCATAAAAGTGGTGACGTCCGCATAAACGGCGGTAATGGGAAGCCGAGGCTGGACTGGGCCTTATCAAATGAGGCCCAACTCGACTTCGCCAGGCTTGATAGCTTTGGGCTAATTTGGACGAGGCCCAGTTCGGTCCTCGTCGGGTCGCTCAGCAGCCGGATCGCGAGCCTTGTTTTATTTGGTCTTGGACTGGTCCCAGGAAGGGATCTGGGTCCCGAGTCGCTTTTTGGGCTGGCCACGTGGGACCCAGCTGGGCTTCGTCGGTCAGGCTTGTTGTCGGACTATGGGCCTTATTAGTTTTGGTCTCAGGCTAGCCCCGGGAAGGGGGTCCGAATCCCGAGTTACTTTTGG
Organism: Carex littledalei; assembly: GCA_011114355.1. Taxonomy (NCBI): domain Eukaryota; kingdom Viridiplantae; phylum Streptophyta; class Magnoliopsida; order Poales; family Cyperaceae; genus Carex; species Carex littledalei. Next base: position 1,586,615 of record CM022101.1, on the reverse strand, counting down.
GCCACGGCCGGCCTATTAAGGCCCTATTTTGTTCCACCTCGGTTTGGCCCTTGGCAGGGTCCGAATCCCAAGTCATTGGTGAGCCGAGATTTAGTTTATTAAGGAACATTGGCATATGGACCTATCACTTCCTTTCTTAAAAATAATTCTATTCCTTTCCATTCAAATAGACCATATCACTTAGTGTTTTGACAACGGGCCGGTTCGGTCCGGGACGGTCCAAACCCGGCCGGTCCACAGGTCCGGCGGGTTGGACGGGTCCACGGTCCTGGTCCGAACGGGTCCGGTTTTCAGAGGCCAACCCCGGCCCTTGGTTGAACCACGGGTCCTGCGGTCCCACGGTCCACGGGTCCGGGGGGTAACGGTCCGGTCCGGCGGTTTTTTTTTCTGTTTTTTTTTCCAATTCAATAGTTTGTTTTGAACCGAACAATTTATATTACAAAATTCGGTTTTGATATTACAAAAATTCATTAAATCAATTGCTTTAGGAAAAAAAAAGAATTATTTGATCTTAAAAACCGAATTATTCTAAAACAATTGATTTAAAAACAAAAGTTACCCTCCTCCTTTATTCCGGGCTTGGGACCGGCTATGTAAAATAACATAGGTGGAGTTCTAACTTTTTTTTTTGTTAGTAATTTTTTTAATAATGAATAATTTAAAAAAGTAATTGAAATGTTTAAAATTTTAATTTTAGAAAAACAAAACCGAATTAGATCATTTTTTTTTATATTACAAACATTCGGTTTTGATATTACAAAAATTTCTTAAGTTAATATGTTGTCAATATTTGTGTTAATAAATTTTAAATTACAATATTCAATTTATTAGCTATGTTGCATTATTATTCTTAAGATTTAATTAGGATACAAGACCTATGTTGCATTATTATTTTACAATTCATTTTTTATTGGTTTGACATTCAGATTATATATGAATCTTAGTATTAGTTGTTCCGCAGGTGCGAATCTTAAGGCAAGCCAAGAGATGCTTAATCACTCCTATAATTTTAATTATTTAATTATGGATATTACCATTTTATTATTTTATTGTCTTAAGATTTGGGTTTAAATTATAGGGGCTGTATTTTCAACGCATAATTTGAGTTATTGAAAGCAAAGAGATATTTTTCTTCTAAATACCGTTTTTGTCCTTCTTAAAACCTTCCTTATTTTTTTGCTTCTAATTAAATGCTGCAATAATTAAAAAATTAAATAGGCAAGTAATTTAATTATAAGCAAGCAGTGTAGCATATAAGGAAACGTTCAATACAATGGCTGTATTTACATGTTTGGAAATATAAAGTTCGTTTTATTTGAAAATATATTTGACATGATGTCTTATTTTCTATGTGATATATATTTCACCATTAAGATTTTTTCTCCTCTTTTATTTATTTTTTGGTCATGACTAATTAAGTGCAGTTATAATTACGTATTAAATTTATCTACACAAAGAAACAAATTAGCATCAATTAAATCATTTTTATACATAAAGTTCAAAAATCAACATCAATATAATGATATAATTTTACTTTACTAAAAATATATTGATATAATTTTGCATATTAGGCTTAAATATATTAATCTTCATATATTTACAAAAAGACAATAAACTCAATTTTAGAGTTTAATTCATCATATTTTGATTTTAAAATACTTGAACGTGTTTGTGGGAAGAATTCAAATATCAACATCAATATAATGATATAATTTTACTTTACTAAAAAAATAATGATATAATTTTACATAGTAGGATTAAATATATTTATCTTCATATGTTTACAAAAAGACATAAACTCATTTTTACAAAAATACTTGAAAATCACATAATTTCTCTATATTTTGATTCATTTTAGTTCTTGCTTACAAAGAGAAACAATAAACTAAAACCAGGGTATGCATATTAACACCACAAACTTTTATATTAACACAACAATTTAAAAAAAATTAAATGTATGGACAAATTTAACCCTCTTTATATATCTTTCTATAATGCAATTAATATTGTGATCATTTATTAATGATTTGATTTCCATAATTACCTACATCAATGTATCCAAATTTAATCAATTTCTAAACTCGAAGATCCTGAAATTTAATATCCTCTTTGTTTATTATATAATCTTCATCGGTGATGGTATGAATATTCTAATCGGACGATAAGGATTTCAAACTTTATTACAATTAGATATATTTGAGGACAGCTACATAAATATCGATCACTAATTTAATTGTATTTTATAATGGCAAATTGAACGTATTGATTTTAAGACAAATAATTTGTCTATAAGTTTAAAAAAAAATTAAGCTAAATCTAAAAATATATTGCTAAAATTTTTCAGATATTTATTATCAAGAATCTCAACCCATAATATTAATATAGTTTTTCACTGGAGATGAATTTAACAGAGTCATTGAATAATATAAATTCTTTGATCGGATTAAAGAGAGAAATTAATTTCTCAAAAATCTATGAAACCCCTGAGTGTTGTGATAAAAATCTATGAAACCCCTCAATAATATAAATTATTTGATCGGATCGGATATATTAAATATATTATTAAGTATTATATATATATATATATATTTTTATTATTTTAATTATATTATTAAGTATTATATAAATTAAATATAAAAATATGGGTACAATAACACAAGATATGTTAAATATTAAACCTACTCTCTTCTAACAAGAAAGGTGAGTGGTTGTGTTGGTAAAGCAACATTGTGCTTGGCAACCAACGTGGGTTCGATTCTTGCTTGGCACAAAAAAAAAAATTTAGCCTGGGTGAGTTGGGTCTATGCGCGGTGCACGGAGCTTGGGTGGTTTGGGTCTATTCTCGGTTCACGTTGCTACAGTAATAAATCCGGGTCCAGCGGGTAACGCCGGTCCGGTCCGGGACGGGTCGGTACCGCGGGTCAAATATAGGGGGTCCGGTCCAGTGGAAAGAAAACCAAACCGATCCGTCCCAGGACCGGACCGTCTCTAACTCCGGTCCGGGACGGGTTCTGTGCACGGGACGGGCCGGTCCTGGACCGGCCGGGTTTTTTCAAAACTCTATTATCACTGCAACTCTTATAATCTCAACTAGATTTGAATCCTTCATAGGTATACACAGGGGCGGATTCAGGATTTTCGTCAAAGAGGGGTGAGAAAAAAACGAATCGGATTTGAATAGTTAACCGGGTTCAAACCCATTAGCTAATCGGATACTAGATAAAAAACAATGCTCTAAGCTCTAATTTATATTTTTCAATGCTTTGACTTCTAATTTTCAATATTCTGACTTCTAACCCTAATTACTAATTAGAATTCAAGAAACTTAATATAATTTTAACCCTAAATTTAATATTAATTACAAACCATAAATTCAGAGGAGGACAAATAAAATTCCAAAGGGAAGCAAAGTCGGTCTAAAGTCTAAATCTATAAATTTGTATAAAATTTCAAAATTCAGGGAGGGACAATTGACATGCACCCTATTTCCCATACGTCCAATATAGTAGAACAATAAAAAATAAAACCATTATAATTAGCTATCCAAACCCATAACTGATAAACATATGGAGATGTTATAAATAAATGGTTGACTGACTCTTCATCATCACAAAACACACAAGTTTTATTATCTATTTTTAAGTTTTTATATAATTCAATATTCTCATAAAATATCAGACGTGTGCTTGTAGCTTAGCGATAAAACTTTATTTTGTGGTTGTAAAAATTTGAGTTCGAATTTTAGCTACCACACATTGCGATTCACATTTTAATCTTCCTATCTAAATTTTCTAATTTCGCCACGAACATGAGCAAGATTAAGTCGATTAATAACTATCTAAAATTGGTATTATAAACTTATAATCGCCGGTATTTGACTCGATAACATTGACCCATTGGTATGATGACAAAAAAAAAAAAGCATAAAGAAAAATCTTTTTGATCCGAATAAATGCACAAAGTCGCTTTTGAGCTTTCTTCATATCTTAGATGCAATCATACAAGATAGCTTGATTTGCTGACCTTACTAGAAGGCTTGATTTGTTGACTTTATTACTTTGGTTTTGTAAGCTTGCACATTATTCTACGAGCTCAAATAATTCATTAGATAAGCAATTGCCATCAAGAAAAAGCATATTCTCCTATCCCGATGCTTTCACATGGATTTTGTTTTTGGGAAAATTTTATGTATGCTCCTTAAAAAAATCTCAAAATTACACACTTCCTCCTCTAAAATACATAATATTAAAGTTATTCCTCTAAATTGTAAAAACTAACAAATTTATCATATTTATTGTCTTTTAAATTAAAACTCGTTTAAAATTTATAAAACACTCATTTTATTATTTATTAAAACATGAGGAGGATTCAAATGCCTCTATTTTTGTACCTCCATCATGCCTCCATTTTTAAGAACTTTAATAACTCAAAATTAAAATTTTAAAAGTCAAAATAAAACGGTTGGATATGATCTACATCATTTTATCTATGCACGTGTAAAAAAATATGACATTTCAACTTTGTTTTGGTTGTCATCAAGAGCTTGTAAAAACGTATTAATGTGGATAATTTATAGACGTTGATTTTTCAAATGATTGATTCACATAAAAACAAAATCGAAATGTGATATTCTTATGAGCACATAGAGAAAATAACATAGATCACATCTAACGGTTTTATTTTGACGTTTATAATTTAAATTTTGATTTATCAACATTTTTAGAAATGGAGGCATGGTGGAGACATTTGAACCCTCCTCTTAAAACATATGTAGATATTTAAGAGAAATGTTCAGTCTTCTAATTAGTCGGTTATGAGAGCAAATGATTTATTTTCTTACTCGTGACGTGCACACAAGTATATATCTAACTGTTACTGTGTATACGTCACAAGTAGAGAAATGAACATTTTTCTCTTGAAAACTGATCAATTAAAAGACTGAATATTCTTCTTAAAAATACTGCATATTTTTTTTATTTTTAATAAAGGGTGAAAATGAAAATTTATATAAATTAAAATGAGTTTTAAACTTTTAATAGAAGAGGTCATGAATTGGATAAATTTGTGAGTTTTAGAATTTTAAAGAGGTACTATGGTATGATGTTAATTTTAGAGAGAAAATATTATTTCGAAATTTTTAACGAATATACATGAAATTTCTCCCATGTTTTTTAATCCTGAAACTAGCCTAATAGCTGAACAACCTGAGCCGACATTTTTATTAATATCCAAAGTTTAATACAAATTATTAATTATGCCCAGAATTCGATCCAATATCGAAAAATACCCAAGACGGCCAGAAAATGGCCGGCTTACTCCCACCCTAAGCCGGCCTTTTTCTGGCCGGCTTAGTACTTTTTTTTTTAAACTGCAAAACTCTATAAAAGAGCACCCCTTCATCTCAAAGCTCACACCCCGAGGCATATCAGCGAATCACTGTTGAGATAATTTTTTTTTTATTATTATGTTTTATTTTATAGAATAATTAATTATATTATTAAAAAAACCCAAAACCCAATACCTTGTACCCTAAAACCCTAAACCCTAAACCCTATACCCTGTACCCTGTACCCTAAACCCTAAACCCTAAACCCTAAACCCTATACCCTAAACCCTAAACCCTAAACCCTATACCCTAAACCCTATACCCTAAACCCTAAACCCTAAACCCTATACCCTATACCCTAAACCCACCCTAAACCCTAAACCCTAAACCCTATACCCTATACCCTATACCCTATACCCTATACCCTATACCCTATACCCTAAACCCTAAACCCAAAAAGTAGTAACCTGTCAATTGTTTACTATTTACTTACCTGACAATTGTTTACCATTTAGTAACCTGACAATTGTTTACCATTTTCTAAAATGTAGTTTGTTTACCATGGCCTTTATTTCACTTTTCTATGGTGGAAATATGCTTACTAATGCACAAGGGGCTTATTACAACAAAGATGCAGCTCATTCATTAATGATTCCAGATGACATCTCACTTTTGGACGTGAAATCCATAGTTTACACACACACCGGTTACAACCCAGAAAGGTGGGACCTAGAATTGGCAACCCGATATTGCCATCCCTCCAGCGGGAAATGGATGGTTGCGAAACTGGTAGATGAGAGTACGTGGAGAGGCATGTTCGATTATTTGAGGTCCGAAGGGAATTTTCTAATAGAAATATTTGCTAGAAGAGTTCCGGTAGAGCCCAGGATTGGAAGTTCGGGCTCTGGATCAGCGGCACCACATTATACCACACAACCAGAAACATACAGACGTGACTCCACCTTACCCCTCAACGAACCTGACCCAGAAACCTACAACTACGTCACTCCACCAGCACCTCAACGAAGACACTCAGTTTCATCCCCACCTAGACACCATCGAGGCAGACCAAGACACTCAGTTTCAACCCCACCTAGATCCGTAAATGTGGCTCATTTACCGTTACCTCCAGTATCACCTTACCCCAGACCTGCACCAGTAGACGATGCAATCGGCCCGGACTTTGAAGATATTAATGAAATACAGGAGGACGATCTGAGGAGCGGGGATGAATTTGAGGGAGAAATGTGGGGGGATTCAGATCACGTGGAAGGTTGCGATGAAGACGGGCCGGTTGAAACAGCTGAAAGGCACATAGGTGCTGAGGGGGGGCCGCTTAGTGGCCGGACTGATACGCACCCGTTCCCAGACCTCAATGATGTTTCTGAGTTTAGAGAAGCAGATATTGGTTATTATGGGCAACGGATTGAGTACAAAGGTGAGCTGGCTGCAAACCAATATTTTAAAAACAAAGAAGACCTAATGAAGAAGATCAGAGAGCACCATATAAAAAACAATCAGGAGTTCAGATCGAAGAGAAGTGACAGGGATCGGGTTCATCTGGTGTGCAAGGCCCCGAATTGCCGTTACGAGCTTCAGGCAAAGCCGACGGGATGTGCAGACGCATGGGTTATAACTAAGCAAGACAGGCCTCACACATGTAGGACTGAGCACACGAGGGACGACCACGAATGTCTGACGGCATCACTCATTGCCGATGCCATTGAGAACAGCATTAAAAAGGACCCGTGTATGAGCATCCAGACGGTGGCAGACATTGTTTTGGCTGTGTACAACAATGTGACACCTAAATACAACCGACTATGGAGGAGACAAGTGGTACGGATGGAGGTTCAGGGAAGGAGCAAAGAGGAAGAAGCCGAGAAGGTTGAGAGAGATGTTCGAAGAGTTTGCTCATGTATGTCTAACTTATAACATTTCGTTTAATTATCTTATAAGAATTTTATGAAAATGAAATAACACCCCTTTGTTTTTGTGCAGCTAAATCCGAAGTGTAATGCATATTTAAAGAGAGTGGGCAAAGTACGTCATAATGATGCAATGGAGCCGTCCAATTATGAGAAGATTTTCCAAACCTGTGACGGAGGATACCGGTTTGGTATCATGACAACAAACGGCTCCGAGTCGCTCAACAATGTCTTCCGAACGAGTCGTAGATTGCCTGTTTGTGCCATAGTGGAGGATACGTTCTACACGTGCAACAGATGGTTTGTTGAGCGGCGTCAGCGAGCAATGGAATTACAAGACAAGTGACAGGTTCTTTCTGACCGGGTTTTGCAGAAGATCAGAGAACGTTGGGTGAAAGCTGCAAAAATGCGGTTGGTGCGTTACACGCACGGCCAAGGTCAGTACCAAGTTTCATCTCCAAATGAGTACGTTCCTTGCACCCGTAGTGACATGGGCAACATGGAACCCACTCACAGGGAGTTCATGTATATTGTGACACGCGGTCCCGACAGACAAATGGAATGCACTTGAAGAGGTATCCAATTAACTTCTATTCCATGCGCTCATGTCTTAGCTGTTTACCGTGACCGAAACTGGCAAGAGGACTACTTTGTTGCAGAATGGTATAAAACGAACTATATTGTGAGTACTTGGAACCATGTGTTCATTCCAATTGGCAATATGGGAGACTGGCCTCATAATCCTGGAGACAGAATCCTTCCGAGTAGTGGTTGGATTACGAAGGGGAGGCGAAAACACACCCGTCGTGTAATGACGATGGATGAAATGGCAGGTAGACGAATGGGGCATCAGCATCGCCGTTCCACTTCCGATAGGCAACGAAGAGGTATGTAACATTCATCCAAAATTATTTTTCTTTTCAATTTATACCAACTTACTAAGTAACACATGCAAATGCAGAGGCAAGAAACACAGCAAATGTGGCAGAAAATGAGCGAGTAATGGCGTCGGGAAGTGGGTCCAGAGGGTCACGGCGTAGCACAGCTACGAGCCGTTTAGATGCAACTGCTATGTATGCCGAAGCAATGGGAGAGGCAGTTGCCATAGGAGGAGAGGCGGTTGGGGTGCAAGGGGAGCCATCTGTGATCCAACCGAGGAGGTCCACTACTAGACGCACAACAAGGGCATCTACAAGCCAAGCAGCGCCATCTGGAGCCCAGGCCGGCCCATCTAGTGAGCAACCAGAGCCATCTGGTAGACCATCTCGTAGGGCATCTTTCGCAAGTGGTTTACTTCGGGGATTAAATTTTAGACATAGCAATAAAAGGTGATTTGTATGCATGTTGTAAAAATTGTGTGGACTCTATTTGCAATTTGTGTGTACTTTATTATTTTGTACGAAACTACTAAATAAGAAGTAATGAAATTAATTAATACTCAAAGAAATTACAACATAATCCATCCAACTACAATAAAATTTTAATTCTTAGAACCAAACTCAAATGCATTCAAATTTTAGAACCACCCTTTTATAGAGTTTTGCGGTTTTAAAAAAAAAAAAAAAAGTACTAGGCCAGTCAGAAAATAGCCGGCTTAGGGTGGGAGTAAGCCGGTTATTTTCTGGCCGGCTTGGGTATTTTTCGATATTGGGTCCAATTCTTGACATAATTAATAATTTGTATTAAACTTTGGATATTAATAAAAATGTCGGCAACCTGAGCTTTCATCCAGTAGTTAGTGGGTCACACCAAAGTAAAAAGTAAAAAGGACTTTTCAGGTCTTTACCAATAGAAGAGAGACAAGAATTGGAATATTTGATTGGATTATATATATATATATATATATATATATATGCGTGTAAGAGGAGAGTTCTCAAGACATTTTAGTATTCAAAGTTTTAACAAAAACAAATCACACTTGAATTAATAAAACAGCTGTCAATCAAGTCCTGAAAGGATGCATCATTTGTTGTGATTTGTATAATAAATTGATTTAGCCCAGGGCCATTTTATTTGACATGAGATAAAAACTGGTTTTTCTGTAAAAGAATAATTATTTTGGTCTCCTCACTCTAGTACTCTCAAAATTTCCGCAACAATATTAAAGAAATGATGTAGTATGGTCTCCACTAATAATATGGTCTTCTTTTTTAGTCTCCGCACTCGTCCTCGTGTCAACCTTCATAGGTATAAATATTTAGAATATAATATAATAATACTTGAAAAATAAGATATTAATACTTTAATGTGTAACTTGTTATAATCATCCATTTTTCAGTCCTCCTATTGTTCCCACGTAACCTCCCTCTAATGAAGTAGTGGGGATCCGTATTCCCACATCAACCTTCTCCAATCGTCATCACCTTCATCTAACAAAAATAATTGACCTAATAGATATAAATACTTCAATGCATAGGTATAAATACTTGCAATACTTGATAATAATACTTTCAGACGTCATCCAGTGTCATATGTAAAAAAATACTTGCAAATATAGGTATAAATACTTGTGTGACGACGAGCCCGAAAGTACGTCATCATGGATCTCATTTGAAAAAAATTTGTAGAAGATGTTCGTGGTTTTAGATTTGCAAAATTCCTCACAGATCGTTAGAAATATGAACAAGATTGAACAGAGAAAAAAAACTCACCTCTAAAAATGTGTATGGTCAGCCCTTGTAGTTTGAGTGGTCTCCCACATATATTTATGGTGCGGGTACGATTGAGAGATTTGATTAGGAAGACAATTATTTATGTAAAAATTGTTCACCTCATAGGTATAAATATTTTCGTGCATAGGTATTAATATTTTAGAAAAATATTCAGTGCTGGAGTTTTTGCGGTCCCCCAAATAGTTATGGTAGTTATGATACGGGTACCGTGCGGGTACTATAGCGCGGGTATTGTTATCAGCTTCCTTTGTAAAAAGTGAAAAAAATAAATTAATGTGATTCTGAATTCTGAAAGTAATATTTTTTTATGGTTAATTCTGATATTAATATATGATGACAATTAATGAATTCAAAAATTCATCATGTGTATTTATCATCATTTATCATTTTTTGTTTGTCATTATTTTTTGAATTCATCATTTGTTGTCATACTAATTCTGAAGTAATATAGCCTGATAACAGCTAAATATGTGATGATTCAAAAAATCATCTATCGTATATAAATATATTATAAGCATCTAATAAAAAAGTTATACTATAAATCGGTAAGTAGAGATCAGATAATAATATAAGTTTTCATATGATATTTATAGTCATGTCAATTTTAAAATATTTTTAGCCTAATTTAATATAGAGTGTATTTTTTGTCTGAAAATATTTACCCGCGCATTCTTGATCCTTTAGTCATCCACTAATCCTATTTCTTCCAAACACAAATTGAAGTACCAATCTTATATAAATTCCTATTAAGCATGAAATGATATATAAATTTAAATTTATACATGACAGTCACTTATAAATGATAATGCCAAAAGAATATGACATGTTTTGATTAACAAACTATCCAAAGACAAAAATACTTTGCGACTGTTAGCAGGGGCGGACCCACACACAGTCAGAGGGAGGCAGCTGCCCCTCCTTGGATTTTGAAATTTAGTGGAAAAATATGGACTCAGTTCCACTTTGCCCCTCCCTAGAAATTGTTTGCCCTTCTCTGAAACTGGAAAGCCCACCAGACCAGTTCAAAAGCACTGTTAATGAGAAACTTTGTTTTGTTTTTATGGAAATTTTGTAGAAATTTACGGACCCGGACCAACTTTGTTGTTTTTTAATATGTAAAATGATATTTTATTGTTGTTTTTTATTATGTAAGACTGTACTATTTTTTTATTGTTTCTTATTATGTTGATTGAATTTTTATTTAGTACTGATTAGTTAATGAATTTGAACCCGATAAGCTATTTTAACCCGATTATTGCCCTTTCTTGACAGAAATTATGCATCTGTCCCTGACTGTTAGTATCAACCACTCAATTATTATGAGGAATTGTGGGTGCCAAACCTTTTGCATTGTTAGATGCACCACAATTGCCACAATAAAACCTGACTTACGTAAAAAAAATACAAAATAGTATGTTCAAAATACTGACTTGCCAGCGTGGACCTTGGAGATAAGGTTTCCCCAGAGAGCACCTCAATCACAATCAATGACTAATGACTACTTTCTGATAGCAACTGGCAATTGGGTTAGTCCATGGATTCATCAACAAAATATTATAATAAACAATAAGTAAGTTAGAAGGAGACAAGAAGAGAAATGAAATGAAGAACTCTGGTTGATTCATTCAAAGCAATTCATAATTCATAAAACTATAGCATTAGGTTGAAGTGTCAAAATCATGACGCAATACTTATCCTGAATCAAAGAAGATAATTGTATATTCAATTCACCTAAACTCAAATAGAGTAAACACTAAACAGTGATTATTTATTTATTTTATTTTTTCTGAAAAGAGGAGCAACAAATCGCCCAATTTGCATTGCATAATAAATAACTTTGTAAAATAGAAGAAGAAGTTGTTTTGTACAAACAAATGAAAGTTCGAAATTTTTTATATTTGTATTATAATTATTAAGAACTTTGGCTCTCTTTTTTTCTCAAGCTCATGAAAAATAAAAAATTAACAGAAAAAGAATTAATTATAAGAGAACCCAATTTCCAAAAATAAATCCGAAATTTCTTTTTATTGGAGGTTGGAGGGGTGGGGGCAAGTTGCCCACAACAATTTCACAGTTATGCTTCTTGTGCATCAATCTTCTTTTGATTTTATGTATTACTTTAGAGTCATACTCCTAGCAAACGATATTGTCATATTAGTTATACTTTTTTTTTGAAATCTTCGCAGAGACTGTGAAGTCGTGAGCGCGTCTCGAACTCTCGATCTTTGGATAACCACAGTACTAGAACATTCTTTCCTAGCCAATACTACCGTTATACTTAAGTAGAAGGATGGAGCTAGAAATTTTTAATAGAGAGGATCAAATATAATTCTATAAATAAATGTAGGTATTATAAAAGGGAGACAATACGGATATTATCTGAGAATTAATCAAAATTAATAATATTGTTTGTAGGAATCTTTGTTGTGTGTGTGTGTTTGTGTGAGTGTGTTAGGGGGGATGAGGGCTTGGTCCTTGCTTAAGCACTTATTGGTTTGAGATAATTTTTTAAATAGCTTAAGATGCTAACATTATTTTAATTTCCACCTTGAACTACAACTCATATTAAAATTGCCAGAAGAAACATGCAAAAGAACAGACCATTTTTTCTTCCTAAGGATGTACTAATAGCTCCCTACAAGATGTTCTAAAAATAATTAAAGAAAAATTAGAGATTAAATAATTTAACTATTTAATATTTATAAATAACTTTTTATTCGAATTTTAACGACCACTCACACGACAAACATAGCCCCCAAAATTTATCAACTATAAAATGTGCTTAAAACCTTTAAAATCAAGAGGCATCCAAATATATTCAAAACCAAAGATTTAAGTGCAGTCAAATATAGTGCGCAAAGACCTTCAAACAAAAAATTTGACCTTCAAATATAGTGCTCAAATTTAACACGGGTTTAATCAATGGACCACATCAATGCACCGCACCTGAGTGCAATATGGGTCCGTCAAGAAATTAACATGTGCTCCTTCCAGGTTCCTGCCCCAAACCAAATCCAATCATGCGCCAATTTTGTCTATAGCTCATCACATTTTCAAACTTCCACGTCATCAGCGCTCGCCCACTGGTTTCTTACCTCCAAATAAGGAAATAAAATAATTCATAAATAAACAAATACTATTCTAGGTTCTAGCCGCGGCCGCCTCAGCGCCTCACGCCCTCACCTTGTCATCGCTATATATACACCATGTCATCAATCTCTCTCTCCACATTCAACTTTTGAAATCAACATATAACTGCTCCAAATTAGCAAACTTTCTAAGAGAGAAATTAAAAGAGGAAACTTTAGGAAAGCAAAGGGGAGAAATGGAAGGGTTGATACCGTTTGTCATACATGCTTTAAAGAAGAACAGAGAGAAGAGCCAGTACCGGTGTCTGTCGAACGGGTCCCATGGTGGAAGCAGGAAGAAGCCGTTGATCGGGGAGTGGGACTTGGTGGATGAGGGATCATCGCATCACCGCCGGGCCCGATCTGAGTTTCCTCCGATTGGATCTGAATTCTTCTCTCCTGAACAAAGGATGGGATCATCTCGCAGCCTCAGGGAAGATCCGAGCTCGATCGGCAACTTCTCAACTATCACCAGAGCGAATAAGCGTAAATGAATTGCAATATTCGCTTAGATTTTCTCTGAATTGATGCTTTCAAGTGTACAATTACTATTATCTAGTTGTAATTTTGAAGGTTGCTAGTTTCAATTAAGGTGTTTTAATTTCTTTCTTTGTTTTAAATCCCATAAGCAGGGATGGTGTGATTAGTTGTTATGATGTTTAAGGAATGAGGATTGAAGTTGTAAATAAGAATTACAATTCTTAGGAAATAATTTTGCAAGTTTTCAGGGTCTTGTTTGTATAAATTTCAAGTTTTAATCTGAAAAAGTAAAGTATCGCGATCCTTGCAAATTAATGTTTTCAGAAAGTAATTTAACGGTTGGGTTCGCAAAGTTATTAGTATGTTATGTTAATGTTATGGACTTGTGAAATATTTTAGTAATACAAAAAAGTAAAGTAAAGAGAAGGCGACAAATTTGTTTGAGAGCCGGGGGTCAATGCATGATCCCTTTTGTCGATTAATAATTCAATGCATGAGTATAATACAAATATGTAAAAAATAATGAAAAGCTAGGATTTTTTTATTTAAAAAAAGACAGAAGTATTTTAAATTTTAAATGGAAGAAGCATTTTGGTCTTGAATTTCCAAATTTTAAATTGAGAAGGAAGTGATATTTTTTATTGAGACAAAAGAGGATTTCAAGTAAAAATTCACTTTATTATAGTATTGATATGGCAGAAGTATCCTCTCTCATCCTCCACCGTATTAATGTTACGGTGGAGTGATGTTCATCCAGACAAAGAAGAGCCGAGAAAGAACTAGTCTTTGGTCTAGTGACAAAGACACATGACCTTTATGTGAGATGTCATGAGCTCAAAATCCGGATAGAGGAAATTCTTTGTTGTAATAATAAGAGTATTAAATAGTTAAATAGATTGACCTCCAATTTTTATTCAAAAAAAAAAAAAGCCGAGAGTGTAGGCAAAAAATCATTCTAAATCACTCCATCATAGCATTGATACGAGAAAAGTACTCACTCCATCATAGTATTGTGGAGTTATGTTTTTTTTAATTCAAATACTTTAGTGTTGTTTTGAATTGAATCATTCTGTTTATTTTTTAAATAATAAAAAAACAAAAGTCAGTGTACATTTTTAATTTATTAGTTTCAGGAACCCTTTGTCATTTGTCAAGACTGAAAAGAGTCGAGATTCGAGACATTCAATGAAAAACACCTTTAATTGCTCCACCTTGTAATAATTGTGCATGTTGGTTTGTCCATCAATTTCACATGGAAAGACCGTAACACTTGCGTGTGTATTCCAAATGTTTTATTTTTCTAATATAAAAAATGAAATGTCAGTGAATCGATGATTCGATCTCTTTAGCTATCTTTAGCTATCACACCGAAACACAGTGTTATAATATTAAACTATTCCGAAAATATTCTGAAAAAACTTAATTATTCGGTACCTTTAAATAATAGAAGGAAAAAAATAATCGATATACTTTCTGATATTTTATTTTTTATATTTCTAAAAATAAAAAAAAATCAGCTATGTTGTAGGTGATGGGGGTGGGGTAGTGACGCAATCTCGGTCCAAACTCTACTCCGTTATGTACGGGTTTTATTTTTTTGATTTAGTGAAATATTAAACAATAAGAGGATAACTTGTTTTGATATCACTTGACGCAAATTCGTCCCAAACTCTACTCTGTGTGTACATATTTTGTTTGATTTAGTGAGATATTGAACAATAAGAGGAGAACTTGCTCTGATATCACTTGATGCAAACTCGTCCCAAACTCAACTCCACTAGTAATGGACATTGAAATAGTTTAGTGAAATTATAAACAAATATTGTGCTAAGTAGCAAAAGAAGAGAAATCTTAAAAGAAAATATATTTGATTCAACTATCTCATACAACATTTTCCATATATAACATATTACATGCAACATTAGAAATACTAAAATATTAATTGCAACAAAGAATATATAAAAACATAAATATATAGAAAATATGCAAACATAAATATTATAGGAAATATACAAACATAAATTGTAAAGACCATATTGAAAATGCATCACATTATAACATCTTGAAAACATCTTCACGTGGATCCATCTTTAGTAGAATTCTCAAAATCGAGTCTGAAATTGAATCCGAGTCCGACTCAAATTGATTCGCGTCAGATAGTGTATTGCAAAAGCATGGAGTGACGGGCACACGTGCCGACACACACGCCTAAAGACATGGCACACATGACGACACGCACGACTAAGAACATGGCACATGTGACGGCACGTACGACTAAGGACATGGCACAACACCGCACGTCTTGTTAGACGTGCCGTGTCAAAACATACCTGTACTATGACCTTAGTTGTGTTTTGTCATAAATTTTCTAAAATTGGCACGATTAAACACAACACGTCTAGACACGCGGATACACGACACCAGTGTTGTAAAAAAGGTCTTTAACGGCTGATTAAACGGCCGTTTAATCGTTAACGATGGCCAAACTGTTACGAATACACTTAACGGATGCATGTTTGCGGATGAAGATGATTAATCGGTCGTTTTACCATTTAATCATCCGTTTATTCCCATTTATTTCTGTTTATTTCCGTTTATTCCAGTTAATATTTATTTTCACATTGTTTTTTTTTCTGTGATAGTGTGTAATAATAAGGTTTATAAATCCTGTATTGTAGTTTTATTTGTGCTTGATATACATCTAATATTTTTATATATGTTTTTTCTTCTTACTTACTTTGAAATTGACTAATTCTTCTATTATTTATATACCATATATTTTTCTTACTTATTGATGTAATTTTTTCAATTAGTACGACGTGTTCCTTTATGAAATTAAGCTGTTATCATAAACTAAATTTAGTGATTTTATGTTGGAATGTTTCATTTCTTTCAAATAATATGTTATTAGTATTTGAAAAAGCTTAATTCTCAAATTTATTTTTCATTAAATAAATGTGTTACTTACACATATTATATGCTTATGTGTTAAGAAGAAATAAGCGTAGTGTCATGTCATAATAATAAAACTAAGTTAAATTAAGTTTATTTGATAAGTTTAATGAGTTAAAATAAATTATTTTAATAAATTATGATATATATACATAAATTTAATAAAAATGTTAAATTGTCCGCATAATTCCAATTAATCAGCCGCATATTGATTAATCGTTTGGCAGTACCTCGTCCGTCCGACGATCTCATACCGTTATTTACCACACTGCAGGACACATCTAAGTACTGATATCGTACGTCTGGACTCTGGACAAAGATACGGCATGCCACGTTTAAAAAAAATCAAATCTTTCTCCTTGCAATATTTTCCTCATGCTAAATACCAAAACATAAATAATACAAAATATTAAAAAAACTGAAATTTACAAAAAATAAATGTAATTTAAATTTATTTTTACTTTTTTTGGATATTTTTTCAGATTTTTTTGACATTAGCATACATTTTTAAAGTAAATAATTATCATGATATAAAAAAATCAGTATACGTTTAAGTACCGGTACGGCACATCTTATCAAACTGTATTGTGTCGTTAAACGTGTTGTGTTCTTCTCCTGTACTGTGTGGCACAATCTCTTTCAAATAAGCCAAAACATGATACGTCAAAACACGGTACGATACGGTTGCAATACCCAAGCTGGAGGACTCTGGCCTCCTAATCAAGAATATGTAAGTTTTATACATATACCAAGCTTATGTAATACGCTCTTGAGTATAAAAAATTAACTTCATGATCAAATAATTGTTTGATAATTAAAATTTAAAATCCGTATATGTATCTACACAGATATTCGAATATCAGATTTCTAATTTTCAAATACAAATCCGACTACAGACTGATAATATCCTATCCATTTGCACACCTACCTGTGAGAGGATACTTGTCCCCTTGCTCAAGCACTTATTGGTTTGAGATAACTTTTTAAAACAAAACTAGCTTAAGATGCTAACATTATTTTTAATTTCCAACTTAAGACTGACGGTAAAACTCATATTAAAATTGCCAGCAGAACAAACAAAAGAACTGAGAGCATTTTTTTTTTCACATAAGAATATACTAACTCCCTACAAGATGTTCTCAAAAAAAAAAAATTTGTTAATAAAAGTTAGATCAACTATTTAATATTTATAAATAATTTTTATTCAGTTTTCTACGGCATCTCACACAAAGAACATAATTTCCAAAATTTATCCACAATCAAATGTGCTTAAAATATCCATATATATATTCAAAACCAATGATTCAAGTGCAGTCAAATAATGCGCAAATTTAACACGGTTTTGATCAATGGACCCCATCAATGCACGGCACCTGTGTTTGGGTCCGTTAAGAATTAACCATGTGCTCCTTTTAGTTCCTGCCCCAAATAAAGGAACCGAATCCTCTATCTCTGTGGGCAGGATTTTCTTACCCCCATTCAATTTACTCGAACTCTCGTTGACACATGAGTAGGGGTGCACAAAAAGCTCATGATTCGAAACTCAGTTCGGAATCAATTCGGATTCAACTCGCTAATAATTCGAGTTGAAACTAACTCGAGTCAAAACTGACTCGAGTTAACTGACTCGGTTGATTTATGAGTCGAATTCAAGTTACCCCAACTCGGTTGGATTCACACCAAATTCTAATCCATATATTTCTACGTCCCAAACCTTATACCTGTTTCTCACAATATTTGATAATTTGATAAATTATGCACTATTTCTTTTGTTTTGTTAATTTATTAGACTTTGTATTGTTTTGTTAGACTTTATCTGTTTGGTAATTTTTAATTGAGGAGGGTTCCACTGCACTCTCTTTTGGTGCATCTAATGTGCACCCAAAACTCATATAGTGCATTTTCAAAGTTTAAATAGTCGATTCGAACCTCCCAACGTGTTCTTCATATTAAAATGTGCTTGGAGACCATATTTTACATTTTTTGGAAATTTTTTACTATTTTTTCAGAATTTTTGAAAATCATCACTTTGCTGAATTTTA
Source organism: Carex littledalei (assembly GCA_011114355.1). Taxonomy (NCBI): domain Eukaryota; kingdom Viridiplantae; phylum Streptophyta; class Magnoliopsida; order Poales; family Cyperaceae; genus Carex; species Carex littledalei. The sequence continues at coordinate 1,568,087 of CM022101.1, read as the reverse complement.
AATTATTGTTTAGTTTAATAAAAAATTCTGAAAAAATAGTAAAAAATTTCCAAAAAATGTAAAATTTGGTCTCCAAGCACATTTTAATATGAAGAACACGTTGGAAGGTTCGAATCGACTATTTGAACTTTGAAAATGCACCATATGAGTTTTGGGTGCACGTTAGGTGCACCATATGAGTTTTGGGTGCACGTTAGGTGCACCAAAAGAGGATGCAGTGGAACCTCCTCTTTTTAATTATGTACTATTTTGGTATTTTCGTAATTTTTAAATATGTATTGGTCATTGTCTCATTATGTACTGTCTTTAATTGTGTATTATTTTGGTAGACTGTGTAATATTTTTTTGTTAGAATTAAATTAGATTGTCTCACTATATACTATATTATGAGTCACGAGTCGACTCGCTTCGACTTGAGTTGCTCGCGAGTTGATTCCAAATTAGATTTTTTGACTCGGAACTGAATTAGCAACTCGGACTCAACTCGGCTCGTGAGCGGCCCTACACATGAGACATGACATCTTCTTTCATCTCATTAATGAGTATCTTTTAAATTAATTAATTAATTGGATGAATGAGAAAATTATTTTCTTATTTTCTGAATTAGAAAGCGGTAGCTTGCACAGTTGTATTAAGGTTATCCCTATTTGAGACCTCTACCTGTCCTTTAGTACCGGTTTCAAATTCTATGTGTTCCAGCAGTTGTCTGGAAAATCATATCCTTTCTTGACACACTTATCATTTGTTGGTCAACATGTTTAGGTATTATTTCATTATTCTCAATCTTATGGAGGCTTTGTTAGTAATCAAAATGAACATAAAGATTGAAATGATGCGGTAAATTAAGAAAACCTTACTTAATTATAAAAGACATAAGGGCTTAACATTAATTAAATTAAGATTGAGAGAAATAATGCATTCTTGTAGAAAATTTATCACTAATTGCATGGACTGATTGGGAAAAAAAATATGCAAGAATTGAATCCTGACAAGGGGTGAAAATAGAATGGAAAAACTACAACCAGGCCCTTATAAATTTCCTATTTCACTTTTATTTTAAGTATGATTATTTTCTATATACTGATCATCTAATAATGCATCTTATTGTGTAGAATGTAGATTTTAATATTATTTATTAGCAAAAGGATTAAAGGAAACTTGTGATAATGGGATGCTTTGTAACAAAAACAAAACCTGTGAAAATGTTTTTAAAATTTTAATAAAATGACATAACAGAGGTGTAAAAATGATTATTAGGGCAGTATGCAATCAAAGTTGCAAATGAGCCCTTCTCAAATCCTCTTTTCACACATAACATTAAAAAAACAGTGAATGACACTTCAATTCTGTAGACTTTGTTTCAAAACATGATAAAACTATATATTCAAGGGTTCTAATTTTTTTTATCAGACTTAATATAAAATGACAAAAGGGATAAAAACCACTTTTTTTTACTTCAGATTCATGCAAAGAAAGAGAAAAGAGATCAGAACTGAGATGCGCAGTATGCTAGAGATTAAATTACAAGCTCTTTGAATTAATGATGTCATTGAACATCAATTCTTAAATTTCAGTTTATTCAATTGCCTGTTAAGATGTATTTTGTCAGGTAAGAATTTGGAGGTATTTTTTTACCTAGTTTTCATCTAGCATTGTTGCAAAATGACAAAATAAAATAACAAAGTAAAATCAAATAGATGAAAACTAAAAATAACAAAAAAAAAATTTTTTTTTTACATAGCAGCTCAAGCTATGAACTGCCAAACTTCCAAAAACCTACAAAATCCTGAAAAATTGAAAATATATATAATGTAAGAATTACCCTTATAACAGAACTTCTACCATTTCAACTAAAAAAAGTTGCAACAGAAAAATATAAAAAATAACTTACAAGTAAAATATTTTGCTACTTGATTCAACTCAAAAAGTTCTTATAACTGTTAGAAATATATTTTGAAAACACAAAATTTATATAAATAAATATTTATGTTAATATTAACGTTCTAATTTTATGAATTATGGAGCTCATTATGAATTATTTCCTTAATCCAATTTCTATATAGAAACTCACTATCCACTGCCACTGAAAATCAAATCAAACAAAATATGGTAGATAGCAAGCTGTCTGTGGCCTCATTGATGCAATATTTAAATCTTTGTCATTTACACATACAATTAATTGAATTAATTAACAATAACTTGCACCAGTTTGCGCAAACAATGAAATCCAATTTCCGTTTGAGTTTCTATATATGCATGTGATTACTATTTATTCAAATGTGACCGTTTCATTTTTATTCACATTTTACCGTTCAATTTCTTTTAATAATAAAAGAAACGGTAATATAATTAATGAAAATCATTTTTAATAGTCATGAATGCACATATTGATTGATATCTATGTTATTTGCCTATAAATAACACATACCGTTTGGAGAACAATCATTCAACAATCACATAATTTCTTGCTATTGCTCTTAGCTCTATAATTCATAAAATTCAATTTCTATTCTCCCAAAAAAAAAACAAATATTTTCTTTATAGTAAACATATTATTCTGCTATCATTGTTGAAAGAAGCTACATCAACCTCTACCACGATTGTGCCCACAGGCAGAGGAATACCGACATAACTTGGGATAATCTTAAAAGATTATTCCTGCGCTTAGGACAGAAAGTTGCCTTAGGTCCGTATTTTACAGCTCAGGGTAACAAATTTTTATTATTCTTATATTCTTGAGTAATTTTGGATATTTTTTATTTTATTGATTAAAATTCAGATTTAAATTAGTTGGTTAGTTAATTTCTCCATCAATAACAAGAGATTGCTTAAGCTTTCAATTTTTTTTTCTCACCGTTGGTATAGAGAAGAGGGGAAACAATTCTGAATTTGGAAGATGAAGAGAAAGAAAATATTCTAGTTCAGAAAATTATTTTCTCATTCATCCAATTAATTAATTAATTTAAAAAATATTCATTAATGAAATGAAAGGATATACCATATGTCAAAAAGAGATTGACTGAATTAAATAGGGGGTATGAAAATCCAGAGGGGCAGAGGATTCGGTTCCCCAAATAAAACCGTGCACCAATTTTATTTCTCTCATCACATTTCAAACTTCCAAATCATCAGCGCTCGCCAACGGGTTTCTTACCTCCAAATAAGGAAATAAAATAATTCTTAAATAAACAATACTATTAATAGCCTCAGCGCCTCACCTTGTCATCGCTATATATACACCATGTCATCAGTCTCTCTCTCTCTCTCCACATTCTACTTTGAAATCAACGCAACTGCTCCAATTAGCAAACTTTCTAAGATAGAAACTAAAAAGAAGAAAATTTAGGAAAGCAAAGGGGAGATATGGAAGGGTTAATACCGTTTGTCATACATGCTTTAAAGAAGAACAGGGAGAAGAGCCAGTACCGGCGTCTGTCAAATGGGTCCCACGGTGGAAGCAGAAAGCCATTGATCAGGGAGTGGGACTCGGTGGATGAGGGATCATCGCATCACCGCCGGGCCCAATCTGAGTTTCCTCCGATTGGATCTGAATTCTTCTCTCCGGAACAAAGGATGGGATCGTCTCGCAGCCTCAGGGAAGATCCAAGCTCGATGAAAACTATCACTGGAGCGAATAAGCATAACTGATTTGCAATATTCGCTTAGATTTCTCTGAATTGATGTTTTCAAGTGTACAATTACTACTATCTAGTTGTAATTTTGAAGGTTGCTAGTTTTTCAATTAAGGTGTTTGATTTCTTTCTTTGTTTTAAATCCCAAAAGTGGGGAATGGTGTGATTAGATGTTATGATGTTTAAGGAATGAGGATTGAAGTTGTAAATAAGATTTATAATTCTCAGTAAATACTTTTGCAAGTTTTCACGGTTTTTTTGTAGAAAAATTTCAAGTTTTAGTCTGAAAATCTCAACTGTATTGCTTCTTCATCTGTTTGTTCTGTTAAATGTGGAGCTGATAACTTGCACGTTAAGGATTGAGATCCTTGTAAATTAGTGTTTTCAGAGAGTAATTTATTGGTTGGGTTTGCAAAGTTATCAGTATGATATGTTAATGATATGGACTTGTGAGATATTTTAGTAATAAAAACAGAAAGTAAAGCAAAGAGAAGGCGACAAATTTGTACGAGAGCGTGATGTGGCTGGCGGTCAATGCATGATACCATTTGTATCAGAGGTTGTGTACCTCATATTTTGTAAGGACATGTGATTTCTCAATGAAACAGGTGATCACCCCACTATCATAAAAAAAGAAGCTAATATTAGTATACGCAGCTGAGTATCTGCACTGTATTTGCACCTAAACTGTCATAACTGTTTGTGGAGATCGCAACCGTTTCAAAACTGTAATTTTGGTTTACAAATATTAATAGTAACATTGTGAAGTATTTATATCTATACAAGACAAGTATTTATATCTATACAATAAACTACATATATGATATATGAATTTTCCTAAAATAATCGTACCCGCATATTTTCTTGAAAAATCCTCGCGTTGTACCCGCATTAGGGGACCACTCAAATATTTTTTACATATGACACTAGATGATGTCTGAAAGTATTAATATCAACTGCAAGTATTTATACCTCTGCACTAAAGTATTTACCTATGTGGTCAACTATTTTTGTTAGAGGAAGGTTGACGCAGTGATGATTGGGTAAGGTTGATGCGGTGATATGGGGTCCCCACTACTTCATTAGAGGAAGGTTGATGCGGATCATAGAGGAAGGGTGTTGCTGAAATTTTAGAATAATAATTAGTAGGGAACATATAATATCTTTTTAGAATAATAATTAGTGGGAACCATATAATTAGTGGGGACCATTGTACATTATTCCTCTAAGTGCGGGTACTAAAATAATTATTCTATAAAAAATATTAAAATATTCTAAAAAAACTTAATTATTGATTTAGTACCTTTAAATACTAAAAAAGATAATAGAAATGAAAAAAATAATCTATCTACTTTCTGATGTTTTATTTTTTATATTTCTAAAAAGTAAAAAAAGTGGGTTGTGTCGTGGGTGATGGGTGGGGGTAGGGGTGAAAACGGAGCGGATACAGAGCGGATAGTGGTAAAAACCATATTCGTATCCCCTCTTTCATTTTTCGGATATGGAACGGAGCGGATATCAGATCGATACGGATACGGATCCGGATCGGATCGGATATTTATTAAAATAATATAAAAAATTATTAAAAAAATACTAAAGTTCATATATTTATCTAATTATAATGATGAATAACATAATTTTTTCATAATATATATTAAAATATATGGTATATATCTACTATTCGGATACAGATAATTGAAACGTAAAATCATATCAGTATCCTTATCTACACGAATATTCGAATATCCACATCTAATTTTCAAATACGGATCGAATACGGATCGGATATTATCCATACCGTTTTCACCCTTAGGTGGGTGACTCTGACCTTCTTATAATTCTTTTTTTTTAATTATTTGACAGTGGGACCTCCTTATAAGTTATAACCAAGAATTTGCAATTTTTATACGTACCAAGCTTATGTAATGCGTTCTAATTGATTTTAAAAAAGTTAACTTCATGACCAAATGATTGTTTGCTAAAATTATTTTCAAGATGTCGTTAGCTTCAAATTTAATTAATTAATTGACACATTGATGCCAGCAGAGAAACCCGCCTTGTTGGCAACTAATCCTGAATTAATAATACTGTAATTAAAATAGCCTAAGATGCTAATATTATTTTTAATTTCCAGCTTTAGACTAGTGGTACAACTCATATTAAAATTGCCAGAAGAAACAAGCAAAAAAACTGAGAGCATTTTTTCCTCCTAAGGATATACTAATTCCCTACAAGATGTTCTCAAAATATCAGCGCTCACCAACGGGTTTCTTACCTCCAAATAAGGAAATAAAATAATTCATAAATAAACAAATGCTATTCTTGCCGCCTCAGCGCCTACCCTTGTCATCTCTATATATACACCTTGCCATCATTCTCTCTCCGCATCCATTCAAAGTTTCAACTTTGAAATCAACATATAACAGCTCCAAATTAGCAAACTTTCTAAGAGAGAAACTAAAAAGAGGATAATTTAGGAAAGCAAAGGGGAGAATGGAAGGGTTGATACCGTTTGTCATACATGCTTTAAAGAAGAACAGAGAGAAGAGCCAGTACCGGTGTCTGTCGAACGGGTCCCATGGTGGAAGCAGGAAGAAGCCGTTGATCGGGGAGTGGGACTCGGTGGATGAGGGATCATCACATCACCGCCGGGCCCGATCTGAGTTTCCTCCGATTGGATCCGAATTCTTCTCTCCAGAACAAAGGATGGGATCGTCTCGCAGCCTCAGGGAAGATCCGAGCTCTATCGGAACTATCACCAGAGCGAATAAGCATAAATGATTTGCAATATTCGCTTAGATTTTCTCTGAATTGATGCTTTCAAGTGTACAATTACTACTATCTAGTTGTAATTTTGAAGGTTGCTAGTTTCAATTAAGGTGTTTCGATTTCTTTCTTTGTTTTAAATCCCAAAAGTGGGGAATGGTGTGATTAGATGTTATGAAGTTTAAGGAATGAGGATTGAAGTTGTAAATAAGATTTATAATTCTTGGTAAAAAAAATTGCAAGTTTTGAGGGTCTTATTTTGTAGAAATTTCAAGTTTTAAGTCTGAAAAACTCAAATTCTATTGCTTCTTCGATCTGTTTTGTTATGTTAAAAGTGAAGCTGATAACGCTTGCACGTTAAGTATTGAGATCCTTGTAAATTAATGTTTTCAGAAAGTAATTTAATGGTTGGGTTTGCAAGTTATTAGTATGTTATGTTAATGTTATGGAAGTAAATCAGCTGTTATTTCTATCCAACCGTTTAAATTTTTTCATACGCGAATCTCAACGATAACACTTTTTCTTGCGCGAAGAAGATCAACGGTTGAGCAGCAGATTTGTTTCCGTATGTTATGGACTTGTGATATATTTTAGTAATAAAAAAAAGGTAAAGTAAAGAGAAGGCGACAAATTTGTATGAGAGCGTGAGGTGGCAGACCTGGCGGTCAATGCATGGTACCTTTTGTCGAGTAATCTAATTCAATGCATGATGCCTTTGAAGCACGAGGCTGCATCGTCTGCAATTCTGCATTAATTCAAAAGAGCATCTTTTTGAGTTAATACATTCCAGTTCTTTGATTTTGAACAGAGCCAATCAGTTCCTACCTATAAAGCAGGAAATTCAATATTAAATGCAGATTTAGTCAGCACGTCAAATACATTAACTCAATTTTTTTTTTTAAATTAATGCAGAGAATACGAATTCTTAAAGTACAATACAAATATGTAAAAAATAATGAAAAACAGTGCACAGCTCACATTATTCAATTTTTACTTTGTTTTAGTTTCATGAGTCCTTTGTCATTTGTCAAGACTAAAAAGTGTCAATTACGTTTAATTGCTCCCCCTTTTAACTGTGCACGTTGGTTTGTGCATCAATTTCAGATGGAAAAACCGTACATTTCATTTTTTAGAGGCTTTGTGTTTCGAATTCGGATTTAGGAACTACAATAATTAAATCTGAACTGTTATTTTAATCTGACACAAATTTCAAAACAGATTTCTTATAATTTTATAGACACCAAATTGAGTTTGATCCGGCTGAAATTAATCTCAGTCATCCGTTTATATAAATTGTACCTCTAGTACCTGACGGGATACCAACTCGTGTGTGTGTGATCTACAAGGAAGAGAGAAAGGAAGAGGAATGAAAAGGATAGAATAAACGGTTAACCTCCTCTATGTTCCAATTTTCAATTTAGAAATTACAAAATTTAAATAATTTATATATAGAGTTAACCTCCTATCTCTTCCCTTCCCTCTTCTAGCCCTTAATAATTAAACGTTTTGAACAAGTACACTAGGTCCGGTCAACCCTACTCTCTTCTCTTCTGAAGCATACCCTAAAGTAACTCATTTATTTAGTTTTGATCCCGACTGTCCGAGCTGCTCTAACACAAATATTAAAGGGACCCCATGCGTTCCACCACGGATCGGGTTGGCCTGAGTTTCTGATCGGATGGTCCGGATCAAAACTCAAAAATTAAGTTACTTTAGAGGATTTAACCTTATGCTAATCAAGAATATGTAATTTTTACATGTACCAAGCTAAAGTAATACGTTTTAGAGGAGAACTAGGGTGTTCCTAAGTTCACCAAGTCTTTTTGGGAATTTAATTTTAAATCAGTGAACAAATCTTCAGCAGCCCATCATGTTGCATACAAATTTAAATTTACATCATAACTACCACATTTACATCAATACAAAAATTAACTCTCCCAACAATTAAATGAAGTTTGCATTTGCAATTAAGAAGTGTTGCATCTAGAAACATTTAAACGACAGGGATTGCAGTTCTAAAAAACTACAGTGAAACGTTTGCGCATGCGTCAATTCATTTCCGCAAGAGTCATATGCAAGTACGTGCCAATAAAGCAGTCGATACAAATAAGAAAAACTACAAAGACACCATACCAGCTCACATGGAAGGTTTTTTCTTATGTATTCCTCAGTATCTTCATCCCATTCATCTATATCCTTCCAAGAACAAGGTAAAAAGGAACATCAATCTCGTAACCTTTTCTTGTTTGATACAATATGTTAGTTGGCATTTTACCTTGTTCTTGGTAATAAGCACAAGGGATCAACTAGTTGCATCTAACAAAGTTAAATAATTAGTTTAATTAAGTACTTGGTAATAAGCACAATACTATTCTCTAATGTTTCAGAAAAATAATAAAATGCTAGAAACAACTAGAATACAGAAAAGTGCTTAATTAAAAATTACGAATACTGATAATGACCCAATTAGCTTTCCAATTAATATGCTAAAAAATTTAAGCATCTATGATACAAAATATAGAACTTCATACAAGAAGTGGAGCTGACCTTTTGGTTCAGTGATAAAGCAGGAAAGATCACTGAATCCAAAAGTGTTGAGAAATGAGAGGAAACAAGCCTTCAACGCAAGTAAAAACCAAAATAAAAGAATTATAACAACACAATATACTGCCAACTACAAAGTAATAACACAATTTAGAGCTAGAATTACACCTACAAATTATACAGTCAGCACTTTTTTTGATCGGTTAAGAGATGTTGATTCCTTGGTTGCAATTCAATTAGAAACTCTTTACTATGGCTAAATTTAACTAAAAAAAAAAAGCTGTACTGTATGTAGTTTACTGGTACATTACTATTATACCTGCTGGAGCAGCAATCCAATTTTCAAAACGACATCAAATTTAAAATATTTTAGTAGTACTTAATAAGAAAATCTTACAGGTCCAGTTTCTAAAACATGAGAGATCACATCAAATGACAGAGATATGATCCGGTCTGACAGTGAATCAAGTACCTGTTATTGTAAAGCCTGTGTTTTGGTTCTTGCTTGTTTGATGATCATCGTCTTCAATTAAATCTTTGCTCTTTATTTGTATTTAGATATCACAATTAAAAATGGAGAAAGACAACCTCATGGCAAATATCACTGCCCTGGAAGCCAAGATACATTCTGTAAGTATCATTACTGAATTATACTTTCATATCTTATTTTTTTAATTTGCAAACCCTGGTTCTAACCCAAACAGGGGCCCACCAGTCAGCCTTTACCAGATTGGAGTGGGTCAAGTCAACAATTAACAACCATATAAAAAAAGTGTTGCATTATTTAAGAATAAATCACCAACTTGTGTGAAATATCCAAGCAGCAATAGAATCTTCTAGAGAACCTGTTGCGGCGACCAAGTGTGACAACCGCCCATTTGTTAACAGACCTTCCAAAAAAAATTCAACTACATATAACAAAAAAATATTGTAAATTAGTAATATAAAATGAAAATTAAATTGCCAACAGTTCAAAGCTAGTACAAATATTTGAGGATACAAACCACTTTTACCATTCGAATCTAAAATGGAGGTGAAGCCAGTTTCAGAAAAATGCCGAAAATTTTAATCAGGCATACTGTCATACTATTTGTAAGCTTTCTAAACAAAAGATCCCATCACTGCCCCCACAAAACATTTTCTAATTCTTATAAAAACTACTAATATTTTGTATACTCATAGTCTCATACCCAACAATCTACTCAACATCTTCCTTTTCTTCTTTTGTGCGGCCCGCCTGCTCTTAAACAATCCTTCTCTCTCCTTTAACCAACAAGGAAGATCCATATCAGGCGAGTAATCCAAAAAATCGACAAGGTCTTCAGGCGGGTGCTCAAAAAAATCCACTAGCTCTACATTCTCTGACAAATTTGCACTGTACTTTGATTGGCTAGAGCCCTCACCATTCCTAGAAACAAAAACAAAGTTTAGGATCAGTCAAATGTTGTGCACCTCAAAACCAAACCTGAATGTGAATGATGCACACATGTCAGGAATGGAGAGGAAGCGTGTTCTAGAGAAATTGCACATACACTAGGTCATCATCCACCCAATGCAACCGCTTTCTGTTTGGCAACACTGATGCATCCAGTTGTTTAGCCGTTGATTTTCTCTTATGGTTCAAACCCTACAAAAAGAGGACTCGTTAGTGCAAACTATTAAGTCAATATATAAATTATGGAGTGAGGCTATGGCACTATGCCAAGCGCACATCAATCCGTACTATGGATCCATATTTTCGTTTTCAAAGTCCAAACAGCCAATCCAAAACATTCAACATGATCTTCATATGAAAATGTACTTGGAGATCAAATTTTACATTATTTAGAATTTTTTTACTATTTTTTAAAATAAGTGGGAAATCACCTGATTAAACATTCTGGACCACCCAAAAGTAGTAATTTTAAACTATCTAAAAAAATAGTAAAAAAAAAAACAAAAAAAAAGTAAAATCTGGTCTTTAAATATATTTTCAATATGAACCCATAGTATGGTCCGCGCTTTGCAAAGTACCATAGCCACTATAAATTCTGAGAAGTTTAAGTGATACCTTTGTGGCTTCCACAGGTTCGTGTGCATCCCCTGCCAGTATCTTGAGTGCATCAAACTCCACCCCTTCAAACGCCATCAAATTCATGATCGCTGACATCACCAAAACACACGCCTTCCAAAAAAAATCGGCCCGTGCACACAAACCTACCAGCATCAGTTTCATGAAATGCTGCAGCATCAGCACTGACCTCTTATGGCTTGAAGTGGACCCCGCACTAATTGCATGAAGCAAGATCTTTCGCACGATCTGATCTGCCTTCCTGCCTACTGAACAGCACCCAGCATTACTCTCCAATTCCAAAGAGCCCATCAGTTGTCCCTTCAATTCGAGATGCTTTTCTCTTTTACCGGCTTTCTGTGCATGTGCATTCATTGTTCTCGCTTCAGACACCGCTCTAAACAGAGATGAGGCCATCAGCCTTGCCAAGGCAGCAACACTCACCAGCTCTTCAGAAATGTTGCATCCAGCTTCTTGCTTATTCACTAACACCTCATCAGCCAATAGCACCAAGACAATACCTTTTAAAGTATCCCCGGTTTGGAACCTAGTACTTTCATGCATGATTTGCTGGGTTTTGTCAATATAAGAGGAAATACACAAGAATAGATTCTTTTGAGCGACTTCATTAGATCTATTGGGTCCAAAAAGACCAATCATTTCATCCATGTATTTCCTCTTATATTGACAAAACCCAGCATATCATGCATGAAAGTACTAGGTTCCAAACCGGGGATACTTTAAAAGGTATTGTCTCGGTGCTGTTGGCTGATGAGGTGTTAGTGAATAAGCAAGAAGCTGGATGCAACATTTCCTTTTCTTCTTTTGTGCGGCCCGCCTGCTCTTAAACAATCCTTCTCTCTCCTTTAACCAGAAAGGAAGATCCATATCAGGTGAGCAATCCAAAAAATCGACAAAGTCATCAGGCGGGTGCTCAAACAAATCCACTAGGTTCTCTGACAAATCTGCACTCAACTTTGAGTTCCTTTCCTCACACGTGTCATGATGCACACGTGTGACGAATAGAGAAAGAGCGTGTTCTAGAGAAATTTTGGGAACTAAATGCAACATCTCAAAGTATGTCATCCTTAAAATGAACAAAAAATGAAAAAGAAAAATATTTGGGTTGAGGGAGTACTTTGAAATGAATGACAGATAGCTATCCTCTATTTCGCCCAGGCCAAAAAGCAAAGAGAGATTTATTTCAAGAGAATTGGCTATCAGATTGATGATGCGGCCCCTTTGAGCCTCCCAATTCCATGCATAGACTGTTTTCTTCCTACCTTGTGTTGCAGCCTACATCCAACATAGATGCATGTGCTTCTCAAGCAAAATTCAAATGTACTCAAATGTAATAATAAACAAAATAGACCATTGATGCTTTCTGCATGTAGGCAATTCAAAGACTAGAATTCTCATAATTCTTTCTTCATAAAATTTTTATAATACTAAATGCAGATATTTCATTTTTCACGTACTGCAGGGATACAATAGCCGGCAGATATATCTACCCCATAGCTTTCTCTTGGTTTATATTGGCTAATTGCAAGAGTGCTAGTTGAGGCATGATCGGACTTTAATTGGTCATATTGGTAGTGGAAAGTTCCTGCTCTATGGTAATATCATACCATTTCCCAGTCTTAACCAAACTATGCCCCTTATTTTGTGATGTTCCTGTCCTTTTCTTGGTTCTTTTGGCAATTACTTGGAGGGCAAAATGAGTCTGATTTGGATGATTACGGGAACTGGAGATCAATTGAACCTCAGTGGCATATATAAGGCCTAATCCAAGTCAAAGTCGATCAATGAAAATGTAGGTAAACTGGAATTATTTCTTGCAGGATTAGGGCTTCTTTTGGTAATTACTCCTGATTGAGAAAACATGACACAAATTTAAGTTCTCTGAAGAACAAATGAAGTAAAGTTAAGGCTTAGATGCAATTATAGGGCTAGATCAAGCCAGACAAAGTCAAACTGAGGCTTAACTGGGTAAAATTGAGGCCTAATTTTAAAATCGAGAAACATTAACTGACCTTACTAGAAGCAACAGTGGTCTCAGCTTTACATTCCTGAGCTGTAGCGATAGAGAGGAGAAAGAAAGAGTAGATCTTGAGTGCATTGCGATGAGAAGCCATGCGCTCAGCGACATTGCTCCCATCATCACGATGTCCGGGTGAAGACTCAGCTGCACGAGAGAGTGAGTCGATGCTGGGAAGAAGCACGCTCAGATTAGAGCGGAGGGTCTCGACAATATTAAGCTTTAACAAAGGGGTTAATGTGGAAAATTCCTTCACAAGGGAATAAATTCGGTCAAATACATCTTGTTCTTCAATGCAAAACAACTCCCGGTCAGAGAGGTCAAAGGTTACACCTGTTAGGGGAAATATGTATGGTTGTTAGTAAAAAAAATTAACTATGCTGTCGTGGCAGAAAGCCCGCAGTTTTGGAAAGAGAATGTTAAGAAACAGGTATTCTGGAAAAAAAAAATGGTCGAGTGGAGCTCAGAAACTGGAGGTCGTAGCGAAGTTGTTATTTAATTCCAAACTCAACATTGTGCTTAACCAACAGCTAGGATTTTCAGGGTGCTGGTGCTGAAAAAAATGGAGTTATCTGTGTTAATAGCGACCCCAATATCAGTGAAATTCACAACTAGCGCTTTGCATATACTCTCGTAACATCCCTGCTGATCTTGCGGGCATAGACATGCAACTATCAGTGAAATTGGCTATGAAAAGAGGATTAGGAAGATAGGAGACTCGATCAAAAGCAAACATAGTGTAATTTTAGAGGGAAATGGCAAATAAATTACACAGGAAGGTTTTAGGTTAATCTACCTTTGACGAGATCCTCCACTTGGGAGGGGCGGAGACCAAAGACGTGAACTGGACACACCACGCGAAGGCTATCTTCTTACAGGTCCTCCTCTAGGTCTTTCAGGTTTGAGGGGAACACAAATGGAGGTGCCATGCATGAGAGAGAAAGTGAGAGTGTCGGAAAGAAAGAGAGAGTGGAGGGAGAAGGTAGCCTCTGCCAGGAAGATAGGAAGAAACCCGGGCGCTCATTCTCTGCGGAGCAAAACGAACGGACCAGATTAACTCTCAGCCGCTTTGATATTCGGGCTAACAGAGGGGCTGTATTATTGGGCTTTGAGATTCGTGCAAAGTCAAAACGAACGGACAAGATTAAAAGATCCGCAGAGGATACGCTTCCGAAGAGACCCTGGGTTTTGACAATTGGAGCGGGAAACTCGATCCGGTGACAGAAGATATTTTCCAGGAACTCGATCCGGTGACAGTCCGGATCTCTGCATTACCTCACCGTTTTGAGTTTCAATCCAAATCGTCCGATCAGAAACCGGACTAATCTAGTTGGGGCACTTAATTTCATGTCGTGCCAGTATATAACGAATGGACTGGATTGAGATACCTATAAGCCTATAATGCCGACATTTTTATTAATATCCAAAGTTAATTACAAATTAATAATTACATCCAAAATTGTTGGGTTTTTCTAAAAATGTCCAAACCGGCCACAAAATAACTGTGTTACCGACATGGTTCAGTAACAGAAACTCTGTGTGGAATCTGCTACGTTTGTTGCTAGTATGTAGTCTGTACGTAGTAGACTAGTAGTTATTTCGGAGAGTGATGTTAGCTAATTTACTGCACTGGGTTTTTTGAGCTATTTGTATATTTCATTTGAATCAGAAATGGCCAAGTTGATATGTATGTCTAGTGAACTTTACACCTCATAAATTTGCAAAAAATAAAAAAAAATGTGTTGTCTACTTAATTATATACTTATAGTATAGTGTTGTCTACTTAATTATATACTTAGATATGTATAGATATTTAGCGCAACTGTGCAAGTACAAACAAAAGCCCAAAAGTTGCAAGAAATGTGAAACTTTTTCATTTCTATCATATCAACAGGTTGACATCAGTGATACATACAAGATTTCATAGAGAAACATCAATTTTGTTGAATATGGTAGTTCAAATTGCGTACTGTTTGTTATATATATCCTACATAACTATAGAGAAATGAAACCCCATCGGAGTCACAAAACTCAACTAGAGTTACATGAAATAAACCATCAGAGAAGAAAAGAAAAACATTTCATTACCTATTCAATTTTTGTTGTATTGAAACTTGACTATCTAGTTTTCCTAGGCACTTCCGTATTAATTTGTTTGCTGAACTTGAGGCAGTCAAATATAAATGATATTCATGCAAAGAGCAGTTTAAATTACTGAAACAGAGAAAGATTAAAAAAATTTGTATGCCATGTGAGAAGGTTGTCTGATCCAGCCTGGTGGGCCCGCCCCACAACCCTCTCGACACACAATGCCGCCGATACTTCCTTCAAGCCTCCATGGAGGTTATTTGTGAATATAATCATGTATTTGACATCGAATATATTAGCACCCAAGTACTTCTTCACAAGGAATTCAAACCCTACCAGCGTTTCTGGCAAAGGGCTCCAAGAGGTGGCTAATTTGATGAAAAAGGTAATTTTGACCGCTTTACTTTATACTAAATTAATTCGAAAGTGTAAATTTCACTTGTAAGGTAGATGGATTTCAACGATTTAAATTCGTCATTTAAAGCCATTCCAATAGATTTTAGACTTAAGTTCATAAAGAAACTTAGTGAACTTAGAAACACCCAAGTTCTACTCATACGTTCTAGATTATAAAAAAATAACTTCATGACCAAATGATTGTTTGCTAAAATTATTTTCAAAATGTCGTAAATTCAAATTTTAATTAATTAATTGAAAAATTGATGCCAGCAGAGAACCCACCTTGTTGGCAACTAATCCAAAATTATCTGTTGGAATTTTTCTAAAACAAACTCCAATTGCAGAACCGACATGTGGTCCCTACTGGCATACAAAATCTCTAATAAGCACAATAATTACAAGTTATTGGACAATACTAATTTTCAAGTCCAGATAAATTAAAAATAACATTTTTCAACTCGGCCTTTTTTTTGGGAATAAATTTGATTTTGTTAGGGGGGCAGGATTGGGAACAAAATCTCTCTCCATGTTGCTTGTTTCACTAGTAAACTTTAATGTTTGATTTATTCTTGTTCATTCTCTAAATTAGTTTAAATCTAATTACAAATAATTGAGTTTGAAGATCTCTGAAACATATCAAATCTTTAATCATTAAAAATCAACTATTAATCACAGTTAGATTTAATTATATTTCTGAAAATTATTTAAATTTTTATTAATATATGTTCATCCATTATGATGTATACGTAATTTAATGTATGAAATTAATTACGTCATTGTGTAATCATTATTTAATATTTTATTTGATAATATTTATCTTAATTTAAAAATTATTTTTTTTCCAATACATTATATTTTTTAGGCAAAGAGCCCAAGATAGTTCTAGTTTAAACATTATATTTTGGAATGTTAAACTCATATTTATTTCTTCTGATATTTTAATACCCTGTAGATATTCACAATTTCTACGGTTCCAAATGCAAAAAAAAAAAGCTATAGCATAAAATTAATCAACAAAGTAGAAGAAACAGAAAATAATCCACATAATCCTCCAACTTTAAATTACTTTTCAAACTACTCCGGGGGACGCTTGAGATCCCAAATCAAGAAACTGATAATACTTTTCAAACTATTCGGTGGCTGCTTGAGAAGCAAGAAAGAAATCAGAAAATTGAGATTGAAGACAAATAAGTAAATATCTTGTAATTTCTTTTTATGAAGAGGCGCATGCAAAAATTATAAATTTTAAAAGACAAAAATGAAAAAAGTTCAATTTATAGGAGGGCTTACGCCTCCTTGCCCTCTACTTCCATCCGCCCCGTTGAAAAGTACCCCTAAAGATAAAGTATCACAAACTGATAATTCCTTTTAAACTACTCAGTGGTAGCTTGAGAAGTATCTCAATAAAAAATACCAGAAACTGATATTATTTTTCAAAATACTTGGTGGCCACTTGAGATGTCAAATGAAGAAACCGAAACAGAAACGATCATCTATATCGCGAATAATTAAGTTATTTGCCTGCTTTTTTTCCAAAAATAAAATATGTAAAAACTACATTGAGAGAACCATAAACAAAAAGAAATAACACCAGTATTCTAGAAGCTAACCTACAAACTGAAAAAATGAACAGAAGAGCAATTTAATTTTTCTATTCTATTCAAAAAGCAGAGGTAGTTTTTAAATCTATTCACGGCTTAAGTAAAAGTGCCAATCCAAATCTAGGCGACATATCAGGTTTCTTCGTATCAAACTCACCAGAGATGGTGAGAAAAGAATTTGGTTTTATCTCATGCTGAATCAAAGCTGCCATTTTGCCTGAGTTGTTTAGCCGGGTCTTGACTGTGGTTTGTGGGTCAATTGAATATAACCCACCGACAGTAAAAGTACTCTCATTTGTAGAGAACTTGCGCACAAACTCAGCCACGGCTGAGGTTTTTTGCTTATCATCAAAATGGTGCACATAAGCAGCTTTAATTATGTCTCCTTTGTCAGCCCTGGTAAGATGTGAAAAATATTTAAATAACATTTCATAAACAAAAAATTTGCAAAGAAAATAGCCCCTGGATTATAAAAAATTACCTAATAATAGAAACAACTGCTGTTTTGGAAACAAGTCTGTACCAATAGTTGTATGCTTAACGCTTCAGATCCAATTGAATGGGAAATAAAGATAACTCCATAACCAGGCTCTCTTCAGTCTTCATATAGCTTCGATTAGTTTGTCTCGAAACATGGTGATCGGTAAATTTCTATTAAGGCCAGTTTATTTCTTGGCTACTGCCGAAAGAAAACCCAACATTAAAGGACTGAATGCTAAATCCTGATAACTTGGGACCCTTTTGCAGATAATTTACGAAAGAGGATCTTCTCTATCAGGAGATGTATATGAAAATATGAGAAAAGCAACTTACAAGATTACAACAGATGCATTGTATTCCTTCCCCGAAGCGCCAATTCCAACATTGTATTTAGTGAAATCTCCTGTGTAGATGTTGTAGCCAGCCTCAGCTCCAAATGCAATGCCATGTGTACCTAGCATACCAGAAAGCTCGATTACTGGAGATGATTGGTCCAGACCTACCGATGTGGCAAGACTTGCATGGTGGTGAAAGTATTGCACCTCCAACTACACCATCGGAAAATTAAAAGCAAACAAATTAATTGGCTGAAGTAAAATAACACAAACGAAGGAAACAGTGCTGCCAATAGAGGCTTAGGGTCCTTCACATGAATTGAAAATCAGATTTAAAAGAACTAAAACAAATTACCTTTCCAGAGTCGTTGTAATCGGGAAATTTGGCTAAGGCAATAACTTTAGTGTTCGGCAAGATTTCTGAGAGAACTAAAGTGCAATAGACCTGTATGGAAAGAGAAAAAATGAAAAAGAAAGAAATCTTCTAGTTATAACACAAAGGTTCCAACACCAAGTACTACACAGTTCGTTAGTTGATGACTAGTACCAGTACATTAAAATCAGTACCAGAATTATGCCTCTGGACCAGTCAACATATGTTTTATGGCAATTTGAATTTTTAGATATGAACATTTTCCGGATTATATGACAGCATTCCATAGGAACTATCAAATTAACATAGAGAAAAGGAAAGAAAAGAATCTTAATAATCAGTAGGAGAATACATTTGAATCTGTGTTGAATTTTATATCGATGAGGGCATTTTTGTATTTGTACTGTGAACCAACATCGAGTAGATAGGATGCTCCTTTCTTCAACGAAGTGGTTGTTAGGCTCTGGAAAAATTAAGAAAGATTAAGATACCAATTATATGGTCCTTTTTAAAATAAATTTAGCATCAAAGCAATTTATATTTTAGAAAAGATAAAATAGAGATATAAAGCTTGTACACAATTAAAAAAAAGGTTATAACTTAAATACTATAAATTAATTTTAGGTTTTCAACTATAGCTATTGGCCCTGACGCAAGATTTATACACAAATTGATGATTTCCGATGAAACTAAAAAACAAAAAGAATAACAAATATACAATCTGTTCTGGTTTCCTCATTATGTAATTAACAAGAATAGTACAAGATTTCTTAAGTTGCATTACTAAGAAAATACTACATGCTTAATTAGCCCAATGCAAAGACTACAATTAAAGTCTGAAGTACTTGGTGGCTAAGGCCTAAGGCAATGCCCTTAGTGCGGAATATCACAGGTGACAGGTTTCAAATCCGGTTAGAAGATCTCTTGTGCAAAGATATTTAAAGTTGAAAGGCTTGATCTTTATTTTATCTTAAAGAAATAAACTACACTTGACTAACAAGTTGAAATGGATCAAAAGTACTTCAAGTGTGACTTTCCAGTAAAAACATTTGAAAGAAAAAAAATCAATAAATTACCACTCCAGAAGTGGTAACAGTAGAGAATGCCAGCTTCTGATCGTAGCTGTAGTCCCTGGTCAGTAGATCTGTTCAAACAAAAACGCACTTAAATGAGTGAATAAACTCTGAAAAAGAGAAAAAAAAATCCTTTAAACAATCCTTCTCTCTCCTTCTCTCTGATCATAGCTGTAGTCCCTGGCCTGCTCTTAAACAATCCTTCTCTCTCCTTTAACCAGAAAGGAAGATCCATATCAGGTGAGCAATCAAAAAAATCGACAAGGTCATCAGGCGGGTGCTCAAACAAATCCACTAGGTTCTCTGACAAATCTGCACTAGAGCCCTCACCATTCCTAGAAACAAAAACAAAGTTTAGGATCAATCAAGTATTGTGCAACTCGAAATCAAACTAGAAGTGCATGATGCACACGTGTGACGAATAGAGAAAGAGCGTGTTCTAGAGAAATTGTACATACACTGTGTCATCATCTACCCGTTGCCGTTTTGTGTTTGGCAACACCGATGCATTTAGTTGTTCAGCTGTGGATTTTCTCTTGTGGTTCAAATCCTACAAAAAGAGGACTCGTTAGTGCAAACTATTAAGTCAATATATAAATTATGGAGTGAGGCTATGGCACTATGCCAAGCGCACATCAATCCGTACTATGGATCCATATTTTCGTTTTCAAAGTCCAAACAGCCAATCCAAAACATTCAACATGATCTTCATATGAAAATGTACTTGGAGATCAAATTTTACATTATTTAGAATTTTTTTACTATTTTTTAAAATAAGTGGGAAATCACCTGATTAAACATTCTGGACCACCCAAAAGTAGTAATTTTAAACTATCTAAAAAAATAGTAAAAAAATTTTAAAAAAAAGTAAAATCTGGTCTTTAAATATATTTTCAATATGAACCCATAGTATGGTCCGCGCTTTGCAAAGTACCATAGCCACTATAAATTCTGAGAAGTGATACCTTTGTGGCTTCCACAGGTTCGTGTGCATCCCCTGCCAGTATCTTGAGTGCATCAAACTCCACCCCTTCAAACACCATCAAATTCATGATCGCTGACATCACCAAAACACACGCCTTCCAAAGAAAATCGGCCCGTGCACGCAAACCTACCAGCATCAGTTTCATGAAATGCTGCAGCATCAGCACTGACCTCTTACGGCTCGAAGTGGACCCCGCACTAATTGCATGAAGCAAGATCTTTCGCACGATCTGATCTGCCTTCCTGCCTACTGAACAGCACCAGCATTACTCTCCAATTCCAAAGAGCCCATCAGTTGTCCCTTCAATTCGAGATGCTTTTCTCTTTTACCGGCTTTCTGTGCACGTGCATTCATTGTTCTCGCTTCAGACACCGCTCTAAACAGAGATGAGGCCATCAGCCTTGCCAAGGCAGCAACACTCACCAGCTCTTCAGAAATGTTGCATCCAGCTTCTTGCTTATTCACTAACACCTCATCAGCCAATAGCACCAAGACAATACCTTTTAAAGTATCCCCGGTTTGAAACCTAGTACTTTCATGCATGATTTGCTGGGTTTTGTCAATATAAGAGAAAATACACAAGAATAGATTCTTTTGAGCGACTTCATTAGATCTATTGGGTCCAAAAAGACCAATCATTTCATCCATGTATTTCCTCTTATATTGACAAAACCCAGCAAATCATGCATGAAAGTACTAGGTTCCAAACCGGAGATACTTTAAAAGGTATTGTGAATAAGCAAGAAGCTGGATGAGGTGTTAGTGAATAAGCAAGAAGCTGGATGAGGTGCTGTTGGCTGATGAGGTGTTAGTGAATAAGCAAGAAGCTGGATGCAACATTTCCTTTTCTTCTTTTGTGCGGCCCGTCTGCTCTTAAACAATCCTTCTCTCTCCTTTAACCAGAAAGGAAGATCCATATCAGGTGAGCAATCCAAAAAATCGACAAAGTCATCAGGCGGGTGCTCAAAAGCGAAATTGGCTATGAAAAAAGGATTAGGAAGATAGGAGACTCGATCAAAAGCGAACATAGTGTAATTTTAGAGGGAAATGGCAAATAAATTACACAGGAGGGTTTTAGGTTAATCTACCTTTGACGAGATCCTCCACTTGGGAGGGGCGGAGACCAGAGACGTGAACTGGACACACCACGCGAAGGCTATCTTCTTACAGGTCCTCTTCTAGGTCTTTCAGGTTTGAGGGGAAGTGAGAAGATAGCCTTCGCGCGGTGTGTCCAGTTCACGTCCAGTTCACGAATGGAGGTGCCAGTTCCATTCTCTCTTTCTTTCCGACACTCTCACTTTCTCTCTTTCTGTCCAGTTCACGAATGGAGGTGTCCAGTTCACGAATGGAGGTGCCAGTTCACGTCTCTGGTGTGTCTCAGGTTTCCGACACTCTCACTTTCTCTCTTTCTTTTCTTTTTTGATTTGATTTGAACCAGGTTTCCTTTCAAAAAGAAGAGAGTGGAGGCAGAAACCCTGGGTTTTGACAATTGGAGCGGGAAACTCGATCCGGTGACAGAAGATATTTTGGGAATGTGGGTCGAGTCCGGATCTCTGCATTACCTCACCGTTTTGCGTTTCAATCCAAATCGTCCGATCAGAAACCGGACTAATCTGGTTGGGGCACTTAATTTCATGCCGTGCCAGTATATAACGAACGGACTGGATTTGAACTCAAGAAAATGAGATACCTATAAGCCTATAATGCCGACATTTTTATTAATATCCAAAGTTAATTACAAATTAATAATTATATCCAAAATTGTTGATTTTTTCCAAAAATGTCCAAACCGGCTACAAAAATAGCTGGTTTTTTCTTTCCAGAAGCCGGTTTCCTCATATGTTACCGACATGGTTCGGTAACAGAAACTCTGTGTGGAGTCTGCTACGTTTGTGGCTAGTATGTAGTATGTACGTAGTAGACTAGTTAATTTAATTTACTGCACTGGGTTTTTTGAGCTATTTGTATATTTCATTTGAATCGAGAAATGGCCAAGTTGATATATGTATGTCTAGTGAACTTTACACCTCATAAATTTGCAAAAAAAAAAAATGTGTTGTCTACTTAATTATATACTTATAGTATAGCGTCGTCGTGTTATAATATATTAGATACGTACATAGATATTTAGCGCAACTGTGCAAGTACAAACAAAAGCCCCAAAGAACGTTGCAAGAAATGTGAAACTTTTTCATTTCTATCATATCAGCAGGTTGACATCAGCGATACATACAATATTTCATAGAGAAACATCAATTTTATTAAATATGGTAGTTCAAATTGCGTACTGTTTGTTATATATATTCTACATAACTATAGAGAAATGAAACCCCACCGGAGTCACAAAACTCAACTGGAGTTGCATGAAATAAACCATTAGAGAAGAAAAGAAAAACATTTCATTACCTATCTAATTTTTGTTATATTGAAACTTGACTATCTAGTTTTCCTAGGCACTTCCGTATTAATTTGTTTGCTGAACTTGAGGCAGTCAAATATAAATGATATTCATGCAAAGAGCAGTTTAAATTACCGAAACAGAGAAAGATTAAAAAAATTTGTATGCCATGTGAGAAGGTTGTCTGATCCAGCCTGGTGGGCCCGCCCCACAACCCTCTCGACACACAATGCCGCCGATACTTCCTTCAAGCCTCCATGGAGGTTATTTGTGAATATAATCATGTATTTGACATCGAATATATTAGCACCCAAGTACTTCTTCACAAGGAATTCAAACCCTACCAGCGTATTTGGCAAAGGGCTCCAAGAGGTGGCTAATTTGATGAAAAAGGTAATTTTGACCACTTTACTTTATACTAAATTAATTCGAAAGTGTAAATTTCACTTGTAAGATAGATGGATTGCAACATTTGAATTCGTCGTTTCAAACTATTTCAATAAAATTTTAGAATTAAGTTCACAAAGGGACTTAGTGAACTTAGAAACACCCAAGTTCTACTCATACGTTCTAGATTATAAAAAAATAACTTCATGACCAAATGATTGTTTGCTAAAATTAATTGAAAAATTGATGCCAGCAGAGAACCCACCTTGTTGGCAACTAATCCAAAATTATCTGTTGGAATTTTTCTAAAACAAACTCCAATTGCAGAACCGACATGTGGTCCCTACTGGCATACAAGGTCTCTAATAAGCACAATAATTACAAGTTAATGGACAATACTAATTTTCAAGTCCAGATAAATTAATACTAACATTTTTAAACTCGGCCTTTTTTTTGGGAATAAATTTGATTTTGTTAGGGGGGCAGGCTTGGGAACAAAATCTCTCTCCATGTTGCTTGTTTCACTAGTAAACTTTAATGTTTGATTTATTCTTGTTCATTCTCTAAATTAGTTTAAATCTAATACTCCATACAAAAAATTGAGTTTGAAGATCTCTGAAACATATGAAATCATCAAATATTTTTAATCATTAAATCAACTATTAATCACAGTTAGATTTAATTATATTTCTGAAAATTATTTAAATTTGTATTAATATATGCTCATCCATTATGATGTATACGTAATTTAATGTATGAAATTAATTACGTCATTGTGTAATCATTATTTAATATTTTATTTGATAGTATTTGTCTTAATTTAAAAATTATTTTTTTTCCAATACATTATATTTTTTAGGCAAAGAGCCCAAGATAGTTCTAGTTTAAACATTATATTTTGGAATGTTAAACTCATATTTATTTCTTCTGATATTTTAATACCCTGTAGATATTCACAATTTCTACGGTTCCAAATGCAAAAAAAAAAAGCTATAGCATAAAATTAATCAACAAAGTAGAAGAAACAGAAAATAATCCACATAATCCTCCAACTTTAAATTACTTTTCAAACTGATATTACTTTTCAAACTACTCCGGGGGACGCTTGAGATCCCAAATCAAGAAACTGATAATACTTTTCAAACTATTCGGTGGCTGCTTGAGAAGCAAGAAAGAAATCAGAAAATTGAGATTGAAGACAAATAAGTAAATATCTTGTAATTTCTTTTTATGAAGAGGCGAATAATATCATTTTTTGCAAAAATTATAAATTTTAAAAGACAAAAATAAAAAATTCAATTTATAGGAGGGCTTACGCCTCCTTGCCCTCTACTTCCCTCCGCCCCGTTGAAAAGTACACCTAAAGATAATTTTAAACTACTCAGTGGTAGCTTGAGAAGTATCTCAATAAAAAATACCAGAAACTGATATTATTTTTCAAAATACTCGGTGGCCACTTGAGATTTCAAATCAAGAAACCGAAACCGAAACGATCATCTATATCGCGAATAATTAAGTTATTTGCCTGCTCTTTTTCCAAAAAGAAAATATGTAAAAACTACATTGAGAGACCCATAAACAAAAAGAAATAACACCAGTATTCTAGAAGCTAACCTACAAACTGAAAAAATGAACAGAAGAGCAATTTAATTTTTCTATTCTATTCAAAAAGCAGAGGTATTTATTAAATTTATTCACGGCTTAAGTAAAAGTGCCAATCCAAATCTAGGCGACATATCAGGTTTCTTCGTATCAAACTCACCAGAGATGGTGAGAAAAGAATTTGGCTTGATCTCATGCTGAATTAAAGCTGCCATTTTTCCTGAGTTGTTTAGCTGGGTCTTGACTGTGGTTTGTGGGTCAATTGAATATAACCCACCTACAGTAAAAGTATTCTCATTAGTAGAGAACTTGTGCACAAACTCGGCAACGGCTGAGGTTTTATGCTGATCATCAAAATGGTGCACATAAGCAGCTTTAATTGCGTCTCCTTTGTCAGCCCTGGTAAGATGTTAAAAATATGAAAATAACATTTCATAAACTGAAAATTTGCAAGGAAAAGAGTCCCCTGGATTATAAAAATTACCTAATAATACAAACAACTGCTGTTTTGAAACAAGTCCTTATCAATAGTTGCATGCTTTACACTTCAGATGCGATTGAATGGGAAATAAAGATAACTCCATAACCAGGCTCTCTTCAGTCTTCATATAGCTTCGATTAGTTTGTCTCGAAACACAGTGGTTTGGTAAATGTCTTAGGTCAGTTTATTTCTTGGTTACTGCCGAAAGAAAACCCAACATTAAAGGACTGAATGTTCAATCCTGGTAACTTGGGACCCTTTTGCAGATAGATTACAAAAGAGGATCTTCTCTATCAGGAGATGTATATGAAAATCTTACAAGAATATAACAGATGCATTGTATTCCTTCCCCGAAGCGCCAATTCCAACATTGTATTTTGTGAAATCCCCTGTGTAGATGTTGTAGCCAGCCTCAGCTCCAAATGCAATGCCATGCGTACCTAGCGTACCAGAAAGTTCGATAACTGGAGATGATTGGTCCAGACCTACCGATGTGGCAAGACTTACATGGTGGTGAAAGTATTGCACCTCCAACTACACCATCGGAAAATTAAAAGCAAACAAATTAATTGGCTGAAGTAAAATAACACAAATGAAGGAAACAGTGCTGCCAATAGAGGCTTAGGGTCCTTCACATGAATTGAAAATCAGATTTAAAAGAACTAAAACAAATTACCTTTCCAGAGTCGTTGTAATCGGGAAATTTGGCTAAGGCAATAACTTTAGTGTTCGGCAAGATTTTTGAGAGAACTAAAGTGCAATAGACCTGTACAAAAAAATCTTCTAGTTATAACAAAAAGGTTCCAACACCAAGGACTACACAGTTAAATAGTTGATGATTAGTACCAGAATTATACCTCTGGACCAGTCAACATATGTTTTATGGAAATTTGAATTTTAGATATGAACATTTTCCGGATTATATGACAGCATTCCATCAGAACTATCAAATTAACATAGAGAAAAGGAAAGAAAAGTTAAAAATCCTAAAATTCAGTATGAGAATACATTTGAATCTGTGTTGAATTTTATATCTACGAGGGCATTGTTGTATTTGTACTGTGAACCAATGTCAAGTAGATAGGATGCTCCTTTCTTCAACGAAGTAGTTGTTAGGCTCTGAAAAAATTAACAAAATATAAGATACCAATGATATGACCCTTTTAAAAGAAAATTTAGCATCATATCAATTTATAATTTTTTTTAGATAAAATAGAGATATAAAGCTTGTACGCACATTTAAACAAAGGTTATAACTTAATACTATCATTTAGATTTTAGGTTTTCAACTATAGCTATTGGCCTGATGCAAGATTTATACACAAATTGATGATTTCCGATGAAAGTAAAAAACAAAAAGAACAACAAATATACAATCTGTTCTGGTTTCCTCATTATGTAATTAACAAGAATAGTACAAGATTTCTTAGTTGCATTACTAAGAAAATACTACATGCTTAATTAGCCCAATGCAAGACTACAATTAAAGTCTGAAGTACTTGGTGGCTAAGGCCTAAGGCAATGCCCTTAGTGCGGAAAATCACAGGTGACAGGTTTCAAATCCGGTTAGAAGATCTCTTGTGCAAAGATATTTAAAGTTGAAAGGCTTGATCTTTATTTTATCTCAAAGAAATAAACTACACTTGACTAACAAGTTGAAATGGATCAAAAGTACTTCAAGTGTGACTTTCCAGTAAAAACATTTGAAAGAAAAAAAATCAATAAATTACCACTCCATTAGTGGTAACAGTAGAGAATGCCAGCCTCTGATCATAGCTGTAGTCCCTGGTCAGCAGATCTGTTCAAAGAATCGCACTTAAATGAGTAAATCAACTCTGAAAAAGAAAAAAAAAACTAAACACAAACTACCAGTAATTAACAGGAGTGAGATTTGGCTGGAAATCTTACCTTTCGCTTTCTTCCCAATATCTGAGAATAGACCAGGTCCCTTCATCTTACTTCTAGATAGAGAAAGAGAGCGGTAATTTCATTTCACTTTTCTTCTTCCGTTTTTTTTTTCCGAGAAATCTGGGGCTTGAGACATTTCAATTCAAAGAGTGTATCTCGTACCAGCGTACCTGATCGTCCAGGATACTTGTCAAAAATGACCACGGCACGCGAATGATTATGACATGAAACACACGAGTCACGATACGTAACCAACACACGTGCCGTGCTGTTCCATACCGTATCTGTGTCGTTTGACAGAACCGGCTCCGCTGTGTTATTTTTCCGACTCTATGTGGCACGAGGAAGAACCGAAAGAGGGGACCTCGTACTGTCCAGCATGAGGTGGAGAGAGAAATTGGAGAAATAAAATAGAATCTTACCTCCACTTTTGCTTTGCTTAAATTTTTTTTTTTGATAAAAGGCAAAATTTGGTTTGCTTAATTAGTTTTCGTGCTTTTCTGACTAATTACTAATTAAAACATGATTAGTTAGTTATACTGATCACGTAGTCATTAAATGGTACGTCATTATATTATGTCCTTTAAAATGTCTTCATTTATTTTTCTCTATCGTGCTTTTATTTTTTAATTTTTAAATAATAAAAATTCTAAAATTTATAAGTCAAAATAAAATCAATAGATATGATATATATTATTTTTCTACATGGATACAAAAAAAATTATCACTTTTTTATTTTGATTTTATATGAATCAATAAGTTGAAAATCAACATTCATAATTTATTCAAATCAAAATATCATAATATTTTACATGTGTATAGAGAAATAATATAAATCATATCTAACAGTTTTATTTTAACATTCAAGTTTTTAAATTTAAAATTATTATAGATCGAAAAATAAAGATACAATGAAGACAAAAAAAAAATGATGATATTTGAAACCTCCTCTTAAATTATGACAACAATATAACCTTGTTTGGGTAAAATTTCAACCAAGCAATTTTGGTTTGATGCAGCGCAGGACCCATATGCAGCTGTTTTGATTATAAAGTCAGTGTGCTGCATGAAGTCAAAACTACACTGTTAAAAATTTTACCCCCTCGTTTCTGCGAGTCCGAGAGAGGAGCAATAGGATAATGGATAATAACTTGGGCCAGGTCAGCTGGAATTAATTTTGGGCTTCACAAGCGGTACGTTGGTTCTTCGTACTCTTTTAACTAAGCTTAGATTGACTTGTAATAGCTGATGAGGAACAAAAGGATTGTTTTGGGCCATAATCTCTTGGGCTTATCTTACGGATGAGGAGCACCGTACCCCCCCCTTAATCGACTTGGCGTTAAATAACATCGACACATCGTTCAACGCTTAAAGCGGTTTTACTTGGAAGCTTAGATTAAAAGAAACATTAATTAATGGCATTTAATCACAATGCCTATGGGAAAGGGAAACCCACGAGGTACGAAACGTAAAACATGATTTAAGACGCTTAGAATGGAAGGGACTTAATCACTTAATTTCCTCTTCTGCTAGACTGCTACCATATATTATTTGAAATATCATGGTGGTCTAATTAGTATTTGCTGTCAGGAGCGGAGCTAGACTTTCAAGTTATGAGATCAAATATGAATGGAGTCAGTCATATAAAATTTTCATGCTACGAATGGAGGTCAATATTACCGCATCTATAGCATTTTACCCTATATCATATAGAAAATCGTGTATAAGTACAAAAAATTTCAAAATAAATGGAGGTTAATTGACCCTCATTCTTTGAATGTAGTTCCGCCTCTACTTGCAGTAGTGCATAAATGCCACTATTTATGCATGAGAAATGAATATTTATCCTCGAAAATCCGTAAGTTAAAAGACAATATTTTTTTTACACAAAATACATATTTTTTATTTTTTAATAAAGAGTAAAATAAATCATTTATCATTTATAAACTTTTTCTAAAGGTTAACGACAATTGCCGTTAACAAGTGTATTGATAGAAAATAGAGTTATTTACATGATCCTAACTACTAGTTTACATTTGCCTTTCACCTTTTCCTTAGGCTATTTGCTAAATAGTGCCACTAATAGAAACGAGAATATATTAGGTAAATTTGTGAGTTTTTGGAATTTAGAATGACGAATATGATATTATGAATTTTACAGACAAAAATACGTAATTTCAAAGTTTTTGAGGGTACACATGAAATTCCTCCTAAAATCATATAATGGTACCAGTATGTTGTCGAAATAATAGTTTGAAAGATAATACAAGTGAAGTATTGTTTTTTTTAATTCAAAAGGCAAGTAATATAATTTTGGTCTATAGTATATATGCATGTGTAGTATGACAAAAGAGGAAAATATATGAAAATCATGGACACAAAGTACAAATAAAATCTTAGGAGAATATTTATTTACCCTGTGGCAAGATGTTTCCAATATATAAACGAGCAAACCGGGCCCATATCTTTGAAGACAAAAGGAAAAGGAAATGATAATAAGGAAAATAGGAATATTAACTAATAAGAAAAGATTGATATATAAAATCTCTGAGTTTAAGAGCCCTAAAATTGCCAACCCATCCAAAAAGACAAAATATACAAAAATTATTAAAGCTCTGAGTAACCTTACTGTAACAGATAGAGATTGGAGGTGCTCTCCATTAATGCTCCACATGCATGCATTGATTTCTTCCCCTCATTTAAACGCTAATTCCAATTGACAGGTACAATATCACTGCTTCTTCCTCTTGAGGAGGAGAGGAGAAGAAAAAGAATTAGAATTGAAAGGTGAAAACCAGAGCTCAAGAGCATCTTCCTCCAAAAAAAAAAAAAAAAAAAAAACAAACAAAAAGAAGAAATGGAGGTGAGAACTTGGCAAGAATTGGGGGTGGTAGATACTATATATGAAGAAGATCAAGAAGAAGATGAAGAAACTTGTCTCAATTCGCTCTCTCTTTCTTCGTCCGCCGTAGGATCACCAAGCAACCGCTCAGATTTGTCACCTCCTTCAACTCTTCGGGGAATTGTCGAAGCATGGTATGTCAATTCTTATCTGCTGCTAGACCTCTGCCATTCCTTTTTTATTTTACTATTTTTTAGAGGTGTTTTGTGTTCAAAGTCTATTTCATCATGTTAGTTTAATTGACCAGTAATTGCACTTGATTTACTTTTAAATGTTTTTATATCAAGTTTCAATTAAGATTGCTCTGTTTTATCAAACTAAAACAAATTTGTTTCTTTTCTGGTAAAGATAGTGAGAATTTTTGGAATACAGTGCTAAATTATTTCATAAGTTCTTTGGTTTTGTATTTCTTATTTATATTTTGATTCTGAATTTTTGTTTTGATAAGGTCACGGGAGAAAGGATGTCGACCGGATGTGATCGTAAGAGTTCAGGATCAGTGCTTTCGCTTACACAAGGTACATTTAATTGATTATAGACTAGTAAAATAATTTTCTTTCTAGAATTATATTTGTTAATTTTTTTAATTATGCTTTCTTGGAAAAATATCCTACATTATTACTTCTCAATAATACAAGAGATGTATTTTCAAACGAGTACATTGATTCAGAGATAATTAATATTTTTACATTTACCATTAATAGGCCAATTTACCATCCAATAATTCACCATGAAATTTCCAAAGCCAATGTTGGCACTCACAAATTTACCTGAAACTACCAGTATAAATGAGTACATTAATCAGAAATAATTAATTTGTTCTCTACCTATTATTATAGGCCCATTTATTCACCAATAATTCACCTCAAACTTAACAAAACCATTGCTAGGGTATTTACAAATGTACCTAAAACTAGCTACCAGTACTGTAAGGTATATATCAGTAGCCACACCAATTTAGTCCGAAAATGGCTGCTTGTACAAAACTGATTCAAACCTGATTGTGCACCTACATTCCTCTTTCTCAATATGTACATGCAATGAATAAATCTGTAACCATACCTAGTTTCCTTGCCGATCTATGTTTATTTTTTGCGTTTAATTTACATTGGGGATGGCACGGGATTCAACTTTCAGACACAAAATCAGGGAATTGGCAGATCTGGCATGTAGCAATCCATCCAAGGTCACTGTTAGCCTTAAAAATCCTATAGTTTGATTCCTAGGTCTCATATCTGTTGCTTTTACAATATAGCCACCGATGTTGCGAGTCACCTTTATACGGTGTCCATATAGTTATCGTTTGTAGATAATAACATTGCTATTTTGTGGGTTGAGAAAGTATTCAAATGCCTTCATTTTTTTGTGCTTTCATTATATCTCTATATTTAGAACTACAATAACTTCAAATTTAAAACTTAAATGTCAAAATAAACCTTTAGATATGATCTATATTATTTTCTCTATGCACACGTAAAATATTATGACATTTCGATTTCGATTTGATTATTATCAAAAACTTGCAAAAATACACCAATATGGATAAATTATGGACATTGATTTTCCAATTTATTGATTCTATAAAATCAAAATCGAAAAGTGATAATTTTAAATGTGTATGTAGAGAAAATAATATAAATCACATCTAGCAATTATATTTTGACATATAAATTTTAGAATTTTTATTATTAGAAAATTAAAAAGTGAAGACATAATAAAAAGAGTGAGGCTATGGTGCTATGCATAGCACCAATGGCTAGTGTACTACGGCTCAATATGGTACTTTTAAAAATCCTAATGGTCGATCCGAACCGTTCAATGTGATATCCATATGAATATGTACTTGCAAACTAAATTTTATATTTTTTGGAATTTTTTTAGATAGGTAGAATTTTGATGGTCCAGAATTTTCAGAAAACACTGATTTTTCTACCTATCTAAAAAATAGTAAAAAAATTCTAAAAAATATAAAATTTAGTTTTCTACTCAAATTTTAAATAGTGTAGTTTACAGTTTAATATTTATAAAGGGCAATGACTCGTCACACGAAAAAAAAAAATAAGGAAAATTAATATGGAATTTGAGCTGTGGTTTTCGATCTGGTCCCAAAAAAGACAGGAGGCAGTTTTCCGCACAGACACCAGTGCTCGGCTGTATTTCTTGGCTCTCATTGATTATAGTTCCTGTATAACATTTAATTTCCCTCCATGTCCTTTTCTCTTCTTTCAAACTTATTGCCATTTTCGGTTTAATTTTGCTTTATATTTTCCACCTTTTCATCCATTTATCATGGTAACTCTCTACCTAGTAACGGGACCTCATTTATGTCCATGCAATCCTTAGTAAATGCCTTCTTCCATTTACATTGACTGCTTGCTTTGAAACTCTTCTAATTATTTTTTCCGTTTAATTATGCAATTTTGTAGAGACACCCCTATAAAATTATAGTTTGAAATTTTGAATATGCATGAAAATTTCCCAGTGCGCAGACATGATTTTGACGCACGAAAAAAAGGTGAATTTTGTACATTTAAAGAGTGAATTATACACGAATTTTAAAGCAAAAAAAATAAAAGATGAACCGAGAGATGAGTGATTTTTCACATTAGCAACCCTCATTTCAGTATACATACAGTTAAAGTTTTGCTTAAAATAAGGAAAAAAAGAAAGAAAAAACTGATCATTTACAAATGTGATCGTAATTTGTTCATCATATATTCAGGATCCAGTGATACATCGGTGTGGCTACTTGAAGCGCCGTTTAACAGATTCATCCGACATGACCATCGAACTTCCTTTGGGTCTAACAACCGATGCGTTTTTGCTTGTCATAATATCCTGCTACAATGACGACATATCCTTAACTCCATCAAATCTTGTCTTGGTCCGAGCTGCAGCTGAGTGGCTCGAGATATCAACTAACGACTCGAGCACCACACCTTTTCTGACAACCCTTATCGAGGATTATTTCTTCCAGGAGGTGGCTGCAGAATCATCCCGGACAATTGAGGTTCTAAGATCATGTGCGAAATTATTCGGAGGCGAGGTGTCAACGCTGGCTGTGGCACTTTTTGTAAGGTGTGTTGAGGTTTTGGCTGGATCGGTTGGAGAAGGAGATGAGTGGCTCGATGATGTGGCGGCATTACCCATCGAGGATATGCAAGCTGTCGCAGAGGAGATGCACGAGCGTTCGTTGCATGATCACGATTTGCTCTACCGAATTGTCAACCACTACCTTGAGGTGAGTTCTAAACTTGACTTTCTTGTTTGCTGAATAATGTGATCATAAGATTTTTGTTATTTTTCAAAATTCCTTCTATATCTTTTGAGTATTTTACCCGTTAGAATTCAAAATAATATTGGATCTAGGCTATAAATTTGTAGCTATTCCACATCAAAATTTGCAACGAAATAGCATCCTTCTTTTAATTTTATTTTCCCTCCTAGGAACTAAATGATTTAAGGCTCTTGACATTTATCCTATCAAAAAGAAGAAGAAAAAACAAAGAAGACTCTAACATACATCCCATTTAATTCAAATTGAAAATAGAACCATGAGGGTAAACTAAGTGAGGAGGACAAGGCAAGGCTATGCTACACCATCACTTGCGCGAGCCTCTCGCCGCCTCTATTCATGCACTTGGTACAAAACCCCCGCCTCCCCTTGCGTTTCATCGTTCAAGCAATGCTGCTCGACCAACTCCAATCCCACCACTCGCTCTTCCACCACCATCAACCTATCATCGCACCACAACTTAAGCCGTCACAGCCACAACAACCGCTCACAGCACCGCCAGCACAAACACTCGGTGCAATTTTACAACGTGATGCGCTACTCAGGCAATCTGCACACTTGCGTGCCTCCATGGAGGCTACGAGCTTTCGCATTGAGAGTCTCGAAAGAGAGATGGCTGGGCTTAAGAGGTGTCTCAGAAGATCTGAGGAGACAGCACTGTCTCAGAGCTTTCGAACTGTAAGCGAATCTACTGCCAAGTCTGGTGGTGTAGAGGGGAAGGCGTTTTTCGGGACAAGATTGGTTCGCGGGTTTAAGAGATTTTTCATGAAGGGTGGCGGGGCTTCGGCCGAGTGCCGTAGATTGGGTGTGATTGGCGACGCACCGGCCGGGCATAGGAGGAATCGATCTCTCAGTAGTGTAGAGATTGCTTGACTAGTTGTGTGGGTCTCTTTATTAATTATGAATTGTTATATACAGCGGTGTGCTATTAGTCTGTTAGTTTTTCTTTTTTTTTTTTAACTCTCACTCTCTTGTATTTAAAATTTTTATTAGATAAGTTTCAGGTGTCAAAATTTGGCTTCCTAACAAGTGGTAATATGTGTAGCTTGTTTTTTTTTTTTTTTGGGTTTGTCTTTTCTTCTTCTGGTGTGTTTATTTTTCTGAAGCAATGGTGTAATTGCTGTGAGTGAAAATGTGTGTGAATATTAAGTCACCTTATTTTCTGGCTATCTATTATCCTAAATTAATTGGATTTTCTGGCAGTTTACATAACTAGGCAATTCATGTTTGCAAGAATGAATTTGAATCTCTTCTTCTTTTTATATGTTTTTGTACCAATAATTCATGAGTAATGTAAATTAATGCAACCAAAATGTTTCAGAAAAATTAGAAAAAGGCTGATAAATTATTTTTTATTGCATATATAGGAGAATGAAACTGTTATAAATAAATTACAATGTAATATCAATTAGGAGATCATTTATATGCAAAAAAAGAGAAGGGCATGCATTGTACCACAAATGCCCACTAGCCTCACTGTACAATTGTTAGTTTGCCAGGAAATTACTATCAAGACCAGTAACATAGTATAAATTCAATTGCTGTACCTGCCGATATTTTTATTAATACCCCAAAAAAAAACAAATTATCAAATATACCCCCACCCCAAACTTATTTTTAAATCTACCCCAACCGCCCGTCTGCTGGGCGGTCCAGATCCAGAGCAGACCGCCCAGCCACTAGGCGGTCCACTACCCATAGCTGACCGCCCAGGGAGCGGGCGGTCCAGTTTTTTTTTTATTTTTTTATTTAAGAGACTATGAACATCAAGATGCTGAATTCTAACGCTAAAAATTCGAATTTTGTTTTAAATATTAGTTAGATTACTTCTTTTAAGCATATTTATACTAAAATACGCTAAATTACTTGAAATTATGTTAAATTACGTTGAGTTACACTAAATTACGCTAAATAACAATAACTTCGCTAATTATGCTGAAATACAATAAATTATGGTAAACTACGGAAAATTACGCTAAAGTAGACCGATTATGTGCCATCTTTCATGAATCATAAAAAATAGTAAAAAAATTCCAAAAATAGTAAAAATTGGTATTCTACAAGTTCATTATGTAACTAATTTACTGAACTACTTGGATTGAATAATAGAAATGAAAATCTTAATCGGAAACTTCAACTCAAGTTTTGAGGCTCTTCCCTTTGTTTTTTGGCGATTCTGAATTTTGGAATCCAGCATAGCAGGCACGGACGCATGCGCATTTTCGCAAGCTTTCCGAAAAGTGGTCATTTGCTGAAATCGGACACTCGAGCGCTGTTTTATGACCGTTTGAAGTTTCGTCGTCGTTTTTCGCCTTTTCAGTGAAGATATCGTCTCTATTCATATGTAATTTAGCATAATTTACCGTATTTTACCGTAATTTAATGTAATTTAGTGTAATTTAGCGTTATTTAGCGTAATTTAGTGTAATTCAACGTAATTTAACATAATTCCAAGTAATTTAGCGTATTTTAGTATAAATATGCTTAAAAGAAGTAATCTAACTAATATTTAAAACAAAATTCGAATTTTTAGCGTTAGAATTCAGCATCTTGATGTTCATAGTCTCTTATAAAAAAATAAAAAAAAGTGGACCGCCCGCTCCCTGGGCGGTCAGCTATGGGTAGTGGACCGCCCAGTGGCTGGGCGGTCTGCTCTGGATCTGGACCGCCCAGCAGACGGGCGGTTGGGGTAGATTTAAAAATAAGTTTGGGGTGGGGGCAGATTTGATAATTTGTTTTTTTTTTAGGATATTAATAAAAATATCGGCTGTACCTGCGGCACTGTGCGTAAGATATGAAAAATACACTAAATAAGGATTCCTTTTTTTTTTGTTGCTTTATGCATTTTATGTAGACCAGTGTTCAGCCAAATCATGTTTCATACTTGTATATTGAGTAATTTTGATATTTGATTAGCACTATATCTTTTGTTTTCATTTTGGTTGCAATAGTAATTGTACATGAGGGGCCTTTGTAAAAGTCCCTTGTCAAGCACATCTCACAATCAGAAAAATAATGCTAAAGCCTAAAAGTATGCAAAGAAAGAAAAATAGCAAGACATAATGAATGAATGAATGAATGAATGAATTGCTGGAGTAAAGAGTATTGACTGAGCAGTTTTTGCTTCGTGCAGCGCACGAGTTATATGCAACAATATTTTTGCTCTATTGTTTGTGTTAGAAGTGTCCTACATGCCATAATATTTTAGGCCATAATTAATAGTTAATTACTGAAATTGAATATGAATTAAACCATATTGGGCTTAATACAATATGGGCCGAAATTCTGCTACTCTCTAACGATCTGCATAGATGCAGCCAATCTGGATATGTACGTTTGGATAGGTGCAACCAAGTGGTGCAATTGAATAAGTGCGAACTGACCTCTCTGCTTATATATATGAGTACATCAGATCAAATTCGTTGCTGTTCAATTAAACATATATCTACCAGATCAAAAGATAGAAATAAAGAGAAGTCCGAAGGGGCTGTCTGTGTGGTGCTAGTACATCAACTGATGGAAGTTTGTCAACTTGTTCATGTGGATACTGATAGAGACGCAACTGCTGTCGCTGGTGCGTACATCTGACAGGAAGAAGGAACAGAGAAGGGTGACTGCTTCTACGACTAGACGAAGATATCCGCTGCGCGTCTAGTGGTAAATTCTATATTAATCTTGGAATTAGTTTTATACATGAATTCTAGTTTTCGGATAGTGACCAAATCATGAATTGAATCGAATTGTTACACAAATAACCTACTCGAAACCTTACAGTTTGTGCACTGCATGAAGCAAAAACCACATTGTCAATGTCTTTACCCGGAGACTGTCGCCACAGACAGTTGATATTCAATGCTGGATCAAGAAGTTCTTTTTTTTTCGTATTGTTTGATACAAGTATCAGGAACATTTATGCAGTGTCTCTCTGAAATCAATATATCATTTCTGCCAATTT
Organism: Carex littledalei; assembly: GCA_011114355.1. NCBI lineage: Eukaryota > Viridiplantae > Streptophyta > Magnoliopsida > Poales > Cyperaceae > Carex > Carex littledalei. Next base: position 1,530,795 of record CM022101.1, on the reverse strand, counting down.
TGTCGTCAGACACTGAGATTGCTAAAAAAATGGAAGCTATTCTTGTTTCAAGAAACAAATTTGACAAAAGGTTGCAATGATCCGAGTCGGTTTAGTGAGGATAACTAACTGCCTTGCACTTGTATTCGTAACAATAATAACATTGTTTAGGATTCAATTCCCCTGTTATTCAACCGTTCGATCTAAAAGAACACATCCTTCTAAATATAATTACAAGATATGATCCGACCCACTCAATTTAGACCGGATCCGGCTCGTTTATTTTAGATTGAACCGTGCGATTATAAAAAGCCGGATCCCTGCTGAGTAATTGCAGATATGGACCCGCATGGCCGCATTCTTCTTTGAGTCCAGATCCTCTGCATTACCTCACTGATTGATTTTGTATTAGGGTTGATCAGAATTTGGCCGAATCTAACCCAAGCCTATAATGCGCAAAGTTCCTTTAAGATTCGTGCTACTATATAACGAACGGACTGAATTCAAACTCAAAAGGGGAGGTACCTTAGGTGACACGAATTCTTCTTTATATTTTATTCGGTGTTAATGTATAATGCTATACTTTATGTCTAAAATAGGAAGTTGGTTCTTTATTTATCTCTAAAGTCAACATTTTGTGTCGATAAGATCAATCCGTCTCTCTTTCCTATGTAGAAAGCGCCAAAAAGAGAGAAAAACGTGTTTTTTTAAGTTTGGTTTACAGAGGGAAGAGAGAGGCCCAATGATATGATATTATGATGAGACGAGGAAAATTTTTTACTGTGTTATACAGAACAGAGCAAATTTAGCAACCGACAAAATTTTTACTGTGTTATACAGAACAGTAGCATTTTAATGATAATTCCATGTTAATCTAATCAAGGCAGAAGTTTTGGAAATAAAATTTGCCCCAGATCATGCAACAGATTCACTCTAATTTAAAAAAGAAAGTTTATATTGTGAAATCTTAAAAGCATAAATCTAACCAATTACATGTGCTCTTCGTAGTCCCTAGAGAATCATCTAGAGGGTTTAAATAGAAAAAACTATTTAGTAGTCATGAGGAAAAACAGAGGATAATATAACCGACAATTGATCGAACAGTACCAGTAGTGGTGTCGAAGACAGTAGCGTATCTCCTCTCTTGTAAAAACCAGATCGTGGCAATGCACATCCCAACGCTCTTCGCCATTGCTAACATTAGACCCATTCAACAAGGGATGAGAAAGGAAGAAATTGCCAAGAAACCTCTGGACTATGGACTTCATAAAAGATAGAGGTTAACCACCTCTCCATTTGTAAGGAAATGGCAGATCTGCATTTCTTCAATTCGGATCCAGCTGATGGGTATTTTGCTATCACGTTTTAGTAAATGGGATCGATTTCATCTGCATAGTCCGATTTGAATCAGCTATCTAAACAAGTACAGGATCGTCAATGACATTCATGCAAATGGAGAGGAGGAGAGAAACCTAAACATAAGTTACATACTAAATGGATAGGACAAGTAAATAAATAAGGGGGAATTTCACGTATACCCCTCAAAAACCTCAAAATTACGTATTTCCTCCTCTAAAATTTGAAATTACGTATTTTTCCTCTAAAACTTCAAATACTCACAAATTAACCCATTTTATTGTCTTTTATATTAAAACTCATTCTAAATTTATAAAATACCCATTTTACCCTTTATTAAAAACATATGAAGCCCATCAGACTCAAATTTGAATTTGAACGGTTCATCTACCGTCCGAACTGCTTTTAGATATGTGCGCGCAAGATCGGCACAAATCTTGATGCGAACACACAAGCATATTGAAGCGACATGCACAGATCTTAATGCGATGCACGCGGATCGAAATGTCTTTAAGATCCGTGCGTGCTAGATCAGCAAGCATATTGAAGTGATGCGCACATATCTTAATGCGATGTGCGCGGATCGGACGGTAGAGGAACTCTTCATATTCAAATTTGAGTCTAATGGACTTTTATATGCTTTTAATAAAGGGTAAAATGAGTATTTTAAAATTTTAGAATGAGTTTTAATATAAAAGACAATAAAATAGATAAATTTGTGAGTTTTTGAAGTTTTGAGGGGTATACGTGAAATTCCCCCAATAAATAAAGAAGATGTTCCAATACCTCATGTTTTTCGTACCTCATCATACATCATATATTATATATTTATTTTCAAAGTTCAAACTGTTGATCCAAACTGCTCAATATGATATACATAAAATATGTTTGGAGATGAAATTTTATTATTATATTTTAAGAGAGGTACAAAATCACTGTTTCTTGACCGTTCAAAAACAGTGATTTTCTACCATCTTAAAAAAGAGTAAAAACTTTTCAAAAATTATAAAATTTTATCCCAAAGCATATTTTAATATGAATATCATATTGAGCAGTTCGGATCGACAACTTGAATTTTGAAAACGAAGATATAAAATATGAGGTATGAAAGGCATGAGGTATTGGCATAAATAAAATATTGTCGACGGATCTATTTAACGATTCTCAAAATCTATGTCAAAACTAGGATCGAAATATAAAATCTTCTTACTAAATTGCTATATAAAATTTGAAAAATTTAAAAATATATTTTGTTATTGAAGCAGAATTAGAATGTTGTCAAGTTCATTAATAGAGGAGGGTTCAAATGCCTTCATTTTTTGTGCCTCCATCATGCCTCTATTTTTAAAAACTTTAATAACTCAAAGTTTAAAATTTAAACGTCAAAATAAAACCGTTAGATGCGATATATGTTATTTTCTCTATGTATTCATAAAAAGTTATCACATTTTAATTTTAGTTTTATGTGAATCAATAAGTTGAAAAATCAATGTCTAGAAATTATCCGTATTAGTATATATTTTTACAAACTCAATATGACAACCAAAACAAAATTGAAATGCCATAATTTTTTACACGTGCATAGATAAAATGATGTAGTTCATATTCAACGGTTTTATTTTGAATTTTAAGTTTTAAATTTTGAGTTATTAAAGTTTTAAAGAATTGAGATATGGTGGAGGCACAAAAAATAGAGGCATTTGAACCCTCCTCAAGTTTTTTTGGTGATGTTAACTTCAAATTTTAACTGATTGATTTCAAACATCATATTTAGGTATTTCAAATTGATTTACTCCGCGAGTGATGCATTAACATAAAAAAATAAATGTTTGAATTTATTTAATACAAAGTCAAGTGATAAAAAATAAAAACTAATAAATTATTTTGATGCATTTATTTTTTTATTATTTTTTACTACTTAATTTTGCATTAAACGAATTCAAACATTTTAAAATTTTGCATGAAAATACGCTCGTGAAGTTGATTGGTTTTCAACGGTCTAAATTTGTCGTTTAACGGTATTAGTAAAATTGACGGTTGGTGATAATTGTCATGCATTCAAAATTTAAAATAATTGTCAAAAATAAGAAGTTCAAAAAATTAATTGTTTATTCGTTGAGACTGAAATTATCCTATTTCAATGGACTCGATGGTAAAAAATCTGTCATGTATTTTATTTAGGTCCAAGTTGCGTGAATCGGTGAACAGGATGAGTACGATCTCCAATGTGACCCACGAGGTACCAGTGACTAAGCGTGCGCGCTTTGCGTGAAGCACGTTGTTCTGGTTCGGATCCTGTCATTTTTGGGTTCATAGTTCACACCCGTTCATGACATCAACTGTTCATTATTTAAACGGGCTTGAAGTCCACGAAGGAGAAATCGAGTCCATTTGAATTTCGGTGTCTGAGCCCATAAAATTATTCATAGTTGGGTTTAGATCAAGCAGGCTGAGATTGAGAATGCTCTGAATGATGTCGGCCCGGAAAGCTAATATGCGCATCCTCGACTTTAAGAATTACTACGAGAATTTCACGTATATCCTTCAAATATCTAGAAATTACGTACTTCTCTTAAAATTCATAATATCATATATATCCTTCAAATTTTTCAAAATTTATCCAATTTATTGCATTTTTATTTAAGCTTACTTTAAATTTATAAAATTTTCATTTTATCCTTCATCAAAAAATAAAAATTATTGTTGATTGTGTAAGTGAAATGCCTTTTTTGCCTATATAGGTGAAATATTTAGTTAAGTGACTTATATGTGAGAACATATAGTTCATTTTCCTACTTGTGACACACAGTGAAATTTAGGCATACGGTTGTGTGTGATCACCATTGGTAGATCTAAGAAGGGTCAGGAGTAGGCATGTGTCTACCTCTGGATTTGAATTTTTTTTTTTAGACCCAATGGTATTTTATACTTGTACCTGGATGGAAATAATGTTTACCTCTGGATTTAATTCACGGCTCAGTAGAAGAAATTAGGCAGAAAATAAAGTCAACCCAAACTGATTCGCGTAAAAGAAAGAAAGAATAAAAGAAGACGTGGTACAATTCACAACTCCACTTAGAAGAATCGAAAAAAAGAGGTATGATTCGCTACTCCACCTAATATGTACCATGCCGTGACTTGAATCATGTGTCATGTCGTGACTAAGTCAAATTTATACGTGTTGTGTCGTGCCATGATCAAATTTGAAAGGATGGTCACAACACGTTAGTCACGCTATGACCAAGGCCCGCCGTGACCTCACGTAACATGTCCAAATGTGAACTATTTTTTTTCATAATTTAGGTTAGTCTATTCAAGATTCACCATTTGATCAAGATCTAATAGTCCTAATTACACGTGGCTCACGTGATCATGTGTTGTGTCGTGCCAAATTTTTTGAAAGATGGTCACGTCATGGGACACGCGAGTCACGGAACGTGACCGGCACACGTGTCGTGTCATGACGTCTCCGGTTATGTTGTGACTTTTTTAGATCCATATCCGCTACTCTGTTTTATCAGGAGAAAAAAAATTATACTCTTGTCAATATTTTGTGCCTATCCCTGATTGAAATCCTAGATCCGCTACTGGTGATCACAAGTACAAAATTGAACCATTTGCCTTCACAAATCGAACATTTAGAAAATTAAATATTTTTTACACATGCTATATACTTTTTTTTTATTTTTTAATAAAGAATAAATAAAAACTTTGCAAATTTAAAATGAGTTGTAATAGAAAAAAGGGAATATTTCTAGTATACCCATTAAAATTTTCAAAATAGCCAAGTTTCCCATCAAAACATTCAAATTCCTTATTTCCCCATTCTAAATTAAAATCCTTTCTTATTTCCCCTCATCTTGATTAAATCTGAAATTTTAACTTTGATTTAACATTTGATTTTATTTTAAAAGCTGAATACCTATTTTGCCCCCATCTTCAAATGAACATTATCCATTAAATTTGAAACTTCTTCACCTCAAACCCCCCCCCCCCCCCCCCCCCCCCCCCCCCCCCGGCGGCTCGCACCTCAGTGCTCCAGCATCTATACTGGGAGTCGCTCACTCCTTTCTCCCTTCGTCCCTCTTAGTGTGACTTTGATTAGAACATTAATTTATAAAACCACAAAATAGTTACAATTAGACGATTGAGGTCTCCAAGTCAAATCTCTCTTTTGACCAGACAAAAGAGCTGTCAATTAATAATTATATTGCAGTATGCTCTGCCAAAAAATTATAAGGTAAAGAAAAGTTAATAAAATAATTACAAAAGCTCTAGATGAGAACGTCATGCCTTGATTAAATTTGAATATTTTTACAAAAAGAAAACTTTCAGTATTAACTAGTTTACTGGCATGCTCCTCGCCCCCCCCCTCTAAGACATAACTCTTGATAGTTTCAATTTTAGAAAGCTTTGGATGAAAGAGACTAAACAGAAACTTTTGGCGTTAGAGCAGTTCTTTGCATTTTTTTTCTTCTTCCCGGGTGTCAGCATTGAGGATAGGGACAAAATAGGTATTTAACTTTCAAAATAAAATCAAATGTTAAATCAAAGTTAAAATTTCAGATTTAATCAACACAAGGGAAAATAAGAAAGGATTTTAATTTAGAATGGGGAAATAAGAAATTTGAATGTTTTGATGGGTACACTGGAAATTTTCTCTAGAAAAATTAATGAACTAAATAAATTTGTGAGTTCTTGAAACTTGAAAGGATAAATTTGATATAATGAATTTAAGAAATAAAATACGTAATTTTAAGATTTTTTAGGCCGACATTTTTATTAATATCCAAAGTTAATTACAAATTAATAAATATACTCAGAATTCCTGGGATTTTCGAAAAATGCCCAAACCGGCCAGATTCTGACCGGTTTCTTCCTTTTTTTTTTAGAGATACTATGAAGAGCAAGATAATGAAATCTAACACTGAAAATTCGAATTTTTTGTTTAAATTATTTGTTAGATTACTTCTTTTGATTTATAATTAGCATATTTATACTAAAATACACTATATTACTTGAAATTATGTTGAATTACACTATATTACATTAAATTACGATAAAGTACGGTAAATTCGGTAAATTACTGTGTGTCTTCATAGTGATGTATAATTAGAAACTATTTTTTGTTTCTTTTTTATCTTCATAGTGATTTATAATTAGAAACTATTTTTTTATTCTTTTTTTTAAGAGACACTATGAAGAGCAAGATAATGAAATCTAACACTAAAAATTCAAATTTTTGTTTAAATTATTTGTTAGATTACTTCTTTTGATGTATAATTAGCATATTTATACTAAAATACGCTAAATTACTTGAAATTATGTTGAATTACACTATATTACATTAAATTACACATTAAATTACGCTAAATTATGTTAAATTACGCTAAAATACGGTAAATTATGGTAAATTACATATGAATATAGATGATATCTTTACTGAGAAGGCGAAAAACAACGACAAAACTTCAAACGGCCATAAAACGACGCTCGAGTGTTCGATTTCAGCAAATGACCATTTTTCGGAAAGCTTGCGAAAATACGCATGCGTCAATGCCCACGATGCTGGATTCAGAATTGCCAAAAAACAAAGGGAAGAGCCTCAAAACTTGAGTTCAAGTTTTCGATTAAGATTTTCATTTCTATTATTCAATCTAAGTAGCTCAGTAAATTAGTTATATAATGAACTTGTAGAATACTAATTTTTACTATTTTTTATGATTTATTGAAGATGGCACAAAATCGGCCTAATTTTGCGTAATTTTGCTCAGTTTAGCGTAATTTACCGTATTTCATTATAATTAGTGAAATTAGTTTAATTTAGCGTAATTCAACATAATTTAACATAATTTAGCGTAATTTAATGTAATATAGTGTAATTCAACGTAATTTCAGTAATATAGTGTATTTTAAATATGCTAATTATAAATCAAAAGAAGTAATCTAACAAATAATTTAAACAAAAAATTCAAATTTTCAGTGTTAGATTTCATTATCTTGCTCTTTATAGTGTCTCTAAAAAAAAAAAAAAAAAAAACCGGCCAGAATCTAACCGGTTTGGGCATTTTTTCGAAAATCACATAGATTCTGAGTATATTTATTAATTTGTAATTAACTTTGGATATTAAAAATGTCGGTTTTTTAGGGAAATATAGAAATTTCTCTTTTTCTTATATCTTTGAAAAAAATTAATATAAATTCTTTCCGTTTTATTACCGCTAAGTGCACCTTTCTTTCAGCTGCAGTCTCCTCTCGATCTTTTGTCTTATCCCCACCATTTTTAAATGCTAAATGCCTAAATCTCATTTTCAGAACCCAATTAATGGAATAAACGATTCTCTACTTTCTCATTCTCTACATCCTCTGTATTCTCGTCGCCCCCACGTTTGATCCGACGGTCGCTGGTCGGAGAAAAGACCGATAATGGCGGGGCGCCGGGAGGGCCCACTGATGCGCATCGGGGGACAACACTCTCGTGGATCCAGAATCGCCATAGCGGTTGCCGTCGGAGTTCTTCTCGGTTGCGTGTTCGCCTTTCTCTACCCTGATGGATTCTTCAAATCGTCTAGATCCTTCGCTGGCAGAAACACCGCTCGATTAAGCCAGGTGTGTTAGAATTTTCTTTCTTTTCTCCTCTCGAAAGCTCTCTCAATCTGTAGAGTTTGTGTCTTTGGATCTCTATTCCTTACGATTTAGTTTAGATAAGCATGCCGTATTGCCCAATTGTAGAAAATAACGTTAACTCATATTTTCCAATAGAAACAAGCAGATTTGGACTTTAGGTTACTGAGAATTCTTTTTTTCCTTTTCTGTTTGATTGCTGTTGTTCCTTACTCCTTTCGTTGAAATTGGTCTTTACTCCTAAAAACTAAATTTTGGGTCGTTTTCCATTCGGGTTACTAGTGGGGCCAGTTGCTATATCTTTTTTTATTTTTTTGGGCAGTTGCTACCAGTAGTTTTGTTCTGTCTGCTGTTTTTGTTTGTATATCTTGATTTAACAAGTTCATACTTATTTTTCCTTTATAAAAATGGTATGTATGTGAAAAACCATTGCTTGATCCATCCAATTAGTGTTGAACTTAAAGAGTAATTTAATAAACAAAACAAATGATCTTTTGTGATTTAGTAAAGAACTGGCAATTTTATTAATTATAGGACTTTGATGCTATCTAAACTTAAGAAAGAAGAAACAATAATGATTGTTGCTTTTTCAACCTCCAGACCTGTTGAAAATGCTGTAATTTAAAGCCAGAAATACAATTTAGCTCAATCAACATTCTGGTGAGCTTTTACTTTCATCCAACTACCCAGACCTGACCCATAACAATGAAGTATGTTTTTTTATTATTTTTGGTTGAAGTTGACGGAACTAAAAAATACCCTTAGAAACATTAGCCCCATTGAACACAAAGGTCTCAGCCTTCATGAACTTCATTGGCCTATCTTCTAGGCAACTCACTTATCGATATCTCACCTATGGTTGGAACCAAACAAGCTGTCGACCCTTTCAAAACTCAAACCTACCTCTAATCCCACAATCACAACACATATGCAACATTTATTAAACAAAACAGCAGCACGGCAAAACATTCTACAAAAATATTTTCCAGTAAAACAATGAGCAGCTTAGGCATAGTTGCTAAATTGCCCGTTCATCAGTTGTCACAGGAATCAATCTTCCCCACTGTCCAATGAGTAGAGGAATCATGTTCAGATACTTGGGCAAATATTTGTGCAACATTCCTTTTGCTTTTGTGTCCATATACTGTCCAATGATTAATTAATGCCACAATTAGAGGAGCTATATTTCTAATGGATTTTTGTGTATCAGTTCTACCAAAGCATAGGTTATTCCTTTTTTGCCATATAGATCAGTAAACAGCAGCTAATACAGTTAAGAATTCTGATCTATCTTGCTTAGGTAATTTTTCAATCAGGTCTTTCCAATCCTGTATTCGGTGCCAATTTAAAGACAGGTCCTGGCATACACCAAAAGAAAGCCAAAGCTTTTCAACAAAAGGACATTGAATAAATAGATAGTCAATGGTTTCAAATGATCCACAAAATTGATAAGCATTGGATCCAGACCAGCCTTTTTTACTTGAGACATCCTTTGTCAGTATGGTGGGAAGTCGAAAACCCACCTAAATGCCTAAATTTTTTGTGAAATTTCGACTTCCCACCATAAATAAATAAATATGGTGGGAAGTTGAATTTCCACACAAAATTCAGGCATTTAGGTGGTAAATAAACACCTTGGACTCTAATACCTCTAAATTCAAACAAGCATACAAAGGGTGAGTGGAGAAAACTCCCTGAGTATGTCATCTCCACTGTAGTATATCATTATGATAAGATAATATTACTAACTGGAGTCTTTTTAACAGTTCAATGTTTTCTTGTTGTAGGACATATGTAATGTGTCATTTAAGGAATCGAGGGCGGTCCAATGCTGGGTCCGAGCCGTCCGATCCACATGTCCATAGGAATCTTGATGCGAATCGGACGGCTCGGACCAGTCATCAGACCGAATTTGGTCTGATGCCCATTAGACCTGCTTCAACTCGTCTTTTAAATGGAATTTCACAGTTATATCTATGCCATGCCTCAGCAACTGAAATTTGTTGCTCTATGCACGGTCTGAATAATTGTGGATATTCAGCTAACATAGCACACTCAATCCATTTGTTAACACTTTTGCCATTATCCACTTTCCGTTTACTTCCTGTTTCACCAACCAATTTATACTGTTGATGTCTGGCCAAAAAGCAGAAATCAAGTGTTTTGGAGCGGGCTGAGAATATTTTGCTTGGACAATTTGCTTCCAGTAAACTGTCACATGAAGGGTCCTTATATTTTATTCACCATTTAATTGACAAGTCTATGTTCATGGATTTTATGTCCAAAACCCTCAACCCTCCATTCTGCTTAATCATGAACATTGTCTTCCAATTCAGCAAGGCATATTTCTTTTTGTCTGTTTGAGATCCTTGCCAGAGGAACTTATTCCTTGTTTTATCCATATTTCTTTACCCTTTTTCTGGCATCTGGTAAAGAGACAGTGTGTATAATGAAACAGAAGTTAATGCTGAATTAAGCATTGTTAACCTCCCCCCATTGACAAAAGAGTCACTTTCCAATTCTGGAGTTTAGATTCAACTTTTTCACATACAACATCACAGACAACAAAGTGTGTTTTTGGAAACAATAACCAGATAAGATTATCAAAAAGAATTATCTTTGAACTGCCAACATAATGCCCAATGAGTAGGACAAAATAATAAATATAATAAAATTGAGAAGGACAATTTTTAATATACTTCAACAAGATGATGATACAATTATAACTTCCAATACAATAGGTTAGTCTTTTAAATAAAAGTATTTTAAAAGAAGTAGATTTATCAGCTATCTTCTATTAATTTAATAAAACTACATAACTTTCATGATTCGTCATGATATATTAAATTTATGTCTTTAACAAGTATCTTTTGCAAAAAAAATAGTCTGTCATTAGTTTCTCTTAACTATTTATAAAATTTTAACAAACTAGAAAAAAAACTTGCAACTAGTTTTAAGTTCCATGACTCCATCATAATTCTTTCTAGCTTGAAATTACAAATCTCATTGTTTTTTATTTAGTAAACTTGATGCATGATTGAGATTATAAAACTCAGAGATGTGATAGTGCAAATTTACTACTTCTCAATAAATTGGAGGAAACTACGTGATGTATGAATTTAGTCGATAAATATATCATGTATAACTATACAAACAAAACACATAATTAGACAATAACACTGAACTTGTATTTTTTAGATGCATGATATCACAAAAACAAAATGAAGCAAAACTTTAAAAATGTTCTAACAGCTTGAAATTACAAATCTGAGAGCTTTATATTTAAAAGGATAGATTGGTAATTTTCCTAATCATGTACAAAATATTAAAATTCGGACAATGTTATAGCCCAATTTAAAAAAATTTGAAACAATACAATTGCACGGAATCACAGAAAACCCCTCCAGAAGGTCAAAGGATCCATATCCTCGACGGTACCATAAAAGATTCCCTTTTACAATTAGCTATTTACGGTTTGAGATTAACTCTCAGCCGTTTTGGGATTCGGGCTGACTGAGGGGGCAGTATTATTGGGATTTGAGATTCGTGCCAAGTTAAAAATAACGGTCCAGATCAAGTAATTGTAAAAGATTCCCTATTACAGTACTGCACTGGATATGAATTCGAAGGTCAAAAGCCCCCAAATAAAAAGCACAAAAATTTTCGCACCAAAAATGACAAAATAAATAAACAACAAATTAAAGGCAAGGCAAGGCAAGGCGGATAAGCAAGACACGTATTTATCTATCCTGTAGACTCCGACGCCGCGACATCTCTCTCAAGAGTCTCGTCTCAACAATCCGACCCGCCGCCCCCTTCAATTTCGCCGCTTTCCCCAAATTTCTCTTCCGATCACCAATCAATCGCACCAATCGGTGTAACGCCGCCGGTGAGTCTCTTCCTATTCAAGAGTTCTTTCGCCTTTGTGAATACTCTTTTTCTATTAATGAAATTGTCATTGGGCACCTAGACCTACTAACCTTCAAAAAAATGTTCTTTCCACCAAAACCAATACGCAGCCAGTCGGTTTGGAAAATCGTGATTGTGAGCTACCGATAGATAGATTTTACCAACCAATTTAAGCCATATTGTTTGACAGATGTTGATCTGTATTCGTTGTTCGGGAAATTGAGCGATTAATTTTTTTTTTAAGCTAATAGTAGGACTAATTTCATTATAATAGTGAAGAATCAATACCTAATGGGCTATGATAGATAGATTTTCATTTTACAAACCACAGTAGCAACACAACAATGAACTATTGCTTGCGGTGCTACGGTGGAATAGAAGGTTCTAATTTAACCAAAATAAGTGAATTAGGGGGTGGGGGGACTGGGCCCCTTTGTGTACAGCAAAGCAATTTAAGACATATTGTTTGGGTATATATCGATAATTGGTCCGGTTCTGGGTATATTTATTAATTTGTATTAAACTTTGGATATTAATAAAAATGTCGGTTCTTTCAGCTGCAGTCTCCTCTCGATCTTTTGTCTTATCCCCACCATTTTTAAATGCTAAATGCCTAAATCTCATTTTCAGAACCCAATTAATGGAATAAACGATTCTCCTCTACTCTCTAAAATTCTCTACATCCTCTGAATTCTTCCTTGGTCGCCCCCTCGTTTGATCCGACGATCGCTGGTCGGAGAAAAGACTGACAATGGCGGGGCGCCGGGAGGGCCCACTGATGCGCATCGGGGGACAGCACTCGCGTGGATCCAGAATCGCCATAGCGGTTGCCATCGGAGTTCTTCTCGGTTGTGTGTTCGCCTTTCTCTACCCTGATGGAGTCATCAAATCGTCTAGATCCTTCGCTGGCAGCAACTCCGCTCGATTAAGCCAGGTGTGTTCGAATTTTCTTTCTTTTCTCCTGTCCAAAGTGCTTTCAATATGTAGAGTTGGTGCCTTTAGATCTCTATTCTTTACAATTTAGTTTATAGAAGCATGCCGTATTGCCCAAATTGTAGAAAAATAATGTTAACTCGTATTTTCCAATAGAAGCAAGCAGATTTGGAGTTTAGGTTACTGGGAAATAATTTTTCCTTTTCTGTTTGATTGTTATTGGTCCTTACTCCTTTCGTTGAGATTTGGTTCTTACTCCTCAAAAACTAAATTTTGGGTCGTTTTCCAGTCGGGTTATCAGTGGGGCCAGTTGCTAATATATATTTTTTTTGGCAGTTGTTTTGTTCTGTTTACTGTTTTTGTTTGTATATCTTGAGATAACAAGTTCATTCTTATTTTGCCTTTATACAAATGGATGTATGTGAAAAACCATTGCTTGATCCATCCAATTTGTGTTGAACTTAAAGAGTAATTTAATAAACAAAACAAATGATCTTTTGTGATTTAGTAAAGAACTGACAATTTTATTAATTATAGGGCTTTGATGCTATCTAAATTTAAGAAAGAAGAAACAACTATATTTGTTACTTTTTCAACCTTTAGACTCTTGTTGAAAAATGCTGTAATATAAAGCCAGAATTACAATTTAGCTCAATCAACATTCTGGTAAGCTCCTACTTTCATCCAACTACCCAGACCCGACCTATAACAATAAACTATGTTTTTTTATTATTTTTGGTTTAAGTTGACGGAACTAAAAAATACCCTTAGAAACATTAGCCCCATTGAACACAAAGGTTCAGCCTTCATGAATTTCATTGGCCTATCTTCCAAGCAACTCACTCATCAATACCGCACCTAGGGTTGGTACCAAACAAGCTGTCGACCCTTTCAAAACTCAAACCTACCTCTAATCCACAATCACAACACATGCAACATTTATTTATTACAAAACAGCAGCACGGCAAAACATTCTAGAAAAATATTTTCCAGTAAAACAATGAGCAGCTTAGGCATAGTTGCTAAATTGCCCGTTCATCAGTTGTCACAGGAATCAATCTTCCCCACTGTCCAATGAGTAGAGGAATCATGTTCAGATCATCGGGCAAATATTTCTACAACATTTCTTTTGCTTTTGTGTCCATATACTGTCCAATGATTTATTAATACCACAATTAGAGAAGTTATATTTCTAATAGATTTTTCTGTATCAGTTCTACCAAAACATAGGTTATTCCTTTCTTGCCATATAGACCAGCAAAAAACAGCTAATACAATTAAGAATTCTGATCTATCTTGCTTAGGTAATTTTTCAATCAGGTCTCTCCAATCCTGTATTCGGTGCCAATTTAAAGACAGGTCCTGGCATACACCAGAAGAAAGCCAAAGTTTTTCAACAAAAGGACATTGAATAAATAGATAGTCAATGGTTTCAAATGATCCACAAAATTGATAGGCATTGGATCCAGACCAGCCTCTTTTACTCGAGAGGTCCTTTGTCAGTATGGTGGGAAGTCGAAAACCCACCTAAATGCCTAAATTTTTGTGAATTTTCGACTTCCCACCATAAATAAATAAATATGGTGGGAAGTTGAATTTCCACACAAAATTCAGGCATTTAGGTGGTAAATAAACACCTTGGACTCTAATACCTCTAAAATTCAACCAAGCTTCAAAGAGTGAGTAGAGAAAACTCAATGAGCATGCCATCTCCATTGTAGTATATATGATAAGATAATACTACTGACTGAAGTCCTTTTAACAGTTCAATGATCTCTAGTTGTAGGACACGTGTAATGTGTCTTTTAAGGAATCGGGGGCGGTCCAATGCTGGGTCCGAGCTGTCCGATCCACATGTCCATACGAATCTTGATGCGAATCGGACGGCTCGGACCAGTCATCAGACCGAATTTGGTCTGATGCCCATTGGACCCGCTTCAACTCGTCTTTTAAATGGAATTTCACAGTTATATCTATGCCATGCCTCAGCAACTGAAATTTGTTGCTCTGTGCACGGTCTGAATAATTGTGGATATTCGGCTAACATATCACATTCACTTCATCTGTTAACACTTTTGCCATTATCAACTTCCCATTTACTGCCTGTTTCACCAACCAATTTACACTGTTGATGTCTGACCAAAAAGCAGATATCAAGTGTTTTGGAGCGGGCTGAGAATAATTTGCTTGGACAATTTATTTCGAGAAAACTGTCAAATGAAGGATCCTTATATTTAATCCGCCATTTAGTTAACAATGCTATGTTCATGGGTTTTATGTCCAAAACCCTCAACCCTCCATTCCGCTTCATCATGCACATTTATCTTTGAATTCAGCATGGCAGATTTCTTTTTGTCTGTTTGAGAGCCTTGCCGGAGGAATTTATTCTTGTTTTGTCCATATTTCATTACCCTTTTTCTGGCATCTGGTAAAGAGACAGTGTGTATAATGAAACAGAAGTTAATGCTGAATTAAGCATTGTTAACCTCCCCCCATAGACAAAAGAGACACTTTCCAATTCTGGAGTTTAGATTCAACTTTTTCACATACAACATCACAGACAACAAAGTGTGTTTTTGGAAACAATAACCAGATAAGATTATCAAAAAGAATTATCTTTGAACTGCCAACGTAATGCGCAAACAAATAACATAAAACTATCTGTGATATTCTATTAAATTATGTATTAATCTCAGAAACTTCTTTTCCATTTCATCTATAATACCACTCTCTAAGTCTTTTAACACCTAGATCTGTATTTGTTCCTGGTAGTTGTATGTACCAGCCTGTACTCGGCCATATAACCCTTCTGTCCATTTGCTTTTTAAGTCGCTAATAATTTAAACCTTCAATTCAGGTCATTTCATCTTCATGCGCATCATCCACCGAGAGAATCAAAACTCTTGAATCTCAACTTGCAATTCTAACTGGAAAGAACAGAGAGCTAAGCAGCCAAGTCAATGACCTGTCGATGAAGCTCCAAATCGCAGGCCAAGGCAACACCAAGGCCCTCTACAAAGCAGGCGCATTCGGTACTGTCAAGGGTTTCAGAAAAAATCCAGTTGTTATCTGTGATGAATCAGTAAACCCTAGATTAGCAAAAAGTCTCCAACAAGTCGCAATAAACAATGAACTCATAGTTGCACTTGCAAATTCAAATGTGCAAAGCATGCTCGAACTTTGGTTCACCAGCATAAAACGAGTCGGTATAAAGAACTACCTAGTTGTTGCATTGGATGACAACATAGAGAGCTTTTGTAAAGAGAGGGATGTGCCTGTTTATCGGCGGGACCCAGATGAAGGGATAGACTCAGTTGCAAAAACAGGTGGTAACCACCAGGTTTCAGGTCTCAAATTTAGAATCCTTAGGGAATTTCTCCAATTGGGATATAGTGTTCTATTGTCAGATGTCGATATAGTCTACATCCAAAATCCATTTGACCATATCTATAGAGATTGTGATGTCGAGTCAATGAGTGACGGCCATAGCAATGCAACAGCATATGGCTACAATGATGTGTTTGATGAACCGGCTATGGGTTGGTCTAGATATGCGCATACCATGCGAATTTGGGTGTATAATTCAGGATTCTTTTACATAAGGCCAACGGTTCCTTCGATTGAGTTACTGGATCGGGTTGCTGATCGTTTATCCCATGAACCCAAATCATGGGATCAAGCTGTATTCAATGAGGAGCTGTTTTTCCCCTCCCATCCAGGATATGAAGGTCTACACGCTTCTAGAAGGACAATGGATATATATCTCTTTATGAACAGTAAGGTGCTTTTTAAAACCGTGAGAAAAAATTCCTCTCTCAAAAAATTGAAGCCCGTTATTGTGCATTTGAATTACCACCCTAATAAGTTTGAGAGAGCAAAGGCCGTGGTTGAGTTCTATGTAAATGGCAACCAAAAAGCACTTGACGGGTTCCCTGATGGGTCAGAGTAGAGTGTTTCGGGATATTTTGCAAATTAGTGGAGTCTTTTTTGATCAAATGGTTAGTTACGGGTTATTGATTTCATTTTTACTTCTAGATTTGAGTAGTGATACATTAAGAAAAATCAAAAGGAGTGTGTTTTGACTCTTGAATGATTGTGAGTTGTATATTTTATTCAATTACAATTAACTCTGTTGGACTAGGATATTTTACTCACATTATATTCACTATTTTTACTTGGTTTCAACACGATGAACACCTCCATAATCGTATGGAATATTTTTACCGTTTACAGTACCACCATGAACTCTTTCCACCCCTAGCTAGCTAGCACATCCTAGCATTCCTTGCGGATGCAAATGGTTAGTGCGATAAACTGTATTTTTAACTGTTAGTGCAACTTCTTCTTTTTTTCTGAAATAAACTGTTAGTGCAACTTATTGACATATTTGCCCCGGTTGGGGTTTTGTCCAAACGGCTTTAGACAATGTCTCGTCCAAAGTCTGACCTAAACCGTTTAATCTGCATCAAAATTTGTATAAAAATTTAGATTCAATGAGCCATTTAAATTTATAAAGTTTTAAATATGTTTGCACGAATCTCAATGCAAATCGAACGTTTAAGTATGGCTTTGGATGAGGTTTTGTCCACGGCCCTTTGGACAAAACCTAATTCCATTTGCCACATATCTGGATTTTGTTTATTTAAATGAATCATGTATTAAATTTGGTGTCATTTGTAAATTGTTTCTCATTAATCGATTGTCATACTTCCAAATTGGTCGATGGAGGATAAATCGGGTTTCAAATTAGTCCGAATCTAACATATTATTTACTCAATTACTGTTCAGATACCTTTATTTTTTTGTATTTTCACTGTGTCTCTATTTTTAAAATTTTAATAACTCAATTTTTTTTATTTTAATAACTCAAAATTTATAACTTAAATGTCAAATAAAATCATTAGATATGATTCACATAATTTTTTCTATACATACGTAAAAGATTATGACATTTTAACTTTGTTGTGATTGTTATCAAGAGCTTGAAAAAATATATTGATGTGGATGATTTTTTTAACTTATTGATTCATATTAAAACAAATTAAAAAGTGATATTTTTTTTATGTGTGTATAGAGAAAATAACCTAGATCACATTTAACGTTCTATTTTGTTATTAGAAAACTAAAAAATAAAAGCATGATAGAGACACAAAAAATAAAGGTATTTGAACCTTCACAAGAAACATACTATATTTATATTTTTACTTTGTCAATTTCAAAAGGCATTTTATAATTGAGCAAGTTATTAAAGAAATTTTTTGTCGATATAATATCAAATTTTATTGGCAAATGTTCTGATATGTGAAAATCATGTCGAATCGTTTATTATGTTTGTTGGTGCTTTAAATATGACAAGTTAATTTATTTAATTTTTGAAATCTGACATTTAGAATGTGATATATGCCGTACTTATATCATGTACATAAGGCTTTTATGGAATTTGAAAATGATGGAATTTATATCATGTACATAAGGAGAACGGAGTAGGTCCGTTGCTCATCGGACCTACTTTTAGGTTCAACGAGCATTATGACCGTCCGATCTAATTTAAGATTTTGTGCGCACGAAAATTGAAACAAATGTACACGAAATTTAAAGCGTTCCACACTAATCTTAAAGCCAATCGACGGTGATTAAACCCGTCGAACCAGAGTAGGTCCGATGCCCATCGGACCTACTCTCAAGTAGTACATAAGACGGTTGAAATCTCATCAAACTTTTGAAAATGATGGAATATGATGTATGTTTTACCATTTATCAAGTAAATTCATATTATATTGATCTATAAGTATTAGATGATACTTAAATTGCATTAAACTTGATAAAAATCAATTCACAAGACTAATAATATGTTTATGAATCTTTTTATATATTTTTTACAAAATTTAATTGGCAAATTCTTCTATGGGCCTAAGGACCTATTTGTAAAATGAGCATATTTTCATTTTCAAAGTTCAAACAGTCGATCCGACCGTTCAACATTTTCTCCATATTACAATGTACTTGGAAGTCAAATTTTACATTTTTTGAATTTTTTTACTATTTATTGAGATGGGTACAAAATTCAATGGTCTGAATTTGACTAGTTTTGTAAAATACTTAATAAATAGTAAAAAAATTCATAAAAATGTAAAATTTGACCTCCAAGTACATTTTAATGTAGAGATAATGTTGAACGGTCGGATCGACTGTTTGAACTTTGAAAATAAAAATATGCTCATTTTACAAATAGGTCCTTATGCCCATAGAAGCATCCCTCAATTTAATTTTATCTGAAAATAATTGTCAGGATAATTTTTTTAACTCTGTCCTCCTTTGCATTTAATTATAAAACAACATATAACAGCTCAAAGAGAGACGATCCAATGCAAACATGAAGACAAAGAAAAAAGTAAAAAAAGAAATAGTGGAAAAGTCACACAAGTAAGAAATATTGAAACCCTATTGAAATTCAGTGTTTATTGCATTTTTCTTTCCCCCACAAAGACGCGTGTATGCCAGTAATTCTTTGCATTTGTTGACATTTTTAGAGTTTAGAAATTTGTTTAACGTTTGGACTTTAGTACCAACGTTAGGACTACTAAAATTATAATTTTTGTAAACTAAATATTAGAACTCTAGAAAAAAAATATATCAATTGTAAACAAAAGAAAATAAGGTTATTCTATTAAATAAGAATGGTATTCATGAAACTCCTAATCAGAAAATTAATGCTATTTGTATTATTAGAAGTTTACAAGTTTTTATAAATAATGAAAAAAAAAAATTATATTTTTGCAACCAAACGATCATGAAAGTCATAATAGTCTTTATCCACATGAACATAGCCAGTAGGGTTCGGAGGAGGTACGTGCTTATCTCTGATTAAATTTTTTTTTTTCAATATATATTTTTCCTGTCATGTTTTTCTTAGAAAATAAAAATAAAAGAAATATGTTTGTATTGAAAATAATTATACAATTATTCACTACTCTTATATTTTCTGACTCCGCCTCTGCTTAGAGATGGAAGTAAAAAGTAACACCTTTCTTCTTTCGGTACTATTTTTCGAGCGGAGAGGAGAATGAGATAGAGGGAAGGAACCGGAGTCGAGCGGAGCCGAAAGTGCAGTATCATCAGAGCTTGGAGCGTAGAGTCTCATCTCGATTAGAGCGTGACGGTGAGTAGATCCGGTCATCGTCGGAGCGTAACAGCGGTCGAAGAAGTGAATCCGGTCGTGAAGTGAGAAGAGGGACCATAGCCGAAAGTGCAGTATCGTCGGAACTCGAAGCATAGAGTACCCATCTTGATCAGAGCGCGACGGTGAGTTGATCCGGACTTCGTCTGAGCACAGCAATGGTCAATGAAACGGATCTAATCGTGAAGCGAAATGAAAATTAAAGTATTAGAGTGTTAAGAGTGTATATAAGTAGGATTAAATGATTATACTTAGAAGATTTTATGAGAATAAAAAATAAATCTAAAAATTACACTCTTCGATCTATTATACTTACGTTTTTTATTAATGAAATTTGTTAATAGATGTTTAAAATCACTAATTTAAAAAAAAAATTTATTATATCTGACAGTCTCTGCCTGTATTTTCAAAAATATAAACAATGACTAAAAATAATGATCTAAGAAACAATGAAAGTGGATAAATGTTCATAAACGATGAAAGAAAGAAGATATTAAACAGCGACTAATGAAAGATAATAATCGAGAACAGATCACATAAAAATAAAATAACAATAAATACCAAAGAAGTAACAAAACACCTTCTTGCTGGAGATAATCAGTACATGAAATTTTACAAGTACTAGATAATGGATAGTTAAATAATGAGTTAAAATATTTTATACCGAAGAAAAGAGAGAGAAGAAATGAACGATAGAAAATCCCAACAAAACAATGCACCTGCCACAGGGAACCATCTATGTAGATCTATATCCTGTGCAATTCTCCTCATTGCACACCGGTACAATTGTCGATCAGGGCATATGAATATGATTCATGAAAGATGGAGAACTAAGGAGACGTGAAACAAAAATCGTTTTCAAGTGATTTTTTCTTGTTTTTTAAACTTCAATTATATAATTATGATGAAAGAAACTTATTAAGTTTATATTTATTTCTTACTTTTAGAGACGATATTGCGGATCAAATTTGACAATTACAAAAACTAGTTTCCAATTTGTAGACAAAATGTATCGTGCACATACCACGCTTATGAAAAATAATTTGATTTGATGCATATTTTATAATTTATCAAATAATTTAATTTTCTTCAACAGTTTAATATTAGTGATCCTTTATGCAGTTATTAAATGATTCTCAAATTGTATAAATTTTGATCGGCTAACTATTTATATGTCAACAACACTCACATTTTTTTTTTTTTAACTATATTTGATTTGATTAAGAAGTATTATAAAAAAAAACTTATCAAGTGGGTCCATTATCAATTTTCCCATCATTAAAATATAGACCATAAACACTTGAAGCTGAAATACAAAATTCAATAGTAATAAATTATCACTATGGTGGTCATCTCATTAATAGAATTATCATAAAATTGAAAAGGATAATTTTAATATACTTCAACAAGATGATGATACAATTATAGCTTCCAATCAATGTTTTAAATAGAGTTTATAGCGTCATAGCGGGAAGGCTACAAAAAAAGCTATAGCGAATAGCGTAGCTATAGCGGAAGCTATTCCAAATAGCGTTTTTTTTTTTTACAAAAATTATATTATATATTTGTACTATATATTAACATTATCTAAAGTTTCATAGAACAATAAATAACACCAAATTAATTAAGAAATTATAATATTCATATTGAACTAGTACAAAAGTCCATGGTTCAAAATATCCATAATAATATCATAAACTATCGATCTTTTTCTATACAAAATATCTTAAGCATCATGATTCATTCTATTTTTTTTTCTATACAAAATAAATTTTATGGATCTTTATTTAAGCCCATATAAATTGTCTAAAAATGTCCAATATGCATAGCGTGCAAATAGCGCGCTACACGCTATGCGCTATAGCGGACCGCTATTACCGCTATAGCGGCCGTAGCGCAATTAGCGTATTTTCATGCCATAGCTTAGCGTTTAGGATCCAAAAACGCTATAGCGGCGCTATAGCGCCGCTATTTAGAACACTGCTTCCAATACAATAGGTTAGTCTTTTAAATAAAAGTATTTAAAAAGAAGTAGATTTATCAGCTATCTTCTATTAATTTAATAAAACTACATAACTTTCATGATTCGTCATGATATATTGAATTTATGTCTTTAACAAGTATCTTTTTGCAAAAAAATAGTCTGTCATTAGTTTCTCTTAACTATTTATAAAATTTTAACAAACTAGAAAAAAAAACTTGCAACTAGTTTTAAG
Source organism: Carex littledalei (assembly GCA_011114355.1). Classification (NCBI taxonomy): domain Eukaryota; kingdom Viridiplantae; phylum Streptophyta; class Magnoliopsida; order Poales; family Cyperaceae; genus Carex; species Carex littledalei. The sequence continues at coordinate 1,508,601 of CM022101.1, read as the reverse complement.
TTCCATGACTCCATCATAATTCTTTCGAGCATTTTTTTTAATTAACCAATGTATTGTTTCCTAAGAACTAACTCTCATTGTTTTTTTATTTAGTAAACTTGATGCATGATTGAGATTATAAAACTCAGAGATGTGATAGTGCAAATTTACTCTTCTCAATAAATTGGAGGAAACTACGTGATGTATGAATTTAGTCGATAAATATATCATGTATAACTATACAAACAAAACACATAATTAGACAATAACACTGAACTTGTATTTTTGAGATGCATGATATCACAAAAACAAAATGAAGCAAAACTTTAAAAATGTTCTAACAGCTTGAAATTACAAATCTGAGAGCTTTATATTTAAAAGGATAGATTGGTAATTTTCCTAATCATGTACAAAATATTAAAATTCGGACAATGTTATAGCCCAATTTAAAAAAATTTGAAACAATACAATTGCACGGAATCGCAGAAACACCCTCCAGAAGGTCAAAGTCCCCAAATAAACACGCACCAAATTTTTCGGAACAAAAATGACAAAATATATAAATAAACAAAGCCAAGGCGGATAAGCAAGACACGTATTTTCGATCCAGTAGGCTCGTTCGTCGCGGTACGCCGCGACATCTCTCTCAAGTCTCAACAATCCGATCACCAATCAATCCTGTAGACCCGCCGCCCCCTTCAATTTCGCCGCTTTCCCCAAATTTCTCTTCCGATCACCAATCAATCGCACCAATCGGTGTAACTCCGACGGTGAGTCTCTTCCGATTCAAGAGTTCTTTCGCCTTTGTAAATACTCTTTTTCTATTAATGAAATTGTCATTGGGCACCTAGACCTACTAACCTTCAAAAAAATGTTCTTTCCACCAAAACCAATACGCAGCCAGTCGGTTTGGAAAATCGTGATTGTGAGCTACCGATAGATAGATTTTACCGACCAATTTAAGCCATATTGTTTGACAGATGTTGAACTGTATTCGTTGTTCGGGAAATTGAGCGATTCATTTTTTTTCATAAGCTAATAGTAGGACTAATTTCATTATAATAGTGAAGAATCAATACCTAATGGGCTATGATAGATAGATTTTCATTTTACAAACCACAGTAGCAACACAACAATGAACTATTGCTTGCGGTGCTACGGTGGAATAGAAGGTTCTAATTTAACCAAAATAAGTGAATTAGGGGGTGGGGGGACTGGTCCCCTTTGTGTACAGCAAAGCAATTTAAGACATATTGTTTGTCAGATGTTGAACTGTATTCATTGTTCGCAAAATTGAGTGATTATTTATTTGAGATAAACCAATAGTAGGCCTTATTTCTTTATACTAGTGAAGAGATCAATACCTAGTGGGCTGTTTATTCCGTGAAAACCTCTTAATGTTAAATTTACTATCTGCGCTTGTAGGGGTGAAAGGCGTTGAGATCTTTCAACATAATTAGAAGAAAAGAAAGAAAAGAAAAAAGAAAAATCTGGTAGTCTTGTTTGAACTGAGCTTTGGATGAGTTCTGGTTGCTACTGCAAAATTTACAATCTCTACCCTTGATGGCTCTGGGAGCCTCTCTTTCTTTGTTCAATCAGGCGAGCATCGGAAAATTCAGCATGAATGCACAATTTAAGGTAACCTTATTTTCCTTGTGCTTCATTGGTGATGCTTCCATTTCAGCGTGAATTACATGATTTTGTTCCTTTGTGCCAGAGCTCCGAGATGAGGAGTTGGCGCCATATGTCTACTGTTCCAATTTCATCCTTTCTTTTGGTAAGTTCTTTTGTTCAAATTTTCATGTATGTCCTTTTAAACAGCTTAATAACATGCATGCATCCATATTGAGAAATTCGTTATATGATCATCTAAAATATGAATATTACACATGCCCTTCCTCTCAGTTTGCTTCAAAAGTTGCACAAAAAGTTGCTCAATTTTGTACACAATAATGTAGACATAAGCTTCGGGCATTTTTGAATAGATGGGAAAGAAAAGGTTGCATTGGACCTGGTCGTTTTTCTTTGGTAAAAGTGATATTTCCTACTTTATGTTGGGTTACTCATGATTTTCTCTTTAGAAGTACACAAATGATATGTTCACATTTGCAGGCTTAACCTAAAATTGCTTCCTTGAGCAATTTTCTTATTGAAAAGGATAAAATATTAATCCTCTTGATTATCATACAGAGGCAACAAGTTAGGAGAATGCATATAGCAGATAAGGGCACTAGGCCAGTGTACAAATTCAACCCATTGATGATACGGGCATCTGCTCTACCACCTTTGCAAAGCATCCCTCTTGTGAAGAACACATCTATAGCATTGACCAAGTAATGTACCATTTCATAATTTCTTTATTTTACTGTAATTAGTTTTCTCAATCTAACTTTTAACTTTTGACCTTTCTAGGTCATATAATGTTATAGCCGCAAACCCTGTTACTTCAAATGTGATCCCAGCATTGGGCCTCGTTGCTTTTGCTGCATGGGGTCTCCTACCTCTTGTGGGTACCATCCGAAGCTTTTTTCGTGTCAGTACATAACTTTTAATCTATACTTGTTTTTTTTTTTCCCTTCTTTGGGTGTTTGGAAAGTTGAATAAAAAAAAAAATCATTTATGGATATCACAGAGCGAGAGTGGCTGGAAGAAGAGCAAAACTTACCATTTTTCTACTTCCTACCTCCAACCTTTGCTTCTTTGGACCGGGGCAACACTGGTCTGCCGGTAAGTTGAAAGAAAGCATATACTATATTCTTTTCTTTTTGCAAAAAACACCTTAAAGTTGTGAGTTGTGATTTGTGAACTATTTATATCCTTTATACCTTTTCGTTTCTTAGGGCTCTTGACCCAATCGTTCTTCCTACTGCATCAAGCCAAGCTGTCAAGTTACGGGTCCTCAATTTTGTGAGATCATTATCTACTGTTCTGGCTTTTGCGTATTGTTTATCAAGGTATAGTTTTCTATTATATCAGATGTTACTTAAAATATTACTCATATTCAGCCAGGTATCTTTCTAGCAGACTCTAGGTCATTACTTTAGTCAATCAAGTTTTGCTTTTCCATGATTTCCTACTTTTATCTATGTTTTTAAATAATAATCTGTAGCTCACTGAAATCTGATTCGTATTGAATAAATTTCATAATTTTTGCAGTTTAATTCAGCAAATGCAGGACCTTCTCATGGAATCAAGTCGCTTGGAACCGAGAACTGTAAAATCTGTTTTTTAACAATTTCTGAATTTGATAAAATCATTATGCGTGGTACTTATTTATTATTGTGTCCAAGGTTTTGCATTTAAAAGACTTGTTGTAGCAGTCTTACAAGTTACAACAGTTTTGTATACCTGTGAGAGGATTTCATTCCTTTTTCAACCCCTATCCTTTTCATCAGCCCTTTCCTCTAGTCTTTATGTTTGACTTGAGAATAACGAAGCTAGCCTGAATCAATAAAAGGACAAACAAATTTCAACTTTCATCACCTTTGATGCTCCATTATAAATTACAAGGTTTTATTCAGTTTCAATGTTCTCTCTCTTCCATGGGTTTTTATAGGATGTTTTAGTTGGGAACTATATATATTTCTTTTCTATATTAGATTTATATGTACAATTTTCTTCTGGACAGATGGGGCTTGATTTTGCTGTAAAGGCGGTGTATTGGTCTGTTTGGATTGCTGCGGTTGCTTTATTTATGGAATTGCTGGGTTTCTCTACCCAGAGATGGGTCACTGCAGGAGGTCTTGGTACTGTTCTTCTTACCCTTGCTGGCCGTGAGGTACTCCCATGATTTATCTTTTCAGTTTTTAATTTTTTTTTACAATGTATCTGATGACATATTGACTGGGAGAGAACTTTGGTTCTGATCTGGCAGATCTTTACAAACTTCCTCTCTGGTGTTATGATCCACGCGACACGCCCATTTATTCAAAATGAATGGATACAGACAAAGATCGAGGGGTATGAAGTTTCTGGAACTGTTGAGGTTTGTTCTTGGTCTAATATTTGCATGCATTAAAATTTCTTTGTTAGTTTATGTGTGTGTTTTCTTGCATGATAGCTTTATCTTTGTTTACTTTCGAGTACAGCATGTTGGTTTGTGGTCCCCAACCATAATTCGAGGAGACGATCGGGAAGCAGTACACATACCGAACCACAAATTCACGGTTAGTGTTGTACGAAATCTGACCCAGAAGAGTCATTGGCGTATCAAAACCCATCTTGCCATTAGCCACCTTGATGTCAGCAAAATTAATGTAAGTAATAATTTTAAGTTGTAAACTTTAAATCAGTTTTAGTCTGTAAAATATTTCTATTTGAATTAAGGCTGTTTATGTGGTGTTTCAGAACATAGTAGCAGACATGAGGAAGGTCCTGGCAAAACATCCTCAGATAGAGCAACAGAGATTACATAGAAGGGTATTTCTGGAAAACATAAATCCAGAAAATCAAGCTCTCTTGGTGAGTATTCTCATCAACACGTTGTGTTTCTTTCCTATTTTTCGTAATGTACTTATTTATAATATTATATCTTTTAAGTTGATTGAATGCTTATACATATTTTTTGCCTCTTGTAGATTCTCATATCTTGCTTTGTGAAGACCTCACATTTTGAAGAGTATCTGTGTGTTAAGGTAAAGCATAATTCATTATCTCACTATTGCTATCAGTTAAATGGTGGACATAATTTTTTTTTTCCTGAATATTAAGCAAATATAAAAATTGAATGTGACAGGAAGCAATTTTATTGGATCTTTTGAGAGTAGTCAGCCACCACCGGGCAAGACTTGCCACTCCTATCCGAACTGTTCAAAAAATATACGGCGATGCTAATATTGAAAATATACCATATGGTGAGACCATATACAATCGCGCCGGTAACCCATCCAGCCGTCCATTCCTGCTGATTGAACCCCAAACTAGAGTCCACTCTGAAGAGAAACACAAAGCTCAGACCCGTCAAGCGTCGGATAAAAAACCAACAACCCAAGCTGATGTATCAACTGCAAATAACTCCGATAACAACAAACAGCAACAGAAGAAAGTTGCCGCAACTTCGGGTCCCACAGTTAATGCAAGTGAGAATTCACAGGTGGAAGGCAATAAAGGCGAGGCAGAGAAGGTGCAAACTAACCATACGGAACAGGTTAAGAGGCCGTCTTTTGAAGATAATATAGTACTTGGTGTAGCGCTAGAGGGTTCAAAAAGGACACTACCAATCGAAGAAGGAATGAGCACTGGAACTCACTCGTCAGAGACTAACGAGATGGATAAGGTGGGGCCTGCATCTTCTGTGAAGGATAAGAAGGGTCAGATGCCGGCAGGTCGAGGGAAGGTTGACTCGGAGGGATCCCGATAGGCAAAGATGTGAGACTTCTTTTTTTAATTTTTCTTTGAATCTGATTAAAAAAATTAAAATAGACTTGTGTGTGCATGTGAAGTGGTTGCCATTGTCTTAGTGCGGCGTTTTATTTTTGAAGCTGCTTTAGGATGGCTGCTCTATTACTAATACTACCTTAAATAAGGTCGTGTAAATTACTCTTGATCTTCAGAGCTGCATGCCAACATAGATTAATCTTTGCCATTTCAATCTCCTGTCTTAATTTGTGAAGATTTCTTGAAAGTATTTTAGATCAAAAAAATTGAAAAGAATGCAACTTCCTTTGATACAATTCAATGAAAAAGACAATCATTTTGTCACCAATGTTCAAAATTCAAGAAAACACACTAGAAAACAAAATTGTGCTTTGCAATTTGAATTTGGAAATTTTATGGGTTCTAGTTTTTTCTCTTGCTGGAAGCATCACGAGAAACCCCCAAAGAGGAGCATTTCTTCTTGGTTTTTTGTTGTCTGGCGTGGGAATTGGCTGATGTTACCATGGATTCTCTTGGCTGTGTTTCCTTCTGTTATATCTTCTTTCAAGATCAGGGAATAATGGAAGCTTTCCTTTTGGTTCAAGGAAACCCCAAGTACAACGACATCATCATTTGCTTGTCTTGGCATGCAGTTTGACCTTTTGTGATGAAATAAAAAATTAATTAACTCGAGAAACATTTTAGTTCGTCCTAGTCCATGTCCTTCATACTTGCAACTGTTCTTATATAATAATAAACTCAAAATACTCAACTGTACTGTAACATATATGCAAAGGTAATCTCTATTTTGAGAGAGATGGTTGCAAAAGTGAATGTACTTAATAAGACTTCTTTCTTTCTTGACAGCCTTTACAGAGGTTAGTAACTCGTGCCTGCTACGATAGAAGCCTTTTACCAAGATTTAATAACCACACTGGTTAAAGAAGGTCGCATTTTCTGACAAACTTAGGCAAAAATTAGCTTTTAGAAGGCATGGCAGATGATATATTTTATTCCTTTTCAGCAACCATTACTGCTTTCAAGACATTGTTTGAAAGTGTCTTTTATTATCTTCTTTAAACAATGATATCCACTTTACTACCAATAGAAAACTATTCAAAAACAACTATTCAAAAACAGAAAAAGAAAAGATCAATGTACAGTGAGAAAAAGGTATTATGTTGGGCTTAGTTATGGTAAATAGTGCATGCTTAGCAAGGAACTTTGTCGGAATTAGGCCTAAATTTGGCCCAAATTTAGCAAGGGCACCAAACATGAAGGTCAAAGTCAAACGCTGAATCCATCCAGGCACACATGACTCTGAGCTTAGATTCAAGACTGTTAAATTTAAGTAAATACGAATCTTAAAGTGGATTGTCCTGTATCCTAAATAGATACCGAAAGGACTTTGGCTCGGCTTGGAGTATTTTATTCCCAGCATATGGATTTATTTTATGATTCAATTAAGTTATCCATGTTAGTAATGTAAATTTTAGTAATAATATCATACTTTGTGTGACCAGAAATAATAATAATATCCTCAAATTCAAGTACAATTAATACAGCACTTGAATTAAACAAGCATAACCATTAGGGGTATTGTCGTTCAAGAGTGACAATGTTGATTTACACACGGTACCTAATAAGATCTCGAGTCTACACTGGAAAATCTTTCTTCACTTCATCTGCAAGTGGGGCCCAGTAAAGAGCATGCAATGCATGATTCGTCTCTCTCACGCGCTAGGTACTAGTACTTATTCGTTATGGGAAACACCTCTGAATCTATCTAAAGACACTCTGCTGTTCTTAAAGAAAAGAAAAGAAGGAGAACAAGAAATAATCAATCAAATAAAATAATAATGAGCTAGCTAGCGTCCCATAGTCCCATACCATACCATATACCATACCGACATGAAAAGGAGATCCCACTAGTGCTCCTCTTGCGCTCTCTTTTTGGTCTGGTAGAGAGGCCCACAACCTGCGCAAATCAATGGAGGCACCATCACCATGCATGATGGTGATGTGCTTTAGTGGTGGGAATAGAAGCCAACTCCCTCAAAAGGAGCTCTGTCAATTAATGGTCCCATACTAACATGATCTGACCTTATATATTCTCACTTTCACTCCATCAATCCCCGTTTTTTTTTTTGAGGGAGAATTTCGTATTTACCTCTCAAAAACTATGAAATTACTTATTTACCACTCCAAATTCTATAATTATGTATTTACCATCCTAAATTGTAATAACTCACATATTTACCCATTACAACTTAAATATATATATTTAATATACCCAAAAGTCAAAGTAATTATGTTTAAGATTCTAAAAACTACAATTAATCAAAGATTAATTAAGTTGCACTCATTCTCCTTGTATTCGCTCTAATAATGTATAACAACATTAGGTCATGCTTCTTCAACCACCCGACGTTGTCCCCTACCACCATCTCATTCGAGCCCAATTGCGACAATAGCCTTGGCCACACTTTCTTCTATCACCCCGTAAAAGTAGCCACTGCAACCGCTAACACTTTTGCTATCAGAAGTTGACTGTGATAATGGGTTAGCGAGTCATGCGGGAGAATGAGTTTTTTTAATAATCCTTAATTAATTGTAATAATGGGTTATAAAGAGCTTGTAATGGGCGCAGACGAGAGGTGGAGAAGACAGGAGTCGAATCCGAATTAATGTGGAGAATGAGTTTTTTTTTTTAATAATTCTTAATTAATTGTAGCTTTTAGAATTCTAAACACAATTAATTTGAGTTTTGGGTATATTTGATATATATTTAAATTATATTGGGTAAATATGTGAGTTATTAGAGTTTAAAATGGTAAATATGTAATTATAGAATTTGGAGTGGTAAATATGTAATTTCATAGTTTTTTAGTGGTATATATGAAATTCTCTCTTTTTTTAAATTCTTTTCACATTGCAAATTTAATGGATTTTCATTTTCTTAACGGGCTCCCACCCGAAATGGTTCCACCTTAAGGGCTTGTTCGGCTTTGTTACTGTGCTCGTGAAAAAAAAAAATTCAGTTCAACTTCGTGTTTTTTGTCCCACGCGCATAGTAAACATCAATTCAAATTAGAGTCCAACTCGATCATTCCCGTTCCCGTTCCCGTTTGTAGGCCGAACAGGCTCTAATTATATCATCATGCGCTTTACAGCTTGCATGTGCGCAAATGATATCCATTGTTTTGTTGTTTCTCTTCAGACAGGACATATATGTATAAACGGCAAAATTAATACTAGTGAAAGTATTTGTTTGATGGGGATGTTAGATGTCTCACTCTCTCTCTAGCTATATCTCTCTCTCAAGTGTTAAGAAAGGAAATGAAGAGATCGAAAAAAAGAAAGAAAGAGAAAGAGTGGGGGCAGTGCAACCCACTCAGCAATCCAGTTTCAATGCCACTTCCCTTTGTTAGATTCCAGCACCACTGCTCCTAAGATTCGCTATCCTCATCCGATAACGACCCCTTCATTGAACGCTTTAATCATTTTAGGTTGAAAAAAAAAACACAATCAAATTTGGAAATCTCAAATGCTATGAATTTGAAGTTTTGAACTACATGCATGTTCCCTTTCTAGTTTCTATCTTTTTCAAGTATATATATATGATTTGATTCAAGTACGTTCTGTTAAATCAACTTCCGTAAGGATCGATTTGATCAATTCATGAATCATCCTGATTTATATTATCTTTTCTGGTCCTTTAAATAATTAAATTAAAATATATATCCAGGCCTTTATATCTTTCCTGATATCACCTTGTCACCTAATCCTCTTTTCCTTCTCTTATCTTATTAAGTTATTATGAACATCTTTTAGTGTGTCATTTTCTTCAAGCACTAACTTCAGACTTGTAACCACTCTTTGTATCTCCTAGAAAAAGATCTCTACTATGCCCTTTTTAATATCCTAATTTTGATAAATTAATGTAGCTACAAACTATGAGAGAATAACTGGGAGTTAAATCCACCATATTAATTAAAGCCTAATTAGTGAAGGAATTGGGTTTTCTCTAGAGGACTTAGGACAAATTTTACCCGAAGTCAGATTTAAATTGTTTGATCTGGATTAAGATTCGTGCGAACGATTTAAAACTTAATTATTTAAATGGCTCTGTGAATCTAAATCGTCCGCGTAAATTTTGACACGGATTGGAGGATTTAGACCCGGCTTTAGACGTGACTTTGTCCAAAATCCTCTGACAAAAACCCCCAACCTAAATGAAAGGTGCAAGCAATATGACCTAGCTAATGTGGTCTCCACTTTCATAAGTACGAGTTTACTTCCTTGTAACGCAATATACTATAACATGCTGCACAAAAGGCCACATGAATTAGAGTGCAAAATAATTTAATTTCATCACGTTGCATTGGAGGTTGGAGGAAATGATAAGAGCACTGTTTCTCTAACGTAAGCTTTGCATTAATGTTGACCACATGTTTTGACAGAAAAGTTATATTTGCTAACCTAGATGTGACTCCATTTCAACTAAACCATTTGTCAAATCTAAGATCTGAACCAATCCACTATATATACGATACTAGAACTATCTGTGCTCTTTTTGATTGGTGCCTTAGGTTCCAACCAACCATTGCATGCCGGTTGTTTTTTTGTTTTCTCAATTACATAAATTACACAAAGAGGCTCACAGCTTATATGTCAAAACCCTAGTAATTCTCTCTAAAGTAAATTTATAAAAAAAAATTCTTCCAAAGAACATAAACTTTAAAAGTAGATAACTAACACCTATCATGAACTCATGACAAATAGCATCATGCATGTTCTAAAATATGAGAAATTAACTCTGATCTCCTATCCTTCCTTACAAACACTTTGAATAGCATGCATGATCCCCCACATGCTGCAGGAGATCAAACAAAACAAAGCAAAACAAACCTATTTCAGCCGCATGCAATTGCCAAAACAGTCTTCTACGAATTAATGCATTAGCTCTTTCGCTTCCGATCAAGGCCTCCATGCGCTGGCCCAGACAACCGGCTCCTCCTTCCAAGCAAGAAAGAACCCGGCTGGATCGGATTCATTTCCTACCTCGCGCATCGACCACCCCTCCCGATACCGTCTAAGTAATGAGCGCATGTCGTCTACTACATCTTCACTGAATGCCACTGGCATAAACCCGGTAGTTCTCATCCTTCTTGCCCATGAAGCTGCTGCCTCTCTTCTCTCTCCTGACCCCTCAGCCGGACATGCCACTAGGTCGACCACCGCTCGTCCGACCTCTCCCTCCAGTGCCAATCTCTCATTGCTTGTCCTTGGAAAGCTCTCCTCTAATGAATCAATGTAGGATGAAAAATACTTTAGACCTTCTCTAAAAACCTTCAAAAACCCCTCCTCTTCATCTGGTCCTTCTTCCATTAAATCTGCCTCCTCTTCAACTATTGTCACAATCCTCGGCTCGAGCCGGCGAATTTTGGCTAGGAATGCATCCCTTCTTCGACCAACAGATGAAATGCCATGGAGCGTTTTCATACAATTCACAGCAATTGCCGTGACAGTGCCGCCTTCAGATAGGTCAAGTCCATCAAGGTTCAGCTCTGACAAGTCACCTGGATGGTGTACCACATTGAATCGAAATGGTACCCCCATTAACCGAGCGAATTTCTCCATCCGTTGCCCAATCTCTTTCATAACCCGTTGTGACGCAGCTGTGGGACCTGAAGAGGCCACCACTGTTGTGAGTGAAAGGTGCGGTGTGTCATCTGACGAGCGAGTTGCGAGTGCCTCGAGCAGTGTCGGCCATTGAGTACAGAATGTATTGCTTAAATCCAATATGTGAAATTTAATCTGTTGTGAGCTAGAAGAAGCCGCTGCTGCGGCTTCCAGGAAAGAATCCAAGATGGCGCCATTAGCCGCTACATGGCCAAATGGTGACCAAGGGCTCAACTCTTGGAATTTGAGCGCAGTTCTACGGGTTGACTCGAATGAAGTGTTGCGGTCTGATGCCGACATGAGAGTATGTAGTGTACGTGGACCCGAGGATGTCAGGCGCGCGAACAGCCCTTGCAAAAAATACGAAGCTAGTTTTTGATCAGTGTCGCCATAAGGAGACGAGAGCTCGTTTAGCATCCACATCAATTGCTGCACGCGTTGGCTATCCCGCGTGGCAACTGCCCGTGCACATTCTATCAGCAATTGATGGGCCCACCTGCCAGAGGAGGAAGAAGAGGAAGAAGAACTCGGCGAAGGAAAGTCAAGGTTGAGATCAGGCGGGTATGAGAAATCGGCCGGGTCAAAGAGCGCATGAGCGGCGGATGAAGAGGAAGGCGCCGGAGGTGTTTGAGTAGGCGTAAGAGCAGGTGTGGTTGAAGAAGAAGGATGGTGGTGAGATTGTGAAGAATGGAAGTGTTTAGAGGAAGAAGAGGAAGAGAAATCTTCATCCATGTAATAGTACTGGTTTGTGTTGCATTCTTCTTGGAAGTAATACTGATTGGTGGCGTTAGCGTTAGGAGAGTAGTTGTAATGGCTAGTGCTGTTGTTGCTGTTGTTTTGTTTAGAGGAGCGAGAGCTGCTGGAGGTACGACTCGAGTTGTACGAGCGTTGATCGCTAGACGATTGAAGGCTAACTAGCCGAAAGAGTGTATCCATGTAGAACTGATGAACCACACCACCACATAGGATCAGAGATGGAAATGGAGACGAGAAGGGGATAGAAAGGTGAGACTGAGATGGTGTAACGAGGGTTTTAAGAGAGAGGAAGGGGAATCTCTCTTTAGTGCGTGGTGAGTGAGTAGTGCATGCTTTTGGGGAGATCGATGAAGGAGAGGAGAGAGAGAGAGAGAGGCAAGCCTGGGAGCGTGGGGGTTTTTTTCCTTTTGTTTTCGTTTCTTTTTCTTTACTTTTTGTGTGTTCTTGTTTTTGCTTTTAAAAAAAAAATTATTGCTTTTGTACAGGGGTCTGATAGGGGCGTTGCTTTGGATTGGCTTTGTCGCGCTTTGTTTACGCTATCATTGCTTTTTCTCTTGCAGGTGGAGGCCTTTTTATATATCATGTTTATCTTTTTGTTTAATTTTGCTGCTGCTTTAAATGTGGGCTTTGAAAGATTTGGATCACACATTCAGTCCGTATAAGAACTACTGTACACCTCCTTTTTACCTAACAAAAAACTCAACACTATCTGTATCAATAACATATGGAAAAAGCAGATAAATTATGCTCAATTTTCTTTTTTGTTACAGTATCCAATTTCTTTATAGTAGATTGAACAGTGGCCTATGGAGTCGTGTTGAGCTTGAACCCAAGTAGGAATTTCTTTTAGAAAATCATAAATTAAAAAAATACATCAAACCAACTTGATTGGTTTCATTTTTACAAAAATAAAAAATCATAAGAACTGAAATGACATTTCGGTCTGAAGGAATTTCTTTTTACATACCGAATTGTCATTTTGGTCCGAGGTAGTTTCACAGATTTTGGAGAAAAATTGTGTGGTTGTAGGCTGAAAACTTGTAAAACTACCACGGGCTGAAATAACAATTCGGTAAAGAAAAAAAAAATTCGGACCGAAATGGCAGTTCAGTTCTTATAGTTTTTATATAAAACAAAAACAAGTTAGTTTGATAAATTTCTTTTGTTTATTTATGGTTTCTAAAAAAAATTCCTTAAGGGGGGACAGAAAGAGAGATTAAAAATGAAAAATTCAGGCAAAAAAGAAAATCGAGATGGTTTTAAAAATCTACAGATTTTTTAAATTATTAAATACTTTCAAGTTTATAATTATCAAAACAGGATAGCAAGGCAGCATAGCTTGTCATTTTTATAGTCAGCTCACTGCTCATCTCTTTGTTACCCGTTCTTGGATAACTGTAATTCAAGATTGGATAGCTAATTTTAGTAATTTTACTTTTGATTGTGCATCAATTAAGGACATGTGGTTGATTGATGCCATGATCCCCCTAAAAAATAGGTTTTTGGTGGAATTGGTTAGAGGTGTTGTTATCTGGACAGTTTGGCTAAATAAGAATGCATTATGTTTTGATCTAACTCCATCTATTGGAAAAATAGGTATTCAAATTCTTTCATTAGCTACTTTTTGATGCAAAGCCAAATCAAAACTCAATTCTTAATTGGTCTTGTATTCTTTTTGGTGATATTACTTCTTTGTTGAATCAGATGTTTACAGGGCTACTGATACAAGGGGAAGGCAAGCACTGACTCTGACAAGCCAAACCCCCTAGGTCTGGGAGAGAAAGAAGCAATAAGGAGTCGATGCTTCATTAGTCTTTTTGTTATTTTGAAGCTATTAGGGACTGATCTGTTATTTTTGGCAGTTGCTTTGTGATGTAGTTTAGTTTGTTGGCTTCTACAAATCAAAATATTATATGGTTTTGATGTAGGTGTATTTTCAGAAGTCATGTACCAGTCATTTGGCACTGGTTACCTATTGAATGATTCCATTTCAATGAAATTGGTGGGCGACACCCCACTTCTTTCAAAAAAAAAAAGTTACTGACTGGGGAAAAAAATTGTATAATTTGACTGGTTAAATTTTTTTTCTTGAAATAATATTAAGGAAAATATAAATGTGTTTTGTATCAACAAGAACTAGTGAAAACAAGAAAGAAATTTGAATGAAAACTTAAAAGGGAGTTGAAATAAAGTATTAAAATTTTAATTTCTTTAAAGTAACCTCTCAATTTTTTTTTTTTAATAAAAAGGCAAAAATGTCCGTTTTATTGACTGAAACATTTACTTACAATCAATGTTCTAAATAGCGCGCTATAGCGCCGCTATAGCGTTTTTGGACCAAAAAAGCTATAACGCTATGGCCATATAGCTAGCGCTGCTATAGCGCGCTATTTCACGCTATAGCGGCACTATATGGCCATAGCGCCGTTTTTTCAGCCGTTCCGCTATGACGCGATAAACGCTATTTAAACATTTGCTTACAATAGATTATAAAACCCCTTTATCTCCTGAAACCTCTCTGTCTCTGGAACCCTCTGTTGCTATAGGAGTCATGGAGACTTCTATATCAGTAGTGCAGATGGGAGCTTTCCCCTTAATGTTTTCCCCAATTCCGAATTTAAAACTTTAAAATATAAACAATAGTTTTTAATATATATTGTATTGCAAATCTTAACTCTTTTTATTTTTTTAAGAGTAGGACAGATCTTTAATGTTAGGACATAACTACATTCAAGTCAGAAGGATATGTAATTATTTTTGTAATTTTAAATTCTTTAATTATGTATATTGAAACTTAATTGATTTTGTTTATTTTTTATAGTTCAGCATTCTCATAAAATGCTAATATGTACTTGTAGTTTACTAGATAAAATTCTACTTTGTAATTGTAGAGATTTGATATTGAGTTCTAACTATCAAGTGTTATATATTTTATGTTTCAGTCTCCTCCAATTTAAATTTTGTAATTTTGTCCAGGCGGATGAATTATAGCTTAATTGCTAAATTCTCTTAGATTATTTTGTAAAAGGACAATTACTGACTGGTCGCGTGTAATTTTGTTTAGATTGCAAAAACATAAGCAACATGCTAATTCTAGTACCACCAAGAAACATCTAAACATTGTTTTGATTCGATTGAATTATTTAATGATGAGTCCTCCATACATCATGTCAAAATTCATTAAATGCCACTCGTCCGGAATGCAAATAAAATTTGTGCGCACGAAAAATGAAACAGATAAGCACGAATTTAAAGCGTTCTGCACGAATCTTAAAGCAATTCGATGGTGATTAAATCCATCAAACCAGAGTAGGTCCGATGCCCATCGGACCTACTCTCAAGTGCCTTTACAGAGGTGCTGTTGTTCAAAAACTTTATAGTTATAGAAATTAAAAAATCAGATTATCAAAAAATAAAGGATTGTTTTTTTCTTTTATCAAATATATGTGACCGAACTAACGATTCAATTCAAATAGAAACCATATCAACGAACCGGTCCCCTTGTAATGTCTACTATAGTCAAGACATACTACAACTTCCGAAGAAACTATCGATCAAAACTGAATTATTTGATTCAAAAAGTGGCTAAGAGTATATATGAATAGGTATATTTCAAAAGAGTGATGTTACGGTGCTTTGGGAAGTAAAGAGGGTGTTTTACTTCCTGCTCATATCTTTATTTTCAAAGTTCAAATAGTCGATCCGAATTTCTCAACATGATCTTCATATTAATATGTGTTTGGAGACCAAATTTTTCATTTTTTTCATTTTTTTATTATTTTTTTAGAATTTTTGAAAATAAGTGTTTTTAAAATTTTTCTATTATTTTTTATTTAATGAAAAGCTGTGATTTTCAAAAATTCTAAATAAATAGTAAAAAAATTTCAAAAAATGTAAAATTTAGTTTCCAAGCACATATCAATAGGAATATTATGTTGAGAAGTTCAGAGTTTAGCGGGAAGTAAAACACCATCTTTATTTCCCAAAGCACCGTAGCATCACTCTATTTCAAAATAGGTTCAACTGTTGAGGTGCTAGCTACCTAGCAATGCTTGTTAGGTGTTAATCTCATATAGTGATAAATCCGTAGTGATACTTGAGATGTTATGTTTTTATGTGCTTGTTTGTGATGTTTTGTTTTCATGTGCTGAGTAATTTGTTTGCTCAGTGAACATCCTTTGTAACTTATTATGTTTCAATGAAATCGGATCTTGTGTCTTTTTACTCAAAAAAATCACAAACTCAAGGTAGATACTTCAAAAATAAAAATTTTGACTGCTGATCCCAACGGAAAATAGCGGAGCATCAGAGCCGTCTATCGATGACAAGGCTGATCTGCGCCGTCCGTTTCTTCTCTTGCTAATAATGCTTTTGCGCGAAATTCTGGATTGCGCTGCGCGAGTTGCGCATAGTTATTGATTGCCGCTGTTAGGGCTGCACATGAGCCGAGTTGAGTCCGAGTTGAGGACAACTTGGATTCAACTCTCGAACTCATAAGCCGAGTTGAGTCTGAGTTGCTAATCTAGTTCCGAGTCAAAAACTCTAATTTGGAATCAACTCGCGGGCAACTCGAGTCGAAGCAAGTCGACTCGTGACTCATAATATAGTATATAGTGAGACAATCTAATTTAATTCTAACAAAAAAAATATTACATAATTTACCAAAATAATGCACAATTAAAAACAATACATAATGAGACAATGACCAATACATAATTAAAAATTATGAAAATATCAAAATAGTACATAATTAAAAATTACCAAACAGATAAAGTCTAACAAAACAATACAGAGTCTAATAAATTAACAAAACAAAAAAAATAGTGCATAATTTATCAAATTACCAAATATTGTGAGAAACATGTATAAGATTTGGAGACGCAAAAATTAGGAATATATGGATTAGGGTTTGGTGTGAGTCCAACCGAGTTGGGGGTAACTTGGATTCGACTCATAAATCAACCGAGTCAGTTAACTCGAGTTAGTTTTGACTCGAGTCAGTTTCAACTCGAATTATTAGCAAGTTGAATCCGAATTGATTCCGAACTGAGTTTCGAGTCACGAGCTTTTTGTGCACTCCTAGCTGCTGTGGCCGGGCACGCTTCCTGTTGGCTGAGAAGCATGTTCCCTGTTCTGTCATTTCGGTGTTCAGGCGTTCAGCTCTATTGTGCAGTTGTGCCTATCAGCATTTTTCTCCAGTGAGGTCCAGTTAAATAATTTACAGTTTAAGAAAAATTCATTCATATTTGTACTGGGGTTTTCTTCTTTGAAATTTTTTACAAAAATGTTATTATTTTTTCAAAGTTAAAACAAATTATTCTAACATCTAAATTTCTAACAAAATACTCTTATAAGTCTCATGAACTTAATTTTTATCAATCCCTTGTTTCCTCTTTTCCTTACCTTCACTTTTTATTTTTTTTCTTCATATTTTTACATTTTTTTATTTTCGTAATAAAAAACTATGATCTCCAGCACCTTCTTTACATTTTAAAATTAAAACTATTATATATAACATTGTATTTTTTTGTTGAATTATGAAACTAATAATTTTGATGCTATTAAATTTGATTTTCTAATTATCTATTTCCATAAAAGTAATTTCAAAGATTGGTATTTTTTTCATAACTCAAGAAACAAAATTTGATCCCTCAAATTGCAAATTTGAAACTTCAAGCAATTGCAAATTTGAACTTTCGTGTTTGATGTTTTTGAAGCATTATCCTTTAGGTATTGTAATTGTTTTTATTATAATACTTTATACATATTATCTTTTAACATGAGGATGAATTCTTGAATTATGAGATTGGAATATAAATTTTTTTATTACAGGAAATGAAAACTAAAATTATAAAAATATAAAAAAAACATTGGAAGTAATTGTAATTTGTTTCAATTGAATAAGGACCATTTTTTAAATATTTTTCGTTTTTTTCTTCAGTGAGTATCCAAGTGAAATCTTAACAAAAAAAAAACAATTATTAAAAAAAGTAAAAAAAGTGAGGCTATGATACTATGCATAGCGTGAATTGGTCCGTACTATAAATTAATATCTTCATATTCAAAATTCAAATAGACAATCTGAATTGTTCAACATGATTTTCATATGAAAATAAACTTGAAGACTAAATTTTATATTTTTTTAAGAATAATTATTAGGTTTTTAAATAGATAGAAAATCACTAATTCTGAATGATTTAGAATTTTAAAATCAAGTGATATTCTGTTGCAATCAACAAAATAATTATTAAAAAAATGTACTTGCAAGTCCCATGGGACTTTATTGCGTGATAACTGTAACAACCAACAAAATGATTATTAAACAATAAAATTATTGTTGTACATTTTGTATAATTAAATAAATTTTATATCAAATTCGATACCATTTGAAACATGCCGGTAATTCATTGAGCGATTTGAAACATTAATAGTTTAATTATTTCAGCACTGGATCAATGGTCAAAGGATTTTCAATTGCATCAAATTCAATACACAATTTATCTAAAATTTGATAAGTGTCTACATTTTATTGAGTGCTATTGTTATAATACAAATGAAGTTATCGATATATCCGGATTTTTTTTAATATCCACCATAAAATACAAAATTACAAAAATATTCATGATTTTCTAAAAAAATTAAAAATACCTAAACCGTCAAGAGTCCTGGCGGTTGAATTTTTTTTGGACCGCCAGGAGTCCTAGTGGCCAGTTCAGTTTTTTTTTTTTGAAAAATTGAGGAGTAAATTTGTTCATCAATTAATTTTTTTAAAGATTAATATCAAATGGATAATATAAAATTCTGACTAAATGACAAAACAAAACATAAACACTGTATTAGTTCATTTAAAAAAATGAGGAGCATCTTTCTTTCAGACGGGTGTATATGAATGCTCCAACAGTTGTACACGGTTTTACTGTATGATCCGTGCATGATAAAAGAAATACCAACTTTTCCACGTCATCGATCAGTGTTTTTCTGTTATAATGCATCTCTATCTATTTTTTGTAAGTCATTTATCTTATTTCTAAAGCACATGTAGGTTGTACATGTATTTATCTGAGACATCTCTCGTAAACAAGCGATGCTAGGGTAAGAGATAAGGCAAGAAAGACAATATCTTTACTGAGAAGCGTGGAAAATGACAAAGAAACTTTAAACAGGCGTATTTCGGAGCTCGAGTGTCGGATTTCAGCATATGACAATTTTTCAGAAAGCTTGCAATAAGAAGTTATCGATTTTGCTACTATGCGGTTATCGGAATTTCAAAATTGTAAAAAAAACAAAGTAAAGAGCCTCAAAACTTGAGTTGAAGTTTCCGATTAAGTTTTTTTCAGTATATTTTTTATTTTCTTGTTCTTTACCATAATTTTTCTTAGACATTGTTCATGTAAATGTACGAAGTATCAGATATAGGATTCTTTGTTGTGTTTTTATTTTTTTAGTTAGAATGTTTTCATTTAAAATTTAGTTTAGCATTTTTGATATTCAGATCTGGGGTATGCTATAATAAAAAATTAAAAATAGATCATGATAATTTTGTTTAGTGTTTTCATTTTGAAATTTAGTTTAGTGTTTTCATTTTGAAATTTAATTTAGCGTTTTTGATATTCAGATCTAGGGTACGCTATAAATAACAGATCATTTTGAGTATTTAGTTTAGTGTTTTATCAAAAATTTAGTTTATTGTTGTCATCTTGAGATTTAAAAAAAAAATAACTAAACTAGACCGCTAGAACTCCTGACAGTCCAAAAAAAAAATCAACCGCCAGGATACTCCTGGCGGTTTGGGTATTTTTAAAAATTTAGAAAATCATGGATATTTTTTTAATTTTTTATTTTAAGGTGGATATCTAAAAAAAATCGGCGATATATCTATTTTCATTAATATATATATAGAAATACAAATATCACGTTTAAAAAGCATACTGAGGCTAATTATAAGACCTGCCTTCACTTTACAAATACAAATAAATGAAAATCTGGCCGTATGTTTGGGTTGGTACGGTCCTGATGGCTTGTCAAGCGAGACAAAGACCACCCTGTCTGATTGTCAGAAACAATCTTCTAGGATTTCGTGATTATTTTGACCGTACAAATTTATAATAGGCGTTGGCGTTGCTAACGGGTAAACATACGGACAGAGATATTTTACCTTCATGCAGAGCACTAGTCATATATTTTTCATTATCTCGGTCGGTCTTGCGCTGCGTGAAGTAAAATTAGCTCTGTTAATAAGTTCACCCATGCTAACCGAATTATACTGATTCGCTACACGACTGGGTATCACATCGTACGCCACAGGAAGCTATTTTCGAACGGAGTTGGCGTCCGGTGCTGAGGTTAGGAAAAATATTCGTCTGCGCGCCTTGGTTTTCTTGAAGTGAAAGAACGAAATTATTCGAAGAGAGAGAGAGAGAGAGAGAGGAAAGGAACGGTCAGAAAAGGCGGAGAGAGCGTGCGTAAACCACCATCATAGAACCCACCAAGCACCTCCCGAGACATTCTCCATTTTTGTTCCCCTTAAATCTGATTTCCCTATTAGCACCTAGTTTCTCTGTGATAAGCAACTAGATTCATACCGTGTGGCGGGTTAACCGGTATCCCTTTTCTCTGTTTACAGTGTGTCAGTAATAAGAAATAATACACGGGTATTCGCGATAGAGAATCCGGAAATACTTTGTTATTGTTTTCTAGCAGCGCTGCACCTGACCGTGCCTCATCCTTTTGCTCCTTTGAATGCCTAAAAAGATCGCCTTGTCTACAACACATGTAGCATTAGTGCTTTGTTTAAGACATACCTAAAAATAATAAATCCTTTTCATGTGAAATAGTAATATACGAGTAGGTAGCTACCAAGGAGCACGCTAGTAG
Source organism: Carex littledalei (assembly GCA_011114355.1). NCBI lineage: Eukaryota > Viridiplantae > Streptophyta > Magnoliopsida > Poales > Cyperaceae > Carex > Carex littledalei. The sequence continues at coordinate 1,487,952 of CM022101.1, read as the reverse complement.
AGACAAAGGAAGACAATGATTTTTATGAGGTCACATAAAGGCTGCCTAGAGACGTGTACTGTTGTTGTTACAACTTACAAGAGAAGAAATTGCTCAGACTTGTTCGGCCGGATTGCTTTGAAGTTAGTAGGAAAAGTAATTAATTACAAAAGGAGCTAATTGGATTAGTTTAGAATTAAAAATATGTAAATTATTAGCACAGGTATAATCCGACAGAACTGCCAAAAAGGTTCTAGAAACGAAAATGCGACAGAAGGGAGAAGGTTTTCCAAATTTTTTATTTATAATATCTTTCTCATTAAAAATTCAAATCACCCATCGATTTTTTAAGAATTTTAAATATATCCGGCCCACTAAATAATTCAGCGGATCAAACCCGCTAAATAATTCAACGGCCTAGTCTACATGCTATTTTGTAAGAAAATTAGGTATGTAAATGACCCGCTAGATAATCAAACTAGGGGTGTTCATTGGGTCCGGTTTAGTCGGTTTTAAACCAAACTGAATTAGTTTGAGCTAAATGGTTCGGTTTGTTCGGTTTAATGGTTCGGTTCGGTTTAAAATTTTTTAAAACCGAAATAACCGAACCGACCGAACTTTTATATATTATGAATTTGGTCCGGACCGTCCCGGTTTATTTCTTAATCAATTGCTTTAAGTACTTCGGTTTATTTCTTAATATCCCGGTTTATTTCTTAATATACTTCGGTTTATTATAAATCAATTGATTTAAATAAAAAAATTAATATATTTTGGTTTGAACCGAACAAACCGAATAAACCGAAATAAAACTTTGATTCGGTTCGGTTCTATTTTAAAAACCGAATTATTATTTTGGTTTGCCTAGTTCGGTTCGGTTTGAACCGAACCGAACCGATGAACACCCCTAAATCCAACGGACCAAGTCAGATCTGGCCCGCTGAATTATTTAGCGGACAAGGTATATTTGAATTTTTTATAAAAATAGGTGTATGATTTGAATTTTGAATGTGCCGAATGTTACGGATAAAAAATACGAGGAGATTTCGATTTTTTTATTTAGTGGTATGAGAAATTAAATTAGTGGATAGTATTACTGAATAAAATTTATCATTTATAAAAGATTATTCATTATCCATTATAACCATGAGAAAATCGCAAGTGTTCACTATTTTTCAACGAAGATTATATATGATGCATCAGTTTGTTTGTTAGTTCAATGCAACCAATACAAAAGTTCGTTTTAAAAAACATGAAATTTGATATATATTTTATTTAAATATTAGATAATCAAAATTTGTTCAACCTGAAAAAAAAATCGACAGAAAAAAAATCTGCAAAAAAAATATATCGACAAAAATGGCATGTTATTTTTCCAGATCGTTTTTCAGAAGACCAATATATATAATCAAATTGTACCGTGTTTAGTACATGACTTATTAATTTAAATTATAGAGAAGACATCTATACTTTAATTTTTATTATTTTCATAATTGTTGAGTTAGTTTTAAAGCATGATGTTAATATATAAAGGGATCAAATGACAACTATTTTTCTAATGAATTAAGGAAACAATCTTTTTTATGTTAGTAATTCAATCAAATGAAAACTTAAAGCATTTCCCTTGATCTATCCCATGAGAAATACTTTGCTTATGGAAAATGGTTTTATTTAAAGTTTATTTGATAGTAGCTTAAAACTAGAAAATAATTAAGTAGAAGGTTTAAATGCTTCATTTTTTTTGTGTCTCCATTTTAAATTTTTTATCATCTAAAATTTGAAGCTCAAATTTCAAAATAAACAACCAGAATACTTTTTCTATACAACATATAAAAATACGATTTTTGTATTGTTTGATTATCATCAAGAGCTTTTAAAATTCAATGACGCGAACAAAAAATTATGAATGTTTACCTTGTTTAAGTTTTAATTATCACAAAAACAAAATTAAAATGTTATAGTTTTCTTCTATAGAAAAATTAATATATACCACATCTAACAATTTTATTTAATTTTATTTAAATTTTTTAGTCCTTCTCAATAATCAATACACATTACATCCAATCATTAATTTTTCTACTTCGTGATCTTATGCTAAGCAGATTTAAATTTGCTTAGCATAACATAGGCTAGCGTGCTTTATAAAGCATGGGCCCTCCTATGGTTCACATCTTTATTTTTTATTTTAAAGTTCAAACAGTCAATCTAGACCGCTTAACATTATCTCCGTATTAAAATATTCTTAGAGATCAAATATTACAATTTTTGAAACTTTTTTTTACTATTTTTTGTATAGGTAAAAAATCATTGTTTTTTCCGAAGATTCCAGACCATAAAAAACTACGATTTTGTACCTATCTAAAAAAATAGTACAAAAATTCTAACAAATGTAAAATTTGGTCACCAAACACATTTTCATATGGAAATTATGCTGAGCGGTTCAGATCGATTGTTTGGACTTTGAAACCGACATGCAAGAGTGTGAAACACAAGAGGGCCCATGCTTTATAAAGCATATTAGCTCAACTCTAACTCAAGATAAAGAAAAAACCAAATATCAATATAAAACCGTAATAATACATGATATATATAATTTTTTCAGCACACGTCAGTTTTTTTTCTCGTAGATAAAATACTATTTTTAACCCACTCAACATACCTCTAAACAAATAGGGTTTTGTCGTTAAGAGGTAACTATTAATAGCATCAGTCGGAAAGAGTGCTCGAGAAAGCATGTTCTCTAGCTTTACGCCAAAGAAAAAAAGAAAAAGAAAAACAGGGTAGCAATTTGAAACTTTTATTAAAAGAAATCATAAGAGGAAGCACTTGGAAAATATATTGCAGCTGATCAAGTAAAATAAAAACAAAAACGTGTTTTGACAGCTGTCAACAACTGTCAATCTTTCGAGTAGGATGGCAGAAAAGTCCAATTGGTCCGGCGGCCTAGTCTTACCCGCCCGGCCCGTCCTTTACCCGGTCGGCCCGACGTTGTGATAGGTCAGGTAAGGGCGGGCCTAGAGACGGGCCAGACCAGGCCTAGACTTATGTCAAAGCCCACAGGCAGCCCATGGACCTTTATGTTAAAAAGAACAAGCAAAACAGCAGCCTTTATTAATTTTGTGCTATAGTAGCAAAATCACACTGTTGTTTGTTGTTAAACTATGAAATATTTTTTCTTCCATTAGAAAAATCATATTATGAATTGTTTTGTTGTCTTGTACAGTCTATTTGATGTGGTTGAATATGAATGGGCCAACGGGTATGGGCAGGCCAGGCAAGCCCATGGGCAAGGGCAGGCAAGGACAGGCAGGCATGGGCTTGGAGGAAAGGCCCATGTGCTGGCCGGACATAGATTTTTAAGCCCATCAGATTGGGCCAGGCAGGTGGGCTGTCAGTTTTTAACAGGCAGGCCAGGCATGGACTTAGCAAAATACCTGTGGGCTCGGCCCATTGCCATCCCTACTTTCGAGCACCCAAAATATATAATTGACTATTTTATAATATACACTTGATTTTGCACAATGCATGCTTATACTTAATATTTTGAACATTCATACTCATTGTCTATTAATTTTTCTTCTTCTGAAGTTGGCCAAAAATAATTTGAAAGAGTAGAGAATTAATAAGAGCTTCGGGTAAGGATAATATTCCTTATGACAACCATAAATAAATAAATAAAATTAATTTAATGTTTATTAAAATAACTGGCTGCTCTCACGGTCTCACCCCAGATATTTGTATCATCGTAATTACAACAATTCTACTGAATAACTACAGTACATTTCTGTTACGGATAACCAGTAATTTATTGATGGCTGACACATTTACAAACTTGTAGCAAATAGTAAACAATAAAGAAAATAAATCAAAGAGTGACATTGATCACTGAATAAGTGAATAGTATCATGTCGTCATGCCCGGGGGAATGACAGAACAATCAATAAACTGCCACAGAGAAATTTTCATGAAATAATTGCATTATAAATGGCAAAAATGTACTTTGTGTATCTGTTCATTGCAAGTGACAGAAGTTTTAAGCAACTAGTTATCACAAGTACTTTTCTATTGGTACCTAGGGCTTAACTAACAAATGAAAGATAGCCTCTGCGTGCCTCCTTTTTTTTCTCTTTGAGGGAACTTACATTTGAATGGCAAAGTAAAAAAATAACATACCTTGATATCTGACATCTTTTAGTATATATGTTAGTTCATGATGGGTTGTTGCCGTTTTAATAACACATTGGCTAAGATCCTTAAATTTAGTTGAGACCTGACATGTCAACTTTTAATTAAGCTTATCACATTGGTTAAGATCAAGAAATCTAGTTGACACTTGAAATATCATGTATGACTCAACCGGTACATATTTATTTAGCCTCAACTGAGTACAGAATTACACTAACCTCACCGGGCAAAGACAGGAAATACATAACTATAGTAAGCACTGAAAAAGAAGGTAGCATAATTGAAAGAATAAAGACATAAATGCTGAAATATCTACGCTTTTAATTGTTTGTTTGCATAAAAATATGGCTATTACAAAACTCTCTGTGCACCATTACAAAAAACAAATGAAATGTTTGTTTGCATGAAACTATGCACAGTACATGAAAACTCCCCTTGGTATAATTGTATACAAAAAACAAATGAAATGAATTGTGCCACATTTCCATATTCCCGTGTTTGGTCCAGTATGCCATTTTGAAACTGTTATAATGTTTTATATAAACTGTACCCTTTTTCCCTAATCCAATAGATTCACTGCACCTTTGTTTTCAGAATTAGTAAAGTTTTAGGCTGCAGCAATCTTTTGGTGACTGTCCAAATGGTCTTCATTTTCAGGTACCAGAAGTAAATTTCAAGTTAGTTTACATTCTTCCATCCTTCCGGAAGCCTCCATCTTTTATGCCAGAAAATTGAAACCCTTGACCAAAGGGGGAACCCAAAAGTATAATCCATGGGCTCATCAGCTAAGCCACCGACTTTCAAAGGTAACCACACATATCGTGAGTCCCTCAAGTTCGATGGGTTCCAGCGATCAGCCATGAAAATAAAAGAACCTGGTAACCCAGGAAGTGGCAGTACAAATGTGCCTTGTGAGAAGAAAGTTGTTAGTCTTAGCACTCTGTTTCCTCCCACAGAAGGATTGCCAACATTTTCCCATGGGCCCATTATGGACGCTGCTGCATGGGCCATAGCCCGATTCGGAGCCCACCCTGAGCAACCTGATGTGATCATGTAGTATGTGCCCCTGTGCTTAAAAACAGCTGGTGCCTCTCTATGCTGTCTCACCTGCAATATCACACTTTAGTTTCAATATGTAAGAGAAGCTTTTTGACATGTATAGGGTTTGAGGAAGTCTCAATTATTATGTTGTTGTTTTCTTGAAGGTTCAATAATTGTGCTGTTAATTATTATGCCGCCTATGCTTTGGGTCGGTTGCTGGGATAATTTGATGATTTGGCTATAGTTAAACTGCTAAATGGCACATGACTATGTTTGGCAAATTAGTGTTTCTCTGTTTTAAGTTCTGTGTATAGTACTATTACTTCTGTTGCTCTTTTGGAAAATTCAAAGATCCTACTCAATCATGGGAGAAACACTGCGCCAGACTCAGGGTTTTGATTAAAATGAGCAGGAATTTCCTGGGTTGTTTGAAAGAAAAGAAAAAGATCATCTTTGGGACTGGAGTCATTAATAATGTCATTGTTTCAGTATTGGATGGGCACAGGTATCAACAGGGCCCGCAATGTGATACCCAGAAAATATTTACGGTCCGCCACCCAGGGTTCCATTATATGGCTGTTGACATGGGATAATTTGGAGATCACCTATAATTTGTAGTCAGATAATGGTTTTAAAATGGGTTTAATCTTGTTTTAGGGGGACCTACATTTGGACTGTGCCAACATTTTGGTCAGTGCAGTATCTGGCACCAACAAATTTTCCACAATTTTCTGTCTTTATTTTATTGGATCTAATGTGACCTTGTATATGTAATTTGATTAATGAAAATTGGTAGCTTTTCTTCCTGTGCTAGGCCAAAAAAGGTTACTGTAGCTGTTGTTTTCTTGAGTTTTAGGTTTATTTAGCATATAGATAAGTTATACCAAGGCTTGGATGGTAAAGCTACCATACCAGGCAAGACTCATACTGAAGGGTGCCAGGAGTTAGTGTGCTGGTCTGAGATTGTGATTTACCTTTGTATCATATTCTTAATTAAAGATTATACACAAAATTAGATACCAATATCCTCTTCATGACTCCTGTGAGACCCAAGTAATCTTCAGTCAGTGGGCCAACATGAAAGTCAATGTTATCACGAGACGAGTATATCAAATAAGCAATACCATCATCGTCCTTGAACAATGTCATATCTCTGCTATCAGATCCATGTGGCCGCATACTGTACAAGTAGGTGAATGGCCCGGTAGGGGAATTGCTGATGGCCACCCCAACTGAAGCCTTGGTGTAGTAGCCATCATCAATGTGCATCCACATGACGTACTGGTTAGTTTTGGCATTAAATATCACTTTTGGCCTCTCCACGACGTTTGTTTTGTACAGGTCATGGGTTATGTTTCGTTCTTCGCCTCTTAGCACAATGCCTTCGTTTTTCCATGACCAGAGGTCCTTCGAGGAATAACAGCTGACTCCTATGATGTCTACCTGGTAAAGAGAATGGCGCATTTAATATAGGATTGGTTAGATTTAATATAGCCCTAGAGACCAAGAACAAGTTAGAAAAAAACGAAGATCCTCCTGTTTATGGGTATACCGCCAGTTTGATTACCAGAGTAGAGTCTCCTTCTGCTGACAATGCAGTGATGACACACTGCCACTATTCCAATCTAGATCATCAGATCTAATCTGATTTGTTCCAGACCATTTATTTTCAGAAGGGATGGGTTTTTGGGTCATATTCTAACCATACAATTTTAATTAGAAGCCATGTGTTCAGTAAATGGCACCTACATACTATCACAATTACTTAATTAGGACAACAGATGTAAAGCCTACCATACCAGGACTATAATCATTAGATCATGACCAGCAAGATAATTCATCTCGAGTTTGGGTTGCTTATATGTTTCCTTACCAAGCATAATGTAATTCATACTAATAAATTTACAGGCTTTGATTTATTGATAGTTAAGATTCACAAATATGGGTCTTGAAATAAATGTCAGACTTAGAAGTCACACTCAATTTTAGTTCTTTTCAGTTCTTTTCCAAATTGTTATTGTAAAAACAAGCTTTATACCAACTACCCTTTTTAAAATTTAAGATAATATAAACAATCGTATTTCTATGCATCAAACTAAGGAGCTGAGCAGTGATAGCATGCCAACACATATTGGTTGGTACTAACAATTGTGTGGATGCACTACCCCTTAGTTATGGTTATCCTGGTACAACACTGGTGTACCAGAATGGTACAGGTATAGAGTTATAGTAATGCCAACATGTACCAGCATTAATTGGTATAATGCTCCTTATGATGTCTAGAAACAAAGAATGCAAAGAAACTCAGACAAACCCGTGCTGTTCCTTTATGTTGTGCATGGTAGGTAGCACCATCCTTGTTCTCTCCATACCAGTAGTAAGTTTCGCTCCTCGCATCAAACAAAATCCCACCACCATGTGCCTGGATTGGGTTACCATCTGTATCCAACCAAATCTGACCTGGATAGAAGTAACCAGTGCTGCTGCTGCTACTACTATTCTCCACCTTCAGGCCCACTGTCAGACTCCTATCAGGGAAAAGCATTGAATGAATCTCTGACGACTCATCCAAGAACTTACTAATTACAGTTGACCACTTCTTAGGGCCCTTCCTTTTCACCGCACGAGGGTTTCTCTTGTGAGCACTTGGCAATCTGAAGTCTGGTTCTTCTTCGATTTCTTCCAATTCATAAGCAACTGAGAGGTGGTTTGGGCGCACATGGATCAACCTTCCATTGGTTTTTTCGGTGATATAAGTGAAGAAGTAGATGAACATGATTAGAAACACACAAGTCCATACAGCAACGGATACAGAGAATCTGCCTCCTGCATTATTGAAAGGAAAAGGAGATGATTTCCTGCGATTGTAACTCATCCTCACTCCCCCCTTATTCACCCCTGCAGCAATAAGATGAAGAAATATGTACAAACTCCAGATGCAAATTTGAAAAAAACACAAAATTGCAGGAGATTAGAAATTGGAACTTGGAGGAACCACAGAGTTTGGAATTCCAAAATGGGGAGGATCTAAATCAGGAATCGAAGGCACATTGGTCAGATTTCAAGAGGGTAATTAACCAGTGGACTAGCTTAAAAACCCGTAATAATGTAGCCTGAAAATTTCCAGTATAAAACCAGTACATCAGTAACGATTAATTTAATACCAAACTACCTAACAGATCTAGACACCAACAGACGAAACGAATCAAAGTACAAAATAATAATAAAAAAATATGATCCAATTGAGAAAATGGAGAAGATGGAGACGTGGGACCTACCGGAGAAGAGTCGGGCCATGGAGAGTGAGGCAGCGGCTGCCGCGGCGGCGACGCAGCCTGGAGTTGTTAGAAGTGGAGGTCAAGTCGGCGGGAGCGGTACATTGGCCCCTGCTCGGATGAAGTCAAACAAACGACTGAAAAGTCTGAAACGACGAGCGTATTACTCGCAGACTATTTCACATGCATCAGTGCGCAACCCCAGAATCCATGTCCGCTGAGGTAACAGAATATTTCTGTTTATATCACGCGGGCACGCGGCCATTAGTATTCGGACAAATTCTGATCGGACGGTCCGGATATAAACAGAAATATTCTGTTACCTTAGTGCCATATATTCGCAACTCACCGGATGGAGACTACCCAGCTACCGCTGGTTGTGGACTTTTTGCGGGATATATTTATTTTTGTCAAAATTAAAGAAGTAACTAAAAAGGAAATGTTTGTAGAAAACGAAAATTGCATCCGTGATGTTGTGAAGTATAAATATGAAGTATACATAAAAAAAACACAAATCATTAAATCAAGCATGTTTGGTTGCTAATTGCTTACTCCATCTTATTCTTTATGTATCATGTTTCGTTTGATAACTTAAGTCATGACTCAATTAATTAGTTTAGAGAAAAGAAATTGAGAAATGAATTTTGTCACACCCCAAACCAGGATTTCCGGATTAGAATGTGATCAATCCCCGCCTCGTGTCAATTAATCGAGATGACACGCAAAGCTAAATAGAAATAATAATCACACAGCGAAAGCAATAATAAAATGATCAAACAAGAGTCATAAATATCAAATAAACATACATACATAATATCCATACAATCCACCTCGGGATAAAATAAATACAACTAGTAAAAAGAGATACATAATCTATCAAGTCCAATGTGTATAACAAAAACATCGGACTCGCAAAACCCTAAACAAATGTCTCTAATCTATATCAGGCGATGTGACCGCCGGGGACAGCTCCTGACACCTCCTGCTGCGGACCGTCAGACTCTGTACCTGCCCACATCAAAAAGGAGGTGGGTGAGCGAATGATCGCCCAGTATGTGACCCAGTAGTATTCCTTCAGAGATCCTCTTAAGTCAAAGCACATTTTAATTTGAAATCTACGTAAAGTCGATAATTCACTTTTAATGCATATGCCGCGAAAATTAAAACATATTATAGTACTACAAAAGAAAAATATACATATAATAGATGACATGATGTGATTTTCCTATTATACTAAAATGCCAAAGTTTCCCAAAATAAAATAAGAGGACGAATATTATACTCAATCGGAGTCCAATATAATAAGTATTGTGTGTACAAGTTAATATAGTAATAATGACACGGAAAATTTTATCACCCCGTGCCGTGCCAATTTAATCAAAATGCGATATAATCCAAACTGATATAACACAAGGACTGCGATCAGGGGAGCAAAGATACCCAATGCCTAACAGTATCGAGCTTTGCCCCAAAGACTTCAACCCGGAAGCTGGTGCACGCTAGCCGACGGTTATACCAAAATTTCGTGTATTTTCCTTGCTCTAAACGATTCATCATCCAAACATATCCAATAGGAGAAAACTACAAGCAATGCGTAAGAATGAGTTAATCCGTCTCCTCATGAGCAGACGACGGAACTCCACCGTCCGGCCAGACTAATGGGACTATGGCTCGTGTCCGGCCCGTGCAATAAAAGTAAATATCTGCCACCGCAACCTCGGCAGCCGTTCTAGGCAAGTAGCTCCTAATGTAGGAGGGATAACTCCCGAATCGTCTCCGTGCCTCGAGGCTCGTGTCCGGCCCGCACGTAATGGTAAAATGAACGAAAATGATATAGTAACAGCTCAATGTATATAATAATATAATATTCCTAATAAGACCTCTGAGGGGTCAAGTGATCCCTCAGCCCAATGACCCGCGAACCGCCTCGCAGCCCATTCCTACGAGAACGAAAAACAGTCATTCGGTCTTCTATCTCACGCTCACCAATGCACATGCCTAACTACGATAATATGTTGTCCTCTACGAGAAGAGGACAACTAATATCCTAATATATTATTAAATTAAATTACACTACTAAGAAAGCAATAAATTTTCAGTTTAGAAGGGGTTATGCAAATCCTAAATTACAGTTCAGAAAAGAATTAAACATGCTCTAATGCAACTACAAAATTAAAGGTGCGAATGTCAGGTCAAGTGGTCGACTGGTAAGAGTACGCCACGAAAGAATAAAACAGATATCCCACACCTGATGGCTGTAGGGGTAGAACGCGCTAATAGTCTCCGGGATCCACATAATCCTCGCCTGCTCCTGTACAAGCGTCAGCGGGATCGGTCTACGGGTCGGAATCTACGTAGGTCGACTGACCTGTAATTTAAGGTAACTTAATTAGAGTCTAACTAAGTATTCGTAACCCTTGTTACCCCGTTTGATTATTTTCACTAAGTATTCGTATTTAATTAATTAATTAACTAAGGTTCGAATCTGCTCAGTCGGTTCAGTCGGTTTGACTCGATTCCGACTGAGCGTAAAATTGGTCCAACTCTAATTAAATTAATCTAACGTACTTAAATCATTTGCTATATTTTAATTTGAAGATAAACTGCTTATCTAATTAGTTAAATACCTAAGTAATGTTATTTACGAGTTTTTACACTAAATTACTTAAAGTATAACCTACTTAATTTAAACTACTACTATTTAGTCCTTAATTAATTTCTTGCAATATAAAGTTGTTTCCCTAATAAATTTTTACTACAATTAATTTTAAATCTAAGTACGTGACTAATAAACGTTAACTATTTAATTATAATATTTCTAAAGTTGTACGAATTTATTTTAATAATTTGTACAAGTTGATAAACTTATAAATATAAAATAACACGTGATTATCTAATTGTCCTGTTAGCTAAAATTTTGTAATCGTAATGATTCGAAAATATTAATATGTTGTTAATTAATTGTCCTTTATTAATTAACAACATATTTTAATTGAAAGTCATTTTCTTTAATTAAAATTTCTACTTAATTTATAAAATTCTAATTACTAAATTTTAAATATCTAAATACTTAACTATTTATTTTTATTTTTAATCTAACTACTTAATTTATTAATTAATTAAAAATCCTAATTAATCTAAAATGTGTTGTAACTAAATTATTTTAATTGGGTGTGTTTCGGGATAATACAGGCGTCCAATCGGGTTATATAATATCTGTTCAAATTATGTTATAAACTCTCACTGAGGCATCAAGACCCTGGACGGTATAATCATTTCCCGATTTAAGTTCACATAAGCATCCGGTTTTATTCGGTTACATTATTAAAACCTAAATTTTAAAAAGCCGTCATTTTATTCCGTCAATTCCTTTATACCTTTCGGCCTATTTGGCTTATCAAATAGTTTTAATCCAACTCCATTTAATTAAAGGCCCATTCACTTAAATCATTTACACCATTTAGGGGTAATTGCATAACAACCCCTAAACTTTCAAACATTCACAAAATGGTCCCTGTCAGTTCAAGGACTGGTAAACAGAGCCGCATAGTACCAGTATCTACACTGGGCTGGTACCACTGGTACCAGCACCTCCCCAGTCAAGCAACACACAATCAATAATCACAGTAACAGCACCGAACCAGTACAGAACAGAACCGCAAAAGCACACAGCAAAACCGGTCACAAGGCAAGGCAAATCAGCCATACACACAGATCAGATCACAGCCCCAAGATTCAAGCAACAAAACATCACACGGGCACAACTTCACACATACCAGATAGAACGGGGAAAGCAAAGGGGCAGCACGCAAGTGCTGTATACCAGAAGAAAGAAAAAGGCACAACAGGGCAACCATTCCAGATACGAGGCAGAGGCAAAAATCCACATAAAGGCATACACGGTCCGGATAAGGAGTACACTGATCGGACAAGTCATACACGATTAAATAACAAGGTAAATCGAAATTTACCCGATTAGAGCTAGCAAGAGATGGAGATGGCAAAAACGGCCGTTTTCACGGAAAATCGCCTCGCCTCGTGGCCGTTCCAGAACAGCAAGCAACTGGCCGGTACCGGACACACAAGGAGAAACCAGAAAGCAAGTAACTCAGGTCACACCGGTACAAAGCACACAAGGGAAAACAGAAACAAGCAAATCGGGATACCAGTACCAGGCACACAAGGGAAAACCAGAAACAAGCAAATCGGTAGAAAAAGCACACCCAGCGGATAGTAACCGATAAGCAAACCGCTCAACCCCAATGTCATCGTCTCACCGAGAAAATCAACAACTCGCGTGAGATAAGTTAAATTCCCCAAATCAAGCATAATCTCACCACAATCACAAATAAAAAGGAGTGCTTTTATTTACCCGAAAGAAGGAATTGCAAGGCAAAAGAACGGCCGGTACCAGCAATACTGCCCCGCCTCACAGCCGTCACAAAGGAAATCCGAGAACACCGAAAGGAAAGCACCTCAAGCACCGAGAGTCACCAAGAGGCAGTCACACGGAAAAAGGCACCAACAGCAAGCAAAAATCAAAACCCTAGGGTTTCGAGTTTCTCAATCAACAATGGAAATGGAAAGAGAGAGAGGTATAGATTTCGGGTCTCAACACATGAGCGAGAATAACAGAGAAGGTAACCCAAAAACGAAAGAGAGAGAGAGATATATATAGAACCCGATCAAACCAGCAATGCACGAGGAGGGAGGGCGCAAGGGTCAAACCCTCCTGACAGCCGTACGACCATAGTCGTCGAGCGCACGAGCGCGACGCGACGCGGGCAGGTAAGCTCAAAACCACAGGCGCGAAGGAGAAAACCCTTTCGGGGTTTTTCTCGCGTGACACAGCGCAAAAACGAGAGAGAGAAAGGAGATTCAAAGGGGCGGCCCCCTTGGCAGAGAGAGAGAGAGGAGAAAGGAAGAGGGGAGGGCCTCTCTTTAATACAACCAACCTCAAGATTCGTGCAGAGCATATTTTGACGGTTGAGAAAATTGCCATCAAATAGAAGTCAAATTCAAAAATCTAAAAATCATTAATTCGCTAATAATCAACATAAGTTTCAGAAATTAATTACGTACTCCTCAGATGCCCCTCGGTTTATTTTATAAACTATTTGTTACCATTTTAATTTACTAATTAAATTGGTTATCGATACGATCGCATCAAATTCGAAATCCATAGTTACAATTTATTGACTAAATTAGTCAATTTTCTACATTGATTTAATATACAATCCATTTAATTTAATTAATTCTATTTATTTAAATAAATTTCAAAACTTGTTGAAATTGGTATTTTTAGATATAAACATCTCTAATTTAATAATTTACTAGTCAAATATATAGAACAATTCATTTGGTTAATCATTTAATCCCTTCGTTTTAATTTATTATCTAACCTAAGTTTTAAATCTCTATACTAAAATTCCTAATTTGCTAAATTGATTTACATAATCAATTATGTAAACATTTAATTTAATTATTTGTTTAACCTAATTAACTTAATTTAAGTTTTAATTAGTCGTAAATCTCAATTACTAACTAATTAACTAAATAAATTTTTACGGATTATAACAAATTTCTTTTTATAAAAGTGTGCCCTGCATACGAAGTAAGTGTGGGAGAAGTTAATCCATTAGAAGAGGTAGTTTAAATTACTCCGATTTAACTTCATCTTACTCACCTTTTATATCTTGCTTGACAACTTTAGTGTAGACTAAAAAAATTACACTCGCTTGACAAGTTTAATGTAGACTAAGAAATTTACTCTATCTTTTACTACATAATCAAACGTGACTTAAAGGTCAGAGTAAGGTTAAAGTATCTTTGGAGTAATTTAAAAAAAAATACTATTAATACTTTTAATTAAAAATACTACCTTTTACTACATAAAAGTACTATTGAAAATCATATACCTTTTAAAAGAATTAAAAATACTATTAAAAAAAGGTACTCTTTGTTCTTAAATCAAACGTGAATATAAAAATAAATTTTCAATAGTAAAAGTTTATGATTTTTAATAGTAAAAGTTTAAATTTTCAAAATAAAATAAAACGGTTATGTGTGTCCTATACTACTCTCTCGTGCAATAAAACTAGGGGTGTAAACGGTCGGATAAGGATCGGATAATGATCAAACCGTATCCTTATCCATTATAATTTTTTGGATACGGATATGGATTGGATATCGGATGGATACAATTATACAAATACGGATATGAATATAATTCGGATAATTAAAAATAAATTACTAATGTACATTCTAATAAAGAATAACATCTAAATATATTTTTTTTATTCATAAATTATATCTAATATTTTTCATAATAAGTTTGTTGGTTACAAAATATATATCATATTACCAAAACAATAGTCACTAATTTTGTCATAGTGTTAAATTGTTCATCATAATATATATGCATATATAATTTAATAAATTATTGGTATGTATATGCAGTTTAATAAATTAATTTAAGAACAGAGAGTACCTTTTTTGTGGTTCAGGGATATAAACGGTCGGATACGGATAGTTAAAAATCCAATCGTATCCTTATCCGTTATAAATTTTCGGATACGGATAGTCTTGGATACGGATACGGATCGGATAATTTAAGTAATTTTCCGGATTCGAATCCGGATAAAATCGGATAATATCCGATCCGTTTACACCCCTAAATAAAACACTAGAATTTTGATGGCCGTCAAAAAAAGTTTTATTTGAATTAATGAACTCAATATTTTATCTATTCAGTTGAAATTGAAATATCTGATATGTTATATGTGACCAGTGGAAGATCAAGATTAATCTAACAAAATTTTCGATTAGTTATTTTAAGTTTTTTTTAAAAAGAGTAAAATTAAATCTCAAATATTCACAAATGATCAAACCTACAACTTATTAACAAAAAGTTTGAAAAGCAACCGTGAATGATCGGATACTGAACTTTACATAGAATTAATCATGTAAATCTTAGTTCTATTATGGTCTTTATTTTAGCCCGTAACAAAGCCTGGTGCTGCCCAAATATGGGCACAGATATTAAAATGTACCCTTACAAAGTAGAAACAGAAGAAGGATTTCTGGGCTGGACCATTCCAGTTGAGAATTTGCAAGTTCAATCGAGAAACGGAGAAAGAGTAGGTTAAAATGCAATGTTGGTTTTGTGCTCTAATCATGCTTCACATGTTTATCTTTGTTTTTAAAATTCGAACAGTCGATTTGAACTGCGATTTTCATATTAAAATGTACGAACAGTCGATTTAAACTGTTTAATATGATTTTTCATATTAAAATGTACTTGGAGATCAAATTTTATATATTTTTTTTGAATTTTTTTACTATTTGTTCAGATATATACAAAATCACTGTTTTCAGATGATTCTGGATCATCCAAAATAGTGATTTTGTACTTATCTAAGAATATAGTAAAAAAACATAAAATTGATCTCCAAGTACATTTTAATATGGAGATCATATTGAGCGATTTGAATCAACTATTCGAACTTTAAAAACAGAGATAAAAATATGAAGCATGATTAGAGTACAAAACCAGTGGTGCATTTTAATCCCACTAAGAAATAAGTAGGCAGCAATTTCTTATGGTAAAAATATTGATAGAATTAGTTTGACTTTACACAACTCATAATCAATAAAAATAAAATAAAAAAGTAGATAATTAATACAATGGTTGAAGTCAAACTAACTCTGTCAATATCGTTATCCATTGTCTCATAGCTAGGTTCGGATCAACTTTAAAAGCAGAGATAAAAATGTGAAGCATGATTGGAGCACAAAACCAGTGGTGCAATCTCAATAGGAAATAAAAAAATGCACCACTAGAAAATAAGTAGGCAGCAATTGCTTATGGTAAAAATATTGATAGAATTAGTTTGACTTTACACAACTCATAATCAATAAAAATAAAATAAAAAATAAATAATTAAGACATTGGTTGAAGTCATACTAACTCTGTCAATATCGTTATCCATTGTCTCATAGCTCTAGCTGCTAGCTTTCTTGTCTCCCGGCAATAGCCCTAGCCTCCAGCCCTCCCGTCTTCTAGCGTCTCCAACCCTTCCACCAACTCCCTCGCCACACAAAACTTTGATAGGGAGGGGGGGGGGCGAGGCCGCATCGGCCTCCCCCACCCGCAAATATAGCAGAAAAAAGATGATGCCCCTTTTTCTCCGGTCGCTGACCAGCTGATGCTTGAAGGTTGTTAGATGTTGAGATTTAGATGTTAATGTTCGGATATTGATGTTGATATTAGATGTTGTTGTTGATGTAGTTTGATGTGGATGATATTATAAATGTAATTTGTGTTTAATTAATAAAAATTATACTTGACAGGTTTAAGAGATTGCAAAGATATGAAAAACTTTTAATTCAATATCTCGATAGAGTGATGACATGCCAATTTTTGGAATTTTATTATTTTCTTTTGTACAAATAAAATTTATAAATATTTATCAAGCTATGAAATCAAACTCTTCGAGTGGTGATTGTTTTCACCAATCTGGCAGGCGAGTCTTGCCTTATTGTGTTTGATGGAAACAAATGATTTAATTTTTTTTTTATCTGTTTTAGGTTTATTTTGCTACAAGTCGTAAATTCATCTATACTTAACGAGTTTGCATCAATACCTTCCCAATTCATTATTCAAAGACATATCACGGGGAAGTTCGTCTTTGCTTTAAGGTCAAGGTGGTTGAATTTTAAGGTTTCTTAACCATATTACATCAAAGAATTCTTGTTATGCTTATCTCTTATTTATCTTGATCAATTATTACGTAGAGAAATTGTCTTTTTTCAGTTATATAAATATATAGTTTACTTATTCTCAGTTAACATTTAAAAAAAAAAATTACTTATTTTCAAATTTTCTGCTTTGATAGAAATTTGTCTTGTTTTAAAATTTAGTTTTCTTCAATGAATAATTTTTTTGGGGAAAAACCCAAAAATAACCTTATAATTAGTAGTAGTGAAATTGTCTAGAGCATTACGTTTTCTGTACAGGAGAAAGGATGAGGGAAAACTATATATATCACTTCGTGCTAAAATAAAATAAATTATTTTTTTCATATCAAATTTTCTAAAAACCGGAGTAATCAGATCCACCTCAAAAACCAAAAATAAAAATAAATAATCATAACATAGAGCAAATTAGCCCGTTCCCATCCGACAAACTGTAAGGGCCTGTTCGGCGCACTGAGAGGAACGGGAATGGGCATGGGAATAGCAAATTTTTGAACTTATTTTTACTGTGCTCGTGGAAAAAAAAATTTCACTCTGAGTGAATTTTTTTTTCCCACGAGCACAGTAAAAGCCGAACAGGCTCTAATAGGAAAAAAAAAAGAAACTTCTGTCATGCGGAGAATATATTCTCCATAAAAACTAAAAAGTAATTGAGAATCAAGCCTTCTCAACTCTCTTTCTTTATTATTATTCTATGTTATTTGATTTGTATCAAGATCTATTACATTGTATCCAAAAAAATGTTTGGAATTATCTTCCTTTTTAGTTGAAGATATCAATATTTTTTTTTTACAACTTTCTATGCAACGGATTATGATAAAATAATAAATAGTTCAAAAATAGGTTATGGTATTATATTGCAATAAAAAAGACCATAAATATTGACATATGAATTCCTCCTACTCACAGTGAGATCTACATATTATTTTTTTTTTTGAAAAATAGTGGAGTATATCCACCGATTTCTATTAAAAATCTAATAAGATCAAATTCCGATACATAAAACAAGTACCAAAACAAGATCGTTCAGTTACTTAGAAAACAACTGTTCAAAACATAAATCCATCTAAACAAAACCGTAACAGATGCACACAAAATAACTAGTCAGCCATAACAACCCTAGCTCAGTAAAACAAAGAAGAGTGAGGCTACGGTACTATGCTCAGTCAATACAACAAATGTAAATCATCCTAGCGGTCTTTTTTTAGATTAAGTTAAAATTTCAAAATATTTATCTCATCTTTACAAATAAAAGCAGTCTAATTTTAAATAAATTTCTTAATTAAGTCAATAACCTTTACTTTGATACCTTTTAAAATTGAACTCATAAAGTATAAAACTATATAAAAAATTAGAGTGAGGCTATGGTGCTATGCATAGCACGGATGGGGTCCGTGCTACGGCTCAAAATTTAACCTTTTAAAATCCTAATGGTCGATCCAACCGTTCAATGTGATAACCATATGAATATGTACTTGCAAACTAAATTTTATATTTTTTCGAATTTTTTTACTATTTTTTTATATAGGTAGAATTTTGATGGTCCAGAATTTTCAGAAAACACTGATTTTTCTACCTATCTAAAAAAATAGTAAAAAAATTCGAAAAAATATAAAATTTAGTTTGCAAGTACATATTCATATGGTTATCACATTGAACGGTTGGATCGACCGTTAGAATTTTGAAAAGTCAAATTTTGAGCCGTAGCACGGACCCCATCCGTGCTATGCATAGCACCATAGCCTCACTCTAAAAAAATTATATAGACTATAAAAATGGAAAATTTGTTTTTTCAACATAAATTTCTATTTTCGAATTAATAACGGATACGAACAGAAGTCCATATCTTCTGAGATAATTGAAGATTTTAATTTATCTAAAATTATATCATATTTAAAATTGTAGATATCTCATATGCGCATTGTACGAACGGCCGGATGCGAAGTCAGAACTCACAAGTGTTTTTTTGTTAAACCAACCACCAACCAATCCCAACATGACACGCAAAGCCATAGAATTAATCATTGAAGGCCAATTTCTCTCTCCTCTAATCCTCTCCAGCGCAGCATTAACTTGCCTTTTCCTCCCGCTAGTCGAAGGCTAACTAAGCTCGGAGTAAAGGAGAAGACAGAAGAAGCGACGGTTATTGCGCAGCTCAGGCCTCCTCAGACTCCGTTCTTCCCATTAAATCCTCGCTTTATTTTTAGCAACGGAAACCAGGGAACCCAATTGGAAGGGGTAAAATCGTCAAGAAATTTATGAGCTATCACAATTAGTGTTGTTCATTGCTGTAAATAGCAACACCCGACGAATAATCTGTCGTATCTCTCTCATCCCTTCTCTTTCTCTCTCCTGTCTCCCTTCCTCCCGTCCCAGTTCCACCCCCGGTTTCGCCATGGGATTGTGGGAAGCTTTTCTCAATTGGCTGCGAAGGTGCGTTGTCTTTTTAAATTGTCAATTGTTTTTTTTTTTCTTTTTAATTCTGTCTTGTTTTCTCAAATTGTTCGATTTGTTGACACAGACATTATAAGATCTGCGCAGGGTAAACAGGTCGAAAGAGAAGTAGTTTAATTGGTTTCAGATTTCATTCCCAAAAAATAATAGAGTTGGAATGTTTTGTAAGTTAACCCCAATCGCTTGAGTAGTCTTAAGATAAGGTCCCCAACATTTTAAAATATGTTTTCGATAATTTTCATGCGTATAATCCAATTTGAATAACGGTTGCCCTTTTAAAATTTTGAGAATCAGCCTCTTTTTCAAACAAGAAATGGAGCTCTCCCTGATCGGGCTTCAGAATGCTGGGAAAACTTCTCTAGTGAATGTCATTGCAGTATGAACTTCTCCACTGTTACTACTAATATTTATTTACAATTTTAACTATTTTCTGGTTCTTTTATTGATTTAATTTGTTGTATCTTTGATGTAGACTGGTGGATATAGTGAGGACATGATTCCTACTGTAAGTTATCTGTTGCTTAACTTTACATAATTTTAACTTGAGTGATATGTATACTAACAGTAGAAATTAAAATGAAACTGCAAAAATAAAAAAATCATCTAAGTTCCGTTTAACCCGTATCAAAAGGTTACACCTTGTGTTGACGGCAGCTTGGTGATGTTTTCATTGTCGTCCCCTCCTCTTTTGTGGTACAAAAAGCTTCCCCATTTTGACAGTTTGATCCATTAGACGAGGATGTGTTAGGATAATTACTGATAAATGTCTGCACATGTTAAACTTGATACATCTTTAGTTCTCTAACCAGCAAAGAAATATTCGTTTAGTTATTTTTCTTTATAGAACTTATTTAAATTCACTTTTGAAAATTCCTAGGGTGTTCTTAAGCTCACCAATCTTTTGGTGAGCTTAACTTAAAAACATATTGAATTGGCTTCAAACTACGAAAAATGAATGCATAACTCGTGCAATAGATCGGTTTCAACTGTTTGGATTCATCGTTTGAAATTAATGCGGTAGATTTTGGAGTTAAAGTCACTAAAGGGCTTGGTGAGCTTAAGAATACCCTAGTTCTACTCGGAACGCTATCCTCTGCGGAGTTTTTAAACTCCGCACCTGCAGTTCTTTTAATCTGGTCCGTTAGTTTTGACTTGGCACGAATCTCAAAGCCCAATAATACTGCCCCCTCCGTTAGCCCGAGTCTCAAAGCGGCTGAGAGTTAATCTGGTCCATTCGTTTTGCTCCGCAGAGGATACGGGTCCAGTTCTACTCCTATCACAGTATCCAATAAGATGTTGACAGATTGTGAATCAGTAGAATGGCATGTTTTTCAGTTGAGTTACCCTGCTTGCATTTTGTAAGCAGTATCCTAGAAGGACTTAATTTCTGATGTAATGTTATTATTTTATTGCTTTATGTAGGTGGGATTCAATATGAGGAAGGTGACAAAGGGGAATGTCACAATAAAGCTATGGGATCTTGGTGGCCAGCCTCGGTTTCGTAGCATGTGGGAGAGATATTGCCGTGCTGTTTCTGCTATCGTGTATGTTTTCTCTTCTCTCACATAGTGGCTCTTTGCAAATCACACCAATATTTTGCCATATTTGCAACTATTTAGGATCTATAGATAATGGACTAGTTTGACAATAGTTTTCAAATCAAGTCAAGCAAAATCCAAAAATAGAAGTAATTTTGTACGCATGATACACATTTAAGTAGCATATCTACAAAATCTTTTGCAATTTCAGTATCATTTGGTAGCGCATGAGAAGTTAAATTTAGACCGTTGAGAATTTGAATTTGTTCGGTGAATGACAAAACATGCTCCAAATTTCATTATTCTCCATTGGAAAGATGTATATCTCATATATGATGTGCACGTACATGGGATTTCAAATTTAAGATCAGTTGCAATGATTGTCAAGACCATGAAGTTAAATAATTGTTTATGGATCCTAAGCAAAAAATGTTGGATGTTTCTCCTATTGGTTACTACATTTAATGGAATGGAGATTCTATTTTTATTAAATTTTGACAATTACAAGCTTCTCCCTTAACGAAACTGAAATCATGCCGAGTAAATTAGCTTCCAAGTATGCATTATGAAATATTTTGATTGTGCTAATAACAGAAATTGCAAACAAGAAAGAAAAACATTCATTTATAAAAAGACGGGTGCTACCCCTGGCTCGTCCACCAAACAAGCCTCCCACATCATCCTGCAAAATGCCCAAAAAGTCAAATTGTACAGGGTTGACACGTGGCACTTTATGGGTTGGTGGGCTAGCCGGGGGCAAAAATCCCTAGACAACAAAAAGCATTACTCTTATGAAAATATGTAAACACCCTTCCTTTCTTAAGTAATTCAACTACGGTTTTGTACCATAATCGTCAATTCTACAGCTATCATAATTTCTTCTAATCCCCCTCCCCGTCAATCTCCGCCTTCTCTATCTCTCTTTTTCCTATGTAGTCATCCAAAAGCCTGATCATCTTTTTCATGCTTGTAGTTTGCCAAAACCCACATCCCCTCAAGCCTTATAATGGAAATTAGCTATTGATGCATCTTGTTTGAGCTATTTATTATATGAAATCAGAACCGTCTTATTTCTCCCAGTGAGCAATTAAGTGTATGCCTCCTTCTAGCGAAGTTGAATACTTCTAACTAGTCTAATTCAGATTTAAAGTTGTACACGGTGTTTTTTCTACTTTCGCGAACTAGACCCTGATTTCTTTCAAGAGTGTGTGAAACCTAAATATGGATTAACTTAAGAAAGAATCAAATATGAAGCAATTTTGATTAACTTCATGCTTGGTAATCATTAATGAACATCTGGCTTTTAATGTATGAACTAGTACTATTTATCTAACTTTTAAATAGAGAGTCACTGCAGGCTGCATTTTTGCAATTTTTGATCGAACAGGGTTTTTTCTAACAATTTTGTCTTTTGGAACTTCTTTTCAATAAATTCTGGGTGGTTTTCTTGCTTGAGGGGTTTCTTTGGTACTCCAATTTTTCTTCTGGATAATGTTAAAGAAAAGATCTTCCAGAAGAGAAGTATTAAACACTAATGGAATAGAGTAGATATTATTTGCATAGATACATTGTATTAGGTTAACTTGCTCAGATGAGAAATATTGTTTATTCAACTGAATATGGTAAATTGAATACTCCAATTAACTTGCATGATGAATACTGTTTATTCATCATGCTTCGATGGCAGTCACTGGACTATGCTATGTATTTTTTTTTTCAAAAAATAATTGACAATTGAAAGAAACTTAAAATGAACAAAAATTCTGTAGGTATGTGGTGGATGCGGCTGATCACGATAACTTGTCAATCTCAAAGAGTGAACTCCATGACCTCTTGACCAAGCAGTCGCTGAGTGGAATTCCATTGCTTGTTCTTGGAAACAAGATTGACAAACCTGGAGCCTTGTCTAAAGAGGAACTGATGGATCAAATGTAAGCCTTTTAATCTAAGTTTCAATTCAATCAATTGATTCCCTTTTTGTGGTTTTTGAAGATATTTTCTTTTAGATTTTTTTTTTACATAGCTATACCGGGCTTTACCAAGTTGTATTACAAATTTAAAATAGAAACCAAACTCTGTGTTTGAGCAATTCTTAAGGGGCTTGTTCGGCTGGAGAGGGAGAGGAAAAGGGTAATATACCAGTTGAACAACAAAAGAATTGAGTGGAATTGTGGAAATGGGAAAAGTGGAATTGTCACACCTCAAACCGGGAATTTCAGATTAAGGCGTGATCAATTCTCACCTCGTGCTTATTAAATCAATAAACACGCAAGGCTAAACAAATAACAATATAAGTAAGTGCGGAAGCGTGAATAATAAAATAAAAACATAAGTCATACAATCTATAAATAAACATACACATAATGTCCATACAACCCACATCATAGTAAAGTAACACATAATCTAAGGAAGGAGATACATGATCTAACGAATCCGATATACGAATCAAAAGCATTAGGACTCGTATATCTTAACCAAGAGCCCTATAAATAACAAGCAAACTACGTGGTCATCGGGGACATCTTCTGGCAATCCTACTGCTGATCGCCAGTCTCTGTACCTAAAAACCCACGAAACAACTTGTGGGTGAGCGACTAATCACTCAGTATGTGACCCAGAATTACCCCTCCAGGGATCCTCTACGGTCAAAGTACTTTTAATTGTAAATCTACGTATAATTTTGTAAACGGTAATTTATATGCAAGTGATGTAGTTATATATATAAATATAACCTAGCTTATTAACTATTAAAAGAAAATACATATAGTAAATGCAACTAGCAAATGATGCGATTATCCTATTATGCCAACATGCAAAAGATTCCTAAAATAAATCCAAAGAGAATATTATATTGATAATCCAAATCGGAGTCCACTACCTAAATACTGTGTGTAGAAGTTAATACAATATTACGGAAAGAAATCCACCCTGTGCCGTGCCAATCGGATCAGAGATCCCATAAGATATTATTCAAGTACACCGGTCAGAAAGTCCAATGATACACGTTGCCTAGTGACATCGAGCATTGAGCCTCTCTGTGTACTACGAATGCAGATGGACATATCTCAATTTCGGGTTTCATACACTAAATCGATTCTTCATCCAAACATATAAAATAAGAGAAAACTACAAGCATGACGTAAAATATAGTTAATCTCGTCCCTCATGAACATGAGAGAACTCCATTCGTCCGGCCAGACTAATGGGACATAGTAACCAGTGCCACAGACACGAACTGTGCACTCAACTCGCCACGGCCTCGAACCGTGCAGCGTAAATCAGACCTGCCACAGTCTCCTGATCGAAATCAGGACCTGTGCAGTCTCATATCAACACACCCGTATAGCTCCTAATGTAAGGGGGAAATCCCGAATCGATTCGTACACCGGACTCGAACCGGTGCACGTAAAGGTAAAATGAAACGAGAAAAGTATATAAATCAAAGTTATACATATAATAATCCTAGAAGACCTCCTGAGGGATCAAGTGATCACTCAGCTCAGTGGCTATCGGGCCGGCTCGTATTCCATCATACGAGACGGAACGAAGTCACTCGGTCTTTTCTCAACACTCACCAACGCATGTGTGCGACTACATAATAATATATTGTCTTCTACGAGAAGAAGACAAATTAATAACCTAATATAATATAATATTATATACTATATCTTTAAGTTACCCTACTCCTAAAATACAGTAAATTATAGTTTTTCAGGGATTATGCAAGTCCTATTTATAGTGCAAAAATGATAAATATGCTATACAGTTTTCAATGCAATTATTTAGTTTAAATAAATATGACAGGTCAGATGGGTCGACTCGTAAGAGTACGCCATGAAAAAAATAATTCAGATATCCCACACCTATAATGAAGGGCAAGCAGAAGGTATGATGAGGCTACTCGTAGGGGTAACCTGCTAGATCCTCGTCTGCACTGGTCAAATCGTACTCGGGGTCAGTTTCCTCGTACACAGCCGAATCAGGATTGGTCTGATAACCTACATGTCGTAACTTTAATTTATTAATAAACTAGGTAAAAATCCCGTATCAATTTTCCCCATTTTGTTACTTTTACTCAAGCTCCTATATTTATTTAAAAAGTAAATTACTAAATTTATTCCGCTCAGTGCAAGGTCGTAATTAATTATAATAACTAATATATAATTAATTTGATTATTTTGATTAAGGTTTGCATAATTTAAAATGATTTTAGTTATCTACGTTTATTTACTAATTATTGTAATTATTTATTATGTCAATTGGTTCGTCTTAGGATTACATTAAATTAATTTATTATTTTTAAGTTACGTACCTTATGTTCCATTAAAATATATGCTAACCTACAATTTCAAATTATAATAAACTAATTATATAAATACATTCATTTATAATAATTATACTTTCAAAATCATATTTGCTAATTAATTACTTTAGTTAATTAATATAGAAATTAATTGTAATTTAAAGTTTATGATATATACAGTATTTTATTATTCTATTAAGATACTAATAGTGTCTTCTACAAATGGTCACAATATAGTAAATCAATTGGGTTTATATATAATATATAATCAATTTAAATAATGTTATCGATATATACATGTTAAAAGATAAACACACACACAATATATTCAATTATGTGATAAATGATATATATATTTACATGAGTTCCTTTATTTATATTTAAGTTTAAAGAGTATGTCTAGTGATAATTTATGATGCATTATTTGTTTAATTAAATGAGAAATTGTTTATACATACGCTTAGAACACATATTATGTTTGTACTATGTATGTGATGATTTAACACATGTGAAGTATATAAGATACTCAATTTTGAAATCATACCAAGTTAGATATAGTAATTTAGAGTGAGCCTATGGTGCTATGCATAGCACGGATGACTAGTGTACTACGGCTCAATATGATACTTTTTAAAATCCTAACGGTCGATCCAACCGTTCAATGTGATAACCATATGAATATGTACTTGCAAACTAAATTTTATATTTTTTTGAATTTTTTTACTATTTTTTTAGATAGGTAGAAAAATCAGTGTTTTCTGAAAATTCTGGCCATCAAATTCTACCTATCCAGAAAAATAGTAAAAAAATTCGAAAAAATATAAAATTTAGTTTGCAAATACATATTCATATGGTTATCACATTTGGATCGACCGTTAGGATTTTAAAAAGTCAAATTTTGAGCCGTAGCATGGACCCCATCCTTGCTATGCATAGCACCATAGGCTCACTCTAGTAATTTTATACAAAAGTAATTACACATTCAACATTAAATTTGTTATTCACATTTTATTTTATTTATAATTTCTGTTTTGGGCTTGCACAGTCCGGTCCGAATCATAAGGCCTAGTTAAAAGGCCCTGGCCCCTTTTAAACCCATTTTTGGTTTGGGCCTATATCCAATTTAATTTCAAGCATATTATAGCCAAGCCCAACAGTTCACACCATTAAAGGCCGAGCCCAGGTCAGAAAAAAGAAAAGGCCCAATTCGGTTTTGATTTAACAGCCGAGCCTTATTTATTTAGACATGCAATTTTATTCATTCAGGCCCCTCTAAAAGAGGTTATTATATAACTATTAGAAATTAACATACTAGCCCCTCAATTTATAAAATTCGCAATTAGGTCTTGTCAATTCATTAGTGCACCAGTACAAGCACTTCACCATTAAACTCACATTCAACAGTAAATGAGGCGGCTCGGTTTTGAGTTGCAAATTCACACATTTTGGAAGTCGAACAAGAACCAATAAAATGTAGCCGAGCAACCATTCAGCATCTAAATTCACAAGTAAATGAGCCGCGACAACCAATTGACAACAATTTACAACATAAAGAAGGGGGTTCGACTCTTATGAAAAATCATAAGAAATTTTTGACAATTCACATATCAATGGCTCAATTCAATACTCGATTTCATTAACTTAATTCATAAAAACCACAATTTCAAGAGCCAAAAAGGGCTTTAGACCACATTTACGAAATGCCCAAATGAGCGCAAACATCGATTGAATCGACAAACCCAGATCAGAGGGGGGTCAACCCTTATCTAAATAAATCAAACAATTAACACAAACAAGAGAAACTCATATACGAGTTCGAGCAACAACATCAAGCAACTCAAACAAACAGTTCAAACAGAGAGGAGCTTGACTCCTATGCCATTACAAGGCATCAAAAAGGAAATATTTGATGTTCGTGAGATTACTGTAAATTTGTTCCAATCGATCTGTAGCATGAGTCGACGGGTACCAAAGCGGAGGTTTTGCCTTGCCTGCTATTGTCTCCTCTGTCTTTGCTTCTCAATCGACCTCGACGTCCAAGTATATGTCCGTCAAGGGAAACGCAAGAACTCCAAATCGAGTGAAAATGAGAGGCAGTTGTAATAGAACATGAGGGGGAAAACCCAAATTTCGTTTTGTGAGGGAGAGCAGAGAAATAGAGAGTGAGGAATTTCAAAAGAGAAGATAGAAAGAAGGTGACAGTGAGAGAGGAAAAATAAACCGAGAGAGAGAAGAGGGATATAACACCCGGGAGAGAGAAAATCCGAATGAGAGAGAGAGCGACGTGGGCAGGAGGGCAGAGCTAGGGCGTACGGCTTAGGTGAGCCAAAGTCGTCGCTCGTGTGGTTTTCTTCAAGGCGACGGGACAGGGCTCATACAGAGGGAGAATAGAGAACAGAGGCGAAAAGCAGTTCCTTTGTTAGGAAGGAAGAGAAGAGAAAAGAAAGGGTGGAGGGAAGAGGGCCGTGTGGCCCTTAGTGTGGTTAGAGTCTGACATGGGGTCCCACTGCTCAGTCAAACACTCTTTTAAATGTCCGATTTTCTATTGATTTGAGTTAGATTAAATTTCCACTTTTTGTGGCGAATTTAGAATTCAAAATTTATTATTACTATTATTATTCTTACTTTATAAATTCAATTTGTCGTTTAAAAGTGTTTAATTTAATTTGTATGTTTGCATCAATTATATTTGCGTTGAAATATTATTCAGAGTTGCTCGATTTATTTTAATTTATTAGTATTATCTTAGATTTAGAAATTTTCATTCCTATCCGTTGTATAATTCGTCCCAATTATTATTGAGTTTATGTTTTCTATTACTTGTATTATTTTATTTATATTAGGTTCACTTTATAAGTTTTAATTTGATGCAGATTTTAAGTATCTATAATTGTGTTGTTAACTAAACCCTGATTAGTATTAAAACTTAATTATCCATTTTAAAAAAATTCAGGTTATAACAGGAATTAAGTTTGAACTTTTGTAGTCAAACCCTTGCTTTTTATAAGTAGGTCCCTCTATTTCTCAATGAGCCAATTCTCTATTCCATGAAGGGGTGATAGAATAGAGGAATTAACCTTTTCTAAGAGATAGAATTGGCTCATTCACTGATACTCTTCAACTCTTCCACCTTCAACCAAATAGGACCGTAATAGTATAAAATAGAAGTCTATTCTAAATTCCACCTTTTCTCTATTCCACTACTTTGCTGAAGAGGCCCAAGGGGAATATGAGTTACTTTGCCTAACCCAACTGCCTACAAAAAGAAGATAATAACGATAAGCAAACAATCAAGCTGTACTCTTCATCATTTTTTGTTTTTGTTTTTCTGCTTTTGTTTGTTTTTATGGGGTATGAATCAATTGGGTTTGAAGGCTCTAAGAACTAAATTCTTACTTTACAAACAATGAAAAGTTTGAATTCCCAAGAACTGAGTGATACCTAACTGGAATTGTTACTGATGATTTCAGGAACCTGAAGGCTATTAAAGACCGAGACGTATCATGCTACATGATATCATGCAAGAACTCAACCAACATTGACTCCGTTATAGATTGGCTCATCAAACACCCGAAATCCAGGAGATGAGTGTATAACATCGCTTTGCTCCTATCTTCTTGTCTATTTGTGGTGAGATTTAATGTTATTGAGCCATCTGTGGTGATGCTTTGTTTTTACACTTTTCCATCTCATCTGATGTATCCGTTTCTGATGTTATATTTTTACCAGAGTTGTGGCTCCGTGATTTGTTCATATGCTTCATCACTTATTCTCGTTGTAAGAAAATCTTTTAATTTATGTAACTAAGTTTATGCAAAAGGTAAGACAGGTAGTTTGAAATGGAGCACTTAGTCTATTGTGTAAAAGTTGGTGTTGACAGTTTTTGGTTTAATTTGCGAAATGACAAAGTTGAAATGCCCGCCTTCCCTTGTTTCTGGCTGTGTGATAAGTTCGGAGGCAGTTCGATATTTAGTCAGAGTCGTTTGATCCGCATTAAGATTCATGTGAAACTTCAAGAGTTGTGCGGATCAAAGTCACATGAATCTTAATGTTGATAAGACAACTCCGATCGGACATTAGACTGCTCCTGTCCCCAGAGGCAGTCTGATGTCCGGTCGGAGTTCACATGCCAACAGCATATGGAACGGAATCTAACATATATACACATCAGATAAATCATTTTTATACAGGAAGAAGCATTTCGAATTTAATGGCGTGTAGATTTTTATAAAGACAGACAAGACAAAATCTAGTGTATTATTTTGTAGTTTAATTATAAACAATATTTCATTAATAATTCGATATCTATATTTCAAACTAGAAATATAAACCGTTGATCTTATTTGATATCGAAAGTAATGCATTTATATAAAAAATGGGAAAAAGTTTGAGTTCCTTTTGAAAGATCAAGAAGCCAAAACAATCAACGGTTTAATTTGATTCATTTGCACCGTTAATTTTTCTACCGTTAGGTCTTATTTGATAAAACCATATATGCGGATTTTTACGTAAAATCACTTCTTCAGTAAGTAACACAAAATCAATGGTTCATATTTTTTTTTTATATATATAGATTTTAGATTATTTATAAAAAAACATTGCACCGTTGTAGTCATGATGGGTAATAAAAAACTAGTTTAATGAAACATTATGTTTTCAGTAAGGAAGTCCTATTGACAATTTGTTGACAAAGTATATTTAAATCTGATTTTTTGTTGTTAATAATAAATCCTGATCTAGCCACAACCATATTTAACTCTGTTGTGACTTGGTCGCATCTTAGGGTAAAGATATTGACAGAGAAGTTTTTGCTTTATGCAGCGTACGGATAATAGAGGCGAAACAGCGCTACATATCTCTGTGCGCGTCGTGATGCAAAAACTACTCTGTCAATGTCTTTGCCCATCTTACGATCTAGGCCAATAAATTATAATTATTACACGAGTGAGGTTACGGTACTATGCATAGCACGGTTGGGTCCGTGCTACGGCTCAATATTTGAGTTTTCAAAATCCTAACGGTCGATCCGAACAGTTCAACATGATTATAAAATGAATATGTACTTGCAAATCAAATTTTACATTTTTTCGAATTTGTTTACTATTTTTTTAGATAGGTAGAAAATCACTTGATCTGAAAATTCTGGACCATCCAAAAACAGTGATTTTCTACCTATCTAAAATAGTAAAAAATAAAAAATAAAAAAATGTAAAATTTGGTTTGCAAGTACATATTCATTTTATAATCATGTTGAACGGTTTGGATCGATCGTTAAGATTTTAAAAACTCAAATATTGAGCCGTAGCACGGACCAATCCGTGCTATGCAGAGTACCGTAGCCTCATTCTTATTACACTGATAAATTGTACAGCTAGATCGCCGAAAGCCTGAAACCAAAGCATAAAATATTTACTGACTTCAAATCAGTGTTGTAAAAAACGGCCTTAACGGCTGATTAAATGCCCGTTTAATCGTTAACGGCGGTCAAACCGTTACGAATACACTAATCGAGGTTTGTTTGCGGATTTTTCCGATTAATCGGCCGATTATTCCCGTTTAATCGTCCGTTTATTTCCATTTATTCCAGTGAATATTTATTTTCGTATTGCTTTTTTTTTTGTGACTGTGTGTGATAATAAAACTATCATGTATTATAGTTTTATTTGTGCTTGAATATACATCCAATATTTATATATTTTTTTTTCATTTTACTTATTTTGAAATATATTAATTCTTCTATTATATATAACATATATTTTTCTTAGTTACTGATGTAATTTTTTTCAATTAGTACGACATGTTAATATGTGAAATTAAGTTGTTATCATAAACTAAATTTAGTAATTTTATGTTGGAATGTTTCATTTCTTTCAAATAATATGTTATTAGTATTTGAAAAAGCTTAATTTTCAAATTTATTTTTACATTAAATAAATGTGTACTTACATATGTAAATTGCGTATGTGTTGTTAAGAAGAAATAATGGTAGTGTCATGTTATAATAATAGAATTAAGTTAAATTAAGTTTATTTGATAAATTTGATGAGTTAAATAAATTATTTTTAATAAATTATGAAGAGTGAGGCTACGGTACTATGCATAGCACAGATTGGTCCGTGCTACGGCTCAATATTTGAGTTTTCAAAATCCTAATGGTCAATCCAAACCGTTCAACATGATTATAAAATGAATATGTACTTGCAAACCAAATTTTACATTTTTTCGAATTTTTTTACTATTTTTGTAGATAGGTAGAAAATCACTTGATTCTGGACCATCCAAAAACAATAATTTTTCTACTCAATCATGATTAATCGCTTGACGATACTCCGTCCGTTCGACGACCGCATACCGTTATTTATAACACTGCTTCAAATAATCCTCATGTTACTCAACTACAAACTCATCTCCTAACAGAAACCAATATATTCCTCGTACTGCCTGAAAACCATCACCAAATCCTGGCTAGCGGTTGGCCTGACATGTAATGTTCAAGTTGGATTGATTTATTTGTACTGTTCTACCAAAGACACGAGGTAACTTGGTAATACGAAATATCATTTTACATAAAATAATCCAACTTGAGATCATAAAATGTCTTATGATCAATAATTAATTAATCATTCATCTCGAATACGTCTAAAGTTCATAGTGTATTTCATCATATTCCAGTCATGTACCTAGAGTGGGAAAAACGTGCTGTGCCGTGACTAAGTTAATTTTTCACGTGCCGTGCCGTGCCATAATCAAAATGTCAATGGGTGGTCACGGCACGCGAATGGTCACGCCACGTGAGTCACGCTGTGCCTAAACGTGCCGTGACCATACGTGACTCACGTGACCCACGTGACCATTTAATCATAATTTAGATTAGTTTATTCAAATTTACCATTAAATCAATATCTAATGGTCCTAATTACACTTAACTCGCGTGACTACGTGTCGTGCCGTGACTAAATTTTTCACGTGTTGTGCCGTGCCAAAGTTTCAAAAGATGAGCATGGCACGGAACACGCGAGTCACGGCACATAAATGACACGCGTGCCGTGCCGTTCCGTGCTGTAACCGTGCCGTTCCGTGACGGAGCCGGCTCCGCCGTGCCATTTTTCCCACTCTACATGTACCGCTTCAAGTCAAATATCTTGCTTTTACTATATTGTAGAGTACTTCAACTGAAAAAATGTATCTTGATTTTACTATATTGTTCCCAGGAAGTCCCTAATAGGAAGAGCAAATTTGGGTTAGCAGGTAATAGGGATGTTATATTCTTTCGGTAAACTATTGATATGTTCAAAATCGAATGTAAAAGAGGGAAGGCGAGGGAGGAGAAAATTGGAGGCCACAAGCAAAGACGGATCCATGATTTTCGTCGGGAGAGTTAAAAAAAATAGCGAATCGGGTTTAAATAGTTAATCAGATTTAAACCCATTAACTAATTGGGTACTCGATAAAAAACAATATTTTAACTTATATTTTGTAATGCTCTGACTTATAATTTATGATGTTCTAATTACCAATTATAATTCAAGAAATTTATTTTAATTTTAACCTTAAATCTAACCTGATTTACAAATCACAAATCCAGATGAGGGCAAAAAAAACTTCAGGGGAGGGCAAAGTCGGTCGAGACCGATAGATCTCCATTAAAACTCAAAATTCAAGGGGTCGACTGACTCCTCATGGTTACATGTGGGGTCCGCTGCTGTCCACAAGGACATTTTGACAATAATTTTAGAAAAAAAATATTTTGTTTGATGATTAAAAAACGAAGAAGATATTTATTAAATTTCCAAATGCAAATGTAGATGCTCTATTGAAGAAGAGAAACAAAATATTCTGTGCCTTTTCACCTCCATACTTACCTCTAGACTTCTAAAACTAACTGTTATAAATTAAAACATCTTACTCCTTCACACACAAATTAATTTATAATTTAAATCATGACTTAGAACTGTCAAATTTAATGTACAACAAGAGAAATAAGATGGAGGATCTTTGGAGGAACAAAATAAGCTCCCTATTTTTCCTATTTTTAAGTAGCAAACAAACATAGTTTGCTATCTAGACATATCAAACGGTTACCGTTTCAAATTCAAATTAACACCCGATTTTATTTTGCAGGAAACAATTTCAGGCATGGAAGACATTTTGCAAATAATTGCCTATCCAAGTCAATAATAAGCTCTAAAGCAAACTAGTCTTTGATATAGTGGTAAAGACAATGCTCTCCGTATGAGAGGTTGCATGTTTGAAACTCAGATAAAAATCTCTTGTAGGAGAACGGAGTAGGTTCGATGGGCCGTCTGATCTAATTTAAGATTGTGTGCACGGAAATTGAAACAGACTTGCACGAATTTTAAAGCATTTTGTACGAATCTTAAAGCAAATCGACGGAGATTAAACCCATCGAACCAGAGTAGGTCCGATGCCCATCGGACCTACTCTCTAGTGCTCTTGTAGATATTAAAACAGTTGGTGACTTAATCTCCAACTTCATTAAAGAAATAGCAAGCTCTAAAGCATTACCCGTTATACAAATTCAACCAAGAGGCAAACAATATATAGATTACCATCCAAAATAGAAAATAAGAAATAGCATCGCGACTAAAAAAAAATTAGCGCGTCTGCTTATTGGTCACTGTTAGAAATGGAAAAGCGATATAATTAGATTTGAAACAATATATAAATAGCGAGTCTTGTCGATTTTTCATAATTCACGGATTCTCATTAAAAGAAAACAAAGTAAGGTTTATGGGTTTTTATTCACACAAACATGAAATTCTTTAGAACAAAGAGAAGTTCGTGAGAGACATTCATGATCAAATGTCTTATTTCTACAATTTTATTTAGACCACAAAACAAAATATCAAGTTTAGTTTAATAAATGCAAGTTAGTACAATTTTTAAATTTAAGGAATCTTTGACAACCATTTAAACTTGACAGTTTGGATTACCGAAAAAAAGATTCAAAATCGGAAAATTAAAATATAGAAGGTTATTTATAGTTTAGATAAGTTGAGTATTAAATTGATATAATTTAAAATTCATTTGATCAACACAATGAAATGCAAATAAAACTGAACCATTATTTTCCATACAGTTTGATTGATGATCATTCAATTTTCAAATTGTACCAAATTTGATAAACAATCTCCCTAAGCTCTATATCAACATGAGGGTTCAAATGCCTTCATTTTTTGTGCCTCCACCATCCCTCCATTTTTAAAAACTTTAATAAATCAAAATTTAAAACTTAAAAGTCAAAATAAAACCGTTGGATATGATCTACATCATTTTATCTATGCACGTGTAAAAAAATTATAACATTTCAATGTTGTTTTGGTTGTCATCAAGAGCTTGTAAAAAATAAAATTGAAATGTCATGGTTTTTTACATGTGCATAGATAAAATGATGTAGATCATATCCAACGGTTTTATGTTGATTTTTAAGTTTTAAATTTTGAGTTATTAAAGTTTTTAAAAATAAAGGCATGATGGAGGCACAAAAAATAAAGGCATTTGAACCCTCCTCATATAACATATATGTAATTTTACTTTTCTATTTTGATAACCATTTGACTGGAGTCATGATTATTACATAAGTGTGTTGTCAATTTGATTATCAAAATCGAAAAATTAAAATTATAGGAAGGTTATTTATAGTTTAGATAAATTGTGTATTAAATTTGATATAATTTAAAATTCATTTGGTCAACAATGAAATGCACATAAAACTGAACCATTAATTTCCATACAGTTTGATTGATGATCAATCAATTTTCAAATTGTACCAAATTTGAAAAACAATCTCCCTAAGCTATATATAACATATATAGCATCAGATAATGAAGAAGTTACGAATGAACCGAGAGATCAATCAATAAATAAATAACCCCTTTATTACATTACTCTATCGCAAATTAAGTAATTTGATAGGACCTGGTCAGAAAGTGACATCGCAATTTGATCTGATAAATTACACAGATGCTTCATACAATTCATGCTGTAAATTAAGATCAGCAGCTTGAACTTCAATGTTAAGAAAAAACAAGTACCAAGACTCATTGCTTTGATCAAAAGTAATATCTTCACAATTTCGATTTTAGTAGCAAGTCAGAGTACCATTCATACCACATAAAATCAAACAAGAGTACGTTCCAAACGAAATGTGGGTTTAAATTAACAACTGAAAGGAGTCGTTTTCATCTACTGTGCACAAAGTGCGCTCGACCGTTAGATTATTGGTCTGTAGTGTGAATCTTGGCACGAAACACAGATCTCAAAGTAACCACAGACTGGTGGATTCTGTGTTCATTAACTAACTGTATATAAACATTCAGACACTTAACTAAGCAATGCAGTATCAGATAAAATATAGAGACAGTGGCCAAAGAAAGAGTGCTGCACAGAATCACAGATAGACGCAATTCGATAACCATTTACACCGAAGAATAAAAATTAAACGTTGCTATGCAGATGTCTAGAACAAGAGAGAAACCTAACAATCAGAACTTAATTATACCAGAAAATCAGAGTTTTTTCCAATTAACCAGCAAATCAAAGTTAGACATTCAGAAGCATTTGTTGCGCCTTCCCCTCCTGTACAGACTACTAAAATGCTTTGTGGGAGATGAATCAAATAATTAATCACACACAGATAATGACCTCTGCAAATGCAATAAAAATTGTTTCAAATTAGCAATCAAACCTCAAACCAAATATGAATAAGAGGCAGTTTAAAAGAAAGAAGAGAGAAAATCGAATTGATCATACCTATTCAACTTTGTACAGGTCGGGGGTTACATCTGATAACCACATGCCAGGAAAAGCAGCCTGCAAATCAAGGAAAAATAACATAAGAATCAAAAGCTAGAAAATCAAGAAAACAAAACAAATAATCAGAGATAAGAAAGCAATTACCATTTTCTTTCCAATTGTTTAAGATTCTCCCAGAGAAAAGAAGATATTTTTTCATTTCATTTTATTCTTAAGAGATCAATCCTGAGGCAAATACAACTTTATGGATAAGTTGATTATGGTTTTGATATCTTTCTAATGTAACAGATATTCTTCATAAATCATCGATTAAAATAAAGAAAAACAGAAACAATTCTTCTTTTCCGATTATACACCATAAGATTCGAGAGAAACAAGAGTAAGATAAAAAAAATAACTTACAGCAACCTGCTTTTATTTTTCTTTCTAATGTAACAAATATTCTTGATAAATCATCGATTAAATTAAAGACAAACAGAAACAATTCATCTTTTCCGATTATACTCCATAAAATTCGAGAGAAATAAGAGTAAGATATAAAAAAATAAACTTACATCAACCTGCTTTTGCACATGCTTGGGACGCTTTTTGGGTCGCTTGTGGGGTTTCTTCCCATTCATCAATACAAAATCAGCCTCAACTTCCTTCAATGAGAGAGAGACTATGACCTTTCTCTTCCCTTTCCCCGAAGCATCAAGAACAGATTTAGAAGCCTCGCCTTTGTGGGATGCTCTCCTCCTCCTTAAATTCCATGGTAGCTCCGCATTCTCTGCTGCCTCAGGCGAAATTGCTTGAACCTTTGACGGATTCGGCACCTCCTCCAGCGATCCACCGCTCTCTCCAACAACGCTTGGTTCTTTAACGCATTTAAGAACACGACCTGCGTTCCAGCCAACGTTGAGAAAGGCGAAATCGTGGCGGCGAGAGGGCACCAAGCGAGAGCTGGGAAGTTCCTCTAGAGATGCCTTCGTCGCCATCGTTGCCATTAGATGAAGAGAAAGCAAACGAAGAGGAGAGCAAAGAGGGGCGAGGCGACGAGTAAACGAGAGAGAGAGAGAGAGGGGAAGAAACGGGCTATGAGAATTTAAATGGAGTTTGGTTTTGGTTTATTTATTTGTGAGAGATTACTTTGTAGACCAGGATTTCAAGAAGTTCAACGGAACTCCCAAGTCACAACTATTGTAACTGGTCTATCGTGGAACGGGTTCTTGAAAATTTATATTGTTTCTTAGGTTTTGAGTGGGTCTTGATTATCTCTGGATGCCTGGATGATATAATCGGACGGATCGAGATTCATTTGAGAGACGATCGACGGTTGCTGTTGAGTCGGTGAAGGAAGAATTGGCGCGGTTTATAAACACTTGCTTTCCAGATCGTGCTTTAGTCAAAATAGTCATTTTTTGCTCGGCCAAGTTTAGGGAAACTAGATCCTTTGCACAATATCTAATAATGGAATATCTTATATCGTACGATCGAGTTATACAAATCAAATCGATATGTCCGATCTATCCGAGTAGGTCGTATATGAGAAAGGTAATTGGATTGGGTTCGTCCTGTCTCGGGATGACAGACTGAGGTAGTGAAGTCGGTTTCCGAAGTGGGAATGGTTGTGAGATTTTCGAACTCTAACCTATATGATATCTCGCTTGAGTAAGCAAAAGTTCAACCTCTGTTCAATAGGGCGTCTTGTCTTAAATAGGTCATCCCCTAATCCTCATTCTGCATTGTCAGAGCGGTTAGGAGAGATAGCATAGGAGCGGTTACGCCCACATGGAGGGGTTATTCTTGCATAAGGGCGGTGACGTCTGCATAGTTTGGCGGTCACTAAACCGCACCCGCCCTGTACGGACACGAGAGTGGTGATTGTAAGGCGGGTCCGGGTTGGACTCGTGTTGGACGAGGCCTTATGGGGCCTTACTGGGCTTAGTTGCTTAACGGATCCCGGGCTCTTCGTATTGATCTCGGGTGGCCCTAGAAAGAGGTCCGAATCCTGATCTATTCATGGCCCATGAGAAATTCATGAGAGCCCTTGAAACATGACCCTGTCACAAATAAATATTATCAATGCAAATGGATGCTCGACCGAGTTCTCAAATCCTAAGCTCCTAGCTCAAGTATTATTTTTTTTTATAATGATTGGCAGAAGCTACCAACAAAAATAGAAAAAAATAAAACACAACGCTCCCTTGGCTTCTCTGGAATATATCTTATCTATTTTTTTTTTTAAATTTTTACAGAAGCTGCAAAGTCATAAGGAAAAATCAAAGATGAATTGATCTTATAATGAGAATTGAAAAAACGATTTAGGCGATTGAAAAGCGATTAGAAAAAAAAAACAAAAAGAGTGAAAAAACAAACAGAAAAAAAAAGGAAAAACCGAAAGAAAACAAAAGAGAAACATTTGTAAATATAGCAAAAGTATAAAAAAGGGAAGATGGCACAAGCCCAGCAGCAGAGGTTGGGCCTGATAGCGGATCGTTTTCGTGCCAAATTCTTGGATACAGGTGGATCTGGATCCTCTGCGCCATTAATGGCGGAATTTCCAAACTCGGGTTTTCCTGGCCTATTCCGACCTTCATATAGTGCGATTACACAACTTCCACTACAACACACGAGACAATCAATCCCCATGGCACAGTCTAGATCAAATGCAGCGACAGTCCGAAGGAAAATCGCTGCGATTCGGAAACAATCAACTAATAACCGCCCGATTTGTATGAAGTGTGGAGATCAAGGGCATCTAGCTAGACAGTGTAGAAATAAACAACTCTGTTTCGCGTGCAACCGATTAGGGCATAAAGCCACGGAGTGTCGCACAAACCCGATCATTCTCCCTGTCTCCTCCACTGCTAAACCTAGAACAGTCCCTGCGGCTGTGACTCGACCCCGCTCTGACGAGATCTATACACCGATTGTGCCGATGTCGATCTCACCACCGCTTGTAACTCTGGTAGCCACACCCCGATCTCAGGCGATCGAGGCCAACCTGCTATTAAGCTTCGTGCTCGACGACATTGCCGCCTGGGGACCAGAGAAGGTTGAAAATGCACTCCGTAATCAGTTCGATCAACACCGATGGGTAGCTTCAGTGTTTGACGAATTTAAGTACCTGATCAAAGCTCCAAATCCGACATGGCTGAACTCGGTGGCAGCACGCGGGTATCTCCGCCTGGATGATGTTCAGTTCCCAATCATTGCCTGGGAACAAGATTTTGGCCAAGGTATTGCACTACAAACAATTTGGGTTAGAATTTATAATTTCCTGATCTTTTTGGATGAATTTGGGGACTATGAGCGGATTCTTAACCCGTTTGGGGCTTATGTACTAGAGATTGACCCAGCAACCCAAAGTGGGTATGATGTTAGGTTTGTAAGATTGAAACTCGCTGTTTGTGATATGAAACTACTCCCTAAAAGCCATATAGTCCCCTACCGTGACCCAGCGGGAATTATGACACTGTATAACATTGATATTGAAGTGGAAACTGACAAAACTGAGGGGCTAAACGCTTGGGCACGACGGAAGCAAGGGAGACCTTACCCTAATGGCACTGAGTTTGGTGCCAGTGAGAGAAGGGGTCCAGGGTTTGGCCCAGACACAGGAAGAACTGATACCTCATATACTTCTGGACAAGGAGGTGGTGGAAGTATTAGAATGGTTACCTTAAGGGCACAACCTGATGCAAACCCCTTCCCAACACAACCTCCTGTGTTAGCTGCAGAAAGGAGTAATAGAGGAAAAGAAGTAGATATGGCAGCTGAAGAGGCTATAGTTGATGAAGTCATGGAGTTACTTAATTGGGCTGCTCAGAGGAGAGCTCACCTTGGAGATCAGGGGGCTGGCCCAAGCCAACAGGTGGTGTCCATGCCACCTACTGAACCACCAGTTGCAACCACTGACCTTACAACAACCACCTACAGTGTCAGCCTCTGAGATACCCCCTTCCCCTCTCCTTCATCATACAACCATTCCCTTTCTAGACACTGAACCTAAGAACACTGAGATACCTCTTTCTGATGATAAGGCTTCCCCCAATATCAATGATGACCCACTGAAAACTAGTGATGAAGAAGATGAAAATGAGACCATTTTAGACAAGATAAAGAGATTCAAACTTATGAATAAGGGCCAAAGTAGTGAACCTCCTCCAACAGTAACTCATATTACCCCTAAAGCCAAAAAGAAATTCACCTGGGGGAGGAAAACCAAACCTCTCTCCATTAAAATGTCTTCCAAAAACCTTAAAAAATCTGGCACATTGGCTGCTGGATCAATCAACAGAGGTCATTCTAGGGATGCTAGAGGAATTGGAAGAAGATTAAGGAGTGCTGGAGGGACCACACCAGAAAAAGCAATCTACATATCAGATTCAGAGACTGCTGTGACCACTCCAGCAGTACTGGACAGCCACTCTAGGAGACCCAGGATGGCAGAACCCAGAAGGAGTCTTAGAGTTACTGTACAAGCTGATCCAAATTCCACAATGAGTAAGGCTCAAAAGAGAAAGAGTGAGGCTGGTAGCAGCTCTACAGGTATGAGCTTAATTAACACATTTCCTTATTCTAGATTAACTTTAGCTCAGATCATTGACCTATTTTTAGTATATCAAATTAATTTGGGCAACTGTGTAGAAGATAGACCTCTCATAATCTCATGCATCCAACAAATGAATAGGGCACATTTTGAGGTAGTTATTAGAAATCTTCTTAGCTCACATAGGCCTACTTCCCAATTAGCTACACTCACACTAGCAGATTTAGATACTCCTGTTACTGTAGATACTGATGTAGATAGTAGTATAGTTACTATGGTAGATAGTAGTACATCCTGTAGAGTATCTCTCCCAATATCATGAATTTAAATCTTCTGAACTGGAACTGTAGGGGTCTCAATTCTATTAGAAAAAGACAGATACTTAGAGAATTACTAGTAACTCATCATGTAGATATGGTGGCTGTTCAAGAAACAAAAAAAGAGGATTTCAATAATAGAACTCTGAAAAACTTATCAAATAGATTAGATCAATGGATTTGGGTCCCCTCCAGGGGTAGATCAGGGGGAATTTTGTTTGGCTGTGACAGTAATAAAGTTAATATCCTCCAACATACTAGACACACATTTTGTCTTGATATCATAATAGAAAACAAAGGAGGTAGCTCCACATGGCAACTCACAGTGGTATATGGCCCTGTGTTAAGACATCTTAAAAAATCCTTTTGGGATGAGCTTTCTCAAATTAAAAATCCAAACAGAGATTTGTGGCTAGTGTCTGGAGATTTTAACTCTATTCGAAAAAAAGAAGAGAAATCTGGCTCTCACTTTAATATCCCTCTAAGTAGGCAATTTAATACTTTTATCAATCAACATCATTTAATAGAACATAAATTACAAACCAGAAAATACACATGGACTAATGGTAGACATTTTGTTCTTTTAGATAGAATTTTCACATCTTTGTCTTGGGATCAACAGTATCCTAACAGCTCTATATCTGATCTCCCCAGCAATGGTTCTGATCATTGCCCACTACTATTTCACACATCTAATAATGTAATTCCTCCTAAACATAATTTTAGATTTGACCCCATCTGGACTGAACAAGCAGAATTTGTTAGATTAATGCCCAAATGGTGGAATGAAAAACCCTTGACAGTAGATGATATTGCTGCTAGCTGGAATAGGAAAATTAAAAATGTTAGGAAAAAAATTCAAGGATGGGCTAGAAACTTTTATGGTCAAAAGAAAAAAGAAAAATCTCTACTCAATTCCATTTTACAGGACTTAGAAATTGTTAGGGAACATAGAGAGTTTACTCAGTTAGAAGAAAAACAATGGTTAGATAGTAAAACTAGATTAGATGAAATATATCAAGAAGAAGAAATTCATTGGAAAAATAGATCTAAACAACAATGGTTGGAACAAGAGGACTCCAACACTAAATTTTTTCATACTATTGCCACACACAGATCTAGGAAAAACATGATTCATAATTTAGACATTAATGGTACAATGACCAATAATATGCAGGAAATAAAAGCTCATGCTTTAGGATATTACAAAGAATTACTAGGGACCTCAGGATTTAAGTTTGGCCATTTAGATAAGAAATTCTGGCATCCCAATGATACTTTATTAGCTAGTGAACAATGGGAGCTAGAAAGACCATTCACAGAAACTGAACTTAAACTAGCAATTTTCTCCTCAGAGCCAAATGGGGCACCAGGTCCTGATGGCTTTAGTTTTAAGTTTTATCAATTTTTTTGGGACATAGTTAAGTCTGATTTGATGCTGCTTATCC
Organism: Carex littledalei; assembly: GCA_011114355.1. NCBI lineage: Eukaryota > Viridiplantae > Streptophyta > Magnoliopsida > Poales > Cyperaceae > Carex > Carex littledalei. Next base: position 1,445,345 of record CM022101.1, on the reverse strand, counting down.
ATTATTTCTATGAACATAAACTGGATTTACACAAATTAAACAAATCATGTATATGTCTTATTCCCAAAGAGAAAGGAGCTACTCAAATTAAGAAATTTAGACCTATCAGTTTAGTGAATTGTAGTTTTAAAATACTCTCTAAATTACTACCTATTAGACTAGAACAGGTTATGCCAAGGTTAATTGATCAAAGTCAATCAGCCTTTCTCAAGAATAGATATATCTTAGATAACATGATTCTTAGTCAAGAAATTTTACATTCTTGTCAGATTAGTAATCAGCCAGGGGTAGTGATAAAAATTGACTTTGAAAAAGCTTATGATAAAATACATTGGGATTATCTTTTAGAGGTCTTCACTAGTAGAAATTTTGGAACTAGGTGGATCCAATGGATGACTCTTTGGTTACATAGCTCTCAGTCATGTCTTACCATTAATGGAGAACTTACAGAATATTTTTATTGTAAAAGAGGAGTAAGGCAAGGTGATCCTTTATCACCATTCTTATATATTTTAGCAGCAGATACTTTAAGTAGGATATTTACTAACGGTAGGCATGCTCATGTTCTTCAAGGATTAGGTCCATCTTGTATAGATAATCTAGAGTTACCAACTGTCATTATGCAGATGATACCATATTATTCTTAGCAGCTACTGAAATTAATGTAAAAAATGCTTGGTGGGCAATGCTTGCTTTTGAAGCTTTATCTGGCATTAAAATGAACTATGAAAAAACTGAAATGTATACTTTAAATAATCCAGCTTTGGTAAATATTCATCAGTTGTTTAGATGCCAGAAAGGGACATTCCCAATTAAATACCTAGGGCTCCCATTACATAAGTCCAAACTTTCAGTTGCTGACTGGAGATTTCTCATTGATAAGATAGAACATAGATTACCTAGTTGGCAAGGACAATTGTTGTCCATAGGAGGTAGGGTTACTCTCTTAAATTCAGTTTTAACTTCTATTCCTTTATATGCATTGTCAGTATTTAGAATTCCTGCTACTGTCATTAAAGAGATAGATAAAATTAGGCGTAGATTCTTATGGCAAGGCTCTGAAAAGAAATTTAAATATGCCTTAATGAATTGGGAAACCATCTGTGTAGCCAAACAATTTGGGGGGCTTGGGGTATTAGATTTAAATGAAATGAACATAGCTTTGTTATTGAAGTGGTGGTGGAAATATAAAAATGAGACATATCAAGGACTGTGGAAAACTGTGATCCAAACTAAGTATGATACCTATCCATCCACTCCATTATCTCCCTTTTGGGCTAGTGTTAGTAAATTAGAATATATAGGACATCTTAGTGTTACATATCAACCAGGGAGCCAGTCAAAAATTAAGTTCTGGTTTGACATTTGGTATCTCCAGTGTTCTTTAGCTACAAGATACCCTTTTGTATATCAACTATGTAGGAATAAACATATTTTGTTAGAGGAGGTAGTACATTCTCAAGGGGCTAACATTATATTCAATAACACTCTTACTGGAGCAACCCTACTGGAATGGTTAGAAATCTTACAAATTATTAGTGTAACTTCATTTACACATGATCATGACACAGTCTCTTGGCGCTGGGAACATTCAGGGGAGTTTTCTACTAAATCCTTGTACAAATTTCTTAACTTTAGAGGAATTATACCTATTATACCCTTGCTATGGTGGACCCTGCCAGTACCACCTAAAATCCGTGTGTTTATGTGGCTTACTCAACACAATAAAATTCTCACTAAACATAATTTAGGTATTAAAGGTTGGACTGGAGACCAACAGTGTTTACTATGCTCAGAAACTGAAACAGTAAATCATCTATTTCTTCAGTGTCCTTTTGCTCAACAAATTTGGTTTTGGTTAGGCCAAAGTCAAGGTATCATGCACACTTGGGCCAATTTCACAGATATAATCACTTTTGCTTGCCACTTATCTGTTCTACCAAGATCAGGATTTCTAATAGTATTAAGTGCTTTGTGCTGGAATATCTGGAAGCACAGAAATGATATGTGTTTCCAAAATAGCTCTCCCAAGTCAGCTAGACAGTTGATATTACTAATCAAATCTATGGTTATATTCTGGACAGGTCACCTCTCCTCTAATATCCAAGGTGCAGTTGTTGAGTGGCTCCCTGTCATGGAGGATGCCATACCACTGGCCAGCTACATGCCGCAGGAGATGGTGGTTTACCAAGCACCTGATGCGCCTCTGCCTCATGAATGACGAAGAAGACCTCTACCTACTGTTTTGTTTATGCAATTATATGCATTAGTCCTTTACTCTGTGGTATAGTTAGTGCCACTCTATCTTACTTTTGGAGTCTAGACAGTTCCTGTGTGTGGTTGTTATGTTTGTTATCTTGTTATGGCGATGGTTATATCGGTCTATCTCTGGATAATGGATGAACTGATGCTGTAATTAACTGATTTCAGAAATGAAATGGGCTCTTTGCCTCTTTTAAAAAAAAAAAAATAAGGAAAAATCAAACTCTCGATCTTTGAGTAACCAACATTCTTAAAACTTTTTTCCTAACCAAATGTGTTACCTCCTCTTTCTCTATCTTATCTATTTTCATATACAGTGTTTATCCCACAGCCGTGCCACCTCTATTATCCGCTCCGCTAGTTTCATCGGTAATATAATTACATATCGAGCTTATTCGAGTCAAGCCCAAGCGAGTCAATGAAATTGATTTCGAGTTCAAGCTTAAACTCTAACTGACCAAAAATCTTATCGAGCGAGTCGAGCTAAAGCTAAATTCGATCGATATCAAGCGAGCACACGAGCTATATATTTTTCTTGCAGCCTACTAAATGACCATCAATCAAATAGCTTGAAAATGCTCGTAATTTTTTTTTAAAATGAAAAAAAAATATATCAAGTATAAGCACACAATTTTTTTTGAATTAAATGTACTTTAAATCATATAATCCATTTTATAATTTACATTTGTCTTAAAATCCGATCTAACTAAAAATGTTTTTCTAAGACATCTAAAATAGTATGACTACATTATAACTTATATCCTATATTGTTCTAGAAAACTTATAATTTCTACAATTCTATTTTAATTATCTAATTGATGTATAATGAAAAATTCATTTAAAATTTCTACAATTCTATTTTGATAATTCATTTAAAATTCTAAGGAACCGGGAAGAAGAAATTGTACTCAAACAATGTTTATGACTCACAATTCGATGAAATTGTGAAACCAAAAAATTGTGACGTGGACAACGTCATGTCTCTTTTATTTTTCTGAATTTCAATTCTTAAATTCCTATTATCCAATTTTGAAGCATATTATTAATCGTTATTTTACAATTTATTTATGTTTAATCTTTAATGAAAGATGAAGGGCTTAAACTCTTACTTTTTCCTTAAAAAGAGAGTTATCCTGAATGGCAGAGAGAAACTTTCATCTTTTTTTTTTGTCGTAGTAATTACTAAGTAATTTGAGTGGTGAAAACACATTTCGATCCTTTTATTTCTATAATGAAATAATTGTTATCACACTCAAATTTTTTTTTTCTAAATATTCTGTTTCCTCATCAAAATTTAAAAATTACTTATTTTTCAATTAAAAACAAATAACATTTCTCATTTCCCCTTTCGTTAATCTATTTTTAAACTTTTATTTGATTGAGAATAACTCATATATTGATATTAATTTAAAATCAGTCCAAAAAAGTACTTGTTGACTTTTATTTGACTATGTTGTAGTGTAAATATTTCTCTATAATTTTTATTATCTTGTGTTGAAACCTTATTATATTATAGTGTATTATATAAGATGAATTATCAATATTTCAAGTCACACACACTATTTCCACTCATACAAGTATTGTACTAGGAACAATTTACATGAATCTCGTATGATTAAAGAAGAAAAATTATTGTTGCCATATGGTCATTTATATCGTGAATTTTTTTTATTTAATATCCGAATTATAAAATTGAATATAATCACTAAAATTCGCTAAAGTTTTCTCAAAATAAAGTAGGAGCAACTAGTTACAATATATAGTGATGAATTTCATGAAAAAAATCAATATTATACTAATTAAATTATGTTAAATTAAATTGTGATTGTACAATCTAACAGTAAGACACATGATATTTAAGTTGAAACTATTCATAATTCATGTCACAAATTATTAATTGTATGTATGAAATAGAAAAATAAAAACTTTGATCTTTATTGGAGCCTTGCAGATCCATGCACGGATCCTAGCTCTCAAGTTAATTTCATTTTCGAGCTATCGAGTTCAAACCTTATACGAGATTAATTAACAAGTCCTTTTTATATTTATGTTTATATAGTCTTTAGCTAATTAATGTGTAATATAACTATATTCACTTCATTTTAGATTTTATTTATTTACTTACCGATATTTTGTTGATTTTATAATAAAATTTGAAAAAAAAATACTTTTGAAAGTAAAAAGATAAGAGTATTATGCATGTTAATAGTTAAATATCTCAAATTTCATAATATAATTATATTTCGAGCTTATTCGAGTCAAGCTCAAGCGAGTCAATGAAATTGATTTCGAGTTCAAGCTCAAGCTCTAGCTGACCAAAAAATCTTATCGAGCGAGTCGAACTAAAACTAAATGACCATCAATCATATAGTTTGAAAATGCTCGTAATTTTTTTTAAATGAAAAAAATATATCAAGTATAAGCACACAATTTTTTTTGAATTAAATTTACATAAAATCATATGATTGATTTTATAATTTACATTTGTGTTATTAAAATCCAATCTAAGTAATTTTTTTTTTCAAGACATCTATCCATCCCCATGATGCTATTAGAGAGTAATAACAAATTAATTTTAATTTCTTAGAATATTTCTCAAAATTTATTATTTATCAACTATTGATAACAAAACTACTATATGATACTAAATATAAGCAATGATCTAAAGCCTTTATCCGCCGACTAATTCATTCGTACATCTACTCATTTATGAGTCCGGCTAGTATGACATCGGTGTCATATGACACTAATTCAAAAATTAATTGAATAGACTTTAAACGACTAATCCAAACCGTTCAAACAGATTTACTTTATGAGTGATGCGTTTACATGCAATTTTTTTATATTTTCGAGTTATTTTAGTATCAAATCAAGCGGTAAAAAATGTTGAAAAATGAATGTATTAAAATTAACTTAAAAACTCACACATTTGACCGCTTGACTTGATACTAAATAAATTCGAAAAATTATAAATTTTGCATGTAAACGCACAACTAATGAAGTATATCGGTTTGAACGGTTTGGATTCACCGTTTGAAGTCAATTTGATAGGTTTTGGAGTTGATGTTATATAAGCTGAAATGACACTAATGTTATAGTAGCCAGACTCTCTGTTTATACACAGATGTTAATCGATCCATTCGATTTTCCATCCACGGCAATAAAAGAAACTAACTTTATTTAAAATCCTGAACGTACTTCCCGCTTTTATCCCTCTTTTTCCTATGCTCTTTATCCCTCATTTTCTAATGGCAACAGAGGCGACCAAGACGAATACGTCCCTACTGAAGGAACCTCCCAGCTTGCCCATGGTGAAGAATGCATCTGAAAATGCGACACTGTCGTGGAACTTGAGGAAGAAGACACCAAAAAGCTATCAAGGCGAATTTCTTAAATCTTCTTCTACAAAGGAGAAAGGAAAGAGAAAGTTCTCAGTCTCTTTGTAAGAGGAGATTGAGATAGATTTTCTATTGATGAATGGGAAAAAACCCCATAAGCGACCCAAGAAGCGTTCGAAGCTGGTGCAGAAGCAACTTTATGTAAGTTATCTCTTTCACATTTCTCTTTCTCTCTTGAATCTTATTTTTTTTGTTTTTTGATTCAAGATCCGTACTGTTGAAATTGTGTATTCTGATTTCTCTCTTATGAATAATTTGAATGGAAAGTTCGCTTCTTTCTCGTCAACAATCTTAATTAACAATTAGAAAGAAAAATACTTCTTTTTCTCTAATTATTTTTTATTTTCTTGATTTTCTAGTTTTTGGTTAGTTGATAATTTTCCTTGATTTGCAGGCTCTCTCATGTGGTTGTCAGAAGTAACCTTCGACCTGTACAAAATTTATATGAGAGTGCTCCTTGCTTCAAAATTTAAAGCTCTGTGAGGATCCACATTTTGTTCTGTTTGTGATGCTGGTAAGAATTTAATTGCTGGGGTTTATTGCTGATTCTATATATTGTATGTATATTTTCCTTATTGTGGTGATCTTCCAAACCTCTCTGTAGAAAAATGATCTGAAATTTACAAATCTGTATATTTTAATTTTCCTTTTTGTGGTGATCTGAATTTTACACATGATCAGTGAGTGTGGCTTCTTTCACTTTGTGCAGAAAAATGTAATTTCTGTCTTTTTTTCTATTGGCCTTCTTTTCATGTTTTTCTGGTCGGAATCGTTTGATCCAAAATGAACGCATCAGATTTCTTTGCTGATGTTACAAGAAATCCATTGTTTTAAAATGTTAGAGCATCTCCAACCCAGCAATCCGTAAAAAATTAAAAACAGCTGTAAAGCACTATTTAAAAATTAAGTTCATTTTAATTTCTTAACCCCTCCATCCCAGAAATTGGGTCAGAGCCAATAGGAAAGAGAATGAAGGAGTTAGAGCCAATAGGAAAGAGAGAGAGTACCACATGTCCAAAAGAAATCGTTTGCTTTATAAGCAAATTTGCTTTTTTAGCAATTGGCCTACAACCCAACAATTATATTAGCAATTGACACATCACATTAGCAATTTAAAAGAAATCACCATTGTAGATGCTCTTAGTGGGTCGAGCTAGTGCATAAGCATTTGTTTAAGATTGAATGATCCTTAACAGAAAACCATGGTGGTATGATCTGAAAAGGAAATGGTAGTAGATTCAGAAAAAAACATAAAACTTAGTTTCATTTGCCCCTATGCTGTGGCTGTTTGGCGCAAGGTTTCAGAGTTACTGAGAGGCACCATGATGGTTCCTGCCTTAACAACACAGCAGGTATGGATCGCTTCCAAAGAAAGCACAAGGGGCTACTAAGATCTCTGGTTACTGCGTGGGGAACCCGTTTTGTTTGTACCTGTTGGCTCCTTTGGAAGCAACGTAATACCAAGGTATTTGGTGGTACTTGCTTAGATGCTGACGCTCTAGCGAGAAGGATCACACATGAGTTGCAATTGTGGTTGAAATACTGCTAGTGCATTACAAGGGCATTTGCTGGTAATACTGGTACGGAGATGGGGCGGTTGTAAAAGTTATACTGAGGGCTGTCAGTACTGGTGCGTTTGTAATAGGGTATGAGGATTACTTTGTTGTAACTACTGTTGTGCCTTTTTAATCTAAATTAATATACCTCGGTAGCCTCTGCCGAGTTTCTAAAAAAAAAAACTTAGTTTCATTATGTTTGAGTTAGAAAGAGAATTTTGTATGTATAGAAACCGTTAATCCTAAGGAAGTTCTTGGAACAATGAGCAGCTTGAGATGGTAATAAGGTATCTGGTAATGGAGTCTGAATCTGTGTCGATTAAATACTTAATTACCCAATGCGCGGTGATTCGTTGAACCCCCGTTTCAGGAAAAATTTATTCTGGCTATCATAACAATCAAACAACATAATTCATGTTGCTTCTGTACATGATCAGGGAATCAGAAGTCATGGTAACTAACAGTCAAATTTTGAATAGTTGAATGCGGTTCTCGGGGAATCCACCGCAACAAGTGGTCTAAATAGGGCTGCTAATGACCCGAGCCAGCTCATGAGCCAATGAGTTGAACAACTCAATAAATTGTATTGAGTCAGGTCCTAAACTAAATAAATCTCGAACTCGACTCGGCTCATATTTTATCACTCAAACAGGACCGAGCCCGAGCCGAGCCAGCTCATGAGCCAAGAAGTCTCTTTTATTTTATGACTCAAACATTTATTGTTCGGTTCTAAATTATGAAAACTTTATTATGTTAATGTTGCATTTGCAAAACAGTAAATGTTTACAAATGCTAAACAGTAAATGTTTTATTATACCGAGAGTTGTACATAAATATAGTACACAAGATTTTAGAACCGAACAATATACGAGTTGAGCTCATGGCCCAAAACAGTAAAGGATTTTACAAATGTTTGTTTTTTTAATGCTTGGCATGAATTGAGCTCGCGAGTTATGGCATGAGTTGAACTCGCGAGTTATGAGCCGAATTTGAGTCGAGCTGAAGGCTCAAACTCATTAAATTGAGCCGAGCTTTTTTCTTCAAGACCGAGTCGAGCCCGAGCTGAGCCTGTTTAGTTATATGACGAGCTGAGCTGAGTTTTGAGCCGAGCTTGACTCATTAGCAGTCCTAGGTCTAAACACGACTAGATATTAGATATATGGCTTAAAATATTGCTTAATGATTCTAAGATCGTAATGAAATTTTGCTAAGAACTGATGACCCACGATTTATGCTGAAAATTATACAAAATTGAGATTTCCCACAATATTTTAGTACCCACAAAACAAAACTTTCTTTGGTCCTTTGTTGTTTCTATTGACTCCCTTTATTTCTTCATCATATTTTACCTTACAGACTAACTATTTATTATGCCAATTGCTTTTGAATTAGTCTGAACTTTAGCATCTGTTTAAATAAAACTAGAATTTTTTAAATCAATGTATTGCAAAACGAATTTTTTTTTTTTGTGGGGAAAGATTTTTTCCAAACTATCTTCATTCAATAATTTTCTTTCTTTAAATACAACAAAGATGTAATACAATAAATTTCATGCAAAAATTCTAATATAAATGCTCAACCTTTTTTCCTCAACATTTATTATAACGGGACTAATAAAAGTAGCAACTCCTTTGTTGTCGCTGGCCACTACCCTATATTATCTTGGTGGGATTTCTAAAATCTATTGGATTGAATCACCATCTGTTTAATTTTTTTATCGGACGTAACTAATTTTTCTTACTCTAAATTTTATATTGGATTGAATCACCATATGTTTATCTATTTAATGTTTAAAGAAAAAGAAGGAAGCTCCTGCTTTGAGCAAAAACAATCAAAGGAAACTAAGAACATTGGAGGTTTGTTTGTTGTTGATTTTGTATTAAAGCTTTTGACATAGGTTTGCTTATTCTACATTTTATATTTGGATTGAATCACCATCTGTTTATGTTTATCTATTCAGGGTTTAAAGAGAAAGAAGCTCCTGTGAGCAAAAACAAAGAAAATTGAAGGTCTGTTTGTGCTTGATATTGTATTAGTAAAGCTTTTGGTTCCATATCTTTGCTCAGGTATTTTGTTTGATGAGTCTTTTATTTAATTATTTCTTTCCTCTCTTTTTTTGTTGAAGAGAAGAAGCAAAAAAATAGGATGCTAAGAAACCAAAAGAGGCTGAGAAGGCAAGCAGAAAAGATAATAAAGGACAGTGGTTGACAATGAACTGCTATAGGTAACTATTTTAGTCTCGCTTTTACAATTCTAGATACAAGAATAATATGTTCTTAATTCATTGATAGTTTTTTTTCTATGTTGCCCAAACTTGGAATTTATCAATTGCTGGGGTGCAAATGGTAATTGTGTTGATTTTCATTCGTTAAACCTAACTGATTCAAAGGGTATTAGGGACTTAAATCCAACTTAATTGATTCAAAGGGTATTAGACTATTAGGTATTTGATATTAGCATCATTATATTAGTGTATGATGCATAAATAATTAAATATAAAATTGCTTTATTTGAGAAATCATTTTATTACAATTTAAGAGAATTAATTTGAGCAATTAACTGATTTCTCAAGCTTCGAAAAAGTACACCAGAACATTCAATCCACATTTGTTACTTATTATATTGGTTCAGTTTTGAAAGGCTTTTGCTACATTGTCGTTAGACACAAAATGTAGTCTAAATAATACAATTAAGTCTCAACTCTGCAATTTTTGGCTTTTTTTTTTTTTACTAATTTCAGTTGTGTGCTTGATTGCAATTGAATTTTAGAAATCATTTTGAGTTTGGTCAGTTTGGGCCTCACATGTCAGTAAATCACTTTCAAGTTTGGTATACAGGTTTATATACACTGAAATTGTTTGCAACTGTATACGAGTTAATTCACACTAAATTTGTAGTTTTGGGAGGTTTGAGTTTTCACTCAATTTCTAAGCCTCAGGTTGTAGTCATCTCGAATTAGAACTACACCAATTGTTGGTTGATTCAAGTTTTGATCAAGTCCAGTTGACTAAAACAACTTGATTATGACGATGATACAGCAAAAAAGGAGTAATTGCACCATCCCGTTAAAAACATAGTCTCCATCTGAACAACACTTCCAACTGTACAATTTTTGTTCATCAAGTGCTAATCAAGCTTATATATTGTTTTTGTTTCATATGTATAGTTTATACAAATATTTAAAATCATATCCAATATGATCTATATGTATATACACTGTTTTGGTTTTGTTTTCCTCACATTATATCAACTACTTAATTTTGTTTGTACTGTATTGTCTCAATCGTCACCGCCAAAGCAAAGCGAGTTTTTCGGCTAGTTATAATTAAAGTTTGTATATTACTTAAGGAGTAAGTAGAATGTAATGAACTCTTCTGGATACCTATACCCAGTTATACTGGTTTAAATAAATATCGGTGGAAATGTGCACTATATAAAAAAAATGTCTGTATATTACTAAATTGGAGATACCATTTAATATAGACATTTGCAAGTATAAATGACAGTTGGCTATTTCTAAAATGCAGTTGTGCAATGAATTTAAAAAATGCATCATAGTTTCCATTTATCTAAAAAGATAAAAATGTCAATAAAAATTTATTATAATTTCACAATTTTTACAAATATTTGAAAGTTAACAGTTATGTATTTTAATAAGAGGAGGGTTCAAATGCCTCCAATTTTTGTGTCTTTATCATGCCTCTATTTTTAAAAACTTTAATAACTCAAAATTTAAAACTTAAAAGTCAAATTAAAACCGTTGAATATGATCTACGTTATTTTATCTATGCACGTGTAAAAAAATATGACATTTTAACTTTGTTTTAGTTGTCATCAAGAGCTTGTAAAAACGTACTAATGTGGATAATTCCTAGATGTTGATTTTTCAACTTATTAATTCACATAAAAACAAATTGAAATGTGATAATTTTTTATGAGCACAGAGAGAAAATAACAGTTTTATTTTTACGTTTATGATATAAATTTTAAGTTATTACCGTTTTAAAAATGAAGGTACGGTGGAAGCACAAAAAATGGAGGCATTAGAACCCTCCTCTTCAAATAATACTAGTAACTATTAATAATTAAATTAATATTAACATCAAGCATTACGAAAAGAAATATAGAATTTTTACAATAATTTTCACTGTAATCATAATCATTTTTGTACATGTTCATTGACTATAAATTTTGAAAAATTATTTGTAGATTCTCATACCGTGAGATATCATCTTGCATAAGCTCATTGCAACCACCAGTTATGTCCTTAAAATGTATCCATTGAAAAACACGCCTGCAGCAAAGCGTGGGCTTAGTATATGATATCTTTTTTGTAGGACAATTCATTTCTAAACCAAATCGAGAATACAACAAGAGGGCCTTTTCACCGGTACCTTGATTTTCCAATAGTACTTTTATTTTTATTACGACTACAACAAAGAGAATAACGAGTCGAATAGATAATTTTTGTTCCCATTAAGGAGAACCTTAATTAGAAATCAACATATTTAGGAAAAACAACATCCTATCGTTCTGAGATAACAAGCCAACAAAAGAATTATACCAGGTGTGTAACAAACAAATACACTCATATGAGAGTACAGCCCGAGCAAAAATTGCCTCAACAGAAATCCAAACACGGTAGTTGAATATTCCATCACATGCCATATCTCTTATTACAACAATCTAGAGAACTAGAAAGCTAAAAAGTGACAGTACCTTTGTTTCAGAATTTAAGTGCGGTGGTCCAAGTGCCTTGTACACTTGGGCGCTTCGTGACATGACGTGTTCTGAGTTTGATCACCTTTCTGCCAAGTGCATTCCTTAGTCTAGTGGCCTGTAACAGTATTTCCTCTGGTGTCAGATTCTTCACACAAACTACCCTCTCATTTTTGTTCTCTGCATTGAAATTTGAAAGAAATATTACAAATGCTTTCAATTCTAGAAAATGCATTATTATAGAGGTCTTCACCTAAATTGGAAAATCCAGTTCTTTCATAAATTCAATACTCGATTGTATACAAAAGAGTTCCAAGTGCTAAATTACAGCAAACTTTAGAAAATGTCAATTTCAAATGCTCAATTTATAGTAAGCTATAAGCAGTACAAGAATTGCAATAAATTAAAGAACTGGATATTCAAGAAAAAAAAATCAACTGTTCAAGCTTAATCTGCTTTATGGTTGCATCCAACTTTTCATAAGAATTAAACATCGACCCTGAAACTGTTCAAATTCCATATTACATGATTATTTCAGTTGAGATTGGGTTGATAATCTACATTATACTAGATTTAATAAAAATGATATAATAATTTTAGAAGAACCATAACATCACAAAGAGATTAATGAGGTCTTACTATACAGGCCCTTCAAGAAAGGATGCTGTCCTCTGGAAAGTTCAGTAACCACCTCTAGTTGCGGGTTTTTCTCTTTAAGTGTTGGTAAGTGATTTTCCATAAATGCCCTGTAATTCTTAAGCAGGTCATTTCAATTGTCAAAACTCAAAATAACGGAGTTAGACAATGATTCTAAGCCTATAAACAAAAACCTAGAAACCATACATCTCCAAAGGAGCTGTGTCTGAATCACATCAAATTTTAGATGAAAAATCTCCAAACTAAATTACATGAACTGCCTATAAAGTTTCAGTGATCCATTTAAATCCCTACAATTATCTTACAGGGAAAGATGAATTCTAGTCCAACCTTATCTTGCCAAGAAATGATAGTAGATATCAAAATTGTAAGCACTACGCCAAGCAATGCTTTGGAGCATCAAATTGTGATATCTGGGACTTCAAGGACAAAAGTGGGAAATAAAGAAGGGCTCTGCGTAAATTAATCTAAATCTAAGAACACATTCAGATACAATACGTCAGTAACATATAACTGATACTAGTGAGAAGCACAACAATACAAACCACCTGGTACTGGTACATGAAATTTATTTGAACAATAAATAATAGACGCACCTTATACCCCTACTACTTCCTCCCCAGTTGCAATAGCTTACAATCAGCTTCTCTAGTTGCCAGACACCTCTCAGTGCCATTCCTCCCCAAGTTCAAGAGACTGAACAACAGAAAGCAAAGATAATACACTTATTTTATATCAATCAGTAAATAAATTTTAAATTAGACTGAACCCAATTACCAACATGGAATTACAAACACAAATCACAAAAACATTCGCAAACATCTATTTATTATCCAGGAGGCTGCTAGCGACCCCAACAAATCGAGTTGAGAAACGAGAAACAGCCGAGCTTACAAGTAGCTCGTCAAACACCGTAACAGATCGAGATAAGAAATGATAAAGGGGAATACCGAATGAGAGAGAGCGAGAGATTTACCAGAAGCAGGTCCTACGCTCAGTCGCTCAGTGCTTTTTCGATCGATAGGAAGTAATCGAACTTAAAACCCTAGCCAGTCAAGGGATCTCTTCGCAAAAGAGATTTGTTTTTCTCATGGGTAACACAAATGGGTTTTGGATCCGTTTCCAGATAAAGGGTGCAAGCCCGTTTCTAAAAGAGGGGATAAAATTAAAATAGCATTTCTTATGCGCATCTCTTTACTAGATGAGTTTATATTTTAAAAATTTATTTATTTGTTAATAAAAGAGGGGATATAACGATGCTTATATTATATACTTATATTATATGTTAATAACAAAATTATGAACAGTATTATTTTTATTTATTCAGCAAATTTTTAATTTTTTTATAATTAATTAGAAAATAAAAAATAAATATTTAACATAATAAGTATATTTACTTATAAATTCAGATATATATATAATTAACATATTAAATATAAATATTTTTAGAAGCACATAAAAAACTTTGCAAGAATAATTTTTAGAACAGATGTGCAGATATGCAGAAGACCGAAAGGGTACGGACCGCACAAAGTGTGGCGATTCAGGTTCGATCCATTAGATATTTAGATCTGGTCGACTAAATTTTTAAGAAGGCGATCTGGCCGTTAGATCCCACCTGTTTCTCAAATCTAGTCAGGATCCTCTGACGCAACTCAAAATTTGAGTTTGGATACCGTCAATCCAATCAGAATTCGGGCCAATCCGAACCGAGGTGGAATGCTCCGGGTTTCTTTAAAACTCGTGCTAACGCAGATCGGAAGGCTCAATTCTAAACACAAAATTTGAATTACCTTAGGGACATGAATTCCGAAGTTTCTGCACGATGCACTAAAATATTTAGATCAGAAACTTCTAGAGAAGGGCCTTCTCTTAATCCTACGCTACACCTACACGTCTCCACGGGAGAAAAGGGAAGGACTGCGTCTTCTGGACATTTCTTATCTTCAAATTATACCGGAAGGATCGCCGGAGCTTGACCGGAGATGGGCGGCGGAAACGCGCAGAAATCGAAGACGGCTCGTGAGAAGAACTTGGAGAAGAACAAAGCTCCTAAAGGTTCGTTTCTCCCTTTCTCTCTCTGTCTGTCTAAATCTACATCTTGTTTAGATTGATTTTGTTTTTATTTTGAACTAGTATAGAAAACTTTAGATTGTTTATTTGTGAATGTTTACGATTGACAACATGAATTTAACCTTTGTGCATTGAATTTATCATGCAATTGTCACGGGCAATTGGGGAGAAATTAATTGGACACAATATTTGATGGCAAACCCTTTGAACAATAAACTTTACGAAATTTAAGCTATATTATGACTTTAGTCTAATCCGTAGATACGAGGCTGTGTCAATTATTAAGCTTGGTCAAATGAATGTAAAATGTCGAAGTAGGAAGTTGATTTTGTTCTGATAAGAGATTTTGTTTATTTTCAGGAAGTCAACTTGATTCAAACAAGAAAGCCATGAATATACAGGTAACTCTTTCAGTTAATTTACATTTTGTTTTTCCCCTAGTAAATTTCATTATATATAAACGATAGAGCGCTTGCAGACCTGAGCAAGTAGCTAATTTCAAAGAGCCATCATTCCTTGTTAGGTTTGCTTTTAAGATCTTATCTGATCTTGTAGTGGTATATACTGTGGTACTGTTAAAATTGATTTGGTACCGGGCCAATTTCCCAATTTCATTTTCATATTGGATCAAATTGTATAGTGCTTAATTATATTATTCTATTTGGTGATCAAGTCTCTCAATACTGAACAAATAATGTAGTGCTTTATCATTATGTTTGTGAGTGAAAAAAGTTATTTGAGTAGGAGAGCTTTTGGATTGTAACATTTAAAGTTCTTACATATTAATAAGAGTGAATTACCAGATTATTAATATTTTAAATTCTAATTCTGAGTGCAGTGCAAAGTGTGCATGCAAACATTTATTTGTACAACATCGGAAGTCAAATGCCAAGAACATGCCGAAGCCAAGCACCCAAAGGCTGATTTGTACCAGTGTTTTCCCCATCTTAAAAAATAGAATTACAATGCTAAGTTGCTAATGTAGTCCTATTGTTATGTGATTTTGGATGTTATATACTTCCTGTTGATGATCAAGTGGTGATGGCATTGTTTTCCCCATCTTAATAAATAGAATAACAATGCTAAGTTGCTTATCTAGTCCTATTGTTATGTGATTTTGGATGTTATATACTTCCTGTTGATGATCAAGTGGTGATGGTATTTGCTAGATACATGATGTACCAGTTTGCTATTTCTTTACTTGTTATGTGGTTCAGATCACCGTCTTATTTAGACTTGTTTTGCATTAGCTAGTTGGCTTATCTCTTGGCAATTTTTCTTATTTTGGAAGACAATTTAGTGTGCTAACATATTCAAAGCTGGTCCGTTCATTTTCGGGAACGGTAAATTTTGAAAGATTGCTGTACTCAATTGTCACTAGCGACGGTCCAAAGGGGTCGAAATGGACGTCTAAAAATTAAATATGTTTCGACTTAAACCGAATCCAAACAGGTTTTGCCGAAATTTTTATAATACCCTAAAAAAAGAAAAAATAGTAAATTTGCCCGCTGTATACAAATATTTTTAAAAATAATCTAACTGCCCCATTGACGGGTTCACTCTTTATACCAAACCATCCTACAGTGGGATGGTCAGCTATCAATACCAGACTGTCTCATGTTTGGGGAGTTTGATAATTTTTTTTTTTAAAACTAGGCCACCCCCTCACCCCTTTCTCCCAAACAGATCAAACTGCCCCCCTCCCAAACCCAAACCCTTGTTGCCAAACCGCCCCTCCCCCTTCCTTTCTCGCTGCCAACCCCCTCCCTCGTCCCCCTCTCATTCCCTTTTCGCTTTCCTCCCCTTCCCCTTTCGCGAGGCATTGAAGAGGCGAGGCAAGGCGAGACGAAGCGAGGCGAGACAATACATTGGAGCCAAACTCCTCCCTATACGAAGCACGAATCGATTATTTTCAAGTAACCCAACACAACTACTTTTATTTATATTTTGTGCCTTGTGATGTCATTAGAGCCGAGCTCCTCCCTGTTGAAATGTTGCTTTGTTGTGCGATTGGGTCGATTTAGGGTTAGGGTTTAGGGTTATTGGTTTGGTTACGTCGCATTGAGTCGTAGAAATTGAATTGTTAAATATTGTGTGTGGGTTGTTGATTTTCCTGACGCGATTGAATTGCTTAGCATATACCGAAATTATTTTTTTTAATTTAGTTTGCAATAATAATTCTTATTAATTATTGTAAATTGTAAAAATATGTTATTTGAATTGAGAAAAGATCACTTGACAATTATTTGAATTTTTAAAACATTTTCTTA
This sequence comes from Carex littledalei, assembly GCA_011114355.1. Taxonomy (NCBI): domain Eukaryota; kingdom Viridiplantae; phylum Streptophyta; class Magnoliopsida; order Poales; family Cyperaceae; genus Carex; species Carex littledalei. The sequence continues at coordinate 1,428,410 of CM022101.1, read as the reverse complement.
AAATAAAGCAATTATTTGAATTTTTAAAATAATTTTGAAAGGCCATTAATTTCATATCATTATAATTTTAAATCATTTAATGTACGGTAATTTTTTATTTTAAATCTCACTAATTTTTATAAATATGTTATGTGAATAATATAAATTATGCCTATAATGTTTAATTTCAAATTAACATTTTATTTTAATAAATATTCAAGTTTCTCAAAATAAAGCAGTTGGAAGTGATGTCCAAATATGTTTGGTTTAACATTTACATGCATGACACATTTTTTTTAGGGTTTAGGGTTTTAGAAATTGTCCAAAATTATTTAGAAATTGTTAGGAATTGTTTAACATCTATAGAAATTATCCAAAATTAATTAGAAATTGTTAGAAATTGTTTACAAATTGATTATTAATTGTTTATAAAGTGTCCAAAATTCTATTATTAATTTTTTTATGGTAGTTTGCAATAATAATTTTTAATAATTAATGTAAATTGTAAAAATATGTTAGAAATTTTGTAACTTGATATTTTCAAATATAGTATGGCCATATCTAGACGGGGACGATCACGAGATACTCTGGAGACCGGGGAGAGTTCACATGCTCCCGCTAGAGAGGCTCCCGGTGCGGAGGCCTCCGGTATAGAGGCTCCCAATGCAGAGGCTCTCGCTCATGATGCTGACACATTTAGTCATCTTCTGTGGATTCAACATATTAAGCACCGTGTCTCATTCAATAGATACGTTGATTTTTTGTATGTAATTTAAATAGCATTATTTAATATGACATATAGTCAGTCGCTTACATTGAAATCATTGTTAAATGCAGGATGGGACGATGTTGACAGTGAGACATCGCACCCCTGAGATCCTGTACGTCCCTCTTTCATTGATGGAGCTGTGTATCATGAACCTCGGCTTATATCAGCTGGCCACCATGCCTCAGAGTAGGATCGATCAGGCTCTCATTTGCGGTCTAGTGGAGAGATGGCGACTGGAGACTCATTCATTTCATCTTCCGGTTGGGGAAATGACAGTCACCCTAGCTGATGTGAGCGCCTTATGGGGTTTACGGATCGATGGCGACCCCATAGGTGGTGTCTCAGACCATTCAGACCTGACGAAGATGATCTGGGAGCTGTTGGGGGTCGATCCAAAGGCGCTGCAAGAAAGGGGAGGAGGATGAGTTATGATATTCTGGGTACTGTATTAGTCTAGCGTTGCTCCACATCTACTTCTCCCAGTGTCCATTAGCCTCCGATACCACTGACGAGGAGGCTGTGAAGAGGTAACCATAAACATTTGAAAATTAAAATATGTTCTGAACTCAACAATAATAACAATTATTTATGTTGACTATTTTACATTGCAGGTATATTAGGGCGTTTGTTTGACTTATGTGGCAACGTCATGTTCGTGGATTCCAGTGGTGACGCAATCCCGATTATGTTCTTCACTCTGCTGAAGGACATTGAGAGGCCATCGAGGTGGAACTGGGGTGGAGCTGTGATCGCCCACTTATACCGGAGCTTGTGTCATGCTTGTCTGGTAAGTCTCTACTAATATTGTAATTTTTATATTACAAATATTAGGGTTGAATAATTACCAAAATTGCACCTACTGTCCAAATTCAGGTGAAGAATAAGCAGATTGCCGGGCCACTTCTTCTACTCCAGCAGTGGTCGTGGTCACATCTACCGGTCTGTCGGCCTGTTATTCCAGATCAGCCTCACCCCTGGACGAGACTAGACGCCGAGAGATGCCCCGCATACGGTGCCATATGGGGTAGTCACCACACATACGAGAATACGGGCAAGGGGAAAACTGTGGGGATTTCTTATGTCCGGGGTCAACTCTAGATGCTTCTTTTCTCGATCTTAAGTAGATTATCAAATATGATTAACTCTTTAATCATATCGCGCGCTGATAACCCTACTTCATCAAGAGGCCTAGTGATACCATCACTCGTATTATATACGAGGGACAATAGTAGTCTTGGTGAACATCTCCCCTCCGCACAAGTCATGTATACTGAAATGTCATCTGTATAGCTACTTTTTACGGATAACGTTGAACAACACTCACGAATACACATTTCTCATGTAGGAAAGATGAATACCTCATACTTTAGAACTTAACACTGAATGAAACATTAATGACACGAACACAATCCATTTAACGTTTCATTTAGGGTCTGTCAAATACCATGTTCTTTAACATGTATCTATGTGATTAAAATGACAACTCTTTGTCTATGGTTTGTAAAACTTAACCATAATTTAATCCACATACTAACCTTTGATTGGTCAATTAGTGTTCCTGCTAATTACCACGGTTAGTGACTATTAAGAGTATTTATCATATATTATTATGGAGTTCTACAATTTCAAGTCCTTAACTCGAAATGATTCATAAATGCGATAAATCTCAAGAAACAAAATGATATCTTTATTAATCATTCATTACATGAACAAAATATATAGAATAAAATTATTTTATGATTGACTTTTAGATTATTACACTAACAAAAATAACAACTCTTTGATTTCAGATTTTGTCTAGTCTTTTGAAAGATTGTGATTTAATCGCTCAAGATCTTAAATCTTATTTCCTGCAGATCGACACTCGTTTATACTACTCGATAGGATTATGTGTTTGTAATCTGACTCGATAGCAAACCGGATTATAAATTTTATTAGCCTGATCACGATTACACCCATCAAATTCCAGTCCTGGTTACAAGGATGGCAAACTAAGCTCCTTTCAAGGGGAGAGAGGCTCCAATTAATGCAATCTGTCTTGTTCGCTATTCCGGTGTATTACATGTCGTGTTTTAAACTTCTGAAATGGGTGATCAAAAGGATAGACAAGATTCGTAGGGAATTTCTTTGGGGACGAGGCAGTGGGTCTCAAAGAGGAATGTCACTAATTGGGTGAAACACGGTCATGCTGCCAAGAAGGATGGGTAGCATGGGAGTTATAAACCTGCAACTGCAAAACATCTCTCTTTTACTGAGGTGGTGGTGGCGCCTTTATGATACACAGAGTTCACTGTGGGCGGTTACATGTCGGATGATTTATGCGAGGCCAACGGAGGAAGGAGGACCCTATGCATGGAACAAAACATGCTCCTTCTTCTGGAACTCACTTGCTAAAATTAAGGACCTATTTCACTGGTGCATTTACTGGATAATAGGAAATGGAGAAACCATTAGCTTTTGGTTTGATTCCTGGTGTAGAGCTCCGATTCTATCCTATTCAGATCCCAGACCCTCTTACCAGGTCCTGTCATTGCGGCATGCACAACCTCTGCTGTCAGAAGTGGCACCTTCTTGCAACATGGTCTTCACAGAGGAATCAGATAAGATACAGTGGAGATGGAATGCTGATGGCTCTTACACATCAAAATCCATTTACAAAATCATGGTAGAAGGTGGAAAAATAATTAGTGCAAATTACAGGGTCTGGAAGGCAAAAGTTCCACCTTCTGTCAGAATTTTCGGATTTTTGCTGTTAAAAGGAAAGCTCCTCACAAGGGATGTCTTAGCCAGACGGGGGGTGCATTGCGAACCCACTTGTGTCATGTGCCAGGGCAATGTAGATGAATCTCACTTTCATCTATTTTTTCAGTGCAACTATGCAAAGCGGGTCTGGAGTTATGTTCAAAATGGGTTAAATACCCGTTTGCTTGCAAGAGCGGTACCGGTCTCGAATAGGGTACCGCCCAGGGCAGCGCTGCAGCGGATGTGGAAAGCATCAGCCCGGGAAGCAACTGGGTCTGGAGGAATGGCTGCTGGGCTGTGGCTTTCAGCAATGTTGTGTACGGTTTGGGGGATCTGGAGGCAAAGAAACAGCAAAATCTTCAATGATGAGTTGGTACAGCCACATGTGCTGGGCGCACAAAGTGATACAGGAGGCCAAGCTGTGGCTTAAATTTTGTTGAATGTAATTCTTGCGCTGTACCAGGCTTATGTCCTGACAACTATTTGTATTGACAGCCTCTGTCAAACCATTTTAAAAAAAAAAAAAAGCAATATTTTTAGCTAATAACTTATTTTGTAATATATCCAATTATTATTTGTGTGCCGACTAATTTTCAGAAGTACTGATGGGTATAATCAATCAACAAGAAATGACTGTCGTAACCAGTGTTGTAAATAACGGTATGCGGTCGTCAGACGGATAGGATACCGCTAAGTGATTAATCGGTATGCGGCCGATTAATCGGAATTATGCGGACAATTTAACGTTTTTATTAAATTTATATATATATATATCATAATTTATTAAAAATAATTTATTTAACTCATTAAACTTATCAAATAAACTTAATTTAACTTAGTTTTATTATTATAACATGACACTACGCTTATTTCTTCTTAACACATAAGTATTTTACATGTTAAGTAACACATTTATTTAATGAAAAAATAAAATTAAGAATTAAGCTTTTTCAAATACTAATAACATATTATTTGAAAGAAATTAAACATTCCAAACATAAAATCATTAAATTTAGTTTATGATAACAACTTAATTACATAAATGAACACGTCGCACTAACCGAAAAAATTACATCAGTAAGTAAGAAAAATATGGTATATAAATAATAGAAGAATTAATCAATTTCAAAGTAAGTAAGAAGAAAAAATATATATAAAAAATATTGAATGTATATCCAAGCACAAATAAAACTACAATATAAGATTTATAAACCTTATTATCACACACTATCACAGAAAAAAAAAATGTGAAAATAAATATTCACTGGAATAAACGGGAATAAACGGGAATAAACGGACGATTAAACGGTAAAACGGCCGATTAATCGTTTTCATCCGCTAACATGCCTCCGTTAAGAGTGTTCGTGACGGTTAAGCCGCCGTTTCCGATTAATCGGCCGTTTAATCGGCCGACTAGAGCGTTTTTTACAACACTGGTCGTAACAAGGGGAATTAACACTCATCCATAAGTGCATAACTAAACAAACTTGATTAAATCTCTAAGCTACATTTAATAGTTTTCGGAAAAAAATTTACAAGCCAGACAAAATGATGCGTAGTTTTTTAATATGCCGACGATCTCATCAAAGTCACTACGAATTAAAGCGAATTGCTATTTTCATAGTTCAGAGAAATTATCTAGGAAATTTTATTATCTTCAATAATGATTGGAATTAGTGGGTGGATGCAGGAATACATAGAAGTGCGCAGAGGATATACACAAAAGGATGCTAAATATTGTAACAACAAGACATCATTTGTTATGTTAACAGATTGATTGCTACTTAAATTTAAAGAGAATTAAGTTGTATATTTTACTTTTCATATTTTACGCATCATTTGACATTTTAAGTTATGAATTAAATTAATTTATTCGGAGAAGTAAGATATTGAAAATGAACTTTTATCTATAACAATAAATCTGAGAACCAGTCTTTGGTCTAGTGGCAAAGGCAATGCTCTCCGTGTAGGAGGTCGCAGGTTTGAAATCCGGAAGGGGCAATCCATTATGGATATTAATTAGTTGGGTGACTTGACCTCCAACCTTTACTAAAAAAAAAAATCTATAACAATAAATCCTACGGACAATAAATATGCAGTAAGTTAATCCACTTAGAGAGCTAAAGTAACTTATTTTGAATTAACTAACTCATTACTCTATATTACTCATATTTTACTACTTATTTAGCAGCTTAAGTGTAAAATACGGAATTTATTTCACCTCTTACTCCACAATCAAACATAAAGAAATTGTAGATCCGATAATACGCTTTATAATTTGTGCGCGCCCCACTCTGAACTTCGTGCGCATAAATTTTAAAACGCATTGGATGGCTCCGATGACCATCCAACTCAAGTTTACTTCTAATAACCATGAAACCTAAAACATGACCTCACTTGGCCTCCATCGAGTGTTAGAAAAATTGGCCTTCCCCAGCTGTTTAACACCATAAAGCGACCTTTGGACCCAACATTTTTATTAATACCCAAAAAAAAAAGAAATTAACAAATCTGCCCTCGATCCAAATTTTTTACTAAAAATACCCTGATTTTGTGCCATCTTTCATTAATCATAAAAAATAGTAAAAGAATTACGAAAATAGTAAAAATTGGTATTCTACAAGTTCATTATGTAACTAATTTACTCAGCTACTTAGATTGAATAATAAAAATGAAAATCTTAATCGGAAACTTCAACTCAAGTTTTGAGGCTTTTTCCTTAGTTTTTTGGCAATTCTAAAATTTTAAATCTGGCATAGAGGGCACTGACGCATGCGTCTTTTCGCAAGCTTTCCGAAAAGTGGTCATTTGCTGAAATCGGACAGTCGAGCGCCGTTTCATGGCCTTTTGAAGTTTCGTCGTCGTTTTTCGCCTTTTCAGTGAAGATATCGTCCCTATTCATATGTAATTTAGCGTAATTTACCGTATTTTAGCGTAATGTAATGCCATTTAACGTAATTTAGTGTTATTCAGCGTAATTTAACATAATTTCAAGTAATTTAGCGTATTTTAGTATAAATATGATAATTATACATCAAAAGAAGTAATCTAACAAAAAACCCAGCTAACGTGGGTATATTTATTAATAAAAATGTCGAAAACTAGGGTTTAGAAATTAGGGTTTAGGGTTTTTTTTAAATATCACTAATTTTTATAAATATGTTATGTGAAAATTATAAATCATTTAATGAACAGTAATTTTTAGGGTTTAGGGTTTTAGAAATTGTTCAAAATAAGAGTTTAGGGTTTAGAGTTTAGCGTAATTTACCTATTCCAGTATAATTCAACGTAATTTAACATAATTTCAAATAATTTAGCGTATTTTAGTATAAATATGCTAATTATACATCAAAAGAAGTAATCTAACAAATATTTAAAAAAAAAAAACCGAATTTTTAGCGTTAGAATTCAGCATCTTGATATTCATATTGTCTCTCTAAAAAAAAAAAAAAATAGCAAACCGCCCCACGGGGGGCGGTCTGCTATTTTTAGTGGACCGCCCCCAAGTGGGGTTGTTAGGGTATTTTTAGTAAAAATTTTGGATCGAGGGAAGATTTGTTAAATTTTTTTTTTTTGGAGTATTAATAAAAATGTCGGCCTTTGGACCCAATTTTTTTTCGCGATATTCGTACTATGGTAATTTCTCAGCCTAGCTAACTAGCTTTTCAGTACAGTGTTTTTAAATTTCGGAATTATTATTAAAAAAATTCAATAGGCTCCAATCGGTGAAAATAGATTTATTAATCTCAAGAAAATTTTGTCCATTATAAATTAAACAACCGTAATCTATTCATATCGATCAAATATTGACCGGGCTCCGCTACGCTGTTTATTTTCAACAATAAATTTTAAATTTACCATTATCATTCTATTTAAAATGAACTTGAAGACAGACATTGATCCTTCATTTAAATTGGACGGTCTGAATATAAATTTACATGCTTTTCTTTTTATAACTTTAATAATTTTTAATTTTTAATTCAAAATATCAATATAAAACTGTTCCATATAATATTTTTTTTTCTCTGTTCTTATAAAAGTTTACAATAGTTTATTTCGATTGATATCACGAGCTTGCAAAAAAAACACATAGTGGACGTGAATTTTTTCACTTATGGATTCACATAAAAATAAAATTGAAAAATAAAAATATTTTAATATGCATACAGAGATAATAATATAAATTATATTTCACGACTACATTTTAATTTTATAGTTTTAAAATATTTGTCATTAATAAATTGTAAACTATTTGAGTTTTAAAATACTCATTAAAACATGTAAAATAGAGGCGTGATGAGTATTCAAACCCTCTTATTAAATTAAACAAAAATTAATTACATTCATGGTTTCGTGTCATTTATTAGGGCCTGTTCGGCGGACGGAGTGGAATGGGAATAGGAACGGGATTGGAAAAATTTTGAACTAAAAATTACTGTTCACGTGGGAAAAAAAAAATTCAGTCTGAGTGAATTTTTTTTTTCCCACGTGAACAGTAATCTCCGAACAGGCCCTTAGAGAGAACAGGAGACGTGTGGAGAGGAAGGTTTCTTAAAGCTGAATTCACAGAAAAACATTCCTAAATTGCGCTCAAAATGTTAGATTTAAAAAGAAAAGCGAGGAAACAAAGTCTATTCCTCACCAAAAAAAAAAAAAAAAAAAAATTGCGTGCAGAACCACGTTACTGTTGGCAGTACACCTGCCAGGGAGCAGAAAGTTCTCAGGTACTTTATTAGTACCATCAGCCTTTTCTTGTTCGAACGAATAAAAAAAAAGAAAAAAAAGCAAGGGAGAAAACACATTTGTGATTTGACAGAGTATCAATCTCTTGGAAAGACCTTAGCCTTAACCGCTAAACCCCCTATCAAAAGCATCCACCAAAAGTACGATAGAGTCAGACACCATCAACATTTAATATTAAACCATGTCCATTCAGATTTTCAGTACGTCAAATCCTCCACGACTCCGGACAGGCTTTTCGTGCAGCTATCCTGTCAACTTGTTAAGAAGATATAATTGATAAGAGAACCAAATGGGGTCCCAGTGTCAACGATCTGTTACATCGTTTGCCAGTCGGTACTGGCCACAGAAATTACAACTCTTGACCAGACATTAAAAGCGGCTCCCACTAACGAAAACTGAATCTCACGCAACGACAATGGCGTGAACTTATCTCCCCATATTCAATTATTATTTACCTGCACTGGGCGTTTAAATGTGGTATGTATTTAGTAATGGAAATATCGAACCGCATTCTGTACGATTATAGTGCGAGCACATCTGACATTTACTTCTCTCACACTTTTTTTCACTTGGACCGTTGAATATCTCTGACACCAAGAGGATTTTGACCATTTTTAGCGTCTGTTCTCCCCGACTGCAACACACCTCTCTTTCTATAACAACTGCTCCCCTAGTCCCCAGTTTACCAAACCCATCATCTCTCCATTCAGAAAAAAAGGAAATAAAAAAGAAAGCCAGAAAGAAATCTCTCTGTCTCACCAATGGCGATTTGGCTTTTACCTTTCTTCTCGGTACTTCTCCTCGTTCTCTCCGCCACTTGGCCAGTGATTTCCTCTAATTCGGAAGGTACAGAGTTTTATATACAACTATTTCTTCAGATATGAGTGGCGAGTTGTTTCAAATTTTATATCCCAAGTAATTTTGAATTGGATTGCAGGAGATGCGCTACACGCGCTTCGAACAAAGTTGTCGGATCCAAATAATGTTTTGCAAAGTTGGGATCCGACTCTTGTAAACCCTTGCACCTGGTTTCATGTCACCTGCGACAACAACAACCGTGTTATAAGACTGTATGAGCTTCTCTCTCTCTCTCTCCAGTTCTATTGTACAGAAAACTACACGCATTGATTACATGGAAAAGTTAATAGATTTTATTTTTTTTAAAATACTAAAGAAAAGGCATATTCATCCTTTTTTTGTGATGATTTGCAGTGATTTGGGTAATTCTAACATCTCGGGGCCTCTTGGAGCAGAGATTGGGCAACTTGAGCATCTCCAGTACTTGTATGTACTTAAGATCCAGACTCCATTTTTGCATAATTTACTACAGTTTTATTTCAAAAAATCTAAGTTTAGTTATTGGCACTTTTTTATTTTCTCAGAGAATTCTATAGAAATAGCTTGGAAGGGAAGATACCAGAAGAGCTTGGGAACTTGAAAAACCTGATAAGCATGGATTTATATGAGAATAATTTCCAAGGAGCAATCCCCAAATCCCTTTCTAAGCTCAAATCCCTCAGATTCTTGTAAGTTTCACTATTTTGTTATCAATGTCACGAGTAACAAGTTTTTTCGTAATAATTTATAGAATGAATTGTTTTATCATTTTAGGCGACTGAATGATAACAAGTTGAGTGGATCAATTCCAAGAGAGCTCTCCTTACTTTCAAATCTAAAAGCTCTGTAAGGATCCACATTTTAATTCTATTGTGATGTTGGTAAAAAAAACCTTTAATTTTTCGGGGATTTAATGGAAAATTCTTGATTTTTTTTTTTTGCCCTTTTTGTAGTGAACTTTCAAACAACGATCTTTGTGGAACTATACCGAGTGAAGGTCCATTTTCTAGTTTCCCCCCTCAAAGGTAGTTATTTACGCACTATTTTTAAATTGACCAGTGGTTTTTTTTTTTTTTACCTTTTTGGTCTGCAGTCTAAGACTTAACTAATTTGTTTCAACTGTAGTTTCGCTAACAACACCAGATTAAATGGGCCGGAGCTGCAAGGATTGGCTCCTTATGATTTTGGATGCTAATTAAGAGGTTTTTACAAGATTGTGAAAAAAAGAAGAAATTGAGGTCGGCTTAAAGAGATTTGCAGATATACATTTTATATGTAATCCATTCAGTGTAAAAAATGGGTTTTAGGTTTTTAGAGAAGCTTGAAGGGTTTATTAATTAATATGCTTAGTTTTCTAAAACTGAAATAAACTAACTTTTATATATATGACAACTATTAATCCTAAGGCAGGGGACCAAAATTTGAGTTCGAATCCGGACCGTCCGATCAAAATCTGCACGGCCCCGTACAACAATTCGAAACACGTCTTATTAAGTTTTTTATTTCTGGCTTTGGTAGCGAAAGCGAACTAGCAAATTAGCAATGCCAAGTTTACTTTCATATTATCCGTTTCTGGCTTAGAAAACAGAAGTGCGCGGTAACGGTCAAATATGTAGTTACTGATTTATAATGATAAGGGTTTAAATAATTTATTTGTATGTTTTAATCATACTTCAATTTGAATTTAAGTTAAAATAAAGTTGTTAGAGGTGTTTTTTTTTTTTTTACATGCACAATAAAGTGATAAACAGTATTTGCTCGGATCGAGGGGTTTCTTCTCTGTACCGATCTCAAAATCGACGTTGACGTGGTCAGATCACGGCGGAGAGAGAGAAAAGACGACCGGTCGCGAGTTACGCTGAGGCGGAGTGGTTGAACAGAGAGATTTTTTGGTAGAGCGAGAAAGGCACGATAGATGGACTTGTCAAATTGACAGAGCGACATGCGGCAAAGAGAGGCGAGGTGTTCGCGCGAGAAAGAGCATCATTTTTAACCATTAGACATGAATCAGACGGATGAGATGAGGAGTGTACTGTAGCGCTGTCGCTACAGTATCCCATTCAACTGAAATTATATTATATAAAAGATAGAATAAAGATTTTGGTACCCGCAGTTGAGTACCCGCATTATACCCGCACTTGATTCCTTTCCCAACTAACTTTGTCAATTATTAAATCACCTTGAAAAACGTGTAAAAGATGAGTCCAGTTTTTTTCGGTAAATACTTGATATCTTAAGTATAAATACTTGATATATTAGGTATAAATACTTGATATATTAGGTATGAATACTTTCTATTTTGTATGAATACTTTCTATTTTGAATATTTGATACTTTGAAAAACGTGTAAAAGTATGTCATCATGGATCTCATTTGAAAGAGAAAAAAAAAATAGAACACGTTCGTGGTTTTAGATTTGCAAAATTCCTCATAGATCGTCCCAAAAATTAGTTAGATTGAACGTAGAAAAAAAAAACCACCTTGAAAAACGTGTAAAAGATGAGTAGGTATTGTGTCCAGTTTTTTTCTTTAAATACTTGATATCTTAGGTATGAATACTTGATGAATTATATATGAATACTTGATAATTTAGGTATAAATACTTTCCATTTTGTATGTGAATACTTGAAAAACGTGTAAAAGATGAGTCCAGTTTTTTTCTTTAAATACTTGATATCTTAAGTATAAATACTTGATGAATTATATATGAATACTTGATAATTTAGGTATAAATACTTTCCATTTTGTATGTGAATACTTGAAAAACGTGTAAAAGATGAGTCCAGTTTTTTTCTTTAAATACTTGATATCTTAAGTATAAATACTTGATGAATTATATATGAATACTTGATAATTTAGGTATAAATACTTTCCATTTTGTATGTGAATACTTGAAAAACGTGTACAAGATGAGTCCAGTTTTTTTTCTTTAAATACTTGATATCGTAAGTATAAATACTTGATGAATTATATATGAATATTTGATATATTAGGTATGAATACTTTCTATTTTGTATGAATACTTTTCATATTTGAATATTTGATACTTTGAAAAACGTGTAAAAGTATGTCATCATGGATCTCATTTGAAAGAGAAAAAAAAAATGGAACACGTTCGTGGTTTTAGATTTGCAAAATTCCTTATAGATCGTCCCAAAAATTGGTTAGATTGAACGGAGAAAAAAAAAATCACCTTGAAAAACGTGTAAAAGTAACGGTCTCCAGTTTTGACAGTGTAATGGTCCCCAATTCATATATCATATATGTAGTTCATTTTATAGATATAAATACTTGTCTTGTATAGGTATAAATACTTCACAATGTTACTATTAATACTTGTAAAATAAAATTACAGTTTTGACAGTTTAGGTCCTCAAAAACAGTTATGACAGTTTAGGTGCGGTTCCCAAAAACAGTTATGATAGTTTATGTGCGAGTATAATGCGGGTACTCAACTGCGGGTACTCATATCAGCTTCCTAAAAGATATCCGCATGAGATGATAAAATTAAGAAAAAAACATGAATTTTAAAGCGCACTAAAGTTATTATAAAAACCAAACCAAATTAACACAAAGTAAAAAGTTTTCATAAGTTGATGCGAGCCAGCGTTGTCATCAAGGAAAATTATTATGGAGTCGGGATTTATGTATTATTATTATTTTCCAGTTTTCATTGAAGGATGGAAAGAGAGGCGGAAACAAAAACCCGTACGTACGCTCAAGACTAAGACTATCCAACGGCTCTCCAACAACACTAACCTTCAAGTGCAAAATCCCGCAAGTTCTGATCGAGTGAAAAACATCCGAACAAAGCCTAAACGAGAAACCAGAATATAATGATCGGAAAAAAATAATTTCAACATCCGTGGTGTAAATGAGAAACAAAATAAAGGCGACACACTATCATATTAAACATTCGTTGTATCATAAAGGCAAACTCCAGCACAAATACTTAGGTCCTCTTCGGCCAACTCCCGTTGCCGTGAGAAAAAAAAAATTCACTCAAAGTGATTTTTTTTTCCCATGCACATAGTAAAATTTGATTCAAAAAATTTCTGATTCTACGCCCATGCCCATTCCCGAGTTAGCGCCGAACAGGCCCTTAAACAAATTGACAAACTTAGAAAACGATTCCTGTGGTTTGGAGGCAGTTCAGTCAGGAAAAAATACTCTTTAATTAATTGGAAAAAGGTTTGTAGGAGTAATGCACATGGAGGTTTAGGTGTACTTGAACAGATCCCTTCTTGCAAATTGGTTAATCAGGTTCTTAGATGATAAGACAACAGGTACATGGAAAGAGATCTTGATACAAAAAAACACTATTGCAGGTGATCATGGTACTACTCTTTCTCCTTTTTGGAGAGATATCATGAAAGATAGGTTCTTAATTGAGATTGGTACTAATTGGCAGGTAGGTAATGGACATACAGTCAGATTTTGGCTGGATAGATGGACAAGCCAATGTTCTTTAATAACCGTGTACCCTAATTTATTTCTCATAACTTATGACCAGCATATATTAGTGTCCCAGGTGTTTAGAAATAATGGTTTACATCTTGAGTTTGCTAGGCAATTAACTGGCGTGTATCATAAGGAATGGTGTGATTTACTTAAATTTTTCAACCAATTTCAATTATCTGATTCCAATGATCAGCTTGTTTGGAGATGGTCTACCAATGGAGTTTTCTCAGTTCACTCATTATACTCATGGCTGGAGTATGGTGGAATACCTAATTTTGAATTTAAATCCATTTGGAATGCAAAAATACCATTAAAAATTAGGATTTTCTTATGGTTAGTCAAACAAAATAGGATTTTAACTAGAGAAAATTTAATTAAAAGGGGGTGGCAAGGGGATCCAACATGTGTATTCTGTGCTGATCTTGAGTCAATTGATCACCTTTTTCTTACTTGTCCAGTTGCTAAAGAAATTTGGGAATGGATTGCACATTTTAATGGATTTGAATTTGATTGTATTCATATACAGGAATTATGGTTTATTGATAGATATATCCCTATGAAAGATCCTAATATTGTTGAAATCATTAGAGGGGTTGTCTTATGGATATTGTGGTTAGACAAAAACAGGATTATTTTTAAAGGAGGCATTAAAAGAACAGTTCAGAGCTTGGGAGCCCAGATGATCTCTATTGCTCAATTTTGGTGTCTTAATCAAAATTATGATGCTTGTGCTAATTTAAAACTTATGCTTCCCTATGATACAAAGGACCTGTCAGGAACTTTACCTATGCTTTCAATGGGGGAAGAACAGAGTACAATCCCATGCATGGTACAGGTGAAGAGGCATTGATGGCACTTGAACATTGAAGAAGTTTATATTTTGAGTTTTTGTAGGGTCTTCTTTGCTTATGTTCAATGAACTTGTCAGTAGTTGTCTGTTTTTCTTATGTGCTTGGATGTTACTTTGTAGGTTGTTGGTAGTCAAGGTATTCTACTGAATATCTTGTTATTTCTGTTTTGTATAAGTGGTACCAGATAGTTGGTACCAAATGCTTTCAAACTTTGTATTGGGTTTCATGTTTAATGGAAATCGGTGGGTGTTCCCCACTGCTCTCAAAAAAAAAAAAAAAATCACAAAGGCAAACAATGCTGGCATCATTTTATACAACTCATATAGCTAGAGACGGATGTAGGATTTCAGTCAGGAGTAGGCACAAAATGCACACACTTTCATGCGTCCATTGACCAGGGATCCCAGGGCAATGGCCTCGGGCCCAAAAATCCAGGGGGCCCAAAAAAAAAATTTACTTCGTATATGGATAAAAAGTTGGGCCATCGTTTCTTTCCATTGGTGTTTTTTTATCTGGGCCATCGAATCAAAACAGCAAAACAATTTTTATTTTGGAAGCCAATGCAAACTATATCCGCGGAAACCCTTGATTCGCTTCCAAAAAAAAAGTTGTTGATTCCCGCCTCCAGGCTTGATTCGCTTCAAAAAAAAATTGCTGATTTCCGTCTCCGCCTCCAACAATTTTGTACAATTTATTTCAATACTGAAATCATTTTCCCATATTCACAGATGCAAATTGGATTTTGCGGCAGATTTGAGTAACTCATAGTTAGGTCAGATTTGATACTGAAATCATTTACTGCAGAGATAATTCTAACTTAGATTTTGCGGCAGATTTGAGTAACTCATAGTTGGGTCCTCTGTGCTTCATTACCCAGGTTCTATACTTTGTTTTTTTTTTAATTTAAAACAATGTTTCCTAGAAAATATGCATCAGGTAGCGAAAAAAGAAATAGAAAAAGAGAGGTTATTGTGGCATCTGCAGAAAGGAGTTTTTCAAAATTAAAGTTGATAAAATTTTATTTACGGACAACTATGAAGATAGGTTGAATGGATTAACAATATTAAGTATTGAAAAAAATATGTTGAAAACTATTGATGTTGAACATATAGTTGATGATTTTGCTTCTAAAAATGCAAGAAGGAGTCATTTCAGATGAGATGTGATTTAGATGTGTTTTTTGTTCAGGTACAACATGTGTTCAAAATTAGTTTATCAAGAAGCAAGCAAGAAGCATGGTGTGGGTATGTTCATCATTGTATATGTTTTATTTTGAGGGGTATTGGTTTTATGCATGTTCTCTCATATTTTGTATGATATGGCATATTAATAAAAAAAATTGTTTACATAAATGGTTCAAAATTTTCTCCCGCCCCGGACCCCAAAATTTTCAGGACCGGCCCTGCCATTGACCTTCTTCGCACAATTACTAGATAAACATTAATACATATGTATTTAGTAATTTAGTTCTTGCTCAAACTCTTCCTGTCTTTCTTGCAATGGCTCAAGGTGTTTTCATCCACAGTTCTTTCTGTTGGGCCATGAAAGTTAAAAGCGATTATAATCTGTATTAGCGGGTTTGGTTCGGGCTTGGTCGCCCGAATAGGTGGCCCGACCCAAAGCGACCCACAGAGAGATGATCAACAAGTGGATCGACGCCACGAGGCAGTGCGCGCGAAATTGTCCAGGCAACGTGTGAGGATGCACCCGCCACGTGTGTGCGTGCTCTTCTCCCTTCTTCTCTTTCTCTACCAGAAAAAAAGAAAGAAAGAAGAAGAATCAAATCAGAAAAATTGCTCCCTTGTCTGCCATCTCTGTTCTAAACCCTTAAATCCAGACCGTCCGTCTGATACGAATCGAACCGCAGTTATATTAGATGGTAACCACAACTGCGGATAAACAGACAATTCACTGCCACCACCTAAACAATGCATGGCTATAAAACGAGGAGAAAAATCGCGATGAATAAGATGAATAAAAACCATTGCAAACCGGATATATTCATTTCAGTTCAATTCTCACATAAACAATGCTTCTGAGGCTACGAGTTTCTCTCCATGCTGTAGATTCTAGTAACAGTGGTTGTTCGAATTATGGTCGTGGTAGCAATGGTTTCGCGAGAACTTGGGGTGTGAAGTTCACTTCCTTTAAATTGAGTCGCATTGTAATCGCCAAGGCGCTAAAGGATGAGCCTGAATGGAGAGGAAGTGGTTTTGCGGGAAAGAGCTGGGATCCTGGCTTGGAGATGGAAGTCCCTTTCGAACAGAGACCTGTAAGTAGTAAATGATGTTTTGTTATACTCGGTATAGTTATCTCTTACGTTGGTTTAGTACGGTTTTCACCGGTAAAGATCAGCTCCTGAAAAACATATATATACTAGTAATTTAGGTAATCACATAATTTGTTTCTCAATCATCGTGTATTCTGCGTCTACCCTCTGAAGTTTAAATTTTTTTCATTTTGTCCTTGACTATGATTTTTATCATAACCTCATCTGCTATGTTCATCCACATATGGGTAAATTGGGGATTAAACAGGGTAAAAAGGAATGGAAATTAAGGGAAGGGTTGTTGATGATAAATTTTCTGCTATTCATATTATTTTATTGCCACAGTAGCTGGATTAAATTTTGATTAAACTTTTCAGGAGAATGGTGTAAAGTTCAAATCAACACAAAATTATGTTAGTTAACAACCAAAATGGCCACCGTTAGACTTTAGTATGAAAACAGAGAATGACGGTACTGCTGGTGACCATTTGTGAATATAAAATGCTCATCTTACTTGTCTTTTTAGTGTTTAATTACATTATCCTGTGCTAATTACTATTATTTCTTAAATAATTAATGTTTTAATGCTTCTTCCTATTTGCTGATAGGTGAATGAGTATTCTTCTTTGAAAGATAGCACCCTGTACTCATGGGCAGCTCTCAGTCCCGGTTCTTTCTTTTTACGTCTGGGCAGCTTATGGCTTGTTACTTTTACTGTTCTAGGAGCTCCTATATCAGCTGCTAGTTTTGGCCCCTCCAAGGTTTGAAAATACTTCCAACCATTTTTTTGGCAGAGATTTTGTAGTGCTATTCACATTGTCACCATATGTTGTAGTATTTAGTATATGTAGCTGTTTGAGTGAGAATGTAGAGAACAGTAATGTCATGTTAAAGAGGAGAATTTAATGAAACGATTTATAATTTATAATTTTTTTCTTGGAATTATTATTATTATCTCTTTGTGCAATTGCCTTACACAGGATCCACTAAAATTCTTCCTGGCAGCTGGTATCGGGACTCTGCTCCTTGTTTCGCTAGTCGTACTTCGGATTTATCTGGCAAGTGTTTTACCTTTCCGATCATTTTTTAATATAAATTTTTCTTGGGTTGTAAAGATAACTGTTTTTTGTTGCATCGATACAGGGATGGAGTTATGTTGGTGATAGGTTACTCTCTGCTGTTGTACCATATGAAGAAACTGGCTGGTACGATGGGCAAATGTGGGTTAAGCCACCCGAGGTGTGTGCAAAAATTCTTTCAGAAATGTGACAAGAACATTCGATGCTGTTTTTTCTTACTACATTATTTTCCTTCTCTTTGCATAGGTACTTGCTCGGGACAGGTTACTAGGATCTTACAAAGTATGAGTTATTTTCATGTTCATTATTTACTTTTTTTAGTTATGTTTTTTTATTGTGTACACTGAACAAAACTCAAAAGGCTTTATTAATTTCCTTAATTAAGAAAACACATTTCTTTGAATGAAAATGAGAAGGCCCAAATTGAAAATACCATTTATATTTGACTAGGTAAAGCCGGTGATCAACCTTTTGAAACAAACACTTGTCGGGACAGGAGCACTACTTGTTAGTGCTGTGTTTCTCTTTGTTTTTTCTTCACCAGTGGAGGATTACTTCCACCGTTTGTATGATTCAAGAGAGGATAGTTTGATATCCTCAAGTTCAAATGCCAAAAGTAGCTTGAGGTATGATCAGTTCTGGTTTGTTACAGTTTTGGATGCAAATTGCACCAAATGTTTTCTAGAATCTGCAAATATCACCTGCTATTTAATACTTTTTAGCTAGGCATGGTAAACTTTTCCGGTGACTAGTGGAAAAGAAAGAACTGGTACAACCAAGACCTAGTCAAGCCATAAGCGGCCATCCTGGCCTTGATTTTCATTCTAGTTCAACTGACGAGATTACAATCTGTGCAATGTCAAATGATAATAAAAAAGTTGTGGTTCAACTTGTCTTATGTTAGTGTAATTTTGACCTAAAATGATAAAAGTCCATTAGAGGGCAAGGCATATTTAACCTCTTTAATAAAAGAGTTCTTTGACCCTTCCATTGGCTATACTTTAGAAATTTTTATATGCAAATGTCTCAAAATATTTTAAGTGATATGTAAAAATCTTTTGACATTTTTTTGTCTCTGTGTATCAGAAAAGAAGACCTACTTAGGTTACCAGCAGAGGTGATAAAGGATGACGACTTGGCGGCAGCAGCAGCTGAGGCAGCTGATGGAAGGCCGGTTTATTGTAGGGACCGCTATTACCGTGCTTTGGCCGGCGGGCAATATTGTAAGTGGGACGATTTGCTCAAGTGATTTTGTCTCTAAACAGTGCTAAATTGAACAACCGTTACAATAGAAAGATATTGTATAGAAAGTTTTGTATGGTGTTGGGATATGATAATTAATTGGAAAGTTTAATTTTTATCAAGGACTAGCTTAGTTTATGAATTGGTCTCGCTGGAGATGTGCATACAATAGTTGCACACCATAAGGCCTAATATACTACCAGGCTCTGGATTTTAGAAACTAAGATTGTCAATTTTTCTTGATATTCTCTGTTGTTGAATAAGGTCTGTTAATACCGAGCACTGTAAGCTACAAACTAGGCCTGTGACCATCTTACTGGATATTATAGAAATTCAAAATTACATAGTTTTTCTCAAAAGTTGCAAATATCAAACTTTTCATATTTAACCTTTTAAAATCTCACAATTAAATATTCTCCTTCCAAAGTTGTAAATATCAGTTTATTCTAGTAAAAAAAGAAATTCTCCAATTAATCAATCATCTTTTTTCATTAAAACTAATAGTATAATTATATAATTTTTTTTTTTTTACCTTCACTCTAAATAGAAGAAAATTCTCTGTCGTGGGCCGCCCTTTCTTAGTTCCTTTCTATTCTAATAATGCTAAGCACGATAGAAAATTATAAAGACGAAAGAGTAAGCAAGCTAAAAGACTCGACAATTGCAATTTTATCATTGTAGAATACAAATTTTTTCATAACCACAAATATCAGGGTCCTATATAATCGTTAAATCTTTGCTCCTTAATCTTTACATTACTTTATTGTGTTTGGCACTGCTAAATGAGAGAGAGAGAGAGAGAGATAGAGATAGATAGATAGAGAGTCACCTTGGCAGCCGCTGCCAAGTTTAAAAAAAAAAAAAGATAGATAGATAGAGAGGCTGCTGCCAATTTTTTTCAAAAAAAAAGAAAAGAAAGATAGATAGATAGAGATAGAGAGAGAGAGAGAGAGAGAGAGAGAGGTATTTTATTTCTAGATGGATAGATTTCATTATTGCATTTTGGAGAAATATATAATTTTGAGAATTCTCCCAGTATTTCATTTTAGAAAGGATCATATGAGAATTTTGTATTTTAGAGGGTCAACTATGATATTTGCAATGTTTGAGGAGAATATGCAATTTGTTGAAGGATTAATATGACAATTTTTATTTTTAAAAGGTATAGATAATAAATATGGGTATTTCTATTTTAGAGAGAAAAGCAGTACATGTAAATTTAAAAATTTAAGTGGATATCTAGGAAATCTGTATAAGTAAAACACTAATTTAACAAGTTCAAGTAGAGCTGTGTTGGCTTTACCTTCAGAAAGTTCGAATATATTTTTTTTGTTTTCTGTTTATTCCTAATTCTGTAAAATATACAACAGTATATTTACCTGGAAGTATTATATT
Organism: Carex littledalei; assembly: GCA_011114355.1. Lineage (NCBI taxonomy): Eukaryota > Viridiplantae > Streptophyta > Magnoliopsida > Poales > Cyperaceae > Carex > Carex littledalei. The sequence continues at coordinate 1,408,043 of CM022101.1, read as the reverse complement.
GGTCATATTTAATTCAAATTAAGGTACATTTCTTCATTTTACTTGAGAGTTTAAAAATATTTCAATAAAGTTCCAACCGCACAAAATCATTCCACTGAAGATCTCTTTATTCCAGACACCATCACATAGTCAATCTATGCCTCCATATGTTTGAAAATTTTGGGACATGTCAAATCATTTGTTTTATAAAGCACTAGTCATGAATGTATGGCCTTACCTTAACAGCACAACTCACTTCCAACTTATGATGGCATTTGGGAATTGGGACTTCTCACCTATCTGCTTTTGCTGGTAATATCATCACTGTCATCGTCAACCGATTTAATTGGCTTCTAAAATTATAGATATCTTAGTGAATACGCCTTGCTCTTTTCTTTTCTCCTGAAATAATGATATTTTTACATACCACCGGTACCAGTACCACTTACTGAATAAGACTTGTTAGTTTACAAAATCTGAACTATTACAATTAGAATCGAAATAACCTTAAATCCTAAAATCTAAAACAAAATACTCCAACTTAATCGGTACCATCAGATTACACTCTATTGCTTTTCATTCATTCATTCATACTGATACACATCATAAGATTGCATTCAATTTGGTCTCATTGTATTTTCTTTTAGTATCTTTCAACTCAAACAATACATTGCAAGATTTGTTGTCTGGGGCAAAGCGAAGAGAGGCTAGGGGAGGCACTTGCCACCTTCCGGCCTAAAAAATATTTAAAAAATATATTTCTCATAATATGATATTTGAAGAAAAAATCGATAATATTATGTCTCTTTTTTAAATTTTTGGGTCACTCTGTTTTAAAAATATATTTCTCATACACAAGCGCTGGCATTAGCCCCGGGTAGAGTCGATCAAATGTTTTAATTTGCTTGAAACTTCTGACAGTGCAGACAAGGCACCAAATCTTTCTAAATAAAACTCATACGCATGTCGCTCCGGTTGCGTCTCTCCGTGGTTTCAAAATGTTGAAACTCGCTTTTCTTGTTGAAGGTCGGGATTCAAAATTCAACGTCTGTATTTGGAGTTGAATTGAAGAATCTCTCATCGGTACTCAACAAAATGTTGAAACTCATACTATTTTTGCTATATTTTTATAAAAAAATTATGAAAACCATATCCACTTTACAGTTTCCCCTCTGTTGGAATGTTGAAGAAACCAACTATCAAGTTCTTAGTAAACGGATGAAATTAATATATCTTAAATAAAAGGCGATAATATTCTGATATCAATAAGTTACTTCAATAGGACAACTATACATGTTTCATTTAATAAAAAAATTCCCCATCAGTACATAGTATTTTGTACAAAAAAGATAAAAGGAGACAAAACAAAGTATATACTGTCTGTGTCAAAACATGGTACACAAGCCGCAGAGTAGCTGGAAAAACTTTTGTATCCCAAACAAGGAAAGTGCTTTGGGCTGCAGCTGTTGCTGGGCCCATAAAGCAGGGCACTAGGGAAGTTTGTGGTATCCTACACGCTTTTTGTACATTTTATTTTTTTATGTCATCAATTGTGTCATATTTATATGTAATTTTCTTTTGTTTGTCACTTATTTTAGAAGGAAAAATCAGTATTTTTCTTGCTGAGGAAATAATTTTTGTGCGAGAAATCATAAACTTGAAATTTAGTATTTGCATTAAAATAATTGAGGAATTTAATCCTCATCTCATACTAAAAAAATTCTTCAGAAGAACAAAAAGAGGTATGCATATCTCAGAATAAAAAAAAATAACATTATGATCAGGAACTTGATTATACTTTATTTTTTAGAGAAAGGAGCTTGATTATACTTTTTGAAGGGAGAGATAGGGAGGAGTGATTATGTACAAACTAAATTTTTCCCTAAAAAGACTCATGAGTACAGAGAGTTTTTTTTTTTTTTTATTTGAATACAGAGAGTTGGAGAGACTGATGCAGTCAATTTTAACGGTCGTATACATATTTGGGCCTCTATTGGAATATGAGATTCACCATAATTTTTAGGGGGGAATGGGAATTTCATGTATACCCCTCAAAAATATGAAATTAAGTATTCCCTCATCTAAAGTTCATAATATCATATTTATCCTTCTAAATTAAAAAAACTCACAAATTTATCCAATTTATTAACTTTTCTATTAAAATTCATTTTAAATTTATAAAGTTCCCACTTTACCATTAATTAAAAAATATATATATGTAACTTGTTTAAAGGAAATGTTTAGTCTTCTAATTGATCAGTTTTAAGAGCAAGTAACTCATTTTCTTACTCAAGTAGAGAAATAAACTATTTGTCCTTGGAAACTGATCAGTTAGAAGACAAAACATTTTTCTACATTGACTATATTTTTTTAATAAAGGGTAAAATGAGTATTTTATAAATTTAAAATGATTTTAATAAAAAGTCAATAAATTAGATAAATTTGTGATTTTTGCAATTTAGAAGGGTAGATATGATATTATGAATTTTAGAGGGGGCAATACTTAATTTTGAATTTTATTTTCTTAGGGGTAGAGATTCCCCCTAACTTTGAGAAGCTGCAACTATTTTAGTCCAACTAAAATCCCGACATTTTTATTAATATCCAAAGTTAATTACAAATTAATAAATATACCCACGTTAATTGGATTTTTTTTTAAATGTCCAGACCGGCCATTTAATGACCGGTCCTGAAAAATAATCAATTTAACCTACAATAAAGAGAAAATATCAAAAATTAAAGGTGGGTCAGTCTATGAAAGGTCCCAATCATTATTGCTTGGTCTAAGTCATGTTTTTATTAGATGGGACCAGATAAAAAATAGATCAGACAAATCATTCTTTAATCCAATATTGAGATTAAAATAGATCAGACAAGACAAAAATGAAGATTAAATGTCACAATAACTATAACACTTCTTTTATCTAATTAAAAAAGGTTTTGAATTAATCGGTCAAGATTATTTTGTCCTGATGCAGACCATTCATTGCTTAATATGTAACAAGAAAAATTTCTTCTGCAGATGAGAATTTTAAAGAAATGAGATTACATGTTACTGTTGCTTCGGAAAGAAAAGAAAATAAAATGATAGTTAGGGCAGCTAATAAAAACATTGACTTAGACCAAGCAATAATGATTGAGACCTTTCATAGATTGACCCCCATTAATTTTTGATATTTTTTCTTTATTGTAGGTTAAATTGATTATTTTTTAGGATCGATCATTTAATGGCCGGTTGAGAAAAAAGGGAGGCCGGCCATTAAATGGTCGGTTTGAGCATTTAATAAAAAAACCCAACTAACATGAGTATATTTATTAATTTGTAATTAACTTTGGATATTAATAAAAATCACGGACTAAAATCCGGCGTAATGATCAGATATTTGAAAGAAAAGAAAGAAAAAAAAAAGAATATGGCCTGTTGGTGTGTTCCTGTGTTGCTGCCAAAAGCCCAAAAGTGCGACTTGCCACTGTAATGAGAACTGGAGTTAGGGGTGTCAACGAGTACGGTAAGGATTGGATAGAAGTATTTTTATATCTGTATCTGTTACAAATTATTCTTATATGTATTTTACTCTTATTTATTATAAATTATATTATCCGTATTCTATCTTTATCTGATATGGTTGTCGGATAACGAACAATAGCGGGTAAATAACGGGTAATACTAATATAATAATTATTTTTATTAAATAAAATATTTAAACATATACATTCATTTCCCACATGTATAGTAATTTATTGAAAAAAAAATTTTAATCAGCACTTGCACAACATGCACGTGTATGATCATTTGTTCAAATATTAAGTAGTCTTTTCAATGCTCATTAATATGTATAATATATGAGCAGGACTATGGTGAGCTGTGCTCACCAACGGTTTTGGTGAGCACACCTCCAAATAACGCATTTTCAAAGTTCAAATAGTCGATTCGAACCTTCCAACGTGTTCTTCATATTAATATGTGCTTGGAGACCAAATTTTACATTTTTTGGAAATTTTTTACTATTTTTTTAGAATTTTTCAAAATCAGTGTTTTTTCATTAAATAAAAAAAAAAATTCAAAAAAATTCAAAAAACACTGATTTTGAAAAATTCTAAAAAAATAGTAAAAAATTTCCAAAAAATGTAAAATTTGGTCTCCAAGCACATATTAATATGAAGAACACGTTGGAAGGTTCGAATCGACTATTTGAACTTTGGAAATGCGTTTTTTGGAGGTGTGCTCACCAAATCCGTTGGTGAGCACAGCTCACCTTAGTTCTACTCATAATATATATATTTTATGACCCGATCAGATGACGAGTACAAAATAGATTTTATCCGTACCCTTACTCGTTTAGATAACAAAAAAAATCTTTACCTGTATCCGTACTCGATAAGTTTACGAAAAAAAATCTTACTCGTACCCGTCTTATCGGATACGGTACGGGTTGGATAAACGGATAAAAAGGTGTCATTGACACCCCTAACTGGAGTCTGTAGTCTGGATTGGGAAGGCATATCTAGAAAATTGAAATGATGAATAATTATTTTATTGTTCTGATCTTACAATTCATATTAGACCTCTTTATAATTGAGGAGAGGTCTTGTAGCCGTTGCCTAGTTGCCTAAATTACAATTTCTAGCTGTTGCCTAGTTGCCTAAATTACAATTTCTGTATATACAGAAATTACACAAATCTAGCTAGGTGCCATATTTAGCTTGACAGCTATTTATGATGCTAGCTTGATTTTGTTCCTTAAATGCCAATGATGATTTTCTGAGGCAAATCCTCTATTTCTCAACACTCCCCCTCAAGTTAGGATTGTAAATGTCGATCAATCCTAACTTGCTTGTAATTTTATAAAATGGTCCTGGTTCTAGCTCTTTTGTGAATATATCAGCAAGTTGGTCTTGACTCTTCACATATGGTGTTTCGATTTCTTTTGCTTGAATTTTTTCTCGCACAAAATGACAATCGACTTCAATGTGCTTAGTTCGTTCGTGAAAAACTGGATTGGACGCAATATGTCTAGCCGCTTGATTATCACAAAACATTTTTATAGGTTCATGGTTTGTAATATTCAAATCGGTTAACACTTGTCTAATCCAAGTTAGTTCACTAGCGGTTGATGCCATAGCTCGATATTCTGCTTCAGCACTTGATCTTGCTACAACATTTTGCTTCTTGCTCTTCCATGTGACTAGATTCCCACCTACAAATGTGCAGAAGCCAGTAGTTGATTTTCTATCGAAGCTTCCTGCCCAATCTGCATCGGAATAGCCACACACTTCATTAGAATTATTATTTTTCATCCATATTCCCTTTCCAGGTGATCCTTTTAAATATCTTAAAATTCTATTAATTGCTTCTAAATGAGGTGTCCTAGGTGCATGCATAAATTTACTAATTTGACTAACAGCAAATGAGATATCAGGTCTTGTTACTGTTAAATATATCAATTTTCCTACAAGTCTTTGAAATTGATTTATATCTTTTAATGGTTCTCCATCCTCGGTATTTAATTTGCATTTATATTCAATGGGTGTTGAGGCAGGTTTTGATCCTATTTTACCTGTTTCTTTAAGAAGGTCTAGTGTATATTTCCTTTGAGAGATAAATAAACCTTTGATTGAATGGGCTACTTCAATGCCTAGAAAATATTTCAATATTCCTAAATCTTTTATATCAAAATTTTTCTTCAACTGACATTTAATCATGTTAATTTCTGTTTGATTATTTCCTGTAACAATTATGTCATCTACATAAACTAATACAATAACAATATTGTCATTACTTTGTTTGGTGAAAAGAGAATTATCAGCACTACTAATTGTAAAGCCACATGATTTAAGAAAAAAACTAAGTTTTCCATACCATGCCCTTGGAGATTGCTTCAGACCATATATGGATTTTTGTAACCTACAAACAAGATTAGAATCTTTCTCTCTCTCATGACCAGGTGGTAGGTTCATATAAACTTCTTCTTCAAGTGTTCCTTGAAGAAAAGCATTTTTCACGTCCATTTGGTAAAGGTTCCAACCATTATTTGTTGCTACTGAGAATAAAATCCTAACAGTGTTCATTTTTGCAACTGGAGCAAACGTTTCATGATAGTCAATACCATAGGTTTGTGTATATCCTTTAGCCACCAATCTAGCTTTATATCTTTCTATGGTGCCGTCACTGTTATATTTTGTTTTGTACACCCATTTGCATCCAACTGGTTTTTTGTCTTTTGGTAGAGGCATAATAACCCAAGTATTATTTTTTTCTAATGCCCTAAGTTCTTCTTTCATGGCTTCACACCATACAGGTTGACTTAAGGCTTCTTGGAAGTTTTTTGGTTCTTCTTGTTTAGAGAGAGAAGTCAAGAAGGCTTTGTAATTTGTTGAAATTTTGTCATAAGAAATAAAATCTTGAATATGATATGTTACCTTGTAAGTCACAAAGTCTCAAAGTCTGGAGGATGGTTGAGTTGTCCTTGAAGACCTTCTTACATTATTTTCTTCACTATTCTCATGATTGTCATTAGTAGGATTGTTATTTTCCTCAATTTCATTTTCTGGTTCACTTATATTATTTTCATCTCTATTTTCATCTTCGGTCAAGGTTATCACATCATGAGAATGGTTGGTTGGTAACAATACTCCATTTTGACTATTGGTAATAGGCTCACTAATCTCCTCCTTTAAAAAATAAGTTTTATTTTCATTAAAAATAACATCCCTTGAGATGAACATTTTTTTATTAAGTGGATCATAGCACTTATATCCCTTTTTGTGTGTGGAATATCCTAAGAAAATAGCCTTTGTTGATGTTGAGTCAAATTTATCTTTTCTTTTTTTATGAACAAAGCACACACAACCAAAAATTCTTAAATGGTCAATATTAATTTTTCTTTGGTAAAGTATTTCTAAAGGACTTTTATTTTCTAATTTAACACTAGGGAGTCTATTAATTAAATATGTGGCCGTGAGTACTGCATCTGACCAATATTGCCTTGGGACATTCATTTGAAATAAAAGTGCTCTTGTCATTTCTAACAAATGTCTATTTTTTCTTTCTGAGACTCCATTTTGTTCGGGTGTATTTATACAAGTCGTTTGATGTAAAATTCCTTTACTTTTAAAATATTGAGAAAAATTGTTATTAACAAATTCTGTGCCATTACAGACCTAAATGTTTTAATTTTTGTATTAAATTGATTTTCTACCAAAGTTGCAAATTCTTGAAAGCATAAAAAAACTTCACTTTTTGATTTAAGCAAATATAGCCAAGTAGCACGAGAAAAATCATCAATAAATAACACAAAAAACCTAAATTGATTATATGAAGTAGTAGGAGCGGGTCCCCATACGTCAGAATGTATTAATTCAAATGGTGCTTTACTCTTGCTAATTGATAATGGAAACGGAAGCCTAGTTTGTTTAGCTAATTTGCAAATATCGCAATTAACACAATTATTTAAAGGAAAATTTAAAAAAGAATTTAAAATTCTATCAGAAGGATGTCCAAGCCTCTTGTGCCACAATTCATTTTCACTAGGTTGCTTGGTTGCGCATAAATTAAATTTCTGATAATTCAACATATAGAGTCCCTTGTCATAGAATCCCTCACCAATCATCATCCCTGTTATTTGGTCCTGAAATTTAACATTTGTTTTTGAAAATAGTACATCACAATTAAACTCTTGCGTAATTTTACTTACGGAAATTAGATTTGTTGTAAATGAATTTATGTATAGAACATTTTTAATTTCTTTGGAGAAGAGATTAATGGTGCCTATACCAGTAATGGGTACCTTGGTTCCATTGGCCACTAAAATATATTGGTCATTTTTGCACATTTCTAGGGACTTAAATAACTCTTTATTGCATATCATATGGTCTGTAGCACCAGTGTCTATTATTAATTGGCTGTTAGGCAAAAAATTAATTGAATTTAAAGCGATACCGCATGAGTTATTGTTCTGTCTAGCAAGCATCACGGACAGCTGCGCCATTAGTTGCCGCATAGGATCCTCTCCAGCTTCACTTGGTTCACCTGGACCGGGTCTGTCTGTTGCGCCAGGAAAAGAGAAGGTTTTCTCTGTTGCGCCAGAAGAGAAGGGTTTCTCTGTTGCGCCAGAAGAGAGGAGAGGTCCCTGGGCTGCTGCTGCGTAACCCCTCTTTTCCTCCCCCTTTTGGTTTTCTCCATCCCGATCGCCTCCATCCCGATCGCCGCCTCCCCCTTTCCACTTCTTCGGCCTGAGATGCGGGTGGAGAAACCAACATCGGTCCTTTGTGTGGCCGGTCTTTTTGCAGCACTCACACCTCTCCGAACTGCTTGATGCTTTATTCTTTTGGGAGGTAGGGTTATGAGATCTGTTGTATGAGAGAAAGGCTTGATTTTCGGAATTATCGGTGGTCTGAGTGTTGGTGTTCATGGCATCTCGCCGTGATTCCTCCTGTTCTAGAAGAGCGACGATGGAATCGAGGGAGGGAAGATTGGCCCCGAAGAGGATTTGCTGCCGAACTTGTTCATAACTCTGGTCCAGGTTTACTAAGAACTGAAAAATTCGATCTTGATTTTTGCGTTCTGTGATTTTTTCTGGATCTGTGGTATCGGGTTGGTGGATGTCTAATTCATCCCATTTAGCTTTCATTGCCCCGAAATATTGTGTGATGGATTTCTGGTTTTGTTTGATTTGGGCAATGTCATGCTTAATTTGGAAGATGTGGGCAAAGTTGTTTTGTTTACCGAACATTTTGTTGATTGCTGTCCACATCTTGGCAGAGGTTTCGGTACCATGTATAAAAAGCTCGCTGATTTCTGGTTGCATGGAGTTTAGAAGCCATGACATGATCAGATTGTCATGGATGTCCCATTCGTCTTTGTTTGCATCAGCCTTTTTCTTGTCGCCTGTGATGTACCCGTACTTGCCTTTGCCTTTGAGTGAGATTATTGCTGATTTGGACCATGACTGGTAGTTTTTGCCATTGAGTAACATGGGAGTTAATTTCAGTGAGGTATTGGCATCGATCTGAATTTTGTCGGCCATTGTTGTTCTGGTAAATTACCAGGTTGTGTGTTTGTGGTGTTGTGGGTTGTTGCTCTGTACCTATTGCTGGTACAGAAAGAGCTCTGATACCATCTAGAAAATTGAAATGATGAATAATTATATTGATTGTTCTGATCTTACAATTCATATTAGACCTCTTTATAATTGAGGAGAGGTCTTGTAGCCGTTGCCTAGTTGCCTAAATTACAATTTCTAGCTGTTGCCTAGTTGCCTAAATTACAATTTCTGTATATACAGAAATTACACAAATCTAGCTAGGTGCCATATTTAGCTTGACAGCTATTTATGATGCTAGCTTGATTTTGTTCCTTAAATGCCAATGATGATTTTCTGAGGCAAATCTTCTATTTCTCAACAGCATAATACCATAATGGCGGCAGATTGTCGCACACAATTACTGCAGTACTATGTTACCGGTGATTTGGCTATAGTTGTGTGGATAGTCAAAATTTTCCAATCTTTTTGTATATAGAAATTAAATTATTCGAACTAAAAATGGATTATTATTTCGATCTCATAGATGCGACCAAATGAGTGATTTAGTCCACCGCAGTATTTTCAGAAATTGAATCAATGGCTCGATTGTAGCAATTTTCGTAAGTTGTAATATGTCTTCGTCACATAAAATCTGAATATTATTGTGACTCGAATTATGGTTTTGATCCCAACAATTTTCGTATGTTGTAAAATAAAGCAAAAGAATAATAAACAAGATATTGAGAATGTATAAAGATGGCTATCTTTTATTCATATGTTTTTCTTATGTCTAATACAAACTTACAATCCTCTATTTATAGATAGAAAATGTAAATAACAAGCCATCTAATTTAATTCAATTGATAAATGAGGGAGATAAAACATACTTCTTTAATGAGAAGTTTTGATGCAATTAAATGAACATCCATAACTTAATATTTATAACACTTCCCCTTGGATGTTCATTATTCATTATACGCTATTAATATGATACTTCAGGATCAATATTAACACGGTACTTCAGAACCATGTACTGCCTCATTAAAAACCTTATCAAGAAAAACCCATTGGGATAAAAACTTGATTAAGGAAAAAAGAGTACAGTGCGTATAACGCTTCCCCTCATTTAGATATCATTGAATATTCTTCAATCGATGTAGACCTATCTTCTTTGTCAGTTGTTCAAAAACCTTTGTCGGCAAAGATTTTGTGAATAGGTCTGCCAAATTGTCTATTGATCGGACTTGGCAAACATTGATTAAGCCTTCTTTTTGTAGGTCATGTGTCGAAAAGAACTTTGGCGCAATATGTTTAGTCCGGTCTCCTTTGATATATCCTTCTTTGATTCGTGTAATGCATGCTGCATTATCTTCATGCATCGGAGTAGGGTTTTCCTTGATGTTTTCAAGCCCGCATTCTTCTTGAATATTTTGAATCATTGACCGTAACCAAACGCATTCTCGACCCGCCTCGTATAAGGCGACCAGCTCGGCATGATTTGATGATGTTGCCGTAAGAGTTTGTTTTGTTGATCGCCATGAAATTGCAGCTCCACAATAAGTGAATACATATCCTGTTTGGGATCGTGCTTTATGTGGATCTGATAAATATCCCGCATCTGCATATCCAATTAATTTGGATTTTGTATCCTTTTGATAATATAACCCCATATCTCTAGTTCCGCAGAGATATCGAAATATGTGTTTAATTCCATTCCAATGTCTTCTGGTTGGTTTGGAACTATACCTCGCTAACACATTTACTGCAAATGCGATATCGGGTCTTGTATTATTTGCAAGATATAATAATGCCCCGATTGCACTTAAGTATGGTACTTCAGGACCAACCACTTTTTCATTATTTTCTTGCGGGCGAAAAGGATCATTTTCTGCATTTAGCGATCGTACGACCATTGGTGTGCTCAAAGGATGAGCTTTATCCATATTGAATCTCTTTAGTACCTTTTCAACATAATTTGATTGATGGATAAATATTCCATTATTTAGATGCTCGATCTGCAGGCCGAGACAAAATTTAGTTACACCAAGGTCTTTCATTTCAAACTCATTTCTCAATAATTTTGCAGTATTCTCAATCTCTTCAGGAGATCCAATAATGTTTAAATCATCAACATACACTGCAATGATTGTAAAACCTAGATTTGATCTTTTAATGAAAACACACGGACTAATTATATTATTTTTATATCCTTCTTTTAGAAGGTACTCACTCAGTCGATTGTACCACATTCGACCTGATTGTTTTAGTCCGTATAAAGATCTTCTTAATTTTATAGAGTACATATCTCTAGGTTTTGACTTATATGCTTCAGGCATTTTCAATCCTTCGGGGATTTTCATGTATATGTCAGTGTCAAGTGAACCATATAAATATGCTGTTACGACATCCATAAGTTGCATTTTTAGATTTTCTGTGACTGTGAGACTTATTAGAAACCTGAGAGTTATCGCATCCACTACAGGTGAATACGTCTCTTCATAATCGACTCCAGGTATTTGTGTAAAGCCTTGCGCCACTAGCCTTGCTTTATATCTCACAATCTCATTTTTCTCATTTCTTTTTATAACAAATACCCATTTGTAACCTACAGGGTTAACATCTTTGGGTGTTTGGACTACAGGTCCAAATACTTGCCGTTTTTCTAATGAACTTAATTCAGCTTGTACGGCATCTTTCCATTTAGGCCAATCATTTCTATATCTACACTCTTCCAGAGTTTTTGGCACATTGTCTTCTTCATTTATAACATCGCTTGCTATATCGAATGCAAAGATTTCATTAATATATGTTTCTTCTGGAACTTGATCAACCTCTTCTAGGGTTTTGTCAACTTCTTCAGGAGTTTTACCATTAATCTCTTCTGGGATTTTATTGACTTCTTCAGGAGTTTTACCATCAACATCTTCTGGGGTTGGACCAACTGTTTTATTCTGCTCTTTCCTTTTACGTGGATTTACATCCTTAGAACCAAGTGGTCTTCCACGTTTTCTACGCACATTAGATTCATTAGATATTTTTGTAATGTCAATTCGAGTAGGTGCGTTTATAGCTGGAATATGCGATTTAGTAACTCTATTTGTATCTGTAAATGCATCAGGCAATTCATTTGCAATTCTTTGCAAATTTATAATCTTTTGAACTTCAAGTTCACATTGACCACTTCGGGGGTCAAGATAAGATAACGATGAATTCCAAGTTACTTGTTTATCCAGCTTTGGTTTTTCTTCCCCTAAGTTTGGGAATATTGATTCATTAAAATGACAATCAGCAAATCTTGCTGTAAAAACATCTCCTGTTAATGGTTCTAAATATTTAATAATAGAAGGAGAGTTAAAACCAATATAAATTCCCAACCTTCTTTGAGGTCCCATTTTTGTACGTTGTGGAGGAGAAATTGGAACATATACTGCACAACCAAATACCTTTAGATGGGACAAATTTGGTTCTCTTCCGGAGACCAATTGTAACGGGGAATACTTATGATCTGCAGTTGGCCTTAACCTAATTAGTGCAGCAGCATGTAATATGGCATGTCCCCATGCAGAAGACGGTAAACTAGATTTCATAAGTAAAGGTCTAGCAATTAATTGCAACCTTTTAATCAACGATTCTGCTAGACCGTTTTGTGTATGAACATGGGCCACTGGATGTTCTACCGTAATTCCAATAGACATGCAATAATCATTAAAAGTTTGAGAAGTAAACTCTCCTGCATTATCAAGCCGGATTCTTTTAATTTGATAATCCGGAAAATTAGCTCTCAATTGGATAATTTGTGCTAATAGTCTAGCAAACGCAACATTTCTTGTTGCTAACAAACTCACATGTGACCAGCGTGTTGATGCATCAATTAACACCATAAAATATCTAAATGGTCCACATGAAGGTGTAATAGGCCCACATATATCTCCTTGAATTCTTTCTAAAAATGAAGGAGCTTCAGGTCCAATTTTATTTGGAGATGGCCTAGTAATTAGTTTTCCAAGAGAGCATGCTTCGCATGTCAATTCTTTTGATAATAGGATCTTCAGGTCCTTTAGGGGATGCCCATTTGCACTTTCAATTATTCTCCTCATCATTATACTTCCTGGATGACCCAATCTTTCATGCCACAGTGTAAATAATTTTGGATCAACTAACTTCTGGTTAGTAACCATATTCGATTCTATTGTACTTATATAAGTACCATATAGTCCAGAAGACAATGCTTGCATCTTTTCCATTATAATTTTCTGGCCATTTTAATAGATGTGATATGAAGATATTCGCAATTTCTCTCATTCATAGTTTCAATATGATAACCATTCTTTCGAATATATTTAAAACTTAGTATATTTCTTCTGGATCTACTTGAATATAATGTATCATCTATTATTAATTTTGTTCCTTCAGGTGACAAAATACAAGCTCTTCCGGAGCCTTCAATTAAATTACTTATGCCAGATATAGTGTGGATATTAGTCTCACCAAGATGCAATTGTGAAAAGTATTTCTTACCTTTCAATATGGTATTAGTTGTTCCACTGTCTACCAGACATGGATCTTCTTTACTTATCACTGCGTGAGCCATTTTCCTTAAAATAAAAGAATGCAAGAATAAAAATAGAATAAAAATAAACTACTTTTATTCATTAGATTTGTTTATATAAAAATTAAAATGTAAACTAAACCTTTTATTAAACATAAACATAAACTTCTACATTTTATTTTCTCCCTTAGTAAAAGTGTCTATTTCTTCATCCACATTATGGAAGAAATCTGATACATCAAGGTGTGTATCTATATGGCATTCATTTTCGGGATCATTTTCAGCAAGGTTAGTTTTCACATTTTTCCCATTTTTCTTAATTGAGGCTTGATAAAGCTCTACAAAATGCTTGGGCGTACGACAGGTACGCAATCAATGATTTGTTATCTCACATATGTAACAAACATCTTCATGATGTTTTCCTTTCTCATTTTTCATTAATACGTATTTATAACAAAATACAACTTCAGGTTATTAATACCATAACTTCGAGTTATGATAAATGAAAAAGGAGATAAATTCAAACTTTGTGAGATTTGTCATATGTACTACAAAATAGATACGTATTAATAATTCATATTATTAATATCATAACTTCAGGTTATTAATGCCATAACTTCAGGTTATTAATATCATAACTTCAGGTTGTGAAAAGGGAGATAAATAAATATAAATAAAAGAATATGTAAATAAATAAATTTAAATGTACTAATAATTTCAGGTTAATATTATATAACTTCAGGTTATAATAAATATTCATTTAATAACTTCTGGTTATTAAATTACTTGGCTGCGCAATTGTAAAATTTAATTTGAAATAACTTCGGGTTATATTTTCATCTAGTGACTTATAATAACTTCTGGTTATTATATTGATTTTATATGTTTCAAATAAAACTTCAGGTTTTAATTGGGAATAACTTCAGGTTATTATTCATCCAGTGGCCTATAATAACTGCTGGTTATTATACTAATTTTATATTAAAATTTCAAATAGAACTTCAGGTTCTAAACAATAATAACTTCAGGTTATTATTCTTTTATTCTCTTCGGGTAATAAGAACTTCGGATTCTTGATAAACTTTTATTTTTGATAATAACTTCAGGTTATTATTCTATCATTCACTTCAAGGAATGATTCTTATAAACTAAAACAAATATAATCAAAAATTTAAATGAAATTTAAATTAATGAAAGATATAATGATCAATCATATAAATTACTTACAGAATAATTTTGCAACTTCTTCCGAGCAACTCGTGCTGATAACGTGTTGTAAAATAAAGCAAAATAATAATAAACAAGATATTGAGAATGTATAAAGATGGCTATCTTTTATTCATATGCTTTTCTTATGTATAATACAAACTTACAATCCTCTATTTATAGATAGAAAATGTAAATAACAAGCCATCTAATTTAATTCAATTGATAAATGAGGGAGATAAAACATACTTCTTTAATGAGAAGTTTTGATGCAATTAAATGAACATCCATAACTTAATATATTTATAACACGTAAGTTGTAATTTGCATATTCTCTTCTCTCATTTCTTTTCTCTCTTCCACTTGGACCGTATTGGAGAGAGGGCACACTGTGCGATCGTTGGTGTGGTAAATTTGAAAATTAGTAAGACCGACCAATTACTTTGGTTCCATCTATTTATCGAAAAGAAAAACAATCTATCTTATTTTTTAAGTTTCTAAACATAAACAAAATTGATATTTTTCGGATGTATTCTTTCAGATGGTGCTAAAAAGCCTTGAATGGACGAATTACAAATAAGAGAAATAAATCTGCTGTTATTCCAAAGGAATAACAAGAACTTTGTACACCTACAGGTTTTCATAAAAAAAAAAACAAGAACTTTGGATGTATCCATAATGAATATTATATATATTTATATATGCATAGACTTTGCCGAGTAGGGGACATAAACGTCACGCTGAGGGTTTCTAGAGAACCCAACTATGTATAGTGGAGCTCAAAAAAGATTCTATAGGCGTTTGATATATTGAGTCTGCCGACATTTTTATTAATATCCAAAGCTTAATAGAAATTAATTAATATATCTAGATTCTCTGGAAAATACTCATACCGGTCATTTTCTGACTGGTATTCTATTTATTTAAATACTGATCATTAAATAGCTGGTACTTTGTTTATTTAATTAAATGGCCGGTCCTTAATTTTTTGTTTTTTTTTGTTTTACATCTTATAAAATATCCATATTTCTCTCTCCCCCTCACAACTCACTCAACTCACAAACGAGAAAAGGAGGAAGGGACAAAGAGAAAGAGAAGCGATTTTTGAGGCGAAAAGACCGATATTTGAAGGGGCCAAAAGGATGAACAATAACAATTGAGGTAAGTCGTCCTATTGTGGCATAGCGAGAGAATGGTCAATTAGTGATCGAGGTAAAAATGAGGGAAAAAAGTACAAGTGTCCAGTATGCCCTGATAAAAAGACATGTCAATCATTCATACATCCAGAATTTCTTAGTTATGAAATTTCAGACGATAACTTTGTGGAAAACCTCTACAGCTATGGTTTGAAAAAAGAAGAAGGTTGATCCAGAGCCTCCAACATTGGACGATGAGTTTGTTCTGTGTACTTATACTGGTAAGACTACCACTTCATCTGCTATGACTGATCCAGATCCGGCAAAATCGGCTAGTTCTAAGAAGTAGTATTAGTCGGGTTTAAAATTTGGATGCATTTGAGCTGAGTTCTAAGAAGTAATATTATTGTAGTTGGATGAATTAGATTGTAAAATTTTTGAGTTTCTTTAGTGTATATTTTGTAGACTTTATTTTATCAATTCAGAGTTTGTTTAGACTTAATGTGTTTGTGCTTTATTAATTAAATTAGAATAACTTTTTATTTAGTAATCACGTATTGTTTCTTTTAAAGATGAAGGCGTGAGATAGAATTCAGAGTCACAATTAAATTCGCATCCAAGTCAGACTTGCATCACAAATTGCAAATAAAAAAGAGTCTTGTAGCCAATTCATAGTCACAATTAAATTCGCAGCCAATTCAGAGTCTCGTACAAAACATTAAAGTACACACAAATTGTAAATAAAAAGGACCACAGAATTTGCAAATAAAGTCCACACAAATTGCAAATAAAAAAGTTCTGAAAGCAGCATCTAAATAAATAAGTTCACAACATGCATATAAATCACCTATTAATATCACGCCTAAAACTAAATCCGTGAAACAAACCAGTTCCAGAAGATGGCCTACCAGATGGCTCTGCTTGGGTTCCAGATGGCCCTACTTGGCTCCCAAATGGCCCTTCTTGGCTTCCAGATGCCCTTGTTGTACGCCTACTAGTTGACCTCCTCGGTTAGGTTCCAGATGGCTCTCCTTGCACCCCAACCGCCTCTCCTCTTATGGCAACTGCCTCTCCTATTGCTTCTGTAAACATAGCAGATGCATCTAAACGGCTTGTAGCTGTGCCATGCCGTGACCCTCCGGACCCACCTGCTTCTGCCATAACTCGCTCATTTTCTACCGTATTTGCTGTGTTTCTTGCCTTTGCATTTGCATTTTTTACTTAGTAAGTTGGTATAATTGGAAATAAATATAATTTTTTATGAATGTTACATACCTCTTCATTGCCTATCGGTAGTGGAACGGCGAGGCTGATGCCCCCTTCGTCTACCTGCCATTTCATCAATCGTTATTACATGACGGATGTGTTTTCGCCTCCCAACCCTAATCCAACCCTTGCTCAGAAGAATTCTTGCTTCAGTATTAGTAGGCCATTCTGGCATACTGCCAATCGAAACAAACACCCCACTCTAAGTACTTTCAAGATAGTTCACAGTATATCAGTCTGCAACAAATTGGTCATCGCACCAGTTTCGGTCACGACAAACAGCTAAGACATGAGCACACGGAATAGAAGTTAATTGGATACCTCTGTAAGTACATTCTATTTGGTTGTCGGAACCGCGTCTCACAATATGCACGAACTCCATGTGAGTAAGTTCCATATTGCTTATGTCGCTGCGGGTGCAAGGAACGTACTCATTTGGAGATGAAACTTGGTATTGACCTTGGCCGTGCATATACCGCACCAAATGCATTCTTGCAGCTTTCTTCTCATAATTAGACGAATCCATCGCATCATTAGGACGTACTTTGTCCACCTTCCTTAAAAATGCATTATATCTTGGATTTAGCTGCACAAAACAAAGAGATGTTATTTCATTTTCAGAATAGTTTTATAAAATATTTAAACGAAATGTTATAAAAAAGACATACCTGAGCAAACTCTTCGAACATATCTTTCAACCTTTTTGGCTTCTTCTTCTTGGCTCCTTCTCTGAACCTCCATCCCCAGTTCTGGACCAGGTTGTCAGCAACATGCTGCATACAAAACATGTGCACAAAAAGCTCTGGAGACCATCCGTATTCTGCTGTCAATGCATCTTTGATCCCCTTGTGCTGGTCTGATATAACACAGACGAATTTATCCGAGAACCTTCCCACCACAGTGTAATGAAATCAAGGCCATGGCAAACAAACTACATTTTAAAAAATGATAAACAATTATCAGGTTACTAATCTACATGTATAGATTACTGAAAAATAATTAAAAATAAATAAAAAATTAAATACATTAATTATTTTATTAATTTACAAATTAAATGAGTGTAAATTAAATGGATCATGTCTGTATACATGTAATGGTCAGTCCACTAAACTCTAAAAAATTAAATGAGTGTAAATTAATTATTTTTAATAATTTAAATTAATTATATTTAATAATTTAAATTAATTATATTTAATAATTTAAATTAATTATATTTAATAATTTAAATTAATTATTTTTAATAATTTAAATTAATTATATTTAATAATTTAAATTAATTATTTTAATAATTTAAATTAATTATATTTAATAATTTAAATTAATTATTTTTAATAATTAAATTAATATTTTTTAATAATTAAATTAATTATTTTTAATAATTAAATTAATTATTTTTAATAATTAAATTAATTATTAAAAAATTAATTAAATTAAATAATAAATTAAAATTAAATAAAACAAAAATATACCTGAAGAAGAGGAGAATTCAGGGTTGAGTGAGGGGGAGAGAGAAATATGGGTATTTTATATGATGTAAAACAACAACAACAACAAAAATTAAGGGTGCCGGCCATTTAATGGCCGGTAATGAGATAAACAAGGTAGTGGTCATTTAATGCTCGGTATTTAAATAAATAGAGTACCGGCCAGAAAATGACCGTTATGGGAATTTTTATAAATACTCAGGGGATCTGAGTATATTAATTAATTTCTATTAAACTTTGGATATTATAAAAATGTCGGTTGAGGCTGGGGGCGCATATTAAGACAAGAAGCATTTACAAAACAGTATATTGATATATCATAAAAGTTTCATTAATTTTTAGTATTTACAAAAAGAGTCTGCATTTAGCTCATATATTCATTAATACATTCTGTAAGGTTTATACGTCATAGAAGGGATAAATTTTAAAAAAATTATAACTATGTAAAATTATTTATGTTTTTATTCATCTGTTCCAATTCTCTTTGCATTTAGCTCATATCTCTTTTTTTAATATAATCAATTTTTATTTTTCTGCAGAAATTTTTGTACTACGCATTTTATTATATTCGTTATATAGGTATTTAGTATTTTCAAAATAATATTTTTTGTATCCAAAATTTATTGAATGTAAAAAATTTCATAAAATTAATTATTCTTTTCCAATAAATTATTTTTAATCAGTGAAGTTCGAAAAATAATTATAGTAATTAAGAATAATGCATTAAATAATGAACCGTTGTGACTTCCTTTTCATTAACTCTGATGAGACAGACAACCATCTGTGTATTGGGACCGATTTACTAGTTGGTATTTAGTTGATTGCTTTGAAAGTGGTTTTGTTTTAGTTGCATCCAAATGACATTCCTTTGGTTAATGAAATTATGAAACCAGCCAATCAAATTGACATGTTTTTAAAAAAAAAAATGACCACAAAGAAAGCGATAAATGATCGAACTTTTACTAATTTATTAAGAAAATAAATTTTATTCAATTAGTAATGAAACTATAAATAGAGTTGTACTTGAATATATTTCATCATAATCATGTTATGAATCATTAACGTAGCAAGTGTATATATTAATTAACCATGGTTGGAATCCCAACAAGTAACAGTGTAGTTCTCAGAATGTATTTCTTTGATAAATTCTATAAAACCGAGGTTTAATTTTATAACTCTTGATTATTGGTTGATCATTTTGCACATTTGTTAAATAACTCAAAAAGAGAAATCTACTGTGCAGAGGCCGTTGCTTTTCAGAGTAGTTATGATTAGCCTCGAGGGGTTTTACTCGCGTGATCACCGTTCATCTCAAAAGGCGACCTCACTACTGCAAATGTATATATTTTTTGTACTTGTTACCCTCCGATACCCGACATTTTTATTAATACCAAAAAAAAAAGAAATTAACAAATCTGCCCTCACCTCAAATTTTTTATTAAAACTACCCTAACCGCCCTCGTGGGGCGGTCCACTGTGTTGGGATTTCACGTGTATGCCTATGTGGTGAGAATTTAAAATTTTCCCATCACCACTTGGCTCAATACACAAAGGATCTTATTTTACGACAAAAGCGAACAAGATTTTCTACAACAAACTAATGTGTACTAAATTAAGATAAATTATCTCATCTAATTTATTGCAAGAGAAAAATGATAAAACTTTTACCTAAAGAGATTGTCAAATCTCTTGATGGAGAGAAGCCGGTTTCCCTTCTAGATCTCGTGTTCTTCTCGAAAACGCCTCTTAGTTCACCTTGAACCTAAACAACGAACTTGCACATCTCTTAGATAGATGGATGTGAAGTTCAAGGCTTAGATCCAACCACCTAACAAGAAGAGATGAAAGCCTTCCTTGTACTTTTCGGCCTAGGAGCAAAACCCTCAAGGTTTCGGCCTAGAGAAGAGAGAAAGAGTAATTTTCAGATTTTTAGAAAAATGGCTGCTGCTGGAATTTTCGGCCAAGAAAGAGGAGCAGAAAATTAGAGCCAATTTTCCTTAATTACACCCCTTTAAATAGGCAAGAGGTTAGGGCTATCATTTGTGTAAAGTTTGATCTATTTACACAATTGCCACTAGCCTTATTTAGCCATTTTATCATCTCTAATCTCATCTTGTGATTGGTTTAATAAATTAATTTATGAACAAATAATATTAATCATATTATTCAATTATGCAATATTCTTATTATTCTTATAATGCATTCAAACATTATACCAAATAATATTTGCATAACTTCACAAATTTATTTATGATCTAAGCATGTCATATTATGACATTTTATTTTAGTATTTCATCTCATGTATTTTATCTAATACATCATTATGAAATATAAAATACTTGTTGTTTCTCTTCAGTTGGTGTGACCGTACAGAGGATCTATGTCATCTTGGCAATAATATAAAACTTTATATTATTGACTATAAGAGGTTCTATCATTACATTATAGTTATCCAAACGACATAGTAATCATTTACTCAATCCACTAATTTCGTGTCTATCCTTGTCACATGATATTATGAATAATATGCAAAATAGGATCGTGTCATTCTTGCATTATATTCTTTTCTTGGTCTCTCAAGTGAATTATAATTATAACTACATCAGTTATATTGCATGCGATATAATTTCACTTTACCAAGGGGCCCAGTAATATCATAACTCAAATTGAGGGACAATGATAATATTAACATATAGATTTCTCCCGCACAAGTTGTACACAACGAACTACTATTTTATTTCTATCATAAGATAGTATTTAAATAGTAATCACATTATATACTTCTCATGTGAAAAACCTACACATCTCATATCTAAGATTCCAAAGACACAATGGAAACATTAATGACACAAAACACAATCCATATAATGTTCCATTCATTTAGGTCATGTTCAATATATAAAATACATATTTATATATTCATGTTATTAAATGATAATGCTTTATCAATATTTATAGAACTTCAATGTACTTTAATCAACATGACAATCTTCCTCGGTAATTAATGTTCCTCTTTAATTACCACGATTGCGAACATATTTAGTGATTATATGTTTCTCATCTTTGGAGTTCTATAGTTCAAGACCAAGAGCATCTTCTTGAACACTTCCAAAGATATAACATATAAATCACAAGGAACATGAATAATAACATTCGTAATAAAATCATGAACAACATATAAATTATTATTAAAAACATAACTTTCAAAACACACATCCTTCAGTCTCCCACTTGTTTTTAAAGTTTCTCATATACATAATAAATGCATAAACTCTAAAACTAGAATTCCCTTTTAGTCTTCATGCCACTCTCCATGATCTTGTAGACCCATGGACTCGAAATGAATTTCGCTTTTGGCTTGTGATAAGGGCTTAGTGAAGGGATCAGCTGTGTTGCTGTTGGTGTCAACCCATAACAATGAAATTTTGCCTTCTTCAATAAAATCACGAGTTACAAAGTATTTTCTATCCATGTACTTTGTCTTGTGATGTGACTTCGGCTCCTTAATTTGCGAAATAGATGCACTGTTATCGCAAAATAGCTCCAAGGGACCTTCGCTGGATGAAACGACGCCTTGTTCCTCAAGGAACTTCTTTATCCAGACTCCCTCTTTGCTTGCCTCTGCGGCCGCCATGACTTCTGCTGCGGTGGTTGAGTCAGCCGTAGTTGATTGCTTCCAACTACGCCAACTCACAGCTCCACCATTCAGAAGAAAGACGTACCCAGATTGAGATCTTCTATCATCCGGGTCTGTCATAAAACTAGCATCAGTGTAACCCTTTACAATGAGCTCTCTTTGACCACCATAGACAAGAAACTTGTTCTTGGTCCTTTTCAAGTACTTAAGAATATTCTTGACCGCAGTCCAATGATCAGGACCAGGTGAAGCTTGATGACGACTTGTCATGCTCAGAGCATACGCGACATCGGGTCTTGTGCTAGTCATAGCATACATGATGGAACCTATAGCTGAAGCATAGGGAACATTCTTCATGTATTCAATGTCTTTGCGTGTTGTGGCACACTGCGACTTGCTAAGATGCACAGACATACTCATTGGTACATTTCCTTTCTTGGACTTTTCCATATGGAACCTTTCCAAGATTTTGTCAATATATACATTTTGACTTAAACCAATGAGCTTACGAGACCTATCTCTATATATCTTAATCCCTAAGATATATTGAGCCTCGCCCATGTCTTTCATTGAAAAAATTGTTTTCAATGAGTTCTTTGTTTGCTCCATCAAAGATTTTTCATTACCTATCAGCAATATGTCATCGACATATAAGACTAAGAACATAATTTGGCTCCCACTAACCTTCTTGTATACACAAGGTTCTTCCTTACTTTGAATGAATCCAAGGATTTTAACCTCTTCATCAAAGCGCTTGTTCCAACTCCTTGATGCTTGCTTCAAGCCATAAATGGCTCTCTGAAGTTTGCACACTTTGCTACTATTTTTCGGATCTTCAAAACCTTGAGGTTGTACCATGTACACTTCCTCATCCAATTTTCCATTTAGGAAAGCTGTTTTGACATCCAACTGCCATATTTCATAATCATGAAATGCAGCAATAGCTAGCATTATCCGAATTGATTTAAACATGGCAACTGGTGAAAAAGTTTCATCATAGTCAATTCCTTGAATTTGAGTAAAACCTTTTGCTACAAGTCTTGCCTTGTACGTTGTCAAGTTACCATTCATGTCCATCTTCCTTTTGAAAATCCATTTGTTTCGAATGGCTTTCGATCCTTCAGGAAGATCTACCAAGTTCCATACTTGGTTGTCATACATGGATTGTATTTCGGATCCCATGGCTTCTTGCCATGCTTTGGAGTCTTTTCTTTCCATTGCTTCTTCGTAGGTCAAAGGATCGTCAGTATCCATTACCAAGACTTCATGAAGACCCATATATAATTCGGGTCTTCTCCTTTCCCTTGTTGACCTTCTAAGCTCTCTATGTTCTTGTGACTCATCTTGAGTTAAACGAACACTCAGTGGGGAAGTCTGAGTACTCCCACTGATTAAAGGAGCTTCGTGTGGTATTTCATGATCATCTTGAATGTCTTCATTCATCTCATGATCATTCACTAGTAGATCATCTTGAGTTTCCTCAAGTGTCACTCTACTCCCACTGCTTTTGATTCTTTCGAGAAACTCCTTCTCTAAGAATGTTGCACCCTTTTTAACGAATATAGTATTCGTTGACTTGTGCCAAAAGCTATACCCTTTTGTTTCTCTTGGGTATCCAATGAAGAAGCACTTATCCGCTTTGGGTTCAAGTTTTGTTGACATCATACGTTTTACGTATGCCTCACAACCCCAAACTTTGAGAAAAGATATATTGGGTGGTTTGCCCATCCATAACTCATGTGGTGTTTTCTCAACGGATTTTGATGGAACGATGTTTAGTGTGTAAGCTGCGGTTTGTAATGCATGTCCCCAAAAATATAAAGGTAGCTCTGTTTGACACATCATTGAACGAACCATATCAAGTAAGGTTCGATTTCTCCTCTCGGAAACACCATTCCACTGTGGTGTCCCGGGTGGAGTGAGTTGTGGTATGATACCACACTCTTTTAAATATGCGCAAAATTCATTGCTCAAGTATTCTCCTCCACGATCAGTTCGTAGAGTTTTAATTCTCTTGTCTAGTTGGTTCTCTACTTCATTCTTAAATTCTTTGAATTTCTCAAATGTTTCACTCTTGTTCTTCATAAGATACACATAGCCATATCGACTGTGATCATCTATGAAGGTAATGAAGTACCTATAACCATCTCTTGCACTAGTACTCATTGGACCACATACATCAGAATGTATTAATTCCAATAAGCCACTTGATCTCTCACCTTTCTTCTTGAATGGTGATTTAGTCATCTTTCCAGTTAAACAAGATTCACATGTTCCAATTGCTTCACCATCAAGCAAATCTAGAAGATTTGCTTGTTGCAATTTCTTTATGCGTTTCTCATTTATGTGACCAAGGCGATAGTGCCACAAGAGTGTCTCATTCGTTTGAGACATCTTGAGTCTCTTGTTACTGATATTCAACATATGTTTATCTTCATTTAAATCAAGCAAATATAATCCATTTGAAATGAAAGCATTTGCATAAAATAAACCGTTCTTCTCAATAACCATACGAGAGTTATTTATTACAAAACAAAAGCCTTCTGCATCCAAGCATGACACAGATATAATGTTTCAAAATACTGAAGGAACATGATAAACATCCTTTAAACTTAAACAGAAACCACTAGATAAATGAAGATCAAGGGTGCCCACAGTGATTGCAGAAACACTTGCACCATTGCCGACCTTCAATACTACCTCTCCTTTCGAGAGAGGTCTCCTATCCCTTAGTGCCTGCACATTAGAAACTAAGTGAGCACATGACCCAGTATCAATTATCCAATCTTGAATAGTTGTGGTTAAATTTAAATTTAGTTCAATAACAAGTATACCTTTAGGGCGCTTGCGTTCAACCTTGCCTTCATCCAAGTCTCGCTTGTACTTGGTGCAATTCATTTTGAAATGTCCCTTCTCATGGCAATAGAAGCACTCCGTGTCTGATCCAGGAGAGTTTCTTTTCTTGCTTCCCTTGGAGGTGCTCGCTTGAGCTCCTCCATTTTTGCCTTTGAGTGAGGGATGCGCCTTACTTGTCTTACTCTTTGCTTTGCCTTTATTCTTGGCAATCTTCTTGCTTTTTGACGCAATGGCAAGGACAGATTTCTCCTTTGTCTTTCCCATATCTACCTCAGCAGTCTTGAGGGCATTATGGAGCTCATTCAATGTCATACTCTTTTCACGCATATGATAATGCATGACGAATTCTTTGTAAGAGTATGGAAGTGATCCTAGAATGATATCCTCAGCAATGTCCTCTGGTATTGAAGAATTCAATTTCTCCAACTTCTCCAGATAACCCTGCACTTTCAGGAAGTGTACTGAGACAGATTCACCCTCCATCATCTTGCACCTTGTGAGTGCGATGGTGGTCTTATAGCGCTCCTTGCGAGCACTATCAGTGAACATCTTCTCCAGTTGTGTCATAATATCCTTGGCAGGAGTATCAAAGAACTTTCTTTGCAACTGATCTCCAATACTGGTCAAGATCAGTGACTGCAAAACTCGGTCCTGCTCATTCCATTTCTTTTGGGCCTCTTTTTCATCGTCTGTTGGATTCCCTTTTACTTTCTCATCTGGGAACTTGCCATCCAGAATGTGTAAAAGATCCTCCAAACGCATTACGATTTTCAATTTGAGGATCCAATCGGAATAGTTTGACCCGTCATTAGCAAGGGGGTGTTTTTCGACCATAGAACGCAGAAAATTAGGAAGTGAAGACATAACTACAAAAATTCATTTTAAGGGTATATGTTAGTGTTCATGAATTTATAAAATTTGTACTAACAAAAATTAAGGTTTGTCCATTTTGTTAGTCATACAAGACTCTCTTTCAAATAAATAGACTCATCTAAATATTTGTCCAAGATAAGTATCATTTACTAATCATAACCTTTAAGTAAAACTTAACTTTATGACTCTTGTCGTTTTCATTAAGAAAGAATGATTCATTTTCTTAATAAAACTCTCTTTCCCAAAACCCAAGCCTAGATCTTGGTGATTTGTTATAAGAAAACTCATTTTATTGGTCAACAAGCATGAACAAGTCATTTCCACATAATGAGCGAGAAGATGTGCCTCACACAACTCCCACTCACTTATGGCCTAATAACGAATTCATGCGAGTTCCACGATTTCTAGTAATTTAGATCACACTCATGCTTATTCCTAATTACTAGCTTAAAGTGGATAAAATGAGAAGGAAAGATATTCTTAAATTTTTCATGGACATATCAAATATATGATGACTTTAATAATTTTGGTAGATCATGTATTCATACAACAATACCTATCTTAACCATTTAAGCAATCTCATATATTCATAAGCTTCGTGGGTTGTATGGCTCCCGCTTGCATTCTTGTAGCTCTATCAATCACCTTCATGAAAGATATAATTCTAAACTACAAGCACCCACCCAATTCTCATTCTATTTTTAGAGTTATTCTAAAATAAAATAAAACGAAAATTACATTTAGAATTTCCCAATCCTAAATCCTATGTGGCATGCAAGCCATGAATGAATAAATACATAAATAGCAACTTAACAACTTTGCCATAATTTAATTATTCTAATTAATTTTCAATGGCACCTTAGCCCGCATTACAAACATTCATTCACATCATTTACAACACACAAGGCATTGATAATCTTGAGCCATACTAACCCACAATCCTCCTGCAAAACAAAATTAGTACACATGTGCAATCTTGTCGCACTATTTAATTTTATTTAGTTAATACTATATCTCTCAATTTCTTAATTCATCTAAATCATTTTAAACCCTAAAAATGATTGTAGTTGAATAAACATTTATTTATTAAATGTCATTCATTGTCAATTAAATGTCATTAATGTCATTTATTGTCAATTAATTATCATTAATGTCATTAATTCATTCTTAATTGCCATTATGGCTAATTAAGACCTTTAATGTCATTAATTCATTCTTAATTGCCATTATGACTAATTAAGACCTTTAATGTCATTAATTCATAATTAACTATTTCTTAATCTGTCCTAAATTTGAATGAGATCTAATATTACAGATTTTTCAAAATAACCCTTGTGAAAAAATTAATATTTCAAGATGATAAGACCGAAAATCATAAAATTTCCAGTTTCGGTCTGCTGCGCACTTGTCAGTATTTTCTGTGCTAAAAATTATATTTTTCGAATTAAAATTCAAGCCATATATTTCTGAAAACTAGACTTAAGCACCTTTCTGGAAATATAAGGAATACAAAAAATTGTTTACTAGTTTGTGAGAAAATTACATTTCAATCTCGGATTCCTATTCTGGAAAACAGATTGTAGTTGTCTCTGTAATTTATTAATTTCAGAAAAATCCGTAATATTTTTGTATTTCAAAATTTAGTTTTCTGGAAACTAGATTTCATTATCTTTCTAATGATATTTTGCATACAAAAATCCATTCATTCAAACTCTAGATATTCAATTTTGAATCTTAACAAAAAAAACAGAAAACTGGAAACATAAAAATCCAGTGCTGTACCCGTTTTGTTATTTTTGTTTACCTTAATAAAACAATCTAAACTTTCTGTTTTATTTTAGAATCTTCATCCTTACATCATAAACTAATGTAGGAATTTTTAGATTCACAAAAATCGTGATCCAAAATTACCAAAATGATTTAATGCCTTAAGAACCAAAATTTGACAGATTTATGAACTAGAAACTTGAGAGATAGTTAACTAAATATTTGTGCACTTAACTTAGCACTAATTAAATATTCTAATTGTCACAAAATCAAGCCTTAGCTCTGATACCACTGTTGGGATTTCACGTGTATGCCTATGTGGTGAGAATTTAAAATTTTCCCATCACCACTTGGCTCAATACACAAAGGATCTTATTTTACGACAAAAGCGAACAAGATTTTCTTCAACAAACTAATGTGTACTAAATTAAGATAAATTATCTCATCTAATTTATTGCAAGAGAAAAAGGATAAAACTTTTACCTAAAGAGATTGTCAAATCTCTTGATGGAGAGAAGCCGGTTTCCCTTCTAGATCTCGTGTTCTTCTTGAAAACGCCTCTTAGTTCACCTTGAACCTAAACAACGAACTTGCACACCTCTTAGATAGATGGATGTGAAGTTCAAGGCTTAGATCCAACCACCTAACAAGAAGAGATGAAAGCCTATCTTGCACTTTTCGGCCTAGGAGTAAAACCTTCAAGGTTTCGGCCTAGAGAAGAGAGAAAGAGTAATTTTCAGATTTTAGAAAAATGGCTGCTGCTGGAATTTTCGGCCAAGAAAGAGGAGCAGAAAATTAGAGCCAATTTTCCTTAATTACACCCCTTTAAATAGGCAAGGGGTTAGGGCTATCATTTGTGTAAAGTTTGATCTATTTACACAATTGCCACTAGCCTTATTTAGCCATTTTATCATCTCTAATCTCATCTTGTGATTGGTTTAATAAATTAATTTATGAACAAATAATATTAATCATATTATTCAATTATGCAATATTCTTATTATTCTTATAATGCATTCAAACATTATACCAAATAATATTTGCATAACTTCACAAATTTATTTATGATCTAAGCATGTCATATTATGACATTTTATTTTAGTATTTCATCTCATGTATTTTATCTAATACATCATTATGAAATATAAAATACTTGTTGTTTCTCTTCAGTTGGTGTGACCGTACAGAGGATCTATGTCATCTTGGCAATAATATAAAACTTTATATTATTGACTATAAGAGGTTCTATCATTACATTATAGTTATCCAAACGACATAGTAATCATTTACTCAATCCACTAATTTCGTGTCTATCCTTGTCACATGATATTATGAATAATATGCAAAATAGGATCGTGTCATTCTTGCATTATATTCTTTTCTTGGTCTCTCAAGTGAATTATAATTATAACTACATCAGTTATATTGCATGCGATATAATTTCACTTTACCAAGGGGCCCAGTAATATCATAACTCAAATTGAGGGACAATGATAATATTAACATATAGATTTCTCCCGCACAAGTTGTACACAACGAACTACTATTTTATTTCTATCATAAGATAGTATTTAAATAGTAATCACATTATATACTTCTCATGTGAAAAACCTACACATCTCATATCTAAGATTCCAAAGACACAATGGAAACATTAATGACACAAAACACAATCCATATAATGTTCCATTCATTTAGGTCATGTTCAATATATAAAATACATATTTATATATTCATGTTATTAAATGATAATGCTTTATCAATATTTATAGAACTTCAATGTACTTTAATCAACATGACAATCTTCCTCGGTAATTAATGTTCCTCTTTAATTACCACGATTGCGAACATATTTAGTGATTATATGTTTCTCATCTTTGGAGTTCTATAGTTCAAGACCAAGAGCATCTTCTTGAACACTTCCAAAGATATAACATATAAATCACAAGGAACATGAATAATAACATTCGTAATAAAATCATGAACAACATATAAATTATTATTAAAAACATAACTTTCAAAACACACATCCTTCAGTCTGTTCATAGCAAACCGCCCCCCAGTGGGGCGGTTCGCTAACATTTTTTTTTTACTGTTCATACCGAACCGCCCCACGGTGGGGCGGTTTGCTATGAACAGTAAAAAAATATATCCAGCTTGGCAGGGTTTTGTCAAAAATGTCCAAACCGGCCATTTAATGGCCGGTCCACTATTTTTCTCAACCGGCCATTAAATGGCCGGTCCTTATATTTTTTTTGCTGTTAAATAACCATTTTTCTCTCAACTCCCTCTCATAACTCACTCAACTCACGTCTCTTTCAGGTAATTTTTGTTTTTTAAGTAATTTTTTTTAATTTTAATTAATTAATTAATTTTATTTTATTTAAATTTATTTTTTATTTATTTTTTATATTATTTTAATTATTTTTCAGTAACCTATACATTTAAATTAGTAACTTGACAATTGTTTACCATTTACCAACATGTAGTTTGTTTGCCGTGGCCATGATTTCATTACACTGTGGTGGAAAGTTTCTTACTAATACATATGGGGCTTATTGATCAACATCAAAATGATTGTGAATTACGTAGGGTTTTGGCTTAGATTTTGTCTTATTATCTCACCTTTATGTTTATTTAATTAGAGAAAAAGGTTATTGTTGCTCTACTTTATGTTCTAGTGCAGAAAACATGTTTTGGAGCTATTTTATATCATTTGGTGTAAGAATCAGGTCAATCGGATAAGCGCAACTCATCGACTAAGGCTCTGGTACGGCCCGTATTGCCTAATATGGACCAGAGCCCAGTACGGACCGGAGATGGCGCAATATGCATTAAGTCCCTCAGCGACACAGTCCCAATACGGACCGTATCAGCCAATACGGTCCGTATTGGAATTTTCTCTAAGTACTTGTGCTGCCATAAATGGAATTTTCTCTAAGTTAGGTCCGTATTGCCCAATCCGACCCATACCAAAGCACAAAAGTTGGAGAAAAATGGCAGGAAACAGCCCTTAACACTCCAGTCCTCTAACCAAAGATGAGAGAACTCTTCTCACGCCAATGGGAATCCAGTTTGCTAATCGAGAGGAGTACGGTTGTGCCCAACGGATGATTGATCGCACCCTTGCCAACAACAAAGCGATGTGCGTGAATACGATGAAAACCCTCATATGCTTTGATTACGTGCGGGTGTCTCTCAACAACATCAACCTATGGGACATTGCAAACCAACTGAGGATCGCGAGATCATACGATAGGTCAATAATCGAGTTCCTCTCAACATTGCAAATTGAAGGCAATAAGATCAAGTACTGTCTCTACAACCATCCTTATGAGATCACCATGAACAAGTTTTGCACCGCACTCTCAATCCCTCATAGTGGTGAAACTGAGATTGGCACGCATTTGAAGCGTATGAATTACTGGGAGACCATTGCAATGGATGAAAGAAAGGTCTATCGAAAAGACTCGCGCCTCATCACGAGGATTAAATTAAGATACATACACATCATACTCTAAAATTCAATTTTCCCAATATATGAGGTCAGTCATATAAAATTTTCATACTGAGTATGTGAATCAATTTTACACTACCCATAACATTTTACTCTAAACTATATAGAAAAACATGTATAAATACAAAAATAAAAAAAATAGTGATGAATTGGACCCCCATTTAGATACATCATGCACTAAATCCGTCCCTACAAATATGGATATTTCATCCCTGAAATGCCAGATTTAGCTGGTTTAACTCTTCGACCAGGATTTACCAATCTTCCACCTGAGTGAAGCGTAGATTAAGTCTATGTTTATACTAGAATTTGTTATTTTTAAAATATTACAAATGAAAAAATCAGAATTTTTACGTAGAAGTTTGAAAGTGTGTTGAATGGATTGAGTCAACTCTTGATTTCATAAAAAAAAAAAAAAATCAGAATTTTGGCGGCTTAATTCCAACACCTTCAACTATCCTTAATTCGACACCATCTCAACTTCATACTGATTGTAAAAAAATTGGAAATGAAGAAAGCAGAGATGCCTCCCCAAAATAAAGAAACTAGTCAAAGCTTATCAATTCTATATTTATTCCCTGACACAAGAGGGTTTGCACGCAAAGTTTCTCAAGAGCAGCCTTTTCCTTCAAATTTTACCTCTTTTTACCTTTATTGTTTGTCTTGTTCGTGTTTCTGCTAATTATTAGAAGACCTTTTGTCCTGCTTTTGGTACCTTGATGAAGTACAACAAAACAAATATTACTAATGTGAATTTTGTTCCTAATTATTTTTTAGTTTTTTTTATTTGATAAGAGAATAATTATGATTTTTTTTTTTAAATAGATAACAAAGTGTTACATGTATACTTAGCATATTTTCTTGTAATTTCTCCATTTCGCATGTTGTGCACTTCGTGTGAGGTGTTGCATGCTCCATATAATGTCCCATTTTGACGCCCTATTCAGAAATCGCCTAAATACGACACTTTTGCTCTGTTTTTGCCCTAAATACGCAACTTTCTCAAAAACTTGCCAAAAAGACCTAAAAACACGTTTGCGGTAAATAAATCAGAAAAATGGCTACTTTGCATTTGTTTTTTGCCATTTTCCGGAAGAAAAGATAGTGATTTTCTATATATGTTGGCTTCATCATCGTGAAGTAGGTTTCAACGGTTTAGATTTGTCGTTTGATGCCAATCCGATAAATTTTTAATTAAGTTCACCAAGAGACTGGATGTGCTTAAGAACACTCAAGTTTTACTCATAAAACTCAATATATAAAATTAATTTCTTGCGTAATTATCAATTAAAAATATATATTTTTTGAGTGAGACTATAGTAATATGCATATTATACAATGACCCGCGCTATGGATTAATATCTTTGTTTTAAAAGTCCAAATAGTTGATCGCAATCATTCGATATTATCTTAATATGAAAATGTACTTGCAAACCAAAGTTTACATTTTAAAATTTTTTTACTATTTGTTTAGATAGGCAAGAAATCAGTTGATTTGAAAATTTTTGACCATAAAAAAACAATGATTTTTAATCTATTCAAAAATAGTAAAAGAATTCTAAAAAATATATATATAGAGTGGCTAAGATCAAAGTGGTATGACCAAGGCCTTTGGTGCTACCAAGTCGTTTTTGGATTTTCAAAGTCCAAACGGTCGATCTAAACCGTTAGATGTGATCTCTATATTAAAATCTGCTTGGAGACCAAATTTTACATTTTTTGGAATTTTTTTACTATTTTTTAAGCCACTTTGAAAATTGCTGATCACATGGTCCAGAATTTGGTTGCACTGTTTTTACTGTTCACCCGGATCTGCCATTTTCAAAGTGACTTAAAAAATAGTAAAAAAATTCCAAAAAATGTAAAATTTGGTCTCCAAGCATATTTTAATATAGATTGAACATCTAACGGTTTGAATCGACTATTTGAACTTTAAAATTGCAAAAACTAATTGGTAGCACCAAGGCCTTGGTCATACCACTTTGACCTTAGCCACTCTCTCTCTCTCTCTCTCTCTCTATATATATATATATAGAGTGAGGCTATGGTGCTATGCATAGCACGGATGGCTAGTGTACTACGGCTCAATATGGTACTTTTTAAAATTCTAATGGTCGATCCGAACCGTTCAATGTGATAACCATATGAATATGTACTTGCAAACTAAATTTTATATTTTTTCGAATTTTTTTACTATTTTTTTAGATAGGTAGAATTTTGATGGTCCAGAATTTTCAGAAAACACTGATTTTTCTACCTATCAAAAAAAATAGTAAAAAAATTCAAAAAAATATAAAATTTAGTTTGCAAGTACATATTCATATGGATATCACATTGAACGGTTCGGATCGACCGTTAGAATTTTAAAAAGTACCATATTGAGCCGTAGTACACTAGCCATTGGTGCTATGCATAGCACCATAGCCTCACTCCATATATATATATAGATGGGCTATTGTATTTCGCGAAGTAAAACCCCCGTTTACTTCGGGCCATATTTTGTCATTTTGAAAATCTAAACAACCGATCCGAACCGTTCAACATGTTCTAAATATTGAAATGTGCTTGGAGACTAAATTTTACATTTTTTGGAATTTTTTTACTATTTATTAAGCCACTTTGAAAATTCCTGATCCGGTGGTCCAGAAAATTTTACTGTTTTTTACTGTTCACAGTGGATGAGCGATTTTCAAAGTGGCTTAATAAATAGTAAAAAAATTCCAAAAAATGTAAAATTTAGTCTCCAAGCACATTTCAATATTTAGAACATGTTGAACGGTTCGGATCGGTTGTTTAAGTATATTTTTCATATGTAGATGATATTTAATGGATTAGACTAATTGTTTGAATTTTGAAAATAAAAATATAGATCCATAATACATGTCAATATGTTACCATAGCCTCACTCTTTTTTTTTATATTGTATTCCTTCTAGTAGCATTTGTTTGAATTTAACAAATATCCTTTTCTCTTCAATATGTATTATTATTTTTTATAGCGAAGTCTGAAAAATAATTTTAATTTGACTAAATCTCAAAATATGGATGATAACATTACAATTGGACACTATTCTCAGTAAACAACAATTACATGAGTAGATGCCCAACTCGGTGAGTAAAGCTTCTAACCCTCAGTGTTGAGTCCATATGCTCAGAGGTAAAATATTTATGTTTAGATCCAGACCATTTGATCAGATTTCAGATTAATTTGTTCTAAAGTAGAATGTACGGAGTCTCTTTAATATTTGTGTGAATTCTAAGCTACAGAACTACACAAATATATTATGTTTTTTTTTATTAAAATCCGTATGTTACAAATATATTATATTTTTCTATTAAAACCCGCAGGTTACAAAAATATTATGTTACCTTCCCTTAGGGGATGCGAATTCCTCAGTGCTGCCTTGGACTCGACAGACCGACATTTTTATTAATATCCAAAGTTAATTAGAAATTAATAAATATATCCAGCTCTGTTGGCTTTTGATAAAAATATCCATACCGGCCATTAAATGGCCGGAACTATTTTTAATCCATTACCGGCCGTTTAATGTACGACACCCCTAATTTTTTTTGCTGTTTTGGACCCTATAAATACTCATCTTTCTCTCTCTCCCCATCACAACTCACTCAACTCCGTCACTTTCAACCCATATTTTAGGTTATTTTTTTTATTTAATTTAAATTATTATTTTTTAATTATTTTTTAGTAACCTATACATGTAAATTAGTAACCTGACAATTGTTTACCATTTTTCAAAATTTAGTTTGTTTGCCATGGCCATGATTTCATTACACTGTGGTGGGAGGTTTCTTACTAATTTATACGGGCTTATTACTCCAAATAGGCAATTAATTCATTTATGACTTGAAATCCATGATTTACGCATGCACTAGTTATAACCCAGAAAAGTAGAACTTAGAATTGGCAACCCGAGTTTGCTACGGAAACTCCGGGGATATACCATTGCGAAACTACTAGATGAAAGTACTTGGATAGGCATGTACGGCCATTTAAATGCCACTGGAATTTTTATAATAGAAATCTACGCCAAAGTTGTTCCGATAGAGACAGGAGTTGGAAGTTCTGGCAAAAATTCAGTTGCGCCAACCTATACAACACAACCAGAACCATACACTCCCACTGTTCCTTTATTCAAACCTGACCCAGAAACATACAGTCACTTCACTCCACCAGCACCCCAACTACGACTCCAAGTTTCATCCCCACCTAGACCTGTGCATGTGGCGCCTTTACCATTACCGCCACCAGAACCTCACCCCAGACCGGCACCAGTAGACGATGAAATTGAGTCGGATTTTGAAAATATTAATGAAATTTCGGAGGAAGATCTGCAAAGTGGGGATGAATTTGATGGAGAAAACTGAGACTCTGATCACCTGGAGGGTTGTAGTGAAGATGGTCCAGTTGAAACAGCTCAAGAGCACATTCGAACCGGATATGAGAATATGCCACTTAGTGGCCGGACTGATATGCACCCGTTCGAAGATTTCAATGATACATCTGAGTTTAGAGAAACATATATTGGTTACTATGGACAACGGATTGAGTACAAATGTGAGCTAGCATCGGACCAATATTTTAATTGCAAAGAAGACATGATTAAGAAGATTAGAGAGCACCATATTACTAAGAATCAGGAGATTATAATGAAGAAAAGTGATAGGGATCAGATTCAGGTGGTGTGCAAGGACCCGAGTTGTGATTACGAACTTAGGGGACAAGCAACGGGATATGGAGATGCATGGGTTATAACGAGGCAAGACAAGCCTCACACATGTAGAAATCTGCTATCAGACCCGCGCTGAAGTGCTCTCGCAACTTCTTCATCCTCATATGGAACTTAGACCTCCCACGATCCTCAACGAGAGAGTGAGGATCAGCTCCCAACAACTCATCGATCTGAACAACAAACCCAGTGTTGTCAGATACGCCACCAACGGGTGTGCCACTGATAGGCAAACCCCAAAGGGTACTCACATCCTGGAGTGTCACTGTCATCTCTCCAAATGGTAAGTGGAATGTGTGCGTCTCGGGACGCCATCGCTCCACCAGTCCTGCAATGAGAGATGCATTGATGATGCCACTCCCAGTCCGCAAGATGTTCACAATACTGTAGAGGCCCAGATTGATGAGGTATTGGTCCATCACCTCGTAGTACTGCATGTGAACGCACCGCAACTTCACATCTAAAAGAAACTTGTCCTGCGTTGAAAAAAGTAATCCACATAGTGTTAACACAACAAAATTTAAAATAAAACTATAAAAAAAAATTCGTACCTCACGAGAAGCCAGTGAGACTCGGTGCTCGCGGTGGGGCATCCATAGGAGAGGACTGAAATGCTCAGTGTTGTCAGTCTCTATCGGCTCGTCAACTACATTACTGGACGAGTCCTAAGCCGTCCTCTAGCCATCTTAATGTCAAAAATAAAATTCTGTTAACTTACGCTAAGTAAACCGTAAACCTTAATTTCAAAAATTAAATTATACTGTAATTACACTAAGTAAACCCTAAATAGGCTAGGCTAAAATAGGCTGAAATAGGCTAACATATGCAAAAATAGACTAAAAAGGGCTGAAATGGGCTAAAATAGGTCAAAATAGGCTAAAATAGCCTAATTCAGGTAAAATAGGCTTAAATAGCATATTTAGGCTTAACTATGCTAAAATAGTCTAAAATAGGCCAATTTGCGGTTAAAATTGCCTAAAATATGCTCAAAAAATGCCCAAATAGCCTAAAATAGCCCAAAATAGGCTAAAATAGCCTAATTTCGGTAAAATATACTTAAATATGACAAAATAGGCTTAATTATGCTAAATAGGGTAAAATAGGCCAATTTGCGGTTAAAATTGCCTAAAATATGCTAAAATAGGCAAAAATAGGCTTAATTATGCTAAAATAGGCTAAAATATGCCAATTGCGGTTAAAATAGCCCAAAATAGGCTAAAATAACCTAATTTCGGTAAAATATGCTAAAATAGCCTTAACTATGCTTAAATAGGCTAAAATATGTCAATTGCGGTTAAAATAGCCTAAAATAGCCTAATTTCTATAAAATAGGCAAAAATAGGCTTAATTATGCTAAAATAGGCTAAAATAGGCCAATTGCGGTTAAAATGACCTAAAATATGCTAAAATAGGCTAAAAAAACCTAATTTCGGTAAAATATGCTATAAGTAGGCCAAAAAAACCTAAAATATGCTAAAATCGGCTAAAATAGGCCAATTGCGGTTAAAATAGCCTAAAATATCCTAAAATAGGCTAATTATGCTAAAATGGGCTAATTATCCTAATTATGCTAAATTGCACTAAGTTAGGTTTAATTATTCTAATTATGGTAAAAAATGCTAAAATACGCTAAAATATGCTCAACTATGCTAACTATACTAAATTACAAAAAATTACGCTACATTAATTTAAATTTAGCTAATTACTCTAAATTATACTAAATTAAATAATTAAAACTAACTACAACGGATTTAACATTAATTACAACTAAATTATTCTAATTTTGGTACATTACTAACAAATCCTAACATTTTACGACCATTTTGCACTAAAAATGAATTTTAGGAATTACTTGCAAATCTGATAAAGATGGAGAAATCTGGGAGAAAAAACTCAAGCGAGGAGAGATAGTGTGAAATTTGATAAAATGAATTTTGAGAAAAACAGCTAACCCTCCACATATATATAAATGTCCGTGCCGGCCATTAAATGGCCGGTAATGACCAAAAATGGGTGCAAATGGCCGGTATGAACATTTTTATCAAAAGGCAGCAGAGCTGGGTATATTTATTAATTTCTATTTAACTTTGGATATTGACTATCTCCCTTGTTCACTATTGGGCAGGTTCGATGAGAGCTCAGGTGCAGGATTGCCTTGCACTTTGGCTGCCACCAGTTTTGGATGAGATCCCTTTAGCTAGCTGGCATCCTGACGATGTTGATGAACAAATGGAGATTGCAGAACATGCTGGGGATATTGCTCAAGCCTCATGAATGAAGATAACTACATAGTAGTTAGCTGACAGCATGCTTATTTTGGTTTTCTATTAGTTACCTCAGTCCCAATATGCGTGGTTTATTTTGTCAGTAGTATTACTTGTTATGCTCAATACTATGCCAGCTTTATAGCTGCTATTATATTTTGGGTTATGTGGTTGTTTGAACTGGATACACTAGACACTATTATGTTTTGGATGCCAACCCCTTTAATATTTGTAACATATATATGTTTTTTTAAGTAAAAATAGGGATCTAAGTCCCTAATTACTCTATTCATTAGAATTTGTAACATATATATGTACTTTGGTGAAAAATTCTATCCGGATATAAAGTCCTTGCCCTTAGTGCTGAATGTTCTAATCAAAATTCAAAAGCTCAATTGGAGTGTCAATTACATCATCATCAACTATTCAACTTGATTTTGTAACCTTTGAGAGTGCCTTTTCAACTATGAAACTCATGAAGACTAGGCTCTGAAATGCAGGGATATCTGCGAAGCACGAGTACGGGATGACGAATAAATACAAGCTCAAAAATAAGAATTAGATGAAAAACATGTGGCTTGTTAACTTAATTAAAATTATGATTTAAATTTGTCGTTTTAAACCGATTAAACGGTCTTTTAAATTAATCTCATAATTATGGTGAAAATGTTTTTCTAGCTTCACGTTTGTATACGGAAACTTTTCTAAAGTATTCTATGGAAGATAATAATTGGCTTTAAGTTTATTACCATAAGAAATCATTTCACTAGATGTGTTATAGTTTATGAATCGTGTACTACTAAAATTAGACGGTTTAGTTGGATTACAATTAATATATGTTTTGTAAAAAGTTACAGTACATGATTCGCTTTTAATTGCATGTCCTGCATTAAAGAAAGAAAGAAAGGAACAATTATGTCTTTTATTTTCTTAATCAAAGGTAAATCAAGAGTTTTATTTTATATAATTTAACGAGAAATAATTTAGAATTAATTAAGTGATGAATAAATAAAAAATGATTACGGAGTCCGACTAGTATGACATCGGTGTCATATGACACTAACTTCAAAATTGATTGAATAGACTTTAAACGACTAATCCAAACCGTTCAAATCGGTTTATAATTAGTGATGCGTTTACATACAATTTTTTTATATTTTCGAGTTATTTTAGTATCAAATCAATGTTGAAAAATGAATGTATTAAAATTAACTTAAAAACTCACACATTTGACCGCTTGACTTGATACTAAATAAATTCGAAAAATTATAAATTTTGTATGTAAACGCACAACTAATGAAGTAGATCGGTTTGAACGGTTTGATTCACCGTTTGAAGTCGATTTGATAGGTTTTGAAGTTTGTGTTATATAGGCTGAAATGACACTGATGTTATATTATTCAGACTCATGATTACGAATTAAATGATAAATAAGAATAATTAAAGTTTTGATGGGTAATAAATAAGAAACTGAAAAAGTATAGTACATGATTCGTTTTCAATCGCATGTCCTAAAGACCCATACAAACTAATACACATCAGCTGACTGCTGTCATAATAACCTGAATCCACATCATCATTTCTCATAATAATGACAATTAAGTACGTAGGAAACACGGCACTAATTAGAAGCAGATAAGGGAACACGTTTAAGGGAAATATATCACATCTGGTAAGATATCTCTGTCCAATATTTCAACACCCACTTACCTGAAATTTTGAAATGCTCCCAAAAATGATATGCACTGCCAGAAGGACAAAGCAAGCATTATATTATTTTCAATAGGAACGACTATGCATGCCACTTTATCGACCTTTTTCTCTCTTTCATAATATCATTTTCTAAAGCAAGCAAACCTGATAAAGTATCACGCTCTTATCATGATTCATGTCAGACATTTCAAACATCTCATAAATTATATTAAATTCGAACAACAATAAAAAAAGTTAACTATTGACAAAAGTTTATCCAAATGTCATCAGAATTCAGATAAATTTAGGTTGTAAATTATCTGGTCTTAAAAATTCAATTACTAGGAATAAATGAAGAAATAAAAAAGGACGACACATTTTACATGTCAAACTTGTGAATTTTTTCCAATGGAGAGCTCCTCGATCCAATTAAAGATCCTTGTACGGCACATGCTTTCTCCTCCTTTTGAATTGAATTTCAAATGAAGACCTTTCTTTTCCACCTTTCTTCCCTCCTCATCCCCTCCATTTCTCTTCTTCTTTGGTGCCTCCATTTTTGACCGTGTCACTTGCGTACCAACCGGTTCGACCACCTGATCATCAGGTACACACTTGCACCCCAAACTATACCCGCCAAACCCTGGTTGTTTCTTCTCCACAGCGCTAGGTTTCTTCTCGCTTGTTCTTCTCGATCTCATATCTATCTCTGGCGCCGGTAGTACCCCGAGCCGTAGTATGGTACCTGGTACAGAACTTGTACTCTTGCGCCCCTTAGTAACATTGCTCTTTCTTGCACCGGTACGTATCTGCGGAGAAGGGCTTGGGAAGGCATAGAAAAAGTTGTTAGATACCGATCGACGAGGTGGGTCTGGTACGGGCGGTACGCCGGAAGCACTTTTCGTCGAATGAGAACGACTTACACAATAGCTACTACTCCCGCTGCTGCTAGAACTTGCACTACGACTCGTGCTCAAGGTGGTACCAGAATAAACCGAGAGATCCGTCGAGTCGGTACGGGAGCTGACCGATGGTCGGAGAGGAAGAATTGTACCGTTACAGAACACATCATCCGCTGCACACATTTCGGCTTGTAAATCAGTCTCAGTGGCCGAGAAGGAGATGCGAAATTCAAAATCATCACTAGCATTATTTGGCATGAGATTTAATTTCTTTGATGGTGAATTTGGTTTTAATGGGAGGTCGCTTAGAGATAATGCTTCTTCCTCTTCGTCTTCTTCTCTGGTGGAGAGTGCTGAGTGCAAATTTTGTTGTTGAGCCATGTGGTTTTTCAAAATTGTTTGAAGTGAAAATGGGTTGGTTTGTGCAGAGATGAGACGAAGAGAAGAGAGATTTTAAAGGATCAAAGGGATAATTTTAGAAGGAGAGGAGAGGAGAGGAGAAAAGGGGTGAGAATAAAAATGGAAGGGAAAGAAGTTGGAATATAATATTAAGAGACATTCTCCTTGGAGTTGGCATGTGTTGCTTTATATTATGGGTATTTTGTTAATGATAAGGCCTAGCTTAGTTTAGCTTAGGAAATTGTAAAAGTTTTACTATTATAATTCTTAACGGAGAATTTTTTTGTTTGGATAAAAATTGTAAGAGAAAATGCCATTGCCATGGAATGGAGCTATCTGATTTTATTAATAAAAACAATTTTTATCTCATTTTTCTTAGAAAATGTCTTGGGTGGTTGAATTAGTTGTGTGACATATGCTTAGTGATGAAGAGGCTGGGATATAAATTTCTTCTTAATTAAAACAAAACACAATTTTGGAGAATTGATATAATAATCTTATAACATAATCATAATATAATTGTTCAAACTCTTACAATTTTTTTTTTAGAAGATTATGAAGCTCCGTCCCAACATATGCTATATAATAATTTTAATGCAATATACAATATTAAACACATAATTAATATTTGATCTAAGAAGCGGAAAATTTGGTAATTGAATTGTTTGATAATACAATAAAATGAAAAACAAATAGGAAACTATCAAGAAATTTCTTTAAAAATGCCGTAAATGACCATATCTCTGCTGTATGCTGTAGCTGCCCTGCGACTTTATCATGAACTTTTTACCTGTCTACTTCCTTTTCTAAAAAATATCTAATTTGAAAATTTGAAAATTTATAGTAGTTCATAAAATTATACCTAACTTAGTGTGATTCCGTGCGATCAGTCTGTGTGGCTCCAGAGAAAAGCAAATTACTGCATTTAAGAATAATTTTGTCAAGTTCTTTTTAACTGAGAATATTTATGCTGGTTTTATTTAAAATGGAATCGACAAGTAAATTTTTTGTTACGATACCTGCAATAACCTGCATGTATAAAAATATAGATAATAAAGCAATATTTATTGGTGAATCCAAGAAAGATACTCACGTGCTGTCTTGACAATATAGGTATGGGCAGTATAATTCATTGCATTTGTAGGAGACTAGGAGGCTAAGGTGAAACAGACCTGGTGACTTTATTGGTGTTATCTTTTAAAATTTTAGTCACGAACGGCTCTCATGTTTTGTTTTCCTTTTTGATTTATTTCCCTCTAAATTAACTTAATTTTGGAAAGAGTTTACCAGCTTATAAAGCATGTTTTAATTGACGCAATTAACCCTGAATTTGAGGGTGATTTTCCTAGTTTGAAAGATTATAGCTGCCTGTGAAAATGCATTTCAATTTGCTAATTGCTTCTTTCTAAATTGCCCCCGACATTTTTATTAATATCCAAACTTTAATAGAAATTAATATTTATGTCCAAAACTCTGGGTTTTCGCCAAAAATGCCCAAGCCGGCCACAAAATGGCCGGCTTAGGGGGAGGAGTAAGCCAAATGGCCGGCTTACTCGTTTTTTTTTTAAGAGACACTATGAAGAGCAAAATAATGAAATTTAACACTGAAAATTTAAATTTTTTGTTTAAATTTTTTGTAGATTACTTCTTTTGATTTATAATTAGCATATTTATACTAAAATACACTAAATTACTTGAAATTATGTTGAATTACACTAAATTACGTTAAATTACTCTAAATTACAATAACTTCGCTAATTACGCTAAACTACGCAAAATTACGCTAAAGTAGACCGATTCTGTGCCATCTTTCATGAATCATAAAAAATAGTAAAAAAATTCCAAAAATAGTAAAAATTGGTATTCTACAAGTTCATTATGTAACTAATTTACAGAGCTACTTGGATTGAATAATAGAAATGAAAATCTTAATCGGAAACTTCAACTCAAGTTTTGAGGCTCTTCCCTTAGTTTTTTGGCAATTCTGAATTTCAAAATTTGGCATAGCAAGCACAGCCGCATGCGTATTTTTGCAAGCTTTCCGAAAAGTGGTCATTTGCTGAAATCGGACACTCAAGCGCCGTTTTATGACCGTTTGAAGTTTCGTCGTCGTTTTTTCGCCTTTTCAGTGATGATATCGTCCCTATTCATATGTAATTTAGCGTAATTTACCGTATTTTAGCAT
This sequence comes from Carex littledalei, assembly GCA_011114355.1. Classification (NCBI taxonomy): domain Eukaryota; kingdom Viridiplantae; phylum Streptophyta; class Magnoliopsida; order Poales; family Cyperaceae; genus Carex; species Carex littledalei. The sequence continues at coordinate 1,364,561 of CM022101.1, read as the reverse complement.
AATGTAATGCAATTTAGTGTAATTTAACTTAATATAGTGTAATTCAACATAATTTCAAGTAATATAGCGTATTTTAGTATAAATATGCTAATTATATATCAAAAGAAGTAATCTATCAAATAATTTAAACAAAAAAATTCAAATTTTCAGTGTTAGATTTCATTATCTTGCTTCATAGTGACTCAAAAAACAAAAACAAAAAAAGTAAGCCGGCCACAAAATGGCCGGCTTACTCCTCCCTCCTAAGCCGGCCATTTTGTGGCCGGCTTGGACATTTTTGGCGAAAATCCAGAGTTCTGGGTATAAATATTGATTTCTATTAAACTTTGGATATTAATAAAAATGTCGGAAATTGCCCTTATCAATCGCTTTCCAAATTTGTGAATTTATTACTTGAATTTTTTTCACTACTGGACGTGTCATTATATTCGATATATCATAGTCTACTTGATTTGAACATTTGAGATATAATTTTTTTTTGAGAGATTGATAGTAGCTATCAATCGGTGCAGATAAATTTAATCACTGTCATCATCAACCGATTTAATTGGCTGGTATTTGGTTGTCTTAGAAAAATATATTTGGGATAAATTTTTCACAAAAAAATGGCTGTTTGGAATTTGGATCCTTTCCTCAATAAGTTACCTTTTTCCATAATATATTAGTCGGATCATTTATTCGCATGGAATTGAAAATTTCATATCATCATCCGATCTCTGTATACAATATGATAAGAGAAACAAATAATTTGATCAAAATTGATAGGGGAAATTGGTTCCATGCCACCTCAAAATGCCGAATTTAGAAAAATGCCACTCCAAAATTTTGATTTTGTTAAATGCCACCCCAAATCTCATTTATTAAGAAAAATGCCACAAATACCATATTAATGTATAATTTTAAATTAACAATTTACATAATAACTGAAGTTACCGAAATAACCTTGATCCAAATTTCTTTTTCTCCTTAGAAACGCGATTTCAAAATTAACGCCAGATGAAGGTAACGGCCCCCTCAAGATTAAAACCGTGACAGAACCATATATGGTAATAAGCAAGACTATACATGGTAATAAGGAGGGCCCAGAGTAGAAGTAACGGAAGGTTTACTGGACGAATAACTGGAGAGGGCGCGATTCATCTCTTCCGCGTGACCTCTTCGTGAGTTTCTCTGTAGAACCACTTCGCGAATAACTGGTTCCGCGATTCAAATCTGTAGAACCATTTCTTTTGTGCTTTGTTATTATGAAAATTGTGATTTCTCGGTTGGAGAATCCATATCGCTGTTCTTGCTCGTTTTACCTTTTTCCTCAAATTACTTGTTCTTCTTACTAGAAATCGATTCAAATCGATTTCTCCTGCATCTGAGATTTTAGCTCGTTGCAGGAGGAGACGGTGGTAGGGTAGAGACGAATAGAGGAGGAGACGAAGCCAAATGTATGTAATCAGACCCATTAAGGGTTACGGGTGAGGGTATTTTTGGAATATACGAAAATACTACTCAAAATACAACATATTATGTTTATTTTTTATTACAGATGTATAATAATTTGTTATTTGTGACAATTTTCTTAATAAATGTGATTTGGAGTGGCATTTAGCAAAAGAGAAATTTTGAGGTGACATTTTTCTAAATTCACCATTTTGGAGTGGCATGGACCCAATTTCCCCAAATTGATATGTCACACCATCCCATCTCGCTCTAATAATTTATGAAGGCGGTTCACTACTTTATTTAAATTCTCAATTTTTTTTTTTGTTGATTTTGATCAAATCGCAAATTTCATTTGTTTTATTTTCATATATGATAATTTCTTTACTTACTGTGATATATATGCAACTAAATATGTATTGATAGTTTTAGTAAATCTAGTTATTGTAAATCAGCATTGAAATAAATCTCAAATATGGATTATTAAATTACACGGTACTGTTATTATTTATATTGTTTATTAGTATTATATATTTATTTACTATATATATATATATATATATTCATTTCCGGTGTTCAAACAACAAATCCGAACCGTTCAACGTGTTCTAAATATTAAAATCTACTTGGAGACCAAATTTTACATTTTTTGGAATTTTTTACTATTTATTAAGCCACTTTGAAAATTCCAGATCACATGGTCCAGAATTTTGGTGCACTGTTCACCCGGATCAGCCAATTTCAAAGTGGCCTAATAAATAGCTAAAAAATTCCAAAAAATGTAAAATTTGGTCTCCAAGTAGATTTTAATATTTAGAACATATCTGTATAAAAAAATTTGTTGTTTGAACACCGGAAATGACCGAATTGCCCCCGGCAGCACCTGGCCAGAATGCTGCCGGCAGCAATTTAGCCATACTCTATATATATATATAGAGTATGGCTAATGTGCTTCCTCTAGAACTTCGGCCTCGTGCTTCCGGGGGCATATCTTAGTGTTTGATGTTCAAACAACAAATTCAAACCGTTAGATGTTCAATCTATATTAAAATGTACTTGGAGACCAAATTTTATATTTTTTGGAATTTTTTTACTATTTATTAAGCCACTTTGAAAATTCCAGATCCGGGTGAACAGTAAAAACAGTCTGGACCATATGATCTGAAATTTTCAAAGTGGCTTAATAAATAGTAAAAAATTCCAAAAAATGTAAAATTTGGTCTCCAAGTACATTTTAATATAGATTGAACATCTAACGGTTTGAATTTATTGTTTGAACATCAAACACTAAGATATGCCCCCGGAAGCACGAGGCCGAAGTTCTAGAGGAAGCACATTAGCCATACTCTATATATATATATATATATATATAGAATCTGGATAATATGCTACGCGTATATAAGGGCCTCTCCGTGCTACGGCTTACTTTTTGAGTTTTCAAAATCCTAACGGTCGATCCGAACCATTCAACATAATCTCCATATGAATATGTACTTGCATACCAAATTTTAAATTTTTTAGAATTTGTTTACTATTTATTAAGCCACTTTGAAAATCGCTGATCCAATGGTCCAGCAGATTTTACTGTTGTGTACAAATTAGTGTTTTTTCAAAGTGACTTAATAAATAGTAAAAAAATTCTAAAAAATGTAAAATTTGGTTTGCAAGTACATATTCATATGGAGATCATGTTGAACGGTTCAGATCGACCGTTAGGATTTTGAAAACTCAAAAAGTGAGCTGTAGCACGGAGAGCTCTATGCTACGCGTAGCACCGTAGCACTGTCCATATATATATATATATATATATATATATATATATATATCAAGGTTCTAAATAGCGATTATAGCGGCATAGCGGGGAGCAAAAAAAAAAAGCTATCGCGAATAGCGTAGCTATAGCGAAAGCTATCCTACATAGCGTTTTTTTTATTTTCAAAAAAATTATTTTATATTTCTACTAATAATAAACATATGTAAAGTCTCATAAGTAACAAAAACACCAAATTGATTAAGAAGTTCTAATATTCACATTGAACCAATACAAAGTTCAAATTGTCATTCAAAATATCCCTGATTCATAACTATCGATATTATAGACCAACGCACATTGTTCAAGTTTATTGATATTATAGACCCATCTAATTTAATTTCGTTTTGGACCTTAAAGCCCATTGAAATTGCAAAACAAATAAATAATAATAAGCCCATGTAGCATAGCGGACCGCTATTCCGCTACGCGCTATGCGCTATAGCGGACCGCTATTACCGCTATAGCGGCCGTAGCTCGATTAGCGTAGTTTTACCCCGTAGCTTAGCTTTTTAGGTCAAAAACCGCTATAGCTGCGCTATAGCTAGCTATTTAGAACCATGATATATATATATATATATGAGTGAGGCTATGGTGCTATGCATAGCACGGATGGGGTCCGTGCTACGGCTCAAAATTTGACTTTTCAAAATTCTAACGGTCGATCCAACCGTTCAATGTGATAACCATATGAATATGTACTTGCAAACTAAATTTTATATTTTTTCGAATTTTTTTACTATTTTTTTAGATAGGTAGAATTTTGATGGTCCAGAATTTTCAGAAAACACTGATTTTTCTACCTATCTAAAAAAATAGTAAAAAAATTCGAAAAAATATAAAATTTAGTTTGCAAGTACATATTCATATGGTTATCACATTGAACGGTTGGATCGACCGTTAGGATTTTAAAAAGTCAAATTTTGAGCCGTAGCACGGACCCCATCCGTGCTATGCATAGCACCATAGGCTCACTCTATATATATATATATGAGTAGGGTTAAAATGCACCATTAGTTTTGTGCTCCCATCATGCTCCACATTCATATTTTCATTTTCAAAGTTCAAACAGTCAATCCGAACCGTTCACCATAATCTTTGAATTAAAATGTGTTTGGAGACCAAATTTTATATTTTTTGGAATTTTTTTACTATTTTTTTAGATTGGTACAAAATCACTTTTTTCAGAAGATTCTGGACCATTCAAAACAGTGATTTTGTACCTATCTAAAAAAATAGTAAAAGAATTTCAAAAAATATAAAATTTTGTCTCCAAGCACATTTTAATATGATGATCATGTTGAGCGGTTCAGATTGACTGTTTGGACTTTGAAAATGGAGAAAAAGACGTGGAGCATGATTGGAGCACAAAACCAATGGTGCATTTTAACCCTACTCTATATATAGAGAGAGAGAGGAGGGCTCAAATACCCCATTACTTCATGCTCCAATCGTACTCCAACATCTTTATCTTCAATTTCAAAGTTTAAACAGACGATCCGAGCTGCTCAACATGATGTCCACGTTTAAACATGATTGGAGACCAAATTTTATTATTTTTGGAAATTTTTTACTATTTTTTAAGATAGGTACAAAATAATTATTTTTAGATGGTCCAATGCTTTGGGAAGTAAAGAGGGTGTTTTACTCCCGCTCATATCTCTATTTTCAAAGTTCAAATAGTCGATCCAAATTTCTCAACACGAACTTCATATTGAAATGTGTTTGGATACCAAATTTTATATTTTTTGGAATTTTTTTACTATTTTTTTTTAATTTTTGAAAATTAGTGTTTTCTGAATTTTTTATTATTATTTTATTTCATGAAAAGCTTTTATATTCAATTTTTTTTTTAAATAGTAAAAAATTTCCAAAAAATGTAAAATTTGGTCTCCAAGTACATATCAATATGAAAATCATATTGAGATGTTCGGATCGACTATTTGATATTTTAAAACAGAGATATGAGCGGAAAGTAAAACACCTTCTTTAATTCCCAAAGCATCGTAGCATCTCTCTATATATAGAGAGAGAGGTTTGCTAATATCAAAACGTTTGTTCCTAGACCGTGGAACAAACGCTTCGGTTTTTACATTTTCAAACTCTAAACGGTCGATCCAAACCATTCAGCATTCAATCTATAATAAAATGTGCATGGAGACTAAATTTCATATTTTTTGGAATTTTTTATTATTTATTAAGACAGTTTTAAAATCGTTGTTTTCAATAATTCAGAAATTTTTCACTGTTTATTAAAACAGCGATTTTAAAACTGGCTTAATTAATAGTAAAAAAATTCCAAAAAATGTAAAATTTAGTCTCCAAGCACATTTTATTATAGAGATCACATCTAATAGTTTGGATCGACCGTTTGGAGTTTGAAAATTGAAAAACCAATTGGTTGCACCACGGCCTAAGAACAAACGTTTTGATATTAGCCAACCTCATATATATATATATATATAATAATAATAATAATTCGAGTAAAGCTAGCGTGCACTATGCTCACCAAGAAGGCTTGATGAGCATAACTCCGAAATCTATTGAATTGGCTTCAAACGACAAATCCAAACGTTGAAACCGATCTACTTCATGAGTGATGCGTGTACATGACAAATTTTTAAATTTTTCGAATTCATTTAGTACTAAGTCAAGCAGTAAAAAAATGAAGATTTACGAGTTATTTAATTGCATTAATTTTACTACACGCATCACTCGTGAAGTAGATCGGTTTTAATAGTTTAGATTCGTCGTTTGAAACAAATTCAATAGATTTTGAAGTTATGCTTACGAAGAAGGAAGAAGGCTTGGTGAGGGGTACGCATATTGACACCACACACATTTATATTAACACAACATCTTTAAAAAAATTAATGTATGGACAATTTTAACCCTCCTTAAATGTGTTTCTAACTACATATTTTTCCATAATGTAATTAATATAGTGACCATTAATTAAATTATTTGATTTCCATAATTGCTAGATTTTTTTCCTTTTTTATTTTATTTTATATTGAGGTAATGTTTTTCTACTTCATTTTTCCTCATAGAAATATAGATAGCTACAAAATTTATACGTACATTAATTCAATGAAAATTTCAAGCACCGAGCCATCAACTTCCACTCAAACACACCAATTATACGACTAAATAGATCTAAGATATTAAGGTCAAAAAAGAAAAATAATTTAAATAATTCAAGCTCAACTCGACAAGATCCATCATATTTTGAGATTGTCAAGTCTTCACATCAAGGCAGACCTTCTAATAGAAGCACCTAATATAATACCATTGATATGAATATATTGCCTGACGTCACAAATGATTAAGGTCAGTTTATTCTTACAATATTTTGATTGAAAACAATATAATGAGTTAGTTATTTATTGACCGGACTTTTTCTTTGTAGGTTATCATTTCGTAGCATTAATGGAGAAAACAAACTAATGAGCTATCATCAATTTCAATTTGGATGGACTTTTTTCCAATATGATTTTGAGAATTTATGGAATATTTTATCAATTTAAGTTTAATGCAACTAATTTATTAATTTTAGCATGATTGATGTAATTTTTTTAAATAGTGTTTTATTGTACTTTAATTTATTATTTTAATCATAAGTTGAATGTCAAAATTAATCATGATAATTTACATTCAATATATATTTTATATAAGTAATCATGTCGTTTTTTAGTGATTTTTGCGCAAAGAAAAGATAAAATGTTAATTGATAAAAAAAATTATAGTAAATTGTTAAAAAAATTGTGAAGTTGTCTAAATAAAATTGATATATACAATGATGATAGATTTTGATAATATAATGAAATCATTCACTGTTGTAGTTTCCTTAAAAAATCTTAAAGATTCAATGAAAATAAATAAAGAATATTAATTATGTGAATCTAACCTCTAAGGAAAGAAATTAAATCATATAATACTATATGATAGAGAAACAAATTTTTCAACAAAATAACATATTTATAAAATATAACATTTAAAGAAAAAAGTTATGTGGTAATATATGAGAGAGAATCAGTTTCCAAAGAAAACATTAAGGGTAAAATTGTCTATATAGTAATTTTTTTTTATAATATTGTGTTAATAAAAAATTTAGTAGTTTTAATATCATCACCCCTTGGTGAGCATAGGCTAGTTTTACTAGAATAATTCAATATAGTAGTTTTGGACGAAAAATCCAAACAATTAATTTTCATAAATAACTAATTTGTCTACCTTAATTAATAGGAAGCTGATATGAGTACCCGCACTCCAGTACCCGCACCTTAACTGCCATATTTCTGAAGATCTGTGAGAAATTTTGCGAATCTAAAATCACGAACATCTTCTACGTAATTTTCTCTTTCAAATGAGATCTATGATGACGTACTTTCGGACTAGTCGTCACGCAAGTATTTATACCTATACTTGCAAGTATTTTTTTACATATGATACTGGATGTATGAAAGTATTAATATCAAGTATTGTAAGTATTTATACCTATGAGGTCAATTATTTTTGTTAGAGGAAGGTTAACGCGAAGACTATTAGAGAATGTTGATAGAGGGATACAGGATCCCTACTACTTCATTAGAAAAAGGTTAACGCGAAAACGATTAGGGGACTGGAAAGGGGATGATCATATCAAGTTACGCATGCAAGTATTTATATCTTATTTTGCAAGTATTAATATTTTATGTTCCAAGTATTTATACCTATGAAGGTTGACGTGGAGACGAGTGTGGAGACTGGGAAAGAGGACCATATAATTAGTGAGGACCATAGTACAACCTTCCTCTAATTAGTGGGGACCGTAGTACAACCTTCCTCTATTGTTGCTGCGGGTACAATGCGGGTACTGAAGTGGGGGGATTGAAATAATTATTCTAATTAATAATCAGTGTGTTAAATGAAATTGTCTGTACGTTCAATATAGTATCAATGTATTATTCTTATCTGTCCTGGTTCTTTTTCCCAGTTCTAAAAAATAGGGGGAATTTCATGTATCCCCCTCAAAAACTTTGAAATTACGTATTTTCCCCTCTAAAATTCATAATATCATATTTACCCTTCTAAAGTTCAAAAACTCACAAATTTACCCAATTTATTAATTTTTCTAATAAAACTTATTTTAAATTTGTAAATTACCCATTTTATCCTTCTCTATCTTTTATTTTTATCATTTCTCTTTGTTCCCCAACTGTATCTAACGAATTCAAATCAAAGTGGAGAAACTGAACCAGGGTTCTTAAATAAATCAGTTTTTTAGTGTGCTTGTGTTCGCAAACGTGGCATGGGGGATTTGGAGGTGTTGAAACAGCATGACCTATCAGGGCCTGCGACCCTCTATTGAGCAGTTCAGGACTTATTTCAGTCAAATTGATTGTGAGTCTATGCTAACAAGGAATGAGAAAATAAGCAATATGGCCCCTGCTGCTACATTAATGGATCCGGGTAATTTTGATTTTGTTCAATTTTCGGATGCTTCTTGGATCCAAAACTGGGATAGCGGGTTGGGTTTTATTTTTCACAAGGGAGAAGAGTTACTGGCATACAGAGTGCAGGCATCAACAGCTTCATGCCCTCTGCAAGCGGCGCGCGTCAGAAATCTTTGAATTATGGTCGAGTCTCAAGAAGCACAATTCTCTAGTTTGTTCTCATGTATTTAGATGCCACAATGAGATGACAGATTACTTGACAAATTTAGGGAGAAGAGAAAGATTTGATTATACTTTACCGATGTTCTATTTGTAACTCTTTGATGTAAAACTCTTAATCAGTGAAATGGAAATTGCCTAAGGGCGCTTTGGATGCAAAAAAAGAATACCAATCCTCTTATAATTTTCATATATACTTGCAGCTATTACTAAGCTGTTGAAGACACAAAAGTTGAATTAGGTGAAAAATGGAAAGGCCAATTATGTACAAGGGTCGAGTTATCTGATTTTGACAAACAAATCCTTCCAATCAATCTAGCCCAACTGGTCAATATCAGATGCAAACATGAACAATTACGGCATTTCATTTCAAGCAAGCAGAATTTAGAGTTTCATGTACCCTAAAAAACAATAGGCATAAAATGATTGGTCTGTATGTGTGTTGCTTGGGATTTCTGTGGGAACGAGGAGAAAGAATAAAAAGAAAAGATGGAGAAAGGGTCAAATGGGTAATTTATAAATTTAAAATGAGTTTTATTAGAAATATCAATAAATTAGATAAATTTGTGATTTTTTGAACTTTTGAAGGGTAAATATGATATTATGAATTTTAGAGGGGGAAATATGTAATTTCAAGGTTTTTGAGGGGGTTACATGAAATTCCCCCAAAAAAATATGTATCTCAAGCAATCACGGGACCCATGTGGTTATCAAACTTTCTTCCCTTGGAATACAAAAGCCAGACCAGAAAGTTACGATAATGCTAAATAAATCTTAGTTATTGTTTTTCCAGTTGTTTCTTTATTTAATTAAAAGAACACTAATAAATCTAGTCATACTTGTATTGTACGAAAGAAACTAGTGCTTGGTGGACAGATGTGTTAATGTCGAGCGATTTTACATTATGTGGTCAATTAACTAGATATTTATATAATCTAAGGTTTTATTAACAAAAGTACCTACAGCTAATATAAACGACTATAACTCAAGACTTAAATTTCTTAAAATTATACGGATTACAACCGATTAATAAAAAAAAAAAATGATTGATCAAATCGACCAACAAAAATATTTTTTAAACTTTGACTTATATATATATATACTTCTCTCAAAAATATGATTCATATACATTTGAGTGAGGCTATGGTATATACATTTGAGTGAGGCTATGGTGCTATGCATAGCACGGATGGGGTCCGTGCTACGGCTCAAAATTTGACTTTTTAAAATTCTAACGGTCGATCCAACCGTTCAATGTGATAACCATATGAATATGTACTTGCAAACTAAATTTTATATTTTTTCAAATTTTTTTACTATTTTTTTAGATAGGTAGAAAAATCAGTGTTTTCTGAAAATTCTGGACCATCAAAATTCTACCTATCTAAAAAAATCAGGGTTCTAAATAGCTAGCTATAGCGCAGCTATAGCGGTTTTTGACCTAAAAAGCTAAGCTACGGGGTAAAACTTCGCTAATCGAGCTATGGCCGCTATAGCGGTAATAGCGGTCCACTATAGCGCGTAGCGCGTAGCGGAATAGCGGTCCGCTATGCTACATTGGCTTATTATTATTTATTTATTTTGCAATTTAAATGGGCTTTAAGGTCCAAACCGAAATTAAATTAGATGGGTCTATAATATCAATAAACTTGAACAATGTGCGTTGGCCTATATCAATTAAATTATTTGTATCATGGGCTGTGCGTTGGGCTCTCCAGAAACTAAAAACAAAACCTAGTTGCTCAATAAAAGATATATCGATAGTTTATGAATTAGAGATATTTTGAATGATAATTTGGACTTTGTATTGGTTCAATGTGAATATTAGAACTTCTTAATCAATTTGGTGTTTTTGTTACTTAAAAGACTTTAGATAATGTTTATTATTAGTAGAAATATAAATTAAAATTTTTGAAAATAAAAAAAAAAGCTATGTAGGATAGCTTTCGCTATAGCTACGCTATTCGCGATAGCTTTTTTTTTTGGTCTCCCCGCTATGCCGCTATAATCGCTATTTATAACCTTGAAAAAAATAGTAAAAAAATTCGAAAAAATATAAAATTTAGTTTGCAAGTACATATTCATATGGTTATCACATTGAACGGTTGGATCGACCGTTAGAATTTTAAAAAGTCAAATTTTGAGCCGTAGCACGGACCCCATCCGTGCTATGCATAGCACCATAGCCTCACTCTATACATTTTATATATATTGCTCTGGTACATCACATTTTAATAATATTAATATTTCTTATTTTTCATATATATATATATGTGCAAAAGGTTTTTATATTGTTTCTATCAATCTATCGATTAAATCTTCAAATATTTATTACGTAGATATTTACGTATAAAATAGTTTTAATATGTATCCTACTAGCACACATTTCTACATAAATTATAATCATCCGATGATTTAATAAGTATCGTTCATTTTGTGTGTGCATGAAATAGAGTATGACCCACATTTTGTACTAGACACTAAAAAGCAGAAGTCTTCTCCAGGGTCTAAATTGTTTTACACCATGTCATTTTAATTTAGTGATAGAGGCATAGAGCACTGAGAACGATCCTCATTCCCAACAAATTGGGAAAAATAAAATTGAAAGAAAAGAATATAAGTATACAACACCGACCGAAATTTTTATTTATAACATAGTTCAAAAAAAAAAAATCAAATAACCATCGTTTCTGAAAATTTCGATTTTCATCACGACCGCACCGGCATTCTGTGAACCCATTTTAGCGGGTTCGCAGAATGCCGGTGCGGACCCCTAAATGGATCCGCAGAATGGTTCTGCGGACCCATTTTTTTTTTCAAACTTTGAACCATTCCGCAGAATCCTAAATGTGGCACACATTCCTAGAACAAAAAAAAAATAAAAAACCAAAAAAGTTGAGTCTCAGCGTGGTTTTTTTTTTCAAACCTTGAGATATGGCACGCATTTCTAGAAGAAAAAAATTATTAAAAAACCAAATATTTGAGATATTTCAACGTGGTGCCTCGATAAAACACAAAAAATATGGGTCTGCAGAACCATTCTGCGGACCCATTTAAGGGTCTGCACCGGCATTCTGCGGCCCCGCTAAAATGGGTCCGCAGAATGCTATTGCGGTCGTAGTGAAAATCGAAATTCTCAAAAACGATGGTTATTTGATTTTTTTTTTTTGGAACTATGTTATAAATAAAAATTTCGGCAACACCGAGCAGATTTAGACCTTTGAACTACATGGGATCGATGAAGCTTTTATAAAGAGACAACAACAAAACTTGCACACTTTCCTCCAAATATTCACAAAAAAAAAGGGAGGGAAGAAGAGAAAAGAAGAAGAAAAAGAAATTACATAAAAAAAAAAAAGAAAAAAAAATGTGTCGCAATAACTAACTAAACCAACAATAGCTACAGAGGGGGACAAGTGGACAACTGGGACCGGATGTTGCACTGCTGCTAACACAAAATTTAGCAAACCCAATCGCTTTAACCCTTTTTGGCGTTTTCTTTTCAGTTTTGCATATTACAAAATTACAACTACACTCTGTAGCTATTGCCATGGTTTGAAAGGGAATGATTTGGGTGGGAAAGAAAGGAAAGGCGGTTTAATGAAGCGTAAAGAGCTGTCTTTGAATTATTTAGAGGTAAAGAAGAAATGATTTGAGAGGTCTTTTAAGGTGTTAGTGTTAGTGGCTCATGTGGTGTTTTGCATTGCCTATCATTTATACTTTTGCCTTTACTACAGCTTTTTAGATAGTAGCAAACGTGACTTGCTACCTTTTTCTTTTGCAAGTTGACACTGTCTATATTTTTTTTTCTTAAAAAAAAAATTCGATCAACTTTTTCCCTTTCGCTTCTGTTTATTTTTACCCCGTGAATACCTTAACATGCAAATTAATCATCAGAAAGCACCGAAAGATTTACTAGAGATCTAACCTGGTTACTCAATCAAGCAAAGATTCTTGTTAGCGCTTTCCGTTTTCAATGTTATTGGTCCCGTTCGGCAACATAGATTAAGAATTAAGAGTGAAAGATTAAGAGTTTAAGAAGCGCTAAGGAGTTTGTGTTCGGCAAATGTAAAGGATTAAAACTGTAGCATGTACTTGAATAAAATATATATATGATGAGTGAAAGACCATATTACCCCTTATATTGTTCTTGTCATATAATATGATTGATGAATCAAACAGTGTTATGATTTTAATTAAAGGATTTTGCTAATATGCTACGCGTAGCATAGAGCCCCTCCCTGCTACGGTTCAATTTTTGCGTTTTCAAAATCCTAACGGTCGATCCGAACCGTTCAACATGATCTCCATATGAATATGTACTTGCAAACCAAATTTTACATTTGTTAGAATTTGTTTACTATTTATTAAGCCACTTTGAAAATCGCTGATCCAATGGTCCAGAAAAGTTTACTGTTGTGTACAAATTAGTGTTTTTTCAAAGTGGCTTAATAAATAGTAAAAAAATTCTAAAAAATGTAAAATTTGGTTTGCAAGTACATATTCATATGGAGATCATGTTGAACAGTTCGGATCGACCGATAAGATTTTGAAAACTCAAAAATTGAGCCTTAGCACGGAGGCCTCTATGCTACGCGTAGCACCGTAACACTGTCCTTAATTAAATATAATTAAATAAAGAGTCCGCCTAGCTCTCCCCCGTGAACAATCCCCCGTTTCATCCCCCGTCAGTTGCATTAATTAAGGTAGTTAGTTAGTTAGAATTTATAACTGTCAGTGTATTTTAGAAATTTGCAGAAGTATTCATATGTAGCACAACTAGTATTCATCCATCTATATGAAGGTATTCACATTTGCAATAGAAACATATTTGGATATATTACAACAAAAAAGTAGGGGACAAACAACATGTGTGGGGGACCGCACAACTGTCAGAGCATTAATTAAGTTGGGGACCGCATAACCATCAGCGCATTAATTAAGTGGGGGACTTCTAACTACCTTCAGCTCATTTTAGAAATTTACAAAAAAAATATTCATCTGTAACACAACTAGCATTCATCCATCTATATGAATGTATTCATCTTTGCAATAGAAGCATATTTGGACACATCAATCACTCATCTTTTACACGTTTTTAGAGATGAGTTTTTTTTTTCTCCGTTCAATCTAACCAATATTTCTGACGATCTGTGAGAAATTTTGCAAATCTAAAACCACGAATGTCTTCTACACAATTTTCTCTTTCAAATGAGATTCATGATGACATACTTTCGAGTTGTCCGTTGCACAAGTATTCACACCTCGCTATGCAAGTATTCATCCCGCATTAAGCAAGTATTCATCCTCATCGTGTAAGTGTAAATAGTTAATGTACCAAGAGTATTACACGTTTTTAGAGATGGGTTTTTTTTCTCCGTTCAATCTAACCAATATTTCTGACGATCTGTGAGGAATTTTGCAAATCTAAAACCACGAATGTCTTCTACACAATTTTCTCTTTCAAATGAGATCCATGATGACATACTTTCGAGTTGTCCGTTGCACAAGTATTCACACCTCGTCATGCAAGTATTCATTCTCATCGTGTAAGTGTAAATAGTTAATGTACTAAGAGTATTACAAACATATGTGCATACCAAACAAATAAAAAGTACTCATCCATATAAGTTAAAGTATTTATGCCTAAGATATTAAGTATTCATCCATAAATGTTGAAGTATTCATCTCTAAAACATTAAGTATTCATCCATATGTACTTAGTACGCACTGTTCTAATTCACCATTAATGAAGCTTTGTTCTTTGCAAATAACTCGGATCTGACCCGGCGGAGGCGGATCTGACCCGGCAGTCGACAGTGATGGATCTACTCCGGCGGAGGCGGAGGTGGGAGAGAGAGGAGGCGGAGGTGGGAGACGGAGGTGGAGGTGGGAGAGGGAGGCCGAGAGGGAGAGGTGGGAGAGGCGGGCGGAGGCGCAGAGGGAGAGGTGGGAGAGGCGGGCGGAGGTGGAGAGGGAGAGGTGGGAGAGGTGGGAGAGGGAGGGAGAAAGAGAAAAGAAATAAATGGAGAAAATTGGATAATTAATTTGTAGGTCCCACTAGGTAGTTAGAATTTGAATTATAGTTAGAAAAAGAAGTTAGTTAGTTGGAGGATGAAATAGGGGATAGATAGAGGGGGGAAAGTATAATTACCCTTAAATAAATTTCATTAAAGTAAACTGTGTTAAATTTGACCAAAATTATTATTACAAATATAATTAAAATATAAATAAAAGTAATAATAGAAAATAATAAATACACCCACCACTAAACAAGATAAAGAAAGTTTGTATATTACAAAATTATAAATTAGAAATACAAGAGTTTTAGATTTCAAAACAGAATCTGATAAGCAGATTACAAAATGCGGCTCCATAGATATGAGACCTAAATTTGAAGAAGTAATGATTTCTAAAAATAAACATCAAAATGGATTGGAGATTGAATTCCTTTCCAGTATGTATGAGTAATTAAAAGAAATAGCTGCAATATCTAATTTCCATATCCTCTTCGATTTCTTGCACGGTTTGGCATATTTTCCCACAAACTATTTCTAATGCCCATTCGGAGTAAATCTCCAAGCTGTGTTTCGTTGAGACCAGTGGTAATTCCGGATTGCTCAACATCTTCATCATCGTCTTCCTCATCTATTGTCCACTCCTCCAAGAAAATATCATTTTCAGTTTCAATCTCATTTTGACGTTTGATGAAATTATGTAAAATACAACATGCAAACACAATTAAACCTTGCTTTATGTATTTGTAAGGTTGCATGATTCTAAGAATCTTGAATCTCATTTTCAATACTCCAAAGGTCCTCTCAATAACATTCCGAAGTTGGGCATGGCGGTGGTTGAACAAATCCTCAGTTGTTTGGTACCGATTTGATGTAGATAACTGTTGAAATTGTGCCAAATGATAAATGTGGCCACGATATGGGCAAAGAAAACTACCCGTGTTTGCATACCGAGTCAGCAAGGTAATATCTACCGGAAGGAACGATGAATCCACCATCATTTAATGCTGAACGCAAGACCTTCATGTCTGCAGCTGAACCCTCCCATCTGTCTGACACGTAAACAAAATACATGTCAAAGTCAATTGCAGCCATGACATTTTGAGAAACAAAACCCTTTCTATTAATGTGTCTTCGTCGCTTCTTTTTCTTTACGAAAGCGGGGATGTGAGTACCATCAATAGCGCCCAAAGCCTCCTAAATTAATAATAAAGCAATAGATTAGCATAGAACAATTAATATGGGCCGAGTAAACCGCGTGCCAGGCCCATTTATTATGGGCTTGGACTTGTGCACGAAAAGTCAATTAATTACCTACAATAGTTGGGCCTCATTCATGAATTGAAGCTGGTATAGAAACCCAAATCCAAATCCAAAACCTCTTCTGGCTTGCAACTGGTGGTATATAAGTGAGGGTTAAAATTGCCAGGTCAGCAGTCTTGGTAAGGTCATGATATCCATTTAGTGACTAGGATAGTTACACGTCGGAGGATATATATCTAGAAATAGAAGTTTCAATTGACAGGAGAAATTAATACAAGTGCTGTTTTAATGGACATGCTATTACCGGATGCTGCTTTACTGTTACTGGATACTGACGTCGACTTATATAATGATCTCTATTAATACTTTTATATATATCTCAGCAAATTGCCTGTGCTTATCTGAGCAACTAAAACTATGACAGATTGATTAGAGATATGTTCTAGGCTTCTAGCCTATCTCAGCAAATTGCACTGTTGAGATCAATAAGATATTAAGATATGTTCTAGGCTTCTAGCCTGTCTCTCGCAACAGATGGCAAAGCTATTGATTACACTAAAGCTTCGAGCAAAAGTAGAACATTTTAATCGTAACTATTCTCTTTGTTGTTAAGCATATTAAGAGCGATCATGTTTTATTGACTCGTATCAGTATATTCGACAATGAACGATTGGCAAGATGGAGGAGTGTATTTTGATTTGATTATTGTGTTATATGATGTTACCGAATGTCAAAAGATGAAAAAAAGATTTATAACAAATTATACTAGTTATACTTTTTGTTTAACAATAAACACAAAATGGAGCCCACTAAGTATAAAACTACCTTGTATTCTAAAAGTGAGAAAACAATAGAAAAGAATATTGCACTACTTTGTTGCATTGTAAATGAGGGGAGAAAAAAAAAGTAAAGTAGAAATTGAGAAATTAAAGTGACGTGTCATATTAGTCGTTGCCGTTTCACAACTGGTAACGGACTCGCCACTTCCTCCTCCTCACCCCAGCCATTCACACTGAACTCATTCTTTGGTGGTAAGTTGAGATCAAAGTCTCTTACACTACTCAAAGTTGAAGTGGAGTAAGTTGAACCCGATGCCAGAAACCCATCCAAGTAGTGGCATCTCTTGTGACCACCGAGTGCTTGTCCAGTCGCAAAACTCTTGTAACACACATTGCACCTATGCGGCAACCGTTCATTATCAACTATATCCATATTGACATTCATGTTTGCTGGTTTCATTTGATTTGGGTCGACCGGTCTACGGTGGCTCGACTTGTGACCACCGAGCGCATGGTAGGAAGAAAAAGCTTTCCTACAGACGGAGCATTTGAACTGCGGTTTTGAATGGTTTTGATGATGATTTGTTATCTTTTGCGGGTGAAATTGAGATAAAATACGGACGCAGAGTGAGAGGTAGTCATCTTGGGTCATGGTCTGAAGTGAGGTTGATATAGAATCAGTATGAGGTGCCATTAATTGAAATGCTGATCTTGGTGTAACTATTTTGGTAAAATTTATAGCCTCTTTGATATTAGTTTTGAAGGATAAGGTTACTATACAGAGTAGATTGCCGTTTTATATATAATGTAGACTGAGGAGGAGGAGGTATAGAAGTGGTGGGAACTGTGGCCTATTAAAAGAATTAAATTAGGTGGGTCTTGGTCAAATTGTCAAAACACACATGCTTGGTTGTTTCTTGTTTGCACAAGGATTGGAATTGGTTCGTTTGGTACCTGGTTTTGGAAACCTAGTCTTCAAAGCTACCTTTCTTTAATAAATTAAAATTAACCAGTGGTAGCACGTAGGCAGCAATCATGGATTGACTGCTCCGTCCTATTCAAAATTAATGAGGGTGCAAACAAAAATGGAATAACCAATTAGGCTAAATTTTTGTTTATTCCGTGAAAACTAGAATTAGTTAATCTTTAATTTTGGCCCAAATATTTTAACTCAGGGGAAATTGCTATTCTATTGAAAATTCAAATGCAATATTGGAATGTTGAATGGAATTAAGACTGAGCTATCTGATCAGTATCAAGATTTACGCAAATAATTTAAAAATTCATACATATTGAAAACACATAAATTTTGATACAAATTAAACAAAATTCATGCAAATTGAAAACACATCAATTTTGATACAAATTAAACGGTTTCAACTAAACATTATACTAAATTTGGCCAATACCCATCAAACCGTCTCCGCTCCATATTGAGTGTAATACATGTCGATAGCATTGAAAACAAATGCTGAGATGAGTATTGGAAATATATGATTTCTATAATGCTTCAAATTTTTCATTGGTTTTCCTACTACATTGGTAATTAATGCCGAAATTTTTATTAATATTAAAAAATAACAAAATTTAAAATTTTGCACTCAAAATCGGAATAATTTCAAATCTGCCCAATCCGGAGAATAATTCTCCAGATTCAGACCTTCTTTCCGAAAAATTATTCTCCGAATTTGAGATTTTTTACCAATTTTTTTTAGTACTTTTGTGTTTTAATTGTTTTTGTTTTTTGTTTATTATTAATTCATATCAATTATTAATATTTCAAATTTAATATTGTTAATATTTTAAATTGTTTGAAATTAATTATTTGATTATTTTTAGTAAATATATAGTTATTAGTTTTAATTTAATTCGTTATTAAATTTTTGAATGTAATTGTTTGTAAATTTTTAATTAATTAATAGTTTTAATATAATCGTTTGATAGTTAAGAATAAGATGTTTAATTTTGAATAAAATGAAGTCACATGCTAGACAAACATCTAAAAGAAAATATCCAAAGTAAAATATAGCAAAGCACACGAAATAAAATAGATGAACCCTAAAGATAGTACTGTCTGTCAAATATAACAAAACATGCTAAATACAAGTAAAAAAGTCCTAAGGATAGTCTGAGTGCGTGAATTGATCCGGGGAGCCAACATCACGCCGTGGTAGCTGATGAGGAGGAGAAGTAGGAAAAGGAGTATCGTCGTTAGAGGTGGCTGTGTCTGGGTCCTCTACCTCGGGCATACCTAATAAATCTATTGAGAATGTGAGTAACAATTTAAATTAATTAGTAGTAAATTATTGTGAAGTTAAGGAATGAATAAGTTGATAAATAATTTACCACTTCACTATTTCATCATTGGCATCAACTGGGAGCTCAAGAATCTGCTTCTAGATCTTAGATTTCAGAAGGTAGTAGTCATAATATTTTTTACTTCCCTCAACCCCATACTCTTCATAAAGCATTGTTGTTCATCTGCAGGGATCCCTAACAAATTGTTGACCTTGATACGCACATCCGCCAATTTTGACTCTCCCGTCATTGGAGCACCAGTAATGGGTAAATCCCACAAACAGCTCACGTTCTCCAATGTGACTATAATTTAATTAAATTTATTTTTATAATCCGTTTCTTTTGTTAACCTGTCATTCACACTTTAAAAATAACAATTATTTAAATTAATGTAGCTAATACATGTCATCTCTCCAAAAGGAAGATGAACGGTGTGAGTTATCCACAACAACGAGCTAAACTGGCCATGCAGACACCGATCCTGACTGGAAGTCAGTTCAGACTCTTCTGGATCATGTCTTTCGTCAGCCATACTGCAAAATTCATTGAAACCATTTTGGAATTTTCTAAATTATTCGGTCATTATTTCTAAATTATTCGGTCTTAATTCTAAATCATTTTTAGAATTTTCTAAATTATCCAGTCATTATGCTAATCTATTTTGGAATTTTCTAAATTATTTGGTCTTAATTCTAAGCCATTTTGGAATTTTCTAAATTATTCAGTCATTATTCTAAACCATTTTGGAATTTTCTAAATTATTTGGTCTTAATTCTAAACCATTTTGGAATTTTCTAAATTATTTGGTCATTATTCTAAACCATTTTGAAATAATTTCTAAATCATTTTGGACAATATTAAAATATTCAGTCATTATTTCTAAACCTATTTCTAAACTATTTTATTATTCTAAACTAATTTATTTATTAAAATATTAAATTACAAAAAATTAAAAATACCTGAATGGAAGAGGAAAAAATTTTGGATTTGGAATTTGTGAGTGTGAAAGGAGGGGCTGCGAAACAGGCATTTTATAGCCAATAATCCCTTTCCAGAGAATTATTTTCGGGATCCACCTTTTCGAAAAATAATTCTCCGGAACTGCATTTATTGAGGCGCCCCTGGATCTAGAGAATAATTTTTCCGGAAAGATGACCTTGATCCGGAGAATTATTCCTTTAATTGGACAGATTTAGAATTATTCTGATTTTAGGTGCATAGAGTTAAATTTTGTTAATTTTTTGAACATTAATAAGAATTTTGGTAATTAATGCAATAAAATATCAAATGCTATCGTACTAGGAACGGACTCCGCTGCTTTTCTGAGAGAAAAGCAGGCACCTGCTTTTTCTATCTCAACCACTCAAAATTATTGAAATATGTGCATGAAAAAGTTTTTTTATCGAGATACATAAATAATTTTTTTTGATCAATTCAGATGAGAAAAATAAAATACTATTTTTCTCTTTAAAAAAAGTAGCACAGCCTTATCCATCGTGCTAAAGGTGAGCATCTTGCTCTAGATTCGTGATAGAACCAGAAACATGGGAATCACGTGGTACAAAATAAGGCAAGTATAAAAAATTATGAAATTGAGTGACCAAAGACTTGACTGGTCGTTGATGACTGCTTCATTTATCCATCAATTGGATCTTCTATTTTTTTAATGGAGGCCACGATGGCAGATAGCCACCAATCCTCTTTCCAGGAAATACATTCACTGGACCCACTTAATCAACTTGCCTCTGCTTTTGATTTAAATTAACGGGGGAATTTCATGTATCCCCTAAGAAACTTCAATATTACGTATTTCTCTCTCTAAACTTTAAAATTACATATTTCTCCTTCTAAACTTTTCAAACTCACAAATTTACCCATTTAATCAATAAAATATATTTAATATATTTAAAAATACTTAAATAATATTATTTCAAATTCTAATTTTTTTTTCAGACCATTATACCCCTTCCTCCTAATCTCGTTCTTTCTCTTCTCCTTCCAATCTCGTTCTTTTTTCTTCAATTCTTTTTCTCTATCTGAGTGTCTGCCAAAATTTATTTTGAAATAAGTTTTCTTGATCTATCTCTGCGAGTTTACTAGAAGTGCTTGATTTTACTAGAAATGGATTGAATGGTACCATACCATCTGATATCAGGGTTCAATTTCTCTGAATGGTATCATACCAGCTGATTTTTTATTCTCTTTCTTCATTCAAGTATTCAAGCATTTTTAGCAATTTAAGTTGAAGAGAAAACTATCATTTCTAATTCTTGTCTCCTACTATGTATCCCCATAAAAAAAACTATCATTCAGTTCCTCTTTCCTCCTCTAAATTCAACATTTCTAATTGCAATCTCATCACCTCTTGAATCAATCAATCTCATACAAAACAATGAAGATGCAAACGCTGTAGGGGGGTCAATTGAAAGAGGTTCGTGACATCTTTCGCTGATTTGACATGGACGGTGACGGCAACCTGACGCAACTGGAGCTCGCCGCATTGCTCCTATCCATAGGTCTCAAGCCAACTGGCGACGAGCTTCACGCACTGCTCTTCGCCATGAATTCCAACAAGAATGGTACGATCGAGTTCAAGGAGCTCACAGCGGCCATTGCCCCCATGATGAGTCAGCAGTCGCTTGTAGATCAGGCGCAACTATTGGAGGTGTTCAATGAATTCGACAGGGATGGGAACAGGTATATCTCGGCTACTGAGCTGCCGAGATTGATAGCTAAAATGGGCTAGCCATTGACATTTGTTGAGCTGATGCACATGATGAAGGAGGCTGACACAGATGGGGACGGTGTGAGACGCACATGATAAAGAATTGAAGAGAAAGAACGAGATTGGAAGAAGGAAGGGGTATAATGGTCTGAAAAAATTTAGAATATGAAATATCGTTATTTAAGTACTTTTAAATATATTAAATATATTTTATTGATTAAATGAGTAAATTTGTGAGTTTGGAAAGTTTAGAAGGGGAAATATGTAATTTTAAAGTTTAGAGGGGGAAATACGTAATATTGAAATTTTTGAGGGGATACATGAAATGCCCCCTAAATTTAGTTAACTAATGTATGGTCAATTTGTCTAACGTAAATTATGTTCTCCAGTAACTATCAACTAGCTATCCAACTAAATAATTTCCTTCAAGTTTGAATAATGAACAAAAACGTGTACATTTTTTTTTTTTGTAACAGTGGAACAGAGAATCAGGACACTGACGCAATGCTCCTCATGAAAAATATGATGTCATGCACTTGTCAGCATGCTTCTAGATGAACAAGTGACGAATGATCACTATTGTACCCAAACAAATTTATGGGAAAAACGACAAATAAATCAATATTTACGAACTTCAATTAACCACCGTGATTTTTATAATACCCTCTAAACAACTAAAATTAGCAAATATGCAAACGGTTTTTTTTTAACCTACCCGACCGTTCTAGAATTGGGCGGTCCACTATTCATAGCAAACCCCTCCTGTTTGGGCGGTCAACCATGCATATCAGACCGCTTCATGATGGGGCGGTTTGCTATTAATTATATAATGGGGGTCTCTCGTTTTTCACCCCATCATTCCAACAAAAATATCTCTCTCCTCTCTTTCTCTCTTCCCCAGCAGCAACGAGATAATTTTCTATTTATTTAATTAATTTATTTTATATATTTTATTTGCTTTATTATAAATTGTTAGAAAATGTCCAAAATTGGTTAGAAATTATTTACCATGGCATCTAAATTCGAACTTCAAAAAAGAGGAAGTGAAACCGCACGCAATGCTCGCATATTCCTCGCTAATAATTTTTGGACGGGTGAAGCCCGCTTGAGGAGACGTTTATCTCGTTTAGGGTTTCCACCCAACAAGGTTGAAGAATATGCTACCACGGATGATCCGACTATTAGAAGCGTTCTTTATGAGAACTTGAGCGATATCGACCCTCCACCTGATTGAGAAGTGTGCCCTGCATGTGGTGTGAAGGGACATGTAGTACTAGTATTTTTATGTTGATTGACTTGTAGTGTTTTATATTGTAGTATTCTATTTATGCTTTGTTGTAGTGTTGTTTTAATTTTTTGTTTTAAATCATTTTTTTAATTCATTTTTGTAATTCATTTTTTTTAGAAAAGAAGGATGAACAGTAACAATCGAGGTAGATCTTCTAATCGAAAGATGCCTATAGGAGGGTCAATGAGTGGTCGAGGAAAGAATGAGGAAAAAAACTGTCAAGTATGCTTCAGGGATAAAAAGAACTGTCAAGTCTGTGTTATGGACCAATTTCTTAAGCGACCTATTCGGTTTGAAATTTCAGATGATGATTTTGTATAAAACCCCTATGGTTATGGTTTGAAAAAAAAAGGTTGATTCGGAGTCGTTAGCCACAGACGATGAGTTTGTTCCTTGTACTTATGCTGGTAAGGCTAGCACTTCGTCTGCTGTGATTGATCCAGATCCGCCAACATCGGATGATGACTTTGTTCCATGTACTTTCAAGGCTCATTGTAAGAAGTACTACTACTTATGAAGTGTTTATTTTGTAGACTTTATTTCATCAATTTAGTGTTTATTTTGTAGACCTTATTTCATCAATTTGTGTATATTTAATTAAGTTATGAAAAAAATGAAACTCAAACATATAAATTAAGTTCACAAACTACAAATAAAATAGTCCACAAACTTTCAAATAAAATAGTTCACAACATGCATCCAAATAAAAAATAGTTCACAAACTACCAAATAAAATAGTTCACAACATGCATCTCAAGTAACATGGTAATTGATCAGAGTCAAAATGATGATGAATTACGTAGGGTTTTGGCTTAAGTTTTACATATTTTCTCACACTTATGTTTAATTTATTAGAGAAAAATGCTATTGTCCCCCTTCTTTATGTTTTATTACAGAAAACAAGTTTTGGGACTATTTTACATCAAATGGAGCAAGAATCGGGTCAATTGGATCAGCGACGCTCATCGACTAAGTTTCTGTTACGGTCCGTATTGTCTAATACGGACCTAGCCGAGTATGGACCAGGAGATAGCGTGATACGAATTAAACCCTTCAGCGACATGGTCTTAATACGGACCGTATCACCTGATCGGACCGTAACCAAGGCGCCTCTTGGGGAATAACTGCCGACAGCTGTATCCAGATTAGTTTTTTAGCCTCCACTCAACTCCAGACGTCCCTCCACTCCTATATAAGCCCCTGGACAGAAGAAGGGTTAGATTTGATTAAAGTAAGAAGAGAGGAGTGATTGTAACCATGCCGTTCCGCGGCTAAGTTCCTTTCTTAGGGGCTAGGCAGTAAACCTTGTTACTCTTGATGTTTTGATATATATATTTTCTGTTGATTATGATTTCTTGTTGTTTAATCGAAATGCTTTGGTGATTTATTATCTCTTCATCTAACTTCGATGATCTAGTTTAATCCGTTAGGGTAGTGACAGTACTTTAATGGTAAGAGAAACTATGTTGCACGAATTAGTCTCGTTGAGATTTATTATGTTTATGTGATGAAAACCTTAGCGGGGAAACCATAAACCAGAACAACAAAACACGAACCAAGTTCCATCATTTGCGTAAGGTAAATTGCAGTGATCTGTATAGTAACTTGTGTATTTAAGAGATCAGTCATTTGCGGAAGATAACTCACAGTGTCCTATGTAGAATCTCGATAAAAGATCTGTCATTCTTGCGTAATATAACTCGCAGTGACCTATGCAGTGTCTTTCATAAAACAACAACAGAAAATCAGACCCGACAGAAGTATAGTAACGAAGCGGATTGAGTAGCAATGGTGTGCCGAAACCCTAGGAATTCTCATCTCTATCTTTATTTTAATTACTTTTAATTGTTTCCTAATTTACATTGATCACAACTACAACTCTCAATTTTCAGATTTCGTCTAGCCTTTCGAAAGATTGTGATTCGATCGCTCAAGACTCTGAACCAATATTCCCTGTGGATCGACCTCGAATATACTACTCGATAAGATTGTGCGCTTGCAGTCCGAACTGATAGCATTTCTGAGTTTATAAATATTAAAAGAAACATCGCTCTCTTTTGAGTGATCAGTAATCAGCTACGACGTCCGAACAAACTAAGTTGACGGATTATGGGTCTGCTTCCAGATGGTTGTGCGACTGGACCGGATGTCTCTCCCTAGCTATTAGATGCTTGGGAATTATGAGAGGGTTGTCTTCTACCGGTTGCCTCAGCAACAACTCTAACATTTTATTTTTCACTGGCTTTGTTTATGGCATCTGCATTGCATTCCAATTCACCAATCATGGTACAATAATGACATAGTAAACTATAAAATAAGTTATAAAATGTGAAATATACCTGCTCGCTGTCTGTCAGAAGTGGAACGGCGAGCCTGATGTCCCATTCGCCTAACTTGCATCTGGTCCATAGTCATTACTAAACGCTTGTGTTTCCTTCTCCTAATCCTGATCCACCCCTTTGCAAGAAGGATTCTATCCCCAACAAAGGCCGACCACGCATGTTGGTTGGGATAAGGATTGAAAGATGCACCCCAAGTACTCGCATGGTAGTCGATACGGTACATGTCGGTGACAAAATCATCATCGCTGAAGTTTCTCACTCGGCACACCGCCATTACATGAGAACAAAGTAGGTGAGCTAATTGGATTCCTTGGCATGTACATGTTACAGAGTTGTCAGGTCCGAAAATAACAATATACTTGAAAGCCCTTTTCATAAACTCCATAATCCCATCTGGTCTACAGCTGGTTGGAACGTATTCACATAGGCATTGCACTTCGAATTCCATGTGTCCATGACCGTACGGGACAACTCTCATAGCCGCACATTTCTCCCTATGTTTTCTTAGTTTTCCCTCCACCCTTGTTGAAAACGTTTGATTTCTTTCCAATAATTATGTGGCTTTAGCACGCCTTTAAACAAACCATGCATTTATCTTGTAGAATATGTCCTCTACAATTGCTGCCACGGGCAACATCCGACTCTGCTTGAAAACATGATTCAACGACTCGGACCCATTTGTGGTCATAATTCTCCATCGGTAACCTCCATCGCGAGCTTGAAATATTTTCTCATATGCGGGTGGCTCTTGCAGATCTCTTGGATTATTTTTGCCTAACTACCGAATATTCTGCAAATTGCAAGTTCACGCCCTCTCCACAACCTATTGTATTTTGGAGTTGCATGATTGTAAATGAGTCTCACACTCCTAGCGACCTCCTTAATGCTCATCGATGGGTCCTCCTTAATGTCTTTCTCAATTACATCTGCAATAAGTGATGCCGTAAGTTATGCATGGTCTGTCCTTGATGACGCAGACTTGCATGTCTGAGGTGGTTCACATTTCTTAATCATCCATGCCTTCGCTTTTCCCACAGGGGTTGCAAAAAGACTAAACTCGCAACGCGGTGCGTCTTTACAAACCACAACTAACCTTATTCGATCCCTTTTCTGTACTCTGCACTCCCAGTTGTCGTGAACATACACCTCATTGATTTTCTTCACAAGTTTGTCTATCTTCGTATAAACCTGTTGTGAAGCTCTGACTTGTATACGATGGGCTTGCCAAAGTAACTAATGCCTGCTTCTTCAAAAGAACTGGTATCGTTGAATGTGGTGACCGGATGCCTATCTATCCGACCTTTAATCGGAAATCTGTCTTTCCTGGGAGGGACTTCTGCATCACCATCGGATAAGTAATAAGAATCCCAACCCCCTTCAAATCATCACCCGTGTCCATTTCCTTTTCTGGTATGGCATCGATCCCTTCACTATCAATGTCAGTATCATTCCGGGTACCAGTGGGTAACAGTCTAGGTATTGATGGTGGTACAGATAGAAATCTGACTTGGATTACGGGTTCAGGAAGAGGTGGTGGTGGTGGTAGCTCGGTGGCATAATCATTCATGTTACAATCAGTGGTATAATCAGGTACATAATTGTCATAAATGGGTGGTATGTACGGTTCATAACTCGAGTGGCGGGGTTATCATAACTCAAGTGGTGGGGTCCTGGGTTGTCATAACCTGTATTTTCCTTAGAAGTTCCAACCCCGGGTTGATGCGGAACTCTCCTAGAATATAAGTCCATTACTGGGGTACCCTAGAGGTGCTACTTTTATCCGATTACTCGGATCTGATCCGGTAGCTTCTACTGGTTGTCTTTCATGTTCTACTTGTTGTCTTTCGTCTACTGCAGGTTGTATTTCATCATCTTTTAGTTAGATTTCATATTCTTATAGTTGTATTTCATCTTCTTCTTGTAGTATTTCACCTTGTACTGGTTATTTTTCATAATCTACTGGTTGTTTTTCATCTTATACTGGTTGTCTTTCATCTTTTTCTAGTTGTCTTTACCTTCTACTAGTTGTCTTTCGTCTTCTTTTAGTTGTCTTTCATGTTCTACTTGTTATTTTCGTTTACTATAGGTTGTATTTAATCTTCTTATAGTTGTCATTCATCATATACTGGTTGTTTGTCATGTTCTACAAGTCTATTGGTTGTATTTCTACTTATTCTAGTTGTCATTCATCTTGTATTAGATGTTTTTCATCTTCTTCTAATTGTCTTTCACCTTCTACTAGTTGTCTTTCATATTCTTATGGGACATATCATGTTCAACATGTTGTCTTTCATCTTCTTATAGTGGTATTTCATATTATTCTAGCTGTATTTCATCTTTTTCTTATTGTCTTTCGCCTTAAACTGGTTGTTTTTCTTGTTCTACTAGTTGGCTTTTATCGTCTACTACATGTTGTATTTCATCTTCTTCTTGTTGTATTTCATGTTCTACTTGTTGTATTTCATGTTCTACTTGTTGTCTTTTGTCTACTTCTTGTTGTATTTCATCTTCTTTTAATTGTAATTCATATTGTTCTAGTTGTATTTCACCTTCTTCTAGTAGTATTTCACCTTGTACTGGTTGTTTTTCAGGTTCTATTAGTTATCTTTAATCTTCTTCTAGTTGTCTTTCACCTTCTACTAATTGACTTTCATTTTCTACTAGTTGTCAACTGGTTGTTTTTCATCTTCTTCTAGTTGTATTTTATTTTCTACTAATTATCTGTTTCTACTGGTTGTTCGTCTTCTACAGCTTGTATTTCATCTTTTTCGAGTTGTATTTCATTTTCTTCTAGTTTGTATTTCATATTCTTCTACTTGTATTTCATCTTTTCTTCTGGTTGTCTTTCATTTTCATCTTTTCTTCTGGTTGTATTTTCTTCTAGTTTGTATTTCATATTCTTCTACCTTGTACTGGTCATCTTTCATTTTCTACTGGCTGTTTTTCATATTCTACTAGTTGGCTTTCATCTTCTACTAGTGGTCTACTGGTTGTATTTCTTCTTCTTCTAGTTGTCTTTCATCTTCTTGTGGTCATATAGTTGTACTGGTTGTTTTTCGTCTGCTACAGCTTGTATTTCATATTATTCGAGTTTTATTTCATCTTCTTATAGTTGTATTTCATCTACTAGTTGGTTTTTATCTTCTACTAGTTGGCTTTCATCTTCTAACAGTTGTCTATTGGTTGTATTTCATCTTCTTCTATTGTTTTCTTATCTTGTACTGGTTGTTTTTCATCATCTTCTAATTGTTTTTTATCTTCTTGTGGTTGTCTTTCTTGATCTACTGGTTGTCTTTCATGTTCAACAAGTTGTCTTTCATCTTCTTCTATTTGTATTTCATCGCTTTCTAGTTGTCTTTCATCTTGTACTGGTTGTCTTTCAAGTTTTATTAGTTGTCTTTCATCTTCTTCTATTTGTGTTTCACCTTCTACAAGTTGTCTTTAATCTTCTTCTAGTTGTCTTTCATGTTCTACTAGTTGTGTTTCGTTTACTACAGGTTGTATTTCATCTTCTTCTAGTTGTATTTCATATTATTCTAGTTTTATTTCCTCTTCTTCTAGTTGTCTTGCTCCTTCTACTGGTTATCTACTGGTTGTCTTTCATCTTGTTCTAGTTGTCCTTTATCATGTAATGGTTGTCTACTGGTTGTCTTTCATCTTGTTCTAGTTGTCCTTTATCATGTGATGGTTGTCTTTCACCTACTGGTAGTTGTCTTTTAGGTTCTACTGGTTGTTTTTCATGTTCTACTGGTTGTCTTTCATGCTCTACTGGTTGTCTTTCGTCTACTACAGGTTGTATTTCATCATCTTCTAGTTGTCTTTCACCATGTAATGGTTGTCGTTCATGTTCTACTGGTTGTTTTTTATCTTCTACTAGTTGTCTTTCATTTTCTACTAGTTGTCTACTAGTTGTATTTCATCTTTTTCTAGTTGTCATTTATCTTGTACTGGTTGTTTTTCATCTTCTTCTAATTGTCTTTGACCTTCTACTAATTGTCTTTCATCTTCTTATGGTTCTCTTTCATGTTCAACATGTTGCCTTCCATCTTCTTCTAGTTGTATTTCATCGCCTTCTAGTTGTCTTCCATCTTGTACTGGTTGTCTTTCAAGTTTTACTGGTTGTCTTTCATCTTCTTTTAGTTGTTTTTCACCTTCTACTAGTTGTCTTTAATCTTCTACTAGTTGTCTTTAATCTTCTTCTAGTTGTCTTTCATGTTCTACTGGTTATCTTTCATGATCTATTGGTTGTCTTTTAGTACTACAGGTTGTATTTCATCTTCTCCTAGTTGTATCTCAATTTTTTCTAGTGTTATTTCATCTTCTTCTAGTTGTCTTGCTCCTTCTTCTAGTGGTATTTCATCTTCATCTTCTTATTATACTAGTTGTTTTTTATCTGCTATTGGTTGTTTTTCATCTTATACCGGTTGTCTTTCATCTTCTTCTAGTTGTCTTTACCTTCTACTAGTTGTCTTTTATCTTCTTTTAGTTGTCTTTCATGTTCTACTAGTTATTTTCGTCTACTATTGGTTGTATTTAATCTTCTTCTAGTTGTTATTCACCATGTACTTGTTGTATTTCATCTTCTTCTAGTTGCCATTCATCCTGTACTTGTTTTTCATCTTCTTCTAATTGTCTTTCACCTTCTACTAGTTGTCTTTCATATTCTTATGGTTGTCTTTCATGTTCAACAAGTTGTCTTTCATCTTCTTCAAGTTGTCTTTTATCTTGTACTGGTTGTCTTTCATCTTCTTCTAATTGTTTTTCACCTTCTACTAGTTGTCAATCATCTTCTTCTATTTGTCTTTCATGTTCTACTAGTTGTATTTCGTCTACTACTTATTGTATTTCATTTTCTTCTAGTTGTATTTTATATTATTCAAGTTTTATTTCATCTTCTTATAGTTGTATTTCATATTATTCTAGCTGTATTTCATCTTCTTCTTATTGTCTTTCACCTTAAACTGGTTGTTTTTCTTGTTCTACTAGTTGTCTTTTATTTTCTACTATTGCCTTTCATTTTCTACTAATTGTCTACTGATTGTCTTTCATCTTTTTCTAATTGTATTTCATGTTCTTCTAGTTGTCCTATATCTTGTATTGGTTGTCTTTCATATTATACTTGTTGTCTTCGGTTGTCTTTCGTCTATTACAGGCTGTATTTTATCTTCTCCAATTTGTGTTTCATATTCTTCTAGTTGGATTTCATCTTCTTTTAGTAGTCTTTCACCTTGTACTGGTTGACTTTCGTGTTCTGCCGGTTGTCTTTCATCTTATACTGGTTGTCTTTCGTGTCTTTCGTGTTCTTCATGTATTCTTTCACTTTCTACTTGTTGTCTTTCAGCTTCTACTGGTTGTGTTTTCATGTTCTACTGGTTGTGTTTTATGTTCTACTGGTTTTCTTTTGTCTACTACAAGTTGTATTTCATCTTCTTCTTGTTGTATTTCATTTTCTACTGGTTGTATTTTATGTTCTACTTGTTGTCTTTCGTCTACTCAGGTTGTATTTCATCTTCTTTTAATTGTAATTCATATTCTTGTAGTTGTATTTCATCTTCTTTTAATTGTAATTCATATTCTTGTAGTTGTATTTCATCTGCTTCTAGTAGTATTTGACCTTGTACTGGTTGTCTTTTCAGGTTCTACTGGTTGTCTTTCATCTTCTACTAGTTGTCTTTCATGTTCTACTGGTTGTCTACTGGTTGTATTTCATATTTTTCTATTTGTCCGTCATCTTTTATTGGTTGTCTTTCATCTTCTTTTAGTTGTTTTTCACCTTCTACTAGTTGTCTTTCATCTTCTTTTATTTGTATTTCATTTTCTATAGGTTGTCTTTCATGTTCTACTGGTTATTTTTCAACTACTACAACTTGTATATCATCTTTTTCTAGTTGTATTTCATTTTTTTATAGTTGGCTTTCATCTTCTACATGTCGTTTTTCATGTTCTACTTGTTATCTTTCATCTTTTTCTAGTTGTCCTTCATCTTTTACTGGTTGTATTTCATCTTCTTGTAATTTTCTTTCACATTCAATTAGTCGTCTTCCATCTTTTTATGGTTGT
Source organism: Carex littledalei (assembly GCA_011114355.1). Taxonomy (NCBI): domain Eukaryota; kingdom Viridiplantae; phylum Streptophyta; class Magnoliopsida; order Poales; family Cyperaceae; genus Carex; species Carex littledalei. The sequence goes on along the minus strand of CM022101.1, from coordinate 1,332,894 downwards.
CTTTCATGTTCAATAGGTTGTCCTTCATCTTCTTCTAGTTGTATTTCATCGCTTTCTAGTTGTCTTTCATATTGTATTGGTTGACTTTCAGGTTTTACTGGTTGTATTTCATCTGCTTCTAGTTGTTTTTCACCTTCTACTAGTAGTTTATCATCTTATTCTAGTTGTCTTTCATGCTCTATTAGTTGTATTTCATGTTCTACTAGTTGTTTTTTGTCTACTACAGGTTGTATTTCATCTTCTTCTAGTTGTATTTCATATTATTCTAATTGTATTTTATCTTCTTCTAGTTGTATTTCATCTTCTTCTTTTTACCTTGTACTGATTGTCTTTCTTGTTCTACTAGTTGGTTTTTATCTTCTACAACATGTTGTATTTCATTTTTTTCAAGTTGTATTTCATATTATTCTAGTTGTATTTAATCTTCTTTTAGTGGTCTTTCACCTTGTAATAGTTGTCTTTCATTTTCTACTTGTTGTTTTCGTTTATTATAGGTTGTATTTCATCTTCTTCTAATTGTATTTCATTTTCTACTAGTTGTCTTTCATATTCTATTAGTTATTTTTCGTTCATTACAGATTGTATTTCATTTTCTCCTAGTTGTATTTCATATTATTCAAGTTGTATTTTATATTCTTCTAGTTGTATTTTATATTATTTAGTTGTATTTCATCTTCTTCTAGTTGTCTTTCAAATTGTACTGGTTGTTTTTTTTGTTCTACTAGTTAACTTTATCGTCTACTACATGTTGTATTTCATCTTTTTCTAGTTGTCTTTCATGTTCTGCTTGTTGTTTCGTCTACTACATGTTGTATTTCATTTTCTTTTAGTTGTATTTCTTATTATATTTCTAGTTTTATTTCATCTTCTAGTTGAATTTCATATTATTTTAGTTGTATTTCATTTTCTTATAGTTGTATTTCACCTTATACTGGTTGTTTTTCTTGTTTTACTAGTTGGCTTTTATTGTCTACTATATGTTGTATTTCATTTTCTTCTAATGCTTTTTATGTTCTACTTGTTGTTTCGTCTACTACATGTTGTATTTTATATTCTTCTAGTTGTATTTCATCTACTACTTGTTACGAAATGGATTATTTATTCAACGAATATGAATTATACTTCGTACTTGTTGTTATTATGAACACATACCATTAAAAATATTAACCAATTCGCATTAGTTACCTAACAAAGGGCCTCTAACATGGAATTCTCTTTTACAAGACAAATTAAAGAATTTTGAAATTTATCATAGAACTTAGAGCTGTACTAGAGCCTACATTGTCTAACTAAAAACCAAAAAAAAATTGCATCCACTCCCAATCCGGGAGGAAATAAATCAAAGAATCACTAATAAAAAAACAAAGAGATCATAAACATAAATACAAAAGCTTGAGTTCAATCAGATGAGCCGTTGCTTCTTAACTGGCAACGGGCTCATAACTTCTTCCTCTTCGCCCCATCCTCCTCTCGGTGGCATGTTCAAATCAAAATCTCTAACACAAGTCGTCAAAGTTGAAGCCGATCCAGATCCTGATGCCGACACCGACACTGACGACCCTTCCCAGTAATGACATCTCTTGTGACCGCCAAGTGCCTGTCCAGTCGCAAAGCTCTTGTGACACACATTGCACCTATGAGCTCCTTTACCACCATCCGAGTTACCAGGTGCTATTTTGATTGTTTCAATTTGGCCAGGATGCATTGGTCGGCGGTGACTTGACTTGTGACCACCTAGAGCTTGGTAAGAAGAGAAACCTTTTCCACAAATGGAGCACTTGAAATTGAGTTTGGATGATATGTTTTGGTGATTATTTGTTGTATATAGACCTTGTTTTTGGCTTTGGTTGAGAAGGAGAAGGCAGAGAGAGAGATAATCTTCTTGGGTCATGGTTTGAGGTGGGGTTGAGAGAATTTCTTTAGAAACCATTTTAGTGGAGACGAAGAGCTTGATATATGTGTTTTTTTTTTTAAGATGGGATTGTAAGAGATGAAATTATTGTTGGAATATTAACGGGATGATATTATTAGAATTGAGGTACTTATAGAGGAGTAGAACCGATAGCGAAAGTGAGTAGTAGTTTCCTTTAGAGAACAAGTAGTCAGAGGAAATTTTTTCTTTTTTGTTTTATAATAATCCCGTAGGTAGTCAAAGATGTTGGCTTGTGATGGGGGGTCGAAAACTCGAAATGGTTAATTTGCCTGGCCATTATATGCTAAAATAAATAAATAAAATCGCTTTGCGGCTTGCCCACTTGGTTAATTGGTGCTGAGTGGGATTTTGATTAAAATAAAGCAACTAGCAGATAAATTTCGAGAAATGAAACTGTATATATCTACTTAATTTCTTCAAAGATCACAATTAGGAATTCCACAATACAGTCACTATTTAATTACGTTCTTAATGTCATAATTTATAAAATAATTGTAACACATTTGAAATTTTATATATTTATAGTATATTTTATTATATTCCTTGTGATTAAAATTTAAACAAAATAGTATTAATTTTTTCATAACAGTCCTTCGTGAACTCATCTCCTAATCATACTTATAAAGTTTTAACACATCTTATAATCCACAATGTCTAATGTACCAACACATATATACTTGCTTATTGCACCAATACATATTTATATATTATTTAATACATAATTGACGACAACTGTCACATGATTTTGACCAAAACAAATGCATGCACATTTTGATAGATGTCAATCGTTAGCTTGTTCTTTCAGAGTCATTTATGATTTTAGTGAATTGTAGCCACATTTATGATACATATATCACCAAACTGTCAAATAACATCCAGCACATGCCATTTTCAAGCTCATAAATTTATTATTTCTTTTTTTGAAAGTCAGTAGCTTTAAGTGCCAACTAACAATTTTATTGATAAAAAAACGAACTTACAACGAGTCAAATGACTCTAAACCTAAATCCACTCTTTTATTCTCACAAAATCCTCCAAACTGCTCTAAATAACTCTAATCTCACTTATATACACTCATAATTACCCTATTACCTTTCCCTATCGCTCTCTACGACCGAATCCGATTTTTCGACTGCCGCCGCGCTCCGATGACCGGATCTACTCACCCGCGCTCCGATCGAGATGGCGTAGAGACTCAATGCTCCGAACTCCGACGATACCGCGCTCTCGGCTCCGGTTCCTCCCCTCTCTCTCATTCTCCTCTCCTCTCAAAGTAGAGACGAGAGAGAGAGGAGGCGCTTTGTCGAACGAGAAACCTAGAAGAGGTGACAGAGGAATGAATTGAAGGTAGAGATGTGTTGGAGGAGAAAAAAAGACAGCCGCCTAGGATTTGAATTGCCTGCGGACTCTCTTCTTTTTTCGCTCTTTCTTTTCGGGACCTAAAATTTGAAAGGACTCTCTTATTATTTCTAAAATCAAAGAGATACATCAGAAATTACGCATACAATTCATCTAAAATGCATTTATACAGTATTGTGTGCGGTTTTTATTTATGTTTTCAATGAATTATGGCCACTTTTATTATTCAAATATCTCCAGAACTGCTAAATAACTTTCGATATAGGGTTGTAATTCTATTTTTTCAAAAATCAAAGAGATCCATCAGAAATTAAGCATATAATTCTTCGAAAATGCATTTAAAGCGTATTGTGCGTTTATTGATTTTTTAATGAACTATGGTCACATTTATTATTAAAATATCACCAAAATAGCTCAATAAAATGCAATATATATCCTCTACATGTTCAAATAATTAACACCAAAACTATCAGATAACCTTTGATATTTGTTCTCTATACGTTCATATATTTTTTTTAAAATATAAATTACGCATATAATTCAACTGAGCCAATTAGAAAGTCTTTCTAGCAGCTTTATTACTTAAGCTGCTAGTTCGATTCAACTTAAAGATTCAAACTTGTTAACGAAATGGAATCAACCAATGAATATGAAATGTAACAAATTCGCATTAGTACCCGACAAAGGGCCCTGTAACTAATAATTCTGTTTACAAAATAAATATTTTTTTTTTTTAACTATGAAAGAACTTGAGAGTTGTATAACCTATACACCTTGTCTAACTAAAAACCAATGAACAATCGCAATCCACTCCCAATCCAGAGAGGAAATAAATCAAAGAATCAATAAAAAAAAGAAGAAGAGATAAACATAAATACAAAATCTTGAGTTCAATCAGACGAGCCGTCGCTTCTTAACAGGCAACGGGCTCATAACTTCTTCCTCTTCGCCCCATCCTCCTCTCGGTGGCATGTTCAGATCAAAATCTCTAACACAAGTAGTCAAAGTTGAAGCCGATCCAGATCCTGACATTGTCGACACCGACACCGACGACCCTTCCCAATAGTGACATCGCTTGTGACCACCAAGTGCCTGTCCAGTCGCAAAGCTTTTGTGACACACATTGCACCTATGAGCTCCTTTACCACCATCTGAACCCGTATTTTTATTCAAGTTACCAGGCGCCATTTTTATAGTTTCAATTTGGCCAGGATGCATCGGTCGGCGGTGACTTGACTTGTGACCACCTAGAGCTTGGTAAGAAGAGAAACCTTTTCCACAAATAGAGCATTTAAAATGGAGTTTGGATGATATGTTTTGGTGATTATTTGTTGTATTTTGGCCATGTTTTTGGCTTCGGTTTAGAACTAGAAGGCAGAGAGAGAGATAGTATTCTTGGGTCATGGTGTGAGGTGGGGCTGAGAGAATCTCTTCAGAAACCATTTTAAATTTTTAATGGAGAGAATCAGAGTTTGATGCTTTAATTATTTTTGAAGATGGAATGATAAGAGATGATATGTTGGAATTAATGAGATGATATTATTAGAATTGGTGTACTTATAGAGGAGCAGAACCGATAAGGAAAGTGAGAAGTTGTTGCCTTTTGGAACAAGTAGTCAAAGGAATTTTTCATTTTTTGTTATAATAATCCCTTAGGTAGTCAAAGGTGTTGGCTCGTGATGGGATCGAGCTAGGTCGAATGGTAAATTTGCTTGGCCAGTATGCCAAAAGCAAAAAAAAAAAAAAAAAAAAAAAACGCTTTGCGGCTTGCCCACTAGTAATTTTTGTACTTGAGCTGATTGGGTTTTGATTAAACTAAATCAACTAGCAGATAAATTTCGAGAAATGAGTCTGTATATATCTACTAATCTCTTCAAAGACCACAAATAGAAGTTCGAAAATACAGTCACAATTTAGTTACGTTCCTGAGGTAAAATCAAGAATGGGTATATTAATATTAATATGTATTTTTTTAGTGAAAGAAATCAAGAATGAATGTATTAATAAAATAGTTATGTTTAGATGGGGAAATAACTAATTTCAATTTTAAATGGAGAATATCTAAATGAATAAGTTATGATGGACATATATCTAAATTTCTCTTTATTAAATAATTAATTGTAACACACATTTAAACTTTTATATATTTATGGTATATTTTAATATATTTCTTGTGATTAAAATCTAAAACAAATTTTTTTTCATAACAATCCTTCGTGAACTCATCTCTTAAACATATTTAAAAACTTTTCATACATCATATAATTCACATTGCAGTTTATTGTACCGACCAGAGGCGAATGTAAGAAGGTCATATGGGGTCAATTGACCTCTATTTAAAAAAAAAAATGTATTATTGTATAATTTTGCATATAATTTAGAGTAAAATATTATGAAACGGTAAAATTGATTCTCATTATATCTGTAAGAAAATTTTATATAATTAACCTTCATATATATTTGCCCCTCATAGTTCGTCTGGCTCCGCCTCTGATACTGACACATATATACTTGCTTATTGTACCAATACATATTTTTATATATTTTTAATACATAATTGTTGATAACTATCACATAATTTTAACCAAAACACATGCATTTTTATCCGAAATTTTTAATTATACCATTATTAAAAAATAAATAAACCAAAACACCTCAAATCTGAGTTTTTCCAGATCTACCCAGGCCGCAGAACCATTCTGCAGTCTCAAATACTAGAGTCTGCACAAGCGTTCTGCGGCTCCAATTGTTTTTTTACTAATCCGTCAGTGGAGAATCGTGCATAACGTATTTGAACGGTTGAGATTTTCTAATAAGTCACGCAAAATTGGGGCCCTTTGACCTTTGACCCTTTTAATTTACGCCGCTGAGGCACATAAATCGATTATTTTGTTTTTTATTAATAAATTTTCTGTAAAAAAAAAACAGAAAATTGGGGGCCGCAGAACCATTCTGCGGACTCCTGACTGGGGCCACACGGCCATTCTGCGGCCCGGGTAAATCTGAAAAAACTCAAATTTGAGGGTGTTTTGGTTTATTTTTTTTTAATAATGGTATAATTAAAAATTTCGGCATTTTTATATATGTCAATCGTTATCATGATCTTTCATACTCAATATTTATGATTCAGATATCTATAGCATCCAGTATATGTCATCTACAAGCCCGTAAAATTTATTATTTCGAGAATCAAAGAGATACATTAGAAATTACGTATATATAATTCTTCTAAAATTCATTTACATTGTATCGTGTGTGTTTGTTGATGTTTTTAATTAATTCTTGTCACATTTATGATTTAAATATTTCCAAAACTGCTAAATAACTTTCAATATAATAGGCTTATAAATTTATTTTTTCAGAAATCAAAGAGACCTATCAGAAATTACGCATATAATTCTTCGAAAATACATTTACAACACATTGTGCGTTTGTTGATATTTTTAGTGAACTATGATCACATTTTGAACGATTTTACTAAACAGAGAGATAGAGATAGAAAGAGAAATTAATGACTGCAATCTTTATTAATCTTGAGCAATGTTTACAATGTACACTGGTGTATATAGACAATAGGAGATACAGTGCTCAGTACAAGATACAAAGCTGTAGCAGAATAATTGTCTAACTAATTCTCTAACGGAACCTGTTTTTCCCTAATACTCATAACAGCTTCTTCATTAGGTTGCCTATGTTGTCCAGTCGGTACTGGAGGAGTCCAGTGGAATCCTATTACATTTATGATTAAAATATCACAACTATAATACATCATAAATTAAGCATATAATTCTAAGCTGAGCCATTTGAAAAGTCTTTCGGGCAAGCTACTTTTTTATCACTTAAGCTGCTAGTTCGATTCAACTTAAGATTCAAACTTGTTAACGAAATGAATTCAACCAATGAATATGAAATATAACAAATTCGCATTGGTACCCAACAAGGGCCTCTAACTAGGAATTTCTTTTACAAGAAAAATGAAAATTATCAAAGAACTTGAGAACTGCATGTATAGCCTACCTTGTCTAACTACAAACCAAAGAACAATCGCATCCCCTCCCAATCCGGGAAGAAATAAATCAAAGAATCACTAATGAAAAAACAAAGATATCATTAACATAAATACAAAAACTTGATCAGTTCAATCAGATGAGCCGTTGCTTCTTAACTGGCAACGGGCTCATAACTTCCTCCTCTTCGCCCCATCCTCCTCTCGGTGGCATGTTCAGATCAAAATCTCTAACAGTACAAGTCGTCAGAGTTGAAGCTGATCCAGATCCTGATGCCGACACCGACACCGATGAACCTTCCCAGTAATGACATCGCTTGTGACCGCCAAGTGCCTGTCCAGTTGCAAAACTCTTGTGACACACATTGCACCTATGAGCTCCTTTACCACCACCTGAGCCTGTATTTTCATTCAAGTTATCAGGTGCTATTTTGAATGTTTGAATTTGGCCAGGATGCATTGGTCGGCGGTGACTTGACTTGTGACCACCTAGAGCTTGGTAAGAAGAGAAACCTTTTCCACAAATAGAGCATTTAAAATGGAGTTTGGATGGTATGTTTTGGTGATCATTTGTTGTAATATTTTGGCCATGTTTTTGGCTTCGGTTGAGAAGTAGAAGACAGAGAGAGAGATAGTCTTCTTGGGTCATGGTGTGAGGTGGGGCAGAGAAAATTTCTTGAGAAACCATTTTAATGGAGAGACTCAGAGTTTGATGCTGTATTGATTTTTGAAGATGGAATGGTAATAGATGATATGTTGGAATATATGAGATGATATTATTAGAATTGATCATCGATGTACTTATAGAGGTGTAGAAAGTAGAAACGATAGGGAAAGTGAGAAGTTGTTGCCTTGGTGGAACAAGTAGTCAATGGAATTTTTTCATTTTTTGTTATAATAATCCCTTAGGTAGCTAGTCAAAGGTGTTGATTGGCTTCTGAGTTCTGCTGGTATATTAATTGAATGGTTAGTTGCTGGACCAGTATGCCGAAAGATAACAAATATAAAATTTCGCTTTGCTGCTTGCCCACTTGTAATTTTTGTACTTAAGCTGATTGGGATTTTGATTAAAATAAAACAACTAGCAGATAGATGTCGAGAAATGAGTCTGTATATATCTACCCTCTTCAAAGATCACAATTAGAAATTCCACAATACAGTCACTTTCTAGTTACGTTCCTCACCTAATAATTTATTAATAATTGTAGCACGTGTTTAAACTTTTACGTATTATATCTTAATATTTATTTTGTGAGACTACTGATAACCCTTCTTTATGAACTCACCTCTTAAATACCCATATAAATTTTTCGTACATCTTCTAATGCACATTATTAATTGTATCAATGCATAGCTTGCTCATTATGCGGATATATATATATATACTTACATATTTGATTGAACATATAACTACCGACAACTGTCACGTGATCTTGACCATGTCAAGCTGATTTTGATAGCTGTCAACAATTATCTTAATTTTTCATATTTATTTTCCAAATATTCTAAAATGCATACTTAAATATTGCCCCAATACTTATTTGACTATTGCACAATGCACACTAATTATTCAGTTTTTTAGAAAGTTCGGAAAAAGAAATTGGGAGAGTTCATGGAGTAAAAACTTGGAGATACATATAATATTCCTAACTTTTATTTAAATATTATTTTTGTCATTTTATATTTGTGTAGATTAAAATGTTAGTTTACGTTAAATGTATAAGCTGAAGATTACAAATTATGATGCAATATTCGCATCACAAATACTCAATTAGATCAATTATTAAAAAATATTTTTTACATTATAACATTAAATAGTTATTAATTTAAACGTATACTATGATAAGTATACATAAAAGTTTCAATGCGCACTAAAATTATTTTTCAAAAAAAAAATTAAGCTCTTAAATGGTCTTCCTTAAGAATTATAATTGTACAAGTACTAATAAGAACAATATAACTGTTAAATTATAGCTAAGTGTTTAAAAAAAATTGTTAGAAATAGTATAATAATGTTAAAAATGCATAGTCTAATATAAAAATACAAAGTCAAATGATTGAATTTTCGTTGAATGTAAAAAAATAACTTAGTATTACAAATAATAATTAAGTATATAAAGGAATAATTACATATATCTAAAAAAAATATAGTTATTAATTTATACTTTTTGTGATAAATATAAAATAGAGACTTACGAAATTAACCGACATTTTTATTAATATCCAAAGTTTAATACAAATTATTATTTATGCCCAGAATCTCAGCATATTTCGAAAAATGCCCAAGCCGGCCAGAAAATGGCCGGCTTAGGGGGTAGGAGTAAGCCGGCCATAAAATGGCTGGCTTACTGGTTTTTTTTAGAGACACTATGAAGAGCAAAATAATAAAATCTAACACTGAAAATTTGAATTTTTTTGTTTAAATTATTTGATAGATTACTTCTTTTGATATATAATTAACATATTTATACTAAAATACACTAGATTACTGGAAATTATGTTGAATTACACTATATTAAGTTAAATTACACTAAATTACATTACATTACACTAAAATACGGTAAATTACGCTAAATTACATATGAATAGGAACGATATCTTCACTGAAAAGGCGAAAACGACAGCGAAACTTCAAACGGTCATAAAACGGCGCTCGAGTGTCCGATTTCAGCAAATAACCACTTTTCGGAAAGCTTGCGAAAATGCGCATGCGTCTGTGCCAGCTATGCTGGATTTCGAAATTCAGAATTGCCAAAAATCTAAGGAAAGAGCCTCAAAACTTGAGTTGAATTTTCCGATTAAGATTTTCATTTATATTATTCAATCTAAGTAGCTCAGTAAATTAGTTACATAATGAACTTGTAGAATACCAATTTTTAGTATTTTTTTGAATTTTTTTACTATTTTTTATGATTCATGAAAGATGGCACAGAATCGGTCTACTTTAGCGTAATTTTGCGTAGTTTAGCGTAATTAGCGAAGTTATTGTAATTTAGCGTAATTTAGTGTAGTTCAACATAATTTATTGTAATATAGTGTAATTCAACATAATTTCCAGTAATCTAGTGTATTTTAGTATAAATATGCTAATTATAAATCAAAAGAAGTAATCTAACAAATAATTTAAACAAAATATTTAAATTTTTAGTGTTAGATTTTATTATTTTGCTCTTCATAGTGTCTCTAAAAAAAAAAAAAAACCAATTACTCCTACCCCTAAGCCGGCCATTTTCTAGCCGGCTTGAGCATTTTTCGAAATATGCTGAGGTTCTGGGCATAAATAATAATTTGTATTAAACTTTGGATATTAATAAAAATGTCGGCGAAATTAACTGCTCTTTGACAAAAATGCGTATATACAGATAGCGGCGGCCTATCATATTGCACCAAAAAAAAAGGCATATAACTGCACGAGCTAATTGGCCAAATTCCCAGGTCTATTCATTTGAGATCGATGAACTTTGACTTGGAAACCTGACTGATTTATGCGGCGATTGCCAAATTAAGCTTATCCGGCTTAGCTCGGTTAATTTTTTATCTCAACCTAATTGAAAATTTGAAACAGAAACAGTCAATTCGCACATTGTAATCATGACAAATCATAGAATATTAATTGTAGCATTAACGTTTATTTTTAGTTGGATGGTGTCAGGAAGCTAGTATGATAAAGGAAGCAAAAAATTTAGAAAAAAAAATACACTTTTATAATTATCTAAACATCAATATATATTTATAATATTTGTACGAAATTATAGTAAAAGGTACATTTTAAAAGTTTTAAGGCTACGGTTAAATTTTTTTTTTTAGGAAAAATAAAATGAGGGTCAATACCCTCATTTATATATTGATATTAAGTTATAAAGGGTTTGTAACTACAAGATGAAAAGGAAAGAAAAAAGCTCAAAACAATTGAGCTATTTTTAAAGAAAATTAACATTGAAAATTAAAATAGAATTAAATTTAAAAAATTAATATAGCTTGAAATTGTGCTAACTGCTATCAGACTTGTGCTCCAGCATCAATGATTTCCTCTTCAACATGTGATGTACCTTTCTGCGCTCATTGAACTGTATCTCCATTGGTCTTCTATTTGCTCTAATAACTCATTCACCTGTAGTATTAAAATTCGACTACATCCCTTCCTCCACTCCCTCCAGATTATAAATAATGTGATTAGCATAATTGTTTTTTCCTTCATCATGTAGAATGGATTAATAATGAAAGTGACAGCTTCTTGTACATTGTGTACGTAGGGACGTGCAAGGCATTCTCATTTGAATTTAGTTGCCACCTTTCTATATAAGTTTATGGATGTTGGACAATTATTAGAAAGATGACTGACTGATTCCGATTGAGCTGCGCACATGATGCATCTATTGGTCAGATACCACCCCTTTCTTACTAGATTATCAATGGTTAAGATTTTATTTAGAGATAATAGTCATGCAAAGACCTTCATACGCAATAGTGCGTTTAACTTCCATATCTTGTGTGATTTTCCTTTGATACGAAAGTATGTTCTTCATATTGAAATAGGCTGATTTAACTGAGAATTCTTTATTCGTAGACCACTTCCATGTTACATCATCTAACCTTCGGATAAGTGAAGATCCAGATTAGCAATACTTCGGTCTAGCTTATCAAGTTGTGTATGTGCCGGTTCAGATAGATTATACATGAAAAGATCTCTTAGCATATTTTCACCCATTGCTTCTGCTAATGTAATATCTGGATTTCTAGCATATGTGAATAAGATTGGGTAATCACCTCTAAGAATTTCAAGACCTCCATCATTGTTCCAAAAACTCGTATTAACAAGGAATCTATAGTATTGATATGTAGAAGAAAGATTGTGTTAAAAGAAGAATTTTGTTGAAAAATACTGAATCTGGTAGCAATCGGTTCGCATTATTTTTGTTTGAAGAAAGATTGTGTTAAAATTTAGATAATTAATGTTAATAATTATTTTAATATAATTATAAATGGTCGAGGATCTTAGTTCTTATTGTAGTAATCAACTAGGCTTTCGGACATGAAAACACGAATAAATAGAGTGATTGAAACCTTCAATTTAATTGAACGAGACGCATTTGTTTCTTCTTTTTTCCCGGAGAAAAACTTGACAGCTGTCAAGTGGAACACATGTTTCTTTTACTAGAATATATCATAGAATTCTCTTATTTAATTATTCAATTATTTAAAACCCCGTGCTGTCAACATTTTTAAGTGAGAATTCAGCGTACCTGTCACATTTTCCTTTTCATTTTTCTCTACCAATACAAGTTCCATTTAACTAGTTATGTGCAAATAATCAGAATGCATGTACAAACGTGCTAATTTAGAACTACACGTGCTTAATTTAAATTTGGCGCCGTCGTGCTTCTTTTATGAAAATCCGTAGCAGCCTTCTTTTCCATTTTATCAGGACTTACGACTTGAATTTCTAATAAAAAAATCAATTTAATAATCTTAGTATGGGATCTGAAAGAAAGAATCGGTGTCGTAGGTCCGAAGCCCATCGGATCTAGTTTTAGCTTCGACGCCAAAATCTACCGTAGAATTTAATCAAACAACTCAAATTAATTTCAATCGCCTCTCTCTATTGCACCCCCGACTCAGGATCAAATTATCAGGTACATATCTCTCTCTATTGTACCGCCCCTTTGCACGTGACATTTATGTCAGATTTCTTTCCCTTCATTTTTCTTCATCTGAGCACGTACAAGCCCAACCTTTAGAAAGGCACAAAATTAAATGATGCTTGTTTTCTTAGATAAAACCAAAAAATCAATTGGAATTAGTTTACTTTTTTGGGTTGTCTGTTCTTACCAATGTTTTAAATAGCGTTTATAGCGTCATAGCGGGAAGGCTAAAAAAAAAAGCTATAGCGAATAGCGTAGTTATAGCGGAAGCTATCCCAAATAGCTTTTTTTTTTTTACAAAAATTATATTATATATTTGTACTATATATTAACATTATCTAAAGTTTCATAGAACAATAAATAACACCAAATTAATTAAGAAATTATAATATTCATATTGAACTAGTACAAAAGTCCACGGTTCAAAATATCCATAATAATATCATAAACTATCGATATTTTTCTATACAAAATATCTTAAGCATCATGATTCATTCTATTTTTTTTTTTTCTATACAAAATAAATTTTATGGATCTTTATTTAAGCCCATATAAATTGTCTAAAAAAGCCCAATATGCATAGCGCGCAAATAGCGCGCTACACGCTATGCGCTATAGCGGACCGCTATTACCGCTATAGCGGCCGTAGCGCAATTAGCGTATTTTCATGCCATAGCTTAGCGTTTAGGGTCCAAAAACGCTATAGCGCGCTATTTAGAACACTGGTTCTTACAGTAATTCTCGCATGGACCCACACCCCCGCCCTCCCCGACCCACCGGCTGCCATGACTGTACTAGTACCAGTCTTCCTGGTACACTAATTTTTGTGAAATCCACACTATTCACTTCTATTTTGTTATTCTGATGGTACACCAATAAATGATATTTGTTGAGAATAGATGCCACTCACCACCAGTTCACCAGACAATCATTGACCTCTGACATGTTCCAATGCCCTTGAAACCTCATTGTAAAAATTTGTTGCTAATTAGCGAAGTATAATAGTTCATTGTCTTTTTTTTTTCATTTTGTTGCCATATCTCGTAGTTTTTGGTTTCCATTTATTTACTGTCTCACATTTTAATATTTATATACTACAGACTTAGGTACTTGACAATTTATAGTGTTATGCCGCTCATAAATTATAGGGTGTTGCTTGTATTTAATCAAGAGGAAAGACGGCTTTACATGAGGAACCTTTTGCTGTCAAGCCTGTTTGCCCAATAGCGTTTGTCAAAGTTCCCTAAATTGTCTCATATAATACCTGTGTTCATATAGTGATTCTCATATTACTGGTAAAAACCGTTTGTCGTTTCATACATCGCTCGAAGTGGAATAATTGTGCTAATTGTATGATATTTTGTTGTAGTGATAGTTCATTATTCTTTTGTTTCTTTTAGCGTAGTGAGAGAATCTTGATTCTGTCAAAAAAAATTCTTGTAATTTTTAGATTTGTCAAGGTGAGATCTAATTTATAGTATCAGGTATTGATTCAAGTGCATCTGTGATGTTCAGTTAATTATCTTACATGTTTGTGCAGTTGTATGTGGATGGAAAAATTAATATCAGATGCTTTGTTATTTCTATAAATTGGATAGAAATACACAAAATTGAACTTTAAAGGTTTTCTTCTTAAAAGATTAGTTACCACACAAAATTAACATTTAAGCCTGTATAATTAAACCATATACTCACAATCCACAACATCCAAGTTCTAATCTTAAATCAAATATAGTGTTGTCCAACTGTTGAGAATAGAAATAATTAGAGGGGTAAAATTATAAAATTGGAAGACTTGTAGGAAGTTACCGTTAGTACCTTTCTAGGTACCAACAGTACAATAGGCTTAGACAATTATATATATTCATCATCTCTTGTTGTAAAAATATGATAGAAATATCAATACCAATACATAAATATACAATACAAAAATTTCATAACTCTCTGTCTTATCTTCCCTAAAAACTTCACCAACTCTTTTCAGAACTCATACAAAACATTCAAGTTCTAATCCTAAATCAAATAAAGTGTTGTCCAACTCTTTTCATAACTCATACAAACAATGGAAGCTCGCATTTCTTGTTGGCTTCTTGTCATTTCTTACTTCTTTACCATAAATCTCCTCATTTTTTTTTGATAAAAATCTTGCCACAACTTGTTGTAGTGTACACGAGGACAATTCCTTTCAAGTTGCATAAGTGAAAAATAAATAAACAAGTAAAGTTAAATCTAAAAATATTTCTGAATGAGCACAAGATTCAAAGCTCACAATTGGATCTACTAAGGACTGAAATTGATTAGCACATATCTACTTTTTTTTTTGAGGAATCATGGAAGAAGTTGTCAAATGCATGTATTAATCATCAAACAAAAACATAATTACATATCCACCTGGAGTTCCATAACCTGGATTACAAATTCACCTCTAAAGCATCACAGAACCAGATAATTTAGGGATGTAAAAAAACAAGAAACAAATTACAGATACCAAGTGCTGCAAACTGATAGCACACTGTTGTTTGTGCTATGCATATCCAAACTGATAGCACACTGATGTTTGTGTTATCAATATCAGCAAACTGGTTACTGATAGCTTTACCAGTAACCCTGTGCAGCAAATCGATAGCACGCTGTCAGGTTTGTGCTATGCATATTTTTGTGCTTTTACCCGGTGCAGCAAACCGAACAGCTTGATACTTAAAGCCCAGTTTAAAAACCTTCAATTTAATAGTCCTTAAGTCACCCAATTTGACATGTACTATTATATACCAGCAAGATAATAACTAATAGAAAAAAAACACAAGATTGGTACAAAATTATAAACAACTTCCAATATCTACTGGACTAGTGTTAAAGACAAAGGACAACAATTGAACTAATGTAGTAAATACCTTTAAATACCAAAAAGGTAATAAAAGAAGAAAGAAAAGAAAAGAAAACACAAACACAAGATCGTGTCAATTGAACCAATTGATTAGTATATGTTGGTACAAAATATACACTATTCACAGTACTGGATATATAGTAGTACTACAAAGTCAGAGCTTCGAGCACTGATGCATTAAAACTCTGAGTTGAAACAATGACAACTGGAGAAAGGAAAAGACAAAAGCTCATCTACAAACCGTTCATCCTTCTTTTCTTCAACCACCTTAGCTTCCTAGGATAATTCAAAGTACAATTAATGTGTGAGCAAACATGCCTCTATTTAGATGTAAATTTCAAAAGCAAGGAGACTGCAGACAGATAACAAAATCATTTCAATCAATGTGTGAGCAAACATGTTCAAGGGAATATATTTTTTTGGCAGAGGGATAGCCAACATATTACCTCACGGCAGCAAATATTCAAACAAGAGTTCCCATGATATAGTATAACATTGGTGTAATATGTAAAAAAGGAAACTTGAAAAATAAAAAATAACAAAAGTACCTCAGTAAGATCATCTGGCAGATGAAAGATCTCACGAATAAGTCAAAGGCTATGTGCATATACAACCTCCAACTTCATCTAGCCCAGGACAACATGTACAGCATGAGAATCAACTTATGGAAAGTCAACCTACTAAATCAACAAAAACAAATAAAGAAAATCGATATAAAACTCAAGTGATGTCCTAAAATATAAAATAGATAATCAGTTTGGTAAAAAAAATACTGATACACACCCATACTCAGTAGTAAGATCCTTTCTACCTAACTTGTATCTCAAATCTGACTTGTATCATGTATTGTCTTGCAAGCTTACAAAGTTGCACAAATAAGCAAATGTGAATAATCAGCCATTAATTTGGTTAAATTGAGCCAATTGCATAGTACAATTTGATAATCTGACCTTGAAGCAAATACACTATGGTCAATTTAGGTCCCGTAGTGGTACGCACAATCCAATTGAAATTTGGAAAAAAAATGCAACCTTTGCAAGTGAAAGTCTAAGAAACAAATAAATTTCTAGGTTGCAAGGCATGTACATGATAATCTGACCTTGAGTCGTGCGGTGCGAGAAAGAACTGATGCGTTATTCGCACGAGAGAGAGGCCATCTGAGTTGACGGTGTAGCAAAGCACGGTGAAGAGGATATTCACTGTCACCTCCCCGCCTGAGTCGCACGGTGCACGAGAGAAAGACGGCGGAGTTGGCGCGCAAGAGGGAGAGCGAGAGGAGGCGAAAGGGAGGAGGTCGACACTGCGTGGGAAAGAGCGAGAGGAGGTGAGAGCTGAAAATTCAGACTTTTGGTGTTAACGGGTTTAAGAGTCCGAATTAATCAAATTCATTTTAGAAATATTCGTTAATGCACTATTCTTTAATCTGAACTGTTTGATTAAATTTTACAGTAGATTTTGACGTTGAAGCTAAAACTAGATTCGATGGGCATCGGACCTATACCGATTCTCTCAAAGAAACATGTTGGGGCAGCTTTTGCATGAACACCAAGCCAATCAATTATAGCCACGTGCACTTCCAAAATTCTTCAAAGCTATATTATTTGGATGTCGTTTTCAGTGCATGCACCTTTCAAATTAATAGAGGTGCCCTGTACCGTGTATAGTCTTCCTGGTTTGTACTATTTTTCTTCTTTTAAGAACAGAGAAAAGGAAAGAATTTTGTTTTTTCTATTACGACAAAGAATAAAGGTACTAAATCACATACAGTGATTTCTTTTTTTGGACTTGGACACTTTCGATGGCAGAGTAACAATGTACCGGATATTACGTGTATTATTTTTCTTTTCAACAATTCTCATGAACTAATTTCAAATAAATTGTTTGAGGTTTGCAACAATTTTAAGCATTTTGCAAATTTTACAAGTTTGTGTTATACAGAAAAATTACGAAATTAATTGGTTTGCTTGGAAACGTTATTTAGTATAAGAAACAAAGTATATTCTTTTTTTTTTTTTTTGAAATCAGAAACAAAGTATATTCAAATTTTCAAATTATGCTTCGTATAATATATGAAACACAAATATTAGGCTTCGTATAATAGTAATAAACTTCAATTTTTAAAAGTTCATAAATATATTGATAGAAAAAAAATCATAAATATATGTAAAATTTTATTATTAGAGAATCGAACTAGTATAACTTGTCCTCTCCCGACTCCTGGTCTGTAGTTGGGTAAAGAGCCCAGTAAGAATAACTAGGCCTGGAGGCCTCTTTGAGATTTCATTTGCAACCAATTTATTGTCATAATTTATTTTTGGATCGTCACCTGCCAGGAGGCCTCTGTTTGCAAATAACAAGATATGCTTTGTTAAGCAACAAAATAACAAAAAAAAATTCTTCTAGAAAACAGTAACATTTTGAAAAAGTAATTCAGCATCATGTCTGTTAGAATTTCAACCAGATATGAATTAGAAGTTTTGTGTAAATAAATTTTCCAGAATCTATGTCACATTCGTGATTTCTATACATGTGTAATGTAGTAATGAACCACACAAAACCAATAAAGAGTATTGGTATCAAGGTGGATGATGAGGATAAAACTATGGTTTTGTTGTGTTCGCTGACTAAGTCTTATCAAGGGTTCAAGGAAACCATGCTTTATAGCAAGAAATCAATCACTTTTGAGGATGTGAAAAATAATTTGTTAGTCAAATCGAACATCGATAGTGATTTGTTAAGAGCTGAGAATGACCATCAAGATGTTGGTTTGATTGTCGAGAATGAGAGAGAAAGGGGAAGAACTTGACTTCATCTTTGACTTATTCGAGCTCTAAGCACAAGAACCTAATTTGCAACTATTGCAGGAAGAAATGACACACCAAGGCCAATTGTTTCAAGCTCAAGAATAAACAGAAGGCAAACCAGAATAATTGTTCTTCAAGCTATGCTAATTTAGTTGAAATTCAAGTTGATGATGCGTTTTAGGGGTTTATTTTGGAGTTCTGTTTCAGAATGAGATTTCAATTTAAGGGGAGGATTGTTGCGTATGCCTCTCATTTCGTCATATAATTACATCAGGTTTGATTTAGCATAATGTCAGGAATAGTAGGCTATGTTTGACATACTATATTAAGTAGGAAGTTTATAGTATTTAGTATGTAGAGTATTTTAGGAAGTATCTATTTATAGATTTTTTTTTTAGAGATTTATGTTGTTATAAATAAATTATTTGTACTCTATGTAACATGAAGTCAAGAAAAACAATTGAGTTTCTTCGTAGAATTCTGTCTCTTTTATTTCTGAACTCTCCTCAGAAACCCTAACAATAAGAGCCACTAAAGTGAAGATCAAGTTATGTGATAAAATAATTTTAGTACATCCATTTTATTTGCCTTCCAATTTTGTACGAAATGAACTAAAAAAAATTATGAAATGTTCGAGCATCTACATCCCAACAACTTAAATGAATTTTTAAATAAGTGTTAACTACTTTTTAGAATTAAGGTCTCTAAAATTTATAAATTCTCACATCTCTGAAATTAATTTTAAATTTTTTATTAAGCCACGTCAGCAATAAATTAAAAAGGAGAAATAATTTGAGCCAATAATTTGACCATCATAGAATTTATAAACAGTTTCTTATTAAGAAACTTTCCTGCATAGTTGCTAAATAAGAAACTCTCCTACATCTCTGAAATTGGATTATAAACTACCACCTCATATTAGAAACTCTATAATACCAGAGACGTAGATGCTCTTATACGGATACATCTCTTCAGAAAAAGAAAAACATGATCAATGATCGGAATTCATTTTTTTTAATTTGAATTTTATAATATAAAGGAAGAGGGGGATAAGTGTGTCGTACTGCAGTTTCAACCAGATAATTTATGTGAATAATTTTGTGCATTTTTAAGGATTATTCTGAATCTTTTTAAGGATTACTCTGAATCTTTTTACTTGTTAATACTTTATGGAGTCATCAACTAACTATTAAAAAGGTAATTGTCAAGAAATCAACAAGCACAGAGAACACAGGCACTCCCTGAATCTCCCTTCCCTCCCTTATTTTATTGATAAGAATATTTTTGTTGTTACAAATGAATTTCACTTTTTTACAGAACCCAGAGAGGCGCCTCCCTTTTAACCTATAGGCTCTCCCTGCTTCCCAACAGAACATGAAACTAATTAATCCCCAAAAATGATTTTAGTAAGAAAATATTCTTTCACTTATACACAGCTACAAATAACAAAATAGAAAGATACAGGTGGATGCGCATCTTGTGGAAATAATTTCTTCTTGATCTTCTGTAACATCATCCTACACGTATCAGTTTGCAAATCCAACACTCACTCTCAAGCTTATACGTAGATATCAGTCATTCCTAACTTGTTGAGTGAATCATGAAATATTTTACTGGACACCTCCTTTGTAAGCATATCAGCTAGTTGTTCACTAGATCTTACGAACGACATCATAATTACTTTAGAGTCTAAGTTCTCTTTGATGAAGTGCCTATCAACTTCAATATGCTTCGTTCTATCATGCTGGACTGGGTTATGAGAAATGTCTATAGCGGCCTTGTTGTCACAAAAAAGTTTTATTTCTATTTGTGGTCCATACCCTAACTCTTTGAGTAATTTCTTCAGCCATAGCAACTCACAAATACATTTCACCATGCCTTTGAACTCAGCCTCGGCGCTTGAAAGTGCCACCACATTATGCTTCTTACTTCTCCATGTCACTAGGTTTCCTCCTACAAAGATAAAGTATCCAGCAGTTGACTTTAGATCTACCACACAACTGGCCCAGTTGGCATCACTGTAACTGAGCACTTCTAGATGATGAATTTTTTCGAAACACTATTCCTCTTCCTGGTGCGCCTTTCAGGTACCTGATGATCCTCATAACAGCTTCCATATGCTCGTCACTAGGAGAGTGCATTAACTGACTGACAACACTTACTGCATAAGCTATGTCAGGTCTAGTGTGTGATAAATAAATTAATTTTCCCACTAGTCTTTGGTACCTTTCCTTATTCACCGGTGTTTGATTTGGATTTACATCTAATTTTACATTCTGAACCATAGGTGTATCAACCGGTTTGCACTCAAGCATACCGACTTCGGCTAGGAAATCAATGACATATTTCCTTTAAGAAAGAAAAATAGTTTCTTTGTTACGAGACACCTCAATTCCAAGAAAGTATTTTAATCCACCTAAGTTTTTCATCTCAAACTCTCTTGACAACTTGTTCTCTAATTCTTCAATCTCAACATAATCATTACCAGTGATAATCATATCATCGACATAAATAATCAAAATAGATATTTTATCTTGATTCTTCTTGAAGAACATTGTATGGTCTGATTCACTTTGAGTGTAACCATATCCTTTCATTGCCTGACAAAATTGACCAAACCAAGCTCTCGGTGATTGCTTCAACTCATACAATGCCTTCTCTAGTTTGCACACTTTTTTCGATGTCCCTGATTGCTCATAACCAGGTGGAATATCCATATATATTTCTTCCTTCAAGTTTTCATGCAGGAAAGCGTTCTTCACATCAAATTGGTGTAGTGGCCAGTCCAAATTTGCTGCAAGGGATAAAAGGACTCGAACATAATTTAGCTTGGCAACTGGTGAAAAAGTTTCTTGAAAATCAATCCCGTAAGTTTGAGTATACCCTTTCGCGACTAGGCTTGCTTTGTATCTTTCAATTTTCCCTTATGCATTCTATTTCAAAGTATATACCCATTTACACCCAACTGGTTTCTTACTATTTGGTAAATCAACTAATGTCCATGTACCATTTCTTTCTAATGCATCCATTTGGGATTGCATTGCCTCAATCCACTTTGGATCCTTTAACGCTTCTTCTAGTCTTTATGGTACAACGACTAATGACATTTGGTTCACAAATGACTTTAGTGGTTCAGATAAATGCTCAGTCATTGTGTAATTAGCAATTGGATATCTAATCTCTTCACTTGTTCCATTTTCTGGAACATACCGCTTTGGTGGTTTCCCCCGATTAATCCTAGATGGTAATTTAAAAAATGGCTCAAGAGAACTTACCTCGGTGTCATCCTCAGGAGGTCTTGGCTATTGTGGTACTTCAGATTGTATTACTCTATCCTCTTCTTCATTTTGAATTGGACTTGAGCACCCAGCCAAATTTTGAAGAACCGGGCTCGGGCCCGTTTCATTACTGTTGTTATTCGGATCTACAGGCTGTTGTGATGTGGGCTCACCAAATTCGGACATAGGATGGAGCTAGGTTTGTATTTCTATTTCGGTATTTTGTCTATTAGGTTCGGCTGAATCAAATTGATTCTCTGGTTGTACTAGGAAACTTAGATTTGGTGAGTAATTTAATTCACTTTCATCCTCCCCCTGAATTTGATTACTCTTCTTGAAAAAATACTCATTTTCCAAAAACACGACATCCATAGTAGTAAAGAACTTCCTTGTATTTGGATTGTAACACTTGGTACCCCTTTTGATGTGCCCCAAATCCCAAAAAAACACACTTTTCAGCACAAGGTTCCAACTTCGATCAGAAGGGTTTTTGAACATGAATATATGCAACACAACCAAAGATTTTTGGAGGTAAGTTAAGGATAGAGGGAATTCTAGTATGAGATGATAATATTTGTATTGAAGTTCTGAAATTATTTACTCGTGTTGGTGTACGATTAATAAGATAAATTGCAAAGGACACCGCATTATCCCAAAAAACCAGGGGCACATGACTCTCAAACAAGATCGACCGGGCGATTTCGAGAATATGCCTATTTTTTCTCTCGGCAACCCCATTCTGTTGAGGAGTTCCAACACACGTGGTTTCGTGCAAAATTCATTTTTCCTTAAAAAATGTTTGCAAATTTTTATTGACATATTCTGTCCCATTATCACTTCTCACAATTTTAATATTTTTTTCAAACTGAATTTGTATCATTTTGAAAAAAATCTTGAAACACATTTGTCACCTCGTCTTTGGTTCTCAATAAATAATCCCATGTCATGCATGTACAGTCATCGGTAAAAGTTACAAACCATCTACACCCAAATTTAGAAATTAACGGAGATGGTCCCCACACATCGGTATGAACCAAGTCAAAAGGAACAAGTCTCTTTTTATCACTATCAAAATAAGTTGTTCAGTGGCTTTTAGCCTTAATACACGTTTCACAAACAAATTGTTCATTTTCCAAACCAGAAAATAAATGAGAAGAGAGCTTTTTCATGTACCCAAACGAGGGATGCCCTAGTCTTCAATGCCACAACCAAATTTTTTCTCTCAAGTTGGTAGATTTGGTACTCGAAAGATAAGATTTCCCCATCTTCACTTCATCCAAGTAATACAATCCGTCTTGCTTAGTACCACGGCCAATGACTTCCTTCGTGAGGATATCCTGGAAAATGCAATAATTTGGAAACATGAGAGCCATACAATTTTGTTCCTCCGTTAATTGCCCAATAGAGATCAATTTTGTAGCAAGAGATGAAACCAGTAACGTATATTTCAGAGTCAAATTTTTAGAAATTTGTACATCTCCGGCCCCATCTACCGGATAAGCTATTCCATTTGCATTAAGAATGCCATTTTTTTTGGTTTCTCTACTCATCACAAAATCCCTTCTTGAGTAAGTCATATGGTCGGTCGTCCCTGAGTCTATTATCCATTCCCCTAATTCTTTATAACTAGGATTATCAAGACAGTAATTTTTACCTGAGCCAGCTTGTTTACCCGAAGTACCTGTTGCGTGAAGAGATGTGGAACTCATTTCAGATTTGCCCGTGTCTTGTCATGTTTCATGAGTCAACTCCAGCCCTTGCTTCTGACTTGGACTGGCCAGTAAATTTCTTCCTGACTTGGCGCCTTCCTTCCGGAGTGCATTTGCTTCAGTTGGAGCTGCTGTGCCGAAACTTGAGAAGTCACCAGGTTGGCCGAAAGCAATTTCTCACTCACCATTTCAGCTGTTACAACCGCTGCCTTACCCTTTTGCATTTGATATTTATTCTTTTTCCATTCAATGTACCAATCAAGATATTCCACAATTTGGAAACATTGCTCCTTCACGTGTCTAGTTCCTCCACAATGTGAGCATTTTAATTTAGATTTATCAACAGAATTATTTTTGTTTAGAGAAAGATGTACCTCTGCTGACCTATACCCTTTTGATGCCATTACCATCGAACTCTGGTATTCGCCATCTCCTTTGATCATGACTCCCTGTCTAATGGCTTCACGCCTTACATGCCCATATGCTTGCTCTACTGTGGGAAAATGATTGATTTTGAGAACTTCGGCTCGAAGTGATCCAGCCGATCATCAAGGCCATCAAGAAACATGTACACGCAAGTTTTCTGGATGTAGTTATTGAATCTTTCAATGTCCATGGCACACTCCATTGGGTTGGGACACCGAAAATCAATTTCTTGCCATAACTTCTGTAGCTCGTCGTAGTAATCTTCTATGGCTCTTCCTCCTTGCTTTAGGTGGGACACTTGTCGATTAAGTGCAAAGACTTGTGCTTCATCACACCCATCATAGAACGTCGTGGCAATTGCCTTCCACACATCTCTTCCCGTAGGATGGCGAATGTAACTCCCCCTCAATTGTGGTTCAAGAGAGTTAATTAGCCACCCTTTGACAATTACATCGTCAACTGCCCACTTTTGAAACAACAGATCTGTTATAGAAGGTTGCGAAGGTACACCCGTGAGATGCTTCATTCTATCCCGACCTTTGACGTACATCTCAACGGCTTGGCACCAAAATGCATAGTTCGTACCATCCATTTTTACATCAATCGGGTTCGGGTGTATAACTCCATCGGTCACAGCAAGGGGTTGAGTTATTACTTGAGAAGCCGGTTGTGGTATTGCAGCGAGTGCAGTTTGCATAGTTACCATCTGAGTTTATTGGATAGTAACCAGCTGCATGAGTTTTTCTAACAAGGCTGCAGTGTTGATAGCCTCGCTAGATTCTGGTTTTTCAGGAGGGATGCTTGCCATTGTTAAGGTAAGAAGAAAAGTAGTTCCTCTAGCCGTAATACCAGGTTAAACCTGCTCTGATACCATGTCAAGAAATCAACAAGCACAGAGAACACAGGCACTCCCTGAATCCCCCTTCCCTCCCTTATTTTGAATCTCCCTTCCCTCCCTTATTTTATTGATAAGAATATTTTTATTGTTACAAATGAATTTCACTTTTTACATAACCCAGAGAGGCGCCTCCCTTTTAACCTATAGGCTCTCCCTGCTTCCCAACAGAATAGGAAACTAATTAATCCCCAAAAATGATTTTAGTAAGAAAATATTCTTTCACCTATACACAACTACAAATAACAAAATAGAAAGATACAGGTGGATGCGCATCTTTTGGAAATAATTTCTTCTTGATCTTCTATAACATCATCCTACACGTATCAGCTTGCAAATCCAATAGTAACTTGTGACAGATGTAGTCAGCAATATTTTACCCAAACATTTATTTTATATAAATAGGCACCAAATCTAGAAAAGCAATGCTTAAGAGCTCACTGGAAGCAAAATGGCTGTTGTCAAGTTAAAAGAGATTAGAATAGACCTACTCTCAGTTGCCACCAAGTTCTTACAATTTACACCATCTGGGGACATTATTACATAAATATATATTTAGTGAAATCTCTGATCAATAACAGAAAGCACAACATCACAGCTACCTATTAGAGCTTGTGTCACAACAGAGTACAACAAGATCAATCAACACACTTCGAAAATAACTTCATTTATTTCACATCTCAAACTGCAATGTCATACCTGATGTGATTCAGCAAAACAGGAGTGACAATATCAGGCGAGCTGAGCTGCGGGAGGTGACCTTCACATGCCATCACTTCAACAATGGAGTCACCTCCAAGGTGCTTGTGTAGATACTCAGAGACCACGACCGGAACCGCAAGATCTTTCGTGCTCTGGATGATGTGGCACGGAACGGTGACGAGGGAGAGAAGGTGGCGCACATCGCTCTGGAATATTGCCTGCCCAACGCTGAGGGCAATGTCTGGTCGGATGTTAAAAAGGGTGCGGCTAAACTCTTGCACAGCCACTGAATCCATATCACCTGTGCGTATCAACTTCGTTTAGTGCCTCTACTAGTATTGTCATATATGGACAAGAGCAATGTATAGTCATGTAAAAGATTCAACTATTCGGACAAAAATTTAATACTGCCACCATATTTGCAAGCTTCTACACTAAACTTGCACGTTAAGTTTAAGTCATTAAGAAGATGAAGAGCTTATATGATGGAAAGATAAGTTTCATAAAATGTGAAATTTGACAAAATTTTCATCAAGGAGAAAAAATGTTTGTGCAAATGATCAGATGGTCTGGTTTATCTTCCATTAGTAATTATTTTAGTAGCAAACTGACCAGCACGATTTATTAATAAATTAACAATTAGAAAGTGAACAAATGGTCAACAAACCATACAACTCAGTCCGGAGCCATATAAAGAGGGTAATTATGTTAAACACTGAAATCCTTGCCGATAGGTACGGTTCGATGTTTGAATGTTTCAGCTTTAATTATTAGATATAACAATACACCAAACTGCTAGGATATAAGGTCAACAGGTCATTACCTCCAACAGCGAGAGGTGCGAAGCCATTGCACCAGGCTTTGTAATTGTTACGCATGGCCTCAAACAGCTGGTCAAGATCCTCCTGCTCAAAGCCCCCATAATAATCCATGTCGTTCAAGTACCTGGCTACACAACATATATTTAATGAAAAATTCGAAGATGAATGGCAATCAATTCATGTGAACATTGAACATTACTAAAAACTACATATATTTTAGAGGGCATTTTATAAATGTAAAGGAAATCTCAACATAGCTGTCCAATCAGTATAAACACGTAAAAAGGGTATAGACGTTACAACTTACAAGGGAATAATAATCTTGTTAAAAGAAAAGAAAAAAAAAAGGTAAATACGTGGTTGCTATAATGTCAGTATGTAAAAAAAAAAGGTAAAAAAAGAGCTCTACATTTCTAATGCTGAATGGAAAACAGAAAACTATAAAGATATGTTTATATAATATCAGTATGTTTAATTAGCTTATAATAGATAAGGATATAAATGGTATAATTTCCAAGCAAAAGAAGTAAGTCTTAAATCTGAATTTTATCTTAGACCAATCAACTTCACAATTCTTGGTTTAATTAAAAGCCATTTTTTTGCTCTCTTTGCCTATAATAGAAAATAACAAATTGATGTTGACAGCTGTCAGCTTGACTTGGGACTTAATTCCAAAACCTAGAAACAGATAGAATGCAGTTGAGTTTCTTATAAAATGGTTTCATCTTAACTTCACTTTAGGAGGAAATATTAGTTCAGATATGCTTATTTTTTATTCATATGCTGATATTGCACTAATCAAATTAACATAAAAAAAGGAGATTTTTGTGAAATGTCCGGCATATAATAAGCTTATGGTTTTCGGACACCTGGAAAAGTACAAAAAGAGCCAAATTTTATCAAAATCATCAGACCAGAAGGTTTCCCCCCTTTAAACATGTAAAAGGACTAGTTTGTAGATTGCTAACAAAAGCATGAGAACAAAACTAACAATAGAAAAGGATTTCCCAATTTTTAAATCAAATACATCTCTATATATTAAAGTTGCCTCCTTGTCCCTCCCTTAAAACAGTTCCAACTTTTTTTATTGTCGATCTGAAAATTCATCTAAAAGTTGCAAGAGGTACTGGGGTTGATCCAATGTTGGATAATTAGGGATTTCCAATTTTAAATGCAGAGTACTCTTTTCCAGCTCCAAAAATACTTAATTTGACAAACAGACCCCCTTCCTTGGCAGCCGCTGCTGCCAGGCTTTCAAAAAAAAAAAACAAAGACAAACAGACCCCCTTTATTTAAAAAAGTAGTACACTGAATAGAAATAAAACTCTAAACAGAATTCAAATTGGATACTGATAACTTAACAACGAGTAACCTACCCAATACAACAAATAGTTTATACAACAGAAATCCCTTTTGTCAGAAGTTACATCCCCAATTCCCCAACAAATAAACAAAGATCCTACCTTGGAGAAGGGGAAAGAAAAACGAGCTTAGAGAACAAATCAGGCCGCGAAATGGAGGCAATAGCACCAATCATGGCGGAGACGGAGTGGCCGACATAGATGCAGGACTGAACACGCAATTCCTCGAGGATGGCGAGGAGGTCGAGCACGTAACCCTCCAGTGTGGCGTAACGGTCGAAATCGAAGTAGTCTGGGTTGGTGGGGCCCGCCCCCATGTTGTCGAACAGCACCACCCGGTACTCCTCCACCAGGTGTGGCACCAGGTGCCGCCATACCGACTGGTCCGTACCGAAACCGTGCGCCAGTACAATCGTGCGATCGCCTTCTCCGACGACGCGCACGTTGTGCGCCTCCTCTACGATTCCCATTGAAGGGGTCTCTCTGTTTGTGTCTGTGATTCGAGTTGAACTGGAGAAGAGGCGAGAGGAATAGGAGTTGACAATTGAGTTGGATTATTCGTGGAGCTTATCACCTGGTCTGAACATGGACCACGTAGGACGGTGCCCCGTGGAGATGGTGAAGGAGGGTAATTCTTTGATCTTTTGTGAATTCTTCTATGGAAACATTTATATAGTGAATAGTGTACAAAAGACTCCTTTTGTTTTATGAAAAGATTTGTAGGACTCGGCATATTGAGAGGCTGAGAAAAATTAGCAGCGGATTGTTTGGAATCGGTTGAGTAGGAGGCAGGGTGATGTGAGAGGGGGTTGAGATCACCGAAATATAGTTACCGACATCTGTTATTGCCAACCAAGATTCTAGAAGACGCACAATATTGTTGCCCTGTTGTGGCGGGAGTGCGGAATACTTTCCGCCTTAGTCAAAATATTCTATTTTAGGATTCGTGCCAAGTTGAAACGGACGACTCAGATCTCATTCTACACAGCCAGGTATTGCATTGGATCAGAATTCGGACTATAGACCCTAACAATTGAACTGGTAAAATTGAGGTAATTGATGTGTTTATAGAAAAGATATGATACACTTCTTGCATGTGCAATTGGATCGTTGAAAGAAAAATATAAACCCGTAAAAAAAATATGAGCATCTCTCATGTATCGCATCACCAGAGTGAACTTCAGTGAACAATTTTAATTTGTGCATGTCATAAATGAACGAGAGGTCTTTAAAATTCGTGTCAGGATAAAAAAAAAACCGGTATGAATCTTATTCTACTAGATCAGGTGGATCTTAACTCAGAAATAATAGAGACAGTTAGGAAGTTAGTGCTAATAATATTGTCAGTGAAGTTGTTAAGATGATGTTAGAAGTATGAGTGAGGCTACGGTGCTATGCATAACACAGATGGGGTCCGTGCTACGGCTCAAAATTTGACTTTTCAAAATCCTAACGGTCGATCCGAACCGTTCAACATGATTATAAAATGAATATGTACTTGCAAACCAAATTGTACATTTTTTCGAATTTTTTTACTATTTTTTCGAAAATCACTTGATTTGAACATTGTGGACTATCCAAAAACAGCCTATCTAAAAAAATAGTAAAAAAAATTTAAAAAATGTAAAATTTGGTTTGCAAGTACATATTCATTTTATAATCATGTTGAACGGTTCGGATCGACCGTTAGAATTTTGAAAAGTCAAATTTTGAGCCGTAGCACGGACCCAATCCGTGCTATGCATAGCACCGTAGCCTCACTCTAGAAGTATTGTTAGAGTTGTTAAAAGGTTGTTAGTGACAGAATTGTAATTAGACAAGACTCTATATATAAAGCATAGTTGTAATCAAAGATTAATCAAGGAAATACAATTTCACTCCATTTCTATTTCTCTATGTTTTGTAATATGGTACCAGAGCTCTAGGTAGAGCTGGAATTAGGCTAACGCCTATTCCAGGAATTATGTCCCTATTTCCATTCTATTCCACCCAGTAAAAAAAAATTCATTATTCCAAAAATAAGCCTTTCTATTTCAGTCTAAACCTTTCTATTCTTTCCTATATCCAGAATAACTCCCAAATTCCTCAGATTTTTCCCTTTGTTCTCCTTATCATTCTCTATTCCTATAGATCTACATCCTATTCCCTCTATTCTCCCAATCCCAGAAACAACCAGAAAAAGAAAACCAGAAACAAAAAAAAAAAAAGCAATCGGCATCAGACCATATCAAGCAAAATCAATACCAGTACCAGTTCTCAGAACAGTGATCAGACCTCAGTAACAGCGCGCATCAGCAAAATCAAGCTCTCTGTGCCGACTTCAGTCTCACCACCGCCGTGCCTGATGTCAGATCCGCCGCCGATCACACTTGCACAAGCCCGCTGCCCCAAGCACCAGACCAAATCGAGAGGAGACGACAAGATCGACGAATTTCACCGAAATGGACAGAAGCTCTGCCTCGTCATCCCCGTTGTGTTAAGACGATCCGCCTCAGCCTCCAGCTACTCGCCTGACTCAATCCGAGCAAAGGAGGAATGCTACCTTCATGCCAGTGACAGTCTTTCTTCATCTCTCAGCTGGCGCGATTCGTCACTCACCGTCGATCTGTGACCAGCTCCATCGTATCCGCATCACTCTCTCTCCTCTCAGCGGCACCGTCGATCTGTGAGAATCGGCACACCTCTCTCTCCTCTCAAACGGCGGATCTCATTCTAGCACTACCTTCGCCACACCTCATCACATCTCTAAGGCTTCAGCGATGGCAAGAGGAAAGGATTGGAGTCGAGGGTTTTACTCGAATCGGATCCAGAAAGAAAAGAAAAACAGATTCAATGCCACGGGTTTCAGATCATATTTTAGTCCTGGGTTGGGCTGAACTGCTGGGCTGATTTAAGCAAATTCCTGTCATTTTTTTTTCTTTTTCTTTCTTACCCGAACCCGAAGTCTCTTGCCCAAAATACCTCCAGATTCAAAAATTTCCTTACCATACGTAGCCCATATCAAAAATAGAATCCAGTTCAACCATTGCCTA
Organism: Carex littledalei; assembly: GCA_011114355.1. Classification (NCBI taxonomy): domain Eukaryota; kingdom Viridiplantae; phylum Streptophyta; class Magnoliopsida; order Poales; family Cyperaceae; genus Carex; species Carex littledalei. Next base: position 1,302,042 of record CM022101.1, on the reverse strand, counting down.
CCACAGCATCTCCATTTCTCAAGCCAAACCAATGTCGGGCTCCTTCTTTGCTTCCCTTCTATCTCCACAATGCTTCTCACAAATGGGACAAGAGAGCAACAAAGCCTCTTGAATCCATGTACTTGTCACAAAGCCATGAGCTATTTAATTTTTTTTCTTTCTTTTTGTTTTTATTTTTCAAAGAGGACTCAAACGAGCCTCTCGAGTACATGGAAGTATTCTTGAGCCAAAAGAGCTCATTCTTCTCTCTCTACCTTCTTCTTTCTTCAAAGAGACCCAAACTTGACGATTCAAATCGCAAGAACAATGGCATCAATCTTCTTCTTTTCAGAGCAACCTCAACATTGCTACCGCGCACCATGTTTCGCTTGAGGGGGCGTAATAGAGACAGTTAGGAAGTTAGTTAGTGCTAATAATATTGTTAGTGAAGTTGTTAAGATGATGTTAGAAGTATTGTTAGAGTTGTTAAGTTAGTGGCATAATTGTAATTAGGCAAGACTCTATATATAGAGCATAGTTGTAACCAAAGATCAATCAAGAAAATACAATTTCATTCCATTTCTACTTCTCTATGTTTTGTAATAAGAAAACATACGCTATGTCAACTCTTGATAACCTTTCCTATTTTTTCTTCAGATCATCCAGAAATTGATTAACTCCAAAAAAAAATTATTTTTTACTTCATTTGATCCTCTATTTCAAAAGTTGTTTGATACTTCTCATTCTCAAATTTAGACGAATTCAACTTGATTCCATGTTAACTACACTTAAATGTATTATGAATTGGGTGAGAAATTTGGCTGAACCATGCATCCACAACTATAATCAAAAGAGAACGACTTTTTTTTTTTCTTTTTGGTGGTCACAGTTTATTCTCCTCTTTGATAAGATTCGCAAATAAAAGGCAAAGTAGAGAGAGAGACCTGTGTTGATGCAAATCACTCGTGCACCTTGTGATCGATCTTGTTGACACTGGCACTGGATACAGGAATTAGGTCAGAGAGAATATCTACAAATTTCTCCAGAATACAGCATTCAATATTGCAGATAAGAAACAGGGCTACGGAAGTTTTGAAAAAAGGAAGTCAGTCTCGATCCCTTATGAATTAAAATTTTTAATTTTTTTTCATCTTTTAAAATTTGTAATTATTTATAAAAAATTATTATTATTAGTCAACCACGTAAAATGAAATTACATGATACATATTCATCTAACCATGTCAATCTCAATTTGCTGAATATTTATAAAAAATTATTATTATTAGTCTATTGACATATGTTTTTTTTATTCTTTTTCAAAACAATAAAGACATGTGTTTTTTTAATGTGAAGACTCAAAATTTTAATGAAACTTAGATTGAGAATTTAATTTAAAGGATGTGTAGTTTGTACTTAAATAAAATAAAATAAAATAATAATCCAGGAGCTCCTTCTTGAATTATTCATGACAAAATTATGTTTTGATACTTGGGTTTTAGTCGGATGAGAGACATGTTCGATGCTATACTGAACTAAGCTATGTGGTTCTCAATTAATGGTGACCAATTCTATTTTCTACAATTCCATACCAGTTAGGCCTAATAAACTTGAAATGCAATATCAGAGTGTTAATTAACGGATAGAACTTACAAATTACTCCGTTAATATTCGTGCGGAAGCGGATCTTGCGAGCGTAGCAATATCACTGGTTCTGCAAGGAATCACAAGCCGAAACCGGAAGTCCTACGTTTTCCACGACCTAAGACCTTCAAGTGTTAACAGAGTTTCTTGGTGCGTTTTTCTCTCTTTCTTTTCAGTCACTATTCTGTTATGATATATATCAGAGAGACAGAGGACAGGATCTAGTATATATAATACTAACACACCTCTTCATGAAGGGTCTGCATCTCTTCATAAAGGGTCCGCACCTCTTCATAACGGGTCGGGTTTTAGATTCAGGTTTCCCATAACGGACGTACCATTTAATAAATCCAACACAGAGCGTCCCAATAGCATTTGCCTCTCACAATCATGTAGCCAATTTTCCGTACTACTACCCTCTTTTAAGCCTCTTAGATCATACGGGGATGCTTCTGAAGTTGTTTATGGAACTTTTCGGTGTTGTAATTTAATTCACCTAAGGTGCCAGACAAAATTACTTGGTAGATCAATTTTGTGGTTCTGCTGTTTACCATGAAAAACATTTCAAATATTCAGCAAACTGTCAAAATGTGTTAACAAATAATTCAGTATTTTCGACTTCTCAGGGTCTCTCTGCAAAATCTCAAAGTGTGTTGATTGGTTATTAAAAGGGTTAGAGAAGATAAGAAGAAGAGAATGAATTTCGAATGTTCTATTCAATTAATTTCTCAGAGTACTGTTACATTGCTTATATAGAGAAGTATATTGGAAACCCTAATTACAAACTAAGCTTGCTTTATTAACTCTAGTTACATTTACTAAACTATGGTAGCAGCCATGCGCCTATGAGATGATCTCGTTTGAGGGAATTTCTCCAAACAGATTTTGTTTGTATGTGAATGAGGTAGATTGAAGTCATCCATTTGTTGTGAAACTAGATGCTTCCAGTGTTTGCTTATCAGTACTTAATTATGACCTGTGTTTGGTTGTGGAGTAAAATTAATGAGGATAAGTCACATATTTTACATCTCTTTGGTAGTTTAACTCATGACTTAAATTAATCCACCTAGAAGAATAAGGTATTGGAAAATGAACATTTGCTTATGAAAGTAGACCCTACAAATGAAGTTAGTGTGGAGTAAGTTAATCTACCTAGAGAGGTGGAGTAACTTACTCCCAGATTAACTCATCTCTTACTCCACCTTACTTCTCTTCTTTTACTTCTTGTTTGACTACTTAAGTGTGGAGTAAGGGGTTTACTCCACCTCTGACTCCACAACCAAACATCACCTATAAGATGGAGAGAGAATAAAAGATTGTAGAAAACATTGAGGTGATATTTGATTGATTCTTTTCTGGACTGATAAGTACCAGTTTAAAAACAAGCAAGGATTTTGAATTCTGATGTTTTTGAGTTTACCAAGATTTCTTAAACAACATTCTTATTTTTAAGGAGATTTATTTCCAAAACAGAAATATAACAACAATTGAGTTAACAAATAGATAAATAACACGGTATACTTTTCTCAACCTGGTTAAATCAGGGTTCAAGCATATATAGAAGCTGTGCACTATTTTGATTTAAGATTACTGTGCCAGATGAACAATTTTAGTGCCAGTTATGTAACCAGGTTGGTAATTTTACAGTAACTGAAAAAGTACTTTTGAGCAAAAGGTGAGGTTATAAACCCCCACATTTTGTATTAGATACAATGTTATACAAAGATCATGGCATTGTGATCATTAAAAAAAACGATCGAAACTATGTGTAGATGCTCTTTTGTATCCTGTCGAAACTATCTAATACACCTCTCTCTCCAGCTTAGAAAACAAGTGGTAGTTTCCATCTGTCTCCAGAAAGCTAGCTCTCTTTTGTAACGGAGTGGGTATTGCCGAATTCAAATCCAGTGCGGTACCCTACCAGGTAGAGTGAGATCTGCATCGTCCTTTTTAACCTAGCACGAAGCATAAAGAGGACCCCTATAAGCCAAACAGGCACCGAATGGATATGCTTCCGGGTCCAGTATGGATAGACTGACAGTGTGGCTTTGATACAGTACGAGATTAGTGTTAGCAGCTATCAGCGCTATCAATGGTTTACTGGTCCTCTGATGTTTCTTTTCAATCCAATTAGACTAAATTTTATGTTTTAAAGGATATCCCTTCCATTGTCATCCCAATAAGCCAGGGGCAAATCAACACTTGCTTTTTGTTGTAGAAGTTCAGACATCTTTGTTTTTTTTTAAACCCTTGACAGTAACTGTCAAGTATAATTTTCATTAATTAAAACGTAAAATTACATTCATCGTTCTACATTCAAAACATCATCCAAACTACATCAACATCTAAACATCAATATTTAAACATCAACATCTAACAACACAAATAACTAAAACAACAAAATAACAAACCATATCCTTTGGTGGTAGACCCCGACGACCTTCAGCATTGGCTAGCCAGTGACCAAAGGAAAGAAGACATTTTTTTTTCCCCATTTGGGTTGTGGGAGGAGAAGGCGCCTCGCCAGCTCCTCTCCCCGACCCCCGCCTCCTGCTCCCCTCCGAGGGAGCAGGGTAATCCGCACCGACAGCTCTCTCTTCTTCCTCTCTGCCTTCTTCACCCCCTCCTCCACCCTCTTCCACTCTCGTCCACCCCGCCTTCTCTTCAAGAAACTCTAGCCGCCAGCAAACGCTACCTATTCCTGCCCCCACCTCTAGTTAAGAGAAGAGAAAGTTGATGATAATAGCCCTAGTCACCATCTCACTTGTCTATTGGCACCTTCTTGTCCTTCACCACTGTCGGGAGAACCAAGAATAATTTAAGAATATGTTGTAATTCATATATATAAACTCAGAATATTGTCTTTGTATTAATAAGGGTTAATTTTGGTATACCCTCCAAGACTTTTCTAATTTCTTATATACCCCTTCACACTTTAATTTATCTACCTTATCCCTTAATTTTTGGAGCTCTTTCCTTTTTACCCATTACACAGTAACTATGAAATTAACTATAGTTAAATTTCTAGTTAAAATAATAAAAGACAAATTTGCCCTTTCTTGTAAGTTATATCTCCTCCTTCCTGTGCTCTCTTGTGATCTCCTTTGTTTTTCCGCCTCCAACTCTTGACATGTTAGTTTAGCAGTGTCCGTAAGCTAGTTTGGTGAGATATAAAGTAGAAAAATTCAGTCTTGTATATCTGGGAACTAAAATTGTGTTTTTAATTTGAAGGAGGCAAGGAGCAGAGAGTAGCAGCAACGATGACAGTAGTAATGGTAACTCTTGTACAACACATGTTAGTGTTTCAGTGTTAGAATATTTTTGCGAGAGCTGCCATATTACAGAGAATTACTGACTGAGTGTGTTATTATCTTTGATTTCTTAGTTTAAATAAAATAGCATTTGCATTATAATTATTCAATGAATTAAAAATTGAACCCTGCTCAGGGAATGCTACCGACATCTGGGAGCGCTAATTGATGGAGAAAATGAAAATCTCACACCAACTTCCTTCTAAAATAAATGAAAAATAATAATATAGTACTAGCACTCATACCTGCAATTTATGAAAAATCATTTGGATGAAAAAAAAAATTATGGGGAAAATTCAAAGCTGAACAAATTAATTTTTCCACTCTTTTTCAGCTTATTTTTCTTTTTATTTCATAGTAGGCAAACAACTCACTCCATTTTCTTATATTTACACAGGGAACTTTTGCATATCATCCTTCAATCAGCATTCGACGTGATTTGGGATTATATTTCCTTCTCTCACAATGAAACAACTCGGGGTCTAACACTAGCGATGGGATTATCTTTTGAAAATTAATCTCTAACACTGGCCATTGCCTTCTATAAGAGTGCTATTGGGCGTAACAGCAAGCTAATGCCTTTCTTTTAAAAAATATGGGTACATCCACCAATTTCAATGACAGATCACAATCTTTACAAATCCTTGTTAGCATAGACCGAATACAAGGCAAAACAGCATTGTAGAGTGCCAGATGTTAAAACCATGCCACGTAGAAACTCCATTGGCTTCTCAATTTCACCAGCGATCATTGCCTCGTCTCCATTTACCAGCAGCTTCAAAAATGACCCTGTTCCGTTGCTGTAGCCCAGAATTTTACCAGCGATCATTGCTTCTTGCTCGCACGCTATCCAATTTAAAGATGTATTGTTGGATTGGAAGAAATCTTGATTGAATTGTATGCTCACAATGAAATTGAAACTTAGAAGAAGAAGACTGGAAATGATCCTACTGACAACTAAATTCTGCTACCATTCTGAAAATAAAGTAAAAAATCTAAAACACCTAAATTATGCTACTCATCCAGAAAAACCAGATAAGTGTACAGATTACAATCTACTGGAATGCTCCAAGCTTAGCATTGTTTGAAGTTGCACATTTGCCCCTATGTTAAAGGTTCCGTACCAGTCCCTGACTATGTAACCAATGATACCCTGACATAGGTAGCATCAGGCTCCTGCCAAATCTTAGGTATTTTTTACCATAAATATAAGAATACTTATGCAAGGGGCAGAGGTGTTTTCTCCCATCGTATCCTTACAATGTATTATATAAAAAATCCATTATAGCCCTTATTTTTCTGCTCAGCGCCTTCGCCCTTATTTTTCTCCTCATGATTTTGACTTGCCTCAGCCCCTTGCTTTTTTCTACGGACTCCCTATTTTTATTCGCTCTCCACCTCCGCTGTGCCCATGCACCTCTGCCTCTTACAACATTTAAATCACAGGAAAATGGCAAGGGTATAATGGGAAACAAATAAATTAGACAATATGTAATTGTAGTTTATTAACTCAAAGGGTAAATAGAAAAGAAAAATGAGAGTTGAGTGATATATTAGATATAACCAAGAGTACAAAGATAAATAGAAAACTGAACAAGTTTTTAAGGTTAAATAGAAAATTAATTAGTAAGATAACTTTTGATAATAATTATTATTTTTCAGTTTCAATTCTATCTAAACACAAGCCGTTTAGTGGGTTAGCTCTGTATCTCAATTTTCAAGAACTAAAATGGATTCGAGCCAAACAACATTATCTAGCCATCAAAATCTTAAAATAGATGGGGGTTTTGAAAATTTTAAAGATGGTTATCAAGTATATAGTAACAAGAACAATAGAAATGAACCTTTATGATTAGATATATCCAAAAGTACTTGACAGAACTTTCAATTGAACAGTTCAATTAATTAATTAGACATGATTCTACTATTTATAAAAAAAAAAAAAGACACGATTCTCAGTTTCTCACACTAAATTTTTTAAAATAACAATGCTTGTATTCCATTCTCAAATATCCAAATAAACAATTTACAAACTAAAAAACTATAAATTTGGCATTTGCACATTTCGTATGTTTAGATGACATCACATCACAAAAACTAGATAAAATTATAAAGGTAAAGCATTGATATCTATACTAAGAATCACAGAACAACAATATACATACAATACCACCATTAGCTGAACTAGTAGCGTTCGTATTTGTTTATTCTCAAATAGGGCACATAAATCAAGTAAAAATTGGTCAATATTGCTTTTTATGAAATTAAACAGTCAAATTACTGACTGGAAAATTACCACCTACCTAAGTATATACAAATCTTTCACGCAAGACAAATGACACCAGAAAAGCAAATTATGCAAAGAACAATGTATCCTCATGGAACCACAAGTCAATCCATCAAATCAGATTTTAGAAATGTGCTCCACGGAAAGCGAAGACAAGTAGCAAAATCACATAAGCAAATTATGATGTGACATATAACAGCACATCACATACTTGGCAAAGAGATAACTTCCTTTTGACTTGAACAAGCCAATTTGGGGTCATACTAAAACAAGCAACAAATAAGATGATTCAAAGGGCAAACTTGAGATTGCCATTCAAGAAATTAATTATTGTGCATATTAAATGCCAGATGTTTCTTGTTTCCAACTTCCAAGTAGATGTATAATCCCTAATTGTTGTGCAATGCTTACAAAAAACAGAATTTCAATCCTCATGCCAGGTCCTCCATAGAAACATACTAAATTTTTCCTTCCTTGCTCATTTTATTTAAAACTTCCTTTGTTTAAAAAAATTCAGAGAAATTTTTACTAATACTCTTTTCTTGAAAGAGAGACATATTATTACTTTTATGAGATACGCGAGTTCTAGTACTAATACAATATTTTGCAAACAGCGAAAATTAATATTCATATTTTGGTCTCCACATAACTCCAATTTAATCAAAACAAATTTTATCTAAGGCCAACAATTTATTTCTTATGAACATTATTCCTTATTAACTCTCTTAACTCCCAACACCGAAGCCAACAAATTTTTATCTTCTAATTGTGCTCCAACAAATCAAAACAAAAAACAAAAGCAAACATGAACAAAAACATATATTTTCAGAAGAAAGAACCACTAACAATGATTGAAAGTCCCATCTTAAGGCACAATCTTACAAGCCTTTAGCTTCTCAATCCAATTATTAAAGGAAGAAATGGTGTTTCTGAAACCGAGAAATCCGTGCTCCTTGCTCTTGTTCATTGTATCAAGGTGCTCGAATTCAAGCCCGAGAATAATATCTGCATACCACCAATTCCCGACATCACTAAGCTTAGTCTGCGTAAGTCCCAATTCCTCCACCATCTCCTCCCACAACTCCTCCTTCCCTTTCATTGCCTCCTCGAGCTTAAACCGGTCCTCCTCACCTTCATATCCGACCCAATCAAGCCCGAAATGCTCAGCCAGCATCGGCCATAGCTGCTTCCACTTGAAAACATCCCCATTGCTGCAATTGAATGCCTCGTTCTTTGCAAACGGGTCTACTGCAGCCCAGATTTGGTGCTCAGCAATCAGATCCGCATCTGATGCATCACAGAACCCAGACCATGCAACCCGACTCCCAGGAAACCTCAATTTAGTCCCTTCTTTACGACAAATTGCAGCATAGACACACAATGATCCAACTATATTCATCATACTTTTAGGAGAAAATCCAAAAATTAGGGACGGTCGATGCACTGACCAGCTAACAGCCCCATTTCTCTTTGAAACCTCTTCAAATAGAATGTCCTCCATGTCATAATAGAAATTTGGGGTGTCCAGCCGGGGCATATCCTCAGAAAAGGGCGGGTCGTGGGTCTTGCCAAATGCCTCAAATGGGCCGACATAGTGCTTGCGGCCGGTAAGCAAACAGACGTGTTGCAAATTGGGGCAGGAAGGGATAACAGCTGCCAGCACATTGCGAAGCATGGCAGAGTTGACCTCGCGGTTGTCGGCCTCCGAACCGCCATTTGACCAGGCTGTGTAGAAGACATGCGTGAGGTCAACTAGAGCGGAGAGCTTAGAAAGGGTGTCGGCAGGGTTAGAGATGTCGCACTGGATGTGATCGACGAAGGGGGAATCGGCAATGGTAGAGGACCAGGCGGGGCGAGGGTTGCGGGAAACGGCGAAGACCTTCCAGGGGCCACCGGGGGTGTCGGCGAGGGGGAGGATGTCGACAAGGCTGGTGCCAACGATGCCGGTGGCACCGATCACTAGGGCGAAGCTCTGGTACTTGGGTTCGGCGGAGGCGGAGACCTCATCGAGCTTTCTCTTGGTCGCGCCGATCGCACCTGCCCACCACCAGCTCATGGTTGGTTGGTTGGTTGGTTTGGAGAGAATTCGAGAGAGGGGAAGTGCCTGAGAGGGAAGAAATTGGAAAGATACTGAAAGCTGGCTGATTGATTTGGGAATCGGGAGTCAGTATATAAGTCCCGAACCCCTGAAGTAACTCAATCTTTGAGTTTGGATCCGGACCGTCCGATCAGAATTCGGACCAACCCGACTTGAGGTGTAATGCACAGCGCACTTCAATATTCGTGCGAAAGCAGATCGGACGATTTAGATTCATAGTTAAAATGTGAGCTACCTTAGGCTAGATTTATCGGGATCCAGGTGGAGATAAATGGATGAGGATGCATAGCTGGGGCTGAGAGTTCGACGGTTTGGAGTTCTCTTCCCGACTTCCAGTTACTTGTGATTTATTCAAACCTAATTTGGTGGGTACGTGTCGGATTCTCAAAACTGAAGTACGGAGAAAGGAGAATGACATGACATTATCTGGACCATGCAAAAAGAATCAGAAGGCACGGATCATCTATAATCCTTTTCCATTTCAGAAATCTCGAGTCCTCATGAAAGACGGTTTTTTTATTACCACGTCAGGGAAGACGAATTTTTGTGACAACATCAGCGATGACGTTTCGAATACCTGATCTAAGTTTTTTTTTCCAGGATTTTGATATTTTTGTTCATAAACAATATAATTTTCATCAGAGCTGATCGCTTTTCAAATGCTTTTATATACGGGAAGAAACATCCAAAATATCAATTATATTAAATCGTGAAGCAAAAGAAATATCAATATTTATTGAATTAAGAACTCTATATGCCAATTTATATAATATTTTATAACATTTGAAAAAAAGTAGATGAAAAATCAAAAGATTATATATATTAGAAAAAAAAGCACCAGTATAACCGAAATCAAGTGTGCAGCTTACAAGCTACACAATCGGAGTCTAATAGGCTGTTACCAGTTGGTTAGCAATATTGTTAGGATTGATTAGTTTGAAGCTGTGTGATTGGTTAAGTTTACCTGTCAGGTAAAAATGGATTGAATTTTGGGTTGGTATTTGCTTTAATAAATTTGACCTCAAAACAGTAAGAGAAATCATAATTCTTATTGGTTTTCTGTTGGACTATTGGATAGGTAACATGAAGTGATATAGCTAAGCACATTCCTTCATGGAGGTCTAAGGATCTCAATCATATTCCATTACAATGTGTGGCGCCATTCAGAGCACTGCCAACGCAGGGAGGACCCACTGGTACTGGTACCAGTGGGTGTAGTAGTACTGGTACACTGGTACCAGTGGGGTTATGGACATGCTGCTATATTGAGTTTTGCTTCATCTTTTGTATTTTTGTGTTGTGAGTTTAAACCTTGCAATAGTATACTTGGTTGTGAATTTTTCTTCAGGATTTTGTGTTTTTTATGAGGTGCTGCCAATGATGAACAAAAAAAGCAAAATATATCTTGCTACTGCCTAGCTCCAACTAGAATCAGTAGCTAGTACATGATTTCTAAAGGGAGGCAAATTGATATGTCTGAGGCAAGTATGCAAATACAAGCACCCCAGGGGTTTTTAGATTGGTATAGTTAGGTATACTGGATTGTACCAGTTAAAGTATTTTTGTCTCCTGATTATACATCCCACAAAGGATCGCTCTCATTTTGCTTAGTTACCCCAATGTAACTGTTGATCTTTATCTCCAACAAGTACTGTTAGAGTTAGTTACGCCCTAATGTAACATTTTTCTTTGAAATCATTGTTCTGGAATTTTTTTTATGCTAATAAGCTGACAATAGTTGATCCTGACACTTTCCTTTGATGTTGGGAATGCTTGATCTACCTTACAGTGACATGGAATTGTTTGGTGTAGTTTCAATGCAGTTTGTCTTGAAAAAAATTTTGATACTTATATTTTTTCCTAATTAGCACAGAAATATAATACGTCTGTTTTAACAGGAGTACCATGATTCTTATCTCGAATTTGTATTTACATATTAACATCAACATTGTTCATATATGTACAATTATTTTTAAATAGATCGAGCTAAATGCTTATCGATCCATAAAAAATGATCTAAATTAACAAATATGAGAAGATATCTACCATTCACCATTGTCACTTAACATCGGTTATTATTTAGAAATTTACAATAAAACACTACTTGATAACAATGAATTGACTTAATATTAATTCTTCATTGCGAATAAAGGTAAAAACCTTACAATTTTTTTTATTATATATGATCAAGTTATTATGTAAAGGAGAGCCTTCTGTATCTTCTTCAAACAAAACAAATCTCATTTTTAAGAAAAAATTACGCCTATTTTCTCATATATTTAAAATTACCAACTTCAAAATATCACGGAAAACACAGTCAATGAAAGAAAAAGGCCACACCTTATACCATATTGTCTTTGTCAAATACAAATTATCAAGCAAAACACAAGTAATTAATAGTTGTGTCTTGCTCATAAAATTATTGTCTTGTGATCAATGATAATTTCTTTGGTTGTGTTTGACTGAGGCTGATCATAACAGATCAGACGATCCAGATAATATTTGATTCACATCAAACCCATATAATCATTATGGAATTTTAGAGTGAATATGAGAATAATGAAAATACTGTATTATTGATTGTTGGTTTTTACAATGTATGTACATGACTATTTATAGGCTAAAATTGTACTAGCTGTTAGGTTGTTTTCTAATTTACAGAAGTTGTAATCTATTTTCTAATTGTGTCTTAATTACAAGATTTGCTAGCCGTTGCTAATATCCAGCTAGATACCTAATCAGTGTGACAGCTATACATTTGGATGTTATATTATTTGTTGCCTAAGTTGCCAATGATGAGTAATATCTGAGGCAAAGATATTTATTCTTCAATACTCCCCCTCAAGTTGGGTTCGAATAAATTAATTGAGCCCAACTTACTAAGTATGTTTAGATGATTGGTTTGTCGAGTGTTTTAGTAAAGACATCTGCTAGTTGCTCTTTGCTTCTCACGAATGGGGTTTCTATTTCTTCTGACTGTACTTTTTCTCTGACAAAGTGACAGTCGACCTCTATGTGTTTTGTTCTTTCATGAAACACTGGGTTAGATGCAATATGTCATGCAGCTTGATTGTCACAGTACATTTTCATTGCTCTTGTGTAATCCATCTTCATGTCGCTAAGTAGTTGCTTGATTCAGATGAGCTCACTCGCAGTGGATGTCATGGCTCGATATTCTACTTCCGCACTTGACCTTGCCACCACATTCTGCTTCTTGCTCTTTTACGTGACCAAGTTGCCACCTACAAAGGTACAAAATCCTGTGGTTGATTTTCTATCACAGCTACCGGCCAAATCTGCATCAGAGAAACCAACCACTTCATTAGAATTATTTTTTTTCATTCAAATTCCTTGACCTGGAGTGCTTTTAAGATATCTCAGTATTCTATCGATATCACTCAAGTGACTGGTGCGTGGAGCATGCATAAATTGACTTATAACACTAACTGCAAAGGCAATGTCAGGTCTGGTAACTGTAAGGTAAATTAACTTGCCTACCAACCTTTGATATTGTCCTATATCAGATAGTGGTTCACCATCCTCAATTTCAAGTTTAATGTTTGTCTTCATTGGAGTATTGACTGGTTTAGTCAATTTACCAGTTTCTTTTAACAGGTCAATAACATGTTTTCTTTGGCATAGAAATTAGCATTTACTTAAGTGAGCTATTTCTATTCCTAGAAAATATGAAAGGTTCCCATGGTCCTTGATATCAAATTCCTCCTTCAAATATTGTTTGACCTTTTTAATTTTCTCATTATTATTTCCCGTGATGATAATATCATCTACATAGACAAGAATAATGGTGGTGTGATTTTGTGAATGTTTGACAAACATAGAGGAATCTGTTGTGTTTTTGTGAAAGTTAATTTTTAAAAGAGAAAAGTTAATTTTCTTTAACTTACACGCCAATGTTGGATCTGATGCATTCTTATGACCTGGAGGAAGGGTCATGTAAACCTCTTCTTCCAATGTTCCTTGGAGAAATACATTTTTTACATCCATTTGGAACAAATGCCATCCTAAGTTGGTGGCTACCGATAGTAAAATTCTAACAATATTCATTTTTGCTACTAGTGCAAATGTTTCTTGGTAGTCAATACCATAAGTTTGGGTGAATCCATTGACTACTAACCTAGCTTTGTATCTTTCAATCATACCATCGCTATTGTATTTGATTTTATATACCCATTTGCAACCTACGGTTTTTTTGTTCTTTGGTAAATGAATAATATCCCATGTATCATTTTTTTCTAAAGTTTGAAGTTATTCTTTCATAGCCTTACGCCAGATCGAACTTTGGTTTGCTTCATTAAAATTGGTTGGTTCGGTTTGATGGTTGATGTTACCCAAGTATGCCCTGTATGTAGGAGATACCTTATCATAAGAAATAAAATCTTGAATTTGATACATCACCTGATGAGATACATAATCTCTTAGTTTGATTGGAGGCCGAGTTTGTCTTACTGATCTTCTCAAGCTAATTTCTTCTTGAGTTGATTCTTCGCTTAAGTCAATTTCAATCTCTTCTTGAGTTGCTTCTTCACTTGACTCAGTTTCTTCATTTTCTCCCCCTAAAGGGATTGCACTTGTTTCACCAGTGTGATCTCCTTCAACCTGTTATTGATTTATTTCTTCAGGAAATATAAAATTATTTGGAGACAACTGTATTGGTTGACCTTGTGCATTTTCTTGTTCATTTGTTTGATAATATGGTTCATTTTAAAAAAATGACACATCCCTTGAGATATACAGTTTATGATTTTTTGGATCATAACACTTATACCCCTTTTTTTCTAAGGAATATCCCAAAAAAATGGCTTTAACTGAATTTTTATCTAAATTGTCTTGTCTTTTTATATGGACAAAACATGTACATCCAAATATTTTTATATGATCAAGGTCAATTTTTCTATCCTTAAGAATTTCTAAGGGACTCATATTTTGAAGTCTAACACATGGTAATCTATTTATAAGATAAATCGTTGTTAGCACTGCATCTGACCAATAAGTTTTTGGAACATTTGATTGGAAAAGAAGTGATCTCGTAACTTCAAGTAAATGTCTATTTTTTCTTTCTGACTACGTTTTGTTCAGGTGTATTGATGCATGTGGTTTGATGTAAAAAAAAATTTTGTTTAAAAAATTATGAGAAGTTTTTGTTTATATATTATGTCCCATTATCAGACCTAAAAATTTTAATTTTTGCATTATATTGATTTTCAATGAAATTGTAGAATTCTTGAAAGTATGAAAAACTTCATGTTTTCCTTTCAAAAGATAAACCCAAGTTGTACGAGAAAAATCATCGATAAATATGACAAAGTATCTAAATTGATTATAAGAATTGATAGGGGCTGGTCTCCAAACATCAGAGTGAATTAAGTCGAAACATTTTTCTGATACAAGTGATTGGAATAAATATTAGACATGTTCGGCAAGCCTTCTTTGGCATGTTGTCAAGATTAAAAGTCTTATATTAGAATGAAAAAAAACAAAAGTTCTACCAAAAGAATAGTGTAAAAGATCAACTTGTCCTTGAATTTATACAACGTTCTTTGTTGGTTAATAAATTAATTGTGTAAAATAATAGCAACATAATTTAGCTAATAAAAATGTATCTGTTTTACTGGTACAAGAAAATAAATAAACAACTAATTCATCAAAAACACTTAACCCTCCAAGAAATAAAAAAAAAAAATCTAATGAAAATTGAGGTGACCTTTCGAAATCTCCTACTACACTAGTACCAACTAACACTGAACATCACCTATTAAAAGAAACATTGAACATCACCATAGAATATATTATAGTAACACCAATTAAAAATAAACCACTACCAACTAACAAATATTGCACCGACATTTTTATTAATATCCGAAGTTAATAACAAATTAATAAATTTACCCATGATTCCCGAATTTTTTCAAAAATGTCCAAACCGGCCATAAAATGGCCGGTTTCCTCTTTTTGTTTTTTGTTTTTTTAGAGACAATATGAAGAGCAAGATAATGAAATCTAACACTGAAAATTCGAACTTTTTGTTTAAATGATTTGTTAGATTACTTCTTTTGATTTATAATTAGCATATTTATACTAAAATACACTAGATTACTTGAAATTATGTTGAATTACACTATATTACATTAAATTACGCTAAATTATGTTAAATTACGCTAAAATACAGTAAATTCTGGTAAATTACTGTGTGTCTTCATAGTGATGTATAATTAGAAACTATTTTTGTTTCTCTTTTATCTTCATAGTGATTTATAATTAGAAATTATTTTCTTTTTTTTAAGAGATACTATGAAGAGCAAGATAATGAAATCTAACACTGAAAATTTGAATTTTTTGTTTAAATTATTTGTTAGATTACTTCTTTTGATGTATAATTAGCATATTTACTAAAATACGCTAAATTATTTGAAATTATGTTGAATTACACTATATTACGTTAAATTACGCTAAATTACATTAAATTACACTAAAATACGGTAAATTACGCTAAATTACATATGAATATGGACGATATCTTCACTGAAAAGGCGAAAAACGACAACGAAACTTCAAACGGCCATAAACGGCGCCCGAGTGTCCGATTTCAGCAAATGACCAATTTTTGGAAAGCTTGCGAAAATACACATGCGTCACTGACTACTTTATTGTTTTTCAATATTCAGAATTGCCAAAAAACTAAGGGAAGAGCCTCAAAACTTGAGTTGAAGTTTCCGATTAAGATTTTCATTTATATTATTCAATCTAAGTAGCTCAGTAAATTAGTTACATAATGAACTTGTAGAATACCAATTTTTACTATTTTCGGAATTTTTTTACTATTTTTTATGATTCATGAAAGATGGCACAAAATCAGTCTACTTTAGCGTAATTTTGCGTAGTTTAGCGTAATTTATCGTAGTTCAGCATAATTAGCGAAGTTATTGTAATTTAACGTAATTTAACGTAATTTAGTGTAATATAGTGTAATTCAACATAATTTCAAGTAATCTAGTGTATTTTAGTATAAATATGCTAATTATAAATCAAAAGAAGTAATCTAACAAATAATTTAAACAAAAAATTCGAATTTTCAGTGTTAGATTTCATTATCTTGCTCTTCATAGTCTCTAAAAAAAAAAAAACCGGCCATTTTATGACCAGTTTGGACATTTTTAGAAAAACTCGGAAATCATGAGTAAATTTATTAATTTGTAATTAACTTTGGATATTAATAAAAATGTCGGTTGCAAGTACGTACCAGGAAATTGCCATTTCTTCGAATTTCTTGCTTCAATCTGGTGAAGGTTTCTGTTTTCCCCCACTTCTGGTTTTCTCAACTGAGTTTGGAATAGTGTATCTCCTTCATCACTTGGACATTTTTCATCAAATCCAGCACTAGGCAGCTTACGATACTAACAGCAATTAGCAAAAGCAAGAGGGGGACTCAGCCCACATACAACAGCAGCTGTGAGCACATCGAAGGCGCTGGTGAGCCTCAGTGTCAGAGTCGAAGCGTCTCGAATCACAGTCTCTTGTCACGAGTCTGAAGCGCTGGTGAGGCATTTACGAAGAGAAGGATGGAAGAAATACTTGTCAAATAGATGTCAAAAGAGAGCTCGTCGTGAGGGGAAGCTATCTGTGGCGTCCGATTCGCGAGTTGATCGCCAGAGAATCAGCAATCAAGGTGGAAAGTAACTGGCAGTTTTTTCCCATACTATGCCTGGCTGAATTGAAGAAAAAGAAAAAGAAATAATAAAAAAAGGGCCCTTAAGGTGATGACATCAAGCACTTTTATTTTAATTAAATAATGAAATGAAATTAGAAAGCAGAAAAATTGTCCCATCATGATAATGAGAAGCGAAAATATTAAACATCAGACAAGTTATTTAACAAAAAATTATTAAATATATTGATTATATATATTGATTAGAGTTAAAAAAAAAAGTTTTACAAATAGATCAATATATTAGATAGCAATTACCGTCGGGTGTGTTGAGTTACATTTGTACAGCGAAATTGTAATGAAACTAAAAGATTTTTATTTTGTTTCTTTCATTTCTACAAACACTATCTTTATTTCATTTTTGAATATGGATTGTTTTTCGTTACATAAATAATAATTATTATTTGTTTTATAGAGATAGTTTATTTTATGATTACGTGAAAAAAGTTTATATTTGAGGTCTATCTAAACATGTATAGCTCGTAATTTTATTATATGTTTAAGTATAATATACCATTTGAAAACCTAATTAATGCATGATTAATTAAGTGTAAGTATATTTTCCAATACTAAGGATCAGGTGAGATTATAGTTATTCATCCATCGTCCAACCTAACCGGTGACATTTATTTTTTAAACCAATTAGATATTACTATTTTGTACATATTTTTGCTATTGAAATCTAACTGAAAATAGGTTATCTCCAATATCTTCAAAGACAAAAGACAATTATCTTTAGTATTAACATTAACAAGCTACATATTATATTAAGGTATGATAACCTGAAGTTACTAATAAAAAGTAATTCAACCAATTCGGACTTTATAGTTTCCACCCAGCTCCATGCAGCATGAAATACATCTCTGCACACAAATAACATTCAAAACAACTTTTCCGTTCACCAATGTTCAGTTTGGTATAATTAATTAGTCAATAGAAAATGTTTAATTAATATATTTTTTTCCATATACACACAATAAGCTCCACATATTTTTTTTTTCCCAATGGTGTATTTATAATATTTTGTGCAGGCAAGTTTAAAGTTTCAACTTATCTATGAGAAAAAGAAAAAACACTGTTTACTTTTTGAAGCAAATTGTAGTACTGTACTACGGTAACATTAATATCTAAGATTCTCATAACACAGATGTATATCTTTATGTCGAGTAAATTATTATTTTTTATGATTTTATCTATGCTGTTTGACTTTCTGAAGCAAATCGTATATTTTCTGTACTACGGTGACATTAATATCTAAATAAGATTCTCATAACACAGATGTATATCAATTACCATAAATGTCGAATAAATCATTATTAATCTCCATACACAGAAGAATACATAATTGTAAAAAAAATAAAAATTAATAATTGAATATGAGTTGAGCCAGCCTGGCAGAACAAATCAGGGTAGACCGCAACAACGGGAGCACTAGAATTTAGGAATAATACAACGGTCACCTGATCACCTCTCTATAATAACACAGCCAGGCCCATAAGTACGGCATACACCGAGAGTAGGCAACTCGTTCCTGGTCTCACCGCCCATGCACCGTTCTGTTAAAAAACGAAAATGGAATCAGCATTAATTAACATCACATGGTGTTTGTTAATAACTAATTAATTATAATGTGATTAGATGGGATCTGCTGTCAGACCTCCACGCTGATCAATTAGTTTGGTCAAAGGGCTAACCTGAAGTAAATTATAGGTCATAAAATGCAAAGTAATTAAGAAAAGGGCATTTAATTCATTCCTGCAAACAATATTTTGTGACCCAATATTTTCTAATAAGTGTATGGGCAATTTTTTCCCCTCAAATTATTTATTGTTTCATACGGACTCTGATTATAGAACAATCAATTAAATCAACACATATCTTGATTTCTTGAGATATTTTATAAGTATTGCATCAAAACGGCCTCAGTATTATGTTGTATTTGAAATTAATATGGATAAAATTGCGGCCCAGTTTTTTATATACTCCATATATGTCCCAATTAAAGGAAAAGGCAAAAGAGAAAAAAAAAAATACAAACAATATGAAGAAACAAAATAAAATAAAATGTAAAAAATAAAAAATAAAAATTTAGCATTTGCCATTTTTCGGCCCAAAAAAAAATAGCCCACTACTGTATCCTAAAGTTACCAGCTGTTTTTGTTGAATTAAAGTGTGCAAAATTAAATAATTTCTGATTGAAGCAGTATATCAATCAAAGATGCAGATACCTAATTTCTATTCAAAATGCTTTATCATGCTGTTTCTTGTGTTATTAACTTATAAAACTTATAACATTGCTTTCACGAACTATATATGTTAATTTTACTATTGAAGAAGATATATGATAAAGGAATTAATCATGCATGCACGTACGATAACTCGTCAAAATTTCCACGTGTAATTTTAGTCAACAGTAAAAAAATATGCAAATGCAAAAGATACAGAAAACCCTAATTAGCCTTACTGTAGTATAATCAGCAGAATCACCGCTGGGTCCCGATGCCTCGTCAGAGTTAGATGGTGCCTCGGATAGCGGTGCAGGCGGGCTAGTTGCTGGGGCTGGAGCTGGGGCCTTTGTAGTTTTCTTCTTTGGTGGTGGCGGTGACGGTTTCTTCTTTGGTGGTGGCGGTGACGGTTTCTTCTGACTCGGTGCGGGCGCTGGTGCTTTAGCCTTCGGAGGTGGTGCAGCCGTCGGCACCTAATTAAAATTTAGAAAATTATTTCTCAATGCTTTTCTTTTTGGTATATTTGTCATATATAAATATTATATTGAACGAATTAAAAATAAAAATTAAACCTAGTTGTACCTGTTCTCCCAATTTAATCATAGTTAATTACATTCTTTGTTTTGTTTGCACGCATAAGTTTCAATAAGAACTAGTTCTAGTGGAATAGAAATTGATCTCTATCACAAATTCACAATTCAAAACTCAATGCATGCTAATCTTTATACCAATCTAAAAACCTTTATTAATTAATTGGTTACCCGTACGTACCTCAGCAGTAGGAGGCTGAGAAGGCGCCTCAACGGGTGCAGGTGGTGCCTTGGCAGGAGGTGGTGGTAGTGGGGGTGGAACCGGGGCAGCAACCTTGGGTGGAGGAGCTGGCGGCGGTGCCTTGGATATGGTTGGCGCTGGGACAGGTGGAGAAACTACGGGTTTAGTAGGAGGAGTTGCCGGTACAGCAGTTGGTGGGGCAGGAGCTGGTGGTGGAGTAACCGGGGCCGTGGCAGCAGGAGTAGCCGGGACCGGAGACGCGGCAGGTTGAGCGTGCACAGTAATGTGCACCGTGAAGAGGAGAACTGCGAGACAGAGAATTGCTCGCTTCTCCATTGCTCCAGAGAGATGATTTTGCAAGAGAGGAACAAGAATCAGATCCTGTGAGACTGTGAAGGGGTGAAATTGCCTATTTATAAGTGAGAGAGTCGGGGAGGCGCGAGGTAAAAGAATCAGATCCTCTGAGACTATTTGTAAAGAAATTGGTGAGGCGGATTACATTAGAGAGATGTGTTACACAGGGAGTTTGTATTTCGGAAGTCCAACTTGGACCCGTTAATAAGTGGAAGTACAGACTACAGAGGCATTTTCTGCTAACAAATGAGAATTAGTTAGGTTCCGTTCCGAGATGAGAGAGCGACTGTCGGGAAGAAGTCACATGCTCCCAGCGGTTAATAAGTAACAGTCATGACGAGCTCAATTGCTCTTTTTAACGATTATATATTTTATTTAATAAAAAGAAATTGACATTTGATTTTGAGTGAGTCTATAGTGCGCACGATTTGGTTCGTAATACGAATCAATATTTTCGTTTCAATTTAACGGTCGATCCGAACCATTCAACATGATTTTCTAATGAATATGTAATTACAAACTGAATTTTATATTTTTTAGATTTTTTTTACTAATTTTGAAGATAAGTAAAAAATCATTTTTTTTGGATGATCTAGAATTTTCAGATCAAGTGATTTTCTACCTATCGTAAAAAATAGTAAAAAAAATTAAAAAATATAAAATTCGGTCTTCAAGTACATATTCATATGGGAATTATGGGGATTATGTTGAACTGTTCGGATTAGCCATTAGAATTTTGAAAAAAAAAATATTAATTTATATTACGAATCAACCCGTGATATACATAGTACCATATACTCACTCTTTGACTTTTATAATTTAAATTATTAAAGTTAAAAAAATGAAAGCATAATACATACACCAAAAATGAAGATTTTAATCCTCTAATTAAGTAGTAACGCTAGCTGAAGTAATCTCCAATCTCCAATATTCGAGTTTAATGCTGTATATTTTTTGAAACATATTAAACTTTTTGCTAAAAGTGTAAATAAAGATATTTTAGGACAAAAATTACATTGAGAACCATGATTATGATAGTTATTTATTTTAATGGTCGTGACCTAACGGTAGCTATTTGTTAGTAGAAATTAATTTAATAATAAGTGAACAATCTTATGGCCATTTAATTTCCTTTCTTCACTGTTCTCCTCCAAAATTAAATTTAAGAGTAATACATTTGTGATTTTTTTATCCCGAAAATTTTATTAATAACCATAAAAATTCAAATTTTACCAAATACACACGTTTTTTAGATATTTTCAGAAATAATCAAACCACTAGATTATCCAACAGAAATCCAGTCCAAATTCACTGGATAATCCAGTGGAAATGGAAGAACTCTTTCCGTTAAATAATTATGCGAATTTCCTACTTTAGCTGGATTATTTAGTGGAAATAGGATTTCTGATTTTTTATTTTAATTAAATAGAAAATGTTATGATTTGTTTCGTTTGAAATATTAGAAATATTTTTATATTTTTTGAAAACTAGATGGAGTACTGTAGAATTGCATTTACTAAAAGACTACGACAAATAACCCGGATCAACATTTTTCAGGCAGGATTTTTTGCAGTTGTAAAAAAAGTTAAAATATTTCTTAGTATGTTACTGCAAAAAAAAAAAAATTTATTTTGAGTCTGAGTTATTGATCCTGGTTCAAAAATCACTTCTGAGTAAATAAAAAAATTATCGTGGTCCTTCTAGTAATTTCAAATTCTAAGGTACTCCATCTATTTTTTCAAATAGATGGAGTACCTTATAATTTGCACTTACTAGAAGGACCACGATATTTTTTTTATTTATCCAAAAGTAATTTTTGAGCTGGGATCAATAACTCAAATTCAAAATATTTTTATTTTTTGCCAATAACACACCAAGAAATATTTTAATTTTTTTTACATCCGTAAAAAATTCTGCCTGAAAAATGTTAATTCAAATTATTTGTTGTAATCTTTCTAGTAAATTCAATTCTATAGTACTCATTCTATTTTCCAAAAAATATAAATATATTTCTAATATTTTAATAGAAAAAATAAAAAATTGGAACATCTTCTATTTATTTAAAATAAATAATCAGAAATCCTATTTCTGTTGGATTATCCAACAGATTTGGGCTGGATTTCCGCTAGATAATCCAAAGGATTGGTTATTTCTGAAAATTTCCAGAAAACATGTGTATTTTGTGAAATTTGAATTTTTTTATGGTTATTAATAAAAAGTTTGGTTTTTTATCTATATATATAATGCTTTCTGCAATCTTTACATTTGTTTTTAAGATTAGTTATTTCTCCTTGATTTTTTATTTTGTGCTTATGTAGGATATTGTCATATTGATGTACTTAAAACTCCCTTATAATTGTAACTAATTAACTAACTAAACGCTCTAGATTAGCCTATATTTGTAATGCCTATATCTGTTTTCTGTTTATTGAGAATAAAAGAGGATAATGATAAGAGTACAAATAAATAAGGATTTGATATAAAAAAAAATATATAAATATGAATTAATATTTTTTGAAAGTTCTCTAATTTATACCATTGCGGAGGAAATAATTTTGGTTTGTGATATCAATTAATTAGAAGACTTTTAGAAACTTTGCTGAAAAGAATTTGAAAATAATTATAAGGATTTTGTGAAAATTCAGCTTAGCTCGCTGGCTCTGGCGTAGATTTTCGTGATAGTTTGTTTAACAACATTTTCTTTATTTTGTAAAATATGTTATCTGAATATCTGATTCAATGAAGTTCTTCAATTTTTCAAATGCTTATATAAGCCTCAATTATTCCCAACGTTAATTTTGCTATCTCATGATATCAACGTCTACTTTTTTTCTATTTTTTTTATCAAAAAATTCCAGAATGAGACTAGGGTGCGCTAGGCTCACTAAGAGAATTTTGTGATTTCAAATCTAAAATATATAGGTTTGACTTCAAACAATGAATCAGAAACTGATCTACCTCATGAGTGATGCATATACCTTGAAAATTTTGAATTTTTTAAATTCATTAGTACAAAGTCAAGCTATAAAAAAAATAAAGGTTAAGTTATTTTAATGAATTTAGTTTTCATAATTTGTTGACCTTTTATTTTTTACTAAGTGAATTTTAATTGTAAATTTTGCATGTAAATGCATCGATCACTCATGAAGTATATTAGTTTTAATAATTTGGATTCATCGTTTGAAGTCAGTCTAATAAATTTTAGAGTTAAGTTTACCAGACTCTCTTGATGAACCTAGCACACGCTAGCCTCACTCACTTTTTTATCATGAATTTTTATGTAATTAATTTGTTGGTGTTATAATAAACAACTTGCAGCTGAATTAGAAGAATTTTCTTTATTTTTCTTCTTATTAAAAGAAACTAAAGCGAGAAAAGGACGACATTTTTATTAATATCCAAAGTTTAATAGAAATTATTATTTATGTCCAGTTTCTCAGCTTTTTGCGAAAAATGCTCAAGCAGGCCATTTTGTGGCCAGCTTACCCTTTTTTTTTTTTAAACCCACATTTCACCCTATATATACCCCTTTTTTTCTCTCTCCTCCTCACAACTCCTTCATCTCTCAACCAAATTTGCTCTCTTCTTTGAGATAATTTTTTTTTATAATTAAAATTTTAATTTATTTAATTTAGGGTTAGGGTTTAGGGGTTAGGATTTAGAGTAATTTAGTGTAATTAGCACAGTTGACCAATATTTATGGTATGTTGGCCTTTTTTATCATAATTAGGCTAATTAAGCGTAAGTTAGCCAAATGTAGCATAATTAGGAAAATTAGACCATTTGATCATATTTTATCGAAATTAGGCTATTGTGGCATATTTAAGGTTATTTTAGGCGCAATTTGACCCATTTTAGCATTTTTAAGCGCTATTGTAGCATTTTTGTCCCTTGTTAGCATGTTTTACCGAAATTTGGTTATTGTAGCCTGTTTTAGCATGTTTTAGGTTATTGTAACCGCAATTGACCTATTGTAGTATGTTTAAGCAGAATTAAGCCTATTTTGGTCATTTTTAGCATATTTTACCGAAATTAGGTTACTGAAGCCTGTTGTAGCATATTTTAGGTTATTGTGACTGCAATTGACCTATTTTAGCATGTTTAAACAGAATTAAGCCTATTTTGGTCGTTTTTAGTATATTTTACCGAAATTAGGTTATTGTAGCATGTTTTAACGGCAATTGGCCTATTTTAGGTTATTTTAGACATCAGGATGCCTAGAACACGGTCTACCCGTCGTCCAGTAGTGGACGAGCCGATCAGTACCAGCAGCACGGAGCACATCAGTCTTCTCCTGTGGATTCCCCACGACGCTCACCGAGTCTCACTGGCTTCTCGTGAGGTACGTATCTTTTTTTAGGTTTTCTTTAAATTTTGTTGAGTTTAAATTTTATTATGTTAACACCATGCATATTACTTTTTTCAATGCAGGACACGTCTCTTTTAGATGTGAAGCTGCGGTGCCCTCACATGCAGTACTACGAGATGATGGACCCGTACCTCATCAACCTGGGTCTATACCAGGTTGTGGACATCGTGCGGGCAGAGAGAAACATCATCAGTGCATCTCTCATCGCAGGACTGGTGGAGCGATGGCGTCCCGAGACGCACGCGTTTCACATGCCATTCGGAGAGATGACAGTGACTCTCCAGGATGTGAGTGCCCTTTGGGGTTTGCCTATCCGTGGCACACCCGTTGACGGCGTATCTGACAGCACCAGTGTGGGTCTCTCGGCAGATTCCACCGAGCTGGAGATTCAGAGGTAAAATCTATAATTTGTTTATATTAATCAATTTCCAATACGAGGATTCTATTACATTTACTATAAATTGTTTCTATAATTTTGTATTGCAGATATACACGGGGATGCAAAGTGGGACTACCATCGTTGGGTATTGTCCAATGTTAGGTGGCAGGCATGGTACGACGAGCATAGACGTTCGGTGCAGACTCAAGTATGTCATACTTCAGTATCTGTCAGGTTTTAATAAATTTCTTCATTCAGATCAAATTTACTAAATTATGTGTATGATTGCAGGGTCCGGCAGAGATGCCGCCACAGCCACCACCTGCGGAGACCGATACTTCTGATTTCGAGTCCCTCTCGTACAGTCTCCAGGACTTCGGGGTATTCGATGATGATTTCATGTCGGCACCGCCAGTACCCCGATATGGCACAGAGATGCCGCATGATGAAGAGGCTAGTGGTAGCGGGTCTTATACTCAGCATGCCTTTGGGACTAAGTTCGCCACATCTATCTTCAGTACACCTCCTCCAGTACAGCCAGTCTCCACGGGCGATGCCAGATGGGATACTCCCGAGCAGAAACTCAGGTCTGCCGATGCTAGTGTGGAGGCCGAGAGAGACAGAGCCTGGCCGCGCTGGCACCGGGCGAATGCCGGAGTACCGCCTCAACGATATACCCCCTCTCAGTTTTAGTTGTATTTTTGCTAGTTTTGTACTATTTATATTTGGTGTACTTATGTTTGGTATATTTTGATTATCCTATATTTCGGTTCTTTTGTATGTGTGCTTTTATGGTGCTATTTTTATATTTTACAGATAAAATAAATTATTATGATAATGCTAAACAGAATAAACAGAAAAATATTTAAAACAATTGAATAAGTGCGTTAAATAGCAAAAATAAGCTTTAAAGATTAAACCGACATTTTTATTAATATCCAAAGTTTAATAGAAAATAATTTGTGTAAAACAAAAAAAAGGGAGTAAGCCGGCCATAGCCATTTTGTACCGGCTTGGTCATTTTTCGCGAAAAGCTAGACTGAGCATAAATAATAATTTCTATTAAACTTTGGATATTAATAAAAATGTCGGGAGAAAATGACGCTTTTTGTTTTTTTTTTTTGTATTCTTTGGAAAAAGGGGTGGTTGTTACTTTTAATGGATATCAAATCAAGTATGGTTCAATATCCGTTCGTAGTGTTTGACCCGTTTTTAATTTTGTGTTGTCTGTTCGAAATTTACGGGACGGATTTTAAAAAATTATCTGCGCAAGTCTTAAAATAAGTCAAATCTTAAAATATTTATTTATTGATTTGGAAACATTGTTGTCTTGCAGCGGAAACATTGTTGTCCTGTGCTGTATCGCGCGATCCCTAAAAAATATTTATTTATTGTTTTTCTGTTAGCAAGAACATGTGGTTTGTGTACATAATATGATTATCCTAATTTGAATTCCTCTTTGTTTGTTTGGACTTGTCCGTCGGTGAAGCTGGAAGCATTTTAATATCAGTTGTATTTTTGACATAATCGCGCCTAATTTTCGCGGCAAACTTAAAAAACAGCGTTCATGGGTAACCGACAGTATATCATTGGCTGTATAGCATTCCTATTTCATGCAGTAACCGACAGTATATCATTGACCGTATAGCAGTCCGATGGGCGATGTATATCAGATTAAATTTGATTTGATGTCTTATCAGAACCGTTCAATCTGTATCAAAATTCGTAAAAACTTGATATACATAAATGTTAAAGTTGTCTTGTCCGAATTTGATGTGAATTGAACAACTTTGACCTGATATATAGTTCAATGTTTAAGATTGGATCATGTTATCAAGATTGGATCATGTTTGTAGATTGAAATTATGTTATCAACTGATTAACGGATCGTCGAATGAGAGCGGCCTAGCACAACATATAATTAAACAACATAAATTCAGTCACACAAAAATAATG
Organism: Carex littledalei; assembly: GCA_011114355.1. Classification (NCBI taxonomy): domain Eukaryota; kingdom Viridiplantae; phylum Streptophyta; class Magnoliopsida; order Poales; family Cyperaceae; genus Carex; species Carex littledalei. The sequence goes on along the minus strand of CM022101.1, from coordinate 1,274,949 downwards.
ACAGTTTAACGATCCATTTACAATGTCGTAACAGTATGATAGATTCTAATTAGGGGCGAAGTTAAGAACATTAAGTGGCTTAGTAATTTTATCTTTTATATATATAATTTTTAAAAGTGGCTCACTAATAATACTTTGTTCGATGGCAAGAATTATCTTTCATGGGCAAAGGCTGCATCTAGAGCGCTCAGCTATCGAGAGATACGAGAATACATCACGGGGGAAAACAATGAGCCCACAGTCGCAAACCCTCTTTTGCTGACCGAAACCGAAAAAAAGGCAACAAAAACCAAAATGACAAAATCATAACTTGGCTCATGAATTCCATGGTGACATCCATTTCGGATCTCTTTCTCCTCTCTGACACAGCTTTTGAGCTATGGGAAGCCGTGAAAGCCATGTACGGACAAGAAAATAATTACTCCCGTATCTATCAACTCAAACAAGAAATCCAACAAGAAAAGCAAGGCACGAGAAAGCATATAGAGTACCTTGGTGCTCTTCAAAAGAAGAAAGATGAGCTCCGATCATATTGGCCACCAACTACTGATTTGGTCGTAGTAAAAAAACAGAGCAGAAGAAGATCATGAATACCATTCCGCTTCCGACATATTCTCAAATAAAAAACATGATCCAACAAGAAGAAAGCAGAAGAGAAGCCATGAGCGGTCCACAAGTCACAATTGACATGGGACACGAGACCCACGGTTTCGCCATGGCCAAGAGATCAAATTTCCCAAATTTCGGCCAAAACCCTAGTTCGGAGAAAAGAGGAGGAACCACCGAGAAATGTGAACATTGCAAAAAAGAGGGCCATGAAAAGAGTAAGTGTTGGTTTCTCCATCCTGAACTAAGACCGAAATGGTGGGGCAACAGTGGAAAGGGCAAAAAAGGGAAAAACCCTAAGGGGGAGAGAAGCTTTGCTGGGGGGGCGTGTTCTCACGAAGAGGTGAACGACCAGAAGAGAGAAGGTATCGGATCCGCCCCTGTCTCTCATAACGGGTACGTCTCTGTCACTCATATCAGGTCCGCCCCTTATAACGGGTCCGCATCTTCCACTGCCCTCTTAATCGGGTCCGCCTCCACTGCTCCAACCCGGTCTGAAATTTCTCAAATACTCTCCTCACTTAATGGGCTGCTAAATCGGGCTTCAGAGCCCAAACCAGGTTTTTTAAAATTTCAAAATTTATTTAAAGACCAAAACAGTGGAAGCCCAAACAAGAATATCTATATAATACCAAATAAAAGAAATGCAATAAAACCAAACAGTGACATAAAATGTACAAATTTAGGAAATTTAAATGGTGAATATTCTCAAAATAATTTAGATTGGATTTTAGATTCCGGTGCAACCGATCACATGACCGGAAATAAAGATACGTTGCAAAATTATCAAAAAAACAAAAGTCAAGAATTTGTCTATGTTGCAAATGGTGAAAAAATGAAAATTTGTGGGTATGGCTCAATTATTATTTTTTCAAAGGAGATTAAAAATGTTTTACATGTAAAAAATTGCACCGCCAATTTATTATCCATAGGTAAGCTCTCAAAAGAAATAAATTGTGAAATTATTTTTTCATCAAAAAATGTATTTTTTCAGAATATAACATCCAAGAGGATGATTGGTGAAGGTGTTTTTCAAAATGGACTCTACTTTTTGTATAGCCAAAAACGCAATTTCAATGCAAAAATGCAAGACATGGGACATTTATGGCATAGAAAGAATAGGGCATCCTTCCGATAGAACTTTAAAATGTATTTTTGATTTTTCTAATTTGGATTGTAGTAATTGTGAAGTATGCAAACTAGCTAAGCATACAAGACTCCCTTTTGTAACCTCAAATTCGAAAAGTAATCACATATTTGAACTTGTTCATTCCGATGTTTGGGGACCCGCCCCCATAAATTCTTATAATGGTTTCAAATATTTTGTTACATTCATAGATGATTTTTCACGATTAACATACCTATATTTATTAAAAAATAAAAATGAAGTTTTTTCTCACTTTCAAGATTTTTTAAATTTAGTTGAAAATCAATACAATATGAGGATTAAAGTTCTTAGAACCGATAATGGTACGGAATTTGTAAATCAATTTTTTTTAAGTTTTTTGAAACAAAAAAAAAATCATACATCAAATAACTTGTGTTTATACCCCACAACAAAACGGAATTTCTGAAAAAAAAAATTGACATTTACTTGAAATGACAAGAGCACTTATGTTTCAAACCAACGTTCCAAAAATCTATTGGTCAAATGTCGTTCTCATCACAACTTATTTGATAAATATATTGTCAAGTGTCGTCCTAAAAAATAAAAGTCCATTAGTAGTTATTTACCAAAGGAAGATAATTTTTAACCACCTAAGAATTTTCTGATGTACATGTTATGTACACCAAAATAAACGGGATAAACTAGATCACACTTCTATAAAAACTATTTTTTTAGGATACTCATCTCAAAAAAAAGATTATAAATGCTATGATCCTATAAACCATAAATTATATATTTCTAGGGATGTAACATTTTTTGAAAATGAACCATATTTTAAACAAGTAAAAATGAGATTGATAATCAAATTAGCACAAATGATTTTGTCATTCCTATGTCTACTAATCAAATTGTTGAGCAAAAAATTGTAAGGAATGAAGAAGAAGACAATGATGATGAAAATAACAATACTCCTCAAAGTGGAGCCGAGGAAGAAGAAGAAGAGGATGAAAATATTGAAGAAGAAGCTATAGTAAGGAGGTCAACCCGTCCTACACAACCGTCCAAAAGGTTACGAGATTTCGTAACCTATAGGTTCAATATCCTATTGAAAATTTTATTTCATATAAAAATATTTCAAAAAAAAAAATGCATTTCTTAGTTCAACTTTCAAAATAGAAGAACCAAGAAATTTTGAGGAGGCCATAAGCCAACCGGTGTGGTGCAAGGCTATGAAAGAAGAACTTGAAGCCTTAGAAAAAAATAATACATGGACCGTTGAACCATTACCAAAAAATAAAAAACCCATAGGTTGCAAATGGATTTATAAAATAAAATACCAAAGCGATGGATCTATAGAAAGGTATAAGGCCCGGCTAGTTGCCAAAGGGTATGCACAAACATACGGTATTGATTACCAAGAGACTTTTGCTCCGGTAGCAAAGATGAATATCATAAGAATTTTACTTTCAATAGCGGTAAATAATGGGTGGAATTTATTTGAAATGGATGTTAAAAATGCGTTTCTTCAAGGAACACTTGAGGAATAGGTTTATATGACTCTACCACCGAGTCATGTAAAAGAACAAAATACTAATCTTGTTTGTAGGTTAAATAAGTCAATTTATGGACTTAAACAATCGCCAAGGGCATGGTATGGAAAACTCTCTCATTTTTTAGTTTTTCTCGGTTTTAAAATAAGCCAATCTGATACATCATTATTTTCAAAACATGAAAATAATGATACAACCATTGTTCTTGTCTATGTTGATGACATAATTATTACCGGAAACAATTATGAAAAAATTGACATTGTGAAAAGATATTTAAAAGAAAATTTTGAAATAAAAGACCTTGGTAAACTTAAATATTTTTTAGGAATTGAAATAGCTCACTCAATCAAGGGACTATTTATTTCACAAAGAAAATATACCATTGACCTTTTAAAATAAAAGGGTAAATTAGGGTCCAAACCGGCTTCAACACCCATAGATAGCAATTGTAAACTAAATACCGAAGATGGAAAATTGTTAGAAAATATTAATCAATTCCAACAACTTGTAGGTAAATTAATTTACCTAACAGTAACTAGACCGGATATATCATTTGCAGTAAGTCAAATTAGTAAATTTATGCATTCACCAAGAAAACCGCATTTGGATGCCATTGATAGAATTTTGAGATATTTAAAGAAATCACCCGGAAATGATATATGGATGAAAAATAATAAATCTAATGAAATATGTGGCTATTCCGATGCATACTGGGCTGGGAGCTTCGATAGAAAATCAACAACTGGCTATTGCACGTTTGTAGGCGGAAACTTAGTCACATGGAAAAACAAGAAGCAAAATGTCGTGGCACGATCACGTGCGGAAGCAGAGTACCATGCCATGGCATCCACCGCAAGCGAACTTACGTGGATAAAATAATTGCTTAAGGAGTTGAACTTCACAATTGATAAACCAATAAAGATGTTTTGTAATAACAATGCGGCAAGGCATATCGTTTCAAATGCGGTGTTTCACGAAAGAACAAAGCATACGAAGTCGATTGTCACTTTATAAGAGAAAAAGTTCAAGCAAAGAAAATCGAAACTCCTTACGTGAAGAACCAAGATCAATTACCCGATATTTTTTTTTTGAAGGTTAGTGGCTTTAAGTGCCAACTAACAATTTCATTGATAAAAAAACGAACTTACAACGAGTCAAATGACTCTAAACCTAAATCCACTCTTTTATTCTCACAAAATCCTCTAAACTATTCTAAATAACTCTAATTTCACTTATATACACTCATAATTACCCTATTACCGTTCCCTATCGCTCTCTACGACCGGGTTCGATTTTTCGCCCGCCGCCGCGCACCGACAACCGGATCTACTCACCCACGCTCCGATCGAGATGGCGTAGAGACTCAACGCTCCGAACTCCGACGATACCGCGCTCTCAGCTCCGATCGGCTCCGGTTCCTCCCCTCTCTCTCATTTTTCTCTCCTCTCAAGGTAGAGACGAGAGAGAGAGGAGGCGCTTTGTCGAACGAGAAACCTAGAAGAAGTGACAGAGAGGGTTTCGCCTCGCGAGCAACCCTCAGCCGCCTCACCCCTGTCGCCTCACCCCTTTCGCCTCACGAACTAGGGTTTCGCCTCGCGAGCAACCCTCAGCCGCGTCAACCCTGTCGCTGCGAGCTAGGGTTTCGCCTCGCGAGCATCCCTCAGCCGCCTCACCCCTCTCGCGAGCTGCCGCCTCGCGTCACCCCTCTCGCGAGCAGCCACCTCACCCCTCGCGAGCAGCCGCCTCACCCCTCGCGAGCAACCCTCACCCCTCGCGAGCAGCCGCCTCACCCCTCGCGAGCAACCCTCACCCCTCGCGAGCAGCCGCCTCACCCCTGTCGCAAGCACCCCTCGCCTTTTCTTGCCAAGGACCAAACCAACCTTGGATCTGCCTAGAAGAAGGTGGCAGATCTGGTTCGGTCTAGAAGAAGAAGGAGAGGCTACTGATCGGAGGCTAGGCGGAGCAGATCTGACCTATGGCCGGATCTGACCTGTGACGGCCAAGGCGGGGTCAGGTGGGGCCAGGCGGCGCTCCGGCGACCCTCAGGTGGTCCTGGCGGAGGGGTGGGGCTCTAGCCCTCTCGTGAGGGAGGGAGGGGGCCTCCCGACCCCTAAAGAGGAGTCTACGTACTATCTTATCTTATACAATCAATCAAATTACAATATTAGAAAAATTCCTCCTCACAACTTCAACACTTGATACCCGGGTTCTCCTTAAAATTAATCGATATTTTTACAAAGGGTCTCATTCCGAATGTGTTTGAAGAAATAATAAGCAAGTTAGAATTAATCAATATTTATAATTCTAGCTTGAGGAGAGTGTTGAGAATAGAATAAATGAAAAGGGTTAAGAGTGTAAAATAGGAAAAGAGCGTTTGAGAATAGAATAAATGAAGAGGGTTAAGAGTGTTGTAAAATAGAAGTTTATATAACAACAAAAATAAGAATACAAAAAATACAGTTATCCTCAGCTTTGCATCTCTGTACACAAACTAACAGGCGGATCTCAGGAGGCGTTTGGTTTGTGCTTTTGAGAGGTGATTCCTTGCTATCGTAATTTCCTGAAAAGTGATTACTGCGTTTGGCTCTGTTGTATTTTACTCTGTTGATTTCAATTGGCTTCAATGGCTGAGAATGGTTGATTTGAGTGGGGTTTTTTTTGTTTGGTCTGAATATGGACTTTTGAGTTTTGTTGGTCTTATTGGAGAGAAAGAACCTTCAACCGACAATTATTAACTGGTTTGTTGAATTAATTTACTTATACCATTTATATAGGATGCTCCATTTGATCCATATTAATGTTTTTACCAGAGTCAATTTCATATAGTATAGTTACATAATATTAGAAGTTGTGCTTCTAATATTAGAAGTTGTGCTTCTAATGCTTTTATTTATTGTGTTTTTTGTTTTACAATGTAATGTTATTTCTTTTTAGAGTTGGGATTCATGCTGGAGAATTTGAGTCTCTGTTTCTTGCTGATCTAGAGGAAGGTCAGTTAACAACCAAGCACAACTCTGATGGCATAAAAAGTCAGGTAGTTAACTCTCTTATACACTTTCCTGAGAAGGTAGGAGAGATGCCTTTTGATTAATACAAGCTGTGTGTGTTGTCAACAAAGGATTGCATTTCTAGTTTAATGGAGGTATTATAATGATATTGTTTTGACTGGCAGTTTGACAAAAAATTATCACCTTCTATTTTATTTGGTTTTTGTTGGGCTTATTTGGCATTAAATTGAAACTTTTTTTCTGCTTTACTGTCTGACTTGGGTTAAATGGATGCACTTACCATACAGTTGCTGAATGAAGGGGGTTTATAATGTTGGTTGAACTTAATTATAATTTCATATGTGCCATATTTATCTTTGGTTCTTGTAATGAGAAAAGTAGATATGATTCAATCATAATAATATGCTTATATTATGAGGACTATATTCCACAATTCAAAAAAATAGGCTGCTTCAATAAGATTAGAAGGTCATGAATAACAATAGCAAAAAATAGACCTCCATAGTTTTAAGGATTTTTGCAAAAATAAGGTCAAGTAAACAACAACAATAATCTCATATTGTTGCACGTCTGTTTATTAATTATTAGTTTCGGAAAAACACTGTTCATGAACTTGAAAAGAGTAAATTTAAGCATATAGTGAGTGTATCAAAAGGTTTTTGTTATTGATCTTTGGCAAATTCAATATTAAGCACTATTTTGTAGCTTACAGGGGTGTACATAAGAATTTATTTTAGGGATCGACTAACAGTCCCCCCATTCTGTCCCCTAAACGTCTCCTTGATAAACTAATGTGTATAGTACGATGGGGACCACTAACTACATTAACTACTTGGGGGACCACTTATAATTAAAAAAAATTACAACTGGCGCGCGTATGTATGGATACTTATGCGTGCAAGTATTACCATATAATATGTTATGTATTCATACCTAGGACATCAAGTTTAAAAAAAAAAAAAAAACTGGACATAAACTTTCTTCTCTCTAATTACACACTCATCTTTTACACGTTTTTAGAAGTGAGTTTTTTTTCTCCGTTTAATCTCGTCAATATTTTTGACGATCTGTGAGGAATTTTGCGAATCTAAAACTACGGACATCTTCTACGTAATTTTCTCTTTCAAATGAGATCCATGATGAAGTACTTTCAGATTCTTCGTCGTTCAAGTATTCATACCTCGGTGTGCAAGTATTCATCTCTAATATGTCAAGTATTATTCTCTAAAATGCCGAGTATTCATACTTACTCAGTAAAGTGTGAATATTTATGTTGTTAAGTATTTATGAGAAACCCACAGACGTGTCTTGGGCATTAACTACCTGGGGGACAGCAAACGTCGCTTGAAAGCGACCACGATAGGAACCACACGCAGAAAATGTCGAGTATTCATACTTACTCAGTAAAGTGTGAATATTTATGTCTAAAATGAGATCCATGATGAAGTATTTACTCAGTAAAGTGTGAATATTTATCTTTCAAATGAGATCCATGATGAAGTATTTATCTCTAAAATGTCAAGTATGCATCTCTAAAATGCAAGTATTCATAACTAAGATACTAAGTATTTCTAAAAAAAGCTGGACATCAACTTTCTTTAATCTCTCTCATCACATACCCATCTTTTACACATTTTTAGAGTTGTTTTTTTCTCCGTTTAATCTCACCAATATTTCTGACGATCTGTGAGGAATTTTGCGAATCTTAAACCACGAACGTCTTCTATGTAATTTTTTCTTTCAAATGAGATCCATGATTAAGTATTTTATCTCTAAAATGTCAAGTATTTATCTCTGTCAAGTATTCATTTCTAAAATGTCAAATATTCATACTTACACAGTATTGAATGTAATGATAGCTAGGTACTGAGAAAAGTATTCATACTTATAACTAAAGTATGAATTTTTACGTTGTAAAATATTTTTTACAAATGACCCTGATTGTATTAATATGTAACATAAAAAGTATGAATACTTGCATTTTTTTTACTGAGGTTTAATTGCAAAGAAATGTTGTTATTCAAGAAATCATTTCTTCCTAGCATAATTATTTCACATTACATTAATTTTGCACATGTTCAAGCATTCATGCATATATTTATAAACAAGAATATATATACATAAAATGTAAGATAAAAAACAAAAAAGTTGGTGCAAAGGCCCAACTCCATTGATAAAACCAAGCTCCAAAGGAGCAGTAGAGAGAAATTTCCCCATAACCCACAAGATTTGAATGAATGATTGATTCCAATCAGCACAAACAAAAATTTTCTTAAATTGATAAAACTTATTTGCACCAACATTTTCTTAAGTAGTAAGAGCTTCACACGCATAGTTGAGACTAGAGAGGGAAAAACGTGCCGTGCCGTGCCGTGACCAAGTTAAGTTTTCACGTGCCGTGCCGTGACAAAAATTACGATGGGTGGTCACGGCACGCGAATGGTCACGGCACGCGAGTCACGCCGTGACTCGCGTGCCGTGACTAAGTCGTGCCGTGACCAAACGTGTCCTGACCAAACGTGTCTTGACCAAACGTGCCGTGACCAAAAGTGCCGTGACCAAACGTGCCGTGACCAAAAGTGTCGTAACTAAATGTGTCGTGACCGGTTACGTTAGTTACGTTTGATCGCATTTAACGTTTAAAAAAAAATATATGAAACGATTCTTTAAAATTTAAAATGAATAATTAATATTGAAAGAAATTATTGATGCTAAAAACATATTTTTTTGTCCAGAATTTAGAATTTAACATAAATTAATGTCGAATCGTGACTGACGTGTCTACCGTGCCGTGACTCGCGTGTCCCGTGCCGTGCCGTTCCGTGTTCCGTGCCGTGCCGTGACCAAGACAATTTCCGTGCCGTGCCGTGCCGTGTCTTCTTTGCCAACTATTGGTCACGCCACGCGAGTAGTCACGGCACGGGACACGCGAGTCACGGCACGTAACCGACATGCGTGCCGTGCCGTTCCGTGCCGTTACCGTGCCGTTCCGTGACGGAGCCGGCTCCGGCGTGCCATTTTTCCCACTCTAGTTGAGACCAAAAAACCTATGGATACTGTAGCTATCTGTGCTGTAAAGGATCCAAAATAAAAGTTGCAAATAGAAAAAAAAAAAAAATTTTGCCCTTGACAGACCCTTATTGGTACACCCAAAAACTTAGTACAGTACCAGTTGTTGCCTCATCGCATCCATCATCAACTGAGGGAAGTGACTTGCAGGAGTCACTTACTATCAGCATCTTGATTAGAGGACCTGTGTATATAAAAAAAAGGAGAAAACCAGCATATCAGGTTGGCCCAGAATGGTGTCAGCATGTTTAATTGCCATGGTCTTGTGGTCTGCCATTAATCCTATTTGCATCCATGTACTTGCAAGTATTCATATCAACACTTACAAATATTTATACATCATCATACAACATTATGTATTTATACCCAAGTTTTGGTAAAACATGATAAAAAGGTTTAGTTTTGTTAAATGTCGTCAATTTTGTCACTATACCTACCAAGTCATTGTTTCTGCCAACCCATAGAGATGAAACCTAAAAGGTGGATTCACATGTTAGGTCCCAAGTAGAGAGAAGTAATCTGATTTGAGCATCAGTCAATCTATGGGTCATTTCACTAAGCTATGTTTTACCAGAACTATTACAAATGGATCTACCATTTAGATTTCACCTATACCTAATATGGTAGTTTAACTACGATTTCATCTAAGTTAAATCTGTACCATACAAGCAATTTAACTAAGAAAGGGTCAATTTAACTAACTAAATTGGATAGCATTCTATAATAACAAGTGTCAAATGCCCCTAAAATTCTATAATGACAAGCTAATGAAGGCAATTAATCAACGATCAGAGTTTTGATTTACTCACATAAGTCTCCAAAGATCAAGAGAGGCAATTGTATTATCTTCAGTTGAAACCACCACGAAAATTCCAGCGCATATGGAGGGGCCAATTTTGAGAAGAATGAGCTCGAACGGGCGACGAACTGGCAAGTTCACCAGGGAGGACGAGGCGAACAGAGGTTTAGATCTCCCGAGAGGTGATGGTAGGCTTCTTGTTGTACCTCGCCAACCTGGATGCCTCGGTGGCGAGCTTCTCAAAGATGTCGTTGATGAAGGAGTTCATGATCGACATGGCCTTGCTCGAGATACCGACATCTGGATGCACCTGCTTCAACACCTTGAAGATGTAAATCTTGTAAGTCTCGGGGCTCTTCTTTGCCTTCTACTTCTTCTTGTCGCCACCCTCCTTTGACACCGGGATCCGCTTCTCCGCCTTGGCCTTCTTCTCCATGATTGAATATGAGGTTTTCTAAAGGGTAAATTGCAAAATTCAAGAACCTTGTCAGTTATCGGATTGAATATCCATGGATGCGGGTAGGACCCGCTCTTCTGACAAATCTTCTTTGGCTTGATGAACTGGTCTTGCCGTTTTTTTTTTATCTTGATCAGAATCTCAGCCTGGACCTGATCTCGGTAGCTGGTGGTGAGAGGTGGCAAAGCTCTTGAAGACACAGCTTTGCGGTGGCGGCAGAAGGATTTGACTGGCTTGTGAACCGCCTTGACACGCCGAATAACGTTGAATTGAGATACCTTGGTCGCCTTAGATAGAAGCTGATTCAGTCATGCTGTTATCTTCGTTTGATTTGAAAGAACTAAGAGATGTGCGGAGCAGCAGAGGAGAAAAGAGAGAGGGCGGCTGCACGAGTCTGCACAGTCAACATTGGAGAGGATCCAACGGGAGATCGAACTAGGAGGCTGAGATATTTCTTTTTATTTTCTCTGAGGAGGGGATCAAATTGGGAGAGAAAGAAGAGAGCTGATGCATTTGGGAGATCGAACTGGAAGAGAAAGGAGTGATTTTTTTTATTTTCTTTCTAATTGTTGACTTTGACCGTTAGAGAGATATTTAGGGGACCAGATAGAGGGGGACGGAATCTTTACTCTTTATTTTACGAGGGTTCAAATGCCTCTATTTTTCATGCCTCCACCATGCCTTCATTTTTAAAAACTTAAATAACTCAAATTTTAAAACTAAAAAATTAAAATAAAACCGTTGGATATGATCTACATCATTTTATCTATATGCTCATAAAAAATTATCACATTTTGATTTTGTTTTTATATGAATCAATAAGTTGAAAAATTAACGTCTAGAAATTATCTACATTAGTACATTTTTTACTAGCTCTTGATGACAACCAAAATAAAATTGAAATGTCATAATTTTTTACACGTGCATAGATAAAATGATGTAGATCATATCCAACGGTTTTATTTTGATTTTTTAGTTTTAAATTTTAAGTTATTTAAGTTTTTAAAAATGAAGACATGGTGGAGGCATGAAAAATGAAGGCATTTGAACCCTCCTCTTATTTTATACTATATTCTTGATCTGGCGTATGTATGGCGTTTGATGAACTTGGCAAAGGTCGATTCGTCTATCCTGAATTGGCAAGTCATTTATATTCTAGTTGCATAGAGCCTATAAGGCAGCTTCTAAACTTCTATTTTGTTGAACCATTTAACATACAGATATATTATAATCAGAAAGGATCAATTTAAGTTGGTAATTTGATTATCTTTTGGGCAAATTTATATTTCAAGTTATAATCTGAACCAAAGTTGTACTTTAAAAAATTGGAAGAGAAAAATTGCAGCAGCGACCAGTGCTTCTCATATAACTGTTGTCTCCTGTTTTGGGTTTTCTTGTAATTGGGAAGTTGTTAGTTTTTATTATGCTTTTAAATGATCTGCTATGCACTCGTATCATGATTTTGTAGTCTCAGGGGTAGTTTAGGGAATTTGTTAGTTTTTATTATGTTTTTAGATGATATGTTATGTACTGTTAGTTTGTTTTTTTGTAGTTTCGGGAGTAGATTAGGGAAGGTGCTAGTATAAAAAAGCTTTTTATCATGCTGTTGTGATATGCTTGTACACCAAAATTTATGTTTTAGTCTAATCAGGTAATAAAATTTTGTCATGTCCTTAGTGGTGTCATTTTAGTTGTTCTAAACTTTGCTTACTGAGTCTCTTATTTAATTTTAATTTTCTAACATCTGAAAGTTCGTATATACCTGGCTCAGGCTTTGCGAGGTGTTACTGGTATGTTTGGCTGTGATGCAGTACTAGTATACACCTGGCTCAGGCTTTGCATGGACATGATTTAATAGGCTATGTTAAATGAAGACAAAATTGCAAAATCATAGATGCATAAAGTTTTTATTAAATGTTAGTAATGTAACATTACATGTATTATTACATACTAATGAGTAGATAATTATTTAGTACTTGATTATTGGTTATAATATTAAATTTTTATTCTCACATGATTGAAACGAATTAACTGTATTATTTGGTTAATAATTTAAAAGTAGTGAAGCCTTGTCTCGATTGCCATTGCAATAGTCATGTGCAAATCAAACATAGTAATGGCATATTATTTGGAATGTTGAAGCGATAGCCATGCACGAACCAAACAAGGTAATGACACATTTCCTAGTATTACATTCTTAGAAATTCTTCTATTTCCTGAAATGATCTATAGTGCGAACCGCCTCCTCAATACATTGGAAAGGTGGCTAAGTCACCCTTATGATTTTAAAATTTTAGTTATTTATATTGAAATTTAATTCAGTTTTACTTTTTTTATAGAAGTTTCTATATAGTCTAGCCCCCTCAATAATAATCAAATATTTACTTTTAGTCTAATGGTTAGAGCTCTATTTTGTAGTTGAGAGGTCTTGAGTTTAAATTTTACTCACCACATTATATATTTTAATTTGAGTGAGCCTATGGTGCTATGCATAGCACGGATGGCTAGTGTACTACGGCTCAATATGGTACTTTTTAAAATCCTAACGGCCGATCCAACCGTTCAATGTGATAACCATATGAATATGTACTTGCAAACTAAATTTTATATTTTTTCGAATTTTTTTACTATTTTTTTAGATAGGTAGAAAAATCAGTGTTTTCTGAAAATTCTGGACCATCAAAATTCTACCTATCTAAAAAAATAGTAAAAAAATTCGAAAAAATATAAAATTTAGTTTGCAAGTACATATTCATATGGTTATCACATTGAACGGTTGGATCGACCGTTAGGATTTTAAAAAGTATCATATTGAGCCGTAGTACACTAGTCATCCGTGCTATGCATAGCACCATAGCCTCACTCTTTTAATTTTTAGCTTCTCTAATAAAAAACTTACAAAAAATTTCTAGTTCCGACCCTGTGGATGAGAATGGACTTCTATGTGGATTTTTTCTTTTCCTTCTTTTAAGGTGCCAATTGGTCAAATTCGGATCCATATTTTTAATTCTTTTAGACAAGCATTGTGCACAAAATTTTAATTGCAACAGTTGGCCCATGCACTGTATTATCAATCCAAGTGATTAAAGATCAATCTAACCAACAATGTGGTAATATATGAATCAACATCAGGCCTAGAGAGATCTAAGAGGCCCAAATGGTAGGAGCCTATAGTCCAGTTAAGCCCAAGGGCTTTAGCAATTATCAAACCTTCTATTAGATTCCACTTACCAGATGGTACCCGAGGTAATAACCGTTTCTTGAAAGAATGAGGCATGTATATAGGAACCCAATTAGTTACTTCTTACGCTTGTAGTCAGAAGTTTCAAATAAGTTTCCGTTTGAAATTTGAAAGAAAATATAAAAATACGATAAGTTTTACTACAATTTTAAACAAGTTGTTAATTTAACAACAAGGTCGTTGTAGTATAGTGTGAGTATTCCCGCCACGTGGGTGACCCGGGTTCGATCCCGTCAACGGCATAGTATTACTGCATTAACAAGGTTCAACAAGGACCTTGATTCAATGTTATGATGTATTTAAACACGTTTTTGATAGGTCTATAGGACATAGAATAACGATCAATCTTTAGTTTTTTACCATGCAAAAAGGAGAGATAAAAAAAATAAAAAAATAAAAAATATTCTTTCTCTCGGCAGTACCGGCTAGTTACCCAAAACAAAAAGAAGAAAGCGGGGATCGTCTTGGAACAAATCGATAAAGAAATGATCCTATCCAAGTTGGCAGCTAGAATGTCGGATAAAGAACTGGCAGTGCAACGTGTAATTACCAGACCGTACTCATTACACAACATTTGCACAGGGTCTACGGCCGTCCATCCTACTGTTTCCATTCTAGACTCATAGACCGAGCTAGGATCCCCTCCAAGACCATACGTACAAATGTTCCAATTAAGATTTTATTTTATTTTTTATAATAAGATAGGGATTATAGCGTATTTAATTTTACTAGGCTTAATTATAATCAATTGACACGGACTGGTTTTTAATATTTTGGTACTAAATTTCATAAGCCTCAATTCTGTTGACCTAGTATACAAAATTTTTATTGTTAGATTAATAGGTTGTTCAAGTATTATTTTGATAACTATGAAATATTTGTCTTTCTACGTGTATTTTAGAAGAAAATTAACTTTTTATCTGTTTCTTAGTGCAATATCTAATTTGCTTTTTAAAAGGTTTTAGAAGAACATTAAAGTATACCTTTGATCTGTTTTTATAAGGATTTTTTTTTTTTACTAAAATCGCACCTATTGAAACTCATACTAAATTATTGCATATCTTGTATATTGGATAATTTTCAACAATATTTCTTAAAAGTTTTTGAAGTTGGATCTTGTTTGATTGTTCTTAATCTATTGCCATGTAATGTTTGATCCACACATTGTGTAGAGAAAAAAAAAAAAAAGTAATTTGTATAGCTCTATGAGATATTTTTTATTTAGAAATAAAAAATACAGATCTGCTGAAAAGGAAATATCACATTCTAATTTTAAAAAAAATTGATTGTACCGTACCAGTATGAGTGGAGAAGTGTTTTACACGGCGCTATTGGTGCGGCGTGACCAATTTTTTACCATGTTCCCTGACCTACTACAGAAAATCTCTCAAAATATTTCACACGGTACTGGTGCAATGGAGCCTTTTTTGAATTAAATCAGTCTAAGCCCCTTTGTTCTTCCCTTGAAATTGTGTATTTTGTGGCCTAGATGCGGTACAAAAATTATATTAATAATAGTGTGACAAACATTATATATTTCGTGGCCAAGTCAAAATTTAATTTCACCACACCATTAGTGATACTTGACACCATTATTCACACTTATTTTACACTGCGGTGTAATCGATTTTTCGCAAAACTAAGTGCAACCTTCTCTTTCCAACCATCCGTATTTTTTATTTCTAAATAAAAAAAAAAATCACTCTATGATTGTGTTCATGCAATTGGAGAGGAACCCAACTTGTTCGAAGAGGGGTCATAAATCAAATAGAACAAGGAATAAATTATATTTGACTATTTAAAAAGGACAGGTATCATTAACAGGTCCCCTATATAGTAACTGTTGAGAGGATGACCTGCTAAAAAATTGTGAAAGTTTTTTTTTTTTCTTAAATGCTGACAGAGGCTGCAAAATCGATTTTTTTTTTATAATCCACAAATAAAAAACAGAATTTTAGAAACCAACTTAGTTGGTTTAAAAAAAAAATCACAAGTACTGAATAAATTATTCAGTACTAACTATTTTTTTATTTTAGTATTGAATAGTCTGTTTGGCACCGAAATGTTATTCATGTTTTATTTTGTATTATAGTTCATGTTGAAAATTTATGAAACTTTTCGGTGCTGAATAGCCTATTCGGTACTTTCTAATTATTTTTTCAAATGACACCGAATGGGTTCAAACTTAACAAAAATGAATTAATATATTGCTGATGAACCTGCCAAATTCTGTATTGGATCCTTAAACATTTAAGTCTCGTTTTGATGATCCCAAAAGATGCTTGCTAACATAAAAGGTAAATTATTGAATCGTATGATAAATATAAAAAACATGCTCTAAAGGAGTGTGGGATATTTTTCTAGATATATATTTCCAATTTGGAAAACTTTTTTGGAATTCTTGTATTAATTTACCAAAGCAGCATATTCATAGAGAGTATATATTTATTAAATTTGTTGTATATATTTTAATTATACGAGGGAGACATAATAAGAGGATTTTTGAAGAATATGATGGAATAATCTAATAGTATGTTAATTGTTTATAGTTTTTTTTTTTTGAGTAAATGTTAGAGATCAAGTCACTCAACTATAAATATTCAAAAAAAAAATTCTCATTTATATTTCGAACCTACAGCATTTTACATAGAGTAGTGCATTGCTTTTGACACTGGACTAAAAATTGTTTTTTTTTTGTTGGAATTTAGAATCTTTATTTGGTTTTCTGGTAGTATTTGGTTATTGTAAGAACTTGTAAGTTTTATTTTATTTTGTGTTTGTAGCTTCTGCTTTCAGAAAATAATAAAAGCCGGTAATAAATTGTCTTGAATTACCAATGAGCGGTACTGAAATGAAACATTTGAGGAAATTGGTCTGTTTTTTTTTTTTAATACTGGATTTATTATACTCAATATTGGATTTATGCTGTCTACGGGATTTTAATACAGTGATTAGGTCAATATATATATACTAGTATCGTACTCGTGCGTTGCAACGGGAACATATTATAAAATTGAATAGAATATGAAGAGATTTTTTTGTTTGACATTCACACAAAATTAAGAAAAAAATATATTTAAATGAAAATAAAAGACAAAAATGAAAAAAAAAAAAATGGAGATTCAAATAATAAATAACAATAAAAGAAACAACAACAAATAAAAAAAAACGATCAAATATAACATGAAAAAATTCTTGAAGTATCATTGTACGATTTAATATCTAATTTTTCTTCACAAAAAAGATAGGTCATTGAACGATTTAGAGGAGAAATGATATGTAAATAAACAAAATTGGGAAAGATATAATTAAATGATTCAAATAAGGATTTTCTCTACAGATATATTTTTGATGAAAATTATTTTATAGTGGAAAATTTCCTTACAGATCATTTCTCTACACGAAAATTCTTGATATTCTTCATTTTCTATCCAGATCAGAAAGATATGATTGTTTCCATTAGCACAAAATATGTTTTTCATCTATTCACAAAGATACAGTAGTTGTAAATAAAATTCGGAAAGATATGATTGTTTCCATTTTCATTGTCGAAAATATAGAGGAATAGGAGAAATGAAACGGGAAAAACAGAGAAATAAGGAAATAATTTAATTGCAGGAATCGGAGATAGCTGTAAGGAGAAATAAGGAAACGGATTGCTAGGAATTCATTCAATTTTAATTGTGACAAACCATGTACCAGTCTATGTGGCTGTATGTGTGGCGAGTCTTTCTTTAACTAAATATAAACTTCTACACATAAAAGAGATGCATTTAATCAAAAGATGACAGATTATGTGATTGGAGGGCTGATATTAAATCCGAAATTTAATCTTTCAATCGTAGCCGTTGGCGGATCAGGACATCAACGTGCTTAATAATGGAATGGAGATATGAAAAACAGTGATTTTGTATCTATTTTTAAAAAAAGTAAAAAAAGTTTCAAAAAATATAAAATTTGATCTCTAATTATATTTTAATGTGAATATCATGTTAAGCGGTTTGGATTGTCTATTTGAATTTTAAAATTGAAATAAAAATATTAGAGTATGATTGAAGCAATTAAGCAAAGAAAAAGATGAAGTTTGGTGGACTATTCTTTTAGGGTGCGTTTGGATGAATCAAGGAATAGCTCGGAATAGCAGCTATTTTTGGGTTCAGAATAGCTGCTAACCCAACATTTCATAGGAATAGCAGAATAGCAGCTAACCCGAGCTATTCCTTTGTTGAGAATAGCGTTTTTTTTTCACCCAAACGTGTTGTGTTAAGAATAGCTGGCCAGGAATAGCAGCTATTCCTGGGTTAGCTCTATTCCTGTATCACCCAAACGTACCCTTATATCTTTTCGCTCGCTCTTGAAACTTTGGTGGACTATTCTTTAAAAAAAGAAAAAAAATTATTAAATTCAATTCCCCAAAAATACACGGAGGGTAGTGTTTACTACTAATAGAAAAGATCAAGTTTTAGACGAGGTATTTGAGGGAAATTTTTTATTGGTAGTAATTAATAAAAAAGAAGAGAGACAAATGGTAAGATTATAGTAATATTTATATTGGTAGTAAGTTCTACTGATTTTAACTTTTTTATTTTAATCTGATGTATAGATGAAGAGAATTCTTATATTTGATTTCTAGTAAAATATGAAAAATATGAGAGAAATTTTTTATTGGTAGTACGTAATAGAAAAGAAGAGAGACAAATGGTAAGATTACATTAATATTTATATTGGTAGTAAGTTCTACCGATCTTAACTTTTTTACTTTAATCTGATGTATAGATGGAGAGAATTCTTATATTTGATTTCTAGTAAAATATGAAAGTTTTTCAAAAAATAGATAGAATGTTTTTGATATATCTATATTTTAATTATCTATTTTTGTAAAAAATAAATATATTTTACTAGAAAATTAAAAAGAAAAAAAACTGATTTAGATCGGTAGAATTTCTACCGATCTTACTACCAATATAAATATTACTATAATCTTACCATTTATCTCTCTTCTTTTCTATTAATTACTACCAATAAAAAATTTCCGTATTTGAGCCCTCTTCTATATTGATTGATGCAAAAAGCGACACGTATGCCGGTAATGATTAGGTCAAAGAAAGTATTAAGCAGTCAAATTTGTCATTTCTAGTTTTACTGACGACGACGACTGTGAAAACAAAACAAAATGATCCAAGCAGACGGGCTGCCGAGATATTTTTATCTGGTAACTTTAGGATTTTTTTTTTAAAACAGTAATTAAAATAATAAAAGTTAAAGAAACGACATGATTGCGGAGTTTGTTATAAAAACAGCAAAAATCGAATAGCCTATTCGGTTAAGTTTTTTTTTGCTTTACCGAATAGGCTATTCGGTTAAGCAGTCGGTTTTAACAGGGGTTGTGGGAACATGACCACAGAAGATCCATATTAGAGCTTAACCGAATAGGCTATTCGGTTTGGTGTTTTTTTTGGCTTAACCGAAATGCCTATTCGGTTTAGGTTTTTTTTTTTTTTAGAGACTAAGATTATTTGACTTAAAATTTGAATGTTTTATTTAAATTATTTGACTTCTTTTGATATATAATTAACATATTTATACTAATTAAGTTAAATTATGTTGAATTACACTATATTAAGTTTAATTACACTAAATTACATTACATTACGCTAAAATACAGTAAATTATGCTAAATTACATATGAATAGGGACGATATCTTCACTGAAAATGTGAAAAACGACGGCGAAACTTCAAACGGTCATAAAACGGCGCTCGAGTGTCCGATTTCAGCAAATGACCACTTTTCGGAAAGCTTGCAAAAATACGCATGCGTCCGTGACAACTATATTATTTTTCAAAATTCGGAATTGCCAAAAAACAAAGGGAAGAGCCTCAAAACTTGAGTTGAAATTTCCGATTAAGATTTTCATTTCTATTATTCAATCTAAGTAGCTCAGTAAATTAGTTACATAATGAACTTGTAGAATACCAATTTTTACTATTTTCCAAATTTTTTTACTATTTTTTATGATTCATGAAAAGATGAGACAAAATCGGTCTACTTTACCGTAATTTTGCGTATTTTAGCGTAATTTACCGTATTTCAGCATAATTAGCGAAGCTATTGTAATTTAACGTAATTTAGTGTAATTCAACATAATTTATTGTAGGGATCGACTAACAGTCCCCCCATTCAGTCCCCTAAACGTCCCCCTAACGGTCAAAGTACAACTGTCAGTCCCCCATTCAACTAACAGTAATTCACGCCAAAAATGGAAAGTATGAATACCTAAGATATCAAGTATTCATATATAATTCATCAAGTATTCATACCTAAGATATGAAGTATTACTTCATATACAAACTGGGGACCATTACTTTTCGGGAGCAATAACTGTCAGACTGCATTGGGAACCACAACCAAAAAGTCACGTGGATCACACCACCAGTCCCCCATTTATTGATTAAATTAATTCACATACAAAATGAAAAGTATGAATACCTAAGATATCAAGTATGAATACCTAAGACCACAAGTATTCATACCTAAGATATCAAGTATTTAAACAAAAACTGGACACAATACCTACCCATCTTTTACACGTTTTTCAAGGTGGTTTTTTTTTTTCTCCGTTCAATCTAACTAATTTTTGGGACGATCTATGAGGAATTTTACAAATCTAAAATCACAAATGTGTTCTACACAATTTTCTCTTTCAAATGAGATCCATGATAACATACTTTTACACATTTTTCAAGGTATCAAATATTCAAATATGGAAAGTATTCATACAAAATGGAAAGTATTCATACCTAAGATATCAAATATTCATATATAATTCATCAAGTATTCATACTTATGATATCGAGTATTTAAAGAAAAAAACTGGACTCATATTTTACACGTTTTACACGTTTTTCAAGGTGGTTTAATGATTGGCAAAGTTAGTTAGAATTGAGGAGGACGTTTAGGGGACTGGAGTTGGGGGGACAACATCTTTACTCTTTATTGTAATATAGTGTAATTCAACATAATTTCTATTTAGTGTTTTTTTTTATTTTTTTGCTAATTATAAATCAAAAGAAGTAATCTAACAAATAATTTAAATCAAATTTTCAGTCTTAGATTTCTTTATTTTGCTCTTATTGGTGTTATAAAAAAAAAAAAAAAAAATAAAAAAACCCTAAACCGAATAGCCTATTCGGTTTAGGCTAAAAAATCCCTAAACCGAATAGGCTATTCGGTTTAGGGGTGTTACACGAAAGATCACATACTCCGGGTGTTTGTTTTTGTGAAAATTCGGTTTAACCGAATAGGCTATTCGGTGAAGCAAAAAAAAACCCCTTAACCGAATAGCCTATTCGGTTTTTGCTGTTTTTATAACAAACCCCGCAATCATGTCGTTTCTTTAACTTTTATTATTTTAATTACTGTTTTTAAAAAAAATCCGTTACTTTAACACAGTCTGAAACTATTCTAGATTTCTAGGGATTGCGCTAGAAAAAGAATCGCACTTTATTTCTATTTTTATAACCGAAAGATATGAAAGCTAAATAATAAGATATCAGCTATTGGGGGAAACCCCAGTATATGCTTTTAAGCAGCAATTATTGTAAGTTTACTTTTAAACATTTATTTTAGAAAAAAAAACATTATTGTTTTTATTTTTTCGCTCTTCACTGTTTCTTTATTTTTTTCATTTTTTTAATACAAATTTTAAATTTATCTGTCAAAATAATATATTAAATGTGGTTTATATTATTTTTTTACATATACATAAATAATTTTCACTTTTCAATTTTGTTTTTATATTAATCAATAAGTTGAAAATTAACTTTATAAAATTATCTATATCAGTGTATTTTTACAAGTTCTTGATAACAATCAAAATAAAAATTGAAATCTCATGACTTTTTACATGTGCATAGAGTATATGATATAGATTATATCTTATCGTTTTATTTTAACATTGAAGTTTTCAGTTAAAGTTTTAAAATTAGAGGAATTGAAACCTCCTCTTTATCTTAGTTTCTAGTTCTAAATAAATTTAGTATCTAATTTTATTTATCAGATACTTAATCTTTATCAATAAATTAGTTATTTTTTAGAATATAGTCATTAACCAAATGTTTAATATCTACTTTCTTTGTACGCATGTTTTTCTTATTATCTCAGCGTTCTAACATAATATTAGAAACTTTCCTCTATAAAATAACAAATTAGTTAATAACGGAGCCAAAAATTATTCACTGGAGGGGCAAATACCAAAATATAGTATTTTGTTGGATACGTATGCTTTGTGGAGTTCCATGATGATTTAGGAACCTTTTTGAAACATCTCTACATGGTTATATTTGAGGACGTATAAGCATAAAAATTAAATAGAGTTAGAGATGAACTCGAGCAATGGAAAAATAAAACAGAGGGCAAAAATTATGCATCTTTAAATTTTCAGATAATTTTATATTTATCTTTTACAACTTAGTCCAATTTTTTATTTACCACTAAAAACTTTAATTTATGTTGTTCACTTCTCAACTTTTGCAACTCTTTCTTATTTACCCTTATGTCTCCCGAAGAATCAGCAAAAAGTATAGTCCCGAAGAATCAGCAAAAAGTATAGTCCCAAACAAGTCGAGTATGTAAGCCCGAGTGTACTGGCGTACCTGCTCCTCTGTAGGCTCACCCGGTTGTTCGTTTGGCATGGCAGCAAATCGATTGTGCAATTCCTTCAAACCTATGGCATATCCAGATGTGATGCGAGCAACAGGTCCCTCGTTCGCCCCCGATCTCTTCTTCTTTTTAAGCACCACATCTGCACTCTCAACTCCAAGAAGCCGCTCCACTAAGTCAAACATATTACCGTCTGCAAAACCAGTCACCGGAGCCCCCTTTATGCAATTTTTAGTGCAAAACATATTCCCAACTTCTTCCTTTGTGCAATTTTTAGTACCTAATCTCTATTTGCATAATAAAAAAAACAAGATCAATAATTTAAGTTTTCTAATTTGATGATTTCAACGTGGACTATATAGTTTTGAAATGACTTATCATCACCGTATCCCTGTTCCCAAGTCAATTTCTTTCTATATATGCTCTGAATAAAATGAGTAAGGTGCTGACACAGCGTACCGTTTCTGCTTGTAATAGTGGATTTTTTTTTAAAACAGTAATTAAAATAATTAAAGTTAAAGAACCAACATGATTACGGATTTTTTACAAATACAGCAAAAACCGAATAGCCTATTCGGTTAAGAATTTTTTTTTGCTTCACCGAATAGCCAATTCGGTTAAGCAGTCGGTTATGTGGGGGTTGTAGGAACATTGCCACAGAAGATCCGTTTTATATGCTTAACCGAAAAGGCTATTCGGTGAAGCACAATTTTTTGGCTTAACCGAATAGGCTATTCGGTGAAGGGATTTTTTGAGAGATTTTTTGGCTTCACCGAATAGGCATTTCGGTTAAGCCAAATTTTTTTTATTTGAATTAGCTAGTTCATATCAAAGAGGAGAGGTCTTTCTTTGGATCGATGTCAACGCAAATTACATTAATTCATTATGTATGATATGGTGGCATCAACTTTAATAAGTCTTTATTTTGTCACCTAGCGGCAAAGTAAAAAAAAGAATTTTTTAATTTGAATTAGCTAGTTCCAACTGAAAGAAATGTGGAAGTTAGCATAGTTGTTGATTTAGTAGAGAAGGGTGATAAGTCGCCATTATAATTAATTTGGCCATAAACAAATTATCCCCCAACCGAATAGCCAATTCGGTTTAAACTACGAAAAATAAAAAATAAAAACCCCAAAACCGAATAGCCAATTCGGTTTACAATAAAAAAAAAAAAATCTCTAAACCGAATTGGCTATTCGGTTTAGGGGGTGTTACACGAATAGTTACATAGCTGGGGGATTTGGTTTTGTGAAAATAGAGTAAACCGAATAGCCTATTCGGTGAAGCAAAAAAAACCCCTTAACCGAATAGGCTATTCGGTTTTTGCTATATTTGTAAAAAACCCGATACTCATGTTGGTTCTTTAACTTTTATTATTTTAATTACTGTTTAAAAAAAAATCCTGTAATAGTAGTATAGTACCTTTTAACACTAAATTAAATTAAATTTCTTATGCACACGGCCGCTTCATAATTAATGGTCCCTAGATCTAATACTGATTTAACATTTGTGGGTTTATTTAGTGACATTAAAGCTGCCTTGATTCCTCATAATGGTTAAGTATCTACTAATATGTTGCTTTAGTCTACGAAAGATAAAGCGACAATTTAAATTAGTGCTTCTAATTACTTGTCAGGTACAAAAGATTCTCTGATCTAAACTTTATAATAATTAATGAAGGCATTGCCTCCATCTGAAGCAAACTTTATGCTTGGACAAAGTATTGCTGGCCTCTTTTTGTTTGTACCAGAAATATAAAAAAAGTGTTTAAGCTAAATTTAACGTTTTATTTTCTTTTTTTGCAAAAAGCAATAGTGGTGTAAGCATAAGCTTACGGGCCATCTGGATAATCCTTTTCTTTGAAGTTATAATTTGTCTTAATAACTGATTACTATTAGTTAAGCATCTTTTTGTTTTAGGGAAAATTTCCGGTGTGCCCATTCAAACTTTCCAAATAACTAATTTCTCCATAAATATATCATAATATCCAATATCTCCATATAAATTTAACTCTGAGAGTTTTATTAATACCCTCAGAAAAATAAATCTGTCCACGGTATTTTTCTTTTTAAAATACCCTGGACCGCCCCATGTTTGGGCGGTCTAGTCTCCCTACCAACAATTGTTAAGGAATTGCCTATATTAATGAATTTAGCCGCTCAAATGGCCCCATGTTCGGGTTGTTAGAAATTGTTAAGGAATTGCCTTGCGGGTTGCTGAATATCGTGTGTGGATTGTTGATTTTTCCGACGCGATTCATTTTACTGTTACACCCTTTTTAAAATTGTCTAAAATTAGAGTCTAGAAATTAGGGTTTAGGGTTTGGGGTCCAAAATTAGGGTTTCTTTAAAATATCACTAATTATTATAAATATGTTATGTGAAAATTGTAAATCATTTAATGTACGGTAATTTTTAGATAATTAAGTTCTTCACCCTCGCTATCTAGACCATAAGCATATGTTAGCCTAGTTTATCCCTAAATACCGATATTTCATGATTAAGTCACCAATATTCGGTTCAATTTTAAGGGTCCCAATTAAATATGAGGCTTCACGATTAAGTCATTCACCTCAATTTAACCTTTGTTCCTTGTGGTTGGACTAAGAATTAGATTTGATCATTTCTAATCTCAAATCCTAGGGTTATTCATGTACATAATTTGGTACCATCAATTCTTGATCCAAATCTACTCAAGTTGATTAAACCTAAGCGGGATGCTAATTAACAAGCAACACAAATCACACAATCACATGAATAATAAAATCAACAAGAACAAATATGCAAACAAACAATCATCATAAAGAAAACCATCCAAGTAAGGTAGATTTTAACACAAGTTCATGCTTAAAGCCTAAGCCCCTAGAGAGAAAATCTAGCCTCTCATGGGTGCGCTAACATCCATAAGAAATACAAGAGAAAACATGATAAAACTAAGAAAAATAAGAAAGAGAATAGAGTACAACAATCTCCTTGCTCGTTGCCCTCGTCTTCACGATGTTTCGCTCGAGCAACCTTCAATCCTTGCTCCAATCGCCTTGATTCACTCGGAAGAGGTAGAAGTGATGTAGAAAAATATGTAGAATTAAAACTAAAAATAAAAGTAAATGAAAGATGAATAATAGATAGCTTCTCCTGCTGCTTCTCTGCCAATATATAGCATTTTTTGTGACTTTGGGAGCAAGCAAATAAGATCTGGAAGTGAATCGGGCGAAGATTGCGTCAATTTGGTAATAAAATTTGTCCAAATCTAGGTTGGTGCGGCCATTTGAGCGGCTGCACAAAATCCTATATTCTGTATTTGGATTTGTTTCCTTCATGAAAGTTGTAGATCGTTTTGTCCTGGTTCTGTCAAGCTTTGATTCACCCAAATCGGAGTTCGTATAACCAAAATATGGCCAAAATACGAACTGTGTGTCGGCAGTTGTGATTCTGTGCGGCCGGACGTGCGTCCAGAGGAACCCGCACAATATGGAGTTTTTAGTTTGTGCGGCCCGCACGAAATGCTTGTACAGGCCGCAGAACTCTCTAGAAAAATTGGAGATTTCTCGATTTTAATTCTGAATTTCTTGTGCAGCTTCATTTTATTTCTGTACGGCCCGCACATAATTCGTGTGGCCCGCACCAACCTGTATTTTGCTCCATTTGCTCAATTTAAACAAGGCGAAGGCAGTAATTTTGTTCTTTGGTGAATTCTATACTAAACTAAGCTAAAATACAAGAAATTATGACGAATAAAACTACAATAAATATATAACATATTATATAAAACATTACAACAAATAAAATTATAATCGTCAATTATAAAAATATACTATAAATTATTAGAAAAATTATAACAAATAAAACTACAATAAAATATTATAACAAATAAAATATAATCGTCAATTTAAAAAAAAACAAATAAAAGTATAATCGTCAATTATAACAAATTATAACCATAAATCATTATAAAAATTAGAACTGTAAATTACAAAATTAAAAAATGACACAACATTCAAAAAAAATAATAACCAAACCGTCCAAACGTGGGGCGGTCTGGTATTGATAGCTGACCGCCCCACAATAGAGAGGTTTGGTTGGGAGACGCCCCACTTTGGAGCGGTCAGGGCGTTTTTAAAATTAAAAAAAATCCGAGGGCAGATTGCTATTTTTTATTTTTGTGAGGGTATTAATAAAAATCTCGGAATTTAACTTTCTTTATTCTATGCCGTTTTATTTATTTTATCTTTTATTTAATTATTTATAAAATTGTATTGATCAATATATTCTTTCATAGAAATGGAGGTGTCCATTAATTTTCTAAAATGTGACTGAATAAGAACAAATATGTTAATCAGCTAATTATGATTATGTACAATTAAAAACAAGTAAATTAAGACGATAATAGAACCTCCAAACAATAAATATCATTGCCCTACAAAACTATTCGAGGAGATGAATTAACGAATTCATTTCATCAACCTCTTATCTAAAGTTGCTGGCCGCCTTCTTCTCTTGCGGCTGATCTGCTGCTATCCAAATTGCTCGATTGAATTCTTACTTTATAATTGTTGATTATTCAATTAATAAATTACCCCAGTTATTCCCTCCTCTCCCTCTCACATTCATCCATCAATTTTAATCTTTTATCCTTGTATCTTTTTTGAGTATGTACAAACTAACATCCATCCTGCTGGTACCGGGTCCTGGTACCTGGTAACCTGGCACCGGACAGAAGTGGATTTGTAGTTTTGTTTTAAATCCACCATGAGGTGATAAGAAATGGGTTCTATTTGTCTGTCATTTTTTTCCAAGATGTAAGAACAATTTCATATTCAATTTGATTGGCAGCTGCTGCCGATTTTTAATCAATTTCATAAGACGATTTAATCAAATCATTAAATAATTTTAGTTCTTATTCAATCACATTTAGAATATTAATGGACATCTCCATTATTATGAAAGGGTATATTGGTCAATACAATTTTATAAATAATTATATAAAAGATAAAATTAATGAAAGGGGATAGAAGAAAGAAAGTTAAGTTTATACGGGGATATTAAATATTATGATGTATTCATGAGAAAATTGGCTATTTTGAAATTTTGAATGGGTACACCTGAAATTTTCCTTTTGTTTTATATACATATAGTTTCAATAACTGTTTATTACCTATTATATTTAGAGTAGAACTTGGGTGTTCTTAAAGCTCATCAAGTCTCTTAACGATCTTAACTTTAAAATATATTAGATTGATCTCAAAAGATAAATTCAAATCGTCAAAACTGATCTACTTCGTGAGTGATACTTTACATGTAAATTTTATAAATTTTCAAATAAATTTAGTATAAAGTTAAATGGTACAAATAATGTTTATATTTTCTTTTAATGCATTAATTTTTTAAGCATGTATTGACTGCTTGACTTTATACTAAATTAATTTAAAATTTTATAAATTTTGTATGTAGATGCATCAGTTCAGTGGATCGGTTTTAATGGCTTAGATTCGTCAAATTGAAATTAAATTATTTTTTGAGGTTCAATTGTTCAAAAATAGTCTGAATTTCAAATGAAGGATAATATGTTATGTTCAAAGTAAAATTGAATACTTTAATGATTTACATTAATTTTTTATCCATACTTAATTTTGCAAAAAAAAAAATTTTGAATTTTCGATCTGCTTCGAACGATTCCTACCAATTCTCTGATTCCGCTTCCGATAAAATAATAAAAATATTTTAAAAACTTAATAATAAATCAAATGAAAAAAGTTTATAATACATTAATATTTTTTTTTTTACTTACCTTGATAAAAATTCTGACGTCTCTGGACACAAGTCTTCCGAGATTTTTATTAATATCCAAAGTGAATTAGAAATTAATATTTATGTCCAGAATTTCCGACTTTTGCTAAAAATATCCAAGCCGGTCACAAAATATTTGTGACCGGCTTACTCCTTTTTTTTAATTTTTAGAGACACTATGAAGAGCAAAATAATGAAATCTAACACTGAAAATTTGAATTTTTTGTTTAAATTTTTTGTTAGATTACTTCTTTTGATGTATAATTAGCATATTTATACTAAAATACGCTAGATTACTTGAAATTATGTTGAATTACACTATATTACAATAAATTATGTTGAATTACACTAAATTACGTTAAATTACAATAACTTCGCTAATTATGCTGAAATACGGTAAATTACGCTAAACTACGTAAAATTACGGTAAAGTATATCGATTTTGTCTCATCTTTTCATGAATCATAAAAAATAGTAAAAAAATTCGGAAAATAGTAAAAATTGGTATTCTACAAGTCCATTATGTAACTAATTTACTGAGCTACTTGGATTAAATAATAGAAATGAAAATCTTAATTGGAAATTTCAACTCAAGTTTTGAGGCTGTTTCCTTTATTTTTTGGCAATTTTGAATTTTGAAAAACAACATAGTTGTCACGGACGCATGCATATTTTTGCAAGCTTTCTGAAAAGTGGTCATTTGCTGAAATCGGACACTCGAGCGCCGTTTTATAACCGTTTGAAGTTTCGTCGTCGTTTTTTCGCCTTTTCAGTGAAGATATCGTCCCTATTCATATGTAATTTAGCGTAATTTACTGTATTTTAGCGTAATGTAATTCAACATAATTTGAAGTAATTTAGCGTATTTTAGTATAAATATGCTAATTATATATCAAAAGAAGTAATCTATCAAATAATTTAAACAAAAAAATTCAAATTTTCAGTGTTAGATTTCATTATCTTGCTCTTCATAGTGTCTCTAAAAAAAAAATAAAGGAGTAAGCCGGCCACAAAATGACCGGTTTACTGGGAGCGTAAGCCGGCCATTTTGTGGCCGGCTTGGGCATTTTTGGCGAAAATCCGAGAATCTAGACATAAATATTAATTTCTATTAAACTTTGGATATTAATAAAAATGTCGGCAAGTCTTCTTTTCATGAACATTTGGATTTGGATCTAGTACAGAAACAAACCAAAAATTCTGTTGCAATCAATGTTCCAACCAAACACAAACAAGGAATAAATATTGTGGTTGTAAAATACCAGGGTCCCTGTACAGAATGACCCACATGTCTGTCTCAACCAGGTACAATTTCAGAGAACCCTGCCAGATCTAATGTCATCCCAACAAAGACTTGACTAGCTACATATAACAAATTCATACTGAGTCCTGGTTATACAAATGGACCCAGCCTTATAGCAACCTAGCTCTTGGTACCGAGTACCGACAGGTTTATCTTTACATAGCCAGACATCACCATCCATACAACATGGATGCATGCATCTGTGCATTTAGCACGAGTTGGATCAAGTAGTGCTTTTCCAGCAAATTGCAACTGTTATAGGTACATCTTTGAGCAAAACACAGTTGTTAGTGGTTGTTATTTACTGTTGTTATATTTGATTAAGTGATACGAAATAAGGAATGTCTCTTTATTACTCTTACGTGACATAAGAATTATTTAATTGGAAAAATTACAGTCAAAGATATTAAAGTCATTTTAATTTTTAAAATTAATGGAGTGGATATAAATTGGATCTAGCAGATCCTAACCCGTATATTTTTAGCTCTCAATTACTCAATCCAATATATTAAATTCATTATAAAAAAAATCTGAATTGAATTCAATTCTTAATGAAATGACCGAGATAAATTATATCATATTTATCCTATTAAAATTTGGAGTATTAAATTAAATTTCTTATGTTTGTTTCATCCCTTCACTTCAATCCAGTGTTTTAAAATTCAGTTTATATGCGGTATTCAGAAGGCCACCGAATACTGAATATACGGTATGCGGTCGAATATACGGATTTTTATTCGGATGTATATATGCGGATTTTAAAATAAAAATTCATAATAATAAACAGCAGCATAGCAGAAAACAAGCAGCATAGCCACATAAATTCAGAACCGTATAAATTTGGAACCGAATATTAGACCGAATATTCAGAACCGAATATTAGACCGAATACAAATTTTCTATTCGGATTACAACCGAATACGAATATACGGCCGAATATTCGGCCGAATAAACCGAATTTTAATACACTGCTTTAATCCTCTCCTATATAGTTATTTTAGTAAGAGCTACCAAATAGTAAAATATATGATACAAATTTCAGTATAATATTTTTTTTAAAATGAAATCCTTTTAACTTTAAATACCCACAAATTAAAATCGTCTCTTGTGCAAAAAATCCCGCTCAAAATTCATACTAACTCAATCTAAAATAAATCCAAGAATTTAATTACGACACTGATTTGTACCACGAAAGGTGATAAGTATTCTATTAGAGTGCATCACTGTAAAAAGAAAAAAAGAAAAAAACAGCCTTAAAAATTTTGAAGTGGCAAAAGGATGTGGATACTATTTTCCGCCAATCTCCGTAAAAGGGTTCATTATTCTGGAAATTTTATCTACAGCTTTTAGCGCATTGTGGACCGTTAATTTTTCTGATGAAGTTCATACTAAACTTGATCACAAAACAACTATAAATCTACGGCTCTTTGAGTATTAGAATCATTAAGCACAGGAAAAGAATGATAAGGTGAAGACATATTTCTAGAATCAGTATTTGGTGTGACGGTAAAAGACAGCGTCTTTCATGTAAAAGATCTCTTGTACTAAAACAACTTAAAACAACAGTTGTATCATCTTTATTCCCGAGATTTTTATTAATACCCTAAAAAGAAAAAAATAGCAATCAGTTCTCGGTTTTTTTTTTTTTTTTTTTTAAATCCTGACCGCTACACGTTTGGGCGGTCCACTATTCATACCAGACCGTCTCATACCGAAATTTTTATTTATAGCACAGCTTCAAAAAAAATAAACCAAACTTTTTTTCGGTTTTCAAAAATAGAACAGAACCGAACAAACCGAAGTAAATTTCGGTTTTTTCAGTTCAAACCGAAGTAAACCTATTGGTGCCATTATTAACGAAAATTACACATGTTCATATACAAGTTGTTCAATTCCATACAAAATATGTAGATGTTCTAAAATATTTAAACTAAAATGAAATAAAGAAAGCAATGATTGAACCAAACAAAATATAAATCATACTTGAACCAATATAATTCAGGTCGGTTCGGTTTAGTCGGTTTTGAAAAGTCTAAACCGAACCGATCCATTTAAACCGAAATAATTCAAAATTTCAACCGAACCATTTAAACTGAAATTTTTCGATTCGGTTGACCGTTTGAACACTCCTACTGAGCGGCATTGAATGGAAGGTTCCTAGCTAGACATGTACTATTTGTTACGTACAAAACAGTTTATTTAACACAGTAATTTAACCAACTGTTTAAATTACTGTGTGTTCATTTAACACACCGCAATCTCAGCTTGGTAAGGAGTTCTAAGTAATAAATTTGTCCATGCTGTCAAATTAGAAGAAATTACAAACAAAAACCAAAGCACGAGAAGACAGAAACAAACAATCTGTAACATATTTCTTATTTATTTCATCAAAATCACGCCTAGGAGAATTAAATTGCCAGTGGAACTAAAATACAGAACAAAACAACTTACAAGCTAGGGGCTTTGTGCAATCAACCAAAAGTTGAAGGGCCATTGTGAAATTTCTTAGGCCTTGAATATATTTTCCGTTGAAACTTAAAAAAGTTTTCTTCTTTATATTTTTTTGCATTTCAGCTCCTCATGCGTCAGCTGTAATTGTAATGATGTTCCCACTCACCCGTTGCCCGAGGCCAATATACCGTCGAGTTATCCTCTCCAGTTATTAAAACAGGAGATGTGAAGTGGATAAGAAATAAACATTTAAAATTATTTGATAATTTTGACAATTAAAATATAGTTGTTAAAGTAAAAATAAATTATGGATATTTTTCATTTATAGTTTAGATTTGTTATATATTGAAATTTAGTGCTTGATCAAATATAATAAAACTCAATTATTAATTTTTCAAATGTTACATAGAATTATACCTAATATTTCAGTCATCAACCAATTATTTATTTTTATAAACATTACATACAATATATATGGACTATAAAGAACATACATAAAGTTTTACCTTTTTCAATGAATTATTGTGGAAATCGTTATTTCAATTAAAATGAAATAACTTTTATAAGTACTGAAATTAATACATCATTATATATCAAAGAAAGTAGTTGATTTAAAGATTATATCAGTTCTATTAGGGCCTGTTCGGCACCAAGAGGGGAACGGGAATGGGCTTGGGAACAGAAAATTTTTGAACTGAATTTTACTGTGCGCGTGGGGAAAAGAAAATTTCAGTCTGAGTGAATTTTTTTTTCCCACGCGCACAGTACCGCGCTGAACAGGCCCTTATATGAGCTCACAACATATCAAATATATTTACTTTAAAGTGTGTTTGAGCTCCAATATAGTTCATAACTCTACCTTTAAATTAGCTATTTTAAATGCACTTCAACGATTATCGAAGAATAATAATTTTTGACAATTCATTTTTTAACACCATTTAAATTCAAAATCTAGCAACGTCATTTTTATATTTTTATGCATCACAGTATTTATCAAATAATTTGAAATAATTTATTATCATTGACATAGACATAAGAGGATTGGCCTAATTAATTATGAATTTCTAATTTGAGTGAATAATATTACATCAAGTATTTAAATTAATATTTCATTGGTATTATGACGAACAATGAACAATGATATATTTACTTTTGAGTTTTACTTCGGCGGACAGCTCACTTATTTTAATTAATTGGTGTTGAAATTGTCTCCTGTTTTGTAACAAATGGAGAGCATATAAGAGCGGTGTTGGGGAAGACGGTAAGAGCGTCAAGTCAATGGGTCAACAAAGGTAAAGAAGGGGGACCTGAGATGAGCAGCGGGTCCCACTTCAAGCGACCAACCACGAGTCGGCCTTGTGCTACAGACGAAAAAAGGAGATCTTTTCCCAGCATCCAATGCGTGTGTGCATCCAATCTAACTTCTCCACCAAAACCAATTAAGGTAACGATCTATGTTTCGCCATTTTGCCATCTTACAATTAATTTATTCCGTACAAGATATATCATAGCTCCTATTAATTTTGCCACCTAGGCGATTTTAAACAAATTATTAAGTATGCAACTTGGGATGTAGACGAACCGAGTCTTGACTCTAGGGGACAAAGTTTGAACTCAGTTCATGTTAGAATAAGTCGAGTCGGGGTTGAACTTGATTTTAGCTGAGCTAATTATGAACTGAGCCAAAACAGTTTGTTCATACTATGAGCCATAGATAGACCAACCGATTTGATACCCTTCCTCATAGGGATGAAACCAGAATCGATCGAACAAACTAATTATGAATTTCTTTTCGAGTCGATCTCGAGCGAGACATGAGCTACAAATTTTTTTGTTATCCCTATTTGGAATTCTATCAAAGGAGACCAAAAAAAAATACGGATAGTGTTCAACCAGTCGCATACAGCTTTAGATTTGTTGACACCTCATATAAAACATGACAAATTATCCAAATAAAAGTATTAAACATTTTATCCACTATCGAACTCTTTATCCACGATTAATTTTCTCTACAACATAATTGCTTAATGAGGGACAATTACAATATTAACTTAACTAAAATTGCAAAAAAATAAAAGGCCCCAGTGTTTTCTTATTGTTTATGACATGCTTGATATTAGTATGATAATTACATTTTAACAATTGTTAGTATTTTGTATTTCATTGTAGAAAGCATATGAACTTGACCATATTCACCCACAAAGAATCCAGTGATAAACCAAATAAAAATGGGATAAGAACACGCAGTAACTGATTTAATAAAAGAAAAACACTGAACTAGAGATTGCAAGTTTGATCAGTGCCCACATAGGCAGAAGGTGGAGAATTATTTCTTCCCACCAACAATTAATCTCAGTTCCAAATTAACCAATTAAAACTACACAATTAATTATATAATCCTAACAAGAGAAACAAAAGGAAAAAAAGGGAGAAAACTATAAATTGCTCCCCACTCATAACAGAATCTTAAACCCCACTAAATTCCATCTGCATTCAGAGAATAAAGGTTTTATAAACCCTTTATGCTCCTATTTACAGAAACACCCCCAAACTTTCAACATAACCCTAATCCTCTCTTAATTAAGCCTAATTCTCAGACTTAGTAGGTTAGTTCTAACCACCTCAATCCTTACAATGAAAAAAATATGCCCCATATAAACAAACTACTAAACCTCCACTCTCCAAACTATTTTATCAACTGAACACGGCGCATCCTTCTCCATACCCCCCGAGGCAGCTGCCACTTTCGCCCGGTTAACAACCCTCCCTGCTCTCTCCCCATGAGGTAACTCACAGGTCTCACTAATGGATCCGCATCTGATATCCGCAGGGGGGATAAAACAATCCATTGACAAGCCCGGCACATTAAATGCCACCTCATCGATCGACCACACCTCCTCCATACGAGTCTTGGTGTGGCTCATTGCCATCTCACCAAATCGAAACAAGGTCACAACCGACCGACCAGAGTGTGCAATCATGATCCCTTCAATCACTCTATAATCGTCTAAGAAGGAATTAATGGTGGTTTCCCAGTACACCGCGTCACCTCCAGAGGGAGATTGGATGCGGGTCAGGTGTGAATCCTCTAAGTAGACCAGAAGCCCGGTACGCTGACTGAAGTAGCCAAAAAGCACATGACGGATTATCTCAGCGGGTCCCTCACTGCGGGCTCGCAATGTTTGGGGGTCTGCGCAGAGCTTGAGAATGAAGCAGTCTTCGCCGTTGACTTTCTTCTCGCCAACACATCGAGCATTTGCAAACAAGCCCACAGTTGTTAGTGGGTCTAAACCCTGTAAAACAGATTTTCAGTTTAGGGAGGTTTAAACTGGTAGAATAAGTTAAAAAAGTATTGAATTTTACAGTGTTCAAAATATCCCTAAATCTTCAGACTTGCTTCTACCATGAAATGCAAATACCTCTTTGATGGCGTTTCTAGTTTTTTACAATGCACTTGTACATATGGCACGAAGACAATTTTGTATCTTGTATTTTTTATTCCTCCATAAAATGTAATTGAGTGATATCTGAAAAAATTTACATCTCAGTATTTCTATCCAGAACATTTATTGTTGAACATGCAAGAACTCAGTATTTCAATACCCGTAAAACTTAGTGAAACAAACCTGAAGAGCCCGACGAAGGGGTCTGACAGGTCCCTTGGCGGCATGGGACCCAAGCCATGGTGTATGTCTCCATACTAGGCGGCCATTTGACCCAGCATGGACCTTGCTACCACCTACAGCAAGTTCAACATACCACATGTCAGGTGCCATCTGCCAGAGCACAAAGCCACCTGACTCAACAGCTCTACCGGAGCCCTTGTTTTTAACCACTCGAGTCGCGGTTTCAAACTCTGATGCAACCATCCTCACTTTCCCCATTGTATAGGCATTTCTCACTGATTTTAGCAGTTTTAGCCCGCCTGAGGCCGCTATGTACTGTTGAAGGATATACTGAGCAGAAGAGGTTTCCTGTAAAAAGAGGGAATATAAGCAAGTGCATTTTCTGAATGAAATTACCGCAAGTTCAAAGTGGTAATAATGGGTACAGTTTATTGTACCAATAGGTACATACATGGATAGAGGTGGTCTCTAATAACTTTCTATGTGGCCAAAATGAACAGAATGAATACAAACAGAATAAAAACGGAAAGAAAAGATTGGTGAATGCCCCATATAGTATAATTATCACAATAAACTGCAGCAAGTGGACTTCCACCGAAGCCCAAACATGCCTCTAGCAATTAATGCTAATGGGCCTACCTTTATATCTCCTTTTACTGATAAAGAAACAGAGAGACCCCGACTCAAAACAAAAAAACAATTAAGTTTTTAGAAATAAAGATTAGGGTTTAGTTTCATACAATGGGGGTGCCTTTGATACTGAGATGTGGTAACGGATCCATGTAATTAACCCGAATTGGGGCGAGCGGGGCGCCCATTACACCCAATAAGAGTCGTAGATCAGACCGGCGGTAAGAAGAGCTCGAGGCGATACCACTTGCAAGTGACGGGGTCCTGCCGAGCTGGCCTCTGACCCAATGGCCCCACCTCTCTCGCCTACTCTCGTCGCCAAGTTCCCCACTGAAATCCGGGTCGGGTCCCTCCATTAACGGGGCCAGCGCCTCTCCAACGGGTCTGAGACTACCTGATCTGGCGATGATCGGCTCTGACAGCTGGTCGAGAGACTGGTTGTGCTTGGAACTCTTTTTTATTCGTGGAATAATAGAGAAGCTACCATTTGAGCGGCAGGGAGAGCTGTTCCGTGCAGGGCTCTTGCCACGGGATCTGGAAGGAGAGAGGCCTCGTTTAACCTCTTCTTTTAAAGCTGAGAAGAAGCCTTGTTTCTTCTCCATTGGAGGTAATATGTCTGAAGGGAGGAAGTAGCGAGAGAACAAACTATGGCTAGTGACAGAAACTCATTCCTTAAAACAACGCGCTCAGAGGTCGAAGCAATGCTGAAGGAGTGGTGGAGCAGCGTGTGATTTTTTTTTCCTTAAAGAGGTGGAAACAGAGGAGAGGAGAGGAAGAAAGGGTAGAGTGGGAGAGGGGGGGAGTGAAGTGAAGTGCTTTTTTGTTGCGAGAGAGAGGAATGCTGGAAAAGAGCAGAAAAGAACAAAAGATAAAAGCGAAGCAGAGGAAACCGTTGTATGAGAGAGAAGAGATGAGAGAGAGAGATGAAAAGAAAAAGACAGGAGCTGCGACGCTGCTGCGAACGGAGATATCCATAATTTATGCCCAAAGCCCCAAAGCCAAGGAGTAATTACACCGGGAAGTTGATTCGATTGATTTTCTACGTACTATCAGTGTCTCTCAATATGTAACGAGTAACTCTACTAAACAACAGTAAACCCACTTCGCTGATATTTATATATGAGAGGATACAGGCCATTAGTGGAGGGTTACGGAGACTATAACGCCGTAAGTTACTGTTACTGGCGTTAGGTGGCAACTAACGGTGGTTGCCTTTTGAAAAAAGAAGTGGGACGTGAAGCTTTTGACCGGGATTCGTTGACGGGAGGCAAACGGCGCTAGTGTGCGCGCCGAACGCGGCACGTGACTAGCTTGGCTATTTCTTTTTTCATTTGTTTATTCATGCACTATTAATTCAATGTGAATATGTACGAACTCCTCATGACCTCATCCATAAATTTGTTGATTACCGTTGTAATATTTTGCGTTTTCTTTATTATTCTAATCCCAACTGGCAACTGCGTTATTCTTTCTTACAACAACGATTGCTTTGCTTTACTATTTTTACTATATGCGAGTCCTAAAAATATCAGATGACATCTTTTTTTAGGCAAGGAAAAATCGTCAAAGTTTGGACGAAAGAATGTACAGACGACATGTAAGCAACGGTGGGAAAAAAAAGGACTTTACAAATTGATAAATTTCATGGACAATTCTAAAAATTTGTGATCTATACTTTTGTTTTCTACTGTTCATTTTTTTATTGGTGGGAAGTGGGAACAAATCCGAATGGTTACAAGAGAATAGAGCTAAAAACGGACACTGACGCAATGCTGATTTGGCTGGTTATAAGTTAATTAATAAGGCTGCACAATGGGGCAGAGAGAGGATGCATCTTGACCGTCGGATTGTAATCGAACGGCACTAGATATAGACGGGGATATCCGGGAGTCTCGTGCCCTCTGACACCGATCCGATTACAGAAGTAAACGAAAAGAACATCATTGGAAAAATAAAAACTCGCTAATCCTAGAGATTTAAATTTGTGTCGTGTGATTTTTTATGTGAAAATTTGGATTATGTACTGTGTCACGATTAAATTAGACTTTTTATGTATTGTATTATGT
Source organism: Carex littledalei (assembly GCA_011114355.1). Taxonomy (NCBI): domain Eukaryota; kingdom Viridiplantae; phylum Streptophyta; class Magnoliopsida; order Poales; family Cyperaceae; genus Carex; species Carex littledalei. The sequence goes on along the minus strand of CM022101.1, from coordinate 1,236,589 downwards.
CGTGATTAATTTTGAAAGGCAGACACAGACACAGTGTGTTATTTATGACATGATTATACGTGTTGTGTCCGAATATGTCTAGTCACGTTTATTATGTTTTGTGACATTTAACTATTTTTTTGTAATTTAGATTTGTTTATTTAAGATTCACAATTTTATCAAGATCTAAAGGTTCTGATCACGCATGACTCACATGACTACATGTCGTGTCGTGTCATAACTAGATCAGTTCGTGTGTCACGCCGTGCCAAGTTAATTTTTAGTGGACAATCATATCACGCGAATGATCACAGAATCAGATATGTGAATAATAGTGTGACTTTTTTATGTTCTTACTAGTGAGGAAGTATGAAAGCACATAATTGAAATCCTATCAACCTTCTATTTTACTATAGCATTTCGGATGTCAATTTAGATATTTAAAACATGAGCAATGTCGAATATTCATTACTAGTGATGTCATTTCATTCTCCAACGTGTTTATTCCGATTTGTTTTTTTTTTTGTATAGATATCATCTTTCGTTTTGTTAGGAAATAATTAAAGCATTTTAAAACAAGTAGAAAATGTTTTGAAAAGTAATTTAGAAGTAGGACAAGATAATTAAATTTGAAAAACGATTTAAAATTAATTGGAAAATATTTTTGTAATTAGAATATTCTTAGTACTTTAATTTGAGGTTACATAATTTTAATAGTTTGTACGTAGAGTTCAACTTCTCTCTTTCATCTCTCCTTTCATCTTCACAATTTAATATTTTTAAGCAAGTAAATATGATCCAGTCAAATCCGATCACGCTTTCTCTCCCCTCTCTTCCCCTCATCTATCATCTTACGGAGCACAATAAATCTCCAACACATCACAGGCTATAATAAGTTCAAATTCCTGCAAAAATATTGTGTTTTAAACAATACTTCTATGAATTGAACTATGCCAGGCGAGCACAGTTGCTGATATCAAAATCGACTTAGTCCAATCTAGATCTTTTATACAAGATTGAGTTTTCCTTGGACACTTTTATAAATTGCACTGACAAAAATACACCTCTAATACAATGTATTTTTTTTTTTTTTTTTTTACTTTTTCTCCACATTTATTCTCTCCTTCAGTCTAAACTCTCTCCACTCACAATCGAGCTAAAATTATTTTGGAGCCTATTTGGAATTTAGGGAACCGCTTTGAGATCTGTGCAGATTTAAACAGACGGCTGATATCTCATTCTACAGGGTCAAATATTGCACTGGATTTGAATCTTCCGGGGGGATTCGCATCCTCTGAGATATCTCAAACTTTGAGTTGATCTGTGAAAAATCGCAAAATACAATAATACGGGTTCTTGCATTATGAACAGATACCGAAAAAATTAATCCAACTTTAAATAAACTGAAAATTTGAGATATCTCGTAGGATATGTGAAGGGGTTTGAGAGTTGTACAATTATAACTTCTACCCCTCTTTTTTTTTCATAAAATATAATCCGCACTTTATTTCATTTTCTATTCCGAGTAAGAAATTAAGTTCTGATGAGACATTATGAAAAATCGGGAGCATTTAATAAGTCATATATCTCATATCATACTATTTGACTATGCGTTGACATAAAATTAGGATCATTTTTTTCTTCTAACTTTTACACGTTTCAGTTAGTTTTCCATTCATTATCAGGTTGCAACTTTTTTTTTTGTCCTAATTTTAGGTAGGGTGTGAAAATTTTCGTTGAAATCCATCTTAAAAATCATGAATATCTTACTAAAATAAGGTAAGCCAAAACGCTGACGAAACTTTAGGACCGGTCATAGACAAACCACCGATGTAACTCGCATCTAATTTAATTCAGTAGATGATGAAGAACAACTAACACAGGAGAATGAGACAGGGATGTTAAAAACTTTAATTATGCATATTAAAAATTTAATTGAGTATTTTTTTTAAGTTTTATATAGATCAGTTCTCTCGTAAAATATCATATGTGTGCTTCTAATTTAGTGTGTAGAATTTTAATTTGTAATTATAGAAATTCAAATTCAGTCAAGTATTGTACATTTTAAATTTTAAGACTTTCCTTCCAATTTAATTTTTTTTAGTCCCGCTTCTGAATGAGACCTGGACGCAACTTGGAACACAAAATGCTAGTAGGTTGATAAAGTTAGTAACGAAGGGGTAATTAAAAAATGAAAATTAATATTAAAGAGATCTTTAACCGGTTCCTACCGAATAAAATAATATATATACTTTATAATTCATCTTTATCGTGTTATTATTTGAGTTTAATAATTGATTATTCGGTTTATTTGCATAATAGAACATGAACGGATTCGTTTTAATGATAACATTAAAGACAGTGCATATATATTTTTCTAAATAATATTATATAGTTGGAGTTGGCTAGGTGCTACATGTAGCATAGAGGCCTCTGTGCAACGGCTCAATATTTGAGTTTTCAAAATTCTAACGGTCGATCCGAACCGTTCAACATGATCTCCATATGAATATGTACTTGCAAATCAAATTTTACATTTTTAAAATTTTTTTTTACTATTTTTTTAGATAGGTAGAAAATCACTTGATCTGAATGGTACAGAATTTTCAGATCAAGTAATTTTCTACCTATCTAAAAAAATAGTAAAAAAATTCTAAAAAATGTAAAATTTGGTTTGCAAGTACATATTCATATGGAGATCATGTTGAACGGTTCGGATCGACCGTTAGGATTTTGAAAACTCAAATATTGAGCCGTTGCATGGAGGCCTCTATGCTACATGTAGCATATTAGCCAGATTCTATATAGTTTGAATACACATTGTTTTTACATGATGTTTATTAAGTAAATAATTATAAGCTAATTAAGCTAGGGGAATAGGGGATTGACCGGTGGTAGTTAGCATTCGGTGAAATAAATGCAACTGAGAGGGAGGCTAGGCTAGGGAAGTTGTACTCCTTGCAAATATAATACATGCAAAATTAATTAGGAAGAATCAAGTCATAAACTAACAGAAGTAAGCTGTCTTAATTAACAATCTTTAAAGTTACGAATTCTCGAAGCAAGAGAACCGGTACAAGTCAAGTCATCCCAAAATATACTTAAAATTTTAACAATCATCAGAAATAAATTTTAATTTAGAAATACAGCAATTAGATATTATACACATCATACACATAAAAATAATTAAATTTGATGCAAATTTCATTGTTCAACAAATAACTTTAATATTGCAAAAGTCCATATTAATTCAACAATAGATATATTGTCCAATGATTTTAAAATTACACAAAAATTAATACACGATCAATCCATGAGACAAAACAACACCACCACAAACTTTTATCTATTTCTAACTTCGTTTGACTTAATTTAAGAAGTTATCATTTAAATTACTGAGTTAATTTATTGTCAATAAATATCCAGTACCCATATTATTAATTGAGGCCTTCTTGATGAGCACGCTCCAATATATCAAATATTGATAGAGATATTTAGTTACCAACAGCTTATAAATTTATCCAATGTTCAGAGATGCATCTTCAAAAACCTTTAATTTTCTACTAATTTTTTTTTCATACGGTTCGACACCTCGACCACATAAATTTTTCAATCAGCACCTTTTGTTCCTTATTTGATCGACTAGTAATAATTTACCTCCACGCTTCAAATTAAGAAGACAAAAAGAAGGTCAAATGATTCTCTTCCAATTATACAAGCAAGACATATCCAACATCAAATTAATGCTGGGTTAGCTCTTTAATTGCTTTAGAAAAGAAAGATATAATACAATAATTAAGATACCTTAATGTGAATCATGCATAGCGACGACCAACGCATATATTGTTCAATTATGATATTAGACTGGATGTACCGATTGTCGCTAGAATAATATTAAGAAAACAATCTGTCGGCGAACGGGAATTGACTTTGTTTGGGTCATGTGAGAATAGTGTTATTCTTAAAATAGCAGTACTATTATAAATCAAGGGCGACCAAACAATCTCACTTGCTATTCGGAACAAGCAGAATAGCGTTGTTCCGCTATCCCAATAAAAAGTCGGAATAGCAATTGAACTCCAAACTCTATTCCAAATTTGCATTCCAAACAACTTTTTTACTATTCTGAATAGCTTTGAGTTAGCACTATTATCTTACCATCAAGGTTAGTGCTATTCTTATTTACTATTCTCAAATAGTAGTTATTCTAGCTATTCTAGAGTGCATCCAAACGTACTGAAAGGTTAGTTTCACCTCCAATTGCACAAATTTGCATCCCGGATTTCCAAACAGATCCGGACCATCTGATCTGAATATAGTCTAGAGCGATCTATCAGCCCGGTTTTCGGGAATCAGGGGGTGTCTAATGAGCATCCTGTGGAAAGTATCCTCTCCAATATGTGTAAAAGATTTTCTCCACTTTACAGTTTGAGATTTACTTTCAATTGCTTTCAAATTCGAGCTAGCACAGCTGCGCATGGCAATATTATTTAGACTTTGAGATTCGTGCAGAGTTAAAAGAAGTGTGCGGTATCATATAAATAAATATAAATAAATATGCAGTAATATGCGGTAATAATATGCGGCCGCATATGAGAACTAGCTTTTGATCTAGTGGCAAAGGCATATGGTCTTTATGTGAGATGTCATGAGTTCGAAATCTGGATGGAGAAAATCCTTTGTTGTAATAACAAGGGTATGAAATTTGAAGACCAAACCTTCATCTTTCTTGCAAAAAAAATATGCGGCCGCATATGCGGAACCGCATATATGAACTGCATATCGACCGTATAAACCGTATTTTACTACACTTCGATCCGTATCGAGATTCATCCGAATATAAAAATGGAACGATTCCAACCGGTCATCGGAACAAATTCGTTCCAATGCCCATCAGACCTCTTCCACTCCGTGGCTTAATCACATATATATTGGGTCCGATATAGATCTAACGGTCCAGATTTGTCCATAGAATTATATGATGTGAGAGAGGCACAAGAATCACAGAGGCAGCGGGACTTGCGCTCAATGCCTCTCTCCGTGTCTAAGCCGGCTGACACGGCACACAGTTCCCAACAGCCACTGTTCCATTCCATCTACACACGTGTACTGTGTATTCATACACAGTAAAATAATTTATTAATTAATACACAGTAAAATAATTTGTGTATTGTGTATTCATTCATTCATACTTATGCCGTATTTAGATTACTGGCCTTGCACCGTGTGTGCACTGCTTAACAGAATTCATATCCTCTCAGGTTACCTGACTCAACACAATTGAATCGGACGGTCTAAAATTGTTCATTTTCACTTGGCACGAATCTCAAAGCATAAATAATACTGATCCCCTATGTCATCCGAGTAGGCACCGGCTGGGAGTAAATCTGGACCATCCGTTTCAATTGTGTTGAGTCAGGTACCTGGGAGGATACGCGTCCCTGCTTAACAAGTCTTTCCCCATGCTAAAAAGAAATGATAGATTACTTGCATTTAAGGCCCATTTACGCATTGTTTTCTTTTTAGGTGCAACCATAATTAAACTGTTTTCATGTTTTATTAGTATCAGGTTTTTTAATTGCTGAGTACATTGATGTGCTAACTGCAATTTAATGCCTTCAAACTTCTCCGTAACTAGTACATCTGATTGGTAAAAAAAAAAAAACAACTCTACTGGCGCATGAGAGATTATTCTAGCTCATGTATTAATTAGTAAAGTAGCTTGGACTTTTGGAAAGGCAAACACAGGTTTATAAACTCTGTACAAAATTAACCCTAAAAATATTAATTAAAAAGTGTGCCAGTAGAGTTGATCTTTTAGGATAGAAAAATCAAATTAAATATCAATTTGGGTATTTTTTAAGAAAGAAAAATTCTTGTCTGTCAGGAAATTTAACTCATCTCTCAAATTTGTACATTCAATGTAGACTATTTTTCAAATCTTCCAGTTACTTTCTTAATGCAGTAATAAAATTATGATATGTTTTATATTAATACAACAACAACAATGATACTAATATCATGCCCATGCGTTGCAACGGAAACATATTATAAGAGAACAAAAAAAAAATCTCAATGAAAATAATATATCTTCATAAAAAAAAAATAGACCAGTGAAAAGAATATGTATTCAATAATATCCACAAATGATATTAAATAGATTGGAACGGGGGCATATTATAAGAAAACAAATATGTCCAAAATTCAGTATTTTATACATTGATTTTGGATCTGTAATTCTTATTGCTATTATGTGTGGATTTGTATCCTTATTGCTATTAATATGGATTTGTAATTCTTATTGCTATTGCGTGTGGATCAGTATCCTTAAATGACATACAACGCAATCAAAGATTACAAGATTACTGTGCATCTGTATCTATGGGTGTTCATTGGGTCCGGTTTAGTCGGTTTTGAATCGAACTAAATTAGTTTGGACCAAACAGCTTCGGTTTGTTCGGTCTAATGGTTCGGTTCGGTTCGGTTTGAAAATTTTCAAAACCAAAATAACCGAAACGACCGAACTTTTATATATTATGAATTTGGTCTGGACCGTTCCGGTTTATTTCTTAATCAATTGCTTTAAATACTTTGGTTTATTTCTTAATACCCCGGTTTATTTCGTAATACCCCGGTTTATTTTTTAATATACTTCGGTTTATTATAAATCAATTGTTTTAAATTAAAAAATTAATATATTTTGGTTTGAACCGAACAAACTGAACAAACCGAAATAAAACTTTGGTTCGGTTCGGTTCGGTTCTATTTTAGAAACCGAATTATTACTTTGGCTTGCCTAGTTCGGTTCGGATTCAACCGAACCGAACCGATGAACACCCCTATCTGTATCCTTAAATGATATTTTAAAAATGGAAAGAAATTGAGTATCTGACCATCAAATAAGGGGGTTTAGAAAAAAATTCGAAAAACATGGAGAAATCATGACTTTTACATGTGGCGGGTACGTATCTAAATAAATTTAGACTTCTACACTTAGAAAAACATCAAAAAGATGCATAGAATAAAAAAAAAAAAGGCAGACTATTTGATTGAAGGATTGATATTCAATCAAAAAATTTATCTTTTAATCACAACCGTTGACGGATTAGGACATCTACATACTTAATATAATAATAGAGATGATTATATTTGTTACAGTATTTTTGTTGTTGTTATAATTATTTAATATAGAATAATAATAACTTCCATAGATTTTACTGCAAAAGATAAAAAGATTTTTGTTTGAAATTTAATCTACGAACCATTATTTTCTTCTTCTAATATGGAGGTACCAAACTATATTACAAAAAATATACATATAATAGAATAAACGATCTCTTCTTTTATCTTATTCTAAAAAAAGAGCGAGATATCATACGAACCCTAAATAACAGCCTACACCTGCAATTATTCATATCATTTTTATTTTAAAACTGGCAAAATAAAAGAAAGATTTTAAAATATTTCATGCAATACCATTGGCGAGCAACACAAAAGGCACCTCATAAGTCATAAACCCAAACTCCAATCTAGCCGAGGCGGTTCTGGGTCTTATTTAATTTGGGCTTGTAATTGGGCAATAATAGTCGGTCGTGTAACATGAAGAAAAAACGGGGGAAGCTTCAAAGATAGTAGCTTGTAGCCGAGTGATAATTATTAGGGGACCATTCCAATTTAATGCAATCGCTTTTGCTTCATGTTCATTGTGGCCTCGTATTTTCAAGGAAATTTGCCCCAATAAGGTATGATTTAGACTTTTCGCCATGCCAAGCCTTGGCATACAAGATGCATGTCAATTTCATAACACATCATTAATGATTTGTGGATCGTTAGAAATCCATGTGTACATGGCTGTGTTGTTGCTCATGTTATGTTTATGTAAGTCTCAAAGGATCATTTTATATATGAATTTTTTTTTTATTATAAGGTTCTGAATTTTGTAATATAAGAGCCCTTATTAATTTCAATATATATTTATTTTTCAGAAAAATTGGAGATCTAGCTTTTATAAGGTTAAAAAAAATGTACATCCATCTAATTATATTTTAGGATAAAGGTGGGAGGTCTAACATGAGATCGACCTCTTAATAATAAAGTGTTTTCAGTCTGGATTTCTAACATGAGACTACTCACACAGGGAGCATTGTCTTTAGCCACTACACGTAAAGTTGGTTCTCATTCCCACATCTATTTCTTTTCAAATAGTTTTTTTATAAAAATTAAACATGTGTTTCTAAGTAAAGAGACGAGTGTTTGTCCCTAAAGGCGCTAGAGGGGAGTGAATATGGGGCCTTTTAAATTTTAAACTAAAGTAAATTAATATTCACCACTAATAATTTTAACTAACGTGTGCGTGAGTTATTCTTGTCAGAAACAAAAATAAACTTTAAACTAAGCAAGTGTGCATAAAGTAAATAGAAGAGTTAAGAGACACTTGACACGAGAGTTGTTTACGGAGTTCGGCACTAATGCCTACGTCTCTGGGGCTTCGTGACTTTCGAGATGACACGCTTTTCTTTATCCAATGAGAAATGAGTACAAGGTGAAACCGGTGAGCCCTTACAAACTCCAGGAAGTCATACGGCCCGAGCACGGAATTGGCTCATGAGCACTAAAGGCTCTATACAAGAAGCGAGCACGCAAAGGCTCTAAAACAAGATGCGAGCACACAAAGGCTCTAGGGTTTGAGTAAACAAGAGATTTCACACAAATCACTCTAATTCTTACACGAGATTGAGTGTGGTGGAGTAAGCTTGAGATTGTTGAATGAATATTGAAGTTTGATGCACAAGCAACAATGAGAAATTCTAGATCTGAAAAGAATACAAAATATTACAATTGGGGTAGCTAGATCAATGCTCCAAACCTAGATTTTGCTTCTATTTATAGAGAGAGAAATAAAATAAGGTAACTGACATCAACCGTTGCAACGGAAGATTAAGCGTTGCAACGGTTAACCCCAATTAACAGATTTGGCTGCGCTGGGAAACCCTAATGCATATAAGCGTTACAACGGTGGTCACAACGGTTGTCTCTGGAAGTTTTGGGGTCCGAATTGATTTATTCAGTTGCAACGGTTATTTGAGCTTTGCAACGAATTAAATCGATTATGTTGTGTATTTTGGTATTGAATTAAACTGTTGTAACGCTACATTAAACCGTTGTAACGGTTTGTGCAAATTACCTCAATCTCAAGCTTATTTTACCAATTTTACAGATTTCTAAATCCTAATCTTGAGTTGATGTTTTCCAGTCCAATACTTGATTCTTCATGACTCATCTTTGATAAGTATGGCAATTGATAATTCATTCTTGATATATGTAGCAATTTATATCGTAATGAACCTGCACATTATCTCAAGACAAGAAACTGTAAAATTCAACAAATATATGTTTTGCAAATCTAGTCAAACAGACAAGTAGATTATTGTACATCTAACAACGAGATCCATCATCATCGGTCTAGATCTAGAACTTGTGAATCAAATGTTTTCTCCATATTAAAAAGATACAATGATAAGATCATACGAAATATTTCTCTCAAATATAAAAAAAAATCTTACGAAATATAAATTAGTTTTTTTTACGAAATTTTAATATGTAGATCTAGTTTAGAAGTTCAACGAATCGACCATTTAAATTTCAAAACTGAAAATTTAAAACTGTAACACCAGCTGATCGGACTTCATTCCTAAAAAGGAAATATTTATCGAAAGAAAAAGTTAAATATAAAAAAAATGTATATAAAAAACTTATATTCAGAAAATTTTGAAACACAAATAACAATATAAGTTGCGCAAGAATTGCTGTAACGAAAACAAAAAGAGTTACATTATTATATATATTTTTGTTGCAGTCTTTGTCCAATTTGATCCATTGAATTTGAGACTACAATTGCCATTTCAATACTGAAGATGATCTAATGAGTGCATGACGCGTCCAATTTATTTAATTTCTAATTCTGAAATGACTTTATAATACCTAACTAAATTTTAATAATATATAGTTATTTATTTAAAAAGATTTGTTATTTGTTTGAGAAATAAAAATCTTCGTCAACAATGATAGCTAACAGACACGTATACACGTCAAGAGCAATGATGACCGTACATGTCAAATTTGTACAGCCACGTATAGACTCAAATTTATGTTTCTTTATTTTTTACTTCTAGTTTTTTTATTTTTTTGGTGGTCTTTTGGGTTGAGAACTTAGAGGTGAAAACGAAGCGGATAGACGGGATAAATCTATATTTATATTATTTTTTAATTTTTCGAATATGGATAAGAATGAGATCGAATATTTATTAAAAATATAAAATATTATTAAAAAATACTTAAGTTCATAATATTTATCTAATTATAATGGTGAATAAAACAATTTTTCATAATATATATATTAAACTATATAGTATATATCTACTATTTGAATACGGATAATTAAAACGTAAAATCATATATGTATCCATATTCACACGGATATTCGAATATTAGATATTCACATCTAATATTTCGAATACATATCGGATTTTATTCACACCGTTTCAACCCTAGTTGAGATCGATACTGCAATTACATGCTTGCTGTTGCGCTCGTTGTGCAGTGCGGAGAAAAGTGGGAGAAAAAATTATCTTTAACAAAAAGAAAATTATCAATTGTTTCTCACCGTAGCCGACTGAATTTTCCAGCCAAGTTACTGTCCTCCTGCCTCTTTTACGAGATTTATGTGAATAATTATTCTTGACGATGATGCCATGTAAGATTGCGACCATGGTACGAAATTATGAAATTGTGAAATGTGAATAATGTTGTTAGACACGTGGACTTTTCTTGACCCGAATATTAATTAATCGTTAGTGATTGGCTTAATTAAAGGCGCCGCGCACGACGGCACCAGGCAGAGAAAGCATCAGTTGTTAGATATCGGCCCACACAAAAAGTTGTATTGTTGATGGAGAGGGACCTTGCATTGGTTCCCTTGTGTTTTTGCTTTAGTTTCGGCGTGGATGGAGGGGAATGCTTGCCATTTTGCGCCTATCCATTCCTTTTTGCTGCATTGCATATATAATTTGCATTGTATGGCAATGGATATTCAAAAATCTCAAAAAGGATTGCTTGTCATTTTTCGGTGTGGATATACATGCATCTAGTCTAGGGGTAAAGATATATATTATAAGAGTTCTGTTTTGGTTTTATACCGCGTACGAGTTATATATTTTTTTCGTTTTGATTTTATTGTTTATACGCTTAATGAAATTAGGATTCAAATATGTGTCATACTATGATTAGTTATGTCGTGACTTGGGACACGTGCCGTACTGTGATCAAATTGGAATGAACAGTCACGGCACATGAATGGTCACACTATGACCACACGCGTCGTGTGCGAATGTGACTGTTCATGTTTGCCACGTTTGATCACGTTTAACACACACTAATTCATAAGAACACATTTTAATTTCCTACCTATATCAAAGGAAAAAAAAATTTATTATGTGTCTTAATTAACACACACTAATTCATAAGAACATACAGCTATAAAGCTGTATGGAAAATTTTTATTCCATAATTACCTTATGAGCAGTAAACATACTTCAAAAAAAAAATTTAAAGGAAAATAAGAGTCACTTCCATATTTGAACAGTAAACATTCCATAACTACCTTATGAGCAGTAAACATACTTCAAATTTATTTATACATTATAATTTAGTATTTTATAGCGTAAAGGAAAATGTATTATATTGACAAAGAAACATTTTCTTGAATTGCATGCGGTGTAAGTAACCTATATTTGCCTGAATAAAACGCGGAACATTTTTTTTTAATCTTTAGAGATTAAAATAAATTAACTAAACATATATTTGTCTCTGTAGAGTCTACAAATCACGTTTTTTTTTTATGTTTGAGAATACCATATGATAAAATCAAAATTTAGCTGCAAATTCATATACTCGAATAAAATCTGTATAACCAAAAAAGGAACAATTTTTTTTTTTTTCTAAAATGAATTACAATTTTCTTATGCGTGAATTCACAACCGTCAGATCGTTCGATTGAAAGTGCATCCAGTCCAGGGGGGCTCCAGAAAAGAAGTGCACCAGGTCCACCGAATAGGCTTCTGAAGAAAACAAAATTGGTGGAATTTCATGTGTACCCCTCAAATGCTTCAAATTTATATATTTCTCCCTCCAAATTTCATAATATCATATTTATATTTCTAAATTTCATAAACTCACAAATTCATTCAATTTATTGACTTTTCTATTAAACTCATTTTAAATTTATAAAATAATCATTTTGCTCTTAATTTAAAATAAAATATGTAGTATGTGTAAGAAAAATGTACTGTCTTCTTACTGATGGGTTTTCAAGGACAAATGGTTCATTTATCAAGTTGTGACGCATACAAGGTGGCATTTAGTGTTGGTTGTATGCAATCTTCTAATTTACTTTGTTTGACATAATTTGCAAAACATACATTAGCTGAATTTAACAATTTTCATGATTGAGTGAGTTTGTAGGTTCAAGATGATTATAATTGCAAGATTAATTTGAAGAACAAGTTCATGAAGATCTTAATTGCAATACCAAATTGAAGAACCGAAGAAATCAACAAAACTTTATGAAGCTATAGATTTGTAATAATCAAATAGAAAAGTAAAGTAAATTTGAGATTGTTGATTTTTGTGGAGCAACCGTTCGGAACGGAACGAATCGTATGGAACAGATTAAAGCAGAAAATAACAGAGAGTTCCAAATTGGTTCCGTCCATAATAGTTGTGATCCGTAGGAACACTTATCAAATAAATCGTGGGATAAATTGTACTAACCGTCCTGAACGGACATAGACATTCAGAATGGTTAATATTAATTTAATATTACAGAAACCCTAATTTCAATATTCGTACAATCCGTTCGGAATGGATCACTTCTGTCCGAACAGATCTGACAAATCTGGAGCCCCCACTATAAAAGGAGTTACCCCACTTCAGATTTGACCAAGCTAGCAGCCTGCCACATTTGAAAAACATTTATTGTGCATTCTTGAAAGCTTCCATTGTTGAGTGAGCTTAAACTTCAATATCCTCTCAACTATCTCAAATTCACCCGACTTATCTTCTTTTAGATATAGTTTAGTGTCTAGAATTTAGTTCTATAACCTTCTCATTCATAGTGTGGAGATCTACTTAGTGCTTCATTCGAATAGTTGTGTGACTTCCCGGCTTGTAGGGCATTAAGGGGCTGGCATTCTCGAGCATCATCCGCTCATTATGTATCCATAGTTGTGTGATGATCCTTGTTGTTGGTGTTGGTTGTATGCAATCTTCTAAGTACTTTGTTTGACATAATGTGCAAAACATACATTAGTTGAATTTAACCGTTTACATGATTAAGTGAGTTTGTAGGTTTAAGACCTTAATTACAAGATTAATATAAAGAACCAAAGATAGGTTCAAGATCTTAATTGGAAGATTAATTTGAAGAGAACCAAGGTTAATGAAGATCTTAATTGCAAGACTTATTTGAAGAACCGAAGAAATCAACAAGTTCGATAAAATTTTATTGTTAGAAAGTGGTTCTCTAAGTTTGATAAAATTATTTTGAATTTGTACAAGTCTATAATACATTTCCTCAATTTATTCACCATTTTCTAATTTAAAAGTTTCAAATTCGATTTCTAATCTGGTGAGTTTGGTCTTTTTGATTCGGGCGTTACCTTCAAATTTATTTATGAGAGCATTCCACATATCTTTAGCACTTACAAGGTTTCCAAATATCAAGGCTACCAACTCACTAACCGCGCTTAATATTGCATTAACCGCATAGTCATTATCCCTCTTTTCTAATTTTAAGGCGGTGGTCAATTTATTGGTAGTTTTATTATACACCGGGGTGTAACCTTTTTCAATAATACTCCAAACCTCAATTACGTTTAGGTAATTGATCATCAATCTTTTCCAATAACTAAATCTCTTGGTTTTATTGCTCAATTTTGGGGGTTCTCTAACATATCTAGTTGGTGCCATTTTGGATCAATATAACTCAAATTAAGTGTGTCTTAATCTGAGTAACACTGCTTTGATACCACTTGTTGGTCATAACGGCACCTAGAGGGGGGGTGAATATGGGGCCTTTTAAAATTTTAACCCTAAATGGTTTGATATTCAACTATATAAATAAATCTCGTGTGTACGTAAGTTGTTCTTGACGGAAATAAGAAACTTAAAAATAAACAAGTGTATGTAAAATAAATATAAGAGTTAATAGACATTGACACAAGAGATGTTTACTGAGTTCAGCACTAACACCTACGTCTCTGGGGCTTCGCGACCTTCGAGATGACGCGTCTTTCTTTATCTAATGAGAAAAGAGTATAAGATGGAACTGGTGAGCCCTTACAAACTTCGGAAAGTTATACGGCCCAAGAGCACTAAAAGCTCTTAATACAAGAAGCGAGCACTTAAGGCTCTAGTGTTTGAATAAATAAGAGATCTCTCACAAATCACTATAATTCTATTCAAGATTGAGGTTTAGTGGAGTAGATTCGAGGTTGTTTGAATGAGTATTGAAGTTTCAAGAACAAGCAAGCATGGTGACCCTTTTTCAGCAAAGAAGGAAGTGTTTTTGCGGCTGGATCTCTATTGAAAACCTAATATTTTTTTTTTATTTATAGGGAGAGAAACAAATCTAGATTTATAAACATTACCATAACTGACGTCGGCCTTCGACGGCCCATAGAGACCCACTACTTGCTTGTAAACTTATAAACATTACCTACGCTACCCATCTCTTGCCCGTCTTTTATACATTTTATACACTCCGTGAAAAATTAGTGAATAACAGCGTGTGTTGGCGGGAGTTACAGAGATAATTTTGATTTCCCACCATTTTTCTTTCCCTTTCTCTTTCTTCTCTCTTCACTTCCAACATCTCCTCTGGCCATGCGAAAGACAGCAGTAGTTGCGTGGATCAAGTACAGGTTATGAATCAGTTTTATTCTGCTCCTTTGTGAGATGGAATTTCCAGATGAAATCGAATCGAGTGGTCAAATTGATTCTTCTCCTCATGTGGGTATGGATTTCGAAACGTTAGAAGATGCGTGGAAATTTTGGAAATGCTATGGAGGAAAAATGGGTTTTGATGTTCGGAAGACTTTTAGAAATGAGAAAACAAAAGGTCGGATCACATCTAGAGGCTTTGTTTACGCGGCTTCAGGTTATCGTGAAATGGACAAGAGAAATCACGAAGTGAAACGACCTCGACTTGAAACCCGAACTGGTTGCCTTGTGCGTCTTTACCTTAAGTTGATTATTGAAACACAAAAGTATCGAGTGTACGACTTTTGTGGTGATCATAACCATGCTTTACAACAGCCCGAAGCAATCAGTCTAATGCGTTCACAAAGGGAAATTCCTGAAACCTATGTTGCAAGCATTGATTTAGCCGATGACTCGGGTATTCCACCAAGAGAAGGATACGAGTTAATGGGTCAAGAAGCTGGTGGTTCACAAAACCTTCCCTTTAGTAAAAGAGATTATGCTAATCATTTACGGAATAAGAGGAGTAGAAATTTAGCTTGTAGTGAAGCGACAAGCATGCTAAGGTATTTTTACAACCAATCTTTGAAAAATTATTCCTTTAATCATACCGAACAATTAGATGAAAATGGGCAGATCATGAATGTGTTTTGGGCTGATGCCAAGATGCTTATTGATTATGCTCAATTTTGGTGATGTGATTACATTTGACACGACCTATGGCACAAATAAACAGTATAGACCTCTAGGTGTTTTTGTTGGATTCAATCACTTTAGAGAGATTGTAATATTTGGAGCCACACTTTTATATGAGGAATCGATTGAATCATTTAAATGGTTATTTGAAACATTCTTAGCAACCCATAACAACAAACACCCAAAAACCATCTTCACCGATCAAGACCGAGCAATGGCTACGGCACTAAAAGAGGTAATGCCAAGCACATACCATGGATTGTGCACCTGGCACATAAGTCGAAATGCCCTTAAGAACTTGACAGGTAAGAATAAAGGGAAGAAGGATGAGGTTGACATGGTTGTTAGTGGAAAATAAATTCTTAAGGCCTTTAGAGCTTGTATGTACGAGTACAGTGATGTGGATGAATTTGAATATGCTTTTAAGTCCTTACTTTGTAAAGTTCATGGAGTAAGTGGAAGCAGTGAAAAGGTGGCCACGAGGCAGGTGGCCAGCGGAGAGGGGACCGGCAATATTGTTGAAGAGATTGAGCTTGACACTGAAGATGAGGTCGGTGATGAGGAAAATGAAGAATGTGTAGTTGGTGAGATAAATGGCAATGATGGAGACCACAATGGAGCAAGAAAGATAGACAGTAAAAGAAAATCTAGCAAAGAGGGCTGGTTGAATTTTATTTTTGAGGTAAAAGAAAAATGGGCCGAATGTTACATGAAGGATGTAGTCTCATTGGGGATACAGAGCACACAACTCAGCGAAAGCTTTAACAAAGATTTGAAAAGTTTTCTCAAATGGAATATGGACATGGATCGGTTCTTTAATCACTTTGAGAGGGTTCTTGTACAAAAATGCCAAAAAGAAATAGAGTCAGAATATGAAATAAGGAAGAAGAAACCTAGAGTTAAGGTAAATATCCGTATTCTACAACAGGCAGGTACGTTGTACACACCAAAGATTTTAGAAATTTTTCAAGAAGAATGGGAGCTGTCAATGGCATCTTTTGTTAAATCGAAAGATGAAGGTCAGTCAACAACAAAGTACACCATCGGGGTTAGTAATTTTGGTAGCAACTCTTGCTTGGATAAGTGTTTTCAAGTTTTTGTCGATCATACCAATAAAATGGTATCGTGCAGTTGCAACAAGTTCAAGAGGTGGGGAGTTTTATGTGGTCACTCTCTAAAGGTGCTTGACATAATGGATATTAAATTATTACCAGAAGAGTACATTTTAAAGAGATGGACTCGAGCAGCAAGGAGTGGCATGGTCGAAGATTTTACTGGAAGGACTGTTGTTGAAAATCCCAAGCTAGATGCCACATGTCGATATAAGTCCCTTGCCCGAAAGCTTCTTTACTTAGCCACTAAAGCAGCTGACTTTGAAGAAGTATCTCAATATGTTGATTCGGCTACTGATGTGCTTAATAAGAAGGTTGATGAACTAATTCAAAAACTTATAAGTGCCACACCTGATGAGGATGATAGCTTACCTCTAGAAGATCAATTAGATTTGACATTAATAGAGAATGCAGTGGAGAACTCATCTCAAAAACCAGCTACGACCTTCAAGAAAAAAACCGATAGAAAAGGTGGAAAACGTCTAACAAGTTGGGTGGATAAACAACCAAAGAGAAATATAGAAAAGGTGACTGAGAAAAAGGAGCAGAATAAAAATAATGACATTCCACTACTGCCATCAGAACCTGGAGGTTATGAACATGTGAATAGCTTCATTGAGTTGCTAATGGTAATATATTATGCATCTAAAATGCAGCTATCAAACAAAATAGATTCTAGATGTTCTCTATTTTTTGTAATATTTTTTTAATATATGTAGGGTGGATCAAGTACAGGTTTATTACCTTTTTCGTATTCACCTGAGAGTGCATCTGATAAAGGTAGAATATTGATGCAATTTTTTTTAACATTAGTCTTTAGGTTAGCAAGATTAGCTAATGAATGGATTATAATTTTCATTTTTTTTTGTATGTAGGAGATAGATCTAAAGCTGAACCATGACTTCACAACTTATCAAGACCACTGATGCATTTGCTTGATTGAATTGATAAGTAATTTATGCAGTAGTGACACATTTTGTATAGTTTCTTTTAATAGGTTCCCAAAGAGAGGCCTCATTTTGTGTAGTTATAATAGAAATTTATAGGCACATTTTGTGGAAGAATTATCTCATTTTGTATAATTTATGTTTAATTATTTTCTACAAAGAAACCTCTTTTGTGTAGCCTTATAGGAACTTATAATTTTCTATAGACATTTCATAATTTGCTCTCATGCACATATTCAACATTTTATTGTAAAATTCCAATTTTCAAAACTATAGGGGTGTATTTGTAAAAAAATTGGTAGCTGTCAGGGCTGATCATGTTTCGGTAAGGAGCAAAAAATCAATTTTTCTCTGCAACCGGGTCGGATCCAATTACTGGGGTTAACGGGTCGAACTACATATCCTGGGGTACACATGGTGCTGGTACCAGATAATCAATTAATGGACTTTAAACGCCACTAGTACAAGCTTATGGAGTTATCAGGATCTTGGTACAAGATAGTTAAATTTGTTGTCTTTTTTCTTTTCAATTATTGTTGTCTTATTTTATTTCTTAACCCTTGTAAATATATTTATAGTTTATTTTATTTCTTCACTGGTACCAGCTTGTAAAATTTGAGTTTAATTTGCTCTAGGTGCAGCACTTCAAAATGAAATGATGTGATGTATTTGAAACTCCAATTAGCTTGATTTTCTTTCTTTTTTGATATAATTTTTTTTATTTTGATTCTTGCTCGGATTATACAATTCACATGTTATTTGATATGTTTAGATTATGGTTAGTAAAGGTTTGAGTTGCCAAAATATTTTGTTATGCCTAAACCATGATTGAGTCTTGTTGATTCTTATTAAAACTCCAATGTAGCTTGATTCTCTTTTTTTTTTGTTAAATTTTTTTATATTTTGATTCTTACTCGGATATGCAATTTACATGCTATTTGATGTGTTTAGATTTTGGTTAGTAAAGATTTGAGTCATGAAAATATATTTTTATGTCTAAATCGGAATTAGCCTTGGTGCCACTGCAGTTTCGAGAGAGTAGATAAAAGTCAAAGTACAAAAAGCAAAATTAAAAGACGGGCAAGAGAGGGGCAGCGCAGGGAGAAAGAAAGAAGCTGTCTATCTCTTATTTTAATCTCAACCATCAATTCTAATCAACGGTGGAGATAAGACATTACAGGTCCTGAAATCCTCCTTGGAATTACAGCAGATGCGGACGCCACAAACACTGCCGGTGAATTCACATCTCAAGAAAGATATTTCCCCCCCTTGACGTGGTAAAACCTGCGGCACACAAACTGATATATCTCAAGCGTTACAGATAATCAAATACACGTAATAAAGGATAAAGGAGCTCCAATTAAAGGCGGGCATGCTGGAATCTACTTTACGAGTATATTTGGTCAAAGATATGGGTAAATTGGTAAATTAACACCTCTAGTCTCTTGGTCTTGGGTTCTTGGCGAGTCGCACCATTCACTCAACCGTTTTGACATGCCAAAACATTGAAATAAGGAAACTTCTCCTTCCCATTTTTGCCATCTGATATGTTGAGTCCTTGCACATTTAATTCAGATGCCGGTGTACTATATACTATGCCATACCTGATAATCTGATGTCATTACACTATTGCTGTTACTGTTACTACCGTACCGTCTCCAACTCACAATATAAATACTCTTGTGAATTTAATTTTAAATTTTCCTTTCAGGTCTCAATGTTAATTTTTCATGGTTGATAAGGTTTTCCTGTGCTGATTGGATCTTACATGGCAGCACTCCTCAGATACTTGACTACTGGTTAAAAAGCAATTTACCGAGTAAGGATGGTGGGTCCTCTTTCCACGTGGGGATTTAATGCGTTCAATATTAGAAGTTTAAAATTAGCTGACCAATACCGCATGGTATTAAATTTAAAAGAGTAATTTTAACGTAAATTAATCTTTTATGATGTATTTGATAATATAATATATTGCTTATTTTTTATAAATTTAGTTAGGATATGCATCAAATTTAAATTAATTGTCATTTAGCTTTTCAGTAAATGAAGTTTCATATTAGTTTAAAATTATGTAAATGATATGCAATGATGATCATGATTCTAATGCCTTCAATTTGGACACCTCCATTGTACCTTCATTTAAAAAAAAAATTAATATTTTAAAATTCAAAACTAAAATTAGAGATATGGTCTACAACATTTTATGTATCCACGTATAAAGATTACGATAATCATAATTTATTTTAATCGACATCAAGAGCTTACAAAAGTTTATTGATGTAAATAATTTTTAGATGTTCATTGTTTAAGTAATTATTAATTTCCACAAGAACAAACTTGATATAATAATTTTTTATATGCTTGTAGAAAAATGTAATATAGATCATATCAAGATGTTTCATTGTTAATTTTTTTTTAAATGTATGACAAAATAAAGACAATTAAAACGTTCTCTTAAATGACAAATGATACATCTAATTTAATTTTTTTTTTATTTTGGACAATTTCAATCAGACCATAAAGTACTTGACAATAGAACTACCTACATGGCTAAATCAGTTATCAATACAACGTTTGACAACCCATTAACCTAGCCTCTACGGCAGGTTGTCTTAAATGTAGAAGCACAATGAGCGTATCTTGATAGAATTTATGTAGTTGTAGTACCAGTGTACCACCAATGACTGTTTTCACATTTGGGGCCAGTAAACTAGCATCTTAGAAATGGCTTAACATATAATATTGGTACGGCGCAGGCTATATAAGCCTTTAATAAAATAAACTAATGTTTAGAAACTAAATCAATTTGACCCTTTACTGTATAACAAATGCCATTGCAGGCCTGTTATTATTATTGTTTTATATCTATGTCCTTATTGGACTGGGCTAAATATGCATTATTCGTCATGGCTTATATATAGAGTTCAGGCCTAAGAGGTAATGTTGAAGTTGAATGGCAGCAGTTGGTTTTGGTTTGGATATTACTGGTATGGGAATGGGTTGCGTCTGACGGGTTTCTCTAACGTCCGATATACTTTAAGATCCGTGTGGGTCCCAATATCTGTGTGAGTTTGCTTTAAGATTCGTGCCAATTCAGTGCGTATAAATTTGAGTCTGATGGGCGTCGGCCTCAAATTTCTCCCTACTGGCATATAAGTTATTTCTGATCTTTAAACTGTGCTCCAGAACTGAGCATATAAATAGAATAGAAGGAAGGAGAGATGGAAAGGGCAGCATAAAGGAAGTCATCTTTTATACACCTCGATTTGGGAGTGAGAATTGATGAGAAAAAACACTGAAGTTGTACAACAGTTTCATCTCTGTTCTCTTCGCCTTCCATCCGTTCTGCTTTCGGATTCAATCGTTCTAGAGCGAGTAATCTCGTGCAGAGTCGGTCTTCCATAAACTCTCTTTCTTTCCTCTTGCATAATCCCTTGTTAGGTGCCTTTGAGTGCTTCTTTTGCTACAATTTCATCTCTTTTGACTAATATATATATATTCACACCAATGGGCATATGTTTAAGCCTTTTAAGGAATGATCTTGCTCTTACTTCCCTGCCATGTGGCTTTTGGACATTTTTGGACCAAAGATAATATAGTACTGGAAGACGAAGGAGAATTAATTTTCTCTTTGTTTATATTGGATCATGCAGTTTTATTTCCAAGCCTCTCCAAATTTCTAACAGATTTTCATTGGGCCAACATCTATTGAAGATTTTCTTTTTTAACAGAAAGCCCAAACTTACTAGGTACTCCTATCTGCATTGAATATTTTCTTTTTTTTCCCCTTGGTATAAAAATAGGATTCATATTATTCTCCCCCGTAGTAAAACTAGAGTGTTTCTAAGTTCACCAACTCTCTTGAGCTCAACTCTAAATCCTATCGAATTGACTTCAAATGATAATTCTGAACCGTTGAAACCTGTCTATCTTACGAGTGATGCGTTTATATGCAAAAATTTTAAACTTTCGAATTAATTTAGTATAAAGTCAAGCGGTCAAAATTATAAGGTTTATAAATTAATTTTAGTGCACTTATTTATTGAACGTTCTTTTACCATTAAAATTTTTGTATGTAGACGCATCACTTGTAAGATAAATAGGTTTTAATAGTTCAAATTTATTATTTAAAATCAATCTAATAGATTTTAGAATTAAATTCACAAAGAAATTCAGTAAACTTAGAAACACTCTAGTTCTACTCTTCGTATTTGATAGGGTCATGTTCTACAGGCCCTTTAACTTGTCATATCTAAGCCATGAAAGACCCGGGATTCAGACCTCACTAAGGCCAACCGAAGTCATACGAAAACCCAAGCTCTACTTAAACAGGGCCCAATAAACGGCCTCAAATGACTTAGCCCGAAAATAGGCTTGAGCCACCGACGTGCGGAATAACCGCCGATACGGTTGGCATAACTGCCCACGTCCCTCATAACCGCCCGGGATGGCGGTTATGATCAGACTATATAAGGCAGGAAATTCCATTAGACAGGGATCGAACTTTTTGCTAAGAGAGATATCATACAGGTTAGAGTCCAAATATCTCAAAACCATCCCGAGTTCTCAACTCGATCCATACTTCGGCTTGCCATTCCTTGGCAGGACGAACTCAGCCCAATCCACTTTCCATACAGTATGCTCTCTCCGAAATAGGACATATCAGTATTAATATTTGAAATTTGAGTTTCTGCGTAACGAATTCAGTCTGTCTAATTTGTATTAGTACAACTGTACAAGTATTAAAAGGACGTGCATTACAGCCGCGGAGTGGACCGTATTAGCTCGAATTTTGATGAGAGGGTCGAGATTGCAAACTTAAAATCTAAGATAATACGGAGGATATGGACTCGTAAAAAATCCTATTCTTAGGGCCTATATGCACCAGGTACATCCATTCCAAAAAAATATAGTATACGCCAGGTACAGCTCTTTGGTCCAATAACATCTGAATGTAGGGGCGTCAACGAGCACGATATGAGTCGGTGGATGCATTTTTTATCTGTATCTTCTTATCTGTACTCTAATCTAATTTTCTGATTATTATGATTATTAGCTAACAAAATGATAACAGATAAAATGCCTCACGTCTATCATGCCTTATGGTACTTCACATTATTTATTTTCATTTTTAAAGTTTAAAATGTTGATTAGAACAGCTCAAATTATATATATATTTTTAAATTGTTTATAATCTTTTTAAATAGATACTAAATTATTATTTTTGAACCATCCAAAAATAATAATTTTGTGTTAATCATAAATTCGATTTGTGTTAATCATAGAACTTACATCTACGTCTCTATATTCAACACTAATAAATTCTACCGCTTTTCTCAAAAAAAAAAAAAAAAAAATAAATTCTACCGCTCTGTAGATTCTTCTCGTGAATAAAACTATAAAAGTATGAATAAATGGATAGGGTAAGTAAATGAGGGGTCCACAGGAGCACGTGCCTTGTCAGGTACTGTTCTGACATCCATGTGAAGTCGGTACACAATTACAAATATCTCACAACCGCCCCGAGAATGGCCGAGATGCCTTTTCCCGAAAGTTTTTGCTTTTCTGAGAAAAAGATGCTTTTTTTGCTTCTCCCCACCATCTTTTACTTATTGCATCACATTGGAAGGGAAGTTAAATTGATCTACAATTCTACATCTATCATTTAAAAAGAATAAACAAATAAAGAAACTGATCTACATCCGGATCATCTTACTCAAAAAGTAAAAACATATATTTAATAATTAGAAATTTATGTTCTTGTTAAAGTATCTACCTAACAACTTTAATTTTACTCAAATAAAATTTTATTTAAAGCATATTAAATATATGTCAAACAGCGAAAATTCAAAACAGAAAAAGATGCATTTATGGAAATATAACGTTTTCTTTTGAAATTAAGCACATATAGGTGACAAAATCATTATATTATATTGATTTCGTTTCTTTCTTTTTCGAAAGGACAGAGGTTTAAAAAAGAAGAGCGGAAGGTTCAAGGGCTCCTTCGTTTTGGAGTTATCTACTCGGCGTGTCACACATGCCATAAAATTGAGCTTTCTACGTTGAATTTAAATAATAATCTACTAAACGAGTTATGTGTTATGTATTTGAGTATTCGAATTGTAAATTTTTTAGTAAAAGTAATTTTAACGCTTGCTTTTTATAAATCAACTTATAATAAGATAATGTCTTTCTTCTCGTGCTTTTTAATTTCCTGATCTATCAAAAAAATTGAAAAAAAAGGTTTAGATTGACTATATATCTTCTCATAAAGTTGATTTAAATTTCACATATTGTTTGAGCTTTAGCAAAAAATATGTACCTTTTATTTTATAGGATTTTTTTAATCAAATTTTTTATAGGAAATTGTATTTTACTAACACGATCAGGAGAATATCAAATTGATTCCGACTTTCATTTTTGTTGGAATTTCGGTGTGAAGACATGTGGCGAGTTTTTTTTTTTTTAAGTACTTCGACTATTTCCGAGTATTATGATCAATATATGGGGATTGTTCAATTCTAAAGTGTTTGAATCATATATAGGAGGATTTTGAATTAAAATATAGCATTAAACAAGCATTTTAAGAAAATTGAGTTGGTGCACAGTGTGGCTTATAACGGTTATAATAATTATTGTGACTGTTATAGAATAATTATTGCGACCGTTATGCGAAGCATTCTAATTTAAAAAAGACTGACGGTTAAGAGTGAGGTTGTGCTACAATATAATTCGAAATCCCAAATCAGAGGTTTGTTTAATTTTCTATTCATGTATTTTAAAGAGCAGTTAGGGATCAGTACAGTTCTTATCCGGACCGTTGAATCTATTTTTTTTAATTGAAATCATTTCTGGCCGTCCAAAGTATATGTACAAACGGAGAAGAGATGAACACCGCCTTGGATCCAGCTCACATGGTTCCAGACATTTGTACCTGTGAGTTTGTGACTCTGTGAGCAGTAATCAAGGATTGAGATTTTCCTACAGAAAAATAAAGGAATTTTTTTTTTTAAATTTCTGTTCCATAAAAAATCTAACCGTACCCCACTCCAGTTTACATATATAACGCTGTACCTCTTAAGTGTTTAATTGAAAGAAACAAAAAATGAAGATTCTATCTTTCACTCTTGCCCTTGTGCTGTTGCTCCTCACATCTTCCTACCTCCAAACAACTATGGCTGCGTCAGGTATGAAAAAGAAAATGTATCATTTTGTTATTATATTTGTACCGGGTTCAACTTTGTTCACTTTTTTTTTTTAAAATAAATTTTAGACATGTCAATACTTGATGTCTTGGTTTGCCATCAAGCAAAATAGTAAAATTTAGTCTTATAATTACTTAAAACCTCATCTAGAAAGGTCTTTCTTTTCTTTTATTATTTGGAAAGAAAAAAAATCTAAATAGATTCACATATTAGCTAAATCCTATTTTGTTAGAGAGCAAGTCATTATAAAAGGAAAAAATTCTAAAATGCCCACTTTCCAAACTCTATCAGACTTAAGAGAAGGAACTGTAAAAGAAAAAATGTACTGGTAACTAACAATTGATTGATCCTACTTGCTGAGTAGTTTGTAATTATGTAAAATATATGTGCTTAATTGACAAAAAGGGGAATTTTTTTGCAGACTTCTGCAACTCCGAATGCAAGAGAAGGTGCTCGTCTGTAGGAAAGACACAAAGGTGCACGCGGTACTGCCTGATGTGCTGCGAAGAGTGCAAGTGCGTACCGTCAGGTACCTATGGTAACAAGGATGAATGCCCATGCTACCGAGACAAGATCTCGCCGGTAACCAAAAGAGCTAAATGCCCTTGATCAGCTACCACCTTTGTAGTTACTACTTGCTACCTCCAGCAGGCTCTTAGTTTATTCATGTGCTTTATATTATGGCTATTTGTTGCTTCAGTTGTGTTGGTGTTAGTGGTTTTGTTTTAGATTTGAGAGGGTTGTTGTAGTGTTTCGTTTAATTGTTAGCTTCGTGTGTGATGTGAATAACCAGAAAACATGTTTGTATCTCAGACTGTCAGTAGAGTTTGCTCTATGCTAGTCTTTTTTGTGCCTTTAATCTACTCTTTCCCATAATTACTTAATTAGAATTTTTTTTTTCTGATTCTAGTTTGTGCATGAACTTAAGTGGTATTGGATTTCTTTTATCTTTTTTTAAGAAGAATTATGTGATTATTTTATTTTTAGGAATCGATTTTCTTTCAAACAGTGATAATATTACGGTTTCTTTAATATTTTTAATAGACCTGGGTAGAGTGGGAAAAATGGCACGCCGGAGCCGGCTCCGTCACGGAACGGCACGGTAACGGCACGGAACGGCACGGCACGCATGTCGGTTACGTGCCGTGACTCGCGTGTCCCGTGCCGTGACTACTCGCGTGGCGTGACCAATAGTTGGCAAAGAAGACACGGCACGGCACGTCACGGAAATTGTCTTGGTCACGGAACGGCACGGCACGGGACACGCGAGTCACGGCACGATAGACACGTCAGTCACGATTCGACATTAATTTATGTTAAATTCTAAATTCTGGACAAAAAATATGTTTTTAGCATCAATAATTTCTTTCAACGTTAATTCTTTATTTTAAATTTTAAAGAATCGTTTCATATATTTTTTTTTAAAACGTTAAATGCGATCAAACGTGACTAACATAACCGGTCACGACACATTTGGTTACGACACTTTTGGTCACGGCACGTTTGGTCACGGCACTTTTGGTCACGGCACGACTTAGTCACGGCACGCGAGTCACGGCGTGACTCGCGTGCCGTGACCATTCGCGTGCCGTGACCACCCCTCGTAATTTTTGTCACGGCACGGCACGGCACGTGAAAAATTAACTTGGTCACGGCACGGCACGGCACGTGACCAAAGTCACGGCGTGTTAGTCACGGCACGGCACGGCACGGCACGTTTTTCCCTCTCTAGACCTGGGGCAATCTTGACAAATTATGATTGTTTTCTATTCGTATGCGAACACTAACCAACTTAAAATCGAACCAGGGGGCATCCAATGCGGGACCAAAATTGGCCCAAGCAGTTCGATTTGTGTTAAAATTCGTGCGAACTTTGGTCCGCACAAATATTAAATAGTACGCACGAATTTGACAGTTTCTATTAAACATCAGACCAAAATCGGCCCCTTCTTCCCTTAAAACCATATTATATACGCATGCAATGCTATATAATAATTTATCTTTTTAATTTCATGTACAAGTTCTGATCAAACAGTAGAGATTAGAGAGGCCAGACCAAAAACCATACATCTTGGTATTAAATAAAGAAAACAGAAAACAGAAACAAACACATTATCTCCCTTTCGTCTATATCATCTTCTTCGTATGAAACTGCATTACAATACATAAAACCAAAAACATCTGTTATTACAACCGAACAGCTCTATCAAGCGACCTATGCATGAAAACTTATTTAGCTACGACTCGTGCAAATACCTCATAATACAAGGACCCAAATACTCTTCAAATCTCGTCCGGTCCTGGGTTTTTCATGACATGGCGCCCCAAGAGTAGCCGATAACTTCTCTTTAAACCACACCGTATCTTTACAAACCGAGAAATCTGTACTCCTTGTATGATAAGCATGTTCTATTCTGCTGTTAAAAACAAAAGGTCCTCTCTATCTCCTGTTTTTTTCTCTCACTACAACCTTCATTTCCTTCATCTAATCTAAAGATTAAAGAATTGTAATCTGAAATTACATTAAACTTTTTTAAAAAGTTCAAAAATAAATTAAATGGGCTGGAGCTCCTGCTCTGGTACAGGCGCACTAACTGGCCGATATGTACCAGGCCCAATTGCTCTCTTTTTCCAAATGGACCATGCTAATAGAGCTGATAGACCCAAAACTGCCAAAACCATGACCCCGACAAATACACCGACCAGGTGTTGATGCCACCATGACCTGTATATAAAAAGAATGTCCTCATAAATAAACTCTTACAACAACCCTCAATAGCTGATGTATCTTTATTTTAAACGAAGAGACATAATATTTTTTCTCATTCATGGAGAGAAACTCAGCCATAAAAGGCAGCTCAAGAATATTGGAAATGAGTTGGGTCTTATTGTAACCAGCATATGCCTGTGGTATCTTCTATTTTTACCTGTTAGAAGGAGGTGCAACCTTCCATTCGATTAACTGATAACTTCCTAAATTCTCAGGGAGCTGAACCCGGTGTTTAGTTAGCCGATTTATGATTTCCTGAAATAATACAAAAACAGATGTCAAAAGAAGGAAAGATCAGAGATGAAAACACTTGTAACTAATTAAGTACAGAACTACCATGGCAGTTGCATTAGACATGAATTTATTGGATCCAGCTGGCAATATAGCCCATCGTATCAGTGTGTAGTTCCCTTTACTTGTTGCATTCACCATTTCTACCTACATTCAGAAAGTAGTATCAATCAAGACAGAACTCTCTGCCATAAATACACAAGACAAAGTGAGCCACACTTTACAATACAGAACACAGCCTCCAGTTTGAAAACTTCAATAAAAGGGAAATATTTTCTTACCTGATGAAAATCAATCTCTAGCTCCTTCGCTATATACTTGGCTATTTCAGGTAGGTGCGGTTTCAAGGTCTCATATGTCACATTTATTGACATATCAAATGTTATCATGCCTATTTCAATTTCACCTGCAAGCCACCGGAAAAACAAAATAAGAGGTTACAACTGAGAATATTGGTCTTTGTTAACACTTCTGCAAGTTCCTGAACAACACCTGGTAAAGGTGGCAAAGCCGGTGCAATATCTGGGGCTAAATTTGTAGTATTTGAAGGTGGCGGCGGTGCAGTTGCAGGAGCTCCATCTGCTTGCAACCTGTCCCACAGCTCCGAACAGTTGGTTTTCCAAAACCCTATTTTTTCATTTTGACGATCGTACGTCACGAGAGTGTTGCGCACAATTATTCCTACACAATTTTAGTAATTTCAATTAGTATCTTCTTATGCATGGATATGCAAGATGTTTTGATCAATGTTTATTACTACCAATACCTCCCAAAAGTGTTGTCGGATCTTTGCCATTTTGGAAGACTCCTAAGCAATAGGCTCCTTCAACTTTTGAATGCTTCATTTCAAACAAGAATAGGAAAAGAGAAAAAGAAAAAGATAATTCAGGGAAAGCTGAATAGAAAAGTAGTAATGCCTCTAAGTGAAGTATATACAATGAAATGAGAATCTTAATGATTGTCTAACCTTGAACAAGTAATTTTCTGGTGAGAGGAGTATCTTCTGTCCATTTCCAAATACCATTTCAACATCAGGGAAGGTATTTGATAACTCGCTAGCAAACCTAAGTACCAAAATACAAAAAAACTATTAAAGTTACACTTCTGCATACTGTATAAAGTTCTAAAACAGTGCAAGAAATTTTACCTTGATGCACCAGCAAAGCAAATGTCCTTGTAATTAGGGTCAGGACCAGGGACTTGCTTTAGTGAGTGAAGTTGGTCAATTACCTGCAATTCATCATAGCTTAAAGTTTCAGTACTGTTTATTACTAGTTAATAGTACTAATATTTTCTTTTTCTTTTTCTTTTTTTTGGTCTGTGAGGGAGGGTTGCGATTAAACTTACAGCATCTCTAAATGCGACAAAAGCTTGTTCGGGAAGATATGCATAAGTGGTTCCGCTATCAAGTACAGTGCCATGCCTGCTATCGAAAACCTTGGGGTCTAACTTCAGCGCTTTTCCTGCCACCTGGATCTTCTTCAGCTCAATATTGTAGTATGGGCTGTTGCCATTCCCAAACTAATGTATAAGGCAAATAAAATACTCGAAAGAATAAAAAAAGAAATTTCAAAGTCTCCTAGAGATTCAGGTCAGGTCGATCACCAGACATTGCATTACCCATCGAGACTTATCGTAGCAAAAATCTAACATGTGACATTCCCAGTAAGATAAATACAGGTAAAATTGATTGTATCAGTAATATACCAATCGGTGCCAGTTTAAACTGTAATACACAGAACAGATGCAATATCTAACACACCATTAGAAACAACCCAAATTTAAGAAAAAGACAGACTCTTAAGTGCACCATATGGACAATATGCTCTATAATATTTTTCGGATCGCATGGACATTCTTTTGTACCCAAATTACTGATCTTTCAAGAAAACTGAGTACTAAGGAGATGCAACCGTATATGATATGTCTGGTGCTCTGCAGCGGCATATAAAATATAAAAGTGAGAATGACTGTACCTGCGAACAGGATCAGATCTAGACCAAACCATCCCAGTCGGTGGATCAATCCGACCAAGGACCATTGTGCCACCACCAATATCCATGCCTCCGTAGCAAAGTGAGAAGGCATCATCAATCACTCCCTTTTCAACGAGCTGGTCCACGATGCTGAGCTGGCCTCGACCCAACCCCATGATACCATCAGCGTGCTGGCTGTAGAGGTCACCAGTCTCCGAGTTCTCACATCCGAAGACAGCACGCTGCGGCTTAAGGTCGCTTTCCGGGCCGAAGGAGATGAGGTCGTTGCCAAGGACGCCGCTGCTTGAACTCATCTCAGCATACTGCCGCTCATACACACACTGGTTGCGATCTGAGTCACATGAGCAGTCTGGGTTGCATTTGACCGGCTGGTATGAGCTTGATTTGTCTGGTTGGAACCGAGGATCCTAAATGGATTCAACAATGAAGTATAAAGTTTATGTTATAGCTTTTCTGGCATACTGGTACAATGGCTACCCGGCACAAAGGTGCTACCCTGAATTCTTAAACCAAGTTATTGGTTATAGGTGTTTCAGTGGTACAACTTCGACCTTAGTCAATGATTTTGATGACATTATAGTACAATTATAAGGGGCTTCTGCAGACCTAGCCAAATAATTTACAACACTTGCAAAGACTGTTCCCAGTTGATTGTAATTGAGAGCAGTGCAGAACATTTTCTTGGGCAATGCCAAAGCACTCATAATCAAGGTTAAGAGAAGAAAAAATGACCGAATTGCCATCGAATCTCTAGTATTAACTCAATAAGATTTTAAGTAATTAGTTTATTGCCTTCAGTCGTCCCATTGCCACTTGCCAGCTTAGCAAGGTAAAGTCTCAACCTATTATAAGTTGCCAAACTACAAGTAACTGTCAACCTGAACAGTGCCAACCTAACAGTAAAGTATGTTCAAGTCAAAAAAATAAAAATAAATAAAGTATGCAAACTGGAGATATGTCATTTTATCTCTGTTCAAATGTCACCCCGCAGCACATACTTAATCTCCATAGAGCCGACAACAGATAAGTGATTGGATCCCAACATCAAAAAGCACAACTGTCGCCTATGGCCAGCATTCACATAATTCACAACCTAAGGACTAAAATTGACAACATTTATCATAACATACTTCGTTCGATACCCTAATCTAATGGATAGGTTTTATTTGCGAATTTCATTGAAGTTGAGGGAATTGTTCAATTGAAAAAATGTTGCATTGTTATGCAAATATGGAAGGTTTGGCGTAATTTGAAAATGAAATAGTGGATAAAAACAAAGCGATAGAAGTCAAAATAAAGATAAGAATAATTTATCCACCCGTATAGAATTAAAACACTCATAACCATCAATCAGAGCTGAGCTCGGTATCCGAAAGTAAATAGGTGAAAGACAAACCATACAACCTTGTGCATTTCATTCTATTCCAGATTTAAACAGGTTGAACATAATTCAATATGATTGACATTACACAAAATTAGCAAACTCTGACCTGGTGGTTCCCACATTGCTCACAAGTAGAACATGGTACGTATGTCACTGTGCTACCCGAGTCAACAATCAGTGCAAATTGCTGTGGTGGTGTCCCAATACCAATCTTAGTTGTATAGTACCTTCAATATGATAAAAAGTGCCATGTAAATTAGCTGTTACAGTTACATACAAACAAAACCTATTTCCTAACTCATCAGGGACCTTTACTGTAAAATCGGCTTACCAATCATACATGGATAGACCAAGAATAAAAAACACAATCTGCAGGATTTGGAAATTGAGAGTGCCCCCGAGATTCAAGGTTTTTGCATGGCTGATTTCTTTCAACAAAATCCTGACGGTGGACAACTTAAACAGGCGTGGATGGAGCCTCACAAACAGATGCATTATGTGCAAGATGCAGTCAGAATCGGTGAAGCACTTGTTTAATGAATGCATACAAGCCAAGCTATTGTATAGATTGATCGAACTCAAAATGGGAGTTCAAATACCGGGAGGCTTCTCTCATGTAGACAACAACACTATAGCAAGTCTAAAGAAGTTCCAATTCAGCAGAAAAGAGAGATCTATCTTGTTAATCACTCAATTTGTTATATGGAGAGAACGCTGCACTAGAACCTTTAGAGAAGAACATTGTAACTTGCTTCAGCTTGCTGAACAAGTACAAGAGCAATGGAGATACAGTACGATAACAGGCGCTTAAGAAGAGAGGAAGATCACAGCAACAAACTGATGTTTTAAATTTTCTGTTTTCTGATTCCTATTTCGATATTATTTACTTTTTATTTTTATTTTTATCTTTTTAAATTCTTATGCTCAAATGTATTGAGCAGAATTGCTTTCTTTTATCTTGTTACAAAACTTCTGTAACTACAAAATGATTAATGGAATAAGGGCTTGACCCTTTTTTCTTTGTCAAAAAAAAAAAACCTATTTCCATATAGAGACTCAAACTAATTACGAAATAGAATTCTAAGGATAGAATCCAAGCTCTAAAAAATTATCCAGTATCAGGATATATAGTACCTCGAACATATCACTCCAAACAAAATGAACCCAAAACCCAATTAAGTGTTTGACTTCAACCGACCAAGGGTGAAAACAGAGGATAGACCCAACGATGCCCAATACAAAAACACCCAAAACCTAATTTCGTACAATAAGTTTACAACAATCAATTACCCGTTCGTCAACAGATTATCATATAATCGCATGTGTGCATTTGGGAGTGCGGGGTGCTCTTCCTTGAGATACCGTCTCACATCAAAATTGTTCAATCGGCGAGACCCGGCTTGAGCTCGACTCGAATTGATGCGATTAAAGTGGAGAGGAATAATTAGTGGTGCTCTCGGTCTGGGGCTAGCTAGTGGCACCTCGACAGATCCAACGGCTGATTTGAAAAGGATGAGGAGTGCACAGAAAACGATTAGGGCACCGGCGGGGAATGGATCCCTCTCGCGCGCCATGAGAGACGGAGGAGGAGAGGGAATGCGAGGTCTTCTGTCTCAAATCAAAAAGTCTACGACAGGGGTAGAACTGCAATTTGAGAGAAGCGAGAGGCCATTTGTCTCAGAATGAATCGTTGACCAGGAAGATGAATCGGAAGCGATTTCGTGGAGAATTTATGGCGTGCACCTGGTGCATATTTCTGTTCCGTTAGGACTTGGGGAATTCGCCGATTTTTTTTTATCCATAACAAAAAAAAAAAAACGAAATTCAAATATAACATGAGATATCTAAAATTTCAGATTATAACCTAGGATGTTTTTAGGGCTGTCAACGAGCTGGTTCTAGCTCAGCTTGTTAATTCTAGACCGAGCTCTTACCGAGCGAGCTGGACCTGTGACACCCGAGATAAAAATTCAGCTTGAAATCGTGACGAGTCAGCCTGAGCTGGCTCACGAGCTCACTGGGCTTTATTGGGCTGCTATTATACAAATTCAAAAATATTAAATAAGAAAGCCCATTAATTATTTACATAATCCAAGCCATCAAATATGATTGAATTTATACAAAACATAACAATTAATTTATTATAAACACATTTAAACATACAAATCCACACAAAATAACAAAAATTCACACAATTATTTAACAAAAATTCACAATTAAGATTAATTATGCAATTCTTTGGAAAACAAACATATTTAACAATTACTACCAAGTGAATAAAAATGTAAATTTGTAATTCAAGGCCTATAGTGTATAGCTCGTTATGGGCCGAGCTGGCCCGGTCCGAGCTAGGCCTTAGCTCAGCTTGTTAATTTTAGCCCGAGCTAGTGACGAGCTGGCTCGCTAACAGCTCGGTCCACTATCGAACGAGCTGTTACCGATCGAGCCAGAGGCGAGTCACGAGCGATCCACGAGTTGCGAGCTTTTTTGCCAGCCCTAGATGTTTTGTACTGCCGGTGTTGCCAAGTACGTTTCTTAAAAAAATCACATCACAACGTATTTTTGACATAATTTGCATATTGCGTCATGTTTTTTCTCATGACATGACTATTTTTTATTAAAAATTATATAGCACATCACATCATGAGAACTGACCTTGTATATCACGTCATGACACGTGATCATGTATAAACATGTACACATGTCACGTCACATAACATCGTGAATAAACATAAATAATTATATTCATTAGATTTTGATCTAACTATTAGTTTTGAAAATTTTAAAAATGACACGGAAGACAAACTAATCACCTCATGTATAATAAATTAATAGTGATATGCATATCCATTATCAGATTGCCTCATATTTGATAACTTAGAATTATGACGTGACGATCATATTAACGGTAACGTAACTATCTTTTATCATTTTAATTATTTCATGTTATGTGAATTTTTTACATATGACATGACATGATCATATGCGCCGAAATAATTACATCACACTACGTTTTTATGTGAGAATCTGTTATTTAGAGCTTCATATCTTAATTTCCGAGAGCGCGGAGAATAATTTTGTTTGTTAAACGTTTTTGTCTCTAATTAACACTCTTGTATAGCCATCTAAATTATGTTGCTCTCATTTAAATTCTAGTTGTTAAATTCACCTAAAAATAAAAAGCTGCCACAAATTTTTTCCTAAATATAACACTTCTGAACTATGATTTTGTTTTATGATTATCACATTATTACAGGTGTGATAGTTACTAAACTATTGACAATGATTTTTTTTTTTTTCAGAAACTATATACTGTTAGAAGTCTGTTTATGAACAATTTTTTACATAACTTAATCTTAAATTTTTTTTTTGTTCTAAATTAATTATATGAATTGTCACAGGTAATTTTTTGTGAGCATTTCATTTTTGCGCAATATTTTTCATAATTAAAGGCTTTAACTCTATCTTTTCAATAGGGAGCTCATAACGTTTTCATGTATAAAATTGTTAACGCTAAATTAAAGTCTTTATAGCTATGATAATAATAATAATCAAAGAGATGTTGAGGACCAGTAGGCAGAGGACATACTGTTGAGAAATAAGGAATCATGCCTCAGAAGATTATCATAGGCCGATTTAGGAAATAGATCAGCTAGCATCCAAATTAATCCTTGTAATTAATCCTTATAATTAGGCAAATCTTGTGTTAGAACTAAATTAGGTACATAGCTAATTAATCCTTGTAATTAGGCAAATATACAAAATCCGACATATTAGGAAATTGTATAACGGCTATATTCACCAATAGCCTATATATGCATATGTACAGCCAGTGTAATAGGGCAGAACAAATCAATAAAATTAATTCCTCATTTCTTTCTCAAAACTAATATGGTATCAGAGCAGGTCTAAAGGACCTGAGAACAAAAATCACAAAACCCTAGAATGGCAAAAGCAATACCAACACACACAGCCGCAACAAGAATGGCAGAAGCAACAACAGGTGGTCAATAGCCGCTCAATGGCGACGCTAATCCAAACCTGAGGCTCACCGCCACTCTACGCAATGGCAACAACTATCTGTCTTGGACAAGATCGGTATCACTGACTCTTAGCGGCAAAGGTAAGATAGAAAAACCAGAACTCCCAAAAGAAGGTGAGGCTGACCCTCAAGCACTAGAACAATGGCAAATGAATAATGATATTGTCTGCTCTAGGCTCCTTAATTCCATGGAACCAAGCATAAGTGAAACTTTTCTGTTTTCAAATACTGCTAAAGAGATGTGGGACTTAGTCAAAGAAATGTTTGGGCACCAACAAAATTTCGCACACATTTTTCAGATCAAGTAAGAAATTGCTCAAATAAAACAACAAAATAGGCCAAATACTAAGTACTATGGAAATTTGAAAAAAAAAAAATGGGATGAGTTATCTGTTTACTTGCCACCATCTAGCGATCCGAAAATTCTTCAAGATATGGTAGAATTTGAGCGCATCTACACCTATTTGGCTGGGCTAGACACTAGTTTTGAACCAATTCGGGCTCAGATTCTCATGGCACCCGAGCTCCCCTCTCTTTCAAGCATTGTAGCCACAATGCAAAGAGAGGAGTCGAGATGAAAAGGTATGAACAGTGAACCAAGCACCGAAAACCAAGCCTTTTTTAGTTACCACCAAAATCAGCACCGGAACCCTAAACCGATCTCTCAGGGGGATGTGCGGGGAGCCAACAACAATATGGTAAGATGCGATAACTGCAAAAAGGAGGGCCACGACAGGGACCAGTGCTGGTTCCTCCATCCGCACCTCCGGCCGAAGAGAAGAGGTGAAAAAGGGGGTGGCGGAAACAACAAAGGAAGAGACAGATCGAGATCGCGAGAAGAAGAAAAGAAAGGGGGTGCACAGCCGGTTACCGGGTCTGCCTTTCTCACTGGGTCCGAACCCACATCCGAAATCTCCTCTTCAGCAGGCCCATTACTCTCTCAAGCCCAACTAGATAACATTGTGGCCCAGATCACAAATAAGCTTGGAATAACAGGTATTTATACAGGTATTGCATCTCAAATTAAATCTGATTTGCACCAAAATTCATGTAAAAATTGGATTATTGATTCTGGTGCAACTGACCACATGACAGGTAATATTGAAATTTTAGAAAATGTACAAAAAATAAAAAACCCACAAAATGTGATTATTGCAAATGGTGACCAAGTACCTATTAAAAATATAAGAACAATCAATTTATGTGGAACAAAAATTCCAAATGTCTTACATTTACCAACATTTAATTCTAACCTCATATATGTTAGTAAGATTACAAAGGATTTGAATTGTGATGTGATTTTCTCATCTCAAGTTGTGAAATTTCAGGACAAAATGAACGGAAGGATGATTGGTGAAGGAAGATTAGAAAATGGTCTTTATATTTTAAAATTTTCAAATAAAGCTTTTGTTGCTAATAATAATGTAGAACAAAATAAATTGTGGCATTGGAGGGTTGGTCATCCCTCTAATAATGTTTAAATAAGTTATTTTCTTTTTCAAATTTAGATTCAAATCACTGTGAGATTTGTCGGTTTTCAAAACAAACCAGACTATCATTTTCTTTATCTACCAATAAAACCTCAAAAATATTTGAACTTATACACTCTGATGTTTGGGGACCCACACCTATAGAGTCTTACAATGGTTTTAAATATTTTGTTACATTTATTGATGATTTTTCACGCACCACTTGGATTTACCTTCTTAAATAAAAAAATGAAGCTTTTTTCTAAATTTCAAGAATTTTCAAATCTTGTTGAGAATCAATATGGTACCAAAATTAAAATATTTAGGTCCGACAATGGTACTGAATATGTTAATAAAATCTTTTTAGAGTTTCTAAAACAAAAAGAAATTTTTCATCAAACAACATGTATAAATAAACCTGAACAAAATGGAGTGTCAGAAAGGAAAAATCGTCACATATTAGAAGTTACTAGATCTTTGCTTTTTCAATCAAATGTTCCAAAAAGATTTTAGTCGAATGCTATTTTAACTGCTATATATCTTATAAATAGATTACCTAGCACAAATTTGAACAATAAAAGTCCATTAGAAATTTTAAACAAAAGAAAATGAATTTAGATCATCTTCGAGTATTTGGATGCACATGTTTTGTACATATTAAACGACAAGATAAATTAGAAAAAAATGCAGTAAAAACTATATTTGTTGGATATTCTTTTAAAAAAAAAGATATAAATGTTATGATCCTACTAACAAAAAATTATATATATCTAGAAATGTATCATTTTTTGAAAAAGTACCATTTTATAAAATTAAAGAGGATCCGCAACCTAGAAATGATATTGCTCTTCCAGAACTAACAATTTTTAAGGTACAAAAACTCAAGAAAATCACACAAGTACAGATGAAGAGGAGTTGCACTCAGATGGAGAAAATCAAAATGACGACCAAATAAATGAGGCAGAGGAGTAACACATAGGGGGAGAAAGTCAAGAAAATACAAATCTTAGGAAGTCAATTCGGTCAACACAACCATCATCCAGGTTACGTGATTTTATCACATACAATGTAAGGTATCCAATTCAATATTATGTTTCTTATAATAAGGTGTAAAACACAAAGCTTTTTTGACAAGTATATCTGAGCAAATTGAACCAACCACGTTTCAAGAAGCAAAAAACAATCACGTTTGGGACCAAGCAATGAAAAAAGAATTAAAGGCTCTTGAGAAAAATAACGCATGGTCTTGTTTCTGTACCAAATGGAAAGAAACCTGTAGGATGTAAGTGGGTTTACAAAATTAAATACAATAGTGATAGTACTGTAGAAAGATACAAAGCTAGACTTGTTGCAAAAGCTTTACCCAAACGTATGACATTGACTCTCTAAAGGGCCTTGCTATTCTGAAAGAACCGAATCGGTGGTGCTCTCTCGCACAAGATAGTCATGGATTAAAGTACGCTTCCGCTATTCAGTTTTATATTCAACACAGTTGATTCAGCGGTGATCAGCGATGATTTTCATTGGTCCCAACATTTCTATGCATACCTCGATATACTCGAAACTTTGGGTATAATTCGATATTGTACATTTCTCTTCAAAACTCCGCAGTTTTCTTTATTGATTTGGCAATGAATTCATATGACAAATATAATACTGGTTAAGAAACAAATGCAAACTATAATGGATGTAGTAATTAATTACACACCAGTTAAGAATGGTACTATATAAACATCTGGACGTATCCTTCTGGTTATCCATTGACATTTGAATGCTTAAAAAAATTATTGATTGGACTGTTACTATTTAATTAGAAAATCAACCATTAAGGATAATTAATTACTTGCAGTGGGTATATTCTCAGAATAATATCTAAAGATGTTATGCTATGCAATCAATACAAACTTACAAAGTCAAATTGAAATGTATATTTAGTATCTTCCTGAATGCTTTGTAAGATTTTACGGACCGCTTCCTTCTTGTTGGTTAGATAACTCAAGAAAAAAAGACAAAAAAAAATGAAGAGCTTGTGAAGGATCATAGAAATAGTAGAATCCTCATGTGTATACCAGATGACTCAGAAATAGGGAGCAACTCAAAATTGGTCAATCAACGAACTAAAAAGGAAGTGATGTGTTGCTAGGTAGAAATTAGGAACAACTAATTAATTTTTCTTTTTTACGGTCATAAGAACTTGCGTTATATAAGCAAGTACTTGAAATGTTTTGTTATGAATGAAAAAAGTTAATGAATTCGATCTACCTGCTGCCTGTTCCTTATAGAAGTTAAAAATTTATTCTTTCTCATAATTCCGGCTTATAACATCTTATTTTCAAGTAGCTTTTTTCTAAGCAGAGTTATGTTTATAGGTCGGCAAAAAAAAATTATTACAACCATTGAATATCTATACTTTAGAAGGAATTATACGAGGACATTTTATTAATTAATAAGTCCAAGCTTTTTACTTCTGAAAATTTCTCAAATTATTTTATTTAAAAAATTGTTATAATTATGCTTAATTTGGATAATGAATCATTTCAAAGAAATATTCTAAAGAACTTGACAAATTAGCAAAGAAACGTCCAATTTGATATGACGATCGAAACAATTTATGAATAAAAAATTATCTCTTTGTCATAATTTGAATTTTATAAAGAGCTGATTGCCTTAATAAATTTGAATAGAAGTTTGAAAACATATTTAGAGAATCTGTTGATTACCATAATCTTATTTGTTAGATTTACAACTAAAAAGAAAAGAAGAAGAGATATATTCGATTTTCTTGCTTTAATCTTGATTGCTTGGTTGATCAAAATTAATTGTAATTTTTTCTACTAAAAATTGTGGTGCTGGAGCAATGTCCTTAATAAATTATGTGAATTATTATGTACTTGTTAGAAACTAAACCATACTGCAATGTTTTGAAATGATTATAGAGGCTTGATGGAGTGATGTAATAAGACATTAAGAGGAGAATTAGTTTACCGTTACAAATGACGAGGGAATTAGCAAATCTATTCTAGAATTGGGACTACATGGAAGGTACACTCAGAATCGGCGAGAGAGACCCAACTCACCAAGGGAACCCGATCCTTGCGAGCCTGCACCTAAAAGGTTGATAAACTTATATCCAACATAATGCAGTAAAAAATAAGATTTGTTATCTAGGAATAGTAACTTCATATGAGGGAGATTCAAGAATAACTTGAGCATAATTGAGGATAAAATTAAAAGGAAAAGTTTAATTAAAAAGAATCATACTACAAATTTATGTTACAGTACATCATAATAAGCAATATGATCAGCCTATCTTTACGAAAAAATTATCTGATAGTAGAAGCTTCAGAATAGAAGTTTCAGCAAAGATTAACAGAGAGCACCAATTATCTAGAATCTATAGCATAATATTATTTTTGCAAGCATTATAGTTGATAAACTTATCTGATGTTGCTTAATCTTTGTTTAGGAGATGAATAGTTGTCAAAGAATCCATATCAACATCTGACATCTGGTATCTGGTACTATCCATAAACAAAGTGCTAGCAATAATATATCAACTAATGGGAGAACAAATAGGGACCAAAAGAACAACAAAGTATAACAGTACTTTACATTTAGTATAATACTGATGCAGTTTAATTAGCTGTAGCAAACTAAACAAAATTTAAATGATCAATTTCTGTGCATTGGACAGGTTACATGCTCATTAAATGTGCAAGCTAATAACTTGTCCGTACCTTTATCAACCAGGACCAAAACCGAAATTGATCTCAGAACAAAACAAAATAAATGAACCAATCTTCATATCATAAATTTTTCATAAATTTTTCTTAATTCCAGCACATAAGTATCTCATTCATTTTGAAAGCAAAATCAACTTGTACAGAAGAAGAAGAAATTGACAACTAGATTATTGCAGCTATAAGTTAAGACCTAAAGTCTACAAGGCATTGAAAAAATATACCCACCTAAACAATAAAATATGAATTTGCATTACATAAAATAGTTGGAGATAGAGAGAGGAAAAACTTTTCTTACTTTAAACTTCTAAATGCTACATGTATGATTGCTGAGCTGGCGGAGGATAACCTGAACTTGTATAACTCCCATAATTACTAGCCCCAGCAGGCTGAGTCGGGGCCTGAGCCTGAGGCACTGCACCTGCATTTGGATCCACATAACCGCCATACCCGCTATATGGATCCTGACCTGTCCCGGCATAAGACCCATAGTATGTGGGAGCACTGCTATAATGTGGTGTCGAGGTCGATGTGTCAGAGGGAGGGGGGTACTGTGGGTATGCAGTTGCATAGCCCGTAGCTGGAGGGGCAGGATATTGAGCATACGGGTCAGCATAAACTGAATTGTCAACAGGTGGATGACTGGGTCTAGGGGCTGGTGGGTACGTGTTAGGATACATCGGCCCACGTTTCTTGAGCGGTTTCGGGTACAGAGGATCAGTATTTACTCTCTTGACAGATCGACCTCTGAGCTCCCCGATACGTTTCTGGAGGGGCCCAATTGCAAACTCCTTTTGGAGCTTGTATTCCTCAACAACCCGGATAATAGTACGAAGCACCATTATCTCCTTGCTATTTGGATCCTTCTGAAATGGTACAAGAAAACAGAAAAACAAAGTGTTAGCTTGCTCTTCAGAATTAAGGACCTTCTTGCAAATCAGAGTTACAAACTATGCCCAACGTTCCTGACGTCCACACAACCATCATTTGGACTGTTAGAAAATGACACCCTACCATCAAAACATTTTTAATGGAAGTCTACTACGTTGTACTGGAAATTTTCATACTTGTTTTATGGAACTGTTTAAAAGAGCAATCATGCAAACCAACTTGAGCATGGAAATATGGAAATGTTGAATATCTAACAGAAACATACAGTTTTTTTTCTCCCGCGCCAGTCCAACAGAAGCATGTGGTATTGCAATACATTGCAGTAATACAAACAAAATGCTGGTTGCTCAGTGCAAACATGAGCTATGTGGAGTTCCAAACATAAGAAAGGTCGAGTTCCATTTGCCAGTTATCATAGTGCAAGGTGCAAACATAAGAAGATTTGCATATACCTGAGATATGTTCTTTTCAGTATCATACTCCCAAAAATCTTGTGGGTCCTCCAAATGGGACATCAGGATGGGGACCACTGGGAATGTCTCACCCAAACCAAATGCCTGTATAAAGTGCACCGCATCAATTGGCCTCTTCCTACTGATCAACTCCTCCACAATACCTACATAATAATAATCAAGAAAACCTTAAGAAATATGTTAACGGGATATAATGGGTCAATTTTGGTCAAGTCTCATGTTGGGTTTGGATTTGGGTGGGCATAAATTTATTTTAACTATATGACATGATAGGTGTTCTGATCTGACCTACCTGTGGATCAAGAAACCATCACCGACTTGAAAAATAAAATGACTGAATCAGGTCAGACCAGAGCAAACAGGACTGGTGGACACCAATGGATCAGCTCCAGTTTTCTTCCTTGTACATACTTCTCAATGAAAATATTAGACTCGTAGAGGGCTTAATCTTACTAATTAACAAAGAAAATTAAAGCACAGCAGGTCTCATTAAAATCAACCCAACAAACCAGCCATTCGATAAACTGCCAACCAGAGAAATTGACTCGATAAGCAGCCAGCTGGTCAAGTAAACAATTAACAGCACTAGATCATACAAAAATTTATGTTCAGAAAACACTAAGAGTGCAAACCTGGGATTCTCTCAGTCAACCCTACAGCTCGGCAGAGATCCGTAGTCTGCTTACGCCTTGAGATGGCAACCACAAGTTTGCACAGCTCATCTTCATCAAAAACTGAAGTCACATCAAATGTGACCATTAGCTGTAACACTGCTTGAGCCTCCACAGAACAACCGCTATGCACATCTAGATCCATGCCCGCTAGAGTCTGCTTCCAACCTGCTAGCATTGCCCAGGCCCTTGCACTAACCTCTTGGGTAACGGCATGGCCCCCGCTTGTCAGCAGTTCCATCAGTATTACACAACACTTGCGCATGCCAGTTAGGGTACTCACCTTGTCATTTTCACCCTCATCCTGTACCTGTACTTGTACTTGTGCTTCCGCCTGGTACCAAAACCCCTCTTCTAAAATATCCAGTACCAGACGTGCTGGATCAAGTGCACATTTCAAACCAGTCACAAGCTCCTCTGTTAGTACAGAGAGTTTTCTGTGGTTTTCCAAGAAGAACTGTACTAGACCTTTTGAATCCATCTGTTCAAAAAAATGTTTCAAAACTGGACGGGGGTTTAACATGGCAGGGGCACTCTCGTCTGGGTACCTCACTGGTGCTTTCGGCCTCCTGCTTCTACCATGTATTAGCTCTGATACATCCACCTTGTGTTTCTCACAAGCCTCTCTGATTCGACTAACCGCAACATCTTTCACCACTTGTAACCTGTTCCATGATTCGCGTTCCTTCTCTTTAATGGCAGCCCCTTTCTCTTTAATTAACACCTGAGCCCTGGTCTGTTTCTCCTCCAGCTCAGCCTTTTTGCGGTCCAGCTCCTCGGCCCGTGCATTAAATGATGCGTCGAGCGTTTTGAAATGTGATTGGATTTCATCCCACTGGATTGAGTTTTGCATTGTGAGAGATGACCTGGTGTGTGATTTGAGAACATGGAGGGCTCTTGACAGCTGTTCAAGCATCACAGTAGTTGGATCGATCGCAACCAAAGGATTTGCGGCCTCATGCATAGCAGGTCCAGCATCTATCGGGGCGTTTGTGGAATCCTGAGTTGCAAATTTTGAGTTTGCGGAGTCATCTGCTGTGAGTTTGGATTCTGGTGCTTCTTTAGGTTCTTCAACGATTTCTTCTCTGATTTGTTCCTTTGGTTCTTCTTTTGTGCCTTCCGGTTTTACATTGGGTTCCATGGGCACTGTACGGTTTCTGGAATCTTCCATTAAATTATTTCAAGCTGTGATAGCATAAGGTCAAAAGTAGTTAATGCCTATCTATGTTGCATAGATACGGATACGGGTATCGTATCGGATACGATACGGATACGGCGATACGGCAATTTTCAAAAATGAAGGATACGATACGGCTATTAATATTAATTTTTTATTATTTTAATTATATTATTAATTCGGCACTTATATTACAACTCTATAAGTAAAAAAAAATTGATAATTTTGCCATGGTATATGTACACATTAATCTCACCGGAATTTATAATTCATCTCAAAAACTAGTTTAAGTTTATCAATTACAACTACAAACATACAAGTGGTAGTGAACAACAACATTATAATACCAAACAACATAAAATTAGTTCCATAACAAATCAATGCTATCCGGTGTTGAAGACATCGCAGTGGACATAATATAATCTATTTTAATAAAAAAAATACATACAAATCAATTACAAAGAATAA
Source organism: Carex littledalei (assembly GCA_011114355.1). Lineage (NCBI taxonomy): Eukaryota > Viridiplantae > Streptophyta > Magnoliopsida > Poales > Cyperaceae > Carex > Carex littledalei. Next base: position 1,192,241 of record CM022101.1, on the reverse strand, counting down.
TAATTAATAATGAAATTACAGTACTATACAACTCCAGTACGTGCTGATACTTGATCTTAACACAAGATTAGCAAGACTCAAGATACTAATCCTAAAGATTAAGAAAATTAAGTTAATTATAGTATTCAAGATACTAATCCTGAATTGACCTCGCAAGCCAAAACAACAATAGAAGAATACTATTAGTTTGTCAGTTGGGACAAAACAAATGAAGCAGCTAATCCTTGAATATTATTATTAAACCAAGGAAAATTCAACTTTATTTCATTTTTCAGAAAAGGCCAAACCTGAATTTTCTTTACTGTGCTCAAACTTTTTTACTGTACAATAATCGTTTCTTAAATTGCTCAAAGTAACCAACATTGCATTAGATCTAGATTAGCTAAAACAATAGAGACACTAGCAGTACCTCTTTGAATTTTCTTTACTGTGCAATAATTCGTGCTTACTGTCAAAGCAGATAATTACTATATGATGATTATTGCCCCAGTCAATATCAAGATTGACTCAATCATAGAATACAAGAAATCAATTAACAACTTTTGGTCCCAAGTTTTGATCTCCAAATTTTTATTATTAATACAACACTAATTATCGGAGGCCAGTCCTTAACTTGACAGTCGACACTAATCATCCGAGGATATACGGCCGAGAGTCAATTGAAAGAAAATAACTTACCCGGAGAGAGGAGCCGAGTGCCGGGCGGTAGACAGCGGAGAGAGACTGAGGACAGCGGAGCCGAGTGCTGGGCGGTAGACAGCGGAGAGAGACTGAGCGGAGAGATAGACAGCGGAGCCGAGTGCCGGCGGAGATAGACAGCGGAGCCGAGTGCCGTGCCGGGATACGGACGGGAGCGCCGGTTGCCGAGTGCCTGGCGGAGACAGCAAGCGTATCGCGTGCCGCGAGAGAGAGACTGAGCGGAGGGATTTTTTGTTTTTGTTTTGGCTGCGCGTCCAGGAGCGGAGAGAAGCCTAAAAAATGAAAAGTTCAAAACCTAAAAAATTGAAACGTATCCCTTCCGTATCCCTGCTGTATCCCTCCCTTATAAGCGAGTCCGGCTAATATGACATTGGTGTCATTCCAAATTCAATAACACCACATCGTATACCGTTGGATCTGCTTTAATATCCGTGTTTTGCACGAATATTAAAGACACTAGTGTTTTGCACGGATATTAAAGCAGATCCAACGGTATACGATGTGGTGTTATTGAATTTGGAATGACACCAATGTCATATTAGCCGGACTCCTTATAAGCCGTATCATATACCGTATCGAAAAAGAAGCGATACGTCACGTAATCTGATACGCCAGCTGGCGTATCAGAGCCGTATCGGGTCCGTATCGGGTGCGTATCCGTATCCGATACGCACCCGATACGGATACGGGTCCTAAGATGAAGTATCGGGGTAACATAGATGCCTATATATTATTTAACAAATTAACATACCAGCACTTGGTTATTAGCATCTTTTCAATAAATGAAGATTCTCATAGCTGTATGCTTTGCTCCAAGTCACATTAATTGGAATGATTTTTTTTTTTTTTTTGTGTATAGGAATTTGCAGATGAAATTTAGTTTCGGTAACTATCAGTTGACGGTATGATGAAAAATTAGAATTTTGAATGCAAAATCAGAAGGTCAAAAATGTATCAATGTGAGGAAATACTAAAACTTCTTTTTCCTTCTAATTGTGGCTTGAGATGGCTGTTACAGTTATATCAACTGGAACCAATAAACCTCGCCATCCTAATTCTCACACCTTGATAAACCCAAAGCCCTAATAGGATGAGGTAACAGTCTCGGGGCAGAGAAATTAGGCAGAGGCAAACCTAATGCAAACGTATTCATAAACAGGGCACAAGAGATGCTTCACAGAGCAAAATGTTAAGGACGTAAGTGGTAACTAAGTAATGCAATTGGGAATTGTTTACTGAGCTATTTCAAACAACTATGGAGTTCTCAAGATTACTGATACAGTAACATTACTTGCATTGCTGAAAAGGATCGATTATCTAGATTCAAACTTGGCAGAGAAACCACGAACCAGTGATGAAAGCTATAAGTTAGAACTTAACGATTTCAATTACAGTAAGCAAGTAAGAATATAAAGGGAGAGAAACCTGAGTAAACTCCTTGTACAGAGAGCAGAGCGACCACGAGCTGCGATGCTCGTATCTTCTCCTGTTGATTGTGAGAAGCTTATGGGGTATCCAGAGACACCGACGAAGCCGATAAGGAGTTCCGACACAGAAAGGTCGGCGTAACGGTGAAGAGGAGCGCAAAGTAGGGTTCTACGATTTCAGATTATCTGTGGCTATGAGTTTGTTACTGTTTCTCAAGCGCCATTTTTTGGTACACTCGTAGTCGTAAGTCGTAATCGCCCAGACGGTACACAAACACAATCCAAGTGCCGAGACCGCTGAGAAATATTGGATTCTCTCTTTTCATCTGTTTTGTTTCGTTCGGAGTTCGTACATTAGGAGGATTATTAAAGTGATTAAATCCTAAAAAATCGGCAGATATAATTTAAAGAGTGGAACTAAGGTGTTCTTCAAGTTACACCGAAGAGCAATAGGGCGTTGTTTCGGTGAGCTTATCTTACAAACTCACTTCAAATAACGAATTCAAACCACTAAAACATATATAATATATTACATATTAAATTGAATGATGTATTTAATATAAAATTAAGCGATAAAAAAATAATAAAAAATAAACGAATTTAATTAACTTGTAATTTTTTTACTGCTTGAGTTTATATTAAATTATTCAAAAATTTATAAATTTAACATGTCAACAAATCACTCGTGAAATAGATTGGATTTAACTTTTAATAGTTTGAATTTGTCATTTAAAGTCATTTCGATAAATTTTGGAGTTAAGCTCACCAAAGAATTGGCAAACTTAAGAACACCCGTTCTAATATGTTTTAGATATTATTTAATACTCGTACAAATAATTATTAGAACTATTTCGAAAGAATACATTAATTATTATGCAAACAAAAAAAGCCAATTACATGTATATGATATATTTTCGTTTATTTTTGACAAATTTAAATTGATTAAATAGTCAAAATTAACAACTATGTTCAAAATTATTAGATAAATTTTGACAACTGTATCAGTTTTTACAAAAAAAAAAAATAGTATATTATTTTAAAGTATTTTGTATGTGTAATAGGTATTTTTTATTAATTCTAGGGCCATTTTAAGTAATTAAACCAACAAACTGACGGTTATACTTTAAATATTATCTAATACTTGCACAAATATTTATTAAAGTAATTTCGAACAAATACATTAATATTTAGCTATTATTTCAAGCATAAGTGTTAGTTTTGATGATTAAATCTATTTATATGTATTTAGAATTAAACAAATGTATCTTATATGCATGTAATGTGTCCATCAATAAATGCTAAGAAGGTTTAATTCAGAAGTAGAGGTTCTTTAAGACACGTGCAGGGATTAAGATTTTGGACAAAAATAAGGCTAAATGAAGAGTTTTTAATCCTTAATAAGGAATCAGTGTTTGGAAGGATTAAGAGACTAATGAAGCTAAAGAATGTGAAAGAAACTTAAGGAGGCTTAATTCCTTCTATGCATGTAAGTTTTGTTTTTTTGCGTAACGTATACGAATTATTATTAGAGCAATTTTGAAAGTATATGTAGAGTTTCACGCAAAAAAATGATTGCGGTTCAACATTTATAGCACTTTGCATATATAATAGACGATTTCAATTAATTATGGAGTCATATCACGTGATTAAAGACCAAATTCACAGGCATATCTCAAATATTATCTAATATTTGCACAAATAATTTTTAGAACAATTTCAAACAAATATATTAGTTTTTATGCAAACAAAAGCTATAAACATGCATTTATTGCAAATTACATACATATCAGTTGTTATCATTTAATTCTGAACACGTTTAAAGTTATTAAATCGTCTGAAATAATGACTATGCTTCAAATAATATCTACAAGTACACAAATAATTATTACACCAATTTCAAAAGCACAGTTTTCATCCAAAAACAACTGCATTGGATCATCTACAGCACTTTTCATGTATAATATGTGTTTTTTTTTTTTATTAATTTGGACTCACACTGTGTAAACTTAAAAGTTATCATTTCTTTACTGAGGTCCATGAAACTATTTAATATTTACAAATAATTATTTTTTCGGATTTCAAATCTGTGACTTTTCATATGGAGAGCATTGTCTTTGCTACTAGACCAAAAGCTGGTTCTCTACAAGTTATCAAATTTAACGGCTATAATAATAAATTTATAGAAAATTAAATGTATATAGGATGTTTTCTTTTAGTTTGAACATATTAAAAACGATTAAATCATCAAAATTAACAATTACATTTTAAATAATATCTAAAATATGAACTAATAATAAGAGCCACCGATCAATTACGAGGCTGTGTTTTTATACCAACAAAACTAGTTTCGGCGCATTGCTGTTCCGATCTTCTAAATGGGCCTAACTTTGGGAAAGAAGTCTGTCCTGTTGTTTCCATAGGTTATCCAAAAGCTAAGAACCAACTATTCTAAATGGGCTGAGTTTTGGCCCATTATCTTGGACCGTTGTACGGATATTGGATCAGGCCCAAGTTTAATGCTTTATATAATAAACAGCCCGTACAAATTAAGGCAGATCGCTGAGAATTCATAAAGCTCATTTTTCACAGTTCAATATTGTTGGTTCTACTTGACCGCAATTGTTTCTGACCTTCAGAAGAAAAAAGAAAAATAGACTGCAATTATTTTTTGCTTGACGGTTTAAATTACAACGACGTCTTTTAGGTGTGGATTTGTTAATGCAACGCTTAATTAAGTCTGCTTATCAAACAATTTATTTTTGTCAGGTGTCATATACCCTGCTTCCATCAGTGTAAAGGTTGGGGACCGGAACAAATCGAACAAGCTCTCTTTCGGTTGTTTGATCAGTACCAGTGGAAGGTTGCCGTATTTGACGAGTTCCGGTATATCATCAAAGCTCCCTCCGTAGCTTGGAAGAATTCCACTACTCGCCGAGGCTCCATCTTGATTGACAGAGTTCAATTTCCGGTGGTTCCCTGGGATCCGAGTCTTAATGCGGGTAAACACCTCACTTCCCTCTGGCTTCGCATCCATGACTTCAACAAAGACTTGTGGGAGTGGATCGAGTTCGATCGGCTCCTTAATCCCTTTGGTGCTGTTGTCCTTGAGCTTGATCCGGCTACTAGAAACAAATATGATTGGAGATTTGCCAGAGTTCGGGTTGGGGCCTGTGAGCCAAAGTTATTTACAGAACAGCATTGGCAGTTGTATAGGGACATGACCGGGTATGTCTCTAGCTTCGATCTTCGCATTGAGGTCGAAAATGAGCACACGGAACATGTGAACGCATGGCGGGCCTGAGGACCTGGCCACCGCAACCCCCGTGGGGCGGCACCACCACCTCCTCGCGTGACTCCAGCCCCCCCTCCTCCTGCTTCTCAAGGGATGGATGACGATCTATTGGACGATCAACCGGCTCATGCTACGGGCTGCCAAGCGCCAACTGACCCGCGCGATGGTCACTTCACTGACGACTCTGATGAAGACCATGAACACTTCCTCCAGGCTATTAATCAAATGCTCCACCCTACTAGTCAGGTTGGTGATTGCTCCAACTCAGCTCCCAAAAAACAGAAAATTACTACTCCTAAATCTGTCCGACACAACACGCGCTCTGCCACTCATCCTGACCATGGCTCCGATCCTGAACCTCTGCTGGACAAAGCACTGCGTTTGGGTTGGATGCCCCCTTCAGCTCCCGCAAGTGCCAAAGGACCATCCCCTTTGCAAACTCCTCCACACACCTCACCAAAGGGCAAGGGTAAAACTCTGATGACCAAAGTCAAGCTTACCCCCAAACCTGCTACACCCAGTGCTCCACCTATCAAACTACCTTCATATATGAGGAAAGGGGCTGGTTCTTCTCAGAAGAGAACTGCTTCGCTGGGAGTGAAAAATAATAGTAAATGGAAAAAGATTGTTAAGAGATCTACCATTCTTGCCCCACCTCCAGCTGCTGAAGCCATAGAGGTTTCTGACACCTCTTATGAAGTTCCCTCCAAACCACCTCTCCCCAAAAAAGGTATATCCATGAGGAAGAGCCTTCGCATTCAGGCCCAGGCTGATCCCTCCTCTACCCTCACCAAAGTCAAAAAGAGAGCACGAGCTAAAGAACAAGGCAGTCACAGCAATACAGGTATTCCTTTGATACAAAATTTTCCATACAATAGGCTCACATTCGAGCAAGTTACAAATCTGTTTCGCATATACCAAATCCAGTTAGGTCAACATGCTGATGAAGCTTCTAGTATTATTCAGAATATCCAACAAATGAATAGATCCAATTTTGAAAAATTCATTCACTCTATGCTTGATAAATCCAAGAGTCTAGATAAATCCAAGGTTCTGATATTAGACCTCAATGATATTACAACAATTGCCAGCACTGATGCTACTGCTATACATACAAACTCAGATGAAGTGGATAATTTTCATGACTCTAGTGCTGTATTGGATTCTACAGCTAGTAGTTATAGTTTAGGAGGGGATAAAATAGTCTCTTTATGAATTTCCTAAACTGGAATGCCCGAGGTATTAATTCTTCTAAAAAAAGACAAATTTTACATGATATCATCGTAAATAATCATATTGATTTAGTTGCTATACAAGAAACAAAAAAAGAAAATTTTAGTACTAGACTATTAAACTCCATCTCTACTAGGTTTGATATTTGGCTTTGGGTTCCCTCTCATGGGAGATCAGGAGGGATATTATTTGGATGTGATAGTTCTCAATTTAGATTCATATCTCATTCTACCCATCAATTCTCTCTAAATTTATTCTTAGAATGTAAACTAGATGGCATACAATGGCAACTTACCATAGTCTATGGCCCTGTTGATAGGACCAAAAAGAAAGATCTTTGGCTCGAATTAGAACAAATTAGACATACTTCCACATTACCTTGGATTCTTTGTGGTGACTTTAATGCCATTAGACATCGGGCGGATAAATCTGGAACTTTATTTGATATGCAAACTAGTTCACTTTTCAATAATTTCGTCAATCGTCATCAACTGTTAGAACACAAATTAAATAGTAGGAAGTTCACATGGTCGAATGGCCGACATTTTGCCCTTTTGGACAGATTCTTTACTAGTACTGCTTGGGAGCATTCCTATCCTGCTAGTTACATTTCTGACTTAGGCAAATATGGTTCAGATCATTGTCCTATCATATTACACATTACATCTAAAATTGATTCTTCTTCCCCCATCTTTAGATTTGACCCTCTATGGTTAGAACAACCAGATTTTGTGCAACTAATCGCTAAATGGTGGGCTCAATTTTCTCTAAATCATACTGATGTAGCTAGAAGTTGGAATGAGAAACTCAAGTTCCTTAGACATAAAATTAGGGGCTGGACTAGGAATTTTTATAGCAGAAAAAAGAAGGAAAAACAAGCTTTGCTAGCACGGTTGCATACTTTAGAAATTATATTAGAACAAAGACCCTTTACTCCACTAGAACTAGATGAATGGATCCTTGCCAAACATTCCTTAGATAATATCTATTTAGAAGAAGAAAAACATTGGCAAGCTCGATCCAAACAAAAATGGCTTGAAGAAGGAGATAATAATACAAAATATTTTCATACCATAGCAACACATAGAGCTAAGAAAAATAAGACACTCTCTTTAGAAATTGATGGTCAACATACTACCACCAAATCAGATATCAAACAACACATTTTTTCTTTTTATAAAACTCTTTTAGGCATACCTGGAGACACTTCAACCTCTTTAGAAGCTGATTTTTGGGGCACTACTGATAAGCTTACCTTAGATGATCAACTTAGCTTAGAAATTCCTTTTACAATGGAAGAAATTAAAAATGCTGTTTTTGCTAGTGATCCTCATGGAGCCCCAGGACCAGATGGGTTTAGTTTCAAATTCTATCAAGCCTTTTGGGACCTTCTTAAGGCTGATTTCTATCAAGTTTGCATACATTTTTACAATCATCAAACCAAACTTACTAGTCTGAACAGGTCTATCATTTGTCTTATACCTAAAGAAAAAGACGCAAAACTCATTACCAAGTTCAGACCTATAAGCTTGGTAAATTGTAGTTTTAAAATAATTTCTAAAGTGTTGACAATTAGATTAGAGACAATCATGAATAGGATTATAGATAGTAGCCAAGCAGCATTCATTAAAAATAGATACATCCTTGATAATGTCATTCTTAGTCAAGAAATTTTACATCATTGCCATCATAATAAAGATCAAGGTGTAGTGATCAAAGTAGACTTCGAAAAGGCTTACGATAAAATCAACTGGCAATACCTTTTACATATCCTTGAGAGTAGAGGTTTTGGTCATCGGTGGATCCAATGGATTAAGGAATGGCTTTTCAGCTCTCAATCCTGTATTAATATCAATGGTGAATTGACTAATTATTTTTTTTGCAAAAGAGGTGTCAGACAAGGCGATCCCTTATCTCCTTATCTGTACATCCTTGCTGCTGATACATTGAGTAAAATTTTCTCTAAAGGTCGACATGCCAATGCTTTGATAGGATTAGGACCCAATGCTATAGACCACTACCCTCACACCAATTGCCATTACGCCGATGACACTATTTTCTTTTTGAAAGCTGATGAGGCTAATATTGAAAATGCTTGGTGGGCTTTATTTGCATTTGAATCATTGTCTGGCATTAAAGTTAACTATGCCAAAACATCTATGTATCCTGTTAATACTACTAATTTAGATCGCTATGCTCACATTTTTCAATGCAATACTTCTTCTTTCCCTCTCCAATATTTGGGATTACCTTTACATATTCATAAATTGAAAAAGGCAGATTGGTTTTTTCTCATTGATAAAATTGAGAAGAAACTCCAAAACTGGAAAGGTAGTCTGCTATCTATTGGAGGGCGACTTACTTTGCTCAATTCAGTCCTATCTTCAGTTCCTCTCTATTTTCTTTCTATGTATAAAATCCCCATGTTTGTCCTAAAAAAAATAGACCAGATCAGATGCCGTTTTCTGTGGCAAGGGACTACCGAAAGGAAAAAATATTATTTGCTCAATTGGCAAACTGCTTGTTTAGCAAAAGAATTTGGGGGTTTAGGCATATTGGACCTTAAACTAATGAATATTTCCCTCCTCTTAAAGTGGTGGTGGAAACTTAAAGATCCCAATTATCATAGTGCTTGGAAACATATGGTTCTCACAAAATATCAGCAGTCACATGGTACATCAATGTCTGAATTTTGGGCAACCATTACTTCCTTACAACAACTTGGTGCCTCTAGTGTTGAGTATGAACCAGGAAGCAATACTTCTGTTTTGTTTTGGACTGATATATGGTACCAACAATGTTCTATGGCTACTAGATATCCTTATTTGTTTGAGTTATGCACTAATAGTGCAATTTCTTTACAACAGGTAGTCAATTCACAAGGGGATGCCCTTACTTTTCGTCGACCCTTATATGGGGTTCTTTATAATGAGTGGTTAGAAATTCTAGATATTATCAGCCATTTATCCTTTACACATTTAGATGATAAACTTAGTTGGCGATGGAATACCCAAGGCAAATTTACGGTTAGGTCCTTGTACCAATTTCTTAACTTTAGAGGTATTAAACCTAGGCATGCTATGTTATGGTGGACCATACCTATTCCTCTCAAAATCAGAATTTTTATGTGGTTAGCTACTAAGAATCGGATACTTACAACGGATAATCTGATTCGAAGAGGGTGGCAGGGGTGTCCAAAGTGCCAATTTTGTGACCAGCCCGAATCTATCAATCACTTGTTTGTTACTTGTCGTTTTACTAAACAAATTTGGTTTTTTATGGGTGCTTGCCAACATTTTAGCAGTTCTTGGACAAAGATGGTTGATGTTGTTCACTTTGCAAAACAACTACCTTCTACGCAAAAATCTGCACTCTTGCTTGTATTCAGTGCCGTCTGTTGGACCATTTGGAAACATCGCAACGAGCTATGCTTTGACAATGGTAAGCGTAAATCTTTTAGGCAACTCATTTTACTTATACTTTCTCTTGTTCATTACTGGGCAAGGCAAGTGCGACCGCAAGTCAAGGATGCTACCACTCTCTGGCTACCAGTTGAGTTAGATGCCATCCCTCTTGCGAGTTGGCATCCAGATGATGAAGTTCCAGCAGAGCATATGAAGAGGAGCCGGAGAACCAGCTTGTCCCTTATGAAGACGTGGCTGCATTTTGAAGACATAATGGCAGTGCCATCTTTTTTTGATAAAAGTAACCTCAGCCCTGTGTGTGGCCTTTATGTGTTTTTCTTATGTCTGAACTTTGTGTTTTCCTTATGCTTTTACTGGCAGATGCTTAGGGATGATTGGATTGTGTTGGTAGACTCATATCTTGGATCCTTGGGTTGTGCTGTTCGGTTTTTACTGGCAGCTGCTTATAGGTGTTTGGGTTATGCTGTTAGGGTCATATCTTGTTTGGGATGTGTTGTTAGGGTCATCTGATGTTGGATGTAAATTAACTTTTCTTTAATGAAAGTGGGCAATCGCCTTTTTAATCAAAAAAAAATCAGTGTAAAGGTTGGTGGTACTAACACCTTGTTTGGATGGAGAGTAGAGGAAGGAAGGGGAGGTGAAGAATAGAAGGGAATGAAATGGAATAGAAAGGAAGATTAACATATTTAATCTTTTCGTGTTTGGATGATTAATGAGAGAAAATAAATTTAATTTTCTTTTCCGTCTTATTTCTTGTTTGGTTGATTAAAATTTAGAAGGTTAATGAGAAATTCGGTGGTTGTTGTAAGTTTGTGACAAAAAACTTGAATGAGAATTATATATGTAAGATATAAGGTTGAGTATTTGTGCTATTTTTTCTAAAAATATTTGCAACAAAATTGTTTTCCACCCGTTACACTCCGAATCGAGAGAGAAACCGATTCTATTGATTATAATGATACAAGGTTAAACCTTTCACCTCCATCATAATTTTATTAACCAAACACGATTCGACAGAAATTTTTATTTTCTTTCCATTCCCTCCCTTCCTCTACTCTCCATCCAAAGAAGGTGTAAGAATGGAGCAGTTTGAGAAATTAAAGGTAAAACTTTTATGTCGGTTCCATTGCTGATATTTTTGAAATAAGGTAACTATTGAAAGCAACCAAGTTGCTTAAAATTTTCCAGTGGATTACTTTCTGTCTCTTTGAATGACAAAAGACAGGCTCTAAAGTCTAAATCTTTTGGCAGAAAGTTTATGAAGAAACAGATATATTTATAAGACATATTTGACTGATAAATGGTAGAAAAAAGTTGGATGGTTGTTAGCTAAAGTTGAGTAATTTTCACCTTTTACCTTTCAGTCCAATAAAAAAAGTTGTACTTTCTTTCTGTTTATTTTTGCAAGTTGAGAAAGTGTGTTTTGAATTTTGAAACCTATACATGTTTTTCAATGTCTTGTCTCTAGGGGGACACAGTAGATTGGCTGACCTGTACAAAGAAATCTGACTTGTGCTACAAAGTTGAAAGGGATTTGTGAATTTTTTGTAAAAAGCAAAGGGCTTTTGACAGAGGTAAAAAGTTGATAAAGATTTTGACTTGATAAATCCTGAAGCCAGCTAATCTACTCTGTCCCCTAATTTTATCTATCATAATTTGTAGCTTGTTGAATAAAATAACACGTGTCGGCCTTCATTTTTTCTTTTCAAAGAAGCACCATTGATTTACCAATAATACGAGGCTGATTAATATCATGAATTTAATACTTTTATTGGACGTAAGAGAAGAATACATCTAATCTATTACTAAGTTTTATTTAATAGTCAATTTTTTTAAGCTTTTAACAAATGTTTTTTTTTTTAATTTAGTTATCTTTATTAATAAATAGTTTTATTTAACAAATATTCACTGAGAATGCGTATGTGATTATGTGTTTTTTTATAATAAGCAAGTTCTCATAAATACTTTAATGGTTATATTTCTAAAAACATAATATATGCGTATGTGATATACAATGTTTTTAAATGTGGTTTTGTTCATGCATGCGGAAGGCCACTGCATACAATATATGCGGTATGCGGTTGTATATGCGAATTTTAATGCAGAAGTACATATGCATTATAACTGTACAATTTTAACAGTTCGGATTTGGGAGCAACCACGTTTCAATTTCGTTGGATAACAAAAAATACCTTAATTATAACTATACAATTAAAAAAAAACTATATAAATATTAAAAGTAAAAGCTGATCTCAATCTCAATTATTTGTATGAAATTTGAAGAAATACCTTCGCCTTTCTTCGTGGCTTGATTTATTAGAGTAGCTCAGTTCGTTCTCAGTTATGTTTTTTTAGTGAGGTTATGGTAATATGCATATTACGAATCTAACTCGCATTATAAATTTATATTTTTATATTAAAAATTTAAACAATCGATATGAACCGTTAAACATGATTCTCGTATGAAAATGTATATAGTTGCATACTAATTTTTTTATTTTTTTTTGGAAACTTTACTATTTTTTTAGGGTAAATTTCGCTGGAGATCACTAAACTTTGTCCTTTGTCACGAATTGGTCACTCAACTTTGATTTGTCCCTCCAAAGCCACTGAATTTTTAATTTGTCCCAATCAAGTCACCCTATAATTTTTCCATCCAAAATATTAACGGAATATAACTTTTCCGTTAGTATTTTGGACGGAATGAGCATATTCTGTTAAAATTTTGGATGGAATGAGCATATTCCGTTATATTTTGGACGGAATGAGAATATTTCGTTAATATTTTGGATGGAAAAGTCATAGGATGACTTGATTGGGACAAATTAAAAGTTCAATGGCTATGGAGGGACAAATCAAAGTTGAGTGACCAATTTGTAACAAAGAACAAAGTTTAGTGACCTCCAGCGAAATTTACCCATTTTTTTAGGTAGGTAGAAAATCACTCTTTTTGGATGGCTCGAAATTTTCAAATCAAGTGATTTTCTGTATATCTAAAAAATAATAAAATAATTTTTAAAAATGTAAAATTTAGTTTGTAGGTACATATTCATATGAAGATCATATTCAATGATTCAGATCGATTGTTTGAACTTTAAAAATAGAAATATGAGTCCATAGTGCAGATTGTTATGTAATATGTATATATTACCATAGCCTCACTAATTTTTTTTTTATCATATTTGCAACTATCATTTTTTTTATCACTCTTCCATCGTACTTTTCAAACAACTATTTGTAGTACTAATTTGTGTTTTGCGAAAAAAAATTCATGATAAAATTACCATTACACTTTTTTGTTAGGACATTGTGGAGCATTTTTAACGACTGTAAATCACAATTAATTCTTTTGTTTTACCTTTCCTTTTAATCTCTTATCCTTTTTATATCATTTCATCCGGTCTTACACGAAAGAAGTTTCGTGGTAGCTAACAAAACCAATAATGGAGGTCGGTAAAAAGTTTAATTGAGTCACTTTTGAGTTTTGACTTTTGACCCATGGAGTCGTTAGAAAGGGAAAGAATCGGAAAAATATTATACGCTCATTGCTTGACTTCTTGAGTCTACACGACGGTAAGTCATACTGCCTTAACCGGGCTAATGGATATCTATATCTATAGCCACATTTAATCCGAATAGTGCTGTAACAGGGAAAATAAACCCACGTCTAACCATGCAATTATTTCAAAAAAATATAAAAAATTGTAGTATTACATTGTACTTAAAAGACAAATGAAACCTATATCTTTTAAGAATAATTATATGAATCTCCCCACTCCAGTCTCTTCTCTGGTCCTGCAGTAACTTTAGAGGAAGGTTGTACTATGGTTCTCACTAATTATATGGTTCCATTTTTCAGTTCCGCACTCGTCTCCGCGTCAACCTTTATAGGTTTAAATACTTGGAAGATAAAATATTAATACTTTGATGCGTAACTTGTTATGATCATCCTTTTTCCAGTCCCCCAATGGTCTCCTTGTCAACCTTCCTCTAATGAAGTAGTGGGAATCCTGTATCCCCACGTCAACCTTCCCCAATCGCCCCGCGTCAACCTTCCTATAAAAATAGTTACCCTCATAGGAATAAATACTTAAGTGCATAGGTATATATACTTGCAAAATAAAATTTTAATACTTGAAATATAATATATTAATACTTGATATGATCGAACGCCTGAAGATTAAACTTTGTACAATATATATATATATATATATAGAGACTGGCTACCGTGCTAACGTTAGAACTTCGGCCGAAGTTCTAACGGGTCGTTTTTGCAATTTCAAAATCCAAACAACCCATCCGAACCGTTCAACATGTTCTCTATATTGAAATGTGCTTGGAGACCAAATTTTACATTTTTTGGAATTTTTTTGCTATTTATTAAGCCACTTTGAAAGTTTCTGATCCAACGGTGAACAGTAAAAAACAGCCAAATTTTCTGGACCACCGGATCAGAATTTTCAAAGTGGCTTAATAAATAGCAAAAAAATTCCAAAAAATGTAAAATTTGGTCTCCAAGCACATTTCAATATAGAGAACATGTTGAACGGTTCGGATGGGTTGTTTGGATTTTGAAATTGCAAAAAGTGACCCGTTATAACTTCGGCCGAAGTTCTAACGTTATTACATTAGCCAGTCTCTATATATATATATATATATATATATATATATACATATAAATACTTGTAATACTTGATATTAATACTCTCAGATGTCATCCAACGCTATATGTAAAAAATATCAAGTTTTGTAGTCCCTGCAGATAGTTATGAAAATATTAATATTTTTAGAAACGTGTATGGTCCCTCCCATTTAGTTTATGTGGTCCCACACAGATATTTATGTGCGGGGACATTTGGGAGATTTGGTTGAGGAGATAATTATTTACGTAAAAATTGTTCACCTCACAGTTATAAATACTTCCGTGCATAGGTGTTAATACTTTAGAAGAAAAATTCAGCGCTGGAGTTTTTACGGTCCCCTCAGGCAATTATGGTAGTTATGGTGCGGGGACAGTGCGGGAATGTTTGGGGGATTTGGTTGGGGAATCATTATTTACGTAAAAAATGTTCACCTCATAGGTATAAATACATCCTATGCACTTGCATAGGTGTACGTGGTCTAAGTTATGTCAGCTCCCACACTAAGATCGGCGGGATCCACACATGGTCCAAAACAAAGCTGATTGAATAGTATAAATCTTTCTCTATGGAAGATAAAAGAAGGCTTTGTTGGTACAATCGCTCTTGGAAAACGCTTACTATTTTCGCTCAGCCCATTTTGCAGTATCATCTCTTTCGTGGAAATAGATCTTTCTTTTTCTTTCGCTCCGAGGTTAAGTCAAGCTTGTGATTCTTAGTCTGGTGGGGCATATTCTCAGCATAGAGGCATATTCTCAACATAGGTATTAATACTTTAAAAAAAATTCAGCGCTAGAATTTTTATGATTCCTCAAAGAAGTTATGATAGTTATGGTGCGGGAACAATACGGGGACTGGAGTGCGGGAACGGTTATCAGGGTCCATCTTTTAAATGAGTGGAATATATTATGATACGAAAATCATTCAATTAAAAGATAAGATAAGATATATTAGAATGAATAAAATATTGATGATGTGTTATAACTAAATTTTTTGAAGGCTTGACACTAATTATAAAATATCAATACTATGATTATTTTAATAATCATACAACAAGTTATGACTTTGAATAATACCACAGAAATTTTAAAGTACGAACTAAAATAATTAAAATAAATTTAACGTGCCACAACACTTTTGTAAAAAGTGTAGCAAGCTGATAACATACATTTCTTCTGTGAAAATTTATAATGCACACATTTCATATAGAGAATGCAGCATCATCTTGTAAAGAAGTATGAAAAGGTTGTTTCAAATTGGGTTAGGTTACTTCAAAACATAAACATCATGTGGGAGAAAGAATGGATAAATAATTAGTATACTGAGAGAATATTAACAGTCGCATAAGATAACTATGGTGTATTGAGTACGGAATTAGGTCATGTTTGATTGTGGAGTAGAGTTAATGATGATTAAATTACTTATTCCATCTTACTCATATTTTACACTTTGTTTGATAGTTTAACTCATGTCTTAAATTAATCCATCTAGAGGAGTAAGATGTTGGAAAATGAAACTTTGTCTATAATAGTGGGCCTTACAGGTGAAGTAAATTAATTTATCTGAAGAGGTGGAATAACTTACTCCGAATTAACTCACCTCTTATTCCGTTTTACTTCTATTTTACTTCTTATTTGTCAGCTTAGATGTGAAATAAGATGTTTAATCCACCTCTTACTCCACAATCAAACATGACCTTAGTGAATATAACACATAATTTATGATTGTCAAAACTTGGAATTTTGCATTTTATTAATTTTATTTTATTTAATAGCTATTTTACTATGATTACTAGATTGCTTAGGTATATAAAATCTTATGAATTCAAATATAAATGATTTTGGGGGTACGAATCTAAAATCAATATATAGCCCAAAGATAGAATTGTTTATATTAGAACCCGTTTGACAAATCTAATCTATCAAATCATAATTGGAAATATCGTTGTTATTCTCTAATTCATTGATTGATATGGAAACGCTAATTATTAAATTCGTTGTTTCCGTATCTAGCAATGACTTCTGATCTCTTCATTTTGAGCATAAAATAATAAAATGTGTCTCCTATTAGTATTGACCGGAACAAATAAGGCAAAATATTCTACATGAAAAACACGGTCGATTTGATTTTTCTCAAGTTTCTTCCTTTTTTAAAGATCGTTTGTCCTTTTTATACCATTAAAATCTTGCCAAACTTATAAGATGTCTAATACTGGTTTTTTGTTGTCGTCTAAGTTTCTAACGCATACCGAATCAAGACCAGAAACTTGCAATTTTTCAATTTAAAAAATCAAATTAGTAGAAACATGATACATCTTTTTTTTTTTTTGCAATAGTTCAGTCCTATTGAGGAAAGCGTGGAAAATCAATATTAGATTTGAACCATTGGTTCGGTTCCATTTATTTCTAACTTAAATATAAATTAATTTATATACTAAATTTACAGCTACAATTTGGAGCGAATTAATATTTCGGTCCAAATACTTTCCGTAATTTCTGTGACCAATTCAAGACACGCTGCAACTTTCGGATACTCAACGAGATCGAATTATAATGATTCAGTCTCATCTATGGAATCGGAAAAAAATAATATATCTTGTTTAAGATAATTTCATTTTTTAATTTCTAAAAATAAAAAATTGAGCAACTTGGATCTTGTAATAAATAATAATAATTATTAAGACCCGAAATAATTTTTTTAGAGGAAAACCGCTTTTGAGTTTCTACCAACCATACGCGTCTCAGGCCCCCAACAAGCACTGTTGCATTGCATTAAGTTGTCTCTTTCTACAAAAGTCCTTGCAATATCACATTTCACAAGTGATGAAGGGGTGCTATATAATTATATGATCTTGTCAGTCTAATAGGATCAGGCTACTTCAGTTCTTCTCAATTATCAATTGTATGGTATTTTTACCTTTGCATTTTACAAGTTATGGACATTCCAATTTTACAAATGCTGGTAAGTAGAACCAGCTGTATGACTGGGTACTGTATAACTAAATAGTACTGACAGCGACCTCTGTTCAGCTTTGTTTGCCTGAAAAAAGGAAAATCTATTCAGCATGGTTTGCCTCAAAAAAGAAAATCTAGTCAGCTTGCTGTTTTCAACCATAGCTGAATTATTGTCAGTCAAATTGGCACCTTTCTTTCTTTGTTTGTTTTTTCCTCTTTGTGAAATGAAGGTGGGGCTCAGGCCCGACATTTTTATTAATATCCAAAGTTTAATACAAATTATTATTTATGTCCAGATTTCTAACTTTTCGTGAAAAATGCCCAAACCGGCCACAAAATGGCCGGCTTACTCCCCCCCTAAGCCGGCCATTTTGTGGCCGGCTTACCCTTTTTTTTTTTTTTTTGCTTTACACAAATTATTTTCTTCTTGTATAGAGTGTAATTTTATTTTGTTATTGTATTGTAATATTATTTTCTTAACTATTTTTCTGGGTACTTATGTCAGTCACACCGACTCAATGTATTTCGGGATGCGCCAATTGGTTTGCCTTTAATCTTTAAAGCTTATTTTTGCTGTTTAACGCACTTATTCAATTGTTTTAAATATTTTTCTGTTTATTTTTTATGTTGTACTACTATTTTAATGTTGTAATATTTTAAATTAGCATTATCATGATAATTTATTTTATCTGTAAAATATAAAAATAGTACCATAAAAGCACACATACAAAAGAACCGAAATATAGGATAATCCAAATATACCAAACATAAATAGTATAACAAATATAAATAGTACAAAACTAGCAAAAATACAACTAAAACTGAGAGGGGATATATCGCTGAGGCGGTACTCCGGCGTTCGCCCGGCGCCAGCGCGGCCAGGCCCTGTCTCTCTCGGCCTCCACACTAGCATCGGCGGACCTGAGTATCTGCTCGGCGGTATCCCATCTGGCATCGCCCGTGGAGACTGGTTGTACTGGCGGAGGTGTATCGAAGATAGATGCGGCGAACTCAGTCCCAAAGGCAGGCTGAGTATGAGACCCGCTACCACTAGCCTCTCCATCATGCGGCATCTCTGTGCCATATCGGGGTACTGGCGGTGCCGACATGAAATCATCATCGAATACCCCGTAGTCCTGGAGACTGTACGAGAGAGACTCAAACTCAGAAGTATCGGTCCCCGCAGGCAGTGGCTGTGGCGGTCCGCAGGCGGTGGCTGTGACGCCATCGCTCCACCAGTCCTGCGATGAGAGATGCATTAATGATGCTCCTCTCCGCCCGCACGATGTCCATAACCTGGTAGAGACCCAGGTTGATGAGGTACGGGTCCATCATCTCGTAGTACTGCATGTGAACGCACCGCAACTTCACATCTAAAAGAAACGTGTCCTGCGTTGAAAAAAATAATCCGCATGGTGTTAACATAATAAAATTTAAACTCAACAAAATTTAAAGAAAACCTAAAAACAGATACGTACCTCATGAGAAGCCAGTGAGACTCGGTGATCGTCGTGGAGAATCCACAGGAGAGGACTGATGTGCTCCGTGCTGCTGGTACTGATCGGCTTGTCCACTACTGGACGACGGGTAGACCGTGCTCTAGGCATCCTGATGTCAAAAATAACTTAAAATAGGCCAATTGCCGTTAAAACATGCTACAATAACCTAATTTCGGTAAAATATACTAAAAACGACCAAAATAGGTCAATTGCTGTTAAAATAGATCAATTGCGGTTACAATAACCTAAAATATGCTACAATAGGCTTCAGTAACCTAATTTCGGTAAAATATGCTAAAAACGACCAAAATAGGCTTAATTCTGATTAAACATGCTACAATAGGTCAACTGCGGTTACAATAACCTAAAACATGCTAAAACAGGCTACAATAACCTAATTTTGGTAAAATATGCTAACAAGGGACAAAAATGCTACAATAGCGCTTAAAAATGTTAAAATGGGTCAAATTGCGCATAAAATAACCTAATTGCGCCTAAAATAACCTTAAATATGCTACAATAGCCTAATTTCGGTAAAATATGATCAAATGGTCTAATTTTTCTAATTATGCTACATTCGGCTAAATTACGCTTAATTAGCCTAATTATGTTAAAAAAGGCCAAAATACCCTAAATATTGGTCAACTGTGCTAATTACACTAAATTACAACAAATTACTCTAAATCCTAACCCCTAACCCCTAACCCCTAAACCCTAAACCCTAAATTAAATAAATTAAAATTAAAATTAGATAAAAAAAAAATTACCTCAAAGAAGAGAGCAAATTCGATTGAGAGATGAGGGAGTTGTGAGGAGTAGAGAGAAAAATGGAGTATATATAGGGTAAAATACGGGTTTAAATAAAAAAAAAAAGGGTAAGCCGGCCACAAAATGGCTGGCTTAGGGGGGGAGTAAGTCGGCCATTTTGTGGCCGGCTTGGGCATTTTTGACGAAAAGTTGAAAATCTGAGCATAAATAATAATGTATTAAACTTTGGATATTAATAAAAATGTCGGGGCTCAGGCCCACCTTTCAATTAATTATAAAAAAGTTACAGAAATGGAAAATATAAATACAAGAGCCAGTTATGTTTAGAGGTGCTATCGGGTCGGGTCGGGTCGGGTCCGGATACTATTATATTTGGATTCATATCTTAAAAGTGTTCGGATCCAAATTTCGATCCATATATTTATTTGTTTCAAATAGGGTCGGGTCCGGATCCGGATACCTATCTACCCGTAGATATTTCGGATCTAGTCTTTCGGTTTCGGATAGATAGATACCCATAACTTGTTTGTGGATTATCGGGTCCGGCTCGGATATGGGTGGTTCCGGATCCGAAGCAGGTATATGTCACAACTCCCAAGAATTTGAGAAAGTAAAATGTTGGAGATGGTGATTTCCTTTTCTATGATTCAAAAAATCCATGAATGGAATATTAATACTAATTTTTTAATAGAGAATTAAATTTGTTGCAGATATTTGATTTTGAATGAGATTTATTGCAAATGACATATCAATGAGAGCAATAAATTTTCATGATTATGCAGAAGATATATAAGGCAAATATTGAAAGATATATTCAGAGCAATAAATTTTCATGATTATGCAGAGGATATATAAGGTAGATATTGAAAGATATATTCAGAGCAATAAATTTTCATGATTATGCAGAGGATATATAAGGCAGATATTGAAAGATATATTCAAAGCAATAAATTTTATTAAAAAATTAATATGCAAAATGTGATTACTGGCGTGACATTTGTTAATTTGATTATATGTAAAATTGTATTTTCATAGTTATTAATATATGTTTTATCGGTTATTTATATGGGTATCGGGTCGGATTCGGTTATGGGTCGGATAACTAATTCAAACCCATATCCTATCTAGAGGTGCTACTTTTATCCGATTACCCGGATCCGATCCGGAACCGACCTAGATCCGGTTAATTTGGGTAGGGTATGGTTTAAAAAATATAACCGATTAAATTATGAGTACGGTTATAAAACTAATACTTAAATATCCGATTCGGATCCGAATCGAAACTGATATTATAATGAATATGATATGGATTTGATTTAATTATCCGACTCACAACGAAACCGACCCGATATCCATATAAATACCCAATAAAACATATATTAATAACTATGAAAATACAATTTTACATATAATCAAATTAACAAATGTCACGCCAGTAATCACATTTTGCATATTAATTTTTTAATAAAATTTATTGCTCTGAATATATCTTTCAATATATGCCTTATATATTCTCTGCATAATTATGAAAATTTATTGCTCTGAATATATCTTTCAATATCTACCTTATATATCCTCTGCATAATCATGAAAATTTATTACTCTGAATATATCTTTCAATATTTTCCTTATATATCCTCTGTATAATCATGAAAATTTATTGCTCTCATTGATATGTCATTTGCAATAAATCTCATTGAAATCAAATATCTGCCATAAATGTAATTCTCTATTAAAAAATTAGTATTAATATTCCATTCATGGATTTTTTGAATCATAGAAAAGAAAATCACCATCTCCAATATTTTACTTTCTCAAATTCTTGGGAGTTGTAACATATACCCGTTTTGGATCCGGACCCGACCCGATTTGAAACAAATAAGTATATGGATCGAAATTTGGACCCGAACACTTTTGGGGTACGGATCCAAATATAATAGTATCCGGACCCGACCCGACCCGATAGCACCTCTAATCCTATCCATTACAATATCGGTTCCGGTTCGGATCCGGATCGGATATTAAATTATTAATTTTGTAACCGAACCCATAATTTAACCGGTTATATTTTTTAAACCATACCCTACCCAAATTAACCGGATCCGGGTCGGTTCCAGGTCGGATCCGGTTCGGTTCCGGATCGGATCCAGGTAATCGGATAAAAGTAGCACCTCTAGTTATGTTGTACATCCTGTTTCATCCTATATATAATCTGCAATTTTGCACAATCTGTGTGCCAGGGAGTGTGAGGGATACTGGTAATTATAAAAATTCTAAACTATTCTGAGAATTCTACTGTGCCATGCTGCTTTCTCTTGTTGTTCTTGTTTTTTTATAGTTTTCACTTCTGGTAGTAAAAGGTTAATTTCTAGCTAATGCATGTAATGATGATTAAAAGATATTTTGCATCACGAACAGATTATAATGATGATTACTGATTGGCCGTGATTTCGGCTAATGTTTTTGTTAGAAATTTATTTTGTGACATGTCTCTTGACTATTTCATCTCTTCCTCTCCCTTTTAAATGTGTATATCATCGTATTCTTTCCCATTATTTTACTCAATTTAATTTTATCCTTGAAACAAAATTAAGATCGCTAAGTTTGTGATTTCTTGCACCAAAATTTTACATAAATTATGTGTCCTCTCTGTATGTGATTACTTATGTTCTCTCTGATCACTTATATTTGTATAGAGCTTGTGTGTTGGTGCCTAGTGCGTCCTGACAATGATATCACTGTTTGTTTGTTTTTCTTTAAAAAAAAAAACTTTAATATAAAAGAGAAAAAAGTGGTTGATAAAGCATAAGAGAGACAGAAGGTACGTGCAGTTTAGATCATAGTCACAAGATTCACTAATTATTCGTGAATAATTCGTTTTTTGGTGATGCCGAACCGAATGCCGAATTATTCGGTTGATCAAATTTTGACCGAATTATTTACGAATAATTCGCAATTTTATGAATTTTTCCCGAATTTCCCGAATTATTCACTAATTTTTCCCATAACTTTTTTTCTTTTTCTTTTTTTTGCTTCCTTGTAGGACTGAGATATCTGATTCGGATAATTCCGAATCATTCTCAAGTTATACCAAATTATTCTCAAATCACAAATTTTTAACCTCACCGAACCAAACTCGAATAATTTATTTGTCACCATGATTTAGATGCCCATAGTGTGTGACTGTGTGCAGACATAAATCACTATTACATAAAACATTATAGGAGTATGGTTTGGGAGATATTTTTGAGAGGGTTAATTGCTTATATGTCCATTAAAATTTATGCAATTGGTTATTTCTCTATTAAAACTTTTAAATTGTTTTATTTTTCCATTAAATCTCAAAAACCTTTTATTTTTCTCATTTTCTTCATTTAATTACAAGAATTTTAACTACAAATCACTTAATTCATTATTAATCTTTTGTTTAAAAAAACAAAATTACCATTTTATTATCACCACTCTAACTTGTAAAATAATTAAATTACTATACTCTGTTCTCCAATTTAACAAATATGATATCATGGCTAAAACAATGTCTTTTGTGTGGAAAGTAACCACATCCACTGAACTAAAACAAGTAAAAAGGCTGTATTCAGATCCACAATTTAATTCGAAATTATTGTCATCCAAATATAAGATTGCATATTTTAGAATTTAGTTTTTCTTTTCAAATATACTTACTAGGGAAATAGTTAAATAGTCAGATGCTTGTTCAGTCGACAAAAATCAGGTTTCAGATAATAATACGTATATATATATTCAGAAATCCATGCAATTGAAACAAATAAGAAGACAATATATATTATATGTTCATCATGCATTAATAATATATAAAAAAAAAACATATCTGTTGCTCACAAGTCACAATTATAATCATAACACAGATGAAATAGACCCGGCCAGACTGTTAAGTAGGAGGCAAACTCAGAGATGCTCGGCTTAGTTGGTGGAGATGATTGAACAATGTGTGTATATAAAAGTGACAAACATTATAGTCATGATAATAGAAATATGATCTTGTGCATGAATCTACTAGTGAGCATTTAATGACGACGATGAGAGACACAGAGGGATGGGCATGCAGAGGTGTGGCCCATTTGGGCTTCTTTGTTGGTATCTTTTGAGGCTATGCTTTTAGATTAACAATTTAGAGTCTAATTAAGGTCTAACATTGTGGGCTCCCATGCAGAGCAACCATATATCCACGTAACGGCCTTCTCTCCATTTCGCACATAAACGGATGCGTCTTTTATCCAGTCGTTCTAATAAGTATTGAAGGCAGTCCAATATTTACAAAAGAAACCCGATACTGATGATCAATATTATCAGTACAGGCAAATATCAGTGTCAAATTTTTACGTTACAACCGACACTGAAGGATAACATCATTAATTGTTGGTTGTTTATCTGAGTGTCGGAGCAGACGTTCAAACTATATATGAGAGACAGTTATATAAAATTTTAATGTTGCGAATGAGAATCAATATATTTTATAGTATGCATACTATTTTATTCTAAACGGTGTAAAGAATATTTTTTGAGGTATTAATTACATATAAATACAAAAAAATTGAAAAAAATAAGAATTAATTGACCCCGATGTGTTGTTAATTAGTACCTCTGTCTCTAGTTGGAGCCATCAATGTCGGACTCATAACAGTCACTGATTACACTTTACAACCGGCATTAATGAGGTATTATGTACAAGTGAAGGCTTGCAGTTTTTAAAATTTGTATATCGGACTCATAGAATCCGTATCCTCCTAGGTACCTGACTGAACTTGACCGAAACGGACGGCCCAGATTTACTCTCAGTCTAGATTTTTAAATTGGCATGAATCTCAAAGTACAAATAATACGGCCCCTGCACCATCCCTAGTAATCACCGGCTGAGAATAAATCTGGACCGTCCGTTTCGGTCAAGTTCAGTCAGGTACCTGGGAGGATACGGATTCGGACTCATAACATAACAGTCACTGATTACACTTTACACTTTGCCTCTATATTTTATATATGATACTATGATCCTTGTTTTAGTGAATAATGCAGAATTGCGTGGTTACTGCTTAATTATTTTGCTTTTTGTTTTTTTTTATGAAACAGATGTATCAGTGATTGTAATTTAAACTTTTAGTGAGTTGTTGCACTCTTTGTGAGCTACTGTTATACTAATTTGGACTACCTAACATGGATGTCATAATGTTTTAGTTGTTACAATATGAGGCTACATCTTAAATTGTGATCTATTTGCTCCGACAAATTGAGAATCTACTACGTTAGCTAGGTCACTAAATTAATAATCTAAGATGCTCGAAAAGATTAGACAATACTCCATGTAGATAATATAGTTAAGCAACTTAGGCTTGGTGACATGTGTAAGCTATATATAGATGCCAGCTGACTTAGACTACCGCGAGGGATGCATGATATAGTTTTTTTCAATAAGCATATATTGTTCACAAGGTTGGGATATCAACATCGACAGGTCAAATTTTTGTTTGGCATATATATAGAATTGGTGAATCAGCAAAGATATAGAATAGTTAATAAAATATGCGAGGTTAAATTATGAATTATATCAGTGATTTGAGACATGCATGCGAACCCTTATTTTAAAATTCACAGTAAGAATGATTGTCTCATATTCTTTTTTTTAGTAGAGAAGGGTTAAAAATATTTTCATTTTTGTTGTCACCAATACGTCTTTAGTTTTAAAATTTTATTTAAAATTTACAAAATAAATGTCAAAATAAAACCGTTACATATGATATATATCATTTTCTTTATGTACATGTAAAATATTATGACATCTCGACTTTATTTTAATTAGCATCTAGTTTGCAGAAAAAAATTATGTTGATAAATTCTGAACATTGCTTTTGTCAACTTATTAATTTATATAAAATAAAATTATTAATTGTTGATAGAATAAAATCATATAAATCATATCTAACTGTTTTATTTATTTATTTATTATATAATAACATGTATATTAATTTAAATTGCAAATGTGTTAGTGTTTCATCCGTGCTCGTGACAACAATCAATAATTTGAATATTCAACTACATTTGCAATTATGTTGTTATATGGATATATTTATGTATATATTATAAAATATGAAGTACATGATATTTTTTTGTGTGTGGGTCCGTTTTTACTAATTAAAATTGTTATCCTACACGTGTAATTAATAAGACTCTTCAAACCCTTATGGATAGTTCCATTCTAATTTTAGGAACACTTTTGTATCAAGTAATTATGGACTTTTAAAGTTTGCAGATTTCACCTTTGTGTTGAACTAAAACTTTAATTATTTTACACTTCTATTTTAATAAACTGTCAGTTTTAACTATAGTTGTGTTGTATTTATTAATTCCTACGTACTTATATGATATGCATATATAGTAAAAACTGTAAAGCTAAATCGTTAATAAAAATCCACATATGATTCCTACTTATATGATATGCATAGTATTTAATTAAAATTGTGTTTTAAAATACTCATTATACATGCATTGACTTCATGTCTTAATTTGTTCTGTATATTATTTTTTCCCCTGTCATTGCACTTCGTATCCAAATCATTATTATTATATTTCTAGAAGTTTATATATATCTAGTTAGGCTACGGTACTTCGCAAAGTAAAGCGAGTGTTTTACTTCATGTCGATATCTTCAATTTCAAAGTTCAAATCATCGATCCGAACCATTCAAAATTGATCTCCATATTTAATTGTGCTTGGAGACCAAATTTTACAATTTTTAGAATTTGTTTACTATTTTTTTGGAAATTTTTAAAATCACTGATTTTTTATGGTCCACGATTTTCTGAAAAACAATGATTTTAAAAAATTCCAAAAAAATAGTAAAAAAAATCTATAAATTGTAAATTTGGTCTTGAAGCACAATTTAATATGGAGATCAACTTGGATGGTTCGGATCAATGTTTTGAACTTTGAAATTGAAGATATCGACGTGAAGACACTTGCTTTACTTCGCGAAGTACCGTAGTCCAACTCTATATATATATAGAGGTTGGCTACTCTATTTATATAAGCATATAATGACATATGCTTATAAGTTATTTTTGTGTTTTTAAAGTTCAAATAGTCGATCTAAAGCGCTCAATATGTTCTCCATATTAAAATGTGTCTGGGACCAAATTTTACATTTTTTTTAATTTTTTAATTTTTTTATGAATTTTTTAAAATTACTATTTTTTGTTATTATTTAAAAAAGTGATTTTCAAATATCGTTAAAAAATAGTAAAATTTTCTAAAAAAATGTAAAATTTGGTCTCCAAGCAGATTTTAATATGGAGAATACATTGAGCACTTAAGATCAACTATTTGAGCTTTGAAACCACAAAAACGAATTGGTAGCCAATTCTGAGCCGTGGTTATAGCAATTCAGTTTTGTGATTTTCAAAGTCCAAACAGTCGATCTAAACCATTCAGCATGTTATCTATATTAAAATGTACTTGGAGACCAAATTTTACATTTTTTTGAATTTTTTTACTGTTTATTAAGTTGGTTTGAAAATCGTTGTTTTCAATGGTCTATAAGTTTTTTATTGTTTATTAAAATCAGTGATTTTTCAAACTATCTTAATAAATGGTAAAAAATTCAAAAAAATATAAAATTTGGTCTCCAAGCACATTTTAATATAGATATCACATCTAACGGTTTGGATCGACTGTTTGGACTTTGAAAATCACAAAACCATTTGGTAGCGCGCACCAAACCACCACATATGATATAATTAAGCTGGACGAATATCTATAATGCAATTAACGTCTCTTTATTCTTGAAAATAGAAAAAAATAGTAGTATCTGGTATTATAATTAGTTTTGCTAAGCACCGAGTGTTTACATCAACCTATCAAATCAATTAGAATTCTGAAAACTCATTGAGAAAATAATATCGATAACATCTAGCAGTCTGATTTTGACATATGAATTTTAGATTTTTGTTATTAAAAAATTAAAAAGCAGAAGAATAATGAAGGCACTGAAATAGAGATACTTGACTTGAACCCTCTTCAAATTCATAAATATGTAAAAATTTGCCCAATCGAAAAATAAAGGATCATACATTTTATGAGTGCATAATTGTTACTAGTCATTTTACAAGGGAAAATTCCATGTACATCCTTTAAAAATCTTGAAATTACATATTTTTCTCTCCGAAATTCATAATATCATATTT
Source organism: Carex littledalei (assembly GCA_011114355.1). Classification (NCBI taxonomy): domain Eukaryota; kingdom Viridiplantae; phylum Streptophyta; class Magnoliopsida; order Poales; family Cyperaceae; genus Carex; species Carex littledalei. The sequence goes on along the minus strand of CM022101.1, from coordinate 1,164,091 downwards.
ACCCTTTTAAACCTCAAAAACTCATAAATTAATTAATTTATTGTGTTTTACATTAAAACTCATTCCGGTCTTAGTATTACAAACAATTATAAAGTTCTCATTTTCTATTAAAGTTTCATATTCTACCCTTTATCAAAAATCATTTCAAAATACTTGATTTTTGCGAGACACTCAATCTTTGCACTGGAAAAGGGGAGATCATTGACAAATAAAGAGGGAGAGATATATTTATTTGACCAATTTGCAATATATCCTTCTCAGGTTTATATACAAATGATCGATGTACCATGCTGAGGTTGCGTGGTGGAGCTTAAATAATGAATTTTAATGTCGACTCGGAGAGCAAATCTCTTGCGTGACTCAAGCCAACTCCGCATTACTTTGGACAATAATTGGAATGCATGCTTTCTATAAAAAAAAATATATTTTTTTATTTTATGCATCAAAATTGTCCTCGGATTAAACCTTAATTAAATATAAATTTTTATTCTAAGCAAATATTGGAAAGATAGTGATAACATATTCATAAGTAATGTTGACAATCAATTGGTTTAAAAATCAAAACAACTGACTCACCAATTATTAAAAACAAAAAAAATAAGGATTTTAGAAATTTCTCTATTATTTAGATAGGTCGTGCACCAACTTCATGTTTAATTTAATTCATCGAGAAATTTAAATATTTAACAGTTGGGTAATATTGGCCTCTCTCAACCATAAATAATATAATTTTGATTTTTTTTATTTCAATAATAGTATTTTGCTCTAAACTATATAGAATAGAGTCCGGCTACTATAACACTAGTGTCATTCCAAACTAAATAACACCACATCTTAAACCATTGGATCTACTTTAATATTCGTGCACAAGATAGGGCTGGAATGACACTAGTGTCTTGCACGAATATTAAAGTAGATCCAATGGTTTAAGATGTGGTGTTATTTAGTTTGAAATGACACTAGTGTTATAGTAGCCGCACTCTATAGAATATCCTATAAAAATACATAAATTTTGAAATAAATGTGGATCAGTTGATCCCCATTCATTAACCTTCAATCCGTCCATGTCTGCGGATGAAGTAAATTCTCTCTTTTATATATGTAATTATAAATCTTTTTTTCTGAATATAGTATAAGGAAAAAAGTTACTTCTGGTTAAAAAAAAATCAATTTATTTCTTAATACGATAATAAAACATTATTTCATTAAGTACACTATCTCGGTTTATATTATCTTAAAAGTGCTCAATTGTTAAAAAATTAAAATAAGAACTAATATTTGTCATAGTGTTTATCGTTAGAATGCTATATATAGTGGTTTCTATGATTACTATATATTTAAATCTATAATTGTTATGCTTGAGATCTTCTATTATCATTTGAATTAACACTGTGATTATAGTAATACATTGCATTCGCTCCTATTGATATTCTTTAATTAAGCGGAAAAGGTACAAAGCCAACATCAATGCATGATTTGTCAAATTGGGAAGCAAATTTAATTGGTGCATTTTCTTACAAATTATTCACAAGTGCCGTACAATTAAGGCATTGAATTAATCATTCAAACATATATTGGATGCGTGCTATGGTTAATTTGATATCAACAAATAGTGAACCTAAATCATTTTTTTGCACAATGGAAGCTGATATGAGTACCCGCAGTTGAGTACCCGCACCTAAACTGTCATAACTGTTTTTGGGGACCGCAACTGTTCCAAAACTGTAATTTTGTTTTACAAGTATTAATAGTAACATTGTGAAGTATTTATATCTATACAAGACAAGTATTTATATCTATACAATGAACTACATATATGATATATGAATTTTTCTTAAATAACCGTACCCGCACCTTTTTTTTAAAAATCCTCGCGTCGTACCCGCATTAGGGGACCACACAAACTGTTCCAAAACTGTAATTTTGTTTTACAAGTATTAATAGTAACATTGTGAAGTATTTATATCTATACAAGACAAGTATTTATATCTATACAATGAACTACATATATGATATATGAATTTTCCTTAAATAACCGTACCCGCACCTTTTTTGAAAAATCCTCGCGTCGTACCCGCATTAGGGGACCACACAACCGTTCCAAAACTGTAATTTTGTTTTACAAGTATTAATAGTAACATTGTGAAGTATTTATATCTATACAAGACAAGTATTTATATCTATACAATGAACTACATATATGAAAAATCCTCGCGTCGTACCCGCATTAATTAGGGGACCACACAACCGTTCCAAAACTGTAATTTTATTTTACAAGTATTAATAGTAACATTGTGAAGTATTTATACCTATACAAGACAAGTATTTATATCTATACAATGAACTACATATGTGATATATGAATTTTCCTTAAATAACCGTACCCGCACTTTTTTTTGAAAAATCCCCGCTTCCAGTTTCGAAATCGCTAGACGATCGTCTCCAAATCGCTTCCAAATCGCCTCGAAATCGATCTAAAATCGCCTCAAAATCGCGGAAGCTTCGAAAAAGGAAGAAACGGAGAGAAAGGAAAATTTGAAATTCAAACTGGAAGGTATGGAAATTAGTTAATCAGTAGTTGTGGGGACCGCTTACCGTTATGGAAGTTAATTGGGAAGGAATCAACTGCGGGTACGATGCGGGTACTCAACTGCGGGTACTAAAATAATTATTCTTGCACAATATATCGTTCTCAATTTCCATGTGTCCCCTCAATGATAGACAAGTTTATTACCTTTTTTTTAACTTTCACATAAGCTACGAAGTCGTGAGCGGGACTGAAATTCTTAATTAATCTTTGAGTAACCACAGTCCTAAGACATTTTCTCCTAACCAACTATTTAGACAAGTTTATCATCAAAACCAATATCTACTTGTTAATTAATTTATTACACCTCCCTCATGTATTACTCTAAACATTTTGTTTGCCTTTTATAAATTATGAAAAAACAATCTTATGGATGGAAGTAAGAAACTTGAGCTAATTCAGGGGGCCATTGTTAAAATTTACTCGCTACCATTTTAGCAAATAGGAACCTAGCTAATCAGAGATGAAACTAGATAATTGAAATTAAGGAGACTAAATAAGTTATTAATTACGGTATAATTTTTATTTTATAAGAAGACTAAAAATTATAAATACTTATAAAAAATAAAAAAATATAAATTACAAAACTGTTAATTTTTTATTCATAAAGGTGAAGTAGATTTTTCCATATAGTTAAGTTATTATCATATGAGGCAACCCAAATTAATTGTTCATTTAGTGCTAAGACCATTGACAAGTCCTTTAATTTAATTTATGATGCCAAGATGCCTTTTACTGTGAATCTGTTGCGCAGTCAAAAACTAATTGGGCACAAATTCAACAACAGAAGTGGCTAAATAGTCTACCAAGTCAATTAAATGTCAGTAGCATGTATGCAACTTGTTATTATTTGTATGTCTAGCTGTACAAACATTTTCTTAAGTCTCGGAAATTAACATATATACACAGATAATAATAATAATAATATTAATCTGCTATCCTTGTGCTCATAACATGCTTGAAGACATTTTGTACTACTCACATGGAACACTAATTAAATTAAACCGAATCCACCTAGAATCTGAATAGTTATGTACTGTTATAAGACCAATTAATGCGCAGAGAATGGAAATATATATATAATTTTCTCATGGACGGCTTACGAAATTATATCTTATAAGTTCCATAATCCAAATAACCTAGCTGTGTTTCTATGCCAAAGAGATACCACCGCGGTCTGCAATTAAAAAAATGAACAGTAACCTCCACTCTGCTTCCATGAACACGGTGCAGTTTCCCAAATAAATAGCAACTTTGCAACCATATCCAACAAAAATGCTATAATTAAATTTCTTAGAGGCTGCTAGCTTCCATGAAAATTTGTTTGACTAAAGATAATTTTATGTTATATGTAACACCTTCAATGCATGAGAAAGCCATCAAATAAGTTGCTGAAATGAGATTCAACTTATTTAATTATGTACGTATAAATATGTTTCTACAGTACGATGAATAGTTAAAAATTCAACAAAACTTATAGGATGCTTCTATGGACATAAGGACCTATTTGTAAAATGAACATATTTTCATTTTCAAAGTTCAAACAGTCGATCCGACCGTTCAACATTATCTCCATATTAAAATGTACTTGGAGGTCAAATTTTACATTTTTTTGAAGTTTTTTACTATTTATTAAGTATTTTACAAAACTAGTCAAATTCAGACCATTGAATTTTGTACCCATCTTAATAAATAGTAAAAAAATTCAAAAAAATGTAAAATTTGACCTCCAAGTACATTTTAATATGGAGATAATGTTGAACGGTCGGATCGACTGTTTGAACTTTGAAAATGAAAATATGCTCATTTTACAAATAGGTCCTTATGTCCATAGAAGAATATGCCAAAATTATAATATGGTTCCTGGATTAGCTTATTTAATTTTGCAAAGTTGTAATTTCTAAGTTTAATGTATAAAATTTTAACTCATGAGTCATGACCTATTACAAGTTAACAAAATATATGACTATGCTCCGTATTTTTTGCTTTAGGTGTGTTCTAGTATTAGTCATTTACTCAGATATATAGTTAAGTACTGAATATGATTATTATGATTAAATGATTGTTTCGCTATATAAATTCAACAACAATTCTATCTAACAAATATGACCAATATGATTGACAAAGTGATCGACTTCTATCTTATAATATCTCTAGCTAATTCTTATAATATTTTTGTTGCTAGTATTTAATTCTTTTATTATTATCATTTTTTTAAATTACATGACTTGTTCAGATAATATGACTTTATTTTGATTCATCGTCAATCATCAGAAACTAACCAATATATGTTATAAAGAGATACACACAAAGTTGGCTTGTCAAGTTTTTCAATTAATTAAAAAAACAAATCTTACTTGTATATTAGGATCAATTATGTGAAAAAACAAACATTAATGTTAAATTGCTTGTAGCTTTAGACAGCACTAGTGTCACAAACTCACAATTAATGAAAATTAGAGGCTTGATCTCTATTTATCTCTAAAAGAAAAATGTTAATTTGCTAAGTATTTACTCTTTAATTTGTCAACAATTTTAACTCTAATTCGATAAAATTGATAAAATTGTAAACTTATCCAATCCGAAGTGGATCATATGAATTGCAGTATAAGAATTTTTATGATAGTAACAATATAACATCAATAGATTTAGGTAATTATTCACGTGCCTAATTTTTTTTTTCCTTTACATGCGATATTAAAAACGGATATTTACTCGATTATTTCCCTAGAATCAGTACCGTTTGATGTTTAAATTCAACAGATTCCAGGGAAAATTCTACAAATTTTCTTGAGGTATTCCGGCCAGACAAAATTTCCTTGTGCGCTGTGCATAGTCGCGGATAAGACCGAATCCTGCTGATGCCTTAATTTGTTATTGCACGAAACCTGAAACGTTTCGAAATAAACCACACCTAAGTTTTTCACTATTCTCGTTCCTCTCCATTACAACCGAACCGAAGGTTCCAGATAAACAAAATTTTACATATTCGATACATCTCCATTTCAACTAAAACTGGAGATGAAATACGCGCGTCAGGCCACGAGGCGTATACTGCCTCTCCCGCCGGCGACCATCTCCATGGTGGCCCGCCGGAGTCCCGCCGGTCGCTCTCCACGTGTCGGGCTGTCGAGGTATGAGGCGGCACTGGCCCCCAGTTGGCAACGTCCAACGTGGCAAGGTATTCGCTGAAGGTCCCACAGATGCCTGGTGGCTGTCCGCCTCACGACGCGACAGCGGGACCCGCTGTGCCTCATCTTACACCGACAACTCTGACCTTTCCCCGCACCATAAATTCTACGTGGAACACTTACTACGTCGGGTCAACTGCCCGTACAGTAAAACTACCTGCGTGAAATTCGTGGTGTAAATAGTTAACTTTGCTACCCCTTTCTCCGTTCGTTCGCCTCGGTCTACTCGTTTAAGTCGCTGATCTCTCAGCGTGAGTGCGTGACACTAATCTTTCTTTCGTCCCCTTCTCATTTCCCCTTATAAATACGCTCATACACCACTCCTCACCCCCACACAACTGTCTTCTTCTCTCTTCTCACCTCTCTCTCTCTCTCCCTCTCCCTCTCCCTCTCCCTCTCTCTCTCCAACACCTCAACCCAAACCAAGCACAATAACCAATTACTCTGATCGAATTCAAATCCTGAAATGGCGGTCAAACCAAAGGTATCCAATGGCAGCACTGCGCTAGAGCCAGCGGCCAATGAAAAAGATGCCGAGAAACTGCGTTTCATTGAAGAAATGACCATGAACGCTGATGCGGTACAAGAGAGGGTTCTGGCGGAGATACTGAGCAGGAATGCTGAGACAGAGTATCTTAAAAGGTACAAGCTTTGCGGCGCCACCGATCGTGCAAGCTTTAAGGCGAAGTTGCCGGTGGTGACTTACGAGGATCTCCAGCCGGATATCCAAAGGATTGCTAATGGCGACCGCTCGCCGATTCTCTCCTCACATCCCATCTCTGAGTTCCTCACCAGGTATGACCGGCCGTATGAAACAATACTAAATGCTTTTAATATCTGGTTATATATTAACTTAAATACTGTAAGCAAAAAAAATATATATATTAAAAATGAAAAAAAAACTCACAAAATATTATAATTTGCCTTTCCTGTTTTTTTAACTTATAGACTCACCTTGAAGGATATCCATATGTATAGTTGAAAAATGCTTTTCTAGAAATAAAAAAGTTATATATTGCAACCCTAAAAATGAACAATAATATTATAAAAGTAGAAATAGAAAATTGATTTGTTATATAATAATTTTACTTGATCTTGAAATGAGCTGATATTAGAAGTTAATTCTATTTTGGAAATTTGAATTTGAATTAGCTCGGGGACTTCGGCCGGCGAGAGAAAACTAATGCCAACAATAAGGGAAGAGTTGGACCGCAGGCAGCTTCTCTACAGCCTCCTCACGCCAGTCATGAATCTGTAAGCTCAATTTTTTTATATCACCAAGTATAAATTAACATGGTAACTAACATTTGTTTACTCAATTAACTAACATTTTATCAGAAAACTAATTGTTGTTGCACATGGATGTACAGCTATGTGCCAGGCTTGGACAAAGGCAAGGGCTTATACTTCCTCTTTATTAAATCCGAATCCAAGACCCCTGGCGGGTTACCGGCTCGACCCGTTTTGACTAGCTACTACAAAAGTGACCATTTTAAATCCCGCCCTTACGACCCGTACAACGTGTACACAAGCCCGAACGAGGCCATTTTGTGTACCGACTCCTTCCAAAGCATGTATGCACAGATGCTCTGTGGCCTGCTCAATCGACACGATGTCTTGCGGGTCGGGGCAGTATTTGCCTCGGGCCTACTTCGTGCCATCCGGTTCTTACAACTCCACTGGGAACAGTTGGCCACAGATATTTCATGCGGGACCTTGACCCCACAAATTACCGACTCAGCAATTCGTGAAGCGGTGATGCAACAACTCCGACCTGACCTCGACCTCGCCCGCTTTATAATCAAAGAGTGCTCTAAAGGCGACTGGGCGTGTATCATAACACGTATTTGGCCCAATACCAAGTACCTAGACGTGATCGTGACGGGTGCTATGGCGCAGTATATACCGACCTTGGAGTATTACAGTGGCGGTCTACCTATGGCATGTACCATGTACGCCTCGTCAGAGTGTTACTTTGGTTTGAATCTCAGGCCAATGTGTTCACCATCTGACGTGTCGTACACCATCATGCCGATGATGGGCTACTTTGAGTTTATACCGTTGGATGCTGATGGTACCATGTGCAACGGTGCACAATCCCAGCTGGTGGATCTAGCTCACGTGGAAGTTGGCAAGGAGTATGAGCTAGTGATAACTACCTATGCGGGTCTATACCGTTACCGGGTCGGGGACATCTTACGGGTTACGGGCTTCCACAACGCTGCCCCACAGTTCCAGTTCATTCGCCGAAAGAACGTACTTCTAAGCATCGAATGTGACAAGACCGACGAAGCGGAGTTGCAAAAGGCAGTGACAAATGCATCAGAGCTGATAAAACCATACAATGCTTCTGTGGTCGAGTATACCAGCCATGCATATACCAAGTCTATACCAGGCCACTATGTTATCTACTGGGAACTCCTTATCAGAAAGGACCAAATTAAAAATGGGAAATCCGGTACCATACCAGCTGAGCTTCTCGACAAGTGTTGCCTCGAAATGGAAGAGTTGCTCAATACGGTGTACCGTCAGAGCCGGGTAGCAGATAATTCGATCGGCCCGTTAGAGATCCGAGTAGTCAGACCTGGTACCTTTGAAGAGTTAATGGATTATGCCATATCTCGTGGAGCATCCATTAACCAGTACAAAGTGCCACGATGTGTGAACTTCCCTCCTATTCTAGAGTTGCTGGATTCGCGTGTAGTGTCGACCCATTTCAGTCCGGGTTTGCCAAAATGGACTCCGACCCGATCCAAATGAACTGGTGGAATGATAAATAGTCGGTGTTTCAGTCAAGAGTACTGTGTGGGAAGGCGTAGAATAGTATTTTGTTTTCTTCTTTTTTTAATTTCTTTTAGCAGTTTTTTTTTTCCCTCTGTTTGACTTTAACTAGCAGATTCCATTTTTCAGAGAACATTTGATGTACTTCCTGTGTCTTTCTGGTACAAAGGAAATATGACTTCTTAATTTAAATGTTGTATTCTTGATGCTTTAATTTACATATGTTATCTTATACTATTGTTCAAACAAATATTTTCAAGAAACTTCTAACATCTCCATATATTTTCGTTAAACCATTATTCTGCCTGTAAATTATGTACTTGAGCAATTCCCATTTAATTAAGAAATCATGCTTGCATTCCTTTCAAAGTAAAACATGAGATATAAAAAACCAAAAGAAACGCCTCTTTAAGAAAGAATGATATTTTTTTTTTTCAGAATGAAAGAATGATATTTCGAGCCCTTGTTACTAACAAATCAAGTAGGTACTTAATTTAGATGCTTAATTAATCCTTGCTAATATCCGGTCCCATTATTTTTTTTTATAAAAGGCAACCAAGTGCCCGTTTTATATATGAAACATAATTGTCCAGTTACATAGTACTATGTAAAGCATATCCAATATACTAAGTCCACAAAATATAGATCAGCAACGAGCAAAACACATAAGCTCGTTTTTTCAAAGTCCACCAAAAGACAGTAATAGAAAACGAAACTATATCTAAGCCTCCAAAGAAGGAGCTGGGGTTAGATCCTATTCCTGAATCAGCACAAAACTTGTGTGAACTATTCATGAGAACTTAATCAGCTGGTGACCCAGCCACTCCTTTAGTGTTCGCAATGGAGTTTCATCATCTTCCAATTGGAAAGCTTCTACATTTGCATTCACCTGGAAAGGCACAACTTGGTTGTCAGTGGGGTCCCACACCCTCAGAGGAATGACATCCAGATCAGTAGGCAGCTAACTCTGCGCAGCAAGCTTGATCCTCTTGTCCATGTGCCCTGACCAGTATTCAAACACATAAATTGTAAGCATAATCAAAGATCTAATGGATTTAATTGATGAACTTTTAAAGATAACCTCATTTTTATGCTTCCATAAGGTCCAGCAAAATGCACTATAAACAACCACTACTAGAATTTTCGTTTTTTGCAATGGCAGGAAATCGCCTTTCCCATGGGCGTACTATTGGAAAAAACCCTGAAATCGTCATTTTCATGCGCTACCGTCGGAAATACTCCTGTTGTAACAACTCTAGATGGAAATAGCCCTTATTTCCATCGACGCCGTTGGAAATACTCATTTTTGAGTATTTCCATGCGCTTACAGTTGGAAAAAGGACGCATGGAAATACTTTCACACTCGGACACTGTCTGGAGTATTTCCAACGGCAGAGAACGTGGGACCCACCTAAGTATTTCCAAGGAAGTGTAAGTGGTCCCCACCCGAGTATTTCCAATGCCAGCTAACGCGAAGCCCACCTGTTTATTTCCAACGGTAGCGTATGTGGGACCCTCTAGAGCATTTCCAAGGGCCGAGTACGTAGGACCCACCCCAGTATTTCCAAGGCAAGAGAACGTGGGGCCCACCTGTTTATTTCCAAGGGCAGTGTACATGGGATCCACCCCAGTATTTCCAAGGCAAGCGATAGTGGGGCCCACATGTTTATTTCCAAGGGCATCATACGTGGGACCCACCCCAGTATTTCCAAGGGAACATTATTTTTAATTATGTTGTTGTATGTGGGCCCACCAGATTTATTTGCATGGGAACATTAATTTTAATTCTCCAAAGAAATACCCATGGAAATACAAACCTGGATGGAAAAGTATTTGTATGCCCTCGTCATCCTCCCTGTACCAATTCGGTACTCCCATACATTCCCCATCCTACAATCCTCCCTATACCAATTCGGTACTCTCATACATTCCCCATTAACATTGAACCAGATAAACATAAAAATATCAATAAATAGATGGAAAACACATTCATAAATAGATCGATAACATTTAATAACTTTAACGCATGAACATAGTATAATCATCGTGCACTTTCTCCCTAAATTTGCAAACCGCCATTACAACAACAATACTATATATTTGCATCATTGACAATATATATACCCAAAATATACCCACTATGAGTTAACAAAAATTCACAAAATAAGGTTCCATTCCTGTTGTCATATGTTATAACTTGTAAATTAACCAAAAAATGTGCACTTTTGCACATTAGAAGCTAACGCTGGTTCACGTTGAAGGTCGACTGCCCGAACCATTGGCTCATATTAACCTCACCCCTTGTATTGTTATCATTTCCAGCTTGAGTTTGATTTAGTAGTTCTTGAAAATTACCTCCCTGGTTTGGTTGCATAGGAAAAGCAAGACCCTATGTATACCACATAGAAACAGAGAAGTGTCAAACAAAGAAGATATAAACTATCTAACAAAGAAGTGTCAAACATTGATGAAGACGTGCAAAAATAAGCACAATTATAAGAACACCCTATCGCTTACAAGACAATTATAAGAACACCATATGTATACCACATGATGGTTACTAGTACATTACCAGTACAAGACAGGCCATCTAGAGTATAAAGACAAAACGCTAAATAGATGAAAATAAAAGGAAACATTCTATTGAAATGATATGAAGAACTCTAAATAGCTGGAAATAAAAGACACACTACTGAGATCATCCCAATTTCAGCAAGCTGACAATTGCAAGAACTGGAGTGATCACAGGGGCATGCATGAGACTGTTCTAATTTGATTAAGCAAAAATAGAAATCTCAGTTATGTAACCAGTGATCACAGGGGCATGCATGAGATTAGCAAAAATAGAAATCTCAGTTATGTAATTTGATTAAGCAAAAATAGAAATCTCAGTTATGTAACCAGTGATCACAGGGGCATGTATGAGACTAGCATAACAGATTGCTAAAAAACCAAAACAATAAAACAAACAGATAACTTCTCTAATTAGGTAATGAAATTATTTTAGCCGAAAGGTAAACACTCTTTAGTTCAATTGCACATGGTCCGAAATACTTGTCAGAAACACTTGTCAGATTATCAATACTTTGATTATGGCTTTCCCATATTTAGAATCAATGTTTTCTGTGTTTCAGTTTGAAGAACTCAAATTGAGACTGTACCCACAATACCCACAGCTATATGAAATGAACGCGCATAAGTAAAAATTAAACCATTGTTATCTATTATTAAATTGAATATAAATATAAATTTATTTTTAAAATAAAATGAGTAAAAGTATCATTGTTAGAGAGATCTTTTAAGTGCTTAGAACATAGCAGAGAGATTAGTATGCATTGAAGGAAGGACTGAAACAAGAAAGTAAAATACGCTAATTTCTCAATACAAAGAATCACTTGATAAAAATGGTGAATCTATCCAGATTAGAATTTGGGCAATACTATGGTATCAGCTATTAAACTTGGGGACAGTTAGAACAAAGAAAATGTCTCCTGAATCAAATACAGATCAGGAATAGTCAAATATCATATAAATTGAACAATCAAGTATTTTCACTCAAATACATGTCATCAGGTGAATTAAATCAAGGTCTCATCATTAGTTGCTAAAATGAGAATCAACAAAGAAAAGACTTTTAGGTCTTCTCCTCTTAATTCAAGGAAAATGAAAAAGAGAAAAGCTAGAAACACAGAATAAGGAGAACTGAACTAAACATACTGAAGCGTTCAAGCAATCTAATCCTATTGTAGGTAGGTATGATGATATTTATGATGATATTATTAATAAAGTTCCTTTGAATCACATAAACATTTTGCTTTTTTTTTTTAAAGAATTGCACCGACAGCCACTAGATTGGGTTATGAAGTTCCTAAAGAACAAATAAGAATTTGGTTTTTGAAATTGTACCTTCAGAAGCAACTTCTCAAATTGCCGATCTATTTAATCGACCATATGGTTTAGATTAAGATAGCTTTCTAGGTACCAGGTTGTTTAAGGGACAACAAGGAAACCCTGCCTATAACAAAGTTAGCACTCGGTGCATTCTTGTGTTTTGTACCTATCTTAGATTGTCAGATTTGAGTAACCTATAGGATCACAGATTGTACATTGACTACCCCCTAGCTAGTCAACTAAGCTTTGCTGTGTTTTCTCATACTTAAAGCCAATAGCTACATGAACCCTCATTTAGCGGGTTTTCATAAGTTAAATTTGAAAGCAACATTATATAACTCATTACCTGGGGAATGGACATTTGCGTAAGTGCAGCTCCTCCATGAGATGGTTGATTGGTGAGCCCTTGACCCTAAACATGGTATATGCAAGCATTGTTATAATCCGTAGATCACAAAATGGAAGATGAATAAAATATACATTGTTATGTTTTGTAAAATTAAAAGTGTGACCTGAAGAGAAGGAATTACAGGAACGACACCTTGCTGAGTTCCAGAACCGTTTACTCTATCCTAAAATATAAAAATGCGCATGAGGTAATGTTAGTATACTGTTATATCTCAATAGCAAAGACAACTACCAAAATGGTGCCAACAGCAGTGTCATATCAAAATCTGTCAACACAACTAAATTTATAACCCAAAATTAACTACCAAATTGGTCTTAATTACCTGTGAAGTAGGCATTTGCGCCCCATACATAGTGAATAATTGACTGAAGTATAAGTCATAAGTTGCCAGTTTTCTCTCCCTCACGGCCCTCTCCTCATCAAGACGACGATCACGATCAGCTAAGAGCATTTCCAGTTCTTTGCGAGTTTGGATTCTCTTTCCTTCATTGTTTGTCAAACCAATGAAGAAGCTGTGTGTTTCTGCCTGGCTCGGGTGGTTATTGTTGGCACCTTGTCGTGAAGCATGCTTCCAAATCCCCGCACCCTACCATGTCTTGATCCACCAATAACTGTCAGAAACATGGTGCTCTCGTCCATGTCGGCATTGGCCTGATCGGCCGCCATGTCCTTCACTTTTTCCTATGAGTTACAACATATTAGAAATCATAAAATTCATATTAGAAAGCCATCAAGAACAGTTAGTTCATCTTAGTTGTTACATATATGGAAAGAGGAGATGTAAATATCAGCACTTGTTTTTTTTATCAAAATTCATTCTCAGTAGCTATATGGGACCTTGTCAGAACAGTAAATGAGAAATTTACACTTGGGTCCCTATATTATGTCCTATTTGTGTTTTTGCTTAAAAAGGACAATGAATATCTAGTGTACTTATGCATATCTAGTGTCCTATTTGTGTTTTTACTCACCTACATGCATATCAAGTAATAACCATGCTTGTACCAGCTCCATACATAAGTGAAACTAAGCCAAACACATGCTGGTATAGTGAGTTGCCTAAACAGCCCCAATTTGACCTACTGTCAGTATAACATCTATACAGAGAACTCTGAACTGAAATTGATCAAATCCTTGCACATACACACACTAGACACATATACAAGCACACTGAAAAAGGAATCTCCTAAAAAGGATTTTTCTACAATTTTTGGTGGCCATTTGAATCTCATATCTTGAAAACCGAAAATACTGTTAAAAACAGTGTATTGGCACACCAGCCAACCCTCACAAAACAGTGAAATTCACTAAGTTCCAAGCCTTCATAATTTTTGAAACTTTTCGAGTATAAACTACACAAGTTAACCATCATTTCCATATAAAGAAATAAAAATTTAGTGTAGCCATTTACTCACAATAATTTTCTAAAGATGGACTGTCAAAACTGCACTGTTTCATGTATAACTGTCACCGAAATCATGCTTGTTCATCACAGTTCTAGCTATAATAAAAATTTGATACTTGTCCACTGAAAAGCATGTACATCAATGGTTATTTCCATATAAATAACACCCAATATAGTGTAGCCAATTAATTCTAATAAAAAGGACAAATCAGCATGCCAGAATAGGGCAAACTAGTCCATACTAGCTAAGCCACATCCCCTGAGTTGATGTTAACTTTCAGATTTAGTTTTTTTTTTCTTTCTCAGTGGTTGAATCAGTTTTTTCAGGGAAATTATGTTGGGGTTTTGACTGTTCAAACCCGTTGATTAACTTTTAGGCTCAAGCTGCGGAAAGACCGTAGAACAAAAATTTCTACGTCTAACTCAAGCCAAAAGGATTGAAGTGGTATGTCGGATAATCTACCGAGAGTTACATACCTGTTCAATCCGTCTCTTAGATTAAAAGCCGTAAGTAAAACTTTACTCATTCAGATCATAGATTAAGTAGTATGTCGGATAATAACCGAGAGTTACATACCAGATTAATCCTGTATAGACCCAAAGTAGTAAAACCGTATTTACTTGTATTTTAATCAATTTATAGATCTATTCCCGTAATTGATTTCTAAAACTTAAATCTATTTACCAAGTAAATAAATTTATATAACATTTATACCTTGTTTCCAAATTACAATTGGAATGCAGACCGAGCGAGAAGACCGGATCTGAGCAATGTCTTCTTTCGGAGCAATGACTTCTCTCGGAGCACCAAACATATGGTGCCTCTATAGGTTATCCACCAGGACTAACCAGAGAGCGGTTTATTTCTTTTGCCAGAAATACCGTAAACCGCGGTATTGCCAAAAACACTATTCACGGGAAAAAGACGAAATAGCAGAATTCTCGACCGGTAGTTATTCTGATTTTACTAATAAGCAAAACAGAAATACCGCGACTTTCGGGAAAACACTATTCACCGAAATTCTGCAAACACTATTCAACAACTCGAAAGATAATACGTAACTGTTACGTATAACTTTCGTTTAAACTGCAACACTATTTGGGAGAGAAAGATATTATAACCGAATCGAATCGAGTCGAATCAGATTTCTATAATTTTTCTCTACCCCTACCCCTCTATTTATAGCCTTTGAAATATTGTGAAAAGACCAAAATACCCCCATGACAAGGCATGCCACCTAGGGGTGAGGTGTCATGTGGATAGGATTGATGACATGTCATCTGGATAGGATCGATGACATGTCATGTGGATAGGATCAGTGACGTGTCATGCGGATAAGGACGAATCTGAAAAGACCAGAATGCCCTCGCCCCGAAATCAACTAATATCCGTATAATTATTCTGAATAATTATATTTCTTGCGGTTGTTGATTTCGGTAATTTATACAACGTGTCCTGCACGTTTATAAATTAACCGGTTAACTTTTATACAACGTGTCATACACGTTTATAAATTAACCAATGTTTTTTGCTTGTCATTTTTACATGACATTTATAATATAATTATATCAAGTATAATTAATTATAAACCATCTTATTATTGATCATAATCAATTTATAATCAATCAATAAGATTCTCCGATTAACTCCTATAGGTGTGACCCGATAGGATCTGTGTTATGTTGGTAAATAGAATTTAAAACCGTTTTAACTTCTATAATCATGAGAGGCATCTGGCAAAACGCATCATGACCATCCAATTACACAGATGATGCTGTACAGTACAATATCACGATCCAGTAAACTATTTTACTCGTGTTAATTCTTTTGTCTCATAGCTGTCAGATTAATTTCAAGGTAGGTTTGTGTCATCCTTGCAAATTAATCTTTTCTTGATCTTGAGCAGATTATCAAATATGATTACTCTTGTATTCATACTGCTAGCAGATTTTCTTACTCTATCAAGGGGCCCAGTGACACTATAACTCGTATAATAAATACGAGGGACAATAGTACTTTTGGTAGACCATCACTACCTCAGCTAAGTTATGTATACCGAAGAGCTACCGTTATAGCTACTTTTTACAGATAGCGTTAGGTAACAATCACACATACACATCTCTTAGTTAGGAAAGATGAATACCTCATACTGTAGAACTTAACACTGAATGAAAGCATTAATGACACGAACACAATTCCGTATAATATTTCATTCGGGGTCTGTCAAATATCATGTTCTCTAACATGTATCTATGTGATTAAATTGACAACTCCTTGTCTATGGTCAGTAAAACTTAACCATCATTTAATCCACATACTAACCTTTAATTGGGTAATTAGTGTTCTTTGCTAATTACCTCGGTCAGTGACTATTAAGAGTATTTATCATCTATATTATGAAGTTCTACTCATTTCGAATCCGAATGCCGAAATGATCCATAATTCGATAAAACTCAAAGAACAAAATGATATTTTATTAATCATTCAATTCATGAACAAAGCTTTATATAATTAAATTATCGTATTATTGACTTCTAGATTATTACTTACTAACAAATTATTGTGCTTTTGAGCTGGTTTAATTTAGTTTTTCTTGTGTGAAATTGATATCAATGTGCTAATTGAGTAATTTTTAGATGTCATATCAATATGCTAGTACTTTAACACATCTAATAGATTGAAATATCAAAATAGAGATGAAAATCTTGTATATGGATTTTTCTTCAATTAAGAACAGGAAAACTTGATATTTTGGTTAAATTGATGAGCAACAAGTAATTTTTGTTTTTTTAAGTGGGTCAGTACTGAATAATGGAGAATTCAGTAGCATCTCATGAGTTCAGTTGTGAATATTTTAGGCTTCTATGTTTGCTTCAAGTAAAGTTTTATTTCTTACTTTGATTTTTATGCTAATTTTTCTAATTTAGTAACACTAATATGTTTAAAAACATATATTGCAGGAGGACAAAAGAGACATTCAAAGGGAGATCTTATATATTATTTTTATTTGACACAATGTTTTGTATCTCAATTAAATACATTGGCTTATTCTAAAGACCAAAATTTATGTTTTCATTCTAAAATTCAGTTTATCTCAATTAAATATTGCTTGTTGCTGTGATTTATTTTTATGCACCATTTAAAGGGATATCTCAAATAAACATAAACGTTTCTGTCTCCAAGAACTTAACTTTTCCAACGATAGCCTCATGGAAATAATAAGTCTATCTATAAAATAATATAAACTGAATCAATAAAATATTTCCAAGGGCAGAGTGCTTAAGTATTTCCATGAACTTCACTATAAAATAATATAAACAAATTACACAAAACATTTCCAATGGTAGCCCATGAAAATAATATGTCTCCCTACTTCAAACTTATTTCCAACGGCATGGGGAGAGGTATTTCCATGAACTTTCAATAAAATATAATATTTGGTCTGTTTGGCGGGTCATGGGTCATGCAAAAATATTTCCAACGGCGGATAGGAAACATTTCCATGTGAAAACAGTAGGGATTTCCAACCGCTACTATTTCCATGAGGATACCGTTGGAAATTGTTAATGGTGTCAAAAAATGCAATTTCATTTCCATCAACCCTTCTTCCGGTTGAAAATAACAATTGCTACCGTTGCAAAAAACGGAAATTCTAGTAGTGAACCAAAAATGCTTGTTGGTGAATATTGTCTAGAGTACAAGAGTAATAAAAAATATCTGAACATACATGCCAGTGTATGAATAGATTTTGACATTGACCAAGCCAGAACCAGATCTGTTTGGATAATTGGCATCTAAGAAATAAGTGAGAAGTAGTTTCAGTTTTAGCACAAAATTGGCATGTGACATTTCCTGGCCAACCCCTCTTTTGTAATTGTTTTTTAGTGAGTATTCTATTATGAGATAATAACCACATAAAAATTCTAATTTTGGGAGGGACAGGTATTTCCCACCAAATAACATATCTATTTTTATTAATTCCTCTAAAGTTCAACAGTTAGTATATAGATTGGACTGTAAATTTGCCTGATGCAGTCCACCTCCAAGCTATGTGATCTGTAAAGTGAGTAAAGCTGCAAGAACTAAGTAACCCTAGAATTTCATGCCATTCTACTAATAAAATACTAGTTAAGCTTCTACGAAAATGAAATGCATTCCCGTGGGAATTGATGGCAGCAGTAATAGTGATATTTGGGGTAGTACAAATATGGTATAGTTGGAGGTATTTAGTAGCTAAACTACAATTACCATACCATAATGAATGCCAAAATGATAACTGAGATTGATGTCCTGGTTCTACTGTAGTACTTAATTTGCCTAAAGAATCTAAGTGCAAAATATTATTCCAGAATGAAGAATATGGAATTGGTGGTAAACCAGAAGAGTAATTATATTGGATTACAGTTATCCATAACCCCTTATAAGAGCAATCTTGGTACTTCCACCACCATTTTAATAATACAACTAAATTCATATTATGTAAATCTAAAATCCCTAATCCACCATGCTGTTTCATTACACATGCCTTAGACCAATTTACTAATGAATACTTTTTCCTATTTCTATCATTACATTGCCAAAGAAATATATTTCTTATGGTATCTATCCTTCTAAGAATAGTTTTAGGAGCTTTATACACTGATAAGGTATATAATGGAATAGCTAAAAGCACTGCATTGATAAGAGTAAGTCTACCACCTAAAGATAAGAGTTGTCCCTTCCATTGTTGTAGTCTACTTTCTATTTTATCTACTAGAAGTCCATAGTTAATTTCTGATCTTTCAATGGTAGGCCAAAATACTTAAAAGAAAAGGATTCTACTTTACATTGGAATGTATTGGCAAATTGATCTCTATTTGTATGAATTGGATATAATTCAGTTTTAATTCCTGAAAGAGCTTCAAAGCCCATCATTCTCCACCATGTGGATTCCACATTGTGATGAGTAGCTTGCAAGAATAAAATAGTATCATCCGCATAATGACAATTGGTGATAGTTTTATCATTAAGGCAAGCTGGACCTAAACCTATCAATTTATTAGCTAATCTACCTTTGGAGAAAATTTTACATAATGTATCAGCCGCCAGAATAAAAAGGAAGGGTGAAAGAGGGTCACCCTGTCTGACACCTCTCTTACAGTAAAAATATTGAATAAGATCACCATTGAAATTAATACATGATTGAGAACTATACAGCCAGTCCTTGATCCATAATTTCCATTTTTTTTCCAAACCCTCTACTATCTAATATTGCTAAAATGTAATCCCAATTAATTTTGTCATATGCCATCTCAAATATCCGGTCCCATTATTGTGATTAATATTACAAGTTGAGTGCATAATTGCAGGAAAGTGTGCAGTTTCGTAGTATAATTGTCCAAAATCTTATGTCATGTTTTATTTAATTACTATTTTGAATTTTGTTTATCTTGCGTCCAAATTCCCAAGGAGATTCCCTTTTAGATATATTTTTGGTAGCAAATTAATCCAGCTGCAGATATGTTTTACAGTTGGAACCCATATCCTATTTTAAAAACTTGGGCCAGTCAACAAACCAAGTACATGGTTTATATTTTTAATTGCTAATTCTTAGATATTAGTTCCAGAAACGGGGTTATATAAATAAATATACAATTCCAGCAGAACATTAATTATTTATTGTACATTAATTCCAGGTGAAAGTAGACTGAGCGAGCGACCATTCAAGTACGAATTTCCAGGAAGGTGTGTTGCTTTCTTGTTTATTGGAATTGACTACATAGTTTAGAGATCACAAGTTCATCACTTGCTTTGGAAATTGTATTTTTCAATTGCTATCCAAAGACCAAAGAAAAAAAATGAATGATTAATTAAGAAATGATTGCTAATGAAAGCTAAAGTAATTAAACGCCTTTATAGTGTTAATGTGAGACTAATACAATTTACAACTAGAGAGCTCTCTAATAAAACTTCGTAGCGTTTTTCTAAATTATGAGATAATTATTTCTTTAAGTTAAAGACAGAACAATAATCTAAAAAAATTCGAGCATCATATGGTATTGCTAAATGGTTGCTATTTTCATATTATGGAGAGATGCAATTAAATCTTTAAAATTGATAATTTTTATTATTTTTGAATTAATTGGTTACTCATCTGTAGTATATTAATTTTTTGATAAAAAAAAAAGTGGAGGTCTAGTCTATAAGGATTTCGAACTTACAGTTTTCTACACGGAAAGTGTTGTCTTTGGTCATTAGATCAAAAATTAGTTTTCGTATCAATAATTTATTAATAAAATATGAAATTAAAGACTTGATCCTATCTTATATATATATATATATTTTTTTTTAAACTCGAGCACACCAAGCATAAGCTCCTATTAATTAGCATCTATTTTATGGATTATGAAAGCAACGCCAACCTAACTTGCTTCTTTGAATTAGACAATACAATCGTCATCTAATTAGGTTCGAGCACAAGGAGACAAAACTTATTGTTGTACAAATTCTATATATCAACGCTAGCTCTTCTATCTTACCTACTTGATAGAAAACAAAACCTCCAAATCTCCTACCTAAATACAAGTTGACTTTCATTATTTTAAATTAAATTTGCTTCGGAACCCAAGAGCTTGGTCAAAGTGGTGATCATTTATGGCAGAAATTTTATTTATAGAAATTATTGAAAAATAATATAAAGAATTGGATGAATTGCAGAGAAATTTAATTCTATAGAAAAAACTGAATCATGTTTCAGTTCATTCAGGTAAATTTTAAAGGAACTGAATCACTTATCGGTTTCTTTAGTTACCACTCCATGTCACACGACTACACAGAGGATAGCGTAATAAATTTTGACTCCTAATTAAATCATTTAATTTCATACAAACTCGTGACCACTGCCACAAAAAGTCTCAATAACTAAATGAACCAAATCAATGAATCAGTTTTTTTATGAAATCTAATTTTAAATAATTTCTATAAATAAAAGTTTCTGCATTTATGGTATGAGATTCCCAATATAGAAAGAAAGAAGGTCAGATAGCGTACCGCAATTGTGGTCGGAGCCGAGACACAGTACCAGGTTTCCCTCCTATAGTCCCGTGCGCTGCATGCTTACCGTACCGTTTCTGCTGAGGGTTAGGCCTTGTTAGGTAGTAGGTACAAGTTGCGTACTTTCCCTCTCCTGCAATTAATGACTTTCTTAATTAATTTTTCTTGGATTAAGCAATTCCAATTCCAGTTTATGCTTAGAGCCACAAAAATTGGTGTACGGTCCTAGACTGCCAATATAAAAAGGAATATTTGTAACATCATTTGTACCCCCATACTTATTCTGAGATAGTGTGGAATAGAAAAGAAAATAAATCTACATGTTTTTCAATGCTAGATCCATACACACCACGCAAATTGTTGCGTTAAGTAACATAACATAGTGACATACATATATTGTTGTCTAAGCGCCAGCACATGCTCTGTAGATAATACATAGATGTTATCAGGGTTGGAGGTAAAGTTTTGAATTATTAATTAATTATAGATTTTTTTTTTGTTTCGAAAGAATATGATGGTCAATTGTATTTTCTTTTTAAAAAAAGTTTGAAGATCAATTTCCGAATACTTATAGGATTTATATTTAAAATATACATAAATATCACTCAAATGTAACAATAGGAATTTTAGAAAAAGAATGGATTATATTGATAAGAAAAAAAAATTCCATAATCCGCACTAAAGGCCGAAATTTTTATTAATAACATTTTCAAAAAAATAATAAACCAAATAACCATCGTTTTCTGACAATTCTAAATCTAGCATGGCCGCAGAATACCAGAGCGGACCCATTTTTGGGAGGCCGCAGAATGCCGGAGCGGACCCTGTTCTTTATAGCTCGAAAATGACAGCAAAATTTCATTTCACACTCTCACACCTTCTCTCTCCTGAGTTAGCTCTCTGATCTGTAAGTTTTTTCTCTCTTCTTTTAAATTTTTTATTTTTATTTTAGTAGATTAATAATTAAATTAGAATAATTAATTTAGTTAATTTTTAATTGTAGGTTTCTTCTGTATTGGATTGAAAAAATGGCTCTTATGGTATCCATCTACACTGGTGGGGATGTTTTAACAGGTCCTAATGGGGTTTACTACAGTATTGGACCTGTTACTGTGATCCCGGTATTGTCGGGTACTGATTATGTGGGACTTAAATCAAGTATATGTCAGAATTTGGGGTTAGATCAGGGTCAGTATGACCTTAAAATTGATGCCAAAATTAACATGCCGACTAGTTCGGCACAGACCTGGTTCCAACTATTTCCAATTCAAAATGAGAGAGTCTGGCAGGTATTGTACAACCAAACCATGAGTTTTTCTAGGGGTGCATACAAGATAATTGACCTATATACGGAGGTTATCAGAGCCCGGCAGTCCAACCCAGTATGAGGTTAATCCAGGGTCGTAGTCGGGGTAACTCATCCGACTCCAGTTCGTCTCCTATCCAAATTGACCAACCATCCAGTAGTCGGGCCCCAATTCAGAGGGACCGACCCTCCAGTAGTCGGCCCTCCCGTCGGGCCCCATCCCAGACTGACCAGCCTTCATCCAGTCGGACCGCTCATTGGGATCAAACTTGTGATCCGGATGAAACTGATGAAACAGTGGATTCGGAAATACTAGAGGCAGAGGAAAATTGGGTTGATAGTGATCCTAAGGGTATGAGCGATCGGTCTGACGAGGAAGATACTGGGCCCGTGCTCGGACTACCAAGGACTTTCAGGATGGATCGCGGGTTTCAGCACCCGATTTCGGCTTTCAACGACACATCAGGGTTTATGGAAGCAAATTCGGGTTTGTTTGGAAGGAGGGCAGAGTATGAGAATGAATTGTCTGAGGGACAAACATATGACTCAAAAGAGGCAATGAAGAGCGCAATTGCCAGGTTTCACATCATTTGCAACAAAGAGATAAGGAATACGCACAGTGACCGCACAAGAATTAGGTTCAAGTGCAAGGACAGTTACTGTGGGTGGTACATACTCGCAAAGGCCACCGGTTATGGAACACAATGGCGTGTCTCCAAGTGCCCAACACAACATTCATGCCACGCGAATGCGACAAGAACAGATCACGCCCAGTTGTCGGCTACTATGGTTGCCGAGTGTATATCCGCTCACATGAGGAACGATGTCGACTTGAGTATTCAAGCTGTCCGGATTGCTGTTGCTGAAAGGTACAACGGTCAGATACCGGCGTACAACAAACTGTGGCGTGGCCATGAGTTGGCAATAGCCCGTCAATTTGGTAGTTGGGAGGGGTCATACGCTCTTATAGTTCTATTGTTGAAGACAATCAAAAGAAGCAACCCAGGTACCATATTGTTCCTTCATTTTTACGTCATTTTATTATTAATCAACAATTGAACTTATTTTTTTAAATTTATTGACAGAAACATTCTTTGAGGTGACCTCATTTCCTACCGGTAAACCTGGACCATACAAGTATTTTCATAGGCCGGCTTGGGCATTTGGACCATGCATAGCTGCTTTTCAACATATCAGACCGGTCATCACCGTTGATGCATGTTTCCTGTCAGGCCGGTATAAAGGTAACTAATTTGATTGTTTTAACTTTATTTAATTTAGTTGATTTTGGCTCTTACGAAATTAATTTGATTGTTTTACCACAGGCAAGCTGTTGATTGCAACCGGGTACGATGCTGAAAACCAGCTCCTCCCGTTGGCTTTTTCACTGGTAGAATCAGAGAGTTTTGACGATTGTGCGTGGTTCATGAAATGGTTGCGCCGTAATGTAATCCGCTCCAGATTCATGTGTGTCATCACTGATAGGGGAAAGGGTATCAAGAAGGTGTTCAGACAAGATGATCTGGGGTGGAACGAGGAGGATGGGGATCAATGTGTTCACCGTATTTGTGCTACTCACATAGCCGAGAACATGAAGAAGAACGGTTGCAGTGATCAGGCAATCCGGTATTTTAGAATATGTGTGGCTAAGAGGAAGATGAGGAGATACGAGCAATGAATGCAAGCAATGGGGCAGGCATGTGATGTTGCCCTCAATTGGTTGGACGGTGTGGATAAATATTTGGATCAAGATGAGAACGAGTGCCCGAAACCATAGAAGATATTCCAAGCGCTGGACGGTGGTTACCGTTGGGGCATTATGACTATAAACGGGTCCGAGTCGCTTAACAATGTCTTCAAGTCCTCTCATAAGTTACCGATGGCAGTAATAATTGAAGACACATTTTACAAATGTATGACATGGTTTGCGCAAAGGAGGGCCAAAGCGGAATGGGAAGCCAGTCAAGGTCAACAATTCTCGTGTCGTGTGCATCAGGTACTTTTATTGTAGTTCTTTTTTCATAATTTTTAATGAACTTTGTTAAAAAAATATGACTTCTTCATTATTTTTTAATTTTTCGTAGCTGATCAACAAACGGTTCGAGAGGTCCGATAAAATGAAGACGCTGGGGGGTTTGGAAACAACGACGAGTTTGAGGTAACCTCCACATAGGAGAGAGTTCACGCTTTCATACCTGACGATTATGGCCGGTTTACCAAGGCCAATTACAAATACACGGTGATAATCGGGGATGATCACACGGTAACTTGCACGTGCCAAAAGCCTCAATTGGACAGAATACCGTGCTCTCATGTTCTGTCCGTGTGTCGTCTCCGAGGCATCAACCCTGGCGTCTTTGTAAGTAACTACTATCACATCCATACACTGATCAACACATGGAGCGCTCAATGGCATGTGTATGAAAATCAGTCGGAATGGCCTCAACACGATGGCCCGGTCCTTGTTCCAGAGGATAAAAATATTTCTGTGGGCAGAAGACGGCACAACCGAATTCCGGTGTGGATGGACGTTCTAAATAATAGGAGAAGAGGACACCAAGCCGGCCGAGATACACAAGAAAGACAAAACAGAGCTGCTCGAGCTGCACGAGGTTGAGAGTTACTGTTGTTTTTTTAATTGTATTCGTAAAAATGTTGTTTATTTTCGGTTAATTAGACGTATTTGTAATTTCCGATAACATTAGCATTGTTCTATTGTATACTTCTTTATATGGCTCCTTGTTCTATTGTAATGTTTCTTTTGATCAAACAAACGACGAACAACAATTTCAGATTAAACGACATTTCAAACAAAAGTAATTACACACAACTTCCAGTACAAACTTTACATTTCTGATAAAAACTTCCAAAACAAAATCATAATCAACTTCACATTTCAGATAAAAAAAAATAACAGGGTCCGCACCGGCATAGTGCGGACTCAGGTCCGCTCCGGTATAGTGCGGACCGATTTCAGGGTCCGCACTGGCATTCTGCGGCGGCCCTGAAATGGATCCGCAGCGGTAAAGTGCGGCCGTGTTAGATTTAAAATTGAACAGAAACGGTGGTTATTTGGTTTATTGTTTTTTTGAAAATGTTATTAATAAAAATTTCGGCACTAAAGGTTATGCAAATTGTTTTCTCATGTAATTTGCTAAGGGCTTGTTCTGCTTAGAAAAATATATTTTTCAAAGATAAATAAAATACATGATGTGAAGCGCATAAATGTATACATATATTTCCGAAATTTTAATTAATATCCAAAAAAAATATTAAATTTCAAAATCTACACACCTTATGCAGATGAATTTCGAAATCTGTCCAAACCGCAAAAATTTTCTGCGGTAATGCAGTTTAAAACCGCAAAAAAAAAAATTGCGGTTTTGGTTTTGGAATTTTTTTTTTGTGGTTCTAAGTTTTTTTATTTTAATTAAACAGAAATGTTTATAATTTATTTATTTTTTATATTGAAATATTAGTAATATTCTATATATTTCTTTGAAAATAGATGGAATACTATATAATTTGATTTATTAGAAAGACTGCGATAAATAAACCTGATCAATATTTTTCAGGCCGGATTTTTTGCGGCTGTAAGAAAAATTAAAATATTTCTTTATGTGTTATTGGAAAAAAATAAAAATGTTTTGAATCTGAGTTATTGATCCCGGTTCAAAAGTCACTTCTAGATAAATACAGAAAATATTTGAATTCTTCTATTTTCTAAAAAACAAAAAAATTGTCAGAAAAAAAATTTCAAACAAAATTTTTGTCTGACACGTTTTTTTGGTTTAATCAATGTTTTAAGTAGGTACTGATTTCAAAGAGAGCATAAGGAGAGGTGCAGTTAGTTTTGGTTTAATTAAAAAATAAACTTAGAACCGCAAATTTTTTTTTACGGTTTTAGACTGAATTACTGCAGAAAATTTTTACAGTTTCGACATATTTCGAAATTCCTCTGCATAGGATGTAGATTTTGAAATTTAATATTTTTTTAGATATTAGTAAAAATTTCGGCATATATTTTTTTATCCTTTTACCAATTAGGTAGAAGTGTTTTTCAAACGAAACATTAAGATTAAACATTTTTTTGAGAGAATTAAAATTAAACATTTGACAGGGTCCATTATTTGAATATGGTGTATATAAATTTTGTTCCAATTTAAAATATATTTGGTTATCCATTAAAATTTTTTGTTTTTTTTTTTACATTTCAAATTATTTGACGGATAATCATATAGAGGATTTCGATTTGGTCCAATATATATTACAAACCTTAAATCCTGTGGGCAATTCAAGCACGGAAAGAGCGCTTCCTAAAATGTAATCCCAGCCGTCCAGATTCATTGACATCCGTTTTTTACACATCTGATCTCGGCCGTCGATTCGGTGCTACTTCCAGGACAGAAATAATCAAGGACTGTCCAATTACAAATTTTTGTTTCTTTTTGTAATTTTTTATTGCGCAAACTATGTCTCCAAACATGCAGCAATAAGTTGTGTTGCGTAGTATTGTGTATTGTTGTTGTCTAAATTACTTTGTTTGACTTGTGAATTGTCATCCGTCTGATCTTGATCGGATGGTCCGTATATTTTTTGCAATAACATACTCCTCTTCAGGGATTTCTTTAGATGAAAATGCGTGGTTTTCTATTTTTATATTCTTCTGGTACCTAAACATACAAAACAAAGTTTCTGCATATATTATAATTTTAAGAAAATGTTGCGTGTCCTTTTATAAGTTTTTTTTTCCCACATGTTTCACCCATCGGAAATAAATCCTCTGCGATTCCAATCCCAACCGTTTATGTATTTCGAGATTCGTACACAAAAACTGACTTCTCCAAGAATTTCTGGGTTTCATCATTTGAATAGTTGGGATTATAATCGCAAGATCCTGCGATTCCTTAGAATCGCAGCAGATTCTCACCCTTCACCCATCTGCTCGTGATCAAATGTCCAAGATTTTTTTTTTTTTGCGTGTGAAAATGTTCTTCTTTAGAGGGTTTTTTAAAAGCATGTGTGACTTTCTATATTATAGTTTCTTTGGATCCTAAATATATGAAAAAAAAAATTAGTTATTGTCATGTATCTGTTTATTAATTTCTATGTAGTATAACATATTATTTAAATATTTTATCCTTAATTGCCACTTAAATTGGGCCATAATATTGTCTTCATTGGAGTTGAAGCTGACCCATCAATTAATAATCAGTTCAAGAGTCTAATTTCTTGTTAGTGAGGTCCATAATGTTAATAATATGATTACAATATTTGAGAAATGATACATTAATGACATAATATAATAATAAATTTACATAATTTGTTCTAATTATTCAGTTATTATCAGTGTTCTAAATAGCGCGCTATAGCGGCGCTATAGCGCCGCTATAGCGTTTTTGGACCCCAAACGCTACGCTATGACATCAAAATGCGCTATTTGCGCTACGGCCGCTATAGCGACCGCTACAGCGCTATAGCGGTCCGCTATTCGCGCTATTTGCGCTATACAATATGGGTTTTTTTTTTAAAGCAATTTATATGGGTTTTAAATAAAGATAAAAAAAATCTCAAACTGAAATTGAATTTGTTGCTACTTGCTACAGATAAATCAATTTGAAATTGGGAATAGAAATTGAAATTTGAATAGAAAAAAAGTCCAAATCGAAAATAAAATTTGAATAGAAAAAAAAAATTATGTCATGAATCATGATGCTTAAGATATTTTTAATAGGAAAAATCGATAGTTTATGATATTACTATGGATATTTTGAACCGCAATTTGAACTTTGTACTGGTTCAATATGAATATTATAATTTCTTAATTACTTTGGTGTTATTTATTGTTCTATGAGACTTTAGATAATGTTGATATTTAGTACAAATATTGAATATACGAAATGTAAAAAAAAAAAACGCTATTTGAAATAGCTTCCGCTATAGCGACGCTATTCGCTATAGCTTTTTTTTTAGCCTTCCCGCTACGACGCTATAAACGCTATTTAGAACCTTGGTTATTATTAAAGATTTAGGAATATACTATTTTTTCTCTATGAGGATTTTAAATTTTCAATAATTGAACAATATATTCAACACTTGTTCTTTCTGTAACATATTGTTATTATGATCCAAGCAAAATAGATTTTTTTAGAATGAAGAATGTGAAATAAATAAAATTTATTATGGATAAAACAAGTTTAGATTATGTAGATCTAAACAGCTAGAAGATACGTATAGAACAATTTTATACCGCTGAATCCGTAGTAACAACAAAAAATTCTTTTTCCCACATTTAACAATATAAAAATTCATAAAAATTTATAAGATGGATAGAAAATATTTCTGTGATACTCATAATTAATATGAAACAAATATAAATTTCTTTTAAATTTAGAATTTCTCAATAAAAACTATCATTACATTACTTTGTGGTGTTCCATGATCTTACATTACTATCATTGGTTTTTTTATAGAGCGGGGCTATGGTACTATGCATAGTGCACATTGGTTCGTGCTTTAGATCAATATCTCTGTTCACAAAGTTCAAGTAGTCGACCCAGACTACTTAAAATGATCACCATATAAAAAACATACTTGTATATCAAATTTTACATTTTTTAGTGAAAGTATATTTTAATATGGAGATCAGATTTAGCTATTCAGATCAACTGTTTAGATTTTTTATATATATATATAGAGTGGCTAATATCAAAACGTTTGCATCAAGGCTATCGTGCAACCAAGTCGTTTTTGGATTTTCAAAGTCCAAACGGTCGATTTAAACCGTTAGATGTGATCTCTATATTAAAATCTGCTTGGAGACCAAATTTTACATTTTTTGGAAATTTTTTACTATTTATTAAGCCACTTTGAAAATTGTTGATCACATGGTCCAGAATTTGGTTGCACTGTTTTTACTGTTCACCCGGATCAGCAATTTTCAAAGTGGCTTAATAAATAGTAAAAAAAATTCCAAAAAATGTAAAATTTGGTCTCCAAGCAGATTTTAATATATATTGAACATCTAACGGTTTGGATTGACTGTTTGGACTTTGAAAATCCGAAAATGACTTGGTTGCACGAGGACCTTGGTGCAAACGTTTTGATATTAGCCTCTCTCTCTCTCTCTCTCTCTATCTCTCTCTCTATATATATATAGGAGTTGGCTACGGTGCTATGCATAACATAGAGGGCCTTCGTGCTACGGCTCAATATTTGAGTTTTCAAAATTCTAACGGTCGATGCAAACCGTTCAACATAATCTCCATATGAATATGTACTTGCAAATCAAATTTTACATTTTTTAGAATTTTTTTTACTATTTTTTTAAATAGGTAGAAAAACACTTGATCCGAATGGTACAAAATTTTCAGATCAAGTAATTTTCTAACTATCTAAAAAAATTCTAAAAAATATAAATTTTGGTTTGCAAGTACAAGCTACGAGCTTTTCTTCTGACCAATCTTAACTGAGAGTTACAACTTCGGCCTTCAGTGACATGTGTGACAGTTGTTTCTTGGCTCGTAATTTCTCTAGTTTTCATTCTTTAACGATATGTGTGACGGTTTGTTTCTGGACTCGTAATTTCTCTAATTTTGATCCTTCAGTGACATGTGTGACGGCTTGTTTCTTGACTCGTAATTTCTCTGGTTTTGATCTCTATGCGGATGTTAACATGGTTCCTGATGTTATCTTTTGTTGAGTAATCCATTCGGTAAAAATATTAAATAATTAAAATAAATATTATAATGCCGAATTTACATGATATGACCTTTTAATTCTAAGCATAGAAATACTAACATAGGATATCATCATCATCAGCGTCGAAGAACATTTTTTAACAAGAGGAGGGTTCAAATGCCTTCATTTTTCATGCCTCTATCATGCTTCCATTTTTGAAAACTTTAATAACTAAAAATTTAAAACTAAAAAATCAAAATAAAACCGTTGGATATGATCTACATCATTTTATCTATGCATGTGAAAAAAATTATGACATTTCAATTTTGTTTTGGTTGTCATCAAGAGCTTATAAAAAATGTACTAATGTGGATAATTTCTAGACATTGATTTTTCAACTTATTGATTCACATAAAAACAAAATCAAAATGTGATAATTTTTTATGAGCACATAGATAAAATGTTGTAGATCATATCTAACGATTTTATTTTGATATTTAAGTTTTAAATTTGAAGTTATTAAAATTTTAAAAAATGAAACATGATGGAGGCACAAAAAATTAAGACATTTGAACCCTCCTCTTTTAACAATTATCAATATGTGAATAAAGACAAAATACCGTGGCACTAATATTCGGAAAAAAAAAATTTTTTTCCTGACAGCAACTACACAAAATTCCTGACCCTATTTTTGTTGCGAAAACGACAAAATTATACTCATTACATATATTATTTTCTATAAAATTGAATACAAAAGTATTTTAAAAAATGACGATATTCTCTTGACAAAGGCCACTATCGCGCTAACCAGTATACTGTTGCAAGCGATGGAGGCAGTTGAGGAATGAGGACAGACAAAAGAGGGGTCTGGTGCAACCCAACAGGCAACAGCAAGTCAAATATATCCCACAGAGAGCATGGCGACAAAAAGGCGCGCACAAAACTGTTATAGAGATGCGTGAGATGAGATCACAGCATTATCCATCAGGTCTTTAAAATCCGAAACCAGAGAGAGATAAGATAAGCCATAAAGCCAACCAATAGTACCCCCACCCCCACTATGGGTTACGCAACAGCCAACACCCATTCACCCAACAGCCCCATGCGCTTGGAGGTTTTCTGGGAAAAAAAATAAGCCTTTTAACAAGACAAAAAGAGCGGTCCAATGGACATCGACCAAATACCCGATCAGAGTCGTTAGTTATGCTTTAATATTCGTGCGGCACATTAAAAATTGTCAGATCGACCGGTTCGTATGGGATAAATTCGGTCAGGTGCCTATTGGACGGCACCTGGTTCTTTAAAAATAATAAAATGAAAGAATGGGTTCGCAAGAAACGATGAGGTCACGTGAGAGTCGAGTCCGAGACGGAACCGAGCGCAGTACCAACAGACCAAACGACGCGAAACCTGTGCGTGGGCTCGTCTCGTACGCTGTCCTCCTTCCCCTCCTCTCACCCGGGTTCCGGGCCCTGCGCTTCTTGGGCCCTGGGCCGCTCTGCTTTCGCGCTCTCTTGCCTCCCTCACCGCCTCCTCTGTTCCTGTACGATGATAGGTCGCCCGGTAACCAATGAAATTGTTGATCTCGGCCGTTGATTTTCGTTGAACGGGTTAGATGTGTTCGGAAGCAGACTAGTTTGTAACAGGGGATCCAGGATAAAGCATATAACAATTACCAAATATAATGTATTAAATAAAATTTAAAATGCCAAAGGCTGCAAAACTAAAAACAAGGTACCAGCTTTATGATCACATTAGGAATTCAGTGCAAATGCCCCTCCGACAAATAAAAAAATTTCCTTAAAAGAAGGTATGGTATATAATTTGAGTTGAGGCCTGACATGTGCAAATTGGGAGGGACCTCTGAGTCATGTTTTCTTGTCTCCTGTTAGCGTGTCTCCTCTCTTGGCATCTATCTACTGCTCATCTTGCGCAGTTGCGCTTGCGCCATATATGTATTGCTCGGACCACAAACAACTCAGCACAGCGCCATATTATCATATGACATCTCTCTCTCTCCTTTTGCTTTACAAACCAAAAAACTTTGTTGTATTTTTTTCAATACAATCCACTAGCATGCACGTGGTGCAGCTTTTCTCAACTGAGATTTACAGTTTAAATATTAACAAACATTAAGATTAAGTCATAATTAAATGGCAACTTGTTTTTGTTAGACAGTAAAACGCAGCTGTGGTTCTTGTTTGTTCTGAGAAAAAGTGAACCGGATATGAACACCGCCCATTGGTTTGTGTAGGAAATATGATGAGATCAGATACAATACCAGTAGATAATTAAAAAAATGCTAGCATATATCTTCTTTTAGAAATAAAATACTCCAATATTAAGTACCTGTACTGGTAAGAAAAAGATTTAAATTTCAATAACCGGACCGCAATTTCCTAAAAAATACGCATCAAATTGTCTGGTTGCTTTTGCCACACATATATAACCGAAATTTCAGATAAGATTATGCTATTTTTTCAATAAGATTCTTCCAATTTAACTAAACTATTGTTTTTATATTTTAAAATTAATTAATAAAATATTAATTTGTTCCGATAAAATAAGTACTTGGAACATAAGATATTAATACTTGGAACATAGGTATAAGTATTTATACCTCTTCTCAATCTTCACACTCGTTTCCGCGTCAACCTTCATTGGTATAAGTAATTGGAACATAAGATATTAATACTTGCATGCACAACTTGATATGATCATCTCCTTTTTCAGTCTCCCAATCGTCCCCGCGTCAACCTTCCTCTAATGAAGTAGTAGGGACCCCGTATCCCTGCATCAAACTTTCCCAATCATCCCCGCTTCAACCTTCCTCTAACAAAAATAGTTGACCTCATAGATATAAATACTTTAGTGCATAGGTATAAATATTTGCAATACTTGATATTAATACTTTCGGTTGTAATTCAGTGTCATATGTA
This sequence comes from Carex littledalei, assembly GCA_011114355.1. NCBI lineage: Eukaryota > Viridiplantae > Streptophyta > Magnoliopsida > Poales > Cyperaceae > Carex > Carex littledalei. The sequence continues at coordinate 1,130,869 of CM022101.1, read as the reverse complement.
AAAAAATACTTGCAAGTATATACAAATACTTGCACGATGAGGTATAAATACTCGCATGACGACGAGTCCGAAAGTACGTCATCATGGATCTCATTTGCAAGAGAAAATTGCTTAGAAGACGTTCGTGGTTTTAAATTTGCAAAATTCCTCACAGATCGTCAGAAATATAGACGAGATTGAACGGAGAAAAAAAAAGTCACCTCTAAAAACGTGTATGGTCCCCCCTCATGTAGTTTGAGTGGTCCCCACAGGATTTTATGGTGTGGGTACATTTTGGGAGATTTGGTTGGGAAAATAATTTTTGACGTAAAAATTGTTCACCTCATAGGTAAAAATATTTCCGTGTATAGGTATACATACTTCCGTGTATAGGTTTAAATACTTTAGAAAAAAAAAATTAGCGTTGTAGTTTTTGCGATCCCTCAAGCAATTATGGCAGTTAAGGTGCGGATACGATGCGAGTACTGAAGTGCGGATACTCATATCAGCTTCCAATCATTATCCACATTAGCAAAAAACCAGATCAGTATCAACAAAAAGTGCATCCAAATTAGCAAAAAAGTATGTCCACGTTAGCAATATATATTACGTCATCACATAATTAATTTTATTTGAAATGAATGACTTAATTAGAACAGATTAGAAATCCTGTATTTGAGACAAAAAATTGAAAATTCAGTGACTAAAACTTCTTATAAATGATCTTATGACCTCATAAGAAATTTATCTATTTTTTTTTCTAAATACAGTGTTAGACCAAATTTCTCATTTGAACAAATTTATGCATTCATTTTTCATCATGCTAAATTTATTAACAGCTTGCCATATTTGACAGAATATTTTTTATTATTTGGCATTGAATATGACATGCTAAATTTAGGACTAGATAAGAATATGATAGCTCAATTAAGAAAGAAGTGATTTATGTATTTAGTATGTAGTGTATATAAGGGTTAAAATACATCGTGTTTTTTTATATTTTATTGTGTCTTACATTTTTTATTTTCGTTTTCAAGGTTCAAAAGGTCAATCCGAACCACTCACATGATCTCCATATTAAAATTTACTTGAAGATCAAATTATATATATTTTTTTAGAAAATATTTACTATTTTTAGATAAGTACAAAATTACTATTTCAAGACCAAAAATAGTTATTTTGTATCCATCTAAAAAAATTGTAAATTTTTTCAAAAAATATTAAATTTCAGTCTTCAAGTATATTATAATATGAAGATCATGTTGAGCGATTCAGATCGACTATTTGGACTTTGAAAACAGAGATAAAGTATGTGAGGCACAATAAGACATGAGAGAGACGAGGCATTTGAACTCTATCTTTGTTAATTCTCTATTTTAAAAATATGCCTTGTTATAAATAAGTTATAGAGTGAGGCTACGGTGCTATGCATAGCACGGATTGGGTCCGTGCTACGGCTCAAAATTTGACTTTTCAAAATCCTAACGGTCGATCCGAACCGTTCAACATGATTATAAAATGAATATGTACTTGCAAACCAAATTTTACATTTTTTCGAATTTTTTTACTATTTTTTTAGATAGGCTGTTTTTGGATGGTCCAGAATGTTCAGATCAAGTGATTTTCGAAAAAATAGTAAAAAAATTCGAAAAAATGTAAAATTTGGTTTGCAAGTACATATTCATTTTATAATCATGTTGAACGGTTCAGATCGACCGTTAGGATTTTGAAAAGTCAAATTTTGAGCCGTAGTACGGATCCAATTGGTGCTATGCATAGCACCGTAGCCTCACTCTAAGTCATATATATATTATATGTAATTTGAAAGTCAAGTAGAATATATATAAATTCCATCCTAATCAAACTTGACTCTATATTTCTTTCTCTAATTTTTGTCTCTCTTTTAAAATTCCAAAAACCTGATATTAGAACAAGGGTCGTTGTAACATAAGTTTCTACACGACGAGTAGTGCACGTTAAAATTATAAAAGACGCTAATTGCATGACTAAAATCAATGCAAGCAAGCAACACACTATTAGTCAATCGTATTTTTTGCTTGACAAACTTGTATACGATACTTAGATGACTAAAATTTTAAATTACGTTGCTTGATAAGATATTAATAATTATGACAAGGACAAATCTAAGATGTCATTGTATAATTTGAAGTTGGAAATTTTGTAGAATTTGGAAATAAAGAGAAAGGGACCTTTTGTGGTAAACATTTTAACAGAGCAGTTTTGGCGTCATACCGAACACAAATCATATGCAATTCTGTTTTGATTTTATAATCTATGTGCTGCATAAAGTTAAAATTGATCTGTTAATATCTTTACCCACCTTTTGTGCTCTTGCTTGATGAGAAGAGAAGAAAAAAGAAAACAAGAACCTCATGTTCATTTTTTTTTGTCTTTTTAAGATGCTCGAAAGAGATTTATTGAGATCAATTGGAATGCGACATTATGATATGCCAAAGGCCAAACATATATATTTGATAATGACATATTTTAAAATTTATTCGAAAAAGATATACAATGATATGTGATCATAGACATGGCACGTAGATGCAATGTTGGTGTAAGATCGTTTTCTAGGAACTATTAATTGCAGGGTTTAAACTGTGTGCAGATGGCGACTCTAAAGCCGAAGCATCTTTTGTTTATTTTCCATATAGGAATTGGATTCTGATGCGCGCTGTTCGATCGGCATCGGATCAACTACGGTCCGATGTACGATTGGAGTCGTTTAATCTACGTCAATATTTGCAATAATAACTTTAAAATTCATGTGGATTAAGTGTGCAAGAAATTTGATACGGATCGAACAATTTTGACCGGATATCGGATCGAATTTGATAATATATCCATTAAACTGCCTCCACTCCATACAAATTTACTTTATTCACCTCAATTACGCACAACTAACGGTATAAACAAATAAGTTACGAATTGAATCGTAGTTATACCTATATGCAGTGTTTATATGCAGCCGTATAGACCGCATATGCATATGTGATATGTTGTCATACTTAAAGTCATACAGTTACGTATAAACTTATTTAAATATACGGCCACATATGCAGTCATGCGTATTTGAATCTGTAACATGAAATTGTCTTTTATATCCGTTTAAATTATGGCAGAGTTTGACCTTGCTTCATTTCATCCCTCAGAAAATTACACTAGAACATGAACTGTCGATTTTTCGAATAAACTGAAAAGTTGCCAAATACTTTAAACACAAGATGCTTAATTCCATATTGTATAAAATTATTCATTTCACTTTCACTAATTACTACTTAATTATAGCACATTGCTTTTTTATTTTTAATAGTATCATGTCAAGTTCTGATTCTAATTATCTTTTCTCATTTTAAAATATGCATATAAGTCCGTATTAAAATCAGTATATGCGGATAAAGTGATCTTCTGTATATATGAACAAAAATAGATTTTAAAAGCATTGCATGTATATATATTACTTTTATTTTTCAAAGGCATTACTATACATTTATATTAGATTTTGATAAAAATACATATCGATATCGGATTTATATTAAAGGGATAAGAATGTGAATCGAATATTTAGATTAGAGGTGCTACGTACTTTTACCTCATTTTCAGTTATGCTTAAATTGTATTACGTCCGAATATCAGATATATCCACAAAAATTCAAATATGGATAGAATAAAATAAATATCCGAATTCGATCCTTCTTCTTTTCTACACAGCATGCATATATCAATTGGCTTACCTAAATTTTCTTACAAAATCACTATTCACATTTCATTATGTTGGGGACTGTTCATATTTCATTATGTCGGGTCTGGCTTCTTTACCGTTTGAAATTCAACCTACAAGGAATCTTTTCTTTTTTTCGTTTTTGTTTGCTTTGATTTTACTTATTATTGTTAAATTTGATACCGAGATCTTTCATCTTTCAAAGAAGGGCTAAAATACTCCAATTCTTCATGCACTATTTCGAAAATTCATAATAAAAATTCTAAAATTCAACTAAAATATGAAAATGCTAGTTGTAACTTTTCAACAATTGACGCATCTCAAATTTTTTTTTAGGAAAAAACTGGTGTCACGCCCTCATTTTCATTAATCAGTAGAAAAACAAGTTACATAAGATTTGTAACATAAAATAGACAGTAAAAGAGTAAAAAGCTATTCTAACAATAAAGAAATAAAAGAATAAAGCAAAAGTAAACACAAGGTGATTCTATGCTTAAGAGTGATAAGCCAGAGGAACAAAATGAAGAAAGGCAAATAAGAAAATGATCAGTCTTCTTGCGTGTGTATCAGAACCGGTACTAGTACAAGTAGTTGTTTATTTGTCAATCTCGCGTCATGTTTATACTACACTGTTTTTGGATTTCCTATACCATTTGTAGTAATGTTTTGCAATTTCCTCTGAATATTCTCGCACATCTTTCGCGCCATATCACAAATTGAGCTATCAGTAGTGCTTCCTTGCAGCGTTTTGTATGGTGTCTTTGTACTAGTACTTGGATCGCATCATGTATTGATATTCAAGGCCCTATTTATTTGTCTGTATACATCTCTTGACATTTCACATTTGATGAACAAGTGAACTGCTGTCTCTGAGTTAGATTTGCACATGACACATCTGTTTGCCAGCTCCCAACCTCTTTTCATGAGGTTGTCCACCGTAAGCAATCTATTGAGCGAGAGTAACCATGCGAATATTTGCATTCTTGGTGGTACCACTAGTTTTCATATTATGTGTCCATTGTTTTGTATTCTCGGTGAGTTTTTGAGAGGATAGTACGCTGACCTGACTATGAATTGGCCGGATGCCTCTCATGTCCAGATTGCGCTATTAGATCCAATTGTCACTGCTATCGGACTCAATACCAGTAAGCAACTCAATTGTTGTAACTCCACTTGCGCCTGCTGTGATAAGTCCTCTCTGAATTTGTCTGTTATATCCGCATTGTCCATCATTTGTGCCAGCGTGCTATGTCCACTGATAGCAAAGGAGTGTTGTGTTGGAAATTGGAATTGTAGTTTTCCAACTCCCCAATTGTCTTGCCAGAAAGCTATTCCCTGTCCATTTGCCGGTTCTCTTTTGGTTAATATGGTCATGAACTGTTGTATGTGTTTAAGAGTGTGTGAAAAGAGGAGTGAGCTGGGGTTCATATGTTGATCGCCGCTTGTTGCAAGTATGATTGTTTCCAAAGTCTGTGTGTTGATGTGATCTATTGCCAACTCCATTTTGCTAGCATTGCTTTATTGAACACCTTTAAGTCTGTTATGCCAAGGCCTCCTAATTTTTTGGGCATACACACTAACTCTCAATTAGCTAAATTTAGCTTTTTTTCCTTTCTTGAGTCACTCTATGTCATAATAAATGTCTTCTTATTTTATTGATCTCTTTGATTACCCAAGTCGGGATTAGAAAGCAAGACATGAAATATGTAGGTAGTGATGAGAGTACTGCCTTGATGAGAGTAAACCTTCCTGCTATTGAAAAATTCTTTGTTGTCCATCCCGACAGCTTATCATTGAACTTCTGAATGAGGGGTTGGAAGGCCGGTTTGGTAAGTTTTTTGTTTGATAAAGGTAAGCCGATGTATAGGAAAGGGAATTGGCCTTGCTTGCAGCCCATTGCAGTTGCCAACTGCTGTGCTAATTGTTCTGACTCTCTTGATACCAGCAATTCAGATTTGTGGAAATTGACCTCTAACCCCGATATGTTCTGAAATGCCACAAAAGCGATTCAGAGAATCTGAATTTGTAGGTTTAACAAAAAATAATGCGTCATCTGCATATAAGAGGCATGGTTTCATGTCTGGGTACGGTAGTCTAATTGCTCCACTTTCTTTTAGTTTGGCAAACCATCTGCTCAGGAAGTCCATGCCTATTATAAATAGGAATGGTGATAGGGGGACACCTTGCCTTACCTCTCTCATTAATTTTATCATTTTGCCTAGCAATCCATTAATCAGTACTTGTGATGTTCCTGAAAGCACAGGATTTTTGATCCAATTTATCTAGTTTTGAGGAAAGTTGAGGTGGTGTAGGACCTTAAGAATGTATTCCCAACTTATGTTTGTTGTAAGCAACCTTCTATGTTGTTTGACTAATTTGCAAACCATATTTTTATTAAATTTTACAGTTTCTCTGTTTGAGATATGTGCAGATTTAATAGTTACGGCCAGGTCAACGCAAGTCAACAATTTATATTATGACAAGTTGGCGTAACAAGTCGCATCCGAAGGTCAAAGAAAGTCAAAGTGTATATCGTGACAAGTCGGAACGTGACAAGCTGCACAAGATAATCTGTTACATTATCTCCTCGAGCTACAAGGAATGATTTAATACATATGATCTGATGGAAGATTCACACGAGCTATTTGGAATGTCAGATATTGATGGGATGCTGAGTCATGAAGATTATGAAGATCATATTTTACCTTTTGTGTTGTAATTTTTATTTATGTCCAAAAGTATGGTAAAGTAGATCTCAGGTTGAGATCACCCGAGTATAGCCGTTGCTTGGCTGGATATCAAATTCAAAATTCAAATTACCGGATATGATCAATACTGAAAACTTGGGCACAAGCAAAATAGGCTAAACCATTATGTTGTAGATCTTGTGATCTGCAAAGAGCCGTTGGCTCTCCTTTCAATTCCACTATAAATAGTGGGCTGTGTCTCATGTCTCATTGACGAGAGAATACCCTCACAAATCTTACACTTTAGAATCTTTTTAAGAGGTTTAGCCTAGTCCATTGTTGCTTGTGCTCAAACTTCAATTATTTCTCCAGCAACCTCAAATATACTTCACCTAACTTGATCCATTGTAAGATTAGAGTGAAGCCAGTGATTGTCTGGACTTAGAGCCTGCGAGCTCATCTTATACCAGAGCCTGTGAGCTCACCTTATACCGGAGCCTGTGTGCTCACCTTTCTTTCCTTTGAGGTGTTGTGCTCAATATGTCGTGTGTGTGGACCGCAAGAGTGTTGTCTCGTACCGGTTAAAAAAAACTTCCTTTCTTCATTGGGTAATAAAAAGACATGCCTCTTAAGGTTGCGTTGTCCCGGAGACGTAGGTCCTTCAATGACCAAACTTCGTTAATTAACAACTCATGTGTCACTTTTTCTAACTCTATCTATTTACTTTACTGCACTTTAATATTCATTTGTTATTTAAATTACAAGTTCTTGATTCCGCCAAAAATTTAAAGTAGATAGATTAGTTAAACATAGGAACGAATTTAGAACTTGTCTATCCGATCGAAGTCACAAGTTGTAGGAGTTAAATTTTAAACATACCTATTCAACCCCCTCTAAGTGTCGTTACTGACAACAACTTATTGTGTCGAATGTTTTATGGATATCGGCCTTGAATATTCCCAAGGGTATATTGTGCTCATAAGTGTGGTGCAGGATGTGTTGAGCATATATGAAGGCCTCGGTAATCTGTTTTTCTTTGACGAAGCCTAGTTCTGCTATTCTCGACTGTAATCTGTTAGCAAGGACTTTAGACAGTATTATCTGTATTCCATAAATGAGGCTTTATTAGAGTGGTAATTCAGAAACGTAAAGGAAGAAGATAGAGATAGAATGAATCTTTATTCTTGATTACTTTGAGTTCTGTTACAGTGGTGTTTATATAAGAGAGAATTACACTAGAGACTAAAGATAACTAATTATGTTACAAGCTTTGACTAAGCTTTGACTAATCTCAACTGTAAATGGTTGTAACCGTTATTACCCCCCCCCCTCAAGCAGAGCATCAGGTGCGCAGATGTGAAGCTTGGACTGAAGAATGTGAAGCCTAGGAGCAGGTAAAGCTTTGGTAAACATGTCAGCCAGCTGGTCTTTTGAGAAAATAAACTGTACAGTGAGCTTTTTAGATAGCACCTGCTCACGAACATAATGAAAATCTAACTCAATGTGTTTTGTTCTTGCGTGAAAAGCTGGATTGGAGGCAAGAAACGTAGCCCCGAGATTGTCACACCATAAAACCGGTGAAGATGAGGAAGGAACTCGAAGTTCGTGAAGAAGATGTTGAATCCACATCAATTCCGTGCATGCAACAGCCATGCTACGGTACTCCGCTTCGGTGCTCGATCTAGCGTGTTGCTTTTTAGAGCTCCAAGAAAGAATGTTGGACCCTAAAAACACACAAAATCCTGATGTAGAACGGCGATCATCCGGGCACCCGGCCCAATCGGAATCGGTGTAGGCATGTAATTGAAGAGATGATTTTCGGGTTATAGTAATGCCATGGTGAATAGTGATTTTAAGATACCTCAATATGCGTTTGACAACCTCCCAATGCTCCTCGGTTGGTGATTGCATAAATTGGGAAGCTTTGTTAACGGCAAAGGCAATATCGGGGCGAGTAATCGTGGCATATTGAAGAGCCCCAACCACACTTCTATAGAGATATGGATCGGCTAAGGGAGTGCCACCATGTTTGGAAAGAGAGGCATGAGGTGTTATTGGAGAAGCACAAGGCTTAGCGCCATCCATCTTGGCTCGCATGAGAAGGTTATGGATATAGGTTGGTTGAGAGAGATGAATTCCATGTAAAGTCGGTGTAACTTGAATCCCTAAGAAATAGTGCAAGGGACCAAGGTCTTTAAGAGCAAATGTAGAGGCAAGAGAAGAAATGAGAGATGTAACTTGAGTGGAGAGGGATCCCGTGATGATAATATCATCAACATACACAAGAACAAGTGTGATGGAAGAAGAGGTGGAAGAAATAAAAAGAGAAGGATCGAATTGAGAAGACTCAAACCCGAGATGAGAAAGAGCAGAAGCAAGTTTGTGAAACCAAGCGCGAGGAGCTTGTTTGAGACCATATAACGCCTTTTTGAGACGGCATACATGTGTAGGATGTTGGGGATTAGTGAAGCCCGGGGGTTGTGCCATATAAACACATTCATTTAGATCGCCATGAAGAAATGTATTGTTGACATCAAGTTGTCGAATGGTCCAGTTTTGTGTGACGGCCAAGGAAAGCACTAGACGAATAGTTGTCGGGCGAACCACGGGACTAAACGTCTCATGATAGTCAATACCTTCTTCTTGAGTGTATCTTTTGGCTACAAGGCAAGCTTTAAATTGTTCAATGGAGCCATCCGACTTCTTTTTTATCTTGTAGATCCATTTACAACCAATGACGTGTCGATTGGATGGTAACGGAACAAGATCCCAAGTATTGTTTTGAGCCAAGGCACTAAGTTCGGCAGCCATGGCTTTCCTCCAGTCTAGGTGTTTGTTAGCCACTAAGAAACAAGTGGGTTCGGTTGTAGAAGGTAGTGGTAAAGCATGTTTGGTGGCAAGGCAAGTGACATGATCAGGAAAGAGTTTAGGTCGGGTTGACTTGGTTTTAAGCCGTGTTTGCATGTGATGTGTATTGGTAGACCGAGGCTCAGAATTAGGTGCAGCAGCAGGGGTATTGAGCACCGCTGGAATTAAACTGGGCTCAGCATTGACAGGGGCAGCTGGATGCGGCCCAAGAAGAGAAGGTTGCTGGGCTATAGTCAGCTGAGAAGAGGGAGACCGAATTGGGCTGCAGGTGGGCTGCTGTTGATTCGACTGTAGCTGGGAACCCGAATTGGGCTGTTGCTGGGAAATCGAAATGGGCTGTTTGATTCGGTTGGTGCATGGAAACCGAGTTGGGCTGCTGCTGTTGGTGAGATGAAGAAAGACCCGAAATGGGCTGTTGATTCGGGTGAAGCCTGCTGGGCGCTGCTGGTTGGGAGAAAGGCGCCAGAGGAGAAGGCAGTGAGTAAAATTGATCTAAAGCAGCAGCCTGAGAGGAGTTTTGTGCAGCAAAAGAGAATACACTCTCATCAAACCTTACATTTCAACTCACATAAATTTTATTTGTAGGTATATGAAGACATTTGTATCCCTTTTGGGTTTGACAATAACCTAAAAAGACACATGGAAGAGATCGGAATTGCAATTTATGTGAGTTGTAAAGGCGAAGTAAAGGAAAGCATAAGCAACCAATGACCCGGAAAAATTTATAATCGGGTAGTCGGTGAAAGAGAGTATGATAAGGAGAAGTGTGAGAAGAAGTAGAAGAAGGAATGCGGTTTATTAAAAATACCAACTTTGAAACACATGATCCCATAAATCAAGTGGTAATGAAGCATGAGAGATGATGGCAAGGCTTAACTCAACAACATGCCGATGCTTTCGTTCGGCAATCCCGTTTTGTTGGGGAGTGTGCGGGCACGAGGTTTGATGAACAATTTGAGGGAAGAGCCTAGTGATTGGTTTGAACTCGGTGCCACCATCGGATTGAAGGGTCTTGATCGAGGTGGTAAATAAATTCTCCACAAGTGCTTTAAACTTAGAGAAAATAGGTACCACCTCATCCTTTGAGTGAAGAAAATAAATCCACGAAAAACGAGAATACTCATCGATAAAATGCACATAATATCTATAACTATTTTTTGATACAATGGGAGAGGGACCCCACAAGTAGGAGTGAATAACCTCTAAAGGGCAAGAAACAAAAGAAGAAGAAAGAGTAAAAGGCAAAACATGTGCCTTAGCTTTGTGACAATGTTCACAATTATTTAAAGTGGAAGACAATAAAGGAAGGTTATTGGCATTGATGATGGATCGGGTTGTTGAAGATGAGGGATGCCCCAACCTTGCATGCCATAAGTCGGCCGAGACACGCTCTCCAATGAAAACCCGAGGTGAGGAAGAAAAATGATAGAGGCCATTATTTAGTGGAGCTTGAAGAAGCAGTGTCATAGTGTGGCGGTCCTTTATTATACAAAATGAAGGATGAAACTCCATTAGTACTTCATTATCACGTGTGAATTTCGAAATACTAATGAGATTTTTAGTGATGGAGGGTACATGTAACACATCGGTTTGATTTAAGGAACCACCATTTATGGAAAGAGTACACCGACCAATGTGACAAATAGGTAAGAAAGTGCCATTACCTACTTGAAGCCGATCATGCCCAATATAAGGAGAGTAAGAAGAAAGGGCATTGATGTCGGAGGTCACATGGTGCGTAGCTCCCGAATCAAGAAACCATTCTTCCTTGGGGTTGGAGGAGGTGGTATTGATGAAGGCTTGGTACTGAGGAGGAGCTGCAGGTGTCAGATAGAGATCAAAATCGGATCTATACCAGCACAGAATAGCACTGTGACCCCTTTTGTTGCATATATGGCATGTAGGAAGGTCATCAGTAGGAGTGGTTGGTGTAGATGGGCCTCGGCCTTGAATTGAAGAAGAGCCCCTTCCAGCTGGTCTTCCTGGGCCTCCTCTGCCTCTATTAGAATTCGGCCCATATCTCCCTCTATTTGAATTGCGCCCCCTTCCTCTTCCAGAAGTAGCATACATGGCAACCGGATCTGAGGTCGATAATGGAGCTTGATGTTGAGACAATAAGAGAGACTCGTGAGTGAGGAGAAAACCATGAAGATCGGCAAGTGAAATCGGATTGGACCGAGTCGTAATGGCTACGATGAAGGAATTGAAATCGGGTCCCAACCTGTTAAGGACATATCGGATTAGATCCGAATCCGGCACAGGTTCGCCAATAACTGTGAGCTGATCCACTATTTCCCTCATCTTCTCAAAATACTCATTGCAGCCGAGCCCTCCCCGAACAGTAGTTTGAAGAAGTCGCCAAAGTTCCATAACTCTGGCTGAAGAGATAGCAGAATAAACGCTATGAAGAGAGGTCTAGAGAGAGGCGGCCGTCTGGCAAGCAACATACTGAGTGAGGACTGAGCTCGAGATGGTTGAACGAAGCCACCCAAGGAGAAACCGATCTTGCATATGCCAAGAAGTGTAAGCAGGATTCGGTACAGAATGATCACCGATCTTGATTTACTGATCTGGAACGGAGGCTGAACCATCAAGATGCTGAGCAAGACCGTAGCCATCAATGATTGGCTCTATTTGAGATCGCCAGGTGAGAAAGTTAGATTGGTCTAGTTTAGTAGAAACTGACAGAGTGATGTGAATCACAGGAGGGGCAGAGATAGGTGGGGTGGAGACAGAGGTATCGGACTCTGGTGGAGTCGCCATTAGAGAGAGAAGAGAGGATCACCGCTCTGATATCATATTAGAGTGGTAATTCAGAAACGTAAAGGAAGAAGATAGAGATAGAATGAATCTTTATTCTTGATTACTTTGAGTTCTGTTACAGTGGTGTTTATATAAGAGAGAATTACACCAGAGACTAAAGATAACTAATTCTGTTACAAGCTTTGACTAATTTGACTAATCTCAACTGTAAACGGTTATAACCGTTATCAGGCTTATTGGCCTGTAATCCTTTGGTTCCAACGTATTTCAATTTTTAATTTAAATAAACTTAGAATTACAAATCAAGTTGTCCACCTTAGTAAATTTTCACAAACTCTTTATACCAATCAACACAATTGAAAATTCTTAATGTTTTATATGTGTATTATAAAATTATCATATATCACATTTAATGATTCATTTTAATAGTTCAATTTAAATTATTAAAGATTTATAAGTGATTGACACAATGAAAACATAAAATAATTGAATACGGAGCAGGTCCGATGAACTTTGAACCTACTTTTAGGTCTGATAAGTACCAAAGTTATCCGATGCACTTTAAAATTTGTGTACACGAATCTCAGAAAAGAACCACACGAATTTTAAAGCGCATCACCCTTTTCTCAAAATAATTAATACATTTATCTTCATTGCTTGAAGACTAATGAAGAGTCGCGACTCCAAATTTCTCTGTTATTTGCTTCTTAATTAATACTTTTATTTCTTCTATTTATTTCTTTTCCAAATAAACATCTGTCTTATTTTTTCCAAATCGGTTTACGGCCCAATATGTTAATACCAGTATACCGAGTCATCCTTTTTATAAACGAAGCTTGACCATCATTATTGCTATGTTAATTCACATATATGGGTATAACCCATTACTATATGGGGAGGGATCTGATTACCACAATTTTGAGTTACCACAAAGTTACCACAACCATTTTCTACATTTTCAAAGTTCAAATCGTCGATCCAAACTGTTCAACATGATGTTCACAATAAAATGTGCTTGCAGATCAAATTTTACATTTTTTTGAATTTTTTTTACTATTTATTAAGTATTTTACAAAAACTAGTCAAATTCAGACCATTGAATTTTGTACCCATCTTAATAAATAGTAAAAAATTCAAAAAAATGTAAAATTTGATCTGGAAGCACATTTTATTGTGGAGATCATGTTGAACGGTTTGGATCGACGATTTGGACTTTAAAAATGTAGAAAATGGTTGTGGTAACTCAAAATTGTGGTAATCGGATCCCTCCTCTTACTATATAGTACGTAGGTCGGTCTATCGTAATGTAGCCATTAAAACTGTATTAATCTACTCATTATATATAACATCTAAACAAACACATTAAACAAAGTAAATTGACTCGAGAAGACTAGATTACGTAGGATTGACCTATTGTCCCTTTCCAACGGTAATTATAATTAATAAAAATATTGACAGAGCTGTTTTAATTTCATTAAGCGCAAACAATACAGTTTTATTTAAATAGCAATGTATATTTTTTAAAACAATGAGATCTATATTATAAAGTTTTTATATTTTATGATATTATATAGTGTTTAACATAATATAGAATCCGGCTAGTATGACATCGGTGTCATATGACACTAACTCCAAAATTGATTGAATAGACTTTAAACGACTAATCCAAACCGATTTACTTTATGAGTGATGTGTTTACATGCAAATTTTTTATATTTTCGAGTTATTTTAGTATCAAATCAAGCGGTAAAAAATGTTGAAAAATGAATGTATTAAAATTAACTTAAAAACTCACACATTTGACCGCTTGACTTGATACTAAATAAATTCGAAAAATTATAAATTTTGCATGTAAACGCACAACTAATGAAGTAGATCGGTTTGAACGGTTTGGATTCACCGTTTGAAGTCGATTTGATAGGTTTTGGAGTTAGTGTTATATAGGCTGAAATGACACTGATGTTATAGTAGCCAGACTCTATAATATAGTTACTTGTTTATTATATTTTTTAAATTAATACTTAAGAATATACAAGTTCTTAATTTATTTGAAAATTATTTATTATTTGTTTAATGTCTGTTAATTTAATGAGTAATTTGATATGAATAAAATTAATTTCAAACGAACAAATACAAAAATATATCCACTCGATTCCCTCCAAACTCATTTTGGGGTTTAATGCCCGGAGGCCGTAGGCTTTCATATGGGAAAAAAAAGGGACACTGGGACGTTTGGGCCAGATACGCTTTGTAAGATGCCTATACACCTCTATTTGGGCTGGGCTTTAAATTTGTTTTTAAAAGTCTGTAAATTGATTTAGATGCCCCAAAGAGATTGCTACTATCGTATTCTAGGCTATGAATAGGACCAGCTCATAAATTTCATTTTGTCAATGTTAGGCTTCTTGTCCTTGTGGCCTTTTGTTATTATTAATTGTGAAATAATGGAGTATGTTGGAAACGGAGTGGTACAATGCCTAATTCGGTCCGAAGGTGGAAACCGTTCGATCCGGAACAAATTCATGCGGATTAGTATTAGAGCATCTACATCTCATCTCTGGTATTATGAGAGTTTCTAATCTGATGTGGCTGTTTATAATTCAATTTCAGAGATGTGGAAGTTTATAAACTCCACCCTATTCAAATAATTGACTCAAATTATTTCTTCTTTTTAATTTATTGCTGACGTGGCTTATTAGAAACTCTAAAATTAATTTCAGAGATGTGAGAGTTAGAAACTTTAGAGACCTTAATTTCTAAAATATAGTTAACAGTTATTTAGAAACTCATTTGAGTTGCTGGGATGTAGATGCCCTTAAGATTACTGCTGATCTAATTCATACGAACTTAATGCAGATCAAACAACTTCGATTGGACCGTCCCCTGATTAACACCTTTGGATCTATTAAGTTTGATTCCAGCTAATAAATATCATTTCGTCAATGTCAGGTTTCTTGTCCTCGTGGCCTTTGGTTTTTTTAGATAGGAAGATGAAGTTCTAATTTTTTATTTTTTATTTTCAACTTTTATTCAATGTCTATAAGAAACTTTTTATTCGGGTTATGAACCCACCACCTCCTGTCCTTGTAGCATTTTGTTATTATTAACTGTGAAATAATGGAGCATGTTGGAATCGAGACGATTCGATGGTTCGGTCAGATGACCGGTCAGAACCGTTTGATCTGCTTTAATATTCATGCGCAACTTTAAAATTTGTGTTGATCAAGTTCACACAAATCTTATTGCGGATTAAACAACCCTGATCTGATCGAACATCAAATCAAATTTAATATGATGTCCATCGGACCATCCCACTCCTTGGTTAACACCTTTGGATCCATTGGCATATCGTAGCATTAATGCCATAACCTAAACTTAGCTAGCCATCCTAATTTCTTTTGCCTAGAATGGGGAAAATATTAATTGTTTGGGTCCGCCTAGCTCTCCCCCGTGAACAATCTCCCGTTTCATCCCCCGTCAGTTGCATTAATTAAAGTAGTTAGTTAGTTATAATTTATAATTGTCAGTGTATTTTAGGAATTTGCAGAAGTATTCATATGTAGCACAACTAGTATTCATCCATCTATATGAATGTATTCACATTTGCAATAGAAACATATTTGGATATATTACAACAAGAAAGTAGGGGACAAACAACACGTGTGGGGAACCGTACAACTGTCAGAGCATTAATTAAGTGGGGGACCGCATAACCGTCAGCGCATTAATTAAGTGGGGGGACTTCTAACTACCTTCAGCTCATTTTAGAAATTTGCAAAAAAAGTATTCATCTGTAACACAACTAGCATTCATCCATCTATATAAATGTATTCATCTTTGCAATAGAAGCATATTTGGACACATCAATCACTCATCTTTTACACGTTTTTAGAGGTGGGTTTTTTTTTCTCCGTTCAATCTAACCAATATTTCTGATGATCTGTGAGGAATTTTGCAAATCTAAAACCACGAATGTCTTCTACACAATTTTCTCTTTCAAATGAGATCCATGATGACATACTTTCGAGTTGTCCGTTGCACAAATATTCACACCTCGTCATGCAAGTATTCATCCCGCATTAAGCAAGTATTCATCCTCATCGTGTAAGTGTAAATAGTTAATGTACCAAGAGTATTACACGTTTTTAGAGATGAGTTTTTTTTTCTCCGTTCAATCTAACCAATATTTCTGACGATCTGTGAGGAATTTTGCAAATCTAAAACCACGAATGTCTTCTACACAATTTTCTCTTTCAAATGAGATCCATGATGACATACTTTCGAGTTGTCTGTTGCACAAGTATTCACACCTCGTCATGCAAGTATTCATCCCGCATTAAGCAAGTATTCATCCTCATCGTGTAAGTGTAAATAGTTAATGTACCAAGAGTATTACAAACATATGTGCATACCAAACAAATAAAAAGTATTCATCCATAAGATATCGAGTATTCATACATATAAGTTAAAGTATTTATGCCTAAGATATTAAGTATTCATCCATAAACGTTGAAGTATTCATCTCTAAAACATTAAGTATTCATCAGTATGTACTTAGTACGCACTGTTCTAATTCACCATTAATGAAGCTTTGTTCTTTGCAAATAACTCGGATCTGATCCGGCGGAGGCGGATCTAACCCGGCGGTCGACAGTGATGGATCTACTCCGGCGGAGGCGGAGGTGGGAGAGAGAGGAGGCGGAGGTGGGAGGTGGGAGACGGAGGTGGAGGTGGGAGAGGCGGACGGAGGCGCAGAGGGAGAGATGGGAGAGGCGGGCGGAGGTGGAGGCGGAGGTGGAGAGGGAGAGGTGGGAGAGGTGGGAGAGGAGGGGAGAAAGGAAAGAAATAAATGGAGAAAATTGAGTAATTAATTTGTAGGGTCATTAGGTAGTTAGAATTTTGAATTATAGTTAGAAAAGTTAGTTAGTTAGTTGGGGGATGGATAAATAGGGGAAGATATAATTATCCTAATTGTTTTCCTTGAACATGACAGTTATAATCATAATAAATCATCTCCTGCTTTTTTATAGCCTTTAAACCATTAAGGATCTGTTGACGAGTCCAGGGAAAAAAAAAAATGGATTGAAGACAAGCCTAATTTGATCATCCCACAAATTGAAAGAGGAAAAAAAAGGTTTGACAAAATGCACAAGATGAATTTTTCATTATTCATCAGCAATCATGCGCCAGGCCCTGTCAGTTGTTTTCTATCTTAAAATTTTAAACATGTGGAAACGGTCGTCAGGAGCTTTTGCTGTTATGAAATTCTCATAAAAG
This sequence comes from Carex littledalei, assembly GCA_011114355.1. Classification (NCBI taxonomy): domain Eukaryota; kingdom Viridiplantae; phylum Streptophyta; class Magnoliopsida; order Poales; family Cyperaceae; genus Carex; species Carex littledalei. The sequence goes on along the minus strand of CM022101.1, from coordinate 1,113,553 downwards.
AATTATGGGGAATTCTAAGATAGACTAATATTAAACGGAGTTAGAATACATCTCTTAATTAATTCAAAATACATCTGGTAACCAATAGAATATCATGATCAATTAATTGTACATACAAATCACAGCCTCAAACTCAAATCAAGATTTTCCTTTTCCTCATGCTTTTCACTACACTCCTTAGAACTAATCCGAAAACTACCCGGCCAAACCAACCGGCCGCTGGTCTCCTCTTCCGGTGCAGCCCAGCCCATTTTGACCCGATCAGACCTTAACCCGGTAAGCTCCGGCTCCTTGCTTCCCTTTGTTAATATCACAGAATGAGGGTTGACCCTAAGAGACTGAAGAAAGTAAGGCGTACTGCTACCAAGCGACGGAAATCCAGCAGCCACGACTGCCCGATGACACGAATTTTGATGGCGTTTTGCGGCCCCTCGCTCTCTCTTGTGTGCGTTTTGGTGTCCCCCTAATGCCTGTGAGCTAAAGAACTTACGCATGCAGTAGTTACACGAGAAAGTCTTGTGCGCCACTTCGGGCTTATTACCGACCCGAGTGTTATCTGGCGGGCTAAGGCTGAGGTTCAGCCATGATCTTGGGCTGCTACATGAATTATTGCTACTGTCAAGGGCTTCATCAGAAGTTTCCTCTTTATGATCAGTACTCTCTTTTGGGTTTTGTTTCTCGGCCTCCTCTAGTTCTTTGTCTGTCTCCATTGTAACAGGTCAAAATTAAGTAAAGGATTTGAGGGTTTGTGCATGGAGAGGTAAATGCTTCCCTTAAAAAGGAGTAATGAGGAAGGGTTGCAAGTGGGGGAATAATCGGATGGAATTGTCAAAGGGAATAGGAAGGTCTTCAATCATGCAGGGATAAAGTTTTCTCTTCGCTTTTATGTTTATATATGGATCTTCTGTTATCAACTTATCGTATATAAAGGATCAAAGGATATCTAAATTAAATTATGTGAGACAATGTGTGGTAATAGAATAATTAATAATATTGTACTATGATTCATTCTTCAAGAAAAGAACAAAAAAATCTCGCCAAATAACTCTATCACGTTTTGTCTCTATATATTCTCCAAACAAGAAATGCTACCTAATTATCTTATTAGATGATAAAGCATCTAAAGTGAATTTTATCATTATCTAAATCAAAGTAAAATTACCAAAAACTATTTCTAAATTAAAAACGAAGAGTAGAGGAAAAAGGGCCTTTTTTATATACAAGCATTAAAATTCTTTAATTCTATGTTAAAATGTTAGACTACACGGTGATGCCACACAGGGTCAGGGATTGCTATAAGTGGCGCAGCATAGTGCTTCATTGTTCCATATCAAAATCTCAGATGCTTCTTTTATTATTTTATCTCCTCAGGTTGCAAACCAACCTGTCAAACACAAAGGTTTCGTTTAAACCAAATAATATATGCTATTGCCTATTGCCAGTCCAAGAAAGATAATCATATATTTGCTCTGATATGGAGTTAGCTGTAGTATAGCGGTTTTGAAATTTATCCGTTTGACTTCAAACAAGGAAGACAAATCATTAACCCGATGTGCTTTACGAGTTATCTGGTTACGTGCAAAACTTTCAAATTTTTGAATTCATTTAATATAAAGTCAAGCAGTTAATAAAATATATAAATTAATTTTAATGTATTCATTTTTCTTTCTATAGTACATCATTTGAATGGTATGATTCATCATGTCGCTATACTATTAATAAAGACACCAACCAACTCGGATCTTACTATACTTGATTGCCACTCTTGCCATGTTAAATTATAGGATTTTGCTGCCTCCTCTCCATTTTAGCAATGATCTATAATGTCAACAATAAAAAATTGGGGAAATTTCATGTATATCCCTCAAAAATTTTAATATTACATATTTATTCTCCAAAATCAGTAATTACATATTTATCCTTGAATTGTAAAAACTTGCATATTTGTCCAATCTAACTCTATAACATATCAAATACCTTCAAAAATAATTAAATAATATTTTTTAAAACTTTAATATTAACTAATAAATATTGACCATTATACCCTTCTTTTCTGTTTTTTAGTCTGTCTGAGTTCTCCTCTCTAAGACGTCAAACCTCTCATCTCTCTCTCCAAACGAAGCTGAAAAAATTAAAGCAGCGAAGGGCGACAGAAATTTATGAGAGGGGAGGCGATGAGAGAAGACGAGGAGAAATCTGTGATTTGGCACGTTTGGAGAGATAGGAGGAAAGTTTGGCGCCTTAAAGAGAAGATAACTCAGGCAGACTAAAGAGACAAAAACGAAGGACATAATGGTCAACATATTCTTAATTAATATTGTAAAATAAATTTTAAAGTTTTAAAAAATATTATTTAATTATTTTTGGAGATATTTGATATGTTATAGGGTTAGATTGGACAAATACGTGAGTTTGTACAATTTTCAATGATAAATATGTAATTATTGATTTTGGAGAAATAAATACATAATATTGAAACTTTTGAGGGATATACATGAAATTCCCCCTAAAAAATTTGTACAATGATAACTAGCAGCGCAGGGAAGCATTTGATATCTGCAATTTTCAACAAAATTAGAGGTGCCAAATAGTTGCCTTATAGAAGAGTAAATATTGGGGTCCGGATCCCTAAAGTAACTCAATCTTTGGATTTTGGATCGAGACCGTCTGATTCGAATTCGTCGTCAGAATGTGTGCGCTCACTTCGGAGATGAATTTCACGGATTCGAATCGGACGGTCTCAATCCAGAACTCAAAGATTGGGTTACTTGACTGGATCCGAATTGTACCAGTAGTGCCTGTTACAGAAACCGGATTGGTTGATATCATTTTGAAAACACAACCAATGAATGAACATTGACTTGAGTCGTCTGACCTAGGCACTACTGGTACAATTTTGTGTATAGTACAAAATTGTACTATACACAACCGGATTGGTTGATATCATTAGCCTAGGCACTATTTTATGTATAGTACAACTTCTTTTGTCGTTTTCTTTAGCCCAAGATATTTTTTTGTGTGTAGCCTATTAATTTTGCCCACTAACAAAATAGCTCATTCTTTTTTCTTTGGAGCATTGCTAAGAAACTCAAAACTGTAATCCAGTGCATAATATATGACAAAGAAAGCATTATGAGTTTATGACCTATGCTTGCCTGCTTTACTACTTTACTTTGGCATTGGAGAATTGTTAGGAAGCTCAAAGCTGGCTACCAATGCTATTTTCCAATAAGAATTTGATTTTACTTGATATTTGTTTAAAAAATAAGGACCACAATTCGAACATTTTATGTTTCTGAATTTTTATGACTATGATTTACACAATACAATTAAAAAGGCGCAAGAAAAATATCCCAGAGAAAGTGCGGGAAACTGTTTCTTTCTTCACTAGGATCTTGTCTACATGGACACTGATATACAACGCAGATAAAGTCTAAAGTTAGTACTCAGCGGGGGAGATCTCCCACCCCAACAAGCCCAATGTGAGATCCTCAGCGGGGGAGCCAAGAGTACTAACCGTCCGATTCGAATTCGTCTGATATACCACTAAAATGATGATCACAATTCACAACTGTGTAAATAAAAATGTGAGATCTCCCACCCCAACAAGCAATGGCTATAATGCTTCAAATTGAACAAGATATTGACACTTCAGCTTTTTTGTACTCTATGTACTCAGCGGGGGAGCCAAATGGAGATGGGGTCGGCAACGAATTCAGATCCTCCCCGGTACCGTAATAGGGAATCTTTTACAATTACTTGATCTGGACCGTTCTTTTTAACTTGGCACGAATCTCAATGCCCAATAATACTGCCCCCCTCCATCAGAACGAATCTCAAAGCGGCTGAGAGTTAATCTCAAACCGTAAAGTGAAGGGAATCTTTTACAGTAATGGAGAGGATACTTGTCCGTCGGCAACCCCTGGCTCAAAAGAAGTTTAAAAAATGTACTTCTATTTTTGTGCTTTTTTCTAAAAAAAAAGAATAATTAAAAGTATACTTAAGTTTCAAAAAATTATAAATTTTGCCTACCACTAAAATTTTTCTCCAAAATATGTTTTTCTCAAAAAAATTATAAAAATATATGAGTGATGCTATGGTACTTTGCATAGCACATATTGGCGTGCGCTATGGATTTAAATCTTTGGTTTGAAAGTCCTGACGATCGACCCGAATCGTTCAAAATAGTCTCTATATGAATATGTACTTGTAAACTAAATTTTACATTTTTAGAATTTTTTTACTGTTTTTTGAGATGGGTAGAAAATCACTTGATCTGAAAGTTTTGGACCATCCAAAAACAGTGATTTTCTACCCATCTAAAAAAATAGTAAAAAAAATCTAAAAACGGTAAAATTTAGTTTACCATACATATTCATATGGAGACCATGTTGAACGGTTCGGATCAACCATTATGGATTTTGAAAACAAAAATATTGATCCATAGTACAGACCAATCCACGCTATGCATAGTACCATAGCCTCACTCAAAATATATTTAATATTTAAAATAATAACAAAACTATGCATCACCCAAAACTTTTGCATCATGGCTACGCTCCTGAATCTATGTGTAATCATCTGTTATATAGGATCCGAGTTTGACTTGATTTTACTCCGGAAAGATTTCGTTACCATTAGAAGCAAAACTAAGGTGATGGGGGAGTGCTTCCAAAAACCGTAACTAAGAACTGTGCAACAAATTTTTTATTACGAAGGCCAAAATTTACAAACTTTTTCCTTTCTTTTCTAGTTGCTTTCTATGTTCCATTACTTCAACTAAAATTTGGTACGAGGAGACTAGAGAATTCCTTTCTTGTGGTCAAGTGCCTTAAATTCACTCAATTTTGAAGTGGGTTCATGTATCAGTGTTACATCGAGACACCTTTTTTGTGGTCTCAACAAGCAGGTGAGTGACACTTCAGTTCTCTTATTTTAAGTCACTTGTGATAGGAGTTTTGGATGTATATATAATAATGTAGGAAAGACAGCCATTGATTGCACTATCAAACTCAAAATTCGGTGCTGTTTGTGATGAAATATGATGCCAACCTTTGATGTAGGTATCTCTCCTAGTGGACTACATGTCATTGGGTCTGATCAAGAGAAGTGAAACATGGTTTCTCATCCACATCTTTTCTCTTGACAAAGAAAAACTACTATGCTTCTTCAAGTGCTGCCATGTGCACAATGAGTTGCTTCATTGGAGAATTTAGGAGAAACATAGAAATATTGGTAAATGCAAAAGCATGGAGCCTTTAATAATATTCTGAATATTAATAAAAAAAATTGAAATAAAAAGGAGTTTAAATGTGTTATTGGATATAACAGAGTTTACCTATTAGATTTTGTTTTATACAACTGACAATTTTTTTATAATGTATCAAGGATCATTAAATTGAAACCGTAAAAAATTTCAAACTACTTAATGAACAGTAGATCATGCACAAAGTATCATATTTTCCTTATATGCATGATATACATGACAATATATTATACCTAAAGTATCAGGTTCAAATTTAAACTTTATTTTTGGCAATTGTCCTTTGTCAAAATCAAAATAATTAATAGTCAATGAGATTATATTTCAAACATCAAATAGAACGGTCAGAACTTTGTATGGATTTAACACGATATAAGAGAGCCTATGTCATAGTGACCCGCCACAGAAACCCCGCCACCAGAGGGGCAGAAAGAGATTAGAATTCCTTTTTACCCAGATAAGGTATGAAAAGTTGATTCAACCATTTCGGTATACTTAGCTTTCTCTCTTTCACTGGTGTGATGTCTTGTCTGTGTAAAAGGGACTGTGATAACTCATCTTTGTTAATGCAAAGTACAATCATATTGAACTAGTTAGGTTTTGTTTACTTTGACATGTCTAGCTTTTTATTATAATGACAGTGTCCAAATCTTGACTTCAACTGAAAAGCAGTGCAAAAGCTACTGGTGCCTACCTGCTGGGACAAGAGCTACATCGACTCCAGATGAGCCATAAGAAGTGATCTCATATTCTCTCTTTGTAACTAGTTGATAAGCACTTTCAAGTAAATTAGTACTTCAAACCAAATAAAAAGAAAATACACTGATAAATTGATTGCTAATAAATACAAATAAATTCTGCGACGTAAACCATTTTTATATATATATTTTTTAAAGTAGACCTGATGGGAACTTAAAAATGAAGTATCAAAAATCTATCCTTTTAGCAAGCAAATCTTCTTTATTAGAGATTTGGAATCTTATCTGGATTAAGCCTTTTAATCGATTCTCTAAAGCAAAGATGGCAGGTTACAACAATTTGTTGAAAAATATACCCAATTCCACAAAAAGAAGTATCCCAATTGTAACTTATGCTGTCAACAAATGTGCGGTCCAAGAACATACAAACCTTGTTTGTTGTCAAGAAATGAGTTACAGTCATTTATCTTTCAGTTGGTATATCTTTTTAACCTTTACAGTTGCTTTAATTAGCTGAGATAATCCTGTATAATTAGCATGCATTGAATGTATTTCATTGGTCATTCGAGCAAGTCAAATATTTAAATATGAAGGAGAATCAAATCATAAGCCAAAAGTTAATTTAAAATTGCAGCACCTTTAGAAATCTTCATGAGATAATATCATTTATATTTTCATATTTTAGAAAGCATCAAAGCTAGCTGCTCATCGGTTACTTCCACATCTTGATGTGCACCTACTGCATCTGCAAGCTGTGCTGCTATCTGATGCTTGCACTTCAAAAACAAAATAAAACCAAATCAGGCAATAAGAAAAGGAAAAAGAATACTACAAAAAAAATTGAACAAGGAGGAGTGAGGCTATGGTAATATGCATATTACACAACGGCCCGCGTTATGGGCTCATATCTCTATTTTCAAAGTTTAAACAGTTGATCCGAACCATTAAACATGATCCCCATATGAAAATGTACTTGCAGACCAAATTTTATATTTGTTTAGAATTTTTTTACTATTTTTTTAGATAGGTAGAAAATCACTTGATTTGAAAATTCTGGACCATTTAAAATGTAAAATTTGGTCTACAAGTACATTTTCATATGGAAACCATGTTTAACGGTTCGGATCGACTGTTTGAACTTTAAATATAGAGATATGGATCCATAGCACGAGTCGATCCGTAATATGCATATTACCATAGCCTCACTCTACGAAGGGGACAGCATAGCATACACAGATTTGATCGCCTCTATTGACAATATCATAGAAAAAGGAGTAGCATGTGCATAGATGCTGTGGGAAACAGATGTACTCTTCCTTTCTCCTCGACTCCCCAACCACCTTTAGACAAAATTCCACAATTTCGTTTTAATCGAAATAAAAATTGGTTAGAATTGAGACATAAGTTGCACAAGTCCAGAGCTAATTATATTCAGGTCTAACAGTGTCAATGCTGGCCACATTGGAAAGTCGAAGCTTTGAATCAGAGAGGAAGGAACTCAAATATAACAGTTTACCAGGAAGAGAGACCGGCGACTTGGGAAACCGGAGACACGCCTGACACCGCCTTCATCAACTATCCGAGTTGCTCGCTCGAAGTTTTTTCCAAACAAGAAATTCAATCTGGATATGAACTATTTCATGTCAAGAAACTACATATTTCTTTCACTTTGTTTGGAGTTGATAGACTGAGGTTGTGGAGAACTGGAGAATTACTTACATCGACATTTGATCGTCAGATACTGCATTAACAGTTATCGTCGGTGTTAGTTGGTGGTGAGAGAGAGAATCCCTGTAAAGCTTTTCAGAGAGAGAGAGAGAGAGAGCGGAAAGACCTGAGCGGGTCGATCTGATCTGGTCCCAAATGACCTTTGCAACGGCGGAGATGGCAGCCATAGTCACATTCAAGTGCTGCGCGCAAGGTGCTCGATGTTTTGCCTGAGAGAGATGCAAATGCCAAGCGTAAAAAAAGCGTAGCAGGAAGCCTAACATGTATTATTGGGAATTCATATCACCTAATAACGCAAATTTTGAGTTTAGATCCGGACCGTAGCTTTGACGCGAATATTAAAGACGTCGTACATTTTACTTCGAGCTGAATTGATTCAGATTTTGATCGGACGGTTCAAATCCAGTCTCAAAATTTGAGTTACCACAGAGGATCCGGACTCGTATTATTTTTTTAAAATTGGAATTGGAAATAAGTGTTGAGTGGGTGACACAGGTAGAATGCTTCACAATTCTACAAGGATCTGATTGAAAATGGGGGGATCATATTGGGCAGTTTGACGAAAGATTCAACACATAAACAGATAACTAGGAAAGAAATTTATCTCTAATCGCTCAATTTACATAATCTCCATTCTCATATTAAGGACGTAGATATCCTAATCTGTCAACGGCTTTGATTAAAAGATAAAATTTCGAATTGAATATCAACCCTCCGATCAAATATTCTAATTTTATGCATCTTTTTTATATTTTTTTACGTGTAGAAGTCTAAATTTATTTAGACACGTACTATTCACCTGCAAATTGTATCATTTATTTGATTGGTCATGATTTTTTTTCTATTTTTTAAATGTCATTTAAGGATTTTTTTTTATCACGTCATCATTTCTTTCTATTTTTTATATTATTTAAAAAATGTTATTTGTCATTTAATATGTTATTTTGTTTACAAAATTTATTTATGAAAATATGTCAAAAAGATAAATATATATATATATATAGAGAGAGAGATAGGCTATGGTGAGTTGTGAAGTAAAACGTCGTTTTACTTCACGTCATATTTTCATTTTGAAAATTCAAACAACCGATCCGAACCATTCAACTTTTTCTAAATATTGAAATGTGCTTGGAGACTAAATTTTACATTTTTTGGATTTTTTTTACTATTTATTAAGCCACTTTGAAATCGCTGATCCACTATGAACAGTAAAAAACAGTAAATTTTCTAGACCACCGGATCAGCGATTTTCAAAGTGGCTTATTAAATAGTAAAAAAATTCCAAAAAATGTAAAATTTAGTCTCCAAGCACATTTCAATATAGAGAACATGTTGAGCGGTTCGGATCGGTTGTTTGGATTTTCAAAATGAAAATACGAGCATGAAGTAAAAATGACATCTTACTTCACAACTCACCATAGTCCAGCTCTATATATATATATATATATATATATATATATATATATATATATATATATATATATATATATATATATAATTGAGCTATGCTACTACATGGAGTAAAACGCGTTGGTGCTCCACGCCGCTATATTTTCATTTTGAAAATCCAAACGACCGATCCGAACCGCTCAACATGATCTCCATATTGAAATGTGCTTGGAGACCAAATTTTACATTTTTTAGAATTTTTTTACTATTTATTAAGCCACTTTGAAAATCACTGATCCGGCAGTCCAGAATTTTGTACTGTTTTTCACTGTTCACCCGGATTTTCAGATTTTCAAAGTGGCTTAATAAATAGTAAAAAAATTCTAAAAAATGTAAAATTTGGTCTCCAAGCACATTTCAATATGGAGATCATGTTGAGCGGTTCGGATCGGTCATTTGGACTTTCAAAATGAAAATACGGCGTGAAGTACAAACGCGTTTTACTCCATGTAGTAGCATAGCTCATCTATATATATATATATATATATATATATATATATTATTTAAGGAATGTTATTTACGTGTAGATATTATTTAAGAAATGTTATTTGTCATTTAGTCTAATTTTTTTTTTTATAAATATGTTGTTTTGTATGAGATTTTTTGTTCTCTTATAATATGTTCCCGTTACAATGCACGTGTACAATACTAGCTAAAAATTAAAGACATTGTGTTCTCATTGGAAAATAGGGGTGTCAATTACTTAATGGCACCTTTTTATACGTTTACCTGATCGGTACTGCATTCGAAAAAACGAATACGGGTAAGATTTTTTTTCGTTAATTGATCGGTACGGATAACGAATTCTTTCGTTAGCTAAACAGATAAAAGTACGAATAAAGATTATTTTGTACCATTATCCAATGGAATAATTAAATAAAATTAATTATATATATAATTTATTGGAATGACAAAAAAATTCTCTTTTTGTTCTAAGTTCTCTATCCCTTTATATTCTTTATTGGATGATTCTTGGAGTTTTAATTGCCACACCCAAAACTTGTTGGAAGAGCAGTAGACGTTCCTTTTCTCTGAGTTATCTGAACCTCAGCCTTTGTTCGAATTTCAAAACTTAATTCGGTGATTTAATGAATGTGTTTTAATGGTTTCATTAATAAATACTAAAACTAATTATTATATTTGGATAACTTTAAGACAATTGCCGCTAATTTAAAAAAAAAAAAATTTAACGGTAAAGTTAATTTGTAACGGGTAAAGATAAAATACGGATAAAAATAAGTACATATAAGATCAATTTGTAACTGGTACGGTACGAGTACGAAAATGTTTCCACCTAGACCGTATAAAATTGTACCCATTGATACTCCTATTTCTAGTTGAACTGTTCGGCTCTAGATAGTAGATGAGGGTTCAAATGCCTCCATTTTTCATGCCTCCATTTTTAAAAACTTTAATAACTCAAAATTTAAAACTTAAACATCAAAATAAAACCGTTGGATATGATCTAAATCATTTTATCTATGCACGTGTAAAAAATTATGACATTTCAATTTTGTTTTGGTTGTCATCAAGAGCTTGTAAAAAAACATACAAATGTGGATAATTTCTAGACGTTGATTTTTCAACTTATTGATTCACATAAAAACAAAATCAAAATGTGATAATTTTTTATGAGCACATAGATAAAATGATTTAGATCATATCCAACGGTTTTATTTTGACTTTTAAGTTTTAAATTTTGAGTTATTAAAGTTTTTAAAAAGGGAGGCATAGTGGAGGCATGAAAAATGGAGGCATTTGAACCCTCCTCTAGATAGTATATAACTATAGATAGATGAGTATATTTCTACTGTAGATAAAATAGTAAAAAGAATATAAACCAATGAAATTTGAAATAGACTTCTATTATGTATTATTTTGGGAAATAAATCTGCTGCGATCCCAGATCCCAGAGGATCACTTCGATTCCAATTTTAACCGTTCACATGTTTCGAGATTCTTCCACAAAAACTGACTTCTCCAAAGAATTATGGGTTTCATCGTTTGAATGGTTGAGATTAGAATCGCAGGGTCCTGCGATCCCTCAGAATCGCAGCAGATTCGCACCCATTATTTTGACTGTGTTCGGTTGAAGATGTAAAAGTAAAATAGTGAAAGAGTAAAAACGTATCAATGAATGAATGAATTTTATTTTTTGAAAAAAAGGTCAATTCTCTACTTTGTAGATGCAGTGAAATATAAAATTGACTTTTTCAAAAAATAAAATTGATTCATTCAATTGATATGTTTTTACTCTTCCACTATTTTAAATTGACCTTTTTAAAAAAATTGATTAGGAGTTAATATCTTTTTTCTCCACATTAGGTCTCATCCTTCACTAACTTGTCTTCATTCTTTAATATTAGTCTTTTTAATTGATTTTTTCACGTGATCCGTACAACTCTATTTTTTATATTTTTTTCTAAATTTTATTATATGTTAAATACTAAACTTTAGATTATTAGAGTTGATTAAAAAAATATTAATAACTATTATTAGAAAATTAGTATTGATGGCATTGCTTTTAAAAGAAAATATAGTTTCTCATTGACATTTTTCTCAAATTAGAATTTTTCATAATTGTTTCTAAGATAGAATCGAACATTCATTTAACACATTTCCATAATCATTTCGGTACATACCTAAAGATATGAATTCTCGTACTTATAAAATTTCATCCCGCATAATCATGTTACAACCAAACAAGCTCTAGAAGGGAATACAAAAGGGATGTTTTGAAGGGATGAGCCACACTTTTCCTATGCACATGATACTTTAATTTCTTTGATGGTCAAGAATAAAATGATTGATAACATAAAGCGGACTCTTAAAGGGTTTGAGGGTATTTTTCAATTCAAAATAAATTTTACAATAGTGGTGAGAGAACATGTAAGTAACTAAGTACGGCTAATTTGTCTAAATTTTAATCTTGCAAACTCCCACACGATAAGTACGCTTCCTATTTTTGCATATATAACTTCTTATTTGATATGTTTTACAAATTTACTATGCTTCTTGTTAATAGGTTCTCCCATGTATAAAAAAAAATCGAACAAAATATTATAGATTGAAACATTCTGTTGGATTTATTAAATGGTACGTCCGTTATGGGAAACCCGAATCCAAAATCCGACCCGTTATGAAGAGGTGCATTGGTTTTTATATAAATCATATCCTTCTCTCTCAGAGGTGAGTGAAAGTGACTGCCAAGAAAAAGAGAAAAGATAGAGCGCACCTAGAAATACTCTGTTAATGCTTGAAGGTTTTAGGTCGTGGAAAACGCAAGGCTTTCGCTTCGGCTTGTGATTTCTTGCAGAACCAGTGATACTGCTACGCTCGCAAGATCTGCTTCCGCATAAAGATTAACGGAGTAATTTGTAAGTTCTATCCGTTAATTAACATTGAATAAAATATCAATACGTGTATGATTCCTATTTTGTACAGGCAATGCATATTTATAATATTTTCTTCGAACTTTTCAGTTCATTTTACTACTACTGCAAAACTCAATTCATTTTACACAACAATAATCCATCCAGTAAATTTGCACAAAATAATAAAATAAATCAAAGTATCGGCCGCGACGAGCCATTCAGTGGTTACAATAGTTTTTCTACGAGTTAGAAGAGGTGAGATAATTATTAAATTCCAACTTGAAGCTGCATGATTACAAAGGTTCATTGTAGGGAAGAGAATTCGGATCATGTAGGTAAGGTATCTGATTTTATCAGGTTAGATTTATATATTTAATTTAAGTTATGGACATTTTATATTTTAAATAGATCTGATTTTTATCATCCAACTATTTAATATCTATAAAAGATTTCTTATTGAGTTTTGAATTACGATCTCCACTTAAAGAGCATTGTTTTTGTCACTAGATCAAATATTAATTCTCCAATCTGAAAAAAAATAACTAACTTAGTTTTGAGAATTAGCCATCGCAAATGATATTTTTCCTACGAGAGAAGACATCTTGCGTTTGAAAAATCCAATTGGATCTATGCTTTGAACACAGCACCTCGGACTTAGGCGTGCGCGGTATATATTTATTCTCCCACTTGAGAGTAGGTCCGATGCCCGTTGATTTTCTTTCAGATTCGTGCGGAACGCTTTAAAATTTGTGCGTGTCTGTTTCAATTTTCATGCGCACAATCTTAAATTAGATCGGACGGTCGTCATGCTCGTTGAACCTAAAAGTAGGTCCGATGGGCATCGGACCTACTCCGTTCTCTTATTCTCCTGCTGCCCTTTCATGTTTAGAAATATAGTAGAGCTAATGTTCAAATTTGACCATCCAATTTGAGTAAACATGATTGTGGATAGATTTTTTATGAATGATTCGAATCCAATACTGCTAAATAAAAAGGGAACCGTCTGATTTTACCTTCCGTTTGAGATCCGAGGGTCTGCGATTTTCAATGACAGTGGCCAGGCCAGCTATGAAAATAGTTAACACTAGCAGCTACGAATCCTTGCTAAGCCCATGAGTCTCTGTTAAACCCTTAACAACAAGAACAAGGTTTAATTGGGCTGTTTCCAATAGATACCAAAATATTTGCACAAAAGTGATAAAAGAGAGTGCTTATTATTACATCAAAAGGAAAAAAAGAAAGATAAAAAGTACTATTGTTACCCTTACAAAATTTAAGAACTTACGGGTCTCAACTTAACACTCTGATCGAAAGGTCTTCGTGAGCGAAGAAATTACACGTAATTTTTGACTTTATATTTACTTTGTTGTTAAGATCATTTTCTCGAGGGGAAAAGAAAATGGACTCGATGACGAAATCGTGATCAGAAATAAAGAAGAGGCGAGTGTCGAATTCAATGGACGCGATTTGAAGGCGACCAAATCGCACCAAGAAATCACCTCAAAAACTATGATATTTGACGCGATTTGTACGGACCATTGTGAAGAGACCCAACTGGTCTTCTTCTTTGTTTCATGTTTGTCTTCCGCTGGTACTTCCACCACAGTTAGTAATTCATTTTCTCTTCCGATAAAATCGAGTTGGGTTGTCATCTCTTCTAATAAAATTGAATTCTTGCGGCTCTCTTTGATTTTCCTTTATGGTAGGTACATCTTTATATTTTCTTTAATTTTATTTTTTTTGGCTTGAAATTGTAATTCTAAATCGATGGCACAATCAGTAAATAGAAAATAAAAAGATTAGAACTCTTTACAAACGTAATATACTGAATTCTCCTCAATCTATTTTTTATTGTTATAAAAAAATTCAATTCTAAATTAGTTCTACTGAAATAGATTCTATTAAATCTATTGAATTCTTGCAGATATTTGTTCCGATCACTGCCAGAAGCTTTCCTTTGTTCCCGAATGATTCCTTGGAAACAATTTCTCATCTCAATTTAGACCAATGCTGTCAATGCATCAGGTCAGGTCATCCCTTAAAAAAAACCACTGACAGGCCTTTTAGACCCATATTTCCCAATCCTAACCCGGCCCATGGCCCTTATAAACGAAGAACATACAAAAAAATACCAAACCACTAACCATCATTCTCCCACCACAATTACATCAATCAATCTCTACCAATTATCCACACTAAAAAATAACAGGCAAGTCCAAAATCTGACAAAACTGTATCAATCATCACCTCTCAATTTTGTCTCATGTTATTCATCCATTCCATTCAAGAGCTGATGATGATGATCACCACCAGCCACAAGAGCAAGTTCCACCTCTTGATTCCACTCCACACACCTGGTTTCCCAATAACCGCTCCTCACCTCATTTGCAAAATAGCTTACCCAAAACCTACCCCCTATTCTCCACCTCACCTTTCTCCCCTCCATCTCTCTCCCCACACGCCACGTCACTCCCTCCGGTAGCTCATCTCCTGCTACCACTAAACCTCCCTTTTTACTGAACGCCCTACCAGGACCCCGCCACCGCCGCCTCAGCCCGGTTCGGGGATCTGTGGGTGCACTGCCGGGTCGCCATGTTGCGACTTCTGTCCATGTGGCGGTGTCGCAGAGCACCCCTTCAAATACTGCTGCACTTCCATCTGCCTCTTGTTCCCATCTCCAGCTTCTGTTTCTCGTTCTAGCTGAAGATCTAACCTGCCAAGTTGAAATGATTAATTAATTTCTCTTGTTAGAAGTATTCTATGTAATTTTCTCGGCAGCTTATTTGCATTTATGCATTGAAGATAATGCTTTACCGGACCGCGAATAAAAATATGAAAATATAATGTTATAATATTTTTTAAATTAATTATTATAATTGGATGAATTATACTAACTCGTCAGATTAAGATTAAACAATGCAGAAATTGACATATAATATCTAGGAACTAAACTAAAGGCTAAAATTGGCATCGGAGTCAAAGTATATGATTAGTCAATAGATTGGCAAAATGTCATTCTATTAGTAATACCTTTGCTCTTATCCCTTTGCCTTTTGCACCAGCAAAGAAACCCCCTTTAACGGTTTGGGTGGTCTCTACTTCTCGCTCCGGGTTTCCACTTGACCGGCCAAGACTCGGACCTGTTGCATAGGTTGAGCCAGGCACAGGCCCGACCCAAAACCGCACACGTGATGGGAAGTGGCGCTCGCTCTCTATTTCAATCTCATCTTGTTCCTCGAGCTCTGTTTCATCATCTTGTCTATTGTACCCTAGTCTGATTACATGCATACGTAGACTGTCAACGTGTATGTCGACCCGGATGAACCGTGGGTCCCGCATACAAACATTGCATTCCAATTGGACGACTAGCTCCAGTTGTTGGTGTGCCAGTGCGTATCTCAACGCAGACTCCTTTGGCTCGCTCACCATTTCATCCTTATTTGTCTCGGCAGCTCTTACATGAACCATTGCTAATATGGGTGCATAGCCTTTCAATACGAATAGACCGTGAACTGACGTTGCATACGAGAAGCACGCAGCTGGTACCGGCCCTGCATTTAACTTGGGCCCAGTTTGTATGTCTCTAAGCAAGCACCATTTGGAGAGCATGTAGCCCAGTGACCTCATATACCGCTGCTCTACGTCAGGCCCCACTGCCAGAAGGAAATTACTAATAACCTTAGTGCAGTTAAGAGCATAGGACACATTCTCTGTCAATGCAGAGAAGAAGAGATATCCCGCTTCAACCGGTGCATCTATAGCACACAACAAGAACAAACGGAGCAAAAGTGTGAGTGAGAAGAACGACGAAGCCTCGTTTTCTTCAAAAGTCTCTGCCACTCTTGATATTGATTCTAGCTCAAGGTAAACATTGGAATTTAAAGAAGAGATGGAAGGGGAGAGAGTGATGATTTCATGAATGAGTTGGTGCAATAACAGATAGTGTCGGGTTGAAGGGGAAGAGAGAGGAGACGGATTGGAGACCCAGAGTGTGCGAGACGGGGCCGGTGAGTTGTATTCATGGAGAGAGATGGAGAAGGAGACCGGTGCATCAAGGCTTGAGCCGAGAGAACAATCGGCTTGGAAAGTAATGAATTTGTATGGCGAAGAGGCCAGGAGGAGAGATGGAGCAGCATCTGACGGCCAGTCATTCGGCGAAGGCAAAGACATGATCCATGACCAGATATTATCCATTTATTTTGGATTAGATTAATGGAAATTAAGTCCTCTTTTTCTTGTTTTGGAGTAGGGGTGGAGAATCGCAGAGATGGAGAGACTATTTTTGTGGAGAGTAGAGAGGCGTGGATGGTGTTAGATTAGGTTTCTATCATCTCTGGTTGAGGTTTGAGAGAAGGAGAAGTCTTTTTTTTTTTTTGAGAAATGAGAGAAGGAGATGTCATGATTTTGATTTCTGATGAATTGAACTGGTGATAGGAGCGAGGGTTACGTTTGAAGTTTGAACATGCCCCAATTTTCCCGGTATATTCAATTGGGCCGATTAATTTATTTTTGAAGCAGTAATTGCAAACTTTAGACAATTAAATAATGGGTGGGGGTTTTGTCCACACGGCTTTGGACAAAGTCTCATTCAAAGTCTGACCTAAACCGTCCGATCTGTATCAAAATTCGTATAAACATTTAGATTCAAGGAGTCATTTAAATTTATTAAATTTTAAATATATTTACACAAATCTCAATACAAATTCGACATTTAAACTTGATTTTGAATGAGACTTTGTCAAAGCCCTTTGGACAAAACTCAATCCCGTAAATAATAAAGGAGTTGACCGTTGCTGGTAAATTCTGACTTTTAATTGTTTCAGATTATCAGACTTTAATCTGAATATCAGACTACTATTATATAATCTAATAGTCCGATTGAAATCAAACGGTCTAAATTACACTTTAATCTGAATAGAGACTTTTTATCAGTAATGACCTGAGTTTATTTCTTTCTGTCTATCAATCATTAATTAACAAATAGCGGGAAGAGGTAATGCAGATAGAAAAAAAGTAATAAATCCTCCAAAATTAGTAAAATTTAATTATGTCTCATAATTAATCAGTAGAAAAATGGCATGTACATCAGAAGAGATTGAAAGGAAAAAAAAAACAGCCAATGGCCCCTAAAACTAAGTAACAAAATCGTTACTTACCATATAAGAATTTTGTGATCAAATTATCTGCAAGATAATTACGGGACTGGAATTACATTTTTTTTTTTTTCCATTACAATAAATAATGAGAAAATTAATAGGACACCAAATATAACAAAAAAAATTAATTAATACGCTAACGATTGTGGAGAGGATCTGACGTGTTAGGTACCGCCCTTTCACTGCCCCGGTACAATGCCCCTCTATCCATGTCTTGAGGCAGATGCACTTTTTTGAGGCGAGCTTGCATTGGATTGACCATGTTTTGATTGGCATCTGGTTCTAGCTTCTGATCTTTATCATGATCTCCATTGGCAATGAGAAAGAGAAGGCAAGAGGTGATGAGAAGAAGTGTTGTCACCAACTGATATCTCATTTTTCATTAATTTTGACAAGAACATAGTTGTTGTTAAATGGTAAATAAGAGAAATGGGGCACACATAACTTGGTGGTTTAGTTGCCCTTGAAATAAGGGGCACGGCTTTACGGGTAAAAAAAGGTTGGAGGCGCGGTATTTATAGTTTTATACCAATCTAATCATCTCCATTCCTTCAACTTCGAAAAGTTAATTTCATTTATCATACCATGAAATGTTGTATAATTGATGAGAGCTGAAGGCTCCAGCCTTTACGGGTAAAGGCAAGAAGTATTGAATTTTTTAAATTTTAATTGAGTAACTTTTGGAGAACTAACATTTAGTCTAGTGAGAAAGACGCATGACTCTCCTGTGGGGGGTCATGAGTTTGAAACTCACAAAGTAAGAAAATATAAACATAATTTAAAAAAAACTGGTAAGCTAGACCTCCACCTTTCATTTAAAAAAAAATTATTAACTATGTTAAAGAAAACAAACTATTTCGAGTAAAAATATTATAGTTTGTTTTCTTCAATATGTACATAAATTCTTAGCATATCTCGAGTAAAAAGTAACTTTAACCTTTATTATGATAAACAGAAAGTTTTGTCCATTTTGGTCCATATTAAGATATGTACTGAATTACCGAGTTAGTGTGTAGGATTTTAAAATTTAGTTTCAGATGTTGTGTACATGATTCATTTTGTAGCGCATAAAATTTAGGCATATTACTAATACTTGCACAATTTTTTTTCTCATGATTGCTAACTTTCTGATATATATATAAACAGTTTAAATTGAGATGGCCACTTATATTATTAGGCCAAACAGTTTATAAAGTTTAAATCATAAATTCAAACAGTTCAATATGATCTTTATATGAAAATGTACTTATAAATCAAATTTTATATTTGTTAGAATTATTTTATTATTTTGTAGATAGGTAGAAAATCACTACTTTCGATGGTCCAGAATCTTTGAATCCGGTGATTTTTTACTAGTATAAAAAAATTGTAACAAAAAAATCTAAAAATTGTAAAATTTACGATAAACAAAATCCTAAAATACTGGTTCTCTCCTGTGCACTGAGGACAGGAGATGAATCCATCCCAATTAAAACCATAGTTGCTTTTCTACATTGATTAATCTCGGTTACGGCGGAGCTTTTACCTAATCCGTGCGCATATTTACCTTGGGTGGTGAGCTTCCTGTCTCTCTGTCTTTTAGCCACCTTCATTTTCCTCTTGCCTAGATCCTGTCTGGTTTGTTATGGTACCTATGTTAGACCTTATCATTTATCAATAGGCACCATCTTTAAATCAAAAAGAGATGTTTGAAGGGGAACGGATCAGAACAGAAAGACCTGAATGGGTGAGGAGGGATCCGAACCGTAAAATAAACCTGAAAAGGGGAACGGATCAGAACAGAAAGACCTGAATGGGTGAGGAGGCGACCTCACTTCTGTTTCAAAAATTGACAGCTTCCCGAACTTTCCTTTCCTACCTACGGGCTTCATCTGCAGCGACTTGTTCAAAATTAATTGCACCCTTCTGTTATGACCCTCCGATTAAATCTAAACCATTCCGTCACAAACCGATACAGGCCTTTCGATCAAATTGAACGGTTGATATCTGAACTGTAGAGATCTACTATCTAAGCAATTAACAAAGTGGTCCAATTCCATAAAGTAACTCAAATTTTACGTTTACATCTAACCGTCTGATCGGAATTCGAACCAATCCGAGCACAGAACTTTTAATATTCGTGACGGAGCAGATTGAACGGTCCGGATATAAACTCAAAATTTGAGTTGCTTGAGGGGATTCGAATCTAAACTAAGCGCATAGATATCCCAGACCCCACACCAACCAGTAGCTAGTACCGCTGTCCAGACTTCCAGTGGATTCTCTTCTCTCTCTCTAGAAAAACCACGCATAAATGGCCCAAGATAATCTCGAATCCACCAATCCGACCAAGCCTCTCCCCGCCAGCCTCTCAATCTGGCCGCCGACTCAGCGCACGCGCGAGGCTGTTGTGCGCCGCCTGGTCGAGACTCTCACCACCCCTTCCAGCGTCCTCTCCAAGCGCTACGGCGTGGTTCCCTCCCCCGACGCGGAGTCAGCGGCGCAGTCGATCGAGCAGGAGGCGGTCGCCGCCGTATCCGCTGACGGTTCGACCGATTCCGTGGAGGAAGGGATCAAGGCGCTCCAGCTTTACTCCAAGGTGGTAAGTGAACGGTTGTTAAATTTCGCCAAATCTAAGGCTGCGAAGGAGAGTGGTATGCCTTCTTCGAAGGAAGAGGAATCTGGGGAGGTGAAGGATGGAGAGGATGCTGGATCTGTTGTTAAATCAGAACCTCCATCTGCTTGAGAACTTTCATTTCTTTTCTTTCTTTTCTTATCTAATTAGGCTTCTTTTTTGTGGGTTTGGATTAGTAGATCTTAAGGTATGAATAGAAGATGCGAGTTCTTGTTGGATCGTAGAATTATGAGAAGCCTGTATTTTGAGGTTTTACTACAATATAAAACGTTTGAGATCTTTTGAATAGGAATGGTCCACCAGGAAATGTGCAGAACTACATGAATTTTACATTTTGTTTGATCTTTTTTTTTTTTTTTTATTGCTTTTCAGTACGAGATTTTGCAGAAAATCACCTTCCATTGCCTACAAAGCATAATTGTTGTCGAGAAAGTGCCAATTTCAGCATAATCCTACTGACAATTTGTAATGGGATCATCTACCTGACCTATATATTAGTGTAGGATGTGTACAAACAAACGAGTATTCGGGTAAAGATCCTATAAAACTACAGAGATTCGAAAAGTTCAATGAGAATGGCCACTTTAAAAAAAAACCACGGTGACTCAGAAAAAAAATCGTTCTTAACTCTGAATTAGAATGGCCACTTTAAAATTTAGACCAAAATGAATCCACATGACTCAAATAACAAAGCTTGTTTAACAAGCACTAACGGACAAGAGTGAGGCTATGTACATTACAAATGCCTGAATTGGTTCGTGCATTGGATTCATATCACTATTTTTAAAGTTTAAATAATCAATTCGAACCGTTCAATATTATTATCATATGAAAATATATTTGAAAATCAAATTTTATATTTTTTTATAACTTTTTTACTATCTTTTTAGACAATTAAAAAATCACTTGATCAAATAATTCTGGACCATTCCTGAGTAGTGATTTTTTACCTACCTAAAAAATAATAAAAAAATTCAAAAAATATATAATTTGATCTCCAAGTATATTATCATATAATAATAATATTTGAACGGTTTAGAATAATTATTTGGACTTTATAAATAAAGATATGAATAAAATATATGAACCCAATCCGCGCATTGCAATTTATTATAGCCTCACTCAGCGAACAATTAAAGTACCAAATCGTTCTCTAACACATCTCCAGAAGATGGTAAATATCTCTATAGAAATGAAAATATCTCTATACGAAAGAGATGTGTTAATAACCTTTTATCTTTCCAATCTCTATAAGACGTGTTAGACAGACTTAAATTGCTTATTCTAAATTAAGTTGGTCTAAGATTATACCTACCTAGTTGCAAAATAAAATTGCCTGTTATAAATATATTAAGTTATGGATGTTCATTTAATTGCATCAAAATTTCTCATTAATGAAGTATGTTTTATCTCCCTCATTTATCAATTGAATTAAATTATATGGCTTGTTATTTACATTTTCTATCTATAAATAGAGGATTGTAAGTTTGTATTATACACAAGAAAAACATATGAATAAAAGATAGCCATCTTTATACATTCTCAATATCCTGTTTATTATTTTTTTGTTTTATTTTACAACACGTTATCAACACGAATTGCTCGGAAGAAGTTGCAAAGTTATTATGTAAGTAATTTATATGATTGATTATTATATCTTTCATTAATTTAAATTTCATTTAAATTTTTGATTATATTCGTTTTAGTTTATAAGAATCATTCCTTGAAGTGAATGATAGAATAATAACCTGAAGTTATTATCAAAAAATAAAAGTTTATCAAGAATCTGAAGTTCTTATTACCCGAAGAGAATAAAAGAATAATAACCTAAAGTTATTATTATTGTTTAGAACCTGAAGTTCTATTTGAAATTTTAATATAAAATTAATATAATAACTAGCAGTTATTATAGGCCACTGGATGAATAATAACCTGAAGTTATCCCAATTAAAACCTGAAGTTTTATTTGAAATTTTCATATAAAATTAATATAATAACCAGAAGTTATTAGATGAAAATATAACCCAAAGTTATTTCAAATTAAATTTTATAATTGTGCAGCCAAGTAATTTAATAACCCGAAGTTATTAAATAAATATTTTATTATAACCTAAAGTTATATAATATTAACCTGAAGTTATTAATACATTTAAATTTATTTATGCAATTTATGCAATTTACATATTCTTTTATTTATATATATTTATCTCCCTTTTTATAACCTGAAGTTATATAACCTGAAGTTATGGCATTAATAACCTGAAGTTATGATATTAATAATCAGAAATTATTAATACGTATCTATTTTGTAGTACATATGACAAATCTCACAAAGTTTGAATTTATCTCGTTTTTCATTTATCATAACTCGAAGTTCTGGTATTAATAACCGAAAGTTGTATTTTGTTATAAATACGTATTAATGAAAAATGAGAAAGGAAAACATCCTGAAGATGTTTGTTACAGATGTGGGATGACAAATCATTGATTGCGTACCTGTCGTACGCTCAAGCATTTTGTAGAGCTTTATCAAGCCTCAATCAAGAAAAAGGGGGAAAATGTGAAAACTAATTTTACTGAAAATGACCCCGAATATGAATGCCATATGGATACACATCTTGATGTATCATATTTCTTCCAGAATATGAATGAAGAAATAAATATTGTTACTTAGGGAGAAAATATAATATAGAAGCTTATGTTTATGTTTAATAAAAGTAGGAAAATGGCTGACGGAATGATAAGTAAAGAAGATCCATGTCTGGTAGACAGTGGAACAACTAATACCACATTGAAAGGTAAGAAATACTTTTCACAATTGCATCTTGGTGAGACTAATATCCACACTATATATGGCATAAGTAATTTAATTGAAGGCTCCGGAAGAGCTTGTATTTTGTTACCTGAAGGAACAAAATTAATAATAGATGATGCATTATATTCAAGTAGATCCAGAAGAAATCTACTAAGTTTTAAAGATATTCGAAAGAATGGTTATCATATTGAAACTATGAATGAGAGAAATTGTGAATATCTTCATATCACATCTATTAAAAATAGCCAGAAAATTATAATGGAAAAGATGCAAGCATTGTCTTCTGGACTATATGATACTTATATAAGTATAATAGAATCAAATATGGTTACTAACCAGAAGTTAGTTGTTACTAATCAGAAGTTAGTTGATCCAAAGTTATTTACTTTGTGGCATGACATATTGGGTTATCCAGAAAATATAATGATGAGGAGAATAATTGAAAGTACAAATGGGTATCACCTAAAGGACCTGAAGATTCTATTATCAAAAGAATTATCATGTGAAACATGCTCTCTTAGAAAACTAATTACTAGGTCATCTCCAAATAAAATTGGACCTGAAGCTCCTTCATTTTTAGAAGGAATTCAAGGAGATATATGTGGGCAATTTCGATATTTTATGATATTAATTGATACATCAATACGTTGGTCACATGTATGTTTGTTAGCAACAAGAAATATTACATTTGCTAGACTATTAACACAAATTATCCAAATATGAGCCAGTTTCCTTGATTATCAAATTAAAATGATCCGGCTTGATAATGCAAGAGAATTTACATCCCTAGTTTTTATTGATTATTACATATCTATTGAAATTACAGTAGAACATCCAGTGGCCCATGTTCATACACAAAATGGTCTAACAGAATCGTTGATTAAAAGGTTATAATTAATTGCTAGATTGTTACTTATGAAATCTAGTTTACCGCCTTCTGCATGGGGACATGTCATATTACATGTTGGCGCACTAATTAGGTTAAGATCAACTGCAGATCATAAGTATTCCTCATTACAATTGGTCTCCGGAAGAGAACAAAATTGGTCTCATCTAAAGGTATTTGGTTGTGCAATATATGTTCCAATTTCTCCTCCACAATGCACAAAAATGGAACCTCAAAGAAGGTTGAGAATTTATATTGGTTTTAACTCTCCTTCTATTATTAAATATTTAGAACCATCAACAGGAGATGTTTTTACAGCAAGATTTGCTGATTGTCATTTTAATGAATCAATATTCCTAAACTTAGGGGAAGAAAAACCAAAGCTGGATAAACAAGTAACTTGGAATTCATCATTATCTTATCTTGATCTCCAAAGTGGTCAATGTAAATTCGAAGTTCAAAATATTATAAATTTGCAAAGAATTGCAAATGAATTGCCTGATGCATTCACAGATACAAATAGAGTGACTAAATCGTATATTCCAGCTATAAACGCACATGCTCGAATTGATATTACAAAAATATCTAATGAATCTAATGTGCGTAAAAAACGTGGAAGACCACCTGGTTCTATGTATGTAAATCCACGTAAAAGGAAAGAGCAGAATAAAGTAGTTAGTACAACCCCAGAAGAGGTTAACGATAAAACTCCTGAATAAGTTAATAAAATCCCAAAAGAGATTGGTAGTAGAACTTCTGAAGAAGTCAATAAAATTCCAGAAGAGATTAATGGTAAAACTCCTGAAGAAGTTGAAGAAGAAACATATGTTAATGAAATCTTTGCATTCGCTATAGCAAGTGATGTTATAAACGAAGAAGATAATGTGTCAAAAACTCTGGAAGAGTGTAGACTCAGAAATGATTGGCCTAAATGAAAAGATGTCGTACAAGCAGAATTAAGTTCATTAGACAAACGGCAAGTATTTGGACCTGTAGTCCAAACGCCCAAAGATGTTAACCCTGTAGGTTATAAATGGATATTTGTTATCAAAAGAAATGAGAAAAATAAGATTGTGAGATACAAAACAAGGCTAGTGGCACAAGGTTTTATACAAATACCTGGAGTCGATTATGAAGAGACGTATTCACCTGTAGTGGATACGATAACTCTCAGGTTTCTAATAAGTCTCACAGTCACAGAAAATCTAAAAATGCAACTTATGGATGTTGTAACAGCTTATTTATATGGTTCACTTGACAGTGACATATACATGAAAATCTCCGAATGATTGAAAATGCCTGAAGCATATAAGTCAAAACCTAGAGATATGTACTCTATAAAATTAAGAAGATCTTTATACGGACTAAAATAATCAGGTCGAATGTGGTACAATCGACTGAGTGAGTACCTTCTAAAAGAAGGATATAAAAACAATATAATTAGTCCGTGTGTTTTCATTAAAAGATCAAATTTAGGTTTTACAATCATTGCAGTGTATGTTGATAATTTAAACATTATTGGATCTCCTGAAGAGATTGAGAATACTGCAAAATTGTTGAGAAATGAGTTTGAAATGAAAGACCTTGGTGTAACTAAATTTTGTCTCGGCCTGCAGATCGAGCATCTAAATAATAGAATATTTATCCATCAATCAAATTATGTTGAAAAAGTACTAAAGAGATTCAATATGGATAAAGCTCATCCTTTGAGCACACCAATGGTCGTACGATCGCTAAATGCAGAAAATGATCATTTTCGCCCGCAAGAAAATAATAAAAAAGTTGTTGGTCCTGAAGTACCATACTTAAGTGCACGGGACATTATTATATCTTGCAAATAATACAAGACCCGATATCGCATTTGCAGTAAATGTGTTAGCAAGATATAGTTCCAAACCAACCAGAAGACATTGGAATGGAATTAAACACATATTTCGATATCTCTGCGGAACTAGAGATATGGGGTTATATTATCAAAAGGATACAAAATCTAATTTAATTGGATATGGAGATGCGGGTATTTGTCGGATCCACATAAAGCACGATCCCAAACGGGATACGTGTTTACTTATTGTGGAGCTGCAATTTCATGGCGATTGACAAAACAAACTCTTACGGCAACATCATCAAATCATGTCGAACTGATCGCCTTATATGAAGCGGGTTGAGAATGTGTTTGGTTACGATCAATGATTCAAAATATTCAAGAAGAATGCAGACTTGAAAACATCAAGAAAAATCCTACTCCGCTGCATGAAGATAATGCAGCATGCATTGCACAAATCAAAGAAGGATATATCAAAGGAGACCGGACTAAACATATTGCGCCAAAGTTCTTTTCGACACATGAACTACAAAAGGAGGGCGTAATAAACGTTAGCCAAATCCGATCAATCGATAATTTGACAGACCTATTCACAAAATCTTTACCGACAAGGATTTTTTAACAACTCACAAAGAAGATAGGTCTACATCAATTGAAGAATATTCAATGATATCAAAATGAGGGGAAGCGTTATACGCACTGTACTCTTTTTCCCTTAATCAAGTTTTTATCCCAATGGGTTTTTCTTGATAAGGTTTTTAATGAGGCAGTACATGGTCCTGAAGTACCGTGTTAATATTGATCCTGAAGTATCATATTAATAACGTATAATGAATAATGAACATCCAAGGGGAAGTGTTATAAATATATTAAGTTATGGATGTTCATTTAATTGCATCAAAACTTCTCATTAATGAAGTATGTTTTATCTCCCTCATTTATCAATTGAATTAAATTAGATGGCTTGTTATTTACATTTTCTATCTATAAATAGAGGATTGTAAGTTTGTATTATACACAAGAAAAACATATGAATAAAAGATAGCCATCTTTATACATTCTCAATATCTTGTTTATTATTCTTTTGCTTTATTTTACAACAGTTTATATAATGTTAGCACGAGAGAAAAAGAGAGAAGCGTTATTGGCAGCGGGTTTCACGGATGAAATAAGTTAAATCACCTAAATAAATAGTTTGGGAGCATCTAGCTATCCCTGTAACATTCTCTCGTTTCTTTCTCTAGTAATTAACTACTTGAGGGAACCACCTGTTATTTGGGGACCGCCTAATATTTAAAATATTTTACAACTAGCGCGCGCAAGTATTCATATATAATACATCAAGTATTCATATATAATATATCAAATATTCACACCTAACATATCAAGTATTTAAAAAAAAAAACTGGACACGTCACTCACCCATTTTTACACGTTTTTAGAGATGTTTTTTTTTCTCCATTTAATCTAATTAATATTTCAGACGATCTGTGAGGAAATATTTTAAGCCCATGATGGAGGTTACTGATGGGGAATTATGACCACAAATGGGTCCGAGTCCTTGAATAATGTTTTCAAGCAGAGCCTGATGTTGCCCGTGGCAGCAATTGTAGATGACACATTCTACAAGTTAAATGCATGGTTTGTTGAACGGCATGTTAAAGCCCTCGAATTACTGGTCAGGAATCAAACGTTTTCAATAAGGGTGGAGGAAAAACTAAGGAAACATAGGAATAAATGTTCAGTTATGAAAGTTTGTCCCGTACGGGGATCGCGTCTTGGAATTCGAAGTGTACGTTCCAGGTGAGTACATTCCAACCAGTCGTAGATCGGATGGGACTATGAAGTGTGAAAAGGATGTTCAAGTATGTTATTATTTTTGGACCTAACAATATTGTAACATGTACTTGCCAAGGAATCCATTTAGCTTACCTACCTTGTTCTCATGTTATGGCGGTGTGCCGAGAGGGAAACTTCTATGAGGATGATTTTGTCGCCAACATGTACCGTACCGAGTACCTTGCAAGTACTTGGGGTGCATCTTTCCATCCTTATCCCAATCAACATGCGTGGCCGGCCTATTTTGGAGATAGAATCATGCCCGCAAAGGAGTAGATCAGGTTAGGGAGAAGGCCCCACAAGCGTGCTGTAATAATCGTGGACCAGATGTAAGGTAGGCAAATGTGACATCAGGCTCGCCGTTCAACTTCTGACAGACAGCGAGTAGGTACATTTGATTTTATATTTTACGATTTCAATATCATACCATGTTTGGTGAACTGGAATGCAATGCAGATGCCATAAACGAAGCCAATGAAAGAGAAAATGCTAGAGTTGTTGCTGAGGCAACCGGTAGTAGCCAGTACACTCATGAAAGCCCAGGAACCGGTAGTAGCCATGGAGAGACATCTGGTAGTTCGCACAACCATCTGCAAGCAGACCTAGAACTCATTGACTTAGTTTGTTCATACGTCGTCGCTGATTACCAAGTTACTTGAGAGACATGTTGTGAACTATTTTATTTAGATGTATGTTGTGAACTATTTTAATTGGTAGTTTGTGAACTATTTAATTTAGAGTTTGTGAAATTATTTTATATGCTTGAATTTTTTTATTTTCATAACTTAATTACATATACACAAATTGACAACATAAAATATAAACAAACAAAAAATTGATGAAATAAAGACTGCATGTAATAAAGTCTACAACATAAATTCTTAATAAGTAGTACTACTTCTTACAACGAGCCTTGAGAATACATGGAACAAAGTCATCATCGGATTTTACCGGATCTGGATCAGTCACAGCAAACGAAGTGGTAGCCTTACCAGTATAAGTACACGGAACAAACTCATCGTCCGATGCTGGAGGCTCTGGATCAACCTTCTTTTTTTCAAAAAATTGCCGTATGGGTTTTCCACAAAGTCATCGTCTGAAATTTCATACCGAATAGGCCGTCTAAAAGATTCCTCCATCATACATACTTGACAGTTCCGGAGATCACAGCATACTTGACAATTGATCTTTTTTTCCTCATTTTTACCTCGATCACTAATTGACTCTCCTCTCGCTAGGCCACGATAGGACGACCTACCTCGGTTGCTCTCTTTCTCTCTACCTCGATTGTTACTGTCCATCATTCTCGTCCAAAAAAATGAATTTAAAAAATGAATTAAAAAGACAAATTAAGCTAATAAATTAAAAAAAATTGTGAAGATCTACCTCTATTGTTATCTGAAATCGCCTCTCTTCCTCTTTCTCTTTCAGCTAAGTTAGAATGAATTGTGAGTGGGCAGGAGAGAGAAAAATGACTTTTATACAAGTTTTATAGCAGACCGCCTCCATATGGGGCGGTTTGGTGTAGGCAGTGGACCGCCCCACTGGGGGCGGTTTGGTTCGAATAGTGAACCGCCCCACTGCCACTGTGGACTGTCTAGATAGTTTTAATAAAAATTTAGGATTGAAGGCAGATTTATTATTATTTTTTTTTTTAGGGTATTAATAAAAATGTCGGTTGTAACGATAATAAAAGCTAAAAAGATAAAAGAGACGAGAAAAGGAAAACGGAAAGAATATAATGACCAAGGACAAAAGACAGCATAGCACAACTAGGAGCACAGTGACTGGTGTGTCAGCGATCCAGGTGTTTATTATACTATTATACGCCTGCCCTAGGACCTCGCATCACTGACCAATCCCAGCGTTTCTTGCTTCTCCGATCCTCGTAAGTTCAAAACTTGAATCATGTTTATCAATTCAGTATCAATTAGTAATACTGACTACAACTGTTCCTGTTTGACCTACTTCTTTTTGTTTAATTTCTTTGTCGTTCAATAATAGCCTGAAACAAAGAAGGAAGGATATGGCGCAACTGGCGACAGCTGAGGCATGCGATGCGAACCATGAACTGATAAAGAACGGCGAGTTGAGAGCGCTGCAGCCGGTGTTCCAGATCTACGGTCGTCGTCAGGTCTTTGCGGGCCCAGTTGTCACTCTCAAGGTCTTTGAGGACAATGTCCTTGTTCGCGAATTCCTTGAGGAGAAAGGTCATGGCAGGTAACTGCCCAAATTTAATCCTGATTAATCCTTAGCATATTATTCCCAATTTTATCTTAATTGGTCTGAATAAGTGATTAAAGGTTTGTTGGCCCTAATTTTTCAGCTAAATTACAAAACAAATGTAAATGAGTAAATGGAAATATAAAAGTAATAGCAATAATGCTGCACAGTACATCAAGAGTGCTTTGGGCATATTACACAAGTACAGTTAATTTTGTAATTAAAGCCAAGATCAAGCATAGTTGGCCTCAATTTTGCAAGTATCCCTAACTTGATCTAATTTTGATTCTGTTTTGCTCTTCAATGTACAATAATTCTTTTTGACCCCAAGTTACTCCCAAATATGTCGGTGCAATCCTTGAGAAAGAAAGACCTGGCCTCTGCTGTGGCTATACCAGTGTGTACATATCTTTTTTATAACATGATAAAAATGTCAACGGCAGGGTTCTGGTTGTCGATGGGGCGGGGAGCATGAGGTGTGCCATATTGGGCGGGAACCCGGTACAACAGGCCCAGAACAACGGCTGGGCTGGTATTGTGGTTAACGGGTGCATAAGGGATGTCGATGAGATTAACGGATGCGACATAGGTGTGCGGGCTCTGGGTTCACACCCGTTTAAAGCCAACAAGAAGGGGTTTGGGGACAAGCACGTACCAGTTTATGTTGGCGGTACAAGGATTTGCGATGGGGAATGGCTCTATGCAGATACGGATGGTATTCTTGTTTCCAAGTCTGAGTTGACTATTTAGAATCACCTCATGCCTCGTCAATTGTGGTAGCCTTTGTATTGTTATCTATGTGTCAGTGTACCAGTATCTGTACTTGTTTGCTGTATTTTTTTGTGTCTGGTTTTAATTTATGATGACTTCTAATAGCTAAAGAGAAGTTCAATAATCAGGGTCTACCCCATAAGAAATTCTGTTGTTTGATGTAGTTTGCACCGTTCTCTCTTTTTTTTTCACTTTTCATAAATATTATTTCTCTGTTTTATACTAGAGCTCTCAGGGGAAGGTACAGGGTATAAATTTGAAAAAAAAAAACTTGAGTGGTACTATAGCGAAAATAAGCCATGCAGGAGCAACAACATCCAAGTAATCTGAAGTGGCAAGGGAAAGAGTTTAACAAATTTCATTCCCCTTTTTTTCCTTGGAAGTTTCTGTTTTTGTATTTTTTTTCCTCTTTAGATGTAATTTTGTTCTCTAAAAAGATATTGTTGCTATGACTGTTTTAGAAAAAAGTGTCAAAAAAAAGGAAGCGATACCGAACTGAAACGGGCCAACCTCCTCTCTGAGTACATAATCCAGTGATGCTCCAAACCAGATCTGAGCCCTTTGTTTAGATCGAACATTTTCAGAATAAGTTCATAGTATTGGAGAGCTTAGAATCAAGCATCTTAATAAGGTTAACTAACTGTGCCAGATTTAGTTTTTAAAATTATTTAAAATTTTAAACTGTCTTAATCAAAACACTTAATTGTCTTTTTATTTAAAAGTCAGTGAAGTGTACACCATTCAACCAAATATCTACCCAAAAAAGTCAACAAAATTGTGTGTAAAAAAACACATCAATAACACTATTAATTTTTGGATGGATAAAAAATGTGATAGAATATCAGATAGGTCCATATGGGTAAACAGGGACATTTAATCTTGAGACAAACTCAGACTAATGCTTACACTTAAATTCAAATATTAATTGTAACTGTATCATTTATTACATACAATTTAGAAAAAAAAATAATATGAAATAATAAATTTGTCTAAATTTAGATATCTAAGAGAAAAAAATGTACATTCAAATTTTTGCTCTCTAAATCCACCACTCAAGATACATAATATAATTCAGTGAGTGGGAAAAAAAAAGTTTAAGGAGTGTGATTCACATTTGGGGACAAGTATTCTCTCCAATACTGTAAAAGATTCCGTTCACTTTACGGTTTGAAATTAACTCTCAGCCGTTTTGAGATTCGGGCTAGTACAAGGGGCAGTATTATTGGGCTTTGAGATTCGTGCCAAGTTAAAAAGAACGGTCCAGATCCAGTAATTGTAAAAGATTTCCTATTACGGTACTGGGAGGATCTGAATTCATTCGGAGCATTGGTTGCCGAATCCATACCTAACAAAATATTTCTGTTTAGATCCGGAACGTTCCATTATAATTGAGATCAATCCTACCTCTCAAAAAATAAATAATTCAGATTAATTCAGTTCGAAGTAAAATGCATAAAGCTCTTTACTATTGGTACAGATTTTGGTGATGATTCACATTTAAACAGAAATATTCTGTTCTCTCAGGTGATATGAATTATTGTTCGGTGGACCCGTATCCTCTGCGGAGCAAAACGAACGGACCAAATTAACTCTCAGCCGCTTTGAGACTCGGGCTAACGGAGGGGGCAGTATTATTGGGCTTTGAGATTCGTGCCAAGTCAAAACTAACGGACCAGATTAAAAGAACCGCAGGTGCGGAGTTTAAAAACTCCGCAGAGGATAGCGTTCCATTGTTCGGTGGCCTCCGAGAAGAATTCATATCACCGACGGTACCGTAATAGGGAATCTTTTACAATTACTTGATCTGGACCGTTATTTTTAACTTTGCACGAATCTCAAAGCCCAATCTGCCCCCTCAGTTAGCCCGAATCCCAAACCGGCTGAGAGTTAATCTCAAACTGTAAATAGCTAATTGTAAAAGGGAATCTTTTACGGTACCGTCGAGGATATGGATTCCTCCGAGAAACAGTTCTTGAGTCACTGAGAGCATCTTCCAGCCAGGTGATAGGCGGAGCCGCGTCATTAAGCAAAGCTTCGTAACAAAGCAAAATGACTAACGATATAATATTCTAGGATATGCTTGGTCCACTGCACTAAAACAGCAGGAATCCGCCTACTTCACTCGGCCCTAACCTTTACTCGTCTCCTTGGTCCACTCAACCGGATCTATTCAAGTTAATCTCAATGCACCTCTTGAGTCTTGACTCGCCTCGCAAGATTTTAACTCTCCAAAGGGAGGCCCGTCATTCCGAATTCAGATCCAGTGCAATACCTGACAGCGAAGAATGAGATCACACTCGTCCGTTAATCTTGCACAAATCTTAAAGCATATCCCTATAATCTAAATAGGCTTCAAATTATTTTCGTTCGGCTGGGAGTATTCGATCCTTGCGGTACCGCAGGGGATACACACTGCGTGTCTGCGTCACTTCCGTTGCGAGGCATCATTGTATTAGGCTCAACCGACTGGGATTAATTCACAAAAAAGAATCAGAAAGGAAAAACGCTCTCTTTCTTGCTCAACTCCGTCCAGAAGGGAAGCAGATCTGAATCAAAGCATTCAAGCTCAATCCGACGACTACGATCCGCACGGTTCGTCTCTTCTCTCTCACCCTCTCTTCCCCTTCTCTGCGGATGGGTCGGGCAGAGACCCGCTCCAACCCGACCCGTGCTATTGAAACTCCGATCTTCCCAACCTCTCTTCCTTGTCCGGCGAACTGATATCCCCATTCGCCTTCGAATGACTCGCTATTACCCCATCGCCACTTGGCATCATGGCCCATCAGTTACTTTAGACTAGTGATTGGGGAGAGGAGGGGAGGGTTTGTCAGTTTATCAGTCTGATTGCTGTTCAATTACTAGAAAAGTTTGTAATAAAGTGTTTTTCTTTAATCAGGTTTAAGCTCTCTCGTTTACCGGCTTCTTGATTTTGAATCAAGTTCGGCACGATGGTTTCCTTTGAGATGAATGACATGAAGAGTAAGTATTCTTTACTCAATTTCTTAGCTGTATAGTAACTTTTGTGAAATTAGTTCAATCTTTAATGTGCTGTGCCGACTCAATTTTTTTTCTGTAAACTTTTCTAACTAAACACAATGATAATATTTTGTGATCAGAAATTGGGCTGGGCTTAACTGGATTTGGAGTATTTTTCTCTTTTCTTGGAATCATATTCCTCTTCGACAAGGGATTTCTGGCAATGGGAAATGTATGTATTTTTCCTTTCACCTGCTATAGTTTTGCACCTTATATCAGGCTCTTTTTGTGAATCTAACAAAAGCAATTTATCCGGTGCCAGATTCTTTTCATATCCGGACTGATGATGACAATTGGCCTGAAATCCACAATGCAGTTCTTCATGAAGCCCAAGAATTACAAGGTTGCTATATTTTTATTGATAAAACTATAAATTCAAAAACATCTGTTGCAACTTCAAATAGTTGTACTGATATTTAGCTGGTGTGTTCTGAAATTTTCCCCTTAAATGGTCGCTTTAGGGCGAGAATTAATTCAGCCTTATTTTGTTTAAAGGAAATTGTCAATTCTGCATTAATTCAGAACTAAAGTTTTGAGCTAAGCCCTTAGATCCACAATTGTTCCTTAACTAAGCTTCATAGAATCAGTAGGCATAGAAAAAAGAGGTTGGAAAAGATAAAAAGAAGGTTATGTGGAATTTGATGAAGGGTACTAAATAGTTGTCGTATCAAATTATGTACCAGATTACCAGCTAATATGACAGTCAATAAGGCCTGCCTAATCTTTTTAAAATCATTTTAATGGATGGTTCGCAATTCGAGTATATGATACTACTTTGCTTGATGTTCTTTTTCCTTATATTATTTTTTTTTTTTTGAAGTAGAAATGTGGGGGTCAAGCCCCTCAGATTCTATTGAAACAGACACCAGTGGTGTCGAAATTACACTTATATTATTTTCTTGAATTGACAGGGTACAATATCATTTGGGATTGGCTTTTTAATGGTGCTTATAGGCTGGCCAGTGATTGGCATGATTTTGGAGGCTTACGGTTTTATTGTTCTCTTTAGGTTCTTTTCATTTTCTCGCCTTCCAATTGCAAGGGCATATGCGTCAATTTCTCTATTTCAATGATAAATCTATTACTGACTCAACTTTACAAAATCTTGCAGTGGTTTTTGGCCAACACTTGCTGTTTTTCTTCAGAGGATTCCTGTCCTTGGATGGATAATGCAGCAACCTTTTGTCACATCAGTGAGTTACTTCATTACCGTTTATTGTCTTTTATACGATACTGTTACAAAATATATAACATTTATATGCTTCCAGCAGTGGTTTGTTGCATTTATTTTACACTAGCGTAGTGTATTCCTTTAGTAGTCTTAAAAAGTTGGTCTATCTGGTGTTATGTTTATACTAGCAAATTCAAGCACAAGGCTTCACTGTTGTATGACTAAATGCAAAAACCAAGACTGAAGTGTTTTAGCTAAATACTTCTTGTGTGTAGATCCATGTTTGAATCTGATGTGTTTTTTTTTCATGTGCTACAGCTTGTAACTCGCTATAGAGGAAGAAGGGGAAGGGTCCCAGTGTAATGCCAAGAAATTTTTTTTGTCCGGTGATTTAGCTTTTACACAAAAAATCTGTAATATAGGATGCCTTCTTGCCTATTCTTTGTCTCATGCCCTGGGGGTTTGGAGAATGCAAAAATAGTTAGTTGATGGAAAAAAAATTTAGTATGACCTTCTCTTGCTGTTATACCTTTGCTTAGTCAGATTGTTCTTTTATTATCATGTATAGATTTGAGAAATTCAGAGTTCTTACTGATCAATTTCATTTTTTGAGCTAAAAGTTTGTGAAGTTGAATGAGTTTAACTGCTTGGGTGAATCCCATATAGTCCATTCCCTTGTAAATACAGGAAGCCAGTATATTTTACCATGCTACTGCTGTTTGCGATCGTACCAGCTTTTCTTTTTCCCCTTTCTGTTTTTACAAAAGAAAGCGGAAAAAATGGAGATGATTTCCTGCATTGTGCATTAATTTTCCGAATCCTAATAATAATGAAGAACCTGTTTGAAAGACTAATTAGGCAAGGTAAGGAATTGTTATGATTGCTTAACGAGGTTAAACAAGTTTTACAGTTTCATTTAGATTCGACCCGTTGGTTGAGTCATTGGAATTGTTCATCAATGTAAGCAGGGCCACGGCCCATAGACATTTTTGTGTATCTTCTTTAGGTCTGAGAATTTTATTAACCATCTGATTTTGATTAGGTGGCGCACTCTAGAAAGAAATTTATATTAATTGGCTGAATGTTGATCTAATGATTGGAAAAGCACAAACTATAATATAAAAATATTTATCAAATAATATTAATTGACGTTCAACAATACTGTAAATGTTGTTCAGAATATTTTTTCAACTCTTTTCTAATTTGAACATGTTGATATCGAAATAAAATAATTTGTTTAATGTATGATGCTGACTAAAATGAGTATAAACTTGATAAATTGGTGATATTTGTCAATAAAAAACATGTATCAATTCTAAAAGAACTCGTCACGAAACACGATAACTTACTATAGTATATTGAATGTTCAAATATATGATCAAATACGATCAAATAAATGCTCTGAATATCAATATTTGTGAGAACTGATTCCAATTAGATCAAATCAGATAAAAAGGTTGCAATTTTAACATTTTTAGACAACTCAGACAGTCAACAGTTGATCAGTCCAGAGAAGCAAGACAAGCGTAATTACAAGAGTGCTTTATGATTTGTAACTGAAGTTAGATGGACTTTTACATTCCTGTACCCTGTTTCTATACAAGCAGGTCTCTGTATCAGATGTAATACAATGAAAATCAATATAAGTTTTATCTCTCATTCTCTGTATCCAAACTAAGAAACATGCTACATCAACCAACTGTTTATCAAAATTGTAGCCGGACAACTTTGGAACACAAAAACTAGTACTATAAGCTTTTTTATAAATTAAATTAAATTAAATATTTGATATATGTATTACTTGAGTGCTTTATTTTTTAGTTTTACATCATAGTTATGTTCTTTAAATTTAATAATTGTGTGTATTAGAAACACGTTTCATTTTCTTTAAATTTATGCATAATTATTATATATTTTTTCAATTTCTTTTTTCGCCATTTTATATTTGAATATTATATTGATTATGGATATATGTGTTCCGTGGATTTACTTTTGACTCAAATTGGTGGAATTTTTTTTTTTTTAAAGGTAGACCCAAATTGGTAGATTCAAAGGTATTTTACCTTTGGAGTATGTTTATTATATATTCATTTGCGAAAAAATATAAATTGTAATGTCTCCATTTTGAGAAGAGATA
Organism: Carex littledalei; assembly: GCA_011114355.1. Taxonomy (NCBI): domain Eukaryota; kingdom Viridiplantae; phylum Streptophyta; class Magnoliopsida; order Poales; family Cyperaceae; genus Carex; species Carex littledalei. The sequence goes on along the minus strand of CM022101.1, from coordinate 1,076,568 downwards.
ATGAAATCATTGTAAAAAATCTATTAACAATTTCAGCCTTCAGGAAGGAGAACAGCAAGAAAAAAAATAAAGATTTATCAGCAAATCAATTTGAACAACTTGGTCTTCGATAAAAAAAAAAATCAAGATTTATCCTATTGCTTTCGATAAAACGGTGTATCCGTTGTCAACTCGTACTTGTGCAATCGTTCCTATACATTTTAGTGATTATCCGTCATCACAAGCGTTATATTTTAATTATAAAATTAAGATAAAATGTTTTTATAATAGATATTTTTAGTGCACATTTAACTTTTTATTATCCACCCACTTCTTATAACTATTCAAATTGACCATTCAATATAAAGTTATTAAAACTTAAAATTTAAAATTATTTGATAAAAGACTAAATGTTTTTAAAATTGAATCAAATTTGACAAATATCATATCGAAATAATTAAGAACATATCTATGATTTCACTTTTTAATTGAATAATATTTTTTAAATATATATAGTATAAGAGTTGGATGTGTATTAGAATTATCCTTTGATAATAATACCATTGTGTATAGTAAAACTAGCGTGAATATTTTTGTTATAAATTTAGAAATTCAGTTGAATCAAGTAAAATATATTGGCCGCGGAATTTGCATCAGAGAAAATCAGAGAAATCATATGTACAAAAGTTCAAGCTAAAGTTTCAGACAGCTATCTAGAAAGTTCTTATTGCAATGGAATGAAACCAAGAGAAATACAACTATTTCCTAATAGCACGAATTGGGCTGTTCAAGCTTCTAATGTCATTTATTAGTGCGATTTGTTGAAGCATGTTAGCTATTCTCTGCATGGAAAAAAAATGAGAAAATGATTAGTCTTTCAATTTATTTTACTCTTTTATTTCTGATAAATATTTAAAGCCTTCATAAGATATTACGAAAAATGGATAACAATTGCCAATATAAATCCATTGCCTGATAAACCAATAAAACCAATGCTGAATTGCAAATAAATCAATTACCTGATCTTTTTCTTCTAAAAGAAGCATCAGGAGTTGCCTCTCCCTCCTATCCCTTTTCCTGACATACATCACCGTAGCAAAAAACAACGCCGCTGCGCCCACCGACCAGACCGTTCTCCGTCCAACCGAACTCTTGAGGTCACCTAATTTTGAATTTATCAATTCATAGCCAAAACCCAGAATCCTCCTTACCGACTCACCTACTGCACGAAAATTAATCATATCATCGTCGCAATGTTCATCGATGATATCTTTGTCATCTTCGACCTTCTTCTCAAATTTTTCATTGCAGTTACAAAATACAGCCTCTTTGTCTAATTTTTCATGGAGGTCTTGTGGTAACATGTCTTTTTGAAACACATCGAAAGAGTCAACCCGGCTTAGAGCCCGAGTAGCAGTGATCTTTTGGTGCTTGTTAATTAGATGTGGATTGGTGAAGTCAGGTGTCAAGAGAACAAGAGGTAGAGGCAATGGAGAAGGACTATGCATTTTGTCCATTGAACCATGCCCCATAGTTTTGTGTGTTTGTGTGTGTGTGTGTGTGTGTTTTTTTGTCTTGATTTCTTTCTTCAGTTCTCTTCTGAGAAGAGGAGTTGGTTATTTCTTGTTAAGAATTTTGCACTTTAGGCCTTATATTTATTAATACATTAAGTCAGTCAAAATTGGTACTTATTTGCTCATTGATCCATGCAAAGTTGAATTTGTTTTGCCTATTAACCTTTCACTTTTAATCAAATGTCTATATTTTGTTGCATCAGCACAGAAATTAGTTACAAGATATATGTATAATGGTGACTTGTACAAAAATATGAAGTTTTACAATGGCATCTGAGCACAACTTCATAGAATCTCTAAGATGATTTGAGAACCACTTGTTTTTTCTATGTTCTCTTCTTCTGTGAGGCTAAAATCAAATTGATTTTCACATAAGAGGATGGAGACAAAAATATTTATGAGGATATGGACTACAGATGGAGAGATCGTCACCAGATTATTTTCAAGAAATTTTGCATGGTCTATTTTCTTCAAAATATTTCTCTGGCTCATCAGATTTTTACTTAATTTAATAATTTGAAGAAAAATATATAAAAACGGTTCAAAATTGAAGCTTAAACTAAAAAAAAATCCAATTACTTTATTTGTAATTCATAGCGATCACAGATACAGTACAGCATTTCTGTCCACTCGACTCCACTAGAGACGGAAAATAAATCTGCTGTGATTCTCGGGCAATCACATGAACCTGCGATCCGATCTGAACTGTTGGTCTTTCTCGAGATGCGTGCATGAAAATTTACTTTTCCTAGAACGTTTCCGAGATCCGAGCACGGAAAAGTTTCAACCATTGATCTCGGAATTTCAGAATCCTGTGATCCCTCTCAGAATCGCAGCAGATTCGGACTCAGAGACAGGAGCAGATCTACAGTCTAGCCACGAAGTGCTTAGCTAACTCCATAATTTTAATTTTTTTAATCATACGTATTTAATTTTTTTTTAAATATATAGTTCAGTCTTCTTCATAAAATGTTAAATATGTACTTGTATTTTAGTAGTTAAAATTTCCTTTTTAATTATAAAAATTTAGAATTCAAATTTTAATTATCACATATTATGTATTATAATTCCGTGCCTCGAGGTTGTAGTTGTGATCTCCGAATTAATAAAATTGTGAACTTCCTACATTTTCAATATGATAATTAAACTTAACACTAATATGGGCGCTTTCCAGATTTCTCTTACCATTATACCATTATAAAGAAATTAAATTCTTAATTATTTGGTACTTAAATATTGTGCAGGAGTTTGGTCCAGAGATCAGCACAAAAAATTAACCCAACAGCTGCTTGTGGGAGCTATTAATGGTTATGGGACTAGCTGTTAATCGTTGTGGTGAACTGATCAATATTATTATATGTTTATGTTAATTCTACACAATATTAATAACTTGTTGGAGATGGTATATTTTCTAATATAGTAAAAAGTATATGTTACAATTTCACTATAGATTGAATATTAATAATATATGAAAGTAAATATAATTTGGATTTTAAGAAAATTTCCATCTCAAGTTGTTATATTCGTACACAATTTGAAATTTTTTAGTATATTAGAACTAGTTATATGCAAAATATATTTATGATGTTAAAACAAAAGTATTGCTAGAATAATAGACAAAATATCAAAAGTTACTGATAAATTGTAATTTTTTTTTTTGAGTAAAGATTGGAAATCAAGCTACCCAATTATTCTATTAAGGATTGATTCTTTGAGTTTCGAATGTGCGACCTCTCACACAGAGAGTGTATTGTCTTTGCCACTAGACTAAATAATGGTTCTACTAATTTGTAATTTTTAAGAACCATATGATCATTCAAATATTTTGCTTAATAATCTTATAATTTTGAATTTTACATCATATAGTTTGTAACACAAACGACTTATTGAATTTGACAGGCAAAATCAAATGGAAATTCCAATTTTTTTTGGCGGTGTAATGCTCCTCTAAAGGTGAAGATCTTTGCTGTACTGGTTTTTAGAGAGAAAATTTTGTATTGGTAGTAATTAATAGAAAGAAGAGAGACAAATGGTAAGATTACAGTAATATTTATATTGGTAGTAAGATCGGTAGAATTTCTACCGATTTTAACTTCTTTTTTTATCTGATGTATAGATGGAGAGAATTCTTATATTTTATTTCTAGTAAAATATGAAAAGTTTTTCAAAAAATAGATAAAATGTTTTTATATATCTAAATTTAAAGATACTTTATCTATTTTTGTAAAAAAATATTTTACTAGAAAAAATTAAAAAGAAAAAAAAACTGGTTTAAATTGGTAGAAATTATACCGATCTTACTATCAATATAAATATTACTGTAATCTTACCATTTGTCTCTTTTTTTTTCTATTAATTACTACCAATAAAAAATTTCCTTTTAGAGAACCAATTCTAACTCACGATCGATGTTATGGCACGTAGAGGAATGCCATGCGAGATATGTTATTTGTGTGACTCATGTGAATTTGAAGATGCAAGTCATCTTTTGTTCGAATGTTTGTATGCTCAGAGAGTATATATGGAGAGTAATGGGCACCATGCTAGGCTATAGATTGATGTGCATGGGAGATTCGATGTCACAGACTTGAGATAGATCCTATAGAAATGTGATGCTTGCTGGTGTATCAGAGAAGAAATGGGCGTCGAGATTTACATGTGTGTTGTGATTTGTGTGGAGACAGAGGAACGAAATGATTTTGAGAGGGTCTCATCTCATCTATCAGTGGAGATTCTTTGTAATCGAATTAAAGAGGAAGGAGATCTATGGATGAGGTTTTGTAGAGGGGAATGCACAGAGAAGAAGTTCTAGTGCAGAATTGACCTGGGGATCTATAATGTAGTTGTGTATCATTTAATTTTCTTCCATGTTGTAAACAGGCAACCAATAGAGATGATTGATCAAACTTGACAGTAATTAGGCGTGTGCGGTCGTAAAATGCTCATTGCATATACTATTCATAACAATAGATATATAATTTTTAAATAATAGACTAATTAATCAGTCTAATTAGTCCTTTTTAAGTCGAATTTGACAGACAACTAATAGATTTTTAAATAGTCTTATGCATGTTTTTTTTTTTGATGAAAAGTTTCGCAAAAACTGCGAAGTCATGAGTAGGGATGTCAATGGGTACGGTACGGGTCGGGTGGAGGCATTTTCATACCCATACCCTATTAAGAATTGATCTTACCCTACCCTATCCTTACCCGTTAATATTATCGGATAACGAAACGGTAGCGGATGAATAACGGATAATACTAATATAATAAGAGGAGGGATCAAGTTACAACAAAGTTACAACAACCATTTTTTTTCATTTTCAAAGTCCAAATCGTCGATCCAAACCGTTCAACATGATTTCCACAATAAAATGTGCTTGCAGATCAAATTTTACATTTTTTTTGAATTTTTTTTACTATTTATTAACTATTTTACAAAAAATAGTCATATTTAGACCATTGAATTTTGTACCCATCTTAATAAATAGTAAAAAAATTCCAAAAAATGTAAAATTTGATCTGCAAACACATTTTATTTAGATAATCATGTTAAATGGTTTGGATCGACGATTTGGACTTTGAGAATGAAAAAAATGGTTGTTGTAACTTTGTTGTAACTCAAATTTGTTGTAACTTGATCCCTCCTCATATAATAATTAGTTTTTATCATATTTTACAAATTAAATATAAAAAAACTCATTCATTTCACACATATGTAATTACATTTCTAATAAAAAAATAAAAATAAATGTGCAATCAATTCCAACTAAATTGTGTTTTACAAAGAAAAAAATTCAAAAACACGAATACATATTTAGGTGGGTTGGAAATTGAATTGAATATATATTTAGATTTTATAATTACCCTATAGGGTAACGGGTACGAAATAGTCATTATTCATATTTTTACCCATTTGGTTAACGAAAAAAAATTATTATCCATACCCATACCTAATAAGCTAATGAAAAAAATCTTACCCATACTCGTCTTATCGAATACGATACGGGTCAGGTAAACAGCTAAAAAGGTACCATTGACACCCCTAGTCATGAGAGAGACTCGAATTCTCGATTATTGAAGAAGAGTTCAACCTTTAAATAACCACAGTCTTAGAACTTTTTCTCTTAGTCAACTGTGTTACCGTCCCACCTCAGTCTTATGCATGTTTCTTAAGTGTAGAAACAAAGTTAACTTACAAAAACTATTTCTTAGATTCTAGCTAGATATTGTGATATCAGTTGACACTAATTAGACTTGTGTGATCGTAAAATGCTCACGACACATACTATTCATGACAATAAATATATAATTTTTAATTAATCGGCTAATCAGTCTAATTAGTCCTTTTTATGAATCACATTGATATAAACTTCGACGAGTGAGGCTACGGTACTATGCATAGCACGGTTGGGTCCGTGCTATGGCTCAATATTTGAGTTTTCAAAATTCTAACGGTCGATCCGAACCGTTCAACATGATTATAAAATGAATATGTACTTACAAACCAAATTTTACATTTTTTTTATTTTTTTAGATATGTAGAAAATCACTTGATCTGAAAATTCTGGACCATCCAAAAACAGTGATTTTCTACCTATCTAAAAAAATAGTAAAAAAAATCGAAAAAAATGTAAAATTTAGTTTGCAAGTACATATTCATTTTATAATCATGTTGAACGGTTTGAATCGACCGTTAGAATTTTAAAAACTCAAATATTGAACCGTAGCACGGACCCAATCCGTGCTATGCATAGTACCGTAGCGTCACTCAACTTCGACAATAGTAAAGGTTGGTAAGTATTGACCAACTACCGACAAGGCGACAATTCAGTAATTGGTATTAAATTATAAGATCATGATACACTATTGATAGACAATCCCAAAAAAAATTATCTTAAAGAATTGTTGATAAGCTTCTTTATTAATAAATCCCCATTTATTTGATTTATCAAATTACTAATTCGACCAGATGATCAGCATACTCCCTCTAGTATCTTGTAACTTATTTTTAATTGATGTCAAAATTTCCTATATTAGGTTACTATTTTGTTATTATTAAGTAAATAATACGTTTTCTAGGGAGTAATTGGCTAAACAAAATTTATAAAATTATATGGAAAAGGAGGGTTCAAACGCTTTCATTTTTCGTGTCTCGTGTTTATTTTAATATTTTAATAACTTCAAATTTAAAATTTAAATATTAAAATAAAAGTCAATAGATATAATATATAATATTTTCTCTATGCCCTTGTAAAATGTTATGATATTTTAATTTTGATTTAATTATTATCAAGAATTTGAAAAAAAAAAAAAACACTGATGTGGATAATTTTTATATGTTGATTTTTTAACTAATTGATTTATATATAAAAAAGCAAAATTAAAAATGATAATTTTTTATTTGTTTGTTGAAAAGTTAATATAATAACATTTAATGGTTTGAATCTCATTCTTTGTGATATCCATATCCTCTAAGGTAATGGAATATTTCTGTTTAAATTCGAAATCAGAATCTACAGGACCTCTTTAATATGAATGCGGATTCTAATCGAGTATCAAAAAAAATATATATATTCTGTTACCTCAGATGAGATGAATTCGTTAATTACGATGGAAACAGTAGCCAGCAAGCCTCATGGCCGGATTTTTTTAAAAACAATAATTAATTTTAAATAAACAACATGATTACTCTGTTTTTTACAAAAATTATAAGAATCGAATTGCCAATTCGGTCCGAAGGATTTTTTTTTCTCTGGACCGAATTGGCAATTCGGTCTGGCTGTTTTTCACCGAGTTGTAGAAAGAACGCCACAGAAAATCAAAAAACAGGTCAGACCGAACTGGCAATTCGGTCCAGGTTTTTTTTTTTTTTTGTAGAGACGAGCAAAATAAAGAAATCAAAATTTGAATTTTTTTTTAAATTATTTGATAGATTACTTCTTTTGACATATAATTAGCATATTTATACTAAAATACGCTAAATTACTTGAAATTATGTTGAATTACACTATATTAAGTTAAATTACACTAAATTACATTACATTACGCTAAAATACGATAAATTACGCTAAATTACATATGAATAGGGACGATATCTTCACTAAAAAGGCGAAAAACGACGGCGAAACTTCAAACGGTCATAAAACGGCGCTCGAGTGTCCGATTTCAGCAAATGACCACTTTTCGGAAAGCTTGCGAAAAGACGCATGCGTCCGTGCTAGCAATGCCAGATTCCAAAATTCAGAATCGCCAAAAAACAAAGGGAAGAGCCTCAAAACTTGAGTTGAAGTTTCCGATTAAGATTTTTATTTCTATTATTCAATCCAAGTAGCTCAGTAAATTAGTTACATAATGAACTTGTAGAATACCAATTTTTACTATTTTTTATGATTCATGAGATATGGCACATAATCGGTCTACTTTAGCGTAATTTACTGTATTTCAACATAATTAGCGAAGTTATTGTAATTTAGCGTAATTTAGTGTAATTCAACATAATTTCAAGTAATTTAGTGTGTTTTAGTATAAATATGCTAATTATAAATCAAAAGAAGTAATCTAACAAATAATTAAAAAAAAAAATTAATTTTCAGTGTTAGATTTCTTTATTTTGTTCTTCTTAGTGTCTCTTAAAAAAAAAAAAAAAACTGGACCGAATTGCCAATTCGGTCCAGGCTAAAAAAGCCTCTGGACCGAGCAGTTACACGCAAGGCCACACAGGAAATGGTGGGGAACTGTGAAAAACAGCCAGACCGAATTGCCAATTCGGTCCAGAGAAAAAAAAATCCTTCGGACCGAATTGGCAATTCGGTTCTTATGGTTTTTGTAAAAAACGGAGTAATCATGTTGTTTATTTAAAATTAATTATTTTAATTATTGTTTTTAAAAAAAATCCCTTATGGCCCCCTGATCAATCGAGTCAGTCAACCTGTTTCAGAGAAAACCGTCGTTCCTACGGATATTATTTAGAGTAAAGATGTAGTCCCCCCCACTTCAGTCCCCTAAACGTCCCCCCATTATAACTAACTTTTTCAATCATTGAACCACCTTGAAAAACGTGTAAAACGTGTACAAGTTGAGTCCAGTTTTTTTCTTTAAATACTTATCATAAGTATGAATACTTCATATCATAGGTATTCATACTTTCTATTTTGGGTGAATACTTTCCATATTTGAGTCCAGTTTTTTGGATTTAAATACTTGATATCTTAAGTATGAATACTTGATGAATTATATATAAATATTTGATATGTTAGGTATGAATACTTTCCATATTTGAATAGTCCAGTTTTTTTCTTTAAATACTTATCATAAGTATGAATACTTCATATCTTAGGTATTCATACTTTCTATTTTGGGTGAATACTTTCCATATTTGAGTCCAGTTTTTTGGATTTAAATACTTGATCTCTTAAGTATGAATACTTGATGAATTATATATAAATATTTGATATGTTAGGTATGAATACTTTCCATTTTGTATGAATACTTTCCATATTTGAATATTTGATACCTTGAAAAACGTGTAAAAGTATGTCATCATGGATCTCATTTGAAAGAGAAAAAAAAAAATAGAAAACATTCGTGTTTTTAGATTTGCAAAATTCCTCATAAATCGTCCCAAAAATTGGTTAGAATGAATGGAGAAAAAAAAAACTGCCTTGAAAAACGTGTAAAAGATGAGTAGTATTGTGTCCAGTTTTTAGAGTATGAACTTGATATCTTAGGTATGAATACTTGATGAATTAGATATGCATACTTCATATCTTAGGTATTCATACTTTTCATTTTGTATGTGAATTAATTTAATCAATGAATGGGGGACTGGTGGTGTGATCCACGTGACTTTTTGGTTGTGGTCCCCGAGGCAGTCTGACAGTTACTGTCCCCGAAAAGTAATGGTCCCCAGTCCATATATGAATTAATACTTGATATGTTAGGTATGAATACTTGATGAATTAGATATGCATACTTCATATCTTAGGTATTCATACTTTCCATTTTGGGACTGAATTAATGTATGTTGAATGAGGGACTGACAATTGTACTTTGACAGTTAGGGGGACGTTTAGGGGACTGAATGGGGGGACTATTAGTCGATCCCTATTATTTATCATTAAAAGAATTAAAAAAACTATAACAAGTAAATATATTAACAGAGATAATTTAGCTTTACGCAGTGCAAAATCAAATAGAGAAAAAGAGAAAATATATGACTGTTGCGCTGAATAGAGTGAAAATAGTTCCTTCAATATATTTACCAATAGTAACGGCAGCGCCCGATTAGACTAAAGTTAACCAGTCCAACAACACTGGGGGAGGTGAAACGAAGCGAACACGTTTCTCTTCTCCTAGCCGCGAAATTAATGGCGGCCTCTGCCTCTGCCACGACCACGCCACCACCTCCTTCTCTTACCCATTTCTCCTCATAACCCCACCCTCCCCTCCCATCCTCTCGCTATTGTACAAATGGCGCACGCCAATTCCACACTCGGAGACGACTTACTCGACGTTGATGACTTCCCTCCGGTAAAAAGTCTACTCTTTAATCATTTTTGCATTGATTCAGTGATTGGGGTTTGTGTGAGGGGGAGAGATATTTGGTAATAGATAATTGAGAATTTGAGATCAAATCCCTCCTTATGGGAAGATGCAATTATTATATTGTCTTGATTAACGTTCGGATGGATACGAATTACGAAGGAGAAATTTATTTAGTTTGTTTCGTTAAGTAATTATTCGAAGGGTTGATTTCTAGGTAGAAGAAGGGAGAGAGAACGGGATTTCAAAAGAGAAGCATGACAAGGTTATTGCTCTTGTGTGTGATGCGAACTACAAGTTTCGTCAGAACCGTTATGATGAGGTATATCTGAAGTTCTCCAGATTATTTTATTTTATCTTCCACTCTAGATACTATTGATTATAATTGAGTAGAATGATTGAATAAATGAAGTGAAAAGAAACACAGTATTTATACCAGCATTATTACACTTGCATGATGTCAAATTTTGTACAAATTCATTCACACTGGTACTATCCTGATGCCAATTTTCGATATAGATTTGTTCATGTTTTCTGGAAATAAGTTTGCATTTTGTTTGTTCATAAGCTACAATGTGCTTCAGTGACATAAATTAAAGAACAAAGAAGACAGTAAATTCTACTGCAATGAACCAGTACAGATCAAATTTTCAGGTGAATATCAGAACCAATGTGAAACAAACAGTTCTGAAAACTCTTTTCCAGCCTTGATATAAATTAGTTAATTTGTAACTTCAATAAGAATTATCTAGTGTGGTTACTTTTTTTTGGCTATAACAATATGCTGTTGTGTGTAGGCAGTATCTCTCTACTCCAAAGCACTACTTATAAAACCAGGAGATCACACAATTCTTGGAAATCGCAGTGCTAGCTTTTGCTTGTAAGTTCATATTACATAATACAGTTGTACTTGGAACACTTCTATGCTACTGCTCTTTGTATTTATTTTGAAAATTCAACCTCCTTGTTTTTATGAAATAATTTAAATCAAGCAAAACCGAAGTAGAAAGATGAAAACCTTTCACTATTATTTCTGACTGGCAATGTATTTGGTATCAGCCTTACCCGTCTCTTAAAAGAAAGATCACCAACTCAGTCAGAGTGTCAACCACTGAATGGGCTTGATCCGACAACACATGCTGAGGTGAAAAAAAATTCTTCATTTTTGGCCCCTCAAATGATCTATTTTTAGTTTTTTACAAGAGAAATATTTGTTAAATTTTATATTTCTTTTCAGTTAGCACTAAAAGATGCAGAGAAAATCTTATGCAGAACTACCACTTCGCCAAAGCCATATGTATTGAAAGCAAATGCTCTTTTTCTGGTAAACTTAGATTAAGTGTTTTTTGTGTTTGGGGAAATTCCTTAAGAGAGGAAGCATTTCTTGGTGTTAATTTTTGTTTATCCTTCTTTCTAGCTTGAGCGGTACCAGGATGCAAGAGAGGTCCTTCTAGAAGGTCTTCAGATTGATCCTCTCAAGTATGTCTCTTTTTATCTGTCCATTGTTCTGTACCATCCAACACCAATACTAATACAGGTCTGCTGTATTTGTGATAAGATTATGCTGATAACTTGATACAGAATCCACTGGTGCACCCGCCAATATATTTTAGATAAACTTTTAACATATTAAGATGTATTTTTTGTATAGCTCTCACCTACAGTCTTGTCTCCACAATCTTGACCGAAGCGCAAATGTCCCACTAAATTTGAAACAGAGGAAGGCAGAAAGAACTGATGATTTTGAATGTACGCTCTGTTTTAAATTATTGTATGAACCGGTAACTACCCCATGTGGCCATTCCTTCTGTCGTCACTGTCTTCACCAGGCTATGGACCATGGTGAGTTCAAATCCATTAAATATTTTTACTGTGCCAAGGATAACAAAATCAAACCCTTTCTCAACATAAATTATATGCTAAAACATAGGTAACAAATGCCCCATGTGCCGAATGGTGCTGTTCATCACTCCTAGAACTTATCCAATAAGGTGAAATCATCTCTTTATTGCATTTTGTGTTTTGAAGGTCAGTGAGATGACTCACTGACATTTTCATTGATAATAAAGTTATTTACAAATATTTAACAAATAATGTATAGCATTTACAAATAGCACCCTTGTTTCTCATATTAACTATCATACCTAATACTTTTGTGGTCAATGCAAATGAATTTCTACTGTAATTGATCCAACTCAGGATAATATTAGAATAGAGGGGAGAGAGGCAGGGATTTGTAGGGAAAGAGAGGGGAAACCTGGTGCCCTTGGGCTTTTCTTAATTTTCTGTTACTCAAATCTGATTTAAAATATACTGGTTTGTAGAAATTAAATAGACTTTAGATCCTAAGACTTGGAATAAATTTAAAATAAATCAGAATCAAATAAAATACCAATCTTGACTACCTGCCATAATAGAGCATTCTAAATTCGTATCACTAATAATAATCGACTGTAGACATGACCAGCTGACTCGGACTGATAATAATCGACATGACTGGACCCAAAACATGCAAGTACTATTTCGTATCACTAATGTATCATTAAGCCATAATTACCAGAAAAGCAGTTTGCTAGTGTAAGTGGTTATCTTACCCCTGGTATGCTGGTATACTCAGAGTAGGTTTGTTTTTGGATATTTGCCGATCATATCTTTTAATATGATAACTTAACTTCTATAATGAGTGTCCTAGATGATTTATATTTTTATGGAATAAATTAACAGATAAGATGCCAAACCGTTCCTTCTTTAAAATTTTCCTGTAAAGCATACTATAAGCAAGATTTAAATTTAGGACCGACATTATCTACGTAAATTCTTTGGCCCAAACCAAAGAAAAAACAGACCTAAATTACATATTAATAGCTAGCCATTCCAACTAAAGAACTTTTTATGTGCACGTTCTCCGGCAATCTAATTTGCTGATTACTTGCATTTCAGTTTGTGCAAATTTAAGTGCGGTTCAATTAAGGAGGAGGAAATATTTGTCCCGTAACTAAAATCCAATTTAAGCAACCCAGTAGACACGCACACACATGTAAACACACATTTTTTCCTCCATAGTTCAATTATATTTTTTTTTTAATCCAATGTATGAATCTCCTTGACTATATTTTTAGATCATTTTTTTGCTATGGGTAGTGTAAAATTGACTCTCATTTGCAGCATAAAAATTTTATACGTTTGACCATCGTAGCTTGAAAGTCTGGCTCCGTCCCTGGAGTGAACGTTACATTTCTTTAAACATGGAAAGGGGATCAATCATATAAAGGGGGTCAAATTTACACTACTCTAAATTATATAGAAAATTTCATAAATACAAAAATTTTGAAATAAAAAAATGGGGGTCAATTGACCCCCATTCAATTGAATTCGAATCCCCTAAAGTAACCCAAATTTTGAGTTTGGAGCCAGACCATCTGATCTGTGCTGGCACGGATTATTAAAGGGCCCCTGTGCATTCCACTTGGGCCAGATTGGCCCGAATTCTGATTGAACTTCCGGATCTAAACTCATAATTTGGGTTACTTTAGGAAATCCGAACCCCATTCAATGTATGACTCCGCCTCTGATTCACTCACACAAAGTCTGACAGGCTTGTTTTGTATGCAAACATTATAAAATGCGGTTGATGTTAGATACAGATAAGAGAAAAAAAATTGTTATATGCTAATACTAATTAAAATTGAGTGCGTATTTCCAAAAAGCCCCTTTATATTTTTTTTCCAGTTGGTGCAGTCATCTATTTGCCCCCATAACATGTACTGTGCTTGATATTAAATGGTGCAGTGTGGTACTGAATAACATAATACAGAAGAACTTTCCAGAAGAGTATGTGGAGAGGAAATCAGAACATGGGAATGTGATATATGCAGGTCATGATTTGATGCCTCTATTTGTCATGGATGTTGTGCTGCCATGTCAGAAGCTTCATCTTAATATTTTTGAACCTCGCTATAGACTCATGGTAAGATACAGTTACTATATGTACCGTTCAAATTGTTTATTGCAAACTCTGATGAACTTTTGTTCTGTGTTTCTTTTTTCTTTCAAAAAAGGTGAGGAGGGTTATGGAAGGCAATCATCGTATGGGAATGGTAGTGTTAATTGTTAATAGCTATCTTGACCTAATTCTCACACCAAAAAAAAGAAAGAAATAGCATCAAGTCCTGAAATGTACTATATTAATCTTTTTGATGAATTTATACTTTGTTATAGGTTGCAATTGATCCTATGACCAGTACCATTGCTGAGTTTGGCTGTGAAGTTGAAATTGTGGAGTGAGTTTCCAATGCATTTTAATTTCTTTTTCTTCTGTGATTGTTGTACTTATTCAGGGAAGTGACTCCCTGTCCACCAAAATAAGTAAATAATCAATTCTAAATTTTTTCCGTAAGGGGTGGCAAAAGTATTTTATAATATTATATTGAGCATTTCTGTAATGATAATGGCATATCTCCTTTTGATGGATCGCTTGTTTATCACAATATCATATGGGAACTTTCAGTTTAAGAAGAGAACCTGCAAAATGGAATGTCTAATTCTTATTTTGTGTGAACTCGTATGAAATAATTCATATATACAATTAATCATCTACTTTTCCTCCCTTATGATAAATTTAGCAACATAAACAAACAAACCCTATGTGATGGATTAGTTCTCTCTTTTCAGAGGTTAAGCTGTGTAGCTTTGAATGTAAAATTGGTTCGGCAGGATGGTCATAGAATAATAAATTGTACTTTGGGGGTGGAGTGGAATTGGATTCTCTCATGTACTGCAAAAGTTCCAGCATAGATCACATGGCCGTGTGTGTGCTGAGATTCTTGCTATCTCCAATTACGTCCCATGAAATCGTACACCATTACAAAATCAGACCGTAGTGGATTATTAGCACATGAAGTGGGGTGGTGTATTGTCAAAATGTTTTTTAAGTTTTGGAAATTGTTGGAGGTTAGGGTTTTAATATCCTTTGTCTTAGATATTATTACATTTTATTGAAACTTATGTATGCTTTTATTTAATTGTAATTTGTAGGTGTGAACCACTTCCAGATGGCCGATTTTTTTTAGAGGCAAGTATATAATTTATGCATGTGGATATAAATAACAACTGACAAGTGCTGTCAGGACATATAAAGATAAATAACAGTAATGATAACTATGATAATGGTAATGTTGATGATAATGTAAATTTTCTTGTAGATAGAAGGCCGTCGACGGTTTCGAATCTTGCAATCATGGGACCAAGATGGGTGAGCATCTTTTATGTTATCCACTGATTTCTGACTAATGGGTTGATTATAATGCGGTTAACACGTGGGATTTTCTATAAATTTTCTCACTGAAGGTATCGCATTGCTCAAGTTGAATGGTTTCAGGATGTAGCGCCACCAGAAGGATCAACAGAGAAACAAGAGGTTTTATTTTTTTATTATTTTTCCAATGAGCTTGCAATTGTTAATCATGCCCGCTTTTGTTTTTTCTAATTTTCGATATGTTTATAACTAATGAGAAGTTGGTCGAGTTGGCCAGTACTGCTGCTGAGTTGGCGAGAAATTGTGTTACACATGCACGAGAAGCTACTAGAACGGGTAAACTTTTGATTACATGATTGATCTAAAATTTTGTTGAAAATTGAAGGAATACTCCCAATTTTCAAAAATCCTTAGTATCAAAGAAGCTAAGTACTAAATCTGGTTATTTGATCCGGAGGTCCAGTTTTGTTATTTTATATTGTTATTTGTTTAAGGATTGATGAATGCCCTGGGGCCTAATGCAGGGAGGAGGCATCGACATTTGGAACAGTTTGAATCTGAGAGTACACCTGGGCCCAGTGATCCTGAAAAATTGAGCTTTTGGGTAATTTTCGTATTATGAGTTATGATAATGATTTTACAGATAAGCCTCTAATGTTTGGTTTCTTATATCTCTGGTTATTCATTTCTTACTTAAATCATCCTTTTGCATTTACTAGCTTGTAAAATTGCTGAATCTGAGACCATTCGAGAAGTACAAACTTCTATGCTCGAAGGACACCCGTGAGGTAAATAAAACTATACAGAATGGGAATTTGTTTTTTTTGTTTTTTTCTTAAAACTTGACATGTTGTAATTCTGATGAGCTTATTATATTAAATAACTGTAGAGATTGTCAGGAATCCTTGATTTGTTGAGAGCACAGGAACAAGGTTGTAGCCTTCAATAGTGAAGGTTACTCTTTTGGTATTATTCGAGTAATTACCCGTGAAGCATGAGACAATTCATTGTTTTGCAGAAGACTTTTTTATTTGAATAAACAGTATGAATTTGGACCTCTTTTATCTTGAATGTAAATAAAGATAGCACATGGTGTTTCCTATTATTAGATCAAAGTCGTGCACATCTAACTTCCTTTTTATTTGTAGCATCCAGATTCTTCCATTGTTTATAATGTTAATTGTTAATAATGTAAGCTTGCTGGCCATAAGACTACGCTTGACTTTTTTCATCTTATCATAATTACTTCATTCTAAAAAATTATATTTATTTAAAATAAATTAAAGATTGGGGGAATTTCATGTGTACCCCTCAAAAACTTTAAAATTAGGTAGTCTCCCCTCTAATCTTCAAAACTACGTACTCCCCCCTCTAATCTTTCAAAATTCACAAAATTACAAAATTTATTGTTTTTTATATTAAAACTCATTTTAAATTTGTAAAATACTCATTTTACCTTTCATTAAAACATAAAAAATTGTAGCTTATTTAAAAAATGTTGTTCTGGCCAGATTATTTAACGAGCTGGGTATATTTATAATTCTTACAAAAATAGATGTATAATTTGAATTTTGAATGGGCCGGATGTTACAGATAAGAATTTTGAAATTTATCAAGTATTGTGTATTGTTAGAACCGTAAACTTAGCATAGTGATGGGAACTCGTCGTGCTACATAGAGACACATGCTCAATTCTCGAAAAAAAATCTAAAAAAATAATTAAATGTAACAATAGCCATTTAATAAAAAAATTTACTGTGTACTGCTTGTACTAATTTTTGAAATGTATATATAAACTTCAAAGCGGTTACAATTCACACGTGTTTTAAAATGTGTGATTAGTTAATGTTACTTGAGCATGTACGATAGACTATCTCCATTCTCTTTAGCAATTAATTTGGCCCACATTACTGAGTTTAGTAATTAAAGGGATTCATAATTTCTAAATCACTCCATCCTAGAAATTTAATTAGAGTTGCTTTTAAAGCAAACTTGCTAATTTAAAAATTGTGGTTCATCCCAGCAATTATATTAGCAATTTAAAAGCAATCACCGTTGTAGATGCTCTAAAGAGTTGTTTTTTAAGCAAACTTGCTAATTTAAAAACTGTGGTACATCCCAGCAATTATATTAGCAATTAACACATCAGATTAGCAATTTAAAAGAAATCACTTAGAGCATCTTCATTCCAGCAAACGTTTAGCAATTAATTTGAGTCACGTCACTGAGTTTAGCAATTAAAGAGATTCATAATTTCTAAATCACTTCATCCCAGAAATTTAATTAGAGTTGCTTTTAAAGCAAACTTTCTAATTTAAAAATTGTGGTACATCACAGCAATTATATTAGCAATTAACACATCATATTAGCAATTTAAAAGAAATCACCGTTGTAGATGCTTTAAAGAGTTGTTTTTAAAGCAAACTTGCTAATTTAAAAACTGTGGTACATTTCAGCAATTATATTAGCAATTAACACCCGATTAGCAATTTAAAAGAAATCATCATTGTAGATCCTCTTAGAAAAACTGTGGATATCTGTATTTTTTTTTTAAAAACTGCAAATTGAATTGAATCACTTAGAAAATATTAGTTAAAAATAAGATAATAGAATAAGCTAGTAGTTTGATTTTAGATTTATTAAATGATATTTATACGATCAAATTTATAAGTCTAACAAAATAAGAGTTTGTAAGAACTAGAATCAGTCATTGAATATGTAGTGTATTATTTTTGTATGGATATTGTCTTAATACTGCGGCCAGTACTTTTTAAATACTGGTCACAAGAAAAGCCTAAGACAATCAGATAAATTTCAGAGACTGTACAAGGAAGCACTGAAAACGAACGTAGGATCTGAGACCGAGACTGAGAGTCCGTATTCCAAATAACGAAAGCCACACATGTGGTATCCAAACACAGCGTCACATTGGATCAGAATGAGGCGGGGAATTGTTGAGAATTTTTTTATCTATAGAAATTATTAAATTCACAGTTACGAAAATAGAAAGAGTGATTTGTTTTTAACAAATATAGAAAGATCATATTCATTGAGTTCGATTCAATATTATGGATTGGACTCAATTGTTCATATCCAATTCTAACATGATTAAATGTGGCAGCAAAATTGTTTTTTTATCGATTTTTTGGACCAAATTCAATGTGGCTGCCACATTTGATCATGATATAATTGGACAGAAACCATTGAGTCATATTCATGATATTGGATTGGACTCAGTGAATTCGATTTTTCTATATTTATTGAAAACGAGACACTCTTTCTATTTTCTTATCACTAAATTTAATAATTTCTATAGATAAAAAATTTCCGAAATTCTTACCCGCACCCGGTCGAAATGGAAGAGCGCACAATCCTATACCAAAAAGTACCAGCCATCTAGCTCCTTTAGAGCAGAACGCATCGGGCCAGTTCGGCAAATCATTGGAATAGAGAAAAAGTGAGAAAAAGTGGAATTTGGAATAGACTTCATTTTCTCACTATTCCGATCTTGTTCGGTTGATGGTGGAAGAATGGAAGAGTATAGGTAAATGAGCCAAATTCATCTCTTGAAAAATGTTAATTCCTCTATTACACCTTTCCTATGGAATAAAGAATTGGCTCACGAAGGAATATAGGAGGGACCTAAATGTAAAAAATAGGGGTTTGACTGCAAAAGTTCAAACCCAATTCCACTATTTTAAGTTATTAACTTTGTGATTGTACAGTATCTATGTAGTCATTTTACAATGTTTACTTGATTTATTTCAATAGGTTTTACTTGATTTATTTCAATAGGTTTTTCAATAGATTGTACAAAATTCATCTATTCTAGTTGTTGTAAATTATTAACTTTGTGATTTTATAGTATCTATGTAGTAATTTGATTTGATTTATTTCAAAAGGTGTTACTAGAACAGAATAAAATGCAGGACAGCTTGAATAACCAAGAAGATGTAGTTATGACGCAAATTGGAAAGGAAGGCAATAAGGTAGAAAACCCCAAAGGTCGGGAGGAGGAAGTCAAGGAGGAAGAGGAAGTCAAGGAGGAACTCATCTAGCAACTTTGATTTTCGAAGATGTTTACAAAAAAATAATAATTGAATATAATCAAGAGCAATTGCAGAAGAAGAACAAAGAGGAGTTGGAGAAGAACAAAGATTGTGATAAGAGAACACAAAGTACTGCAGAAGCAGTAGAAAAAAACAAGTACAGAGAAAGAGGAGAAAACCAGGTGCAGTAAAGAAAGGGAGGAAACCACTTGCGAAAACAAAAAAGAATGTGGCAAAGTCCCTAAGGGTCATACTACCAAAGACTAGAAGTAAGGCCGAACTAAACGCTGAATATCAAGATTTTATTGTTGAACCGTCAAACCAACCACCATTTGAATTCACTCATACTTGGCAAGAGTGGGAAACATTAATGCCTCATATGATAGAAAATTACAGTGCTCCTAGACATGTTCAATTTAATGACGATGTTACCCACTGGAGCATTCATAATTGTTTGTTTTTTTATGGAGGTGACCCAGATGTCGAAAAGCCTCATATTATAAAAAGATATGGGTATAAACATAGGGAGAAGTTATCCAGTGATGTAATCCGTATAATTGATGACGGGTGGCTTAATGTGAAGAGCAAAAGGCTGATAAACAATAAAGTAGTTTTCTGCCACATACCAGGAAATTTTTGGTGCAGATTGCAAGTGCTTAAAGATTTGATGGGTCCTGAGCTTCCAATTAGCAGTGAGGTATGATTTGTACAATATTTTACATTATGTACTTAATAGTTTTATATTATGTATCAGTTATTTTACAGGTTTCATGCAATAGTTTTCATTCTATTTATTTTACATATCATGGATTGAATTTGCAGCTTGTTGAGATGGTCCTAAATGTACAATATTTTACATGAAATGCTTAACAATTTTATAAGATATATCAGTTATTTTACAGGTTTCATGCAATAGTTTTCATTCTATTTATTTTACATATCATGAATTGACTTTGCAGCTTTTTGAGATGTTCTTAAATGTAAAATATTTTACATGATCTACTTAGCAGTTTTATAGGATTCAACAGTTATTTTACATGTTTTATGCAATAGTTTTCATTATATTTATCTTAGGACTGATTTTGCAGCTTGTTGAGGTGGTCCTACATTTAATGCAATACGAGACTCCCGTGAAGCATCCATGGTTTTTCATTCCGAAATTTTTTTAGTTGACACCCCAAAAAAATCAAATTAAATGAATACCACCCCCCCATGGGCCTATTTTTAATCATACCACCCACGCCAACTGGGTTCGTGCACCAAATTGGCGGGTGCGCGCACTGGGTTGGCGCACCAGGTGCGCAGACTGGGTTGGCGCACTGGGTGTGCGGACTGGGTTGGCGAACCAACCTCTTGTCGGTATAAGCCCTTACCGCTGCGGAAGGGGTGCTCAAACGGGACTTCGCGCACCGATCTACAGTAAAGCGATAAATTTTTTTTTATTTACTTTTATTTATTTTTTTGGTTGTTTATAAATTAGGTAGTTGGGTATATGTGTCCAAAATAGGTCCAAATAGAATACAATTGTATTAAATAATTAGAATGGTGTCCAAAATTGGCAATAATTTAAATTAGCTATATTATGTTGTATTTTAGGCCAAATTATTTTAAAAAATTACCAAATTAGACCAACTTTGACTAGAAATGCACCAAATTTACCCTGTGTTGTTTGGATTAACCCAAAATTGAATCGTTTTTTTTACCGATGGAGCCAAAAAATTAGTAAATTATTAAAGTACCCTATTTGAGGTACTTAAGACCAAAATTGACTAGAAATGCACCAAATTGTAGTATGGCGTCATCAAGCGGGACTAAGCAAACCAGTTTGCCTCATGATGATGTGGATTTGGATTTGGAGTTGGCCCGAACCGTCTTTTCGCATCTGACGACTAAATGCAGACTAAACCCGTTTGCTGGTTCCCGTACAAGGACCACAAGATCAGAAATTCATATGTAAGTTTACATTTCTATACCACTTGCAAATAATATACATTTTCATTTGAATAAGATAAAAAATTGTATTTGTGTTTATTTTGAAATTAAATGCAGACTCATACCTTGACGTCGACAAGGAATAACCAAATGAATATCCTCTACGACGAGTGATTTGCGCCAGCGTTATAGAGGCTGGGTCTGTGGCATGTGTCACAGCTCAGTGACTTAAATGCAGATGTTGCTCTTATATCTGCGTTGGTCGAGAGGTGGCGGCCGGAGACCCAAACCTTCCACTTGCCTGTCGGAGAGATTACGGTGTCTCTCCATGACGTGAATTGTCTCTGGGGTCTGCCCATTATTGGAGAAGCTGTGACGGGTGTGGAGTATGGAGACTTCGAGCAGCTCGTTACCGACCTGCTGGGCACCGGGTTGATGAAGCGGAGGATGACCAAGAAGGGGTACTGTTGGGTAATCCGGCCGCTAAATTCAGATTTTCGGGAAAAGCCGCGAAATTCAGATCGAGAATTTCTCGCAAAATTCTGTTTAAGAATTTATCTTGCCAAATTACTTTTAAGAAAAATTTCCTGATAAATTTTGCTCAGGAATTTATCGCGAAATTCTGACTTGGCTTACGGTGCAGAAAGATCGTAAAATCAAAATTTTACATTCTACCATAAGCCGAGGATCTACTCCCCGATTGATTTCTAAAATAATATTTATTTAAAATTTAAATAAATTAAATAATATTTATACATTTTTCCAAATTCAAATTGGAATGCTGTATAACTCGGTTGCATAGCACCAGAAGTCTGATGCATCTATCAGTCGTCCACCAGGAACAACCAAAGAGTCGGTATTTCTTTTGCCAGAAATACTATACCGACTTTACGCTAAAACACTATTCACAAATATCGTAAAAACTGATTCACGACTTTCGCAAAAACAGATTCACGAATATTTGCGGGAACACTATTCACCGCAAATACGATATTTACGATAAATACATTATTCACAACTCACAAGAATATACGTGGATTACGTATTTCTTTCTTTTCTTACACAAATACTATTTGGGAAAGAAAACGAGAAAGAGAAAATATAACCGAATCAATTCGAATCGAATTTGACTTTGTGAATTGGTGAAATTTCTCTTACCCCTACCCCTATATTTTAGGGTATAGGGTCGGTTCCCCAATGACCAAAATACCCTCCCAAGGTCGGCACAAAAAGGAAAAGACCAAAATGCCCTTGGCCCAAATTCAATTGATTAATTTAGACTTTCAATTTGGGCTTTTAATTTAAATTCTAAATTTAAATTTGGCCCAAAATTCAAATGGACTTTTGGCCCAAAATATGAATTCATAATTAATATTTATAATCCATTTATTATTAATATAATTATTCTGAACAATTCTGAACAATTATATTTTCTTGCGAATGTTGTTGCGATAAATTTATACAACGAGTCGTACACATTTATAAATTTAATGTGTTTAAGCTTGTCATATCTATGATATTTATTTATTAATTATAACATTTATAATTAATTAAATAATTAATTCTCTGATTATTTTTCTATTGGTGTGACCCGATAGAATCTGTGTTATGTTGGCAATAGAATTAAAACTCATTTTAATTCTATAAATCATAAGCGGCATCTGGCAGAATGCATTATGACTACCCAATTGACACAGATGATCTTGTACAATACAATATCACGATCTAGTAAACAATTTACTCGTATTAATTCTTATGTCTCATAGTATCAGATCAGTTTCAAGGTAGGTATGTGTCATCCTTGCAAACTTAATATTTTCTCGATCTTAAGTAGATTATCAAATATGATTAACTCTTTAATCATACCGTGCACAGATAATCCTACTTTATCAAGGGGCCCAGTATTGTTCCTTTGTGTACCAGTCCACGTGTTCCAGATTTTCTATGTTTTGGTTTCTTTCTTTCTTTTCCCCAACTCCTACTGACTTAGATGATTTATAGACTGAAACACCTCATCATTTGTCGGAGTGACTCCCCCGACACCATGTCCAAATACCTCTCGCCAAACACTCGCTCGAACCACATCCATGGAATTCTCAGCTCATTATCATTGTACATTTTCCTCGCCTCCTGCCACCATAAACGCGCATGACCTTCCACGTCATCATCACCATCAGAAGGATTGGAAACGCAACCTAGATATATTGAGATAATGGTTTTATTGGAATTGCATTTATATGTAGCAGTAAGAAAAGATATCTGGTGACCTCTTTTCTTTTCATATGCTGGACATGTATTTCTTATTCATGAAAATTTCATTTCATACGGCTCAAGCTGAAAGACCAAAATACTGATTTCAATGGATATTTTATAGCTTCTCGCAAAAAGTCCGTGAAAACCACTCTTTATTTTCGACACATTTGATACTATCACTCGTATTAAATACGAGGGACAATAGTAGTCTTGGTGAACATCTCCCCTCCGCACAAGTCATGCATACTGAAATGTCATCGTTATAGCTACTTTTTACGGATAGCGTTAAACAACACTCACGAATACACACTTCTCATATAGGAAAGATGAACCACCTCATACTTTAGAACTTAACACTAAATGAAACATTAATGACACGAACACAATTTCATTTAACGTTTCATTAAGGGTCTGTCAAATACCATGTTCTCTAACATGTATCTATGTGATTAAAATGACAACTCTTTGTCTATTGTTTGTAAAACTTAACCATCATTTAATCCACATACTAACATTTGATTGGTCAATTAGTGTTCTTTGCTAATTACCTCAGTTAGTGACTATTAAGAGTGTTTATCATCTATATTATGGAGTTCTACAATTTCAAGTAATTAACTCGAAATGATTCATAATTCGATAAATCTCAAAGAACAAAATGATATCTTTATTAATCATCCATTACACGAACAAAATACATATAGAATAAAATTATCCTATGATTGACTTCTAGATTATTACACTAACAGGTACATCTACTCCAAAAATGACATCAGTTTACCACACTTGCGGGAGCGGTTCAGGTAACTTTAATTAAAAAAAATTAATTAATTGATAGTACTTTTCGCAAATTTGACTAAATTAGATGGAAATTTGACTAAATCAGTTTCCTCGTCATTTTCAATATACTTGCCACATGTATCCAAGTATGTCAACCAATCAGGATTTCGCCTTCCGATGGCATCAAGGCCTTCTTGTAATCTTCTTGGTTTCTTCTTTTTTATCATGATCTTGAAAAATTTAGAAGCAACTTTATCCTGAGTGTGTATTCCAAAATTCTCAAACACGTGTTGAGAGCAGTACTGGTGGGCACACTCCCCGTTCTCCTCTGATCAACCCAGATCATCTTGTATGAACACATTTTTTATGCCCTTGTGCCGGTCAGAGACCACACACATGAATCTATTCGGACCAATTACAAACTCTCGCACCCACTTCATGAACCACCCCCAATTCTCAAACTCCTCGCTCTCTACCAATCCAAATGCTAGTGGGATTAATTGGTTCTCCGCATCATATCCGGTGACAATCAACAACTTACCCTTGTATCTACCTGACTACCTGACAAGAAACAAGCATCGATACTGATGACGGGTCTGAGGTGACCTACTGCTTGTATACATAGTCCCCATGCCCATGCCAACCTCATGAAATACCGAAACCCGGCCTTTTCTGAAGGCTTTGAAACAACTTTATAAAAAGTTACCGGATTTGCCCTTTTGATTGCCTCAAACAAAGGGACAATAAGCCCGTAAGACCCCTCCCAACTACCAAATGCCCGGGCAATTGCTAACTCTCTACCCCGCCATAATTTGTTGTATTTTGGGACAATGCCCTCATATTTAGAAGCAACCAAGTCACTAATAGCTCTAATACTAATATCAACATTTTTTTCCAAAGACAGTTTTATGCAGTTGATGACCATAGCGGACATCAACTACACATGATCTAACCTAGATGCATCTGCGTGGCATGTGTGCTTTACCTCATTCTTCGTGATGGCCCAAGCATTACCAAAGCCTGTGGCCCTCGCAACCAACCCTCACTTGCACCGGTCGCTCTTGCACTTATACCTCATCCTTCCTGTGTCGTTGTGTGTTTGTTTGATCTCGATATTTTTCTTTATGTGCCAGTGGTGGATTTTTTCTTTCATTTGATCATTGTCATTATACGTCATCTCCTCAGAAATTTCTGATCTTTCTCCAACCTAATTTTAAATTCAAAAAATTTTAATTATTAAATTTTCAAAGAAATAAAAAATTCATATAAGTTCAAAAACAAACATCTGAACTGGCAAAAAAAATGTCAGCCTCTTGAAACCCCAAAGTGTCATGAAAAGCTGGGAACGGATGTCTTTCTACACGACCCGATATCGGTCACCTTCGCATACCCAGCATGGAATGGGTGTCTTCCTCGTCACTATGATCTACTGTCCCCCACCGTCGTCACTAGCATCCTAATTTTCCTCTGCCTCCCGTTCTTCGGGATCCTCGTTTGTATTGTCAGTATAATAACGTGGTTCTGGGGTTTCAGATCGGTCCCGGTTAGATTGGGCACGGCTAGAGCTGGAGGATGGAACCCGAGATCGGCCTCGACTAGGACCAGCCCCTACTGATGGGGACCGACTAGTACCCGCTAAAGTTAGGTCCCGAGTAGGACCCGTCACTGAATGATCAATGCCCCGACCCTGGGGTAACTGCAACAATGGTCTGGTGTTCTGTCTGGGGTTCTTTCTGGGGTTGGCAACCACATATAACTCTAGGAACTTGAAAGGTTTTGTCAAATTCAAGGTCATTTGGGTATACAACCCGAATTGTTATCGTCTAGTACAGGGAGTTGTTGGAACCATGTTTGGTTGCCTTGGCCAATATTGATCCTTGTGGAAATTACCATTCGTAATAATTCAGGTCAATACCAAGTTCCTGGTACACTTCCCTAGTTATACCTCTGAAATCTAAATCCGGGCCGATATTGAACATTTTCTGGAGTTGAGTACTGTAATAAGCATCATTGGGCCCTTATAATACTTCACCACTAAAATAACAAACAATTTCAATCATAGTTGGCTGAATTACGAAACAAACCTAACATTTAATAAATTTACAAACAATTAAAAAAAATTAAATAATTATAAAAAGATAAAGGACTAGAGTGAAAAAAAACTTACTATTTGCTCTTTGGCTGCCTGCTGCCTTGCGTCTGTTGCTGTGCTAAATGAACACTGTTAAATTTGGTAGTAATTTAATAGGCAGCGCACCAAGTCCGCCAACTCAGTCAACGCACCAAGCTCGCCAACCCAGTCCGCGCACCTGGTGCGCCAACCCAGTGCGCGCACCCGCCTATTTGGTGCGCGAACCCAGTTGGCGTGGGTGGTATGATTGAAAATAGGCCCCTAGGGGTGGTATTCATTTAATTTGATTTTCTTGGGGTGTCAACAATAAAAATTTCGGTTTTTCATTTCGCCATATATATCGGTAAGTTATTATGTACTTTTGTATATTATTAATTAAATTTTGAGGCTTTAAATTTTCAAATACTTCAGTAATATTTAATGTGTGTTTTTTTGTCTAATGTAGATTCGAATGCATGATTATAATGAAAAATCAGCATTTCAGGTCATTTCTCAGTTGTTTGGCCCTCAATTTGGAGTATAAGATAGTTGTTCATTCCAATTT
Organism: Carex littledalei; assembly: GCA_011114355.1. NCBI lineage: Eukaryota > Viridiplantae > Streptophyta > Magnoliopsida > Poales > Cyperaceae > Carex > Carex littledalei. The sequence continues at coordinate 1,049,531 of CM022101.1, read as the reverse complement.
GCAAAAAAAATCATTGGGTGCTTTTTGCGGTGGATGTTCCTACTATGAAAATCCATTATTACACCTCAGCTGGTGAAGTTGGAGCATACATGGAATACCACTGGCACACCATGAGATGGCTAAAAGAATTTCTTTCCTTGAGGACTTGTGAGTGTTTGTATAAAAAAAATTATATGCAACCTTTTACATGATTGTTCAACTAGTTTTTCAGAATTCTACCAATGATTTATAGAATTAGGACTTGAAGTTTTTATTAATTTCTTGATATCATTTTTTTCTTTCAGCTAAACCAGCTTGGAAAGATGTTGGTATTATTGAATAGGTGTGCCCAAAGCAGTGAGAAGGATCAATGGACTGTGCAATTTTTATTTTGCGCTTTGTCTACAATCTGATCACCGAGATGCCTCTAACTTCCACGCAGGTAATTTTTTTAACTTGTAAGTTTATGATGTAATTTCTATTTGTAATTTTATTCTCTCAGCAAGGTAACTCTAATTTATAACCTTGTTTATTTTGTTTTTTGCAGGATGATATTTCAAAGGAACTGTTTTAGTGATGAGGCTTCTCACTCATCCAAATAACGTTCACCAAAGGGTTATAAAGTAACAAACTTTGTATGTCGAATAGTATGCTTGTGTGGAACAAATGTATTTGTGTGTTGAATGTTATTGTTTTATTGTTTTGATGTTTTATAATTTGCATCTGTTAGTTTTACAGTTTACATCGCAAATTTTACAGTATTTAAGTTTTATAGTTTGTATATGTTAGTTTGAGTAGAACTAGGGTGCTCTCGAGTTCACCAAGCCCTTGGTGAACTCAAGTCCAAAACTCATCGGATCGGCTTCAAACGACGAATCCGACCGTTGAAACCCGTCTACATGCAAAAAATTTAAATTTTGAAATTAATTTTGCATAGAGTCAAGTGGTCAAAATTAGAAGGTTAATAAATTAATTTTAATGCATTCATTTTTTGACGTTTTTTGACCACTTGACTCTATGCAAAATTAATTTCAAAATTTAAAATTTTTGCATGTAGACGCATCACTCGTAAGATAGACGGGTTTCAACGGACGGATTCGTCGTTTGAAGCCGATCCGATGAGTTTTGGACTTGAGTTCACCAAGGGCTTGGTGAACTCGAGAGCACCCTAGTTCTACTCTGTTAGTTTTATAGTATTGAAGTCTTATAGTTTGCATCTGTTAGTTTTATAGTTTACATCTGCGAGTTTGAGAGTATTGAAGTCTTATAGTTTATATATGTTAGTTTTATAGATGCATCTGTCAGTTTTACAATATTAATCTTTTATTTCACTTTTCAATACTGAAGTCTTATAGTTTGCATCTGTTAGTTTTATAGTTTACATCTTTGAGTTTTACTGTATTGAAGTCTTATAGTTTGTATATGTTAATTTTATAGATGCATATGTCAGTTTTACAATATTCATCTTTTATTTCACTTTTCAATATCCATCTTCTGGTTATAGTATACATAGATTTGTTTTACAGTATGTATAGTATGATTTTCATGATATAGATGTATATATAAATATTAATAATTAAAGAAAAAAAATGATGAAACAAATTTAAAAATTTTAATTTCGAAAAAAAAATATTTGCATAATTTTAGGTGTTATTTGGAAATAACTGCAAGTTTGAGAAGTGGTTTTGTTTTGAAATCTTCTAGAAATTGTCACTTTGAAAGTACAACAAGTGGTCCCGCATGAAGTACAGGTAGTTTGGCAAGTTGTGCAAGTTGCAAACGGTTAAATTAGCAACAAACTTGGGACCACTTGCAACAGTCGCTAGTTGTTAGAATTTTGAATTACGTATTATATATGATTTGTTATTGAAGATACAGTATTAAGTATAAAGTTTTACATAATTCGCTTAAGTCAAATGACAGTTGGTTTGAGTAAAAACTGTATACAACTCGTTGGGTACAATTAGTTGCTTTCTTTATTAAATTTATTTTATTGAAACCAATAGGTCGAAAATTATTGAAATGGACACAGATATTATCTCTCAACCTCTTAATTTGTACAAAAAAAATCAAATAAAAGAAGTAGAATGTAGAAGTTTGGTTCATCGAATATATTAAAAAATCAAAATACTCTTTCTGTTTTCTCTCTTATATTATTATATTTTCTATAAATAAAAAAATTCTCCCTATATAGATCTGACCGACATTTTTATTAACATCCAAAGTTTAATAGAAATTATTATTTATGCCCAGATTTCCGGATTTTTGCCAAAAATGCTCAAGCTGGCCACAAAATGGCCGGCTTAGGTACCCTAGTAAACCGGCCATTTTGTGGCTGGCTTACTCCTTTTCTTTTCTTTTTTTTCTTTTTTTTTAGATTTAGACACTATAAGAGCAAAATAATGAAATCTAACACTGAAAATTTGAATTTTTTTTGTTTAAAATATTTGTTAGATTACTTCTTGTGATATATAATTAGCATATTTATACTAAAATACGCTAGATTACTTGAAATTATGTTGAATTACACTATATTAATTTAAATTACACTAAATTACATTACATTACGCTAAAATACGGTAAATTACGCTAAATTACATATGAATATGAACGATATTTTCACTGAAAAGGCGAAAAATGACAACGAAACTTCAAATGGTCATAAAACGGTGCTCGAGTGTCCGATTTTAGCAAATGACCACTTTTCGGAAAGCTTGCGAAAATACGCATGCGTTAGTAACAACTATGTTGTTTTCTGAAATTCAGAATTGCCAAAAAAAAAGGAAAGAGACTCAAAACTTGAGTTGAAGTTTCCGATTAAGATTTTCATTTCTATTATTCAATCCAAGTAGCTTAGTAAATTAGTTACATAATGAACTTGTAGAATACCAATTTTTACTATTTTCTGAATTTTTTTACTATTTTTTATAATTCATGAAAGATGAGCAAAATCGGTCTACTTTAGCGTAATTTTGTGTAGTTTAGCGTAATTTACCGTATTTCAGTATAATTAGCGAAGTTCTTGTAATTTATCGTAATTTAGTATAATTCAACATAATTTATTGTAATATAGTGTAATTCAACATAATTTCAAGTAATCTAGCGTATTTTAGTATAAATATGCTAATTATACATCAAAAGAAGTAATATAACAAATAATTTAAACAAAAATTTAAATTTTCAGTGTTAGATTTCAATATTTTGATCTTCATAGTGTCTCTCTAAAAAAAAAAAAAAAAAAAAAGGAGTAAGCCGGCCACAAAATGGCCGGTTTACCTAAGCCGGCCATTTTGTGGCCGGCTTGGGCATTTTTGGCGAAAACATTGGAATCTGGGCATAAATAATAATTTCTATTAAACTTTGGATATTAATAAAAATGTCGGTAGATCTGACTGTGTACACACAATGCAACAGGAGGCAGTAGTAGTAGAAAAACAGAAGAGGCAGAAGGGATATTTAAAAAAAGTGAGAACAAGGCAGCAAGAGAAAGTATATCGTGGGTCCCACACAAAGGTTCGAGTTGTCACTGTTTGACTGTCGACGTCCCCCAAAAAGATCAGAAAACCTCAGGAGAGCTTGGGACTACCGCTTTTACTTGTTGGAACTATTCCCCTTAAATTCAGAGTGCGTATCCTCTGAGATATCTCATATTTTGCGTAACCGACGTGTCTGGTGCCTATTCGGGGATAGCGCAGGAGGCCAGTATTATCTAAGTTTTGAGATTCGTGCAGAACGTATTTGAATAATTGAGATTTTCTAATAAGTCACGCAAAATATGAGGTATCTCAGGGGATGCGAATTTTTAAATTCATATACGCTTTTTCACAAGTACCCCTCCGAAATCACAATATTATACACCTTTAAGAAGAGCACTCTGAGGCATAGCAATAAAGATAGGAAAAAGGAAAATATAAATGCGTTTATAAATGTTGGAATAAATGTAATCCGTGGTGACATATTATAAGATACGCATTAACTGAGATGGGGGGCTACTAGGGGCATTTACAGTGGTAGTGTAATGATAACAAAACGTAGGTATGCAGGTCTGGGGTTTCCCACTTGGCGAAACTAATGATGCCATGAGACACAGAGTATCTTTCTATATTCTGACTGTTTTGATTTGAGAGAGAGAGAGAGAAGAGAGCAATGGTGAAAGTTCAGAAGTTTATACAGTGGCGCATTGAATGTATAGGCATATATTATATTAATCATACGTACATACCTATATGGTGTCGCGCGTTTCCTCGTTTCAGCGAAAGAGACGCTGATATTTTTAATAGGCGCTGTTATGGCACATTACCTTTTGCACTGATAATAGCATTTTCAACTGTTATAAGCTCGTATTTACTTTGGCACAGGTACTTCTTCTTGGTAATGTTCAGTTTTGCCTGTGGGCTTCTGATAAAAAAAAAAAAAAAGTAATGTTCAATTTAGAGGGAGTCCGGATCCTCTGCATGACTGTATTACTACCGTTTGAGTTTGAAATTCTTGTTAATATATAACGAACGATGCCTTAGGTGATGTGAATGAATTTACTTCGGCACAAGTACTTTTCGTAATGTTCATTTTTTATTAATTTTATTGCGTAAATATTAGATAGAAATTAGTGAGCAAGAATAAGTGCATTAATATGAATTTATATCACATAAGGAAACATCATATTTGTGTTTAAAATTTGGACCGTCCTATCAAAATATGCATGCTTCGTGCATTCCATTTCGGACCGAATTCTGATCGGACAGTCCGGATCTAAACAGAAATATTCTATCACCTCAGAGGATATGGACTCCGTTAATATAACATTAAATGTTAATCTTTTTCAATAAATATTTTTTACTTGTATTTCAAACTCGATCAGACACCCTTTAGTCATATGCTCAACGAAATTTGAACTTTGATATTTCTTTTTTCTTAACGAAAGTCACTGATTGTAAGACCCTATAAATTTTGAATTTTTTGTCTTTTGCAAAAAAATAATCTATTTTGTCTCTCTTGTGCGCTAGGTTAGCAATTAATAGGAAGAAAAAGTTAGTAATCAACTACTTAATCAAACACTTGTGAGTTCTTATTCCTGAATTACAATTTTGGACTTGTTTTGCCGGAGCGGACAAGTATTTTCATTAAATATAAAATGTTATAGAAAAGTATATTTTGTTATTTTTAAACCCTGCATACGACGCTTTTGGAAAAGGTTAGACATTATAGAGATTATGCAATTTTGAGAGGACTAGAGTGTATATATTATAGAAATTTGGGATTCGTTACAAGTAGACGGTGGTGATGGGATTTACGTAGATATAATAAACAGAGCAGCATAGAGAACTACATTGAATGGATAAAAGGTGGGTGATGGGATTTACGTAGAGAGAGGAGAGAGGAGAGAGATACTGTCATACTGATTGAAGATACACAAGAAATGAATTTTTTTTTATAAATCATATTTAAAAAAAAAAGAATTTTATGAAATCAATATGATTACTTTTTTTTTAAATCATAAGAACTGAAATGCTATTTCGGTCTGAACTTTTTTTTTCCGGATTGAAATGACAATTCAGTCCGAAGTGGTTTTACAGGTTTTCATACCAGCAGCCACAGAAAATTCGAAAATCTCTCTGGACCGAAATATTATTTCAGTCGCACTAAATATATATATATATATATATAGAGAGTGGCTAAGGTCAAAGTGGTATGACCAAAGCCTTGGTGCTACCAATTAGTTTTTGCAATTTTAAAGTTCAAATAGTCGATTCAAACCATTAGATGTTCAATCTATATTAAAATATGCTTGGAGACCAAATTTTACATTTTTTGGAATTTTTTTACTATTTTTTAAGCCATTTTGAAAATGGCAGATCCTGGTGAACAGTAAAAACAGTGCAACCAAATTCTGGACCATGTGATCAGCAATTTTCAAAGTGGCTTAAAAAATAGTAAAAAAATTCCAAAAAATGTAAAATTTGGTCTCCAAGCAGATTTTAATATAGAAATCACATCTAACGGTTTAGATCGACCGTTTGGACTTTGAAAATCCAAAAACGACTTGGTAGCACCAAAGGCCTTGGTCATACCACTTTGATCTTAGCCACTCTCTATATATATATATATATATATATATATATATATATATATTTTTTAAACCCGAAACAACCTCTTCTCTCTTCCTCTTCTTTCTCCTTTCTAAGCAAATTTGTTTTTCTGACCTTTCTAAATAATTTATAAGCAAACATTTCTAAACAATTTATAAGCAAATTCTAAAAAAAATAACAATAGTTCCAACCGAAATGACATTTCGGTCCAGACTAAAAAACATTGGACTGAAATGACATCTTGGTTCATGGGTGCTACACCGAAGGCTACACCTGTTTTTCTAGAAAAAAGTTGTGAAACCACCTTAGACTGAATTGTCATATCAGTCCGAAAAAAAAGTTCAGACCAGAATGACATTCCAGTTCTTAAATTTTTGTAAATAAAAAATAATCACGTTGGTTTCATAAAATTCTTATTTTTAATTATGATTTAAAAAAAAAAAAAAAAAAAAGCATGTAGATAGACAAACACATAAAAAGCCGTGATTTTTATTTTTACTCAAAAAAAAATATATTTTAATATAAATAACCAGGTTTTTAAAAGATTTTTATTTCTACCCAAACCCGGTTCGAATTCTTAATTCGAACCGCTAGGATTCCTAGCGGTCCGAATTCTTAATTCGAACCGCTAGGATTCCTAGCGGCCCGAATTCTTAATTCGAACCGCTAGGATTCCTAGCGGTCCGAATTCTTAATTTTATTACAAAGCATTATTTTATTATTTTATTACAAACCGCTGATATAAACCGCTGATATAAAATTTCAAACCGCTGATATAAAATTTCATTACAAACCGCTGATATAAAATTTCATTTATTATTTTATTAAATGGTAATTTTTCACCGATAACTCTAGAAATTTATTCACCGATAACCCTAAAGTTATTTTTATTACAAAGAATTATATTATAAAAACTTATCAATAATATAAAATTTCATTTATTATTTTATTAAATGGTAATTTTTCACCGATAACCCTAGAAATTTATTCACCGATAACCCTAAAGTTATTTTTATTACAAAGAATTATATTATAAAAACTTATCAATAATATAAAATTTCATTTATTATTTTATTAAATGGTAATTTTTCACCGATAACCCTAGAAATTTATTCACCGATAACCCTAAAGTTATTTTTATTACAAAGAATTATATTATAAAAACTTATCAATAAAATAAAATTTCGGTGAAAAATTACCATTTAATAAAATAATAAATGAAATTTTATATTATTGATAAGTTTTTATAATATAATTCTTTGTAATAAAAATAACTTTAGGGTTATCGGTGAATAAATTTCTAGGGTTATCGGTGAAAAATTACCATTTAATAAAATAATAAATGAAATTTTATATCAGCGGTTTGAAATTTTATATCAGCGGTTTATATCAGCGGTTTGTAATAAAATAATAAAATAATGCTTTGTAATAAAATTAAGAATTCGGACCGCTAGGAATCCTAGCGGTTCGAATTAAGAATTCGGGCCGCTAGGATTCCTAGCAGTTTGGGTAGAAATAAAAATCTTTTAAAAACCTGATTATTTATATTAAAATATATTTTTTTTGGGTAAAAATAAAAATCACGGCATAAAAAAAGAAAAGGAGACTGGTGTAATACTGTAATGGCATTTATTGAGTTTGCATTGGGAGACAAAACGAAAACTAAAAGATTTAAAATGAACCGTCGCTGTCACAGCTGAGAGTTTGTTCCGAAAGTACTTTGTCTTCTATGTTATATATGCTCATTCACACCGCCTAGATTTGATTGAACGAGCTGTAAAAAATTTTAGTTGTTCGTGCTTTGATTCAGTATAGGTAGAGGTACAGTAGGATAGATCTTCTAGCATGAAAATATGTACGTGTATTCCCTCATGCATACGTATCACCGATGGATAGAATGTGGCACTTCTTTTACAGCATAATGCAGCAGCTTAATATCACAAATGGGTACATAAACTATGATTAGAGTAGATAAAATGGCACGGCGGAGCCGGAGCCGGCTCCGTCACTGAACGGCACGACATACGTCGGTTACGTGCTATGACTTGCATGTCCCATGCCGTGATTATCTTTTGAAAATTTAGCACTACTAGTCACACGAAAGATCTGATTACGGTACAACACTTGGTCACACGAGTGATGTGTAATTAGTACCGTTAGATCTTGATCAGATGGTGAATCTTGAATAAACTAATCTAAATTATGAAAAAAAAAATTAAACATAACCGGTTACATTTGAACACGGCACATTTGAATACGACGTAACCATTCACATACCCCTCAATATTTTAGTCACAGCACGTAAAAAATTAACTTGATCACTTCACAATCCGGCACGGCACGGCACGGCACGGCACGGCACGTTTTTATAGTGGTATCATAAAAGCTAGATTTTATGGTATGAAACCCAGTGATCCATATTAACTAATATTTAAAAGAGGGATGCTTCTATGGGCATAAGGACCTATTTGTAAAATGAGCATATTTTTATTTTCAAAGTTCAAACAGTCGATCCGACCGTTCAACATTATCTCCATATTAAAATGTACTTGGAGGTCAAATTTTACATTTTTCTGAATTTTTTTACTATTTATTAAGTATTTTACAAAACTAGTCAAATTCAGATCATTGAATTTTGTACCCATCTTAATAAATAGTAAAAAAATTCAAAAAATGTAAAATTTGACCTCCAAGTACATTGTAATATGGAGAAAATGTTAAATGGTCGGATCGACTGTTTGAACTTTGAAAATGAAAATATGCTCATGTTACAAATAAGTCCTTATGCCCATAGAAGAATTTGCCTATTTAAAAACATGCTTCATTGAAAACATGTTAACTAGAATATGGCACTTCTTTTACAGCACAACGTAGCAGCTTAATATCACATATGGGTACATGAAGTATAATTCAGTCTAAAAGCTAGACTTTATGATATGAAACCCAATGATTCATATTAAGTATTAACTAATGTTTAAAAACATACTTCATTGAAATATTTTTGCAACAAGTTATGCCTCAAATATCATACTTCATATAGATGAAAATAAAAGATAAGTTATTAAAAAGCAAATGAAAGCTAAAGTAACTTTTTTTTATATATGAAAAGATAGAGAAAATTATAAGCACAAAACCATGTAATTAATACATCTTTTTTTAACATGAATAAACCATGTAAATACATCTTAGCTTTTTCAAATCAAGGCCAGCAAAGATTTACCGCTCATCATAACTATCACCCACATACAATTCACATAAAAGCCATCATCTAAAAGGGCCACTAATTAATTTTATTTCATTACATCATTACACCCAAATCAACAGTAAAACATGAGCTTCTTAACGCTATCCTGAAGCTTAGGCAATGGCACTGTCTGTAAAGGACCTGACCGGTACAACATTTGTTTACCGCATGCCCCAGAATCTGACCTCTCAAGGTATAACCTAGCTCTATATGCTGCGAGATGCGCGTAATAAACCGGTGGTACAAGGGAAACTGGCTTGGTGCACCTCACAAAGGTGTAACAGAGACTGTGTACCAACTTTTGCATTTCATCCGATCGAAACGTCCCACAAAACGTGGTAATGAGTCGGCCTACTAGTCCCTTTGGTGCCCCAGTGGCTACACAAATAGAAATCAAACTCCCTTGGATGAGTTATCACTGTGTCAACCACTGTACCGGGTGGGACATTTTGGTCACTGTGGAACAACCTTGTATGGTGCCGCTTTTGCACCACAGTAAAAGTAACCAGGGGTTGATAGCCGTCAAACCGCTTGCATGCAATTCTGATTGCTTGCAATTCCTCCTTCAAAACCTTTTGAAACTGAGTTTCACTCACACCATCCCGAAAGAAAATTATTTTGCTAGGGAGTTTCTTATTTTCTAATAAGAACTCTTCCAAAAGTGCATCATGATATCTAAGTTCTCCATTATTTCTTGGCGGTGAGTTTGAGATCGCATTCGATAAATGTACCTATTAGATGCCGGCCAATTCATACTACCAACAACTGCCACGACTGAAGGGCTGCAATCATCTAATGGATGGGGATGTGTCACATCAGCACCCATAAAGATAACAGGCTGGTTGTCAGAAAAAATTCTAGGAATTTGAAGAGGCAGGCTGTTATACAGAACCGTGTTGCACCCCCCGAGTTTTGCATTTATTTTCAGTGCCAAATTCGCTAGAAACTGCGATGTAAGTTTGGTCAGATTTTGGTACAAACAACATTGCGTAACAACCCCTATACTAGTATCCGCAATCCGCTTCAAATGGCCATACCCTTTGTGCCTTCTATCCATCACACAAACAAGCAGTTGCAGCAAATTACCATTTGCAGATTCATTGATCCTGCGGAGCTTAGTTTCTAGACCAGTTACGTTGTTAAGTAGTTGAATGTGTTCAAAAAGGGTGCTTACCATGGTGTTCTTGCTTAATACAATACCGAGATGTTCGCACCGGTTCGATAGTTGACGTATGAATGTTGGTATGCGAGCATGTTGCTCACTTGTACCACCAAAGCTAATAACAGCCCACCGCACCGTCTGACAGTGGATCCTTCTGTGACGTGGCTGTTAAGGAAATTCCATTGCCGGTCCTGCCTATTTGGGGTCATGTCTCTGACATGACCAGTATCACCAAATTTTAGTTTGGGAGGTTGAAGAACTCTACCAACAAGTTGGGTCATTTCCTTTGAGACTTGGAAGTTGAATTGATTACTGTAAGATCCGCTGCAACAACATTAATAAATATAAATTAAAAAAAATCATGACAATAATGTTAGGAGACAAGCTAACATAAGTAAATCAGAAATATCAGTTCAATGATAGTTAATGGGTTTGCAAATATTTCAGATGGTTTATAATATAAATGTTGTTTCCTTTTTCAGTTTTTCCATATTTTGACATTCCTATTTTATTGAAATAGTAATCTCATAAAGGAAGGGGCTTATACAACTTGCTCAGAATATAGCACTCAATAAAAAGAAATTAATGGGGTTCTGATTGCAAAAGTAGATAGTGCTGCATAGAATAAACTATAAATACTTTTGAGGTCCTAGACTGATTACACCAAGGCCCAAAAAAATTGAGGAAATTCACACCTTTTTGTTTCAAAATACATTACACAAATATAATAATCATGCCCACTTCTGTCCCATATAAGAACCGTATCAAATGACTAGATTATATTAAGCATAGATAAGTCCCATTTTTATTTAAGGTACCCAAGCTAGGTAGAGTATCTCATAGTTGTTTAAAGTAAATTATGGGAAGAAAATGTTTACCTTGCTGGGCCAAATGCACATTTGACCACATTATTTATAATATCCTTCCTTTCACCGGGCCTCTGACAACCCATTTTAAGAATCTGTGCTGTTTGTTCATCAGAAAGCTTACCAAGAAACTTCTGACCTTCACAAACAGTGCACAGTTCCATCGGTAGATAACATGGCTTACTTCGACTGATTTGCAAGCACGGTAGGTTCTTGAATTCTATCTCATGGTTATATTGATCCCTGAAATAATCCACCAGTTTATACTCCTTCCCACTTCTATCCCAGAATTTTAGATCCTCAGTCGCTTCCTCGGTTAGGCTATAGACACGGAACCTTTGATGTGTCTCACGGTGACAAACGAAAATTTTCACATTTTTTAATGCACTTTGAACTTGTTTTCTCTCTTCTTCTGACAACACACGTTTTCTTCTCAGAAAATCATCTGTTAAAAAACTGCACTTCTTTTGCAAATATGGGATTACACCAATACTTTCATGAAAAGCCATTACAGAGAAATCTACATTAAGGGATAAACCTTGTTGTGTTGGTCTAAGGCTTTGGAAAAACCCTCTCATACCAACAACACCTCCACCTATGTCTCTCTGTCCTCCCATAGAACAAGTGTAATGAGACCGACCAACCGAAACACAAGATTCACTGGGCGCCTCTCGTAAGACTATGTCTAGTGCATGAAGATAGTCTTGCGGGAGGGGGATACCGTTATTTTGTTCTTCAAGTAGTTGTTCAATTTCTCACCAGTTAATTTAGACACCAACCTAATATTAACTCTAAAGAGCTTTTGGTTTTGGGTCTCAGCCAACTTCCCGCCATTCGAAGGGATCGGTAGAGAAATATAGAATTCCAGTTGGTCTCTTTGAAATTCAATTGGACTATATAGATTCTTTCGTCCATCAAAAACCGGCATAGAGCCTGACAAGAGGTCGGTATTCTCTTCTACCAATTTTTGTTTTATCATTCTTGCGGTTTCTTTTGAGGGAGGGGCGAGGAGATATGTTCACATCATAATGGAAAATTCTTTGGGTCGGATCAAATTGTACCAGAAAGTGGTTCACAAGAAGAGGGATTACTGGTCCCTCCGTACCACCCGAATCGGGTCGTCTAACTACGGCTACTTCAGTTAGGTCTATGTGAGAGATTTTATTTTGGAAGTTGGTCAGATTCTGGGGCAGTTCCACCTCTGGATAACATGTAAGAACTTCATATCAGTATCAGAAACAAATGATATAGCAAACAAAAAATAATTCTAAAATGACCATGTGATAAATAATATGGTATGGAATTTCAAAATTGATTAAAGTTAATTAAGGCTTCCGAGAATCTACATGAGTGCAACTTGATCAATTTACTTGATGCCACCAAACCAAAAAACTAAGAACATGAATTTAAATAAAGTTATGTGCTCATCCAATATCTATTAATTTTTGTTTCTGGATGCATATTAGTGATAACCATAATATCCAACAATCCTCGAACGTGCTAAAGTTGCAGAGAAAACATGTACCTCGACGAAGCGGGATGGGATCAAAATGCGCCTCAGTGGGCCCCAGAACCTGGTTCTGTACCGGTCTCTGTTTCCTCAAACCGTTCTGGCCATTTGTTCTCCATTTGTGGCTGTTGTGCTCGTAATATAGAGGCGCGGCAGGAGGCACGTAGAGCAAAAATGGAGGGGGGAGAGGAAGAGAGAGGGGCAAGGGGAGGAGAGCAGGGCATGATTGGTGGTACCGGTACTGGTACGGATACCCGTTTTGGATTATGGGTGGTATCTCCATCAGAGGCATTGCATTTTGGTGGGCCCCGAACGGCAGTGGGTTGTGCCTCTTGGTGTCTCTATTCCTCCCTTTCTTGGCTTTTTCCATGGGAGAAAATGGTCTGCTTGTGTGTGTGTTGTGTGTGCGCTGTGCGTGTGTGAGAGAAAGAGAGACAGAGTGGTGAGTGGATCTGTTTTTCTATTGAGGGAGCAGACAGAGAGGATATATCAGGAGAGAGAGCAGAGGTTATATTAGTTTTCGATGGAGAGAGAATGAGAGAGAGAGGATCCGTTGGATTTTAAAGTTGCTTCTAGTGCACAGTACTCAATACTTTTCAAATTGACCCCTCTTAAATTATAGTTTTTTATTTCTCGCATATTATTGGGTCTTGACAAATTATAATTAATATTTTTATTTATAGGACTTCACATCATCCGCATCACCCTGCAAATAAACAATATCCGAACAATTAGTTACGAATTTTAAAAATGTCTGTCCACTATAAATTTATTTGTGTATGTAATTTAACAATTCGGATTGTAGAGACTAATCATTTCATTTTGTCAAATATATGTATGAACTCTATTTTTTTATGGAGCAAAGCTAACATGTGCTTCGCCTATAGAGTGGGGAATCTAACTTCAAAATCTATTACAAACTATGAATTCAAACAAAAACAATTGAAGCCGAACTATTCCACCAGTGATATACATACATGAAAAAATTTATAATTTATTAATACGAAGTCGAGCGGTAAAAGAACGTGAAAAATGAATACATTAAAATAACTTATAAAACTTTATTTTTTTTACCGATTAACTTTATACAAAATAAATTCAAAATTTTCAGAATTTTGCATGTACATGCATCACTCGTAATGTAGATCAGTTTCAATAATTTGAATTCGTTGTTTGAAACCAATTTGATAGATTTTAAATTTATACTCACCAAACTATTATTAAGCATAACACGCGCTAGCTTTATTCTTTTCAGTGAGATAGTATATCTAATATAGTAAAATAAGAGTTGGTATGCGGTGCTTTGAAATAAAAGTAAAGATGTTGTTTTACTTCCTGCTCATATCTTCATTTTCAAAGTTTACAATCCGAATATTTCAATATGATCTCCATAATAAAATGTACATGAAAACTAAGTTTTATAACTTTTGAAACTTTTTACTATCTTTTAGAATTTTTGAAAATCACAGTTTTTATTATTTAAACACGTACATACTCAATTCATTGATCTTGAATGCTAATCTTGTAATGTTATTACGTTCCTACGTGTTCATTATGTGTAGGGTTCATATGACATCATTTTTTGTGTCCCTATCATACTTTTATTTTTTTAATATAATAATTTAAAATAAAACCTATAGATTTAATCGATATCATTTTCTCTATGCAAACATATAAAAGATTACGACATTTGAAATTTATTTTAATTGATATTAAGAGTTTTCAAAATACATTACTACAGATACATTATGGACGTTGATTTTTCAACTTATTGATTCATATAAAAACAAAACTAAAAAGTGACAAATATTTTATGTGGAGGTAGAGAAAATAATATAGATCACATCTAACGCTTTTATTTTGACATAAATTTTAAAAAAAATTATTATTAGAAAATTCAAAAGTGAGAGCATGACGGAGACACAAAAGATAAAAACATTAGAACCCATCTCATTCATTACATACTTAATTTCAATGGCGCATGTGAGTTATAATAATGTTGATGACAGGATAATATTTATGAATAACTCTTTTTATTGTAAAAGTACTTGTTGTTGTTGTGTTGAGCTGTATAATTTTTTTTTGAAATAAATTTTCAAACAAAACAACAAATTTTAGAATGACAAAAAAACCCAAAAGGTAAAAAAATGTGTACAAGAAAGTTTTGAATTTGAATTATCACACGAAAGAAATAAAATCATTATTGTATGTTTTTTCAAAGAAGCATTTATGGATTACAGCCAATTTTTTACTAAGACATTAGTTTTTCTAAACATAACTGAGGGGTATCTAATTTTAGTAAATAACTTGTAAGCAATCTTGTCCCTACTTCTATTCCATAGCATGCATTTTTTGAAAGATGGCAGAAAAACTATTCGATTGAATTTGTATTTTTATGATTTTTACAAGGGCACAATTGCAATTTTACCAAAGAATAATTTGTGTTTCCTGTAATGATTTGGGAAGGGGAGAGAATGCATTGATTGAGGCGGAAGTTGCTATTCTATTCGGAGGCAACCATTTAATGCTAGAGCATATACATAAATATATATATTCAGGTAGGTCCCTCTCATCATGAATAAATTAAAAAGTCATCCTTCTCTGCAATCTTCATGAATGCACCCTATGGCGCATGATGTTATGCGGCCAAAAACTCAAAAAGAAAATAAGAAATGGAGTGAGATGTTTAGGTCCTTTAGGAGCATCTCCTGCGGCACCATACACAAGTTTCAGTCAAGACAAAATTATTTTGGAGTATTTAGATATAGGGGGTGCATTTTGAGATTCGTGTCAGGTTAAAATGAGCACTTGAGAGTAGGTCCGATGGGCATCGGACCTACTCTGGTTCGATAGGTTTAATCACCGTCAATTTGATTTAAGATGTGCGAAACGCTTTAAACTTCGTGCGTGTCTGTTTCAATTTTCATGCGCACAAATCTTAAATTGGATCGGAACGGTCATCATGCTCGTTCAACCTAAAAGTAGGTCCGATGGGCATCGGACCTACTCCGTTCTCTAAAATGAGTGACTATATCTCATTCTACCCGGGCAGGTATTGCACTGAACGAGAATTAGGGATGCAAACGGATTAAATACGGATCGGAGAGTGGTAACACCATATTTGTATCTGTTTTTATTTTTCAGATACGAATATAGATTAGATATTAGACGGATACATGTATATATCAGATATTAAACGGATACGGATATCGTTTTGTTAAATTCATAATATTTATCTAACTATAATGGTGAATAATATAATTTTTTCATAATATATATTAAACTATATGGTATATATTTACTATTTAAATAATTACAATTAAAGATCATATATGTATACGTATCTGCACAGATATTCGAATATAAGATATCCGCATTTAATTTTTGAATATATGAATCTGAATCTGATCCATTTGCATCTCTGGTTGAGAATTTGATATTTGAGTCTGGTTGAATGCACAAGGTGGCCGGTTGGTTTTTATCATAACACAAGTGAAAATAATGTGGCTAAGTCTAAGGGTAAATTAAAAATTTATCGTACATTTTATCAACAATCATTATTCTTAAAAGATAGAAAGTCATTTCTAATAATAAAATTAAATGGAATATTTTTTATATAATAAAATTTATATCACAGTTTCATTAATTAGTAAAAAATATATTAATAAAAAGGATTAGACTTTCAAACTTCTTATTTATTACATACGATTTCTTCTCATCTTCTAATTAGTTAATTAACGAGAGCACTCTTTTTTAATAAAAAAAATACTAAAATTTAAACTTTTCGCAATTAGATATAACCATTAATAATCGAGATTAACATCCATTACCAAAAGCTAAGCTGCTACAGTTGCTTGAGTGGGTCAAGATTAATTAATATATTCAATAAAAGAAGGTATGATTGCATTTGTCAGTGTCGCTCACATGCACAAGGGATGCTTGACTTGAGTCCGTTCGGTCTACTTAAAAATTTCATAAAGATAATGTCAGGTACTCAGGTTAATCATTAATGGGGATCTATTGATAAATAAGATGAGAATATGATTTACAAATTTTGGCATCGAGTAGAGATACAGATAACAGATGTTTAGATTATATTTTACTACATTATAATGTATGGATCATGTGATATTTCGGTAGGCCCGCGAATTAAATCGAACCCATATAATGTGATGTAGATTTTTCTAATATGAGTGGGTCTCTTATAAATAAAAATGACCTGATCCTAGCTTTTCATTAGATGTAAATATATGTCGAGTTGATTCATTAATAACAAAATTATTTGATCCTCAAAATTATGCAAAGTTTAAATGAATTATTCGGTTTATACTTTCTACGAAGGATCTTCGAGAGTCGTACAAATTTTATAACGAATGATACGATCGACTTGAATCCGCACCCCCTCAGGTTACCTGGCACGAATCTCAAAGCCGACTCCTTACATCTACAAGAGGCATCAAATTTTTTTTGATCAAGTCCAGACCGTTTCTTATATATAGTAGGGTGTAATACCTGAGGGGATACGCTTCCGATTCGACTTGAGGTACTATTATACTAATTAAGTTAAAACTACAACCAGTGGCAGATCTAGAATTTTCGTCTTGGGGGGCAAAAAAATATCGAATCTGGTTTAAATCCATTAACCAATTGGGTACTCGATAAAAAACAATGCTTTAACTTATATTTTTCAATTCTTTAACTTGTAATTTCTAATGCTCTGAATTATAATTATAATTATCAATCAAAATTTAACAAATTTATTTCAATTTTAACTCTAAATTTAACCCGAATTACAAATCAAACGTCCAGAGGGGAGCAAAAAAAATTTCAAGAATACAAAGTCAGTCGGAACCGATAAATCTCCACTAAAACTAGGGGACAGCTGCCCCCCTGGAACCACCTGGGTCCGCCCCTGACTACAAATATATATGTGGATGTGTATTTCTTTCTGAATTTTTTTTTTTTTTTAACTCAGTAGTGGTTACTGAGTGGAATTTCTTTCTGAATATACTATTAGCAATTAAAATTTCTCCTAATATGAGGGGTCTCTTGTTAAAAAAACACCCGACCCTCGGCTTTTCAATATATATATGTGGAGTGATTTTATTGATAATAAAATAATTTGAAAATTGCTTATAGCTGAAGTTTTGTTAATAGTTCGTAGTTTATATTTGTTGTAGATGATCTTTAATTTATTTTTAAAATTATGTTGTACTCAAATCTGATAGCCACTGTCAGAGCTTCAAAATAAAAAATTTGAAAATTACAATAATATTTAGAATAATGAAACGATACAAAATATAAAATAATAATATAAATATGTAGTTTAATATATAGATAGTCTAGTTATTAAATGTTACGTCATTTTCATCAAATATATTACGTCATGACGTGTCACAAATCAATACATTCAAATTTGTGAAAATTTGAATCGTTCAACAAAAGCAAGATGTGTGGCACCTTAATGATGTTTAGAAGTCGGATCTTAAATTAAAATTTTATTGATTAAGACCCAAAGCAACTTATTTATGACGAAATGTAGCTATACCTTTACTTAGAGACGGAACTAAAAAATTTAAATAGAGGGTTGAAAAATATATAATGTGATAGATGATATTTGAACTCAATTTTTTCTACAACCACAGTGAGCAACGTTAACCATTAGACTACAACGCAAATATTTGATGTTTTATAAGAGGGTGAATTATATAAAACTTAAAGAAGAAGAAAATTTAATTAAATTATAATATACATAATTAAAAAAAATTAGATTTATGAGGTGACTTAGCACTCTTTGAAGTACACTAAGATTCCAGCTTTTTTAATATTTATGGACGCATTTGGTACCTCCGATTTATCCTTAAGTTTATTATAAAATGGGTTCTTCCAAAAAAAAAAACATATTAAACCCCAAATAAAGAAGTTGACATATAATGGAAGATGATGAAAAAATAACCTTTTTCTATTATTTGATGAAAATTTTCTTAAATAAAGTAGATATATTCAAGTATTTTATTATAAAAACAGCATCCATCCTCTCTTCCTTTTTTTTTTTTCAGAATATTTGTTCTTTAAATTTCTTCCAAAACATCATACCTAACAGATAATAATTTAGAACAGGGCGAAATAAAATCTCATTCAAGACGACATATTTTATTTTATTAAAATATCTATCACAAAAGGATTATTTTTTCGGTTGACACAAAGCTAGGAAGCTAGGAACGGACTCTGTTGCTTTTCTGAGAGAAAAGCAGAGTCCTACTTTTCTTATCTCAACCATTCAAAATCGTTGAGATCTGTGCATGAAAAAATTCTTTTTATTGAGATACGTGAATAAAATTTTTTGAATGATTGAGATTGAAAAAGCAGAATGCTGCTTTTCTCTAAAAAAAAAGCAGCAGAGCCTTTATCCAGGAAGCTAGGGGCTGAACCTAGAGAAGAATAAAAAAGCTAATGCGTTGAGAATCACTGACAATAAATGGCATTCAATAAAATCCGTTGTTTAAAATGTGATTTGTATTATGTAAACAATATTCACATATAAAAGTATAAATCTATATAATTTTAAATGTATCCATTCAACAAATGCTTCAAATATACAATTGTTTATATTTCACCATTTTAAATAAATATCAGACGATACTTAAATATAAAATTATATAAATGACCAATTTACCAGACTGATAACATATCTTCATTTTTTTATTTCTGAAATATTTTTGTAACTTTATTTCAGAAAATGAAAAGCCTCTTAATGATCGTAAAATTACAATACAAATAATGAATCCTATACTAAGCTGATATCAACTTTGAAAACCTTTGCTAGTGTTAAAGTGATACGGCTGATGGTTGCATTGGTCTTTTAATTAGGATAAAAAATCAATAAACCTTGATTTTTGTGGTTCGGTCAAAAAAATAAAATTGCTCAAATTTTACATCTTGCCTTTTGAGAGGAAAATTTAAATTTGATCGAGCATTCAACGTCAAAGATACAATTCTGCTATATTTTCTATTGCAACAGGGGGGAGTCGCACCAGGCCGAAATTTTTATTTATAACATTCTTAAAAAAAAAAAAAATCAAATAACCATCGTTTGGTGGGATTTCTGTTTTCACCACGGCCGCACCGGTATTCTACGGACCCATTTCAGCGGGGCCGCAGAATACCGCTGCGGACCCGGAGTGCATTTTTTTTTTTGGTAAAGGCACCACTTGCATCATACAAAGTTTTTGATTTTTTAATACTATTCATAGAACTTTGACCATGAGCTTTGACCCATTTTATGAATCCATTGAATTTTTTAATTCTATGTTTATGAACTTTGCATCTGTATCGAGGCACCTGAGATATCTCAAAGTTTATTTTATTTTTTAATACTATGAATAGAACCTTGACCATGAGCCTTGACCCATTTTATGAATCCATTGAATTTTTTAATAGAACTTTGCATCTGTATCGAGGCACCTGAGATATCTCAAAGTTTTGAAAAAAAAAATGGGTCCGCAGAATGCCGGTGTGGCCGTGGTGGAATTCAAAATCCCACCAAACGATGGTTATTTGATTTTTTTTTTTTTAGAAATGTTATAAATAAAAATTTCGGCGCACCAGGTCATATTAGGATCAATATTTACAGGAAAATGTACTTGAAATGAATAGAATCAATTAACCTCTCTTTTAAAAGAAAAAAAAGTTATATGTATAAATTTTTATATAATTTAGTGTAAAACGTTATGGATACATTTTGTAAATTTGAAAATTTCTATGCTTGATTTTTATGTAAAAATTTTTATATTCATTTTCAGTATGAAAATTTCCTATGCTTGATCTTCATGTACTTCTGATCCTTATAATTTGAAAAGTTTGACTCGGCTCTGAGTATTTGCATGCAAAAATGTGGGTAGCGAGATACATAAATTAACAAAAAAAAAAGCTACGATGCATAAAACATTTTCAAATTGTACGAACAATGTAATTTTTTATTAATATATATGTATTATATTTGAATAAATATTTTTGACACATATCAACATTATTTTCAAATTGTACGAACAATGTAACATTATCTCATATTATTTATATAATTTATAAACTTTTTTTAAAAAAAATTGTACAAATATTGATATTTTAATATCTTATTTACATGATAAGACAAACAAATTATTTCTGAATTACGAACTATAAAATTGCGAAAGAATTTCTAAATTTTATTTTTTTTCACTGTATTTTGCGCAAAAAACAAATACCGGAGAAGTTTTATATTCCTGGGAAATTTTTTATTGGTAGTAATTAATAGAAAAGAAGAGAGACAAATGGTAAGATTACAGTAATATTTATATTGATAGTAAGATCGGTAGAATTCTACTGATTTTAAATTATTTTTTTAATCTGATGTATAGATGGAGAAAATTCTTATATTTGATTTCTAGTAAAATATGAAAAGTTTTTCAAAAAATAGATGGAATATTTTTGATATATCTTTTAAGATACTTTATCTATTTTTGTAAAAAATAAATATATTTTACTAGAAAAAATTAAAAAGAAAAAAACAAACTGGTTTAGATAGGTAAAAATTCTACCGATCTTACTACCAATATAAATATTACTGTAATCTTACCATTTGTCTCTCTTCTTTTCTATTAATTACTACCAATAAAAAATTTCCATATTCCTGACCAATTTTCGTACAAATGAACATAGGGGTCATTTCAACGGATTTTTTTTAAAAACAGTAATTAAAATAATAAAAGTTAAAGAAACGACATGATTACGTGATTTGTTATAAAAACAGCGAAAACCGAATAGCCTATTCGGTTAAGTGGTTTTTTTTTGCTTCACCGAATAGGCTATTCGGTTAAGTAGATTTTCACAGGAACAAATCCCCGAACTATATAACTACTCGTGTAACACCACCATAAACCGAATAGCCAATTCGGTTTAGTTTATTTTTTTATTTTTTATTGTAAACCGAATAGGCTATTCGGTTTTGAGTTTTTTTTTTTTAACCGAATAGGCTATTCGGTGGGTGATTTGTTTATTTCTGATTGCCTACCCGTAGTCCTTTTTTTTATGTTAAACCGAATTGGCTATTCGGTTAGACGAAGTTCTGTCAAAGTAACACCTTCTCCTCTCTCCTCAATCATTTATTCCGGAGACAGAGAGACAGAGAGAACTTCCGAGACAGAGAAAACTTCATTTCTCTCCGAGACCTTCGTGCTTCTCCAGTGTGAACAGTTCTAGTTTTCCAAATTACAGATCGGCTCCTTCATTGTGTTTCTAGCGTTCGTCTGAAGATTGTAGTAAATTTTTTTTTTCAATTATGATCATATTTTTTGCTGTAAAATTAAAAATTATCGAAGGTTGATCGTGAAATTTTTGTTCAGGAAATGTCTCAAGTATTAATAAATGTGTACCACAGACGCGAAATTACAGACGCACCGACCTGCACATTTCCTGCTACTAACTCAACTAGTCTTGATGAGCTAAGAAGACAGATATATGTTGGCATTCGTTTGCTCCCTAGCGAGTTCGACCTGACAATCAGCGCACGTTTGAACACGGCACCACCTTACTCAGCAGAAAAATATCAGTTGTTTAACATAGACCACGAAACGATCTGGCATATGGTGCTTGAGAATGCCACTCCGGTATTGAATTTTAAACTTCTTGAATTAGTGGTTGAGTCAGTACCAGTTGTTAGTCAGACCAATTATGATCCATACCCGAGTAGTGTACCTGGAACTAGCAGAGGCATACCGGTGAATGGTTCACCCATACATTGTGATGAAACCACCGAAATACCCCCCGTTGATTTGCATGATTCTTTTGACCAGCTGAATAATGATACTGGCTCAGACACAAGCTCTGACCCTAGTGAGCCGATTGTCGGGGAAGATGATATGGCCGAAATTGAGGATCAGATTAGGATGGAAGAAGTAAGGAAGGAGTGGCAATCGTCTATTCCTTTTATTAATCGGGGATTGCAGCATCCTTGTTCGGCATTTCATGACGATGTGCCGATGTCGTACAAGGATGAAGCATTTTTTGGTTATCCACCCAGAACCGACGGTCCATTTTCGGTGGGACAGATATTTGAATCCAAAGCTGATCTTAAATCGAAGTTGAGTGGATTTGCCATGGATAATAACTTAGAATTACAACAAACCCAGAGCAATCGTAAGGTCTATGTGGTTATGTAGAGCGGAGGGGTGTCTTTGGAGGTTATACGCAAAAACCACTGAGACGGGCAATTGGACAATTGCAACAAACTCATACGCACACAATTGTTACAGTACTGCTTGTACAGTCTACAGTCGTCAGATGACTGCCAGGATGATTGCAGATATAATCAAACCGGGTCTCAAAGAGGACCTGGAGATGTCAATAAAAGCATGTCGAATTGCAGTTAGACAGGAGTACAAAATGGTTCAGCCTTCATACAACAAGATTTGGAGAGGGAGGGAGCTGGCTATTGCCGATTTATTTGGTTCTTGGGAAAAAGCTTACGAACTGCTACCTTCTATGCTCGGTGCAATCCAGAGGTCTAACCCAGGTACAAAATACAGAATTGAGCACGAACCATTTAGAACGTTGGGCGAACATATTTTCACTCGTGTGGCATGAACTTTCGGTCCATGCATTCAATCCTGGCCATATCTCCGACCAGTTATAAGTGTAGATGCTGGACACCTATCCGGCAGGTACAAAGGAAAACTATTCATGGCATGTTTTCTGAATTTTATGAATTTCTATTTTTCTGATTTCTCGAATTCCATGGAATATGGCCGAAATTTACAAATTTTTTGGGGTATTAATTTTTAATGTTATGAGAATACAGAATTTCAGATACGAAGGAGATTTGGGTTGATCATAGACGTAGAAGGAAGCACGTATTAGACGTAGAAGAAGAGAAACCGCTAAATTAATCTATGTTTTCCCTACCCCTAGTAGAATGCTCATACAACACATACACTAAACAAAAACTACACTAAGTCAATCCATGTTTTCCCTACCCCTAGGATTAGTGAATCTCAAGTGGCTAAATCTAAAAATGCCTTTTTTCTTGCGTGTGGGTCGAGCTGGCTCTAATGGCGACGCATCACCTCCTAGGCTGACTCCGTCTATCGTAATGGATTCAAGCGAGTGGTAAATTCCTTGCATAACATCGCTCTGAACAGGTGGAGAAACTTCGACCGTTACATCCCTTGGTCTCATGTCTGTAATATCATCGCTGATATCGATGCAGCTTATGTCAAATGGAAGTCCAGCTTTCTCGAACATGGCTCCGAACAGGTCAATATGACCAAGATCGGATAAGGTATCGCGAGTATGCTCTAGCAATAGGAGTCCAAAAGCCTTCTGTCCAGGTGTCTTCACCATCGCAATACCTTTTGCGGTTGCTTTCAACTGGCGAAATCTCTGCAAAAAAAGGAATGTTCTTAGATAAAATGGATAGTTCATAAATAAAATGAAATGATATATTAAAAATTAAAATTAAAATACTTATGGTACGAGCTTGCACCATGGCATCTGAGACATACCCGAGATCTCCTACTTCTCCTTCCGGTTCTGGCACTGGCTGGCTCAGAATTTGGTCGTTGCACTGCATTGGATAAAGCGATGCCATGCCGTTGTTGAAGAACTATTCCATATACTCGGGATACCTGCAATCACGGATTAAAATAAATTTACTAAATTCACTATATCCGAATTCTTATCATAAAAGAAAATGACTCATACCTTTCTGAATCGTAAGGTCCCTGATCTCCAAATGAAAAGGGTTCTGCCGCGATATATTCCGCAAAGTGAGTGCTCCAGTCTGCACTGACTCCGTCTTCGAACAAACCCCTTGCACGGGTCCATTTGCGGATGTTTTCCATATACTCAAAGAGTGGTGGAGCCGGCGGAGGAACTGTCTGAAATAAATCGAACTGCCGCAAAACCCTCTCAGGACAGTGAATCTCTAACTCAATTGCAACAAGGGTTGTTCGTCATCTTATGTTCATCATTACTCAATTGCAACAAGGGTTGTTCATCAGACATTTTGCACTACAATATAAATAAAATTACAACATAAGAAAACTCCAATTAGTTAACACATAAAAAATTTCATTAGATAATTTACTCCACATACAAAATTTAAAAAATCTACAAAGTTAAATTATACTAAAAAAGTCTAAATTACACTAAAAAAACTAAATTATTCTACATTTATTTAAAAAAATAATTATGAGCAAGATTACTCTACATGCAAACCAAATCATTCTACAAAATCTAAAATTACACTAAATACACTAAATTTATACACTAAATTACTCTACATATTTACACAATTTATTTACACTAAATATTTATTTACACTAAATTTTTTTACACTAAATTTGTTTACACTAAATATATTTACACTAAATTTATTACACTAAATTTATTACACTAAATTTATTTCACTAAATTTATTTCACTAAATTTATTTCACTAAATTTATTTCACTAAATTTATTTCACTAAATTTATTTCACTAAATTTATTTCACTAAATTTATTTACAATTTATTTACACTAAATTACTCAAAAAATTACTCTAATTACTCTAACTATTTATACAATTTATTTACATGATATATTTATACAATTTATTTACAATACAATACACTAAAATACACTACAATAAACTAATTTACACTAGAATACACTAAATTTACACTACAATATACTAAAAAAATCTAATTTACTCTACATAAAAACTAAACTAAATAATTCTACAAAAATAATATAAAATTCGGATTTTTTTTTTCAAATTAATAATTTACACTACAATATACCAAATTTACACCACAATACACGAAATTATACTACAATACACTAAAAAAAACTAATTTACTCTAAATACAAACTAAACTAAATAATTCTAGACAAAAATAATAAATTTCGGATTTTTTTTCAAATAAATTTTTTAACTACATACCTAACGAAACTTGTAGATCTGAAGTTCTTCTTGTTCTCCTCTCAAAATTATACTAAAATATGTGATTAGAATAAAAAATGATGAAGATTGGAGGTGGTTAAAATTCAGTTTTTGGTTTTCTCGGGTAGGGGATGAAGCTCTCTGTGGGAAGAATGAGGAAGGAAGAAAGAAGAAGGGAGGGAGGTTCCGGGTTGGACAATTTTTTGGCTTAACCGAATAGGTTATTCGGTGAAGCCCAAAAAATCCCTTCACCGAATAGCCTCTTTGGTTAAGCTCTAATACGGATCTTCTGTGGCCATGTTCCCACAACCCCTGTTAAAACCGACTGCTTAACCGAATAGCCTATTCGGTGAAGCAAAAAAAAACCTTCACCGAATAGGCTATTCGGTTTTTGTTGTTTTTATAACAAACTCCGTAATCACGTCGTTTCTTTGACTTTTATTATTTTAATTACTGTTTTAAAAAAAAATCCCATTTCAACAGAAAACCTCAAAAAAAAAAATGTATTGTCCAACTCCCCAGTAATCACAAAGTTCTCTCTGTCCCAAGAAATAACAAAAGGCTCAGACTCTAAATTGGAGGCATTTTGTCCATAACAGTACAATTTTGCAATGAAAAATTCATCAATCAAATCAATCGTTTGTCTTTTAGGAATGCTGCTTGAATTTGATTCACCCTTTGCCTACCTAGCGTCACTTCTGTGCCCCAATCCAGGCACACATGAAGTATGCTCGATGGGACTCAGACTGTGGAACTATCTCATGCCAACTTGGCCCCTTTTGTTTGGACTATGTACACTGACAGTGAATTAATTTGGACCTATTTTGCTTGTAATAGTGAGTCACATGCTGTAGAACTTTAACAGTGGTTAATTATTGGTTCTCTTTTAATACTGACGTCCTTGATTCTTTTTGTCGATGTTTTGCACCTGAAGACATTGTAAGTTTGGGGAGAATTAATCATCTTTCCATCATATAGAGAGAATCAGAGATTACAACCGATACCGACATATAGTTTGGTTGAATACAGATCTTTCAACCTCCGAAGTTATATTTAATTAGGATTTTTTTTGTTTAGAAAAAAAAAAAACACCGCACCATTGATACGATGGAGATATTTTTCTAAAAAAAAATACTTCCGTGGTTCTGCTTTTTCGTAAGAAGCTTTTTACTTTTTCTAAATAAAAATATCTTTATTAGTTATGATCGAATCCAAAGCGATAATTGTTCATACTTTTTAGGATGAGATATGAGATACAAATTTATTCAAATTTATGATCTATTGTATATGTATCCGTCTAATTTGGTATTTGTTATTCTTTACCGAATCGAGCATGAAGCGCTCTCCTTGAGTCCCAATAGTGAGTTACTTATTTACCATCATATAATTAGGTTGGAAAAAATGGTACGCCGGAGCCGGTTCTATCACGGAACGGTATGTTTAGAGGCGGAGCCACCTTGAAAAAATAAGGATCAATTGATCTCTATTTATTTTCAAAATTTTTGTACTGGTGCTCTATTTTCTATATAATTTAGAGTTAAATGTTATAAATAGTGTAAAATTGACCTTCATTTGCAACATGAAAATTTTATATGATTGAACTCTATTTCTGTTTGATCCTCATAGCTTGAAAGTCTGACTCCGCCCATGAATACGTATAGTCACGACACGGCTTGATCACGGCGTGACTCACGTGGCGTGATCATTCGTGTGCCGTAACCACCCTCAATATTTTGGTCAAGGCACAACATGATTTTTCCACTCTTATATGACAACAACTGAGAAAAGTTTAGGAACATATCTACTACAAAGAAAGGGGTACATGTTACTTAGCTACTTCATGATTTTAATTTTTTTTTGAGGTTTTTTATATAGTCAGTCTCC
The DNA here is from genome assembly GCA_011114355.1 of Carex littledalei. NCBI lineage: Eukaryota > Viridiplantae > Streptophyta > Magnoliopsida > Poales > Cyperaceae > Carex > Carex littledalei. Next base: position 1,021,841 of record CM022101.1, on the reverse strand, counting down.
TTCGTAGAATGTTAAATTTGTGGTTGTAATTTAGTGATTAGAATTTCATTTTGTAGCTATACAACAATAACAACAATTGAGTCTAAGGTTTAGTAATAACAATAATATAGTCCCAAAATAAATTAGAGTAGGCTAGAAATGAAACTCAATTATAATAATAAAATTAAAGTAGATAGTTATAAAATAGTAATAAAAATAATAATAGTAGTAATACTAATAGTAATAATGATATCAATAATAATAGTAATAATACTAATACTAACTATATTATGTCTAAACTATAGATCGTAGGGGTCAAAATTCTAAGGTCTACGTCTTTGATCCCGAATCACTAATCTTATGACCTAAGGCCAATAATACTACCCCTAAACAATCTCTAAACAATATTTCCTAGGTCATGGTTCTGGTACATGGATCGCTAACTTTCACGCGCTTTTGTCCGAAGCCAACTCTTTAGATACATTTCATTCCTTCAAGTCCCTTTTCACTGCTTCGTCCCATGTCAATCGTGGCCGACCTCTGCCTCTCCTTGTGTTTTCGATACGGCTTATAATTTTAGTATGCACCGGTGCCTCGGGAGGTCTCCATTAGAGATGCCTAAACCATCTCAAGCAGTGTTGGACGAGCTTCTCTTCAATTGGTGCTACCCAAGTCTGTCACGAATATCATCACTTCTAATTTGGTCTCGTCTTGTATGGCCACAACTCCACCGCAACATACGCATCTCTGCTACACTTATCTTTTGGACGTGTTGTCTTTTAGTAGCCCAACATTCTGCACCATACAATATCACAGGCCTGATCGCCGTCTTGTAGAACTTGTCTTTGAGCTTTTGCGGGACTTTTCTGTCACATAGGATGCGAGATGCCTGTCGCCATTTGACCCACCCCGCTCGTATTCTATGGCTAACATCTTCATCAATCTCGCCATCACTCTGCAGCATCGACCCCAAATATCGAAAGGTGTCCTTCCTAGGCACTACTTGTCCGGCCAAAGTGACATCTCCATCATCTAACCTGACACTGCTGAACTCGCACCTCATATACTCGGTTTTAGTCCTACTAAGTCTAAAACCCTTCGATTCTAAAGTATGTCTCCACAACTCCAGTTGCCTATCAATTCCTATTATACTCTCGTCAATTAGCACCACATCATCAGCAAAGAGCATACACCAAGGGATATCCCCTTGTATGTCCCTTGTATCTTCATCCAACACTAGGGAAAAAATGTAGGGGATTAAAGCTGACCCTTGATGTAATCCTATCTTAAGAGGAAAGTCACTGGTTTCGCTATCACATGCTCTGACACTAGTCACAACGTTATCGTACGAAGGTAACGTACTTTGTTGGAACTTTCTTCTTTTTAAGAGTCCACCACATGACCTTTCTCGGTACTTTGTTGTACGCTTTCTCCAAGTCATTTTGTAGCTATGAGGACTTGACTTTAAATTTCACTTGTCTAAAATTAACTTAAATGAGTGGTGTATTAGAAAAACAAAATTAAATATATACACGTTCAAACCTTGATTATTTTTAAAAAGTTTTTCATTACACATTCAATCTTAAATAGATCGATCAAAGTATATGTTAGGAACTTGGCTCCTATCTTATTTAGAAAAAAAAATCCATTCAAATTACATTATCTTTGTTATCTCTTCGTAAATTATTTAATCTAAATCAACAATTCATTAAGATTTAATTAGTAAATGCCCTCCCATCAATATTTATTTCTTTTTTAATTGGTTATACTTACCGTTTACCCACCATTAAAAAAAAATGCTTTCCATTATGGATACAGTTCGTCTCGAAATCTCCTCCTACTGTTTCCTGCAGAAGGTCAACTTGACATTGAAAAGCAACTATGCAAGTTGAGTTTTATTTAATGTGAGAAAAAAACATACTCAATATAACTCGTGGAAGTAGGTTATTAATCCAGTCGATGATCAAGACATGGATTAATTCAATTATTGCCACTTTGCTCTCAGCTTATACGCTAATATAACATATGTCGGCCCTCCCCTTGTAAATCACTCTATGTAACATGAAGATAAGTTGATATGGCAATGGAGTCAGGATGGGATGTATTCTTCGGTGTCTGTATACAAGCTGTTGGCTACATGCAGCGGGTAAGATCAAATGGTGTTTCTGTGATTTATGGCGCTGTTTTGCTCCACTCAAGATCAGGTTTTTTGCATACTTATGTATGAGGTTTAGAGAAGATGAATTGAATTCTTTATTTTATTGATTCTCATTTCATTGATTTATTACACAGTGCCTACTGTTACATATATAGTAAAGTATAGAGAAGTTTCTAGAGAGTCATTCCAAATACAGCTCATAGTAATCAGGGAATATATCAGTCTCAGAGGCCGTTGTATTTGTTGTTATGCATCTTCATCAATCTCCAGTGTCACATGAAATGGAGGGTCTTGTTGGATGTTGTGTAATACCCCCCCCCCCCCCACCAAGCTGATGTGGCAGAGGCCACAGTAAGCTTGGAGCTCAACTGGAGAAATCGTGGGGCTGGTAGAGGCTTGGTAAAAATGTCTGCTATTTGATCATTTGAACACAGAAGCAAACGGAAAGCTCTTTGGAAGCAATTCTTTCTCGAACGAAGTGATAGTCGATCTCGACGTGTTTTGTTCGAGCGTGGAACATCGGATTAGATGCAAGAAAGGTTGCGCCGATGTTGTCACACCATAAAGTGGGAGGTTGAGGCAAGTTGACACGAAGTTCATGTAGTAAAAATTGGATCCAAAGAATTTCGGCACACGTGATTGCTAAACTCCGATATTCGGCCTCGGTGCTCGATCTTGATACGGTTGGTTGCTTCTTTGCACTCCAAGAAATAAGATTTGGACCAAGGAATATACAAAAGCCCGTTGTGGATCGACGGTCGTCCGGGCAACCGGCCCAATCGGTGTCGGAGTAGGCATTGAGGGAAAGGGAAGCTGTAGGTGTAATGGTGAGGCCGTGGGTAATTGTTCCTTGTAGGTAGCGCAATATTCTTTTGACGGTCACCCAATGTGTGACAGAGGGATTATGCATGTATTGTGAAACGCGATTGACGGCGAAGGAGATGTCCGGCCGGGTAATAGTGGCATATTGGAGTGCCCCGACAGTGCTGCGGTATAGATGTGGATCCTCAAAGGGAGAACCATCAGAGGCCGACAGTGGAGTACCAGCTATCATAGGTGAGTTGCACGGTTTACATGTGAACATGTTGGTTCTGGCTAGAAGAGATTGTATGTATTTTGGTTGTGCAAGTTGAAGGCCAGTGGAGCATGGTGTGACTTCAATTCCTAAGAAGTAGTGAAGTTGGCCGAGGGTTTTAACTGCAAATCTTGACTGAAGATTAGAAATGCAAGTATGAATGAATTGTTGATTACTCCCTGTGATGAGTATATCATCAACGTACACAAGTAAAATAGTAGTGTTACCATGAGCATAGGAAATGAAGAGAGATGGGTCGTATTGGGATACGTGAAACCCAAAATCAATGAGAGCGGAGCTAAGCTTGTGAAACCATGCCCGAGGGGATTGTTTAAGGCCATATAAAGATTTGGAGAGTAAACATACATGGTGGGGTTTAGATTTGTCTATAAAGCCGGGTGGTTGTGGCATGTAGACGGTTTCGGCCAAGTCGCCATGTAGGAAAGCATTTTGGACATCTAATTGTTGGATTGGCCAATGAGAGAAAACAGCTAGTGAAACCATGAGTCAGATTGTGGTAAGGCAGACCACGGGGCTAAATGTGTCTAAGTAGTCAACACCTTCGTGTTGGTGAAAGCTTTTGGCAAAGAGGCGGGCCTTGTATCTCTCAATCGAGCCATCGGAGTGGCGCTTGATCTTGAAGACCCATTTGCATCCGACAACGTTCATGTTAGGATCAAAAGGGACAAGTGTCCATGTTTGGTTTTGGGCGAGGGCATTGATTTCTTGAGCCATTGCCTGTCTCCACTTTGGATCAGAATTGGCTTGATGAAATGTAGTGGGTTCGGGTTCCAGAGTGGATATGTAGGCAACATGATTAGGGAATGTTCTGGGCCGTCTTGTCTGATCCCTTGTTCTTGTAACCATTGGATGGGTTGAGTGAGAAGTGGTTGACTGTGGAACAGTGGTATCAGAAATGAGAGAAGTGGAGGTTAGGCTAGGCGTTTGTTGAGAGGGAATAGGAGTGGGCTGCTGTAAAGAAGGAGGGAGTGATAAATTGGGCCGCAGTAAGGGTTCGGCTTGGTTAAGGAGTGGCGAATTGGGCTGTATGGACGGTGAGGCCTGGGTTGGTAGTGGCGAAATGGGCTGCATGAAGGGTTCGGCCTAGTTTGGCGAATTGGGCTGCAGGAAGGAATCGGCCTGGTTTGGGTGAGATGTAGGAGTAATTAAATGAGGATATTGCTGGGCTAGGAGATAAGGCTGCGGCAGGTGGTTATGAGATGGTTCGGATCTGGAAGAAGTATGAGAAGAAGTTTTGGCAAAGGGAAAGGTTTCTTCATCAAACTAAACATTGCGTGACACAAAGATTTTGTTAGAATCTAAGTGTAAACAGCGGTAACCTTTTTGATTAAGTGCATAACCAAGAAAGATGCACGGGCGGGCATGAAGTTGTAATTTATTGGAGTTGTAGTCTCGTGTGTAAGGAAAACATAGACACCCAAGGACCCGTAAAAGGGAATAATCGGGGTCCTTTTTGAAAAGTGTGGTGTAAGGGATATGATGGCTGGATGGGAGACGATTAATTAGGTAGATTATACTTGAAAAAATTTCATCCCAAAATTTTTGTGGAATAGAAGCACGAGACATAGTTGCAAGGGCAAGTTCAATGAGATGACGATGTTTTCGTTTCGATACACCATTTTGTCGAGGCGTATAAGGGCAAGTGGTTTGATGTCGAATTTGTGGAAATTGAGAATGAATGGGTTTATACTCGGTATCACCATCGGTACGGAGTGTTTTGATTGTGGTTTGAAGAAGGTTTTCGACTTAAGATTTGAATAGGGCAAAAATATGAGGAACCTCACTCTTATGAGTCATAAAATAAATCCATGTGAATCTAGAATAATCATCCACAAAAATAATATAATAGCGAAAACCATTAAACGACATGATAGGGGAGGGGCCCCACACGTCGGAATGTACAAGTTCCAAAGGGTAAGAAGAACTAGATGTAAAGGAAGAAAAAGGTAAATGTTTTGACTTTGCTAAGCAACAGTCATGACAAAGATCCAATTTATGCGAACTACAAGGTAAAGTACTAGAATTTAAAACTTGTAAAGTAATATCATGAGACGGATGACCCAAACGAGCATGCCAAGTGTTGGCAGAAGCTCGAAGACCGAAATAAGCTTGAGGAGGAGATCAGTTTGGTGGAGGCAAAGTGATGGAGTAGAGACCACTAGAGCTAGGAATGTGAAGAATGGTTGTCTTGGTGCCGAGGTCCTTCAAATCACAAGAAGTAGGAGAAAAAGCAATTGTTAGATGTGGATTATCATGAAGGAGCTTAGAGATGCTTAATAAGTTTTTTTGTAAAGGCTTGTACATGAAGGATATCACAGAGAAAGATTAAATGTTTAGAGATGGTAAGAGAGGCAGAACCAATGTGTGCTATGGGGAGACCAGTGCCATTGCCAATGTGCAAGTTGTCAAAGCCATCATAGTTGAAGAAGGTTGATAGATTGTTAAGATCACTTGTAACACGGTTGGTCGCGCCGGAGTCGACAACCCAATCGGTGGCCAAAGGTGACGCCTCAGTTGGCTGAGCAGAGTATGCCTGAAAAGTCGGTCGGGGTTTATATTCCGGGTCAGGGTCAAACCGGTACCAGCAAAACCGAGCCATATGGCCGGTTTTGGCGCAGATCTGACAGACCGGCTTGGGTCCAGTTTATGAACGAGGCTGTGAGGCAGAAGGTCCAGTTGGTGTAGTGTTTGGATTGAAGGTAGGTCTAGGCTGATGAGGCCGAGGGCCTGGGGGAAAACCTGGTCTGGTAGGGGGATTAGGGAGAAGGGGGCGTTGGTTTTGGGTATTCTGTGGTCGGGGAAAACGGGTATAGGTCGGGCGGTGGTTAGTGTTTGCAGGAAACCGAGTAAAGAAGGCAGAAGGATTAGAAAGAGAGGGAAGAGATGGTACCGTCATTTGAGACAATAGCCTGGACTCATGAGTAAGAAGTCTACCCCAAAGATCAGCAAAGGACAGGTTGTCCTGGAAGGCGGTGGTTATGGCTACTGTGAAAGAGTTGTATTTGGCTGGAAGGCCATTGATGGTAGCGATCGCCAAATCCTTTTCTGGAACAGGATGGCCTATGAATGAAAGTTCATCGGCAATATGACGCATCCTTTGAAGAAAATCTGAGCAGGATAGTGAACCTTTGACAGTAGTGTGAAGTTGGCGCCGAAGATCTAGTAGCTGAGCTCGAGAAGAAGACGAGTAGGAGTGCTGGAGGCTGGACCATAAATCAAATGAGATGAGGCATGAGATAACCTGAGATTGGATGGTCTCTGTAAGAGAAGAACGAAGCCAACCCAAGAGGAGTTGGTCTTGTTGGTTCCAGTGAGATAGAGCCGGGTTAGGAATAGATTGGCCAGTTTCTGTGATGATGGTGTTAGGAGGAGAAGAAGAAATGTATTGAGATAAGTTGTAGCCATGGATAATGGGAAGGAGTTGGGATTTCCAGGTAAGGTAATTAGAGGAGGTTAATTTGGTAGAGACAGAAGGAAAGATGTGAATTATTGGGTCTATGGTGGGAGAGGAAAGAAGAGGAGGAGGTGGAGGAGGAGGAGGAGGGTGATCAGTCGTAGTTTCCATTGTTAAGCTCTGATACCATATGAGGTTAGAGAAGATGAATTGAATTCTTTATTTTATTGATTCTCATTTCATTGATTTATTACACATTATGGCTTCACAACAAGATTCTGACACATGAATCAATGTTGAGACCGAGTATACATTGTGATCCAGCCTGCGCTATGTGTACTGAATGTTCGATGGAATCGGTTTATCATCTGTTTTTTTAATGTCAGTATGAATCTCAAGTTTGGAGTTTCTTTGAAGATCTCGTTCCTGTCTCTGATTCTGCTATATCAACATGAGAGGGCTCTTGGCAGCGGTACAAGATTGTTAGAAGAAAGAGCAAAAAGTAATGGTCTACTCGATTTGTTGTGTTTTATGGGGCATCTGGAGGCAGCGAAATGAATATATTTTTCGTGGTAAGAAAATTCCACCTAATATCTTGGCAGGTAGGATCAAAGAGGAAGTTGAATTGTTGGCTGAACTGTGGAAACTCACGTAGAGGCAATGCTGATGGTGTTCAGAGGGCAAATTTTATTTTTCAAATTCATTAATTAGATGATTGTATTAGGGAGTACAAGTTGTAATTACATTTATTTACTGTATACTTGGTAGCCGCTACCAAGTCTTTCAAAAAAAAATATATATTACGTGATAAGAAAAATTGATATTGTAAAGATAAATACTTATTTTTTTGAAGTAAAAGATGAACTAATATATATATTTTTGGGTAAATTTTGCTGGAGGTCACTAAACTTTGTCATTTGTCACGAATTGGTCACTCAAATTTGATTTGTCCCTTTCTAGTCACTCAACTTTCTCATTTGTTCCAATCAAGTCACTTTATACTATTTTGTCTAAAATTTTAACGGAATATTTTCATTACGTCCAAAATATTAACGGAATATACTCAATTGATACTGGATTTCAAATTTACGGTCTTTCGTATAAAAAATATTGTCTTAATCGATTATGGTAGTGTGATTATCTTTCTCTTAATAGGAAGCCGATCGTTAAAACGTGTGTTCGTATTAATAGCAAGAAAAATAAACTTTTAAATAATCAAAGAGAAAAAAGAGGGAAAGAGAGGGTTTTACTCCTAACTTCTCGGCCCATATTGTTTTTTCATGTTTGTTCTCTCACTGAGTCGGCCCATATTGTTTTTCATGTTTGTTTTCTCACTAAGTCGGCCCATTTCAAGCAAAATACTGCAATCTTGAAAATGTTTTCCTTTATTCTTCCTCGTGGACCTCGTGGTTTTCTGGCGAAACTTCCATGAAGGAAATAAAACGCAATTTGGAGGTCGACTGACAGGATTGTTTTGCGCACAGATCCGACAGGTCAATCTATTTCCCGATTTCCTCCGATCACTGAGAGGAAAGTCACGAGACCGAGAGAGATCGGAGTGCGCACTTGGCTTGTGAGTTGTGAGTTGTGAGAGCTAGGGCTGTCAAAAAAGCTCGCGGCTCGTGGCTCGCTCGTGACTCGTCTCTAGCTCGCTCGCTAACAGCTCGCTCGGTAGTGGACCGAGCTGTTAACGAGCCAGCTCGGTTCAGGCTCGGGCCAAAATAAACGAGCTGAGCCAGGGGTCAGCTCGGACCGGGCCAGCTCGGCTCGTTAAGCTACAGTGGATTTAGGGTTTAGCCCCGTATAATTTTAAGTCCAGTCTCATTTTCAAAGGCGCAATTATGCAAAATTGATGTATTTTCGGTTTGGGAAGAAATAATATGGGCTTCAGTTGCTTGAAGATGTGCCTGCTGGACGATTTCTTAAATTTTTTGAATGAGCTTTCTTATTTTTTATTTTTGAATTTGTATAATAACAACCCAATAAAGCCCAACGAGCCAGCTCGTCAGCTCGCGAGCTAGCTCGGGCTGGCTTGTCACAAGCTGAGCCAAGACTTTTGGCTCGGGACCCCTAGGTCCGGCTCGCTCGGTTCAGGCTCGGGCCAGAATTAACGAGCTGAGCCAAGGCCCAGCTCGGCCCGAGCCAGCTCGTTTACAGCCCTAGTGAGAGCGACGATCCATTTTATTCTCCAACAGGTTTTCTCTTTTCTCAAATCTCTCGTCTGTAATACGTCTCAAAATTTTACTTTTTTTTTTATTTGACTATAATATCGCCGTTTCTTCTTTCTTCCTTGCAAGGATTTTTACTCAGTTTTGCGATTTTCTTTTAAAAAAAAAAATTTTGGGGACCGGGCCTTTTTTTGGATTTGCCTGCCTCAGATTTTTTAATTTGCCTACCCCAGAGCGGGTCCGGATCCCCTAAAGTAACTCAATCTTTGGGTTTTGGTTTGAGACCGTCCGATTCGAATTCGTCGCTCGAGATCATTTCGGGTCGAATTCGTCGTCGGAATGTGTGCGCTCACTTCACGGATGAATTTTCGCGAATTCGAATCGGACGGTCTCGATCCGAAACCAAAGATTGGGTTACTCCACTGGATCCGAATTGCCCCAGAGCCCAGAACCCAAAGCCCAGATAAAAAACAAAAAAAACAAAAATGCTCTCGAGTCACAACCCTCCGCTAGCTGAGAGCCAGAGCAGCCAGGGGTGAATCGCGAAAAAAGAAAAAAATTGGAGGACCGTCGCCTCCGCCTGCGCCTGCGGGAAGAAGAAGGATCGCCGCGCCGCCTGTGCCAGCCAGCCTCTACTGCTGTAGTGTTGGTAAATACCCTTCTACTGTAATACGGGAGTTTAGGTCTGACCGAATTTCCTCGATTTCTCGCAAAATTACTTGGATTTTGTCCGAATTTCCTGATCTGAACTTTGATTGAAGTATATTTCTCGCAAATTTCCTGACCGAATTTCCTGACCCGAATTTCTCGCAAAATTGCTTGTAATATCTGGAAGTATATTTGCAGGCCGCCTAAAATTAAATTTTAAAGTATATTTGCAGACCGTGATTTACATGATTTGTGTGTTTTAATTGCTTGGATTTTGACCAATACGGAACAATGAATTTAAACATTTGCAAGAATAGTAGAAAAATAAAATAGGATAACCAAAATAAAGGGCTGTAACTTAAAACCTGAGATGCATTCTCGGAGCGGTATTATGTCGGAGATAGCTTCTGTGTATGAAATTAACTAATTAAGGCAGCAAAAGGATTGAAGCAGTGAATGTGATTTTCATCTATCTGCATATCATAACTTTGAACTTTGAACAAGAAGATGATTAAGCACTTGTTATTTTTGTGCATTGCTATAGCTCTCGTCTTAATTTTAACTTGTATTATTGTCTTAATTTTATTTACATGGAATTGCTACATGGAATTGCTTCAATTACTTGAATGGAATTGCTTCAATTGTTTAAATGACGACTAATCAGTTTTTAAACCCAATTAATTATGGCTTTAAGAGAATTTTGATAGGTTCTGAATTGTTTGAATTGTTTAAATTGCTTGAATAACTTGAATTGTTTAAATGAATATTTGTTATAAACTTTTGACTTAGTTGAAACCTTTGATGTTCATTTATATTATCTTGACTTCTTATTTATTTTAATTGATAATGTAATTTTATATTATGTTAAATTTTTTTTTGCAACTATATATATTTGCCTACCCCTAACAGAATTTCTAGCTTCGCCACTGGTGACAAGAAATAATGAGCAATTTTTTTATTTCCATTAACAGAAACCATACGATGTTACTGATACCAGCCCTCTGGTATCATTACAACCAACCAAGAATAGTGAGCAATTACCTCGTAGAATGCTTATGTTTGCATACAAGTAATCAATTCGTGACAAGTAGTCAATTGGTCAATAATTCGCATTTCGTGATTTTTATTTTCTGATTTAGGGTCACTCAGGCATGGCAACCAAGCGCAATGTTCAATACAAGCCGTTATCCACAGAGGATCAAGACGAATATGATGACATCAGCAACGAGGCAGAAGACCTGAGGTTCAGTTACACACCCAAGAAGTACAATAGGATACCATGGAAATCTATTGCTCTGGCCATATTTCTTCTATTGCTAGGGACAGCGCTTCTGGTGCTCTGTTACTTTATTCACGCAGGTCACATGCCGGGTGACTCTTCTCAGGCTAATGGTCTCTTGTTCTTGGGTATTCTCGCATTTCTTCCTGGTATGTATGTCTCATCATCAAATGATGTACCTGATCATGCTCATGATAATTGGCAATTGGTATAGAGGATGACAGATTCTGGTACCGTACCAGTTGTGGTTGATACTTATTAGCATAACTGGGTTTGAAAAGTTACATGCCAATAGTTCAATAGCAGTATGGTTCACGCACGTTATTATGGTATGGTACCACCTGCTATATAGCTGGAAACAAGTCAATCAATTTTGTTAGGGGTAGTATCCACTAATCATGATCACTCTTAGTCTAAGGGTATTGTTAAAATATCCACAAATTGATTGACTTGTTTCCTGCAATACCCTTAGACTAAGAGTGATCATGATTAGTATTGTTGCAAGTACAACATTATACTAGTGGGAATGGTGACAAATTTTACTGGCGCATAGCTCCTACTAGGGCTGCAAACGAACCGAACCGAATCGAACTTACCTCCAGTTTGAGTTTGGTTTGAATTAATTTCGAACGAACTCATTTTCGAACGAACTCAATTTCGAATCGAATTTTTTACGAACTCAATTTCGAATTTTTACGAACTTTGTTACGACTTACGAGTTATGACTTATGGCTGGGCCATAGTTCAAAATTACAGCACTTCAATAAAAATTCAGGCATTCTGAATTCTAATTACACAGTACACCAAAGTTTATATCAAAATTCATTACAAATACCAAAATTTATATCAAACACCAAAGTTTAGTACAATCAATCAAAATTCAGTACAATCACAGAATCCAAAGTTTTCCAAATAGCTAACAGGAGCAACATTACCAAAGTTTTTAAATATTCAAAGTACAATTTAAATATCAATAGAAGTACAGAACAATCACCAAAGTCTTAGAATTATTACAAACCCAAATATTATCCTAAATAAAACATTAAAGTTCATTATCAGTGGAATCAACGGTTCACGTTTGAGTTAATTTCGAACTAAGTTTGGTTTGCGAACCTATTTCGAACAAACTAGGTCCAGTTTGAATTTGGTTTGAATTAATTTCGAACTAAGTTTGATTTGAATTAATTTCCAACGAACTCAATTTCGAATCGAACTTTTTACGAATTTTTTCGAATCCAACTAGGATCGAATTACGAACTACGAATTTTTTTGTGCAGCCCTAGCTCCTACATATACATCATTACCGGTCATGTCCATGGTTGATACCAGTAGAATGGCATGTACACCCATGCCTTGCAAGTTATGGTTCGACCTTGTATAATATGGCAATGTAATAATTGGATATGAATTGGTTGGTATTACTAGGATTTATGGATGTAATTGTACTGTTGAATTTGCATGCCATTGGTTGGTATTATTATGTTTCACGTACATTATTTGTACCACGAATGGTGGTATCCCAAAGGAAGAACATATTTGTCTTGATTTCATTGGAAAAATCTTATAAAAACCCTTGAAACAAAGGGTGCCGAACTGTTTCAACCAATCAATTGGTGATCTCTAGACTGTAACTTAAGACCATTTTCAAAGAGCTAATCTGCTTTTAATTTCACAGGCTTTTATGAGTGTCGAGTTGCATATTATTCGTGGAGAGGTGCTCCAGGTTACAATTTTGCTGCTATCCCCGATTATTAGCTTCCACTTTGTAAATAAAGTTCGAGCAGTGTAGTTAAGTACGAAACCGTGAATAGTGATAATATGTGTCTCCTCCTGTAGTCATTTTTCTATTTTTTTTAAATTTCACCTTGCTGCGTGATGTTACTGCATTTGTTTCTTTTTCTTTTTTATTTTTCTTTTTTGAGATTTATATGTGATGTCAGCACCTTATGTTCGATCTAGGGTTTTCCTCTTGAGCCAATTTTTTTTTGGCAACTTACCCCTCTTTGTTATAGTTCTTAATTATTTTGTTTACATAGTATCTTTCATTTGGAATCAGATGAAATCTTTGCATTTTGGATATTTTCAAGGGAGATCCCTAAACTAATAGTACAAGTCCCAAATTAAACACTCAATTTTTTGTTTGTTCTTCAAAGTCCTTGAACTGTCATTTTTTCCCACTATGAGTCGCCCTTTATTTCTTTGTTATCTAAACTAACTGAATTAGATTTTGCTTCTCTATCCCAAATATATGCTGCTCCACGCTTTCCAATTAAACACATCATTTCTTTATTTCTCTTCTCCTCTCACATGTCTATTACTGTATTACAGTTCTCAAGTAACGAGTGGGACGAAAGTAATGGAGATAAACATTCATATCGTTAATTTGCTTGGGTTACTTACAGAAAAACAACAACCAGTTTTAGTTCCAAACAAGTTGGAGTAGGCTAGTTTGGTAATATTTCAATTTATAATGTTGGATGAGGAGAGTTCCAATACCTCATGTCTTTTATACCTCATCACACCTCATATTTAAATCTTCATTTATCAAAGTCCAAATTATCGATCTGAACCGTTCAACATAATATCCATACTAATATACCTTGGTGATGAAATTTTATAATTTTTGAAACTTTTTACTATTTTTTTAGATAGGTACAAAATCACTGTTTCTGGACCGTTAATAAGCAGTGATTTTGTACCTATCTAAAAATAAATATAAAATTATAAAATTTCATCCCCTAAACATCCGACATTTTTATTAATATCCAACATAAAATAAAAATTATCAATTGTACCCACCTTCCCTGGGCATTTTTAAAAATGCCCAAACTGGCCGAAAAAAGGCCGGTCAAGAAGTTTTTTTTTTTCTATTTCGGACCCTATAAATATCTCTATTCTCTCTCCTCCCACTCACAACTCACTCAAACTCACCAGAAGAGAAAGAGAGAAAGAGAAGGGCGATTTCGAAGGCGAAAAGGGCGAAATTTGAGGCGATTTTTCGGGGGCGAAAAGGATTAACAGTAGCAACCGAGGTAGATCGTCCAATCGTGGCGTAGCGAGAGAAGGGTCAATTAGTGGTCGAGGTAATTCATCCCAATTTGCAGGTCTTCCTCCGAAATTGCATTAATATTTTCAAAATCCGACCCAGTTTCGTCATCTAGGTGGGACATGAGACAAATGCACGGGTCTAGGTGGGACTCTTGTATGAGGTCATGGTTGGGGTGTTGATGGAGTGAAGTGACTGTATGGTTCTAGGTCAAGTAGGAATAAAGGAGCCATGAGAGTGTATGGTTCTGGTTGTGGTTGATAATTTGGCGCAACCGAATTTTGGCCAGAACTTCCAACTCTATCGGAACTCTCTTGGTGTAGATTTCCATGATAAAATTTTCGTTGGCCTTTAACTGCCCGTACACGCCTCTCCATGCAGCATCACTTTTTATCATCACGTTGGTATAGGTTTTGGGGGTGTTCCAGAGTTCACTCGGGTTGCCAATTCTAAGTTCCACTTTTCTGGGTCATAACCAGTGCATTCGTAAATCATAGACTTCAAATCCCAAATTCAGGTATCATCATCAACCGTGAATGAATTAATTGTCTCTTTGGAGTAATAAATTCCAATGTATTAGTCAAAAAAATTTCACCACAGTGTAATGAAATGATCATGGACATGACCAACAAACTACATTTTGGTAAATGGTAAACAGATCTTAGGTTACTAAATTAAAAAAAAATTATAGGTTTGCTGAAAAAAATTTAAAAAATAAAAAAAAAAAATAATAATAATAATAAAAATATATATTATCGAAAAATTGCTTCCGAAATTGCCTTTTTTGCCTCAGAAATCGCCTTCGTTTTCTCTTCTGGTGAGTTTGAGAGAGTTGTGAGAGAGAGGAGAGAGAAATGAGATATTTATAAGGTCTAAAACAGGAAAAAAAATATACTAACTGGCCAAAAAATGGTCGGTCTTAATTTAAATTCCTAGCCAGTTATTTTTTGGCAGGTCCTAATTTAAATTCCAATCGGCTATTTTTTGGTTGGTTTGGGCATGTTTAAAAAAAACTCAGAAAACCTGAATACAATTAATAATTTTTATTTTATGTTGGATATTAATAAAAATGTCGGCCTAAACATGGATATAGCTTGGTAATATCCCACAGTTATGCCCTTTCATACCATTTTTTTGAAATTAATACGTTGCAGATAAGGCCCGTAATAGAATATCACCCAATGTAGGCCTATGGAAAATTCACTGGATTGCACATTTGCACATGCTTGAACATTATGTTTAAATATAGGTCAATTGATTCTTTTGTTGTGCTAGCAAGATTTGTCTTACACCCTGAAAGTCGAGTCCGGTCCTCTTGGTATATATATCTTTTTTTCTAAAAGCTGGAGCTTATGTGAATATATTTATCTTTTTTTCCTTGTACCTCCACGATGATTTGACCTCCGAGATATTTATTATAGATGCATATCTGGAACTTTGTGAATTGAATCCCAACACATAATCCGCAAAGTCTACCCCTGTAAATCAAAGAATTCATATTGTGTTGCAGTTTTGAGTTGCTACACAAAAGAATTCGGTTCGTCTAATTTGTATTGGCACAGATATAAAAGGATTCTAGTGAGTTTTTAATTTGGATCGGATTATCCGAATTCTGACTATACGGTCTGGATTTCAAACTTCAAATTTGAGGCACTATATAGGATAGGACTTGTGTGTTGGGGAATTCATATCCTTCTTGGTACCGGATAAGGGTATCTTTTATAATTAGTGGATTCGGACTGTTCTTTTAACTTTGTATGAATCTCAAAGCACAAATAACACTGATTCTCTGCTATCTTTCCGAATACCTTAGCAACCGCTTTTAATACAATTTTTGTTTTTTTGAAAAGATTTAATACAATTTTTTTAAAGGCGGATTTAAGTTCATTTAGGAATGTTTGGAACCTTCATTTTTCCTATAAACTAAGATTATTTTTCGACTACATCCTGAAAATAAAAATATATGTTAAAGAAATAAATTACTTCTAAAATAAAAACAAATAGTATCAATAAAATAAATATTAAAATACATCAAAAGTTTTAATAGATGGTTTATAAGTTAATTTTAATGTGTTCATTTTTTATTATTTTTTGACCGCTTGATTTTATATTAAATTAGTTCGAAAATTTAAAAACTTGACATGTAAACTCATTACTCGTGAAGTAGATCGGTTTTAACAGTTTGGATGCGTCCCTTGAAACCAATTCGATGAGTTTTTGAATTAAACTCGCAGAGAGGCTCAGTGAGCTTAAGAATACCCTAGTTCAATGAAGACTTGTTTCAACAGCTCCAGTTTTATCTTAAAATATTCATCTTATTTATGTCCTTTTCCCTAGGTCCTGTATCTGTAATTTTTTAATTCTCGGATACCGAAAATCTATTAGTTCAATTACAATTTAGTAAAGTGCAGTGGATATTTTTAAGTGATACTATTCCTATGTTTCCGTTTGTAGAAACTTTCATGCAATTAATTGTATTATTTTCTGGTGTACATATTTTTCACTGTGAAATATATTTCTTTTTGTGCAAAAAATTATTGAATGCAATTTATTTAAAATATTTTCTCTTATTTTGAAATTTGTTTTTTTTAATAAATATTTTTCTTCTGGAGCTATTTGGGAAAGGTATCTAGTTTGGGTAAAGTTGGAATGAAATAGAAATAATGTTTGAATTTATATATTTAAGAAAAAACAAAAATAGTTTGGGTTAAAGAAGTTATTGAGATGTCGAAGAGACGAAGGTCAAACTCATGATATTGGAAGGCTTTATTCAGGGAAAAAGTTTGGTTTCAGGTTTTGAGCCGAAAATTTTAAAAATACCATTTTATGAAAAAAAATAATAAACCAAAAAATCACCAATTTGAGGTATTTCTCGATCTACCCAGGCCGCACCGGTGTTCTGCGGCCCCATTTAATGGGGTCCGCAGAATGCCGGTGGCCCCCTAGGGGCCTATTTAAAAGAGCCGTACCTTTATTTTTGGTGTCCATTCAAAGATACTTTCAATCCCTTCAACACCGGGTAAGTTTTCTTCTTCTTTTCTAGCTTAATTTTTAGTTTAGAGTAGTAATTAGATTTAGGGTTTAGGTTTAGAATTTGGATTTAGGGTTTAGGTTTTACGGTTTAGAATTAGATATTAATTTAGGATTTAGGATTTAGAACCTATTTAAATAGAATTATACCAAAATTTAAATAGGTTTATTTTACCAAATTTAAATAGAATTGTACCAAAATTTAAATAGGTTTATTTTACCAAATTTAAATAGAATTGTACCAAAATTTAAATAGGTTTTTTTTACAAAAATTTAAATAGAATTGTACCAAAATTTAAATAGAATTTTATCAAAATTTAATTAGGTTTATTTTACCAAAATTAATTGTTTGAGCACCAAAATTAAACTAGACTTGTACCAAAATTTAATTAGGTTTATTTTACCAAAATTAAATATTTAAGCACCAACATTAAATTAGACTTGGTACCAACACTAATAACAAAAAATCAAATACAGCATGGCATTTAGTAGAGATATACCGTCTTCCAGTACCATCTTCCATCTTCCTGGCTTATTGAGCGATGTCGTCCTGAGAAGCACACCTTTCATCTCCCCCATGCTGAGATGACAGTCACCCTACATAACGTCAGCTGTCTGTGGGGTATGACAATTATTGGGGAGCCTGTGACGGGGCGTCGAGTACGGGAACTTCCGGCCATTGTGCATGGACTTGCTAGGGTACTCGCACGCGAAGCTCTAGAAAGAGAAGAAGAAAGGTGAGAAGATTCAGATCTCGCCCAGTACCATCAGCTTATCAAAATTGAGGGCCAAATTCATGGACTATCTGGATCGTCCAAATCAGGTATGTAAATTGTACCTTATTTAGTTTAAATAATATCAAATTTACTTTTAAACAATGTTCTAATTTAAATAAATAACAGGTGGTTGTTGACCGGTACATGCGCGCATATATTCTGGAGATGATTATTTGTCGGCTGTTTTCGGATTCACACGGAGATCAGGTGCGACTGTGTTACCTTAAGCTACTGCGCGATTTGCCCACTGCGGGCAGGTACAATTGGGGTGGTGCCACGCTGACATGCCTATATAGGTAAAAAATTGATTCTTATAATATTTTAATTTTTTCAAATATTATACATCTCAGTATAAGTAACACTAACTTTGTACATTGTAAAGGGGTCTTAATAATGCTTGTCTGAAAAAAGAAGAAGACCTTTATTGGACCATGCATGTTACTACATCATTAGTCCTACACACATCTTATCGTTGGCCGTCCAGTCCTGGCTAACAAGACAGATGTGCTGGAGTGGGGCAAGCCCGAGCTAGACAACTGCCTTGCATACGGCGCCAAGTATTACTATCCGAAGATTTGGGTCGAGGCAGGGCATGGCTCGTCACTCGGCATCACATTTTAGAGACAGGAGATCGAGCATCTGAGAGATGATCCAGAGTTTGTGAATATGTAAGTCTAATTTTATTTTAAATTTGATTTAAAAAAGTTTCATATTTTGTTGTTTGAATTGATATATGGTATTAAATTTGTGCTTTCAAGGTCGAGGTAGATGGGGGATATCGGACTTTCCTCGAGATATTGCCTGAGCGATGTTGGCAGCAGGAGCGTTTCTGGCATGCAGAGGTGCCGCTCATATGTTTTTAGGTATCGTAATTAAATTTAATTAATTCTCTACACGAGCAACTTTCTGTCGTAAGTTGTGCATAATCTGTCCTTGATGACGCAGACTTGCATGTATGAGGTGGTTCACACTTCTTAATCATCCATGCCCCCCTTACCCACAGGGGTTGCAAAAAGACGGAACTCGCAACGCGGTGCATCTTTACAAACCACAACTAACCTTGTTTGGTTCCTTTTTTGTACTTTGCACTCCCAGTTGCCTTGAACATGAACCTTATTTATTTTCTTCACAGGTTCATCTATGTTGGTATAAACCTGTTGTGGGGCAAGCTCCGAATTGTATATGACGAGCTTCCCAAAGTAACCAATGTCTACTTCTTCAAAAAAATTGGTCTCGTTGAATGTGGAGATCGGATGCCTATCTGTCCGACCTCTAATCGAAAATATGTCTTCCTTGGAAGGGACATCTGCATCACCATCTGATAAGTGATCAGAATCCCAACCCCCTTCCCAATCATCACCCGTGTCCATTTCCTTTTCTGGTATGGCATCAATCCCTTCACCATCAATGTCAGTATTTTTCCGTGCACCAGCGAGTAACAGTCTAGGTATTGACTCTGGTACAGATGGAAATTTGGCTTGGATTACGGGTTCAAGAAGAGGTGGTGGTGGTGGTAGCTCAGTGGCATAATCACCCGTGTTACAATTAGTGGTATAATTAGGTACATAATTGTCATAAACGGATGGTGCGTACGGTTCATACGGCGGTACATGACCTGAGTTGTGGTACCTGAGTTGTCGTAACCCGAGTTGTCATAACCCGAGTGGTGGTACCCTGGGTTGTCATAACCTGTATTTTTCCTAGAATGTCCAACCCCGGATTGACGCAGAACTCTCTTGGAATATAAGTCCATTACCGGGATATTCCATGACTCAAATTGATTGTAAACACGCCTCCATAACCCCTCATTTGTTATTGGATACCTGACAAAATAAGGTCTATTACCCCCCCTTGAATGTGTCAATCCGAGTAACTAAGTTTATGTCATTATGGTTGAGGTTTACACCAGTCTTTTCGTATACCATTTGCTTAAGTTTTAGAAATGTGGTATTTTCGTTAACCTCGAAACCATAGGCTGCATCTTTTGTGTACAGTGCTCCCTCCGCACCCCGGATAAACTTCCCGCCCACATATAGTGCAATCAACATTTTTTTCTTTTGGGAACTACATTAGCCAATAAACATTTATCAGTTATATATTAATTTAAAAAAATGAATTAAATTTTTTTTTCAAATTTATTAAATTAATTAATTTTTAAATAATATAAATAAAATAAATAAAAAATTACCTGAAATCACTGATCTATTGGAGAAAGAGAGAAAGAGAGAAGAGAGAGAGTGAAAATTTGAAATGAATGGGGTGAAAAACGGAAGGGTACTCTCCAATATATAGGCAATAACAAACCGTTCCAGCATGGTGCGGTTTGGTACAGGCAGCAGACCGCTCCACTGTGGAGCGGTTTGGTAGGGAGAGTGGACCGCCCAAACGTGAGGCGATCAGGGCCTTTTTAAAAAAAAATCATACTGAGAACAAATTTGCATTTTTTTTAGGGTATTAATAAAAATCTCGGGACAATTTCTCTTTCGACTTGCTCATCAATTGCATGGTGAAAAAAATGTAAACTTTGTTTAGAAAATTCGGACTATGAATCTTATACAATTCTTTTAACATGGTTTTTATTTGTCGAGATTCTTTGAACACAGCTGACACACATGAATCATGTTATTGGCGGTCGAGTTCGAGACAAAATTGTCTCGAGAATTAATATATAGTTAGCAAGTTCATTTTTCACAATATTTGTCTCAGATACGGTGAAAGTGAAAAGGCTTTAGTGATTATCTCTATGATTTATGTGTGATAATATGCACTCATTATCGGTCATTTTTTTCTCATTTTATTTATTTTTGGTTAAAGACTTAATATTGGCTCGGACAAAGATTTTTCCAGGACAAAATAAACCGTTTCTTCAAATATAAACATGTTTTGTTTTTAGAAGAAAAAAATAGAAGTCTAATTTTTCAAATTTCAATATTCATAAAGAATTATTATTCAAATTTTGAAACCTAAGACTTCCCATGAAGAATATTGTTTTATGCGGCTTAATAAAAAGACTGGTTTTCCATATGCATTGTACTCATTCGAATTTCGAAACCTACGACTTCCCACAAAAAGGGTATTGTTTTTGCCGCTTAATAAAATACTGGTTTTCAATATAAGCATTGTTATAAAACCAATTAGAGTTAATTAAAAAAACTTTTGAGAGGTAATTTTGTCGTGAATAAAAAAAAAATCAAAAGATTATTTTTCATTAAAGAGAGACGAGGGCTCGTTCCACTGCACTAAGTCCACAGTTCGTTATAAAAGTTAATTAAATATGTAATTAAGAAAAGTCTATCAATTAGTCATTTGAGTTTTGTCCGAGTGTTACATTCAATCCAAAGTCGTTGACCATAGAACATATGCTGGATGCTGCTATGCATTGACCTGTATGGAGACAAGTGCTGTCGTACATAGTTTTTTCTTTTTCTTTTCTTTTTTATTGCAAATAACTACACTTGTTCAAATACAATGTACTGGGGTAGTGGGGTGGAGCTCTCAAGTTTGACAAAGAAACAAGAGTGAGGCTACGGTGCTATGCATAGCACGGATTGGTCTGTGCTACGGCTCAATATTTAAGTTTTTAAAATTTTAACGGTCGATCCAAACCGTTCAACATGATTATAAAATGAATATGTACTTGCAAACCAAATTTTACATTTTTTCGAATTTTTTTACTATTTTTTTAGATAGGTAGAAAATCACTGTTTTTGGATGGTTCAGAATTTTCAGATCAAGTGATTTTCTACCTATCTAAAAATATAGTAAAAAAATTCAAAAAAATGTAAAATTTGGTTTGCAAGTACATATTCATTTTATAATCATGTTGAACGGTTCGGATCGACCATTAGGATTTTGAAAACTCAAATATTGAGCCGTAGCACGGACCGAACCGTGCTATGCATAGTACCGTAGCCTCACTCAAGAAATAATCATCTACAGTGATCGACACCACAGGAGACCCAAATAATCAAATTGGACAATGAATGAATTTTAATGGTTTGAATACTTGATCTCTTGCGTGAGCATGTTATATGAAAAGGTACCTTCAGCGAAAAGGGCCAGACTATATTCCTCCTTATCTTTCTCTTATTTTTCAGTTTTTTTAAAACGGTTTGCAAGTTGTTGCATGGTTTCAATATATATAATTTCTCTTGCTAATTAATTTGTTGGTCAGATGTATTGGTACAAGTGAAACTTAGGCGTTTCGTGCTTTCCTTGAATATCTAATAAACAAATAAACCGACACAAAGTCGAAGGATAATTGATTGGACATCAGAACTCCCGATATTTTTATTAATACCCAAAAAAAAAAAAAACAAATTATCAAATCTGCCCCCACTCCAAACTTATTTTTAAATCTACCCCAACCGTCCGTCCACTGGGCGGTCCACTTTCCCCACCTGACCGCCCAGCCACTGGGCGGTCCAGTTTTCATAACTGACCGCCCAGCAGCTGGGCGGTCCGCTAGTGTGTTTTTTTTTTTTTTTTTTTTTAGAGACAATATGAATATCAAGATGCTGAATTCTTAACGCTAAAAATTCGAATTTTTTTTGTAAATATTAGTTAGATTACTTTATTTAAAGGTCGATCCGGACCATTTAACATGATCTCCATAATAAAATGTGCTTGGAGATCAAATTTTACATTTTTTGAAACTTATTTACTATTTTCTAAGAATTTTTAAAAATCGCTGTTTTTCATAAAATTATGGACCGTCAAAAATTCTAATAAAATAGTAATTTTTTTTCCAAAAAATGTAAAATTTGGTCTCCCAGCACAATTTAATACGAAGATCATGTTGAACAGTTTGGATCGATTATTTGAACATTAAAATTACAAAATATGAGCGTGAATTAAAATATGTCATTTACTTCATGAGAACAATGGTCCAACTCGATTTTATTTTATCTCGATGGCTTATGGGCCTTATGGCTATTAAGAGAGGTTACATTGCTAAAATATGATTTGTTGATTTTGTTAGCACTTGATACATATCAAAATAAAATCGAAATGATGTAAATTTTTGTGTATAGCGCATATATACAACTTTTTTGTAATTAATTAGCTTTGTTATTTAGAAGTTTAAATAACAGTTATTTTTAAATCAGTCAATTGATCATTTTTTAATAAACTCTTTAAATAATAAAATAATAGTAGCTAGTATGTCTACCTCATGACCTGACTGCCGACGTGTCAGTTTTGGATTCTCCTGATCATCTCAAATTAGAGGAGACTGGAGAGGATCCAACCATGTCGGAGCTTCTCAGAAAGTGAAACGCTCTCTCATCATCTCTCGTGCTCCATTGACCACACTTCCCTTTAACCCGATCTCAAGCAATTATCTTTTATTTTCTCTTTCCCCTTCTCTCCTCCCAAGACCCAATCTCCTTCTTGACCCTCTCTTCTTCTTCTTCATGTGACCTCTCTCTCTCTCTAAACCTCACATAGTCACCTTTCTCTCGCCTCTTCCTCTCCCCTTTCGTTTTGTATTCAGTTTAATCCTACGCAACTATTGCGTGCTCTCTCGTCCCTTGTTATACACACACACACACACACACACACACATCCAACTGAACCCTGTGTACACTGCTGAGAGCAATCAAACCCAATTTCACTTCGCAGCTCCCAAGATGCACCACGTACCAGATCTCCCGCCAATGAACGCCCTGGAAATCCTGCGAGAAACTGTACGCATCCTCCGGTGTGACCCCCACACCTTCACCTCAATCCTCTTCCTTCTAATCTGCCCTGTCTCAGCTGGTCTCCTATCCAATGCCTTCCTCGCATCGTCCCTGAACCAAGATCTGGCACGGCGCCTGATACTGCTATGTGTCACCAGTGGTCTACCCTTAACCACCTTCTTAAACCAAGTATGCCACTATCTGGCCGGTACCATCATTGCCTCCATTACTTGTTTTCCATTGTTGATCTCTCTACTCCTACTTGCCAGATCATCAGTTTCTTATGCTGTTGCGTGTATATATGCTGGTAAAAAGTTTTTGTCAGAAGAGTTTTTAACCACATATCGCCGGGTTTGGACCCGACTTGTGAAAACCTATTTATGTATATGCCTTGCCATATCATTATGCTTGGTACTATTCCTGGTGCTTCTAATTGTGGTTTGCAATGCATTTTCTATACTAATGTATCCACCTGAGATTGTTGTCTACCCTGCACTGATTACTCTGCTAGTATTTTCAATCGTATATGCACACACCATTGTAGTGTGCAATCTTGCGGGTGTGATTGCGGTTTTGGAGGAATCTTACGGAGTCGGGGCTTTATTGAGGTCTGTGAAAATAATAAAAGGGCAGACCCAGGTTGGCTTGCTGATATTTCTCAGTTCGGCCATTGGGCTCGCATTTGTCGAGGGGTTGTTCGAGCATAGAGTTAAAACATTGAGCTATGGGGACGGATCAGATCGCATTTGGGAGGGCCCGCTACTCATTCTGATGTATTCATTTGTTGTTTTGGTTGATTCAATGATGACTGCCGTGTTTTATTTTACATGTAGATCATCTTGTGTGGAAGTAGGAACCGGATCAGGTGGAGAGGAGGAGGAAGAGGATTTAATTGGGACCGAATTGAGGAATATTTAATTTCTGAGAGGGAGAATTTGAATAGTGGTATAGAAATTGCATTCTTTGTTCCTTTTTTTCTCTTTTATTTAAATATCAATGGAATAGTTATTGGGTTTACACTCAAGTTGGAGTCTTGTGTATATCAGAAATTGAGAACAATGTAACTAGTTATGTATTGTCTCTCTCAAAGCATTTATGAGGATTGTAGCCTCTGTGAATGTTTACATCAATAAAGAAACACATGTTCAATAATACATTAACCAGGGAATATCAGACAAGTTATCTTACTAAGGATCATGCTCCGTTTGCATGTTAGTCATGTTCAATGCCAATTTAACATCTGTAGTGTTAGTCAACCTCCGTTTGCATGTTAGGCATGTTCAGTAATGGATATAGTAAACTCATAAACATGAACTTGCACATTCTCTCAGATATCTAACTCAAAAAGACATCATCAAAGATTATTTGTTCTGAAACTCAAAGCTGATTTGCCTTGTTAAAGGTGCCTGTGCTGTGCATCGAACTGAATCGTCCCAATAAATACTGAATCCGTATCCTCGTAAGTATCTGACTGAGTACAATTAGCTCCCATTAGCTCCCAGCATACCAGCAAAGCAATTGAAATTCGGTGCCTAGTTGGATATAGGGGATCCATTTTGAGATTTGTGCCACATTAAAACTGACGACTCAGATCTCATTCTACTCGGTCAGGTATTGCAATGGATCTGAATTCATAAATACTACCCACCTGAGTTGAAGACAGAATACCTGAGGTGATGCAAACATTTTATGACTTCATAATTCTGCTAGGGCTAGTCGAGTGGCCAGATGTAAAGAGTTCTATGTTGAAATGAATCTGGTGCACAAAACTTGTATAGCAATTCTTTTTTGTTGTTGTTGTTGTTGTTTTCTCAATTCTGAATAATGTTTGATTTCTAATAAATTAACCCAAGAGTTCTCTCACTTCACCCGTTTGGCTAACAAGAGGGGAATTAAAACAATGAAGCATCTCTCTATCAAAAGGCAATACTGGAATGCTGTACATGCCTTGTGAATTACAATATATTTAGACCTTAGAAAAGGTCTAAATTACTTCTTACATTATATGTGCACAAGTAAATATTTACTTCCTGGCTCTTCCATCTAACCCTACTAATATACAACACCTAACCTCTTTCTTGCTACGTTAGGGGAAAAAAATTAAAGAGCAAGAGAAGAGAAGAAGAAAAGAACTAAAAGAACAAAAAAAACAAAGGTTAGAAATTTGTACAGTGTAGATAGATATGTACTAGAGCTCCCACTAACCCCTAGCACAAATGCAGACCGCCACATCACCTGCACGACACAATATATAATTTCAATTAGTAAAATGGAACAAATAGAATAAAATTAATGGCAAAGAATTTACTCTTCTGCGAATAAAAAATATTATATTCTTGTTTGGCTTCTTATAACATGAACGAACAATTTCAAGTTTACTTGTATAAAATAAAAAATTGCCATGCATCTCTTTACAAATGACCAAATAACAATTCTTGTTTCCCTCCTTTGTACAGAGAAACAGTGCGGAGAAGTCTGGGGACAGGTTGACACCAATAGCTCTTTCTTTGCAATGTTGTTGATGATATTATGACATTTTCAGCACAAAAAAAAAAAAATATATATATATATATAGCAAGAGGACTATGGTGCCTTCAAACATTGCTCAAGGCGAACTAAGTGTGGTTATTGATATTATGACATTGCCGAGAGAGAGACAGCAGCAGAAGAGCTTTGAGAGAGAGAGAGAGAGCAATGTTTAGCCAATCTCTCTCTCTATATATATACATATACACATACATACATACATACATACATACATACATACATACATATATAGAGAGAGAGAGAGAGGTTGGCTAATATCAAAACGTTTGTTCCTAGGCCGTGGAACAAACACTTCGGTTTTTACATTTTCAAAGTTCAAACAGTCGATCCAAACCATTCAATATTCAATCTATATTAAAATGTGCTTGGAGACCAAATTTTACATTTTTTTTGAATTTTTTACTATTTATTAAGTCAGTTTTAAAATCACTGTTTTCAATGATCCAGAAATTTTTCACTGTTTATTAAAATCAGCGATTTTAAAACTGACTTGATAAATAGTAAAAAAAATTCAAAAAATATAAAATTTGGTCTCCAAGCACATTTTAATACAGAGATCACATCTAACAGTTTGGATCGACCGTTTGGACTTTGAAAATCGGAAAACCAATTGGTTGCACCACGGCTCCGGAACAAACGTTTTGATATTAGCCAACCTCTCTCTCTCTATATATATATATATATGAGTATGGCTAATGTGCTTCCTCTAGAACTTCGGCCTCGTGCTTCCGGGGGCATATCTTAGTGTTTGATGTTCAAACAACAAATTCAAACCGTTAGATGTTCAATCTATATTCAAATGTACTTGGAGACCAAATTTTACATTTTTTTGAATTTTTTTACTATTTATTAAGCCACTTTGAAAATTCCAGATCCGGGTGAACAGTAAAAACAGTCTGGACCATATGATCTGGAATTTTCAAAGTGGCTTAATAAACAGTAAAAAAATTCCAAAAAATGTAAAATTTGGTCTCCAAGTACATTTTAATATAGATTGAATATCTAACGGTTTGAATTTGTTGTTTGAACATCAAACACTAAGATATGCCCCCGGAAGCACGAGGCCGAAGTTCTAGAGGAAGCACATTAGCCATACTCTATATATATATATATATATCATGACATAAAATAAACTTCAAAAGAAAACATACCAGCAGATTTCTCCTTTCAGAAAAATGCTGATGGCCACTTGCGGCAGAAGCAGGGCATTTTTGGCCTTCCAGTAGGACTAGGACAAAATTTGGGAGTGTTCGGTTGATTAACTAACTACCGGATCTAATCAAAACCCAAATTAGGAAGTTTATTTTCTTTTTCTTTTGTCATCTACTATCTCTTTTCTCGCTTTATCTTTTTGCTTTTCTCAAGGCCTTGCTGTAGCTGTTGGCTGAGATCTGTTGGTTTCACATCCTGTTTAAAAGGAGCAAAAAATACAAAAAAAAGAGAGATCATCAGAGGTGTAGTATAAAACACCTTGATTATACTAATATTATTGAAAACATGGCTATTAGGTTTTAAACTTATTGGCTATGGAAGACTTTGCAAAGCATTGATCTTCTTGTATTACAGGTTTTAAAACATGTATTAAAGGTACTAATATTCCGATGTATATGAGGTGAGCTACAGGACTATGCAAAACACTGATCTTCTTGTACTTCAGCTTTTAAATCTCGATTTCGAAATTCAAATGGCCAATCCAAGCTGCACAATGTGAACTACATATAAAAAACATTGTAGGGAAGTTTTCATTTATCAGATAGGAGAAAAACAATGCTTTAAAACATTCTAGACCATTCAACAATAATGATTTTCTCCTCATCCAAAAGAATAGTGAAAAAAATCTCTACAAGTACAAATTTTGGTTTTCTTTTCGATATGTAGATCACACTGAGATCCTCAAATTGGCCATTCAAATCACAAAAATTCAAAATTTGGTGCAAGCTCAAGAGGTCCAATGCCTACCTCTATATATATTAACGTAAAAATAGTTAGGAAATTGTGATGAGGGGAGTTAATTAAACTCACATCCTTCCCGTCCTTTGTGTTTTTAGTTGACCCCTTTGATTTCTCCATCTGGGCTTCCTTTTCAGCCTTTTTCTTCTCAAGCTCCAGTTGCTTGCAGTTCTCCTGGTGGGCCCGCTTGAACATTGTCACAAAATTCAATAGTGTACCTATTACTGCACCATTAGAGAGAGATATTAATGAATGCCACTTGCTTTGATGTTTAATATAGATACAAGAAAAGAAGCTATGGAAGGGGAACTTGTTATGTGCCTATGCTGTTAAATACATAAACATTCACTATGATCAACAGAATTTTTTACCTAGTATATGCTTCACAAGGTATTTGAAATAAAGACTAAAATAAAAAAAAACCTTTCCAATAAATTTTACCTTGTTCAAATGGGCACTTTTGGGGATCCTCTCCAAAATATAGCGCCAGTGCATCCGCATTTCTACCCTGTAAAAATGAAGTATTATTTTCTTGAATTCACAACAAAAACTGGAAATAAATGCATTATGTACTTCATATAAAAATTTAAACAAAAGGGAACTTACAACTGAAGCATAAAACAACTTCAAGGATTCCACCTCAGCTTGTGCAACAGATGTGAACTCCTTCAAGGTCTTCAACATTAAAAAAAATACAGAAAGAGAGAGACAACAGGTGAGAAAAACTATAGCAATTATACATTTTGCTTATGCTAGAGTATAACATAAGCCAATCAATAAAGCATCAACAATCATTTTTAAGGCGGCAGCAGTTACACCAAAAGTATCTGATAGTTTGTAGATCTTATCTCCAGTTACTATGGCAATTGACTACAGGAAAAAAAAAAGGACAAATATTAAATAATTTTGGGAGAGCGGGTGCAGGGAGAGTAAAGTACCTTGCAAAATATTTCTGACACAGGACCATCATTTTGAGAAGCCTTGAATTCGGAGTCAACTTTTTCTAAACCTTTGACGACTGCTTGCATTTCTTCAGCCAATAACTTTAGTTGTATCTGTATGTGTGAATGAGAGTCAGAGAGAGAGAGAGAGAGAGAGAGAGGACATGGTACAAGCAGCGAATATGTTCAATGTAAAATTTATTTATATTTGCAGCAAGTAAAAAGAATCTAACAGATGCTCAAGATAATGTAGAAAGCAATTAACCTTGGATGCAGATTCCAGACTAGTGAGATATTCATGGAAATCTAATAGATGTGGCGACCTTGAGGCAAGGACCTGATTAAAACATTGGCATACACGAGATCAATTAAAGAAAAACAACTTAAGCTTGTATACCAAGTGTTTTATTTTTAACTTCTGTAAGTTAACATAAATATCAGGTCATTGTAAGTCGGTATCCAAAAATCCATTACATGCACATGGATAAATGCATGAAGAACTTACCCGACAAAGATAATGCATTAGAGTCATCTTGTTATTGGTTGCACGAGTGTCAGTAAGCTTTAAAAGGCTGTCAAGGCGAAATCCAATGGCAGAACCTATTGACATAATTTCCAAAACTCAAAACAACTATTTACAGCAAAAATAAAATGTGTCATGGTTTTGCAGGTATGCCCATAACAAACAAGAAAAAAGTATACCTCTAGCAGTTCCCTGATTTAATGTGTTACCAAGCAACAATATTTTCTTCATAATTTCCTTTAACTTGACAGAATTACGAATCTGGTACACAAGAAGCAACAATCAGATTTCATTTAATTCGGCCAAAAAAAGGAAAAGATAACAATTTATTCTTGTAAATTCATAAATTCCTCATTAAAGGTATATTTTAGCATTTCTTGTGCAGAGTAAAAGATGTAAAAAAGGAGGAAAAAAAAGGAAAGCTTTTCATTTTAATTGTTTATACCTCTTCGCAAGTACAGCCGATGGTATTTAAGCTCTTTCTAAGATCTGCAACCTGGAAAGTAATTAAAAAAAATGGAAAAGGAAAATCATCAGGATAAATACATCTTTATCCTGAACTCTGATTGATTCAGCATCTATTAAAAGCAAATATGCGGAGATCTTGTCCAGGAAAACATACACACCAAAAGTAATATTATGATTGGTCTAGTGGCAAAGGCAATGCTCTCCATGTGGGAGGTCGCAGGTTCGAAACCCGGATGGGGGAATCCCTTGTGGATATTAAATAGTTGGGTGGCTTGACCCCCAACCTTTACTCAAAAAAATATATATATATTATGAAAGGATAAGTACAATTCGACAACCTGAGACTTAAATTGGATCTTGAATGAGAAAACGCGTAATTTCGATTCCATCCTAGGAACTTTCATCAACTCCAAGAAGAACTACATGTATAATTCGAAATCAGGTAGCATACTAGTCAAAATCAAGAGGTGTATACATAAAAGAGAATGAATAGAAGCTCAATAAGAAATCTAACCTGCTCGCATTTTCCAAGATTATCCTTGTCACCAGTATAGTTCTATAAGAAAACAAAAAAAAAGACAGGAAAACAACAAAATTACATTTATCATAGACAATCAATTTTTGAGAAAAAGAACAAAAAACCATATAGATTAAAAATTTCATCTTTACCTTGAGAAGCTCCATTTCTTCTTTGGTTGGGCAGAATTTAATGAGGTTTTCAATTTGATCAATGTCTAAAATAGTATCATCCATTGTCAGCGCAACACTCTGTACAAAATATAATCTTTTAGACACAATGGCATTAGGTCACTTAGACCTGGCAATCATGAAACAAAAAGCAAGGGACCTTTTATCTTGCAGCCACCTAAGCATTACTGGTTGAAGTTCTTTTGCTATTTGAACTTAAAAAGTTGGTGGTATATGAATTGTCAATCAAGTCAGTGCTTGGAGGCTACTTACAAGTTGTACAGTATATTGACAACCAAATTTATATGACCATGACATGATTTTTACTTAAAAAAACACAGTAAAGAAGTTTTAACTAAGCAAACAAAAAATATGCCAATCATAATGTAGCTTACCACCAAATCTGAAAGTGGCATCTTCACTTTAGTCAACATGATCTCGGTATTATTAGCCCGCCTTAAGTCGATCTACACCAATGAAAATATTATTATGTGAAATACAACACAATGTAGTGATATAATGAAACCTAAGGGGCTGTTCGGCAATAAGGGATTAAGAGTGAAGGATTAAGAGCTTAAGGAGCGCTAAGAAACCGATGTTCGGTTGTCTTAATCTGTGGGTGAAAGCTAAGGAAGCTAAAGGGGTAGAGGTGCCTTAATGTCCGGGCAAAAGGAGGCTAAAGGAGGTGATCTTAATCCACGCTAAGAAACCGGTGTTCGGCAGGATTAAGCGGTTAAGGAAGCTAAAGGAAGAGGATTAAGTCTCAAGGAAGCTTAATCCCTTGTTGCCGAACAAAGTACATGAGCTATTCTAAATTTTTTATGGGGTCATGCCAGATCAGGGAAAACAAGATGTATTTTATTAAGGTCCCACATGTATGATAGACCTCAAATCATCTTATGCTATTGAAAAGATAACTGTCAATAAAATGAATATTCCGAAGTTATCAGCTTACCAGGTGCACTTTCTCAGGTTTGGAGCCAAGAGACTTCCTCCGACCCTCAGATTTCGAACTGTCGTCAGCTTTTGGCACCACTGTTGAGAAAAGGCTTTGCAGTTCTAAGAAATCAAAGTCTGAGCCTGAAGGACTGCTCCAAATCCAGTAAAACAAGTAAGATACATTAAGTACACAAATGGAAAGTTTATCAAAAACAAGAGTGGTTGCATTGTGTGAAATTCTGCATAAACTATAACTAAATTTAGCAAAACCAACAAAATACCTTTGTAATTCACCAGATGATTGAAGCTCAGCCCAAAGGCTGCCTTGCATTGCACGTGTAACCTTAACCCAATGCAGTGGCTTCAAAGTCGGTCTACGTGGAGCTGATGCAGAGGGCCGTGGAGGTCCACCACGCCCCCTACCTGCCCCAAGAGGCGGTGGCCCTCTTAAATTGCCTTGGGGAGGAGGTGGTGCACCTGGTGCCCTTGGCGGTGCTGGTGGACCTGGTGCACGACCACCAGGAGCAGGAGGTGGAGGTGGTGGACCAGGGGTACGAGCACCGGGAGCAGGTGGCGGAGGTGGGGGTCCTGGTGCACGAGCTCCAGGAGGAGGTGGCGGAGGTGGGGGGCCTGGAGCACGAGCTCCAGGAGGAGGTGGTGGAGGTGGTGGGCCAGGTGTGCGTGCTCCAGGGGGAGGGGGAGGCAGTGGTGGACCAGGTGGGCGTGCTCCAGGAGGGGGAGGAGGAGGTGGTGGACCGGGCATGCGTGCTCCAGGAGGAGGGGGAGGAGGTGGCGGACCTGGTGCACGTGTGGTTGGGGGAGGTGGCGGAGGTGGTGGACCAGCTGTTTGTGTACCGGGAGGAGGTGGAGGTGGTGGAATGGAAGCTTGTGCACCAGGGGGAGGTGGTGGTGGAGGTGGCGGACAAGGTGCACGTGCTCCTGGAGGAGGTGGAGGCGGAGGGGGTGGACCTGGTGCTCGTGCTGCTGGAGGTGGAGGTGGAGGGGGAGGTGGACTTGGTGCTAGTGCCCCGCGAGGAGGTGGCAGTGGTGGAGGTGGTGGAGGTCCTGGTGCACATGTTCCTGGGGGAGGTGGCGGCGGTGGTGGAGGTGGTACTAATGGAGCACCTATCTTAGGAGAAGGTGACAGAGGTGGTGGAGGGGCAGCTCTGTTGGTCCTGGAAGGGGATGATGATGATGGAAATGACGTGTTAGTATACTGATCTGGCATTGGTGGAGGAGGAGGAGCTGGAGGGGTTGAGTAAATGGGACATTTTGTCACCATAGATGGTGCAGGTGGAGGCGGGGGAGGTGGTGAACTTTTCATGGGACCAGCCGGAGAAGGCTGACGTGGCGGTGATCCAGTCAAAGGAAGGTTTCGGATTACTGTTGATTCTTTCGTTGCGTCAGTAGTTTGAACATGATTTCCATGGATCCCTAGGGCAGCCGGTGAGCTGTCATAACGAGATGG
Source organism: Carex littledalei (assembly GCA_011114355.1). NCBI lineage: Eukaryota > Viridiplantae > Streptophyta > Magnoliopsida > Poales > Cyperaceae > Carex > Carex littledalei. The sequence goes on along the minus strand of CM022101.1, from coordinate 989,063 downwards.
GGGGTGAGCAGGCCGTTGAGCTGACGTGGCCTCTGATTCCTTCATTGGTGATACCCACCTAGGCACTATCCTTGCCTTGGTCGCCATGGTTTGATTTATGCCAGCTTCATTTTGTTTGTATTTTGAACTCAGATCAGGTGAAACATTTGTCACAGTTTTCCTTGATGGTGTCAAAGACCTTGCGCACCTCTCAGGAGTCGGCTTCCTCGATTCATTTCCATTTTTCTGGCTCGGCCCTTTGTTTTCCATTTTATTATGAAGAGTCCCTTCTCTCTTGATTTTTGCTTCACTTACAATATCTGGTGGCTTGTTGTTTCTCTCATTTAAACTAGGTTTTTTCCTAGCTGACCCAGTTCGTTCTTCATTGACAACACTTTTGATCTCTGGTATTGGATCATTTATTTCGACTATCTTCTTCTCTTCACAGATTTCAGTTTTATCCTCTGGAATATGATTCTCAGAAATAACCTTTGCCTGATCATTGAACCCTACTGAGCTCAATTTACCATTGCTCTCTGTTCTCTCTACCGACCTAGAATTTTGAAAGCGAATTTCACTGTAAGTCTCTATTTTCTCCTGGTGGAACCCATTTTCTGTAACCCTGTTGTTATTCAGAACTCTATTTCCAGTTTCCTTTCTTGGCGCATCTAAATTCTTCGACTGATCTGCTACAGTAACCAGAGTTTGTGCAATGACACCCTTCGTATCCTCCTTCGTGTTTAACTCCAATTTATTACTCTCACCTGGTACTTCAACTACTTCTATGTCATGCACCAAATCCACAGTTTGTTTGTCAAACATAGCTGGCCTGTCTTGTACTCTATTTGTCTGATCTGACAACACTGACTTCTCAGATTTGATGTTTTTTGTGTCTGTTAGGATTTGCACCGACTGAAATTCAGTATCTGAGTTCACAAAAATCTCTTCTGCCTCATAGAACTCCTCACCGCCTTCTACAGACATTACCTCAGTGTCGTACCCATCAGGGTCTTCTGTGGCGGCATCAGACTCGAAAGAATCAGAGTCTGAAAACTTCACCTGGTTTATTTTAAAAAAAAAAAAAAGGTCCTCTTCAAATCACTTATTTACAGGGAAAAAAAGCAACAAATGTAATATTGCTATCTCACTATAAATCCCTAAAAAACAAAAAAGTATCCTAGATTGTTTCCTTCAGATAATATCCTTCAGGTGCTTTTTTGACATCATACCTATCATATGGTTTTTCTCAGGAACTGCGTATTGCACCAATACCATATCAGTTGGAGCTACAACTGGTTAAAACATTAAGTTAAGTGCCCCCACACAAGCTATAGCATCATGATCTTTCACTTTCAGTATTCTATATAAATGTGTAAAAATATATGAATAAAAAATTAAATACACAAACAAATGAGTAAAAGTATGACAAAAGTAGACTGCACATTAAATAGAGGGAAAGAAATACAGACCTCTACTCTAAAATCCCGAGGAAATTGATCTCTAGAATTCCAAGCAACATCTAGCTCGTCTCGATTCAACAAAAGGGAGTTGGAGTGAACAAATGCAGTGTTGAACATGGCCTTGAACATTACCTCTTCTTTCTCCAAATTGTCAGACATGTGAATGCATTCGAGCACAACATCACCTTGCACCTGGCACCGCACACCTAACCTAATTTGCGTGCTTTCTCCCTGAAAATAACATAATAATGCAATAACATGTCACATTAGGAAAAGACTTTTTACAACTCTCTCTATTTTTTATACAACTATCTCTATTTTTTATTACTATATCCAACTAGCTTGCATGCAGAGACAGGCAATGGTTATTGATAGATCAGAATTGATTATCTCAATCGTAATGTAATAGTGCTTAGTTCAACTTTCATAATTTTTGAAGCTTTTGTAGTAAATGTTGTGGCACAATTGATTATTCTTTTCTTTTGCAATTTTATCAATTTTCTAAGTAATGTTATCAAAACGAAAAGGCCAATAAAAGCCATACCTGCTTATAATATAGAAGGTGCTTCTTAATCTTTGGTGTCTCAAAAAGAACCTTCGAGCTCCTTCTGCTAGCAGGTGAATCTGGATCAGGGCCATGAACCCGTAATACCGGCCTACAACCGCCTCCTTCAAACTTGGGTACCTCCCTCAAAACCACACAATCTAACTGGTACGGGGTATCCCTGGGTGGCCATTCAGGCCCGCTTCCTTGTCTTGTAACATAGTTCAAATACCTCAAGTGAGACCCCTGTGGGTTTAAACTAGAAAACACATGTAGAAGCTCTTTAGGCGCTTGCTTGTAAACCATTTCTAGGGTTTTCTGTTCTCCTGAGTATGTCTTTCTATAAAGAAGCAAACCCGCTAGCATGAAAGCAAGCACCGGCCAACCACCCTTGTCACAATGTAGCAATAAAATATTGTGTTGACCTTCCATAGATAACCAGCTCTCGCTTGATTTTAGAAAATGCTGAATCATTTCAAGGGGGAGGAGAGGGCAGCCCTCGTAATTTTGAGGATAATCCATGATGTTGATGTCGTACTCTGACAGAATGTCAGAAATGCGGCTACGGGTATTGCCTTCGCGAAAATTGGATACCATGAAAGATGCCTCAGGGAAGTAGGCCTGGAGCTGCGCCACGATGCTTGTAAAATAGGCATGGTACTCATCTTCTTGCATTACTTCGGGTGAAAAGCAGCAGTCGAACACTGAATATAAGAGAAAATCATGAAAATTAGCACGGAACATAAAATAAAAAATAAAAAAATGGAGTGAGGGGTTGCATGTATCCTCCAAAACTACAAGATATCACTAATGCCTCAGTGAAATATGAAACATCATGTATTCCCGAGTAAAATATCACAAGTACTCTACAAAGCACTAGAGCTATCTACTCCACAATTAAAATCACCATTTTATTTGAAAACCCTTTCAATAGTCCTCTGTCTGTGTTTCTTTATAAATACTAGAAAATAGGGGATTAGTTTTCAGTATTCTTTTGAAGAAATAAATACTAGGTGCAATGACACTCTATTTCCATTGTTTTCCAGAGTTATATAAGATAGTTTCATCTTACTTAACAGGTGTACATATGACAGCTTCAAGATCTGTCGGGACATACATGGAACTCAAAAGCAGTGTGTGTTCCATTCTGTTACTGTTATGTTGCTGACACAAAAGATCATCACTACAACATTCGTATTTGGTACAAGGTACGCTTGATGGGCACTATACAGTGAATTACAAGCATTGATACTAAAACTGGAAAAAACAATTGACATGTGAATTTACAAGCTAATAGATAGCAGCAAACGACTTTTCCTAATAGCTATTTTAAGCATAAAGAAATTACAGAGTAAATGGCCCAGCAAATTATGCTACATTTCAATAAATGATCATTTCAACACAGAAAAGGTTAGGTGTAATTTTAGCAATTGTTGATAGTCTGTGCAAAATAATTAAAAGATCCAATTTAACAAAAATGCATTTTGGGAAGCTAGTAAATTAGATAATTTTTTAATATATTGAGCATGTACATGTAACCAGTTAATGATGTGTCCTTCATGCAACAAATCCAATTTCCTGCCAATACTAACCATTTCTCTACAATACTTATGAGAGTTTGAGGCAAAGTTAACCTGGTGACAGTATCTGGCATACGAAAAATGAGACTTGTTACGATATACCAATCTTCTAAAGTAGCAAAAAAATAAAATTCCAGAAGTAGACAATTACCAATTTTAAGGTATAACATGCTAAAAGGCTCCAAAGGACGAAAATTTTGCCAAAAGCAAAGAAGCCGAAAGCAAAAATAATACTAATAATAATTCACTTCAAAATTACAAAATTAACAAGCTCCAATTCACCAAACTACAATGCCAGACCAGTGAACTCCTTAAACAACTAAAATACTCTTGAACTACTTCGAATGCAGGAGCTGAAATAACCCAAACATTCAGTTAGATTGAATCTCCAATTACACAAATTAAACATACCATATACTCGCTCGGATATCTCTAGCAGCCGATCCGGTGGCTTCCTGAAGAACAGCTTCGTGAAGAACGCCATCCCTCAGCGCCGCCGTGGCCGTCTTGGTCGGATCCCCTATTGGATCCAACCCGGACCCAATTCAGCTCAATTACCCTCACCTTCGATCCGAATCCAAAACGAAAGGCGAAGAAACAAACAGGGCAATTGAATTTCGCTGTTTGCTGGATCGAGATTTTCTCTCGCTATCTCAATTTCTCTATCGGGGTGAAAATAACTGTGCAGAAGAAGGGAGAGAGAGGAAGGGTGAAGAGAGGAGAAAGATGGATTGGGAAACGGAGCACGAGTTTTTTTTTTCTTCTTCTGTACTCTTTTTCTGTTTCTTTGCTTTTTGCTTCTGTTTATTTTATTGGAAAAATATTAATAATTTTATCACTAATTAAGCTTATGCTGGGGTAAAGACAGAGCAGTACGAAAGCAGCAGGTCTGGTTCCTGAACCGGGTCTACTGGAAGTTAATATGTAGACCCCCGATGTCTTATGCAATTAATTGAGCATGGTTAATTGGTTACGTTTCATGCTAACAATTTAAGAACTTCTAGCATCACAAGACATATTGTCCATAGAAAAAATACAGGAAGCCAACTGCAAATTTAACAAATAGTACGAGTAATATGCATATTACGTAGTAGCCTGCTATGTGGATTTGTATCTTTGTTTTTAGAGTTCAAACAATTAATCTAAGCTGTTTAATATGTTTTTCATATGAAAATATACTTACAAACTAAATTTTATATTTTCTAAAACTTTTACTTATTTTTTTATATAAGTCAAAAGCAGTGATTTTTTACCTGTCTAAACAAACTGAAAAAAATAGAAAATTTGTTCTCCAAGTACTTCTTTATATTAAAATCATGTTTAGCAGTTATGATCGACAGTTTAAACCTTGAAAATATAAATATAAATTCACAGTATGGATCAATCCGTAATATGCATATTACCATAGCCTATGTAATTTGATACAATGGCAATACAACAATTTAAAAGAGTATATATATATACTGGTTGAAAAGGAGGGTAGGGTAGATAAAAGAAAATTGTAATCTAATCAAAACATTTTTTCCTTAGAATAATCTCAAAAAATATTTTCTATTAAAATGAATGCACAAACGCCTCTTTAGAAAGTCTATTTCGTATTTTCTATTTTAGTTATCTACAATAATTCCGTATTTTTTTCGAGCTTCTAGACTTTTTTTCTCTTAGCTAAATGGGGCCTATACCTTACATTAGTGTTTTATAAAGTCATTTGTGCTTTGAACTTCAAAAAAATTTCGCACACGTTGAAATTTAATAATTTGGAAAACATAGAAAATAGTAAATCTTGAAACATTAGAAAGTCTGTCTGACATTACCACAAGCCTATTTGTTTTATATTATAATTATTATTGTTTTTTATTAAAGATCTTTTATACACTTCAACATATTTTAGATGTTATTTTCGAAAATTGAATATGTATTCAGAGAGACGAGAGCTCGTACTACTGCACTAAGTTCAATGTTCTATTTGTTTCATACTGTAAAATTGGTTAATGAATACTATGAGAGAACTAAATGAGGAGTTTGTGACATTGATTTCAAACCTCTCATTTCTAAAAATATAAAATTATGGGTTTCCTTCTTTAGGAAAAGAAGAAGAAAAAACTTATTGAACACATGTAATGAACTTTTTGCAGATATATTCATGGTGAAGTAAAATGCAAATCACAAACGTCTTAAAACTTTATCCAATTTTTTTTTATGTGTAGTTGTTATGTCTAGTCATTTCGATCTTTCATTTGTTTGTTTGTTGTAGTGTTTTCCCGGTAAGTTTTATTTTCAAAATTATTTATACATCTGATAAAATTTACATTTTCTGTAATGTAAAATTGTCATTCGACTAAATTTAGTGGTTTAGACTGTAATGAACAAATTATTTAGGTTGCTTTTCATACCTAAAAATACAAGATTGTAAACTATTACAAAAATCTTGACAGGGCCATAACCACGTGAATATAAGGGTGGCACTTGCCAGAATTCACATCCTCCCCGGTACCGTAATAGAGAATCTTTTACAATTATTGGATCTGGACCGTTCTTTTTAACTTGGCACGAATCTCAAAGCCCAATAATACTGCCCTGCGCTAGCCCGAATCTCAAAGCGGCTGAGAGTTAATCTCAAACCGTAAAGTGAAGGGAATCTTTTACAGTAATGGAGAGGATACTTGTTCCACTTGCCACCCCATTATAGTCCAGATAAATATTAAAAATATGCTTATGTTACTATACCTTTGTTTTTTCAAAAATTACAAGTATATAATAATTGTTCAAACTAATTATAAGATTATGCCTCCCTCTATCAAAATTCTTGGCTCCTCTCCAGTTGTTGACAGTAACCTTTCTTATAACAATCATGCATATTATGAGTTATTATGAATTTTAATGATTTTTAAATATGCAAATCTTTGTTGGATCTTAATTTTAGATTATTAGAATGAGTTTTTCATCTAATTTCAGCATAAATTATTAGTTAAGCTCGTAGTACTATGTCTTTGGTGATAGTATTAACCAATGGATTTGATATAATCTGTCTTATATCAAAGAAAAATTTTCTCTGTCAAAATGATAATTATCACATTAAAGTCATTATCAGCTGGGGAATCATTTTTTTTTTAAATATTCAAATAATCTATAAAGATCTTGTTGTAGAATTCAATAAATCTTGGTCATAATAAATGAATACATATGTATGAAAGCGAAATAGATGCTTCATAAAAATATTAAAAGCCATATGCAACCTAAATAAATAATGCTGGTCAAGTAATTGCTTCACTGATTGATTGGAGGTACGTACGAGATGAATAAAATTATAAGTTCCAATATAATGCTATCTCCTTTAATTTTAATTTTATTCAGAGATAAGTAATAAATATCTTGATACTAAGTATTGTTGAACGAGAACAGAGTAGGACCGATAGACATCAGACTTACTTTTGAATCCGCTTTAAGATCCGTACACATAAATATTAAAACAGAATGCACAAATTTTAAAATGAATCTGACAATTCCAGAACCCATCGAATTCAAAGTAGTTCCAATGTCCATCGAACCTATTCTGCAATGCTGCAGGAGCGCACGGATTTTAAAATAAATTGAACGGTCTAAAATCCATCGAACTCAAAATAAATCTAATGTCCATCTGACGTAATCTACAATCCTGTTGAACATGTCGCTTCTTACATTTTTTATTTTTCTTTGAGCCCGTCAATTAATCAATTGCTATCATATTGTACTACTTAAAAATAATTATATAGTACAAAATTAAGCACGAAATTATCCCTTTGATGGTTAAGAACAAGCATCAGATCATCTTTCATTAATTGTACACCTTACCTATCTGCCTATCTGGAATTCTTGATCCACCCCGGGCCGACATTTTTATTAATATCCAAAGTTAATTACAAATAGGTAAGGTGTACAATTAATGAAAGATGATCTGATGCTTGTTCTTAACCGTCAAAGGGATAAAATTTCGTGCTTAATTTTGTACTATATAATTATTTTTAAGTAGTACAATATGATAGCAATTGATTAATTGACGGGCTCAAAGAAAAATACTCAGAATTTCTGGGTCTTTCGAAAAATGTCCAAACCAGTCAGATTCTGACCGGTTTCTTCCCCCTTTTTTTTTTTGTAAGAGACACTATGAAAAGCAAGATAATGAAATCTAACACTGAAAATTCAAATTTTTTGTTTAAATTATTTGTTAGATTACTTCTTTTGATGTATAATTAGCATATTTATACTAAAATACGCTAAATTACTTGAAATTATGTTGAATTACACTATATTACATTAAATTACACTAAATTATGTTAAATTACGCTAAAATACGGTAAATTACATATGAATATGGATGATATCTTTACTGAAAAGGCGAAAAACGACGACGAAACTTCAAACGGCCATAAAACGGCGCTCAAGTGTCCGATTTCAGCAAATGACCACTTTTCGAAAAGTTTGCGAAAATACGCATGCGTAAGTACCTATTTTCATTTTTATTATTCAATCTAAGTAGCTCAGTAAATTAGTTATATAATGAACTTGTAGAATACCAATTTTTACTATTTTTGGAATTTTTTTACCAATTTTCATTTAGCGTAATTTTGCGTAGTTTAGCGTAATTTACCGTATTTCATTATAATTAGCGAAATTAGTGTAATTTAGCGTAATTTAATGTAATTAAGTGTAATTCAACATATAGCGTAATTTAATGTAATATAGTGTAATTCAACATAATTTCAAGTAATTTAGCGTATTTTAGTATAAATATGCTAATTATACATCAAAAGAAGTAATCTAACAAATAATTTAAATAAAAAAATCGAATTTTTCAGTGTTAGATTTCATTATCTTGCTCTTCATAGTGTCTCTTAAAAAAAAAAAAAAAACTTGCCAGAATCTGACCGGTTTGGACATTTTTCGAAATACCTAGAAATTCTGAGTATATTTATTAATTTGTAATTAACTTTGGATATTAATAAAAATGTCGGACCCCGGGAGGTGTTAGTTACATTTACATGGGCGGCATGGGCGGCGGTTCAAATACATACGCTGATCCGCATCTTTTTTTACTTCAGCGCCACTGTAGCTGAATCAACGGTCAGAGTTCCTCTAGTTTAGAGTTTGAACGGTGTCTGATGTGACTCCGTATTTGGATTTTAGAGTGAAATATGGGGGAGCCCCATATCAAAAGAGCCTTGGGACCACTCCGACACGTAAAGGTCTAAAGAGTGTCCATTTTAATGTGTACGCATCTCTGTAAAATTACGTGTAGTAAGTAGAAATTACTTAATATATGGAACTTGTTGCATTAATGCATGCACTGGAGATAAGTTATTAGATCTGTGTTTTATCAACACAGAGAAAGTGGACAAAACAGGGAAGTGAACTGCGAAAGGTTTTGATAAAGCCTTGCGATGTGATTGATGCCACGAGGATGTTTTACGTCTGGATCCCCCACTAAGAATGAAATTATAAGGTCACTGAATTTATGGTCTTTTTAGAATATAATTTAGGAAGGTTACTAAGTTGTGCTCCCAATTCCAAATCAGTCAATTCAATATGATTTATCTTTTTTATTTAAGATGATCATGTCCCGAACTCTTAGCCAAAATATTTTTTCTTACCATCTTAAAAAAAAACCAAAAATTTTTTTTTTTTCTGAAAAATTCCAAAATTATCAGATCTGTAAATTATAGTTCCATGATCAACAGATTGATTACGCAGCTAAATTGGTTCTGCAGCTGCGCAACTAATTTTTTTTTTCTTTTACAGTTGCCTCACCGGGAGCCTCGAACTAGAAGGCTAGGAGTCTAAAACCTAAGCCTAATATTTCTTATTATTACATAAATATTTTATATTCACATGTTTTATGTATACTTTCGTACAGTGTTGTAAAAAACATCTGTTTAGACCGATTAATCGTCCAATTAGTCGTCGGCGATAACTAAACCGTCACAGATTTTTCCGACTAATTGGCTGATTATTTCTGATTATAGCCGATTATTTTCAATTAATAACTTGATGATACCCTGTCCGTCTGACAAACGCATATTGTTATTTATAACACTGTTTTCGTGTGCTCCTCTATTATCAGAACAAGTATCCTCTCCAATATGTGTAAAAGATTCTCTTCACTTTACGGTTTCAGTTTTATTCTCAGCCGCTTTGAGATTCGGGTTATCGTAGGGCAGTATTATTAATGTATATATATGCCTATTTTTTAGTTCTAATTTTATGTTATTTTTTTCTTTTTTTTCGCAATAATTATTGATGTGTATGCCTATTTAAATGTAAAAAATAAAATAAAAGACTTTGCTGGGGATGTTTCGTACGACAAGAGGCAACCAACTCATGGTTACAAAACAATAAATCTGTTGGATTTCTCAATTTCTACCTTTCATTTATCTTGAATTAATCGTTCGCCAAAAGTCTCACCCGTCCGGATACAAAAAAGAATACAAAACATTTGATAATATAAAAAGGGAGAATTTCATGTATATTCCTCAAAAACTTTGAAATTGTGTATTTCTCTTTCTAGAATTCATAAGATCGTCTCTTCTTTATTTAAAAATTTCACAAATTTATCCAATTTATTGACCTTCCTATTCAAATTAATTTTAAATTTATAAAGTACACATTTTACTCTTTATTAAAAGTAAAAATATGTAATATGTGTAAGAAATATGTTACGACTTCTAACTGATTGATTTTCTAGAGCAAATAATTCATTTATCTACTTATGACGTATATGCTTGTGTGTGCGTCACAAATAAAAATATAATACACCATTTTCTCCCGACACTGACAAATTAGAGGACTAAATATTTCTCTTAAACATGTTACATATTTTTTATTTTTTAAATAAGAGTAAAATATGTCCTATATAATGAAAAATTGATCACTAACATAGAAGTCAATAAATTGGATAAATTTGAGAATTTTTAAAATTTAGAAGGGTATACATGATATTATAATTTTAGAGGGGAAAATTATGCAATTTTGAGGTTTTTGAGGGATATACCTAAAATTTTTCCATATAAAAATTACAATATTGTCGTTGCAGGCCAATATGGCTGTTAACTTCGTCAAAGCAAACAATTTTTGATGTGAGAAGCCAACCACTGCGAAAAAATAAAATCTTTTCTTCTTCTGAAGTTACTCTGGCAACTTTTCAAAATAACCCCCGTAACATAAACAGGTTGGTGGTCCCTCAATTATTATACCAGTATTTAATTTTTAATTCATTATTTAACTCTGTACCTGCAATTTCTTTATTACCAAAAATGAACCGCACATTTCTACATGTTCTCTGTAGTTGCCAGGTTCTAGACCTTGGTTTATTGACTTTATTCTAATAAACATTTATATAACTTACAGGCAAGTTTTTAAGCAAGGGCCTCATAAGTTTTTGAAAATTTTCCAACATTGACACGTAACACCTAACGGCATTAAAATTGGTGCAGCAAAAAGTGTCACGGGAGAACAGTATCTACAATGTAGGAGTCATTTTCGGAGATGATTGTGGTTTACAAAAGCTGAATTTTGGTCGATGATGAAGATGTGGAAAAAAGTGACACCTTTTCATCACAGGAGCAGACACGATGGCACATGCATTGTCTTGTTTTGGTTACCTCAATCAGTTAGGCATGCATGCTCCAGTCTGTAGGATAGAGTTGCATTCAATTAACATTGCATCTATCTAGTATGTGTAGCATTCAGTGCTGGCCCATATGGAACATGAATTAACCCTTCAAAATGGAGTTGGGTGGACTATGCATGTTAATAAATATTTAATGGTCGAATTTATTTTTTAATTTGAGTTTTTCAAGTAAGTAGTAGTGATTTAAATGTTTTAAAGTGCTTTTGTATCAAAAATAAATAATTTAAGGTGCATGTAACCCGACTTGTTTTTATTTATTCACGTACTTGAGTAGTTTTGGTGTATGTGGACCATGTCTATGGAAAGAGGAAACCAGCAGAAAAGTAAAACAAATGTGCATTGCTTGCGCTAAGACTCTATCTTAAAAACTCCAACGTCATTTTTTTGAATAAAAATCTGATGATATTATCTAACTATTTAATATCATAATGTGGTAATTGACTGTGATTCAAGATTAATAAGGTTTAAGTTGGTTATTTCAATCTAGGATGACCAAAGTTATTTTTAGTTTGGTTAAAGTCTAAAATTAAGTCATAATTTAAGTTATTTCTTATTTAGTTAGAGTTTGTGGTTTAAGTCATGGCCGGCCAAAGTTATTTATATTGCATTTTATATAATTTTGATTTTTCTGAGTAAATATTGGAGGTCAAGCTACTAAACTATTTAATATCCACAAGTGATTTCCAATTAGGATTTCGAACTTGCAATCTCCCACACGAAAGGTATTACCTTTGCCACTATACTAGAGACTGGTATTACATTTCATAATTTTTTTATTTAGTAATTTATGATAAAATTAATTTATCCAACATTTTATGTAGATTTTTAATTAGTAATTTTTGACAAAATTAATTGAGACAATATTTTATCATTTCATTTAGTTAGTAATTTATCTTTTTTTTAAAGGAGATTAAAAATTATAAATGGGATAAAAACTAATAATTTTGTATAGTTTATGATATTATATACATGATGTATTTTATTTATATATTTATTTGTTATATTTTTTGATTAAATTATATGCTATCAATTTAATTATTATTATTCGTTTCGTTTGGAGTTTAATACATGTGTAATGATCGATGGAAATTTACAGAAATTCATTACCAAATTGATGAGTCCAAAGTGAACTACTACTTTTAAAGATTTATAAACTCTAATTTCTACTTATGTTCAGATCACAAGCGTATAATCCTACCTTGTAGTATGATTGGGGTATCGATCCACATGGATAGTGTATTAGATTTTAAACAATTTTCACTAGTTTAGGTTATCGGGTTTTTTGAAAGTTTGAGGTGGTGGTGATAATTGCAATCAAGGTAAAGGTTAAACAGTAGATAGAGAGCCTCCAGGGTTCAGGTTTTTTGTCCTTTTTAATCATGTAAGTACAAGTTTCGATGTCTCTCTACGTCGCATGCGGCACTATCACTATAGCATGCAGCCTAGATTGTGTTAGTTATATGTTCTACAAGTTATCTTATGTTGATTACTTTTACATGTTATGTTTATGAATTGGATGTTATATACATTTTGTTCCATTAGTTTTATGTTTATCTTTAGAAGTGTTCAAGAAGATGCTCTTGGTTTTGAACCATAGAACTCTATATGATGACAAACATAAATCTCTAAAATGTTCACAAACTTGATTATTAGCATGGAACACTAATATACCATGATAAGTTTGTCATGTTGATTAAAGTACATTTTAGTTCTATAAATATTGATAAAGGTTTATCGTTTAATAGCATGAGTATATGAAAGGTGTCATATATTGAACAAACCCAACGAATGAAAACATTATATGGATTATGTTTGTGTCATTAATGTTTTCATTGTGTCTCAGAATTTCAAGATATGAGATGCATTTCTTTTTCACATGAGAAGTGTATAATGTGATTAATATTAAAAGCTACTCATTAATAGTGGTGATAAAAATATTAGTTCCTTATATATAACTTGTGCGGGAGAAAAAGTTATGCATCAATAGTATCATTGCCCCTCATCTGTAATGAGTAATTATATTTTATGGGACCTTTGGTAAAGTAGAATTATGATGCATGTAATATAACTAAAGTGCAGTTATATATTAATAATTTACTTAAGAGACCAAGAAATGAATATAATACAAAGATGACACAACCCTACTTTGTATAATATTCATAATATCATGAGGCAAGGAATAGACACAAGTGATGTTATTTATAGCATTACTTTAAGGGATCATGTATTGTAAAAAGATATTTTACATCTGTATTATTTAGGTAACTATAATGTATAGTTAGTACCGCTTATAGTTTATGGTAATAAAATGTTATTATGTTATTGTCAATATGACATCGATACCACATAATCACACCAATAAGGAATTAATTAGAAAGACCAGCTCTTAGATTTATTTAACATGTGTGACATGACTAATAAATTGATTTCTCTAATTAAACATGAGATAAATAATTATGAGGATAATTATAAAATGATTTGGATTAATTAAATGATTAATGAAATCTAAACATCGGGAAAAGATCAAATTGGAAGAAGCTTTGTGAGCCACAAAAGGGTTTTTGTGAGTAGCAAAGAGTTCTGTATTTTCACCAGAATTTATATGTGAACAGAACTTCCAACAGACATATCTCATCACCCGTAACTCCGTTTTCAGTGTTTTACGATTTTTCAGAAAGCTTACAAGAAGAATTACAGTTTAATGTAAAATAAATTGTATGTCTATGTCGCATGCGGTATCGGGCAGTGCGCTGTTGGGCCAGAATCAGCTAATTTTGGCCCAGATTAATTAAGGAAATCATGAATGTGGGAGAACGTGTCTAGGTCGGTGGGGACTCTTCTAGACAACATGAAAGCTATTTAAGATGTCCCTACTACCTAGGGTTTCAATCTAATGATTATTCATCTTTCTTAGAGAGCTAAAACTCTGTCTCTCTTCCATTTTGATCTCTTATGTGTTGAGAACCCACAAACCCTAAACTCAAGATCTAGTTCTATTGGAGGATAGGGATTAAAGAGCGACTGAAATAGTACTCTTTAGCAAGAGGAAACTTCAGTTTCTAATTAATTTCTTGGTGGATACCGTGAATGGCTTCTACTTTGAAGTCTCAACTTGGTGCAAGACGTTCTTGGACGCCGTTTCGACAAACGAAGGTATCTAAGAGATCTAGAAGAGAATACGACTTCTCTCTACTTATCAATTTGACATTTGATATAGGTATATCCAAATCTTCTTTTGTAGATAGATTTATGATGAATGAATGAGTACACAATTATTTGTGCTTAAGAATTGCTTGAGTAAAATTAGCATAATAAAGTATATCCATGGATACATGAAAAGGGGTTAAAAATTTTAATTTTACCACTTTGACGCATCTTGAAATCCTTCATATTGTCCCACAGCTACCCCGCATGTGGTACTGTCACTACCTATAGGGCATGCTGGGTGTTTGTTTATGCAATTTGAAAGGTTTTCCGATCTTGCGATTGGCTTTTGGGCTACCAAGACTAAAGTATTTTAGGTACGCAATTATATTTTTTCCCTATACTGCCCTGTAGTTGAAATATCCCAAAGACCCTACTTAATCTAAGTATTTTCTAATGTTATTTAAAATACAATTTACGTTATCCTGCTAAGGGAGCCCACTGGGTTCTAACCATAGTATTTGAACTGCTGCCAAGTCTCGTTAGCCGAAGTGTTTGGAGTACTTACATGCATTATCCTTCTCACACAAGGATGCAACGACTTAACACCTATTGGTATGTGGAGATCATTGACATATATTAGACAGAACTATGTATGCAATGATACAATAAAAAGTAATTTAAAGTGCAAAGGAAAACTCAAACCACAACATAAACAAAACATAAACATATACTAAAACATAATTAAGAATTCAAGTACAATCCTCACCCTAGAGATGAGAAGTTTAGCTTTTCATGGCCATGGAAAAATAAAAAAAATAAAATAAGGAGAACATAAATTACAATCCGATTGAAGATGGAAGAACCTCTGCCTCCTTAGATGACGTCTTCTTCTCTTGCTTGACTTCTAATGGCTACCCTTCTCTCTCTAAGTAACTCTCTAACCTAACCTAACAATGATGATTGCTAATCTACTATTCTGAATTTGACACAATTAAACACGCACACCAAATCCTATTACAAGAAGGATATTTATAACCTTCCTAAATGAGAGGTGGAGTAGTGGAAGTAGCGGGGGACGTGGGGTCCACCCATGATTGGATAGATGAAGCCAAAAATAGCTTGGCTCTTAAGAAAACGCGTCATTCTAGAAGGCCCATCAGGAATTTGCGTTCTTCTGAAAGGCCCATCAGGAAATTGCCTATTTTTAGGACAATCCAGGGATCGTGCGGCCTCAGGGTATGTCGCATGAGGAGGCAGCAGGGATTCCTGACTTAGCGAAATTTTCTTGTATTTTCGCCATTTCGCATGTTGTGCACTTCGTGTGAGGTGTTGCATGCTCCATGTAATGTCCCATTTTGACGCTTTATTCAAAAATCGTCTAAATACGACACTTTTGCTCTGTTTTTGTCCTAAATACGCAACTTCTGAAACCTGCCAAAAAGACCTAAAAACACGTTTGCGGTAAATAAATCGGAAAAATGGCTACTTTGCATTCGCTTTTTGCCATATGTTTCATCACAAATTAGTTAATTAAACAAAGAATCTGAATCACATTGACATGACATAAATTAGATCAAATTCGATGCGAAATATTACTAAGTAGTTAAATATACTTAGTATCAAAGTACAATTTAATTAGATTTGAAATTCGAACGATTAAGCTGAACCGTTTAATATAATTTATATATTGAATCTGATAGAGAATCAAATTATGCATTCATGATAGTTGAAAAAATAATAATAATATTTTCTTTAACAACTTCGACGGTCCAAATATACGTTTCTTCTTGAATATTTTTTGAATCCTGCATCTGTGAAAATTTTTCATTCTACAAAATTAAAGTTAGAGACGAGTTTCTTATTTAGACAAACATATAAATTTATTGTAATTCGAGAATCATATAATCAATAAGTTTGATAGACGATATGTAGATATTTGAATTATATTATATTTGATATTTGCAAGCTTAAGCCACAAGTGTGGACTAAACGTTAAACCACCTTGATAGGTGGCTTAACTTTTTACGTTTTAGGTCAGCCTAAAGGTCGGCTTAATTGAAGCCTAAAACCTTTATTCTATGGTTCAGGCCTCAACCAAACATGACCCAAGGGATGATTAAGCTTCCTTTCACCTCTTTTAGCTTCCTTAGTCGCTTAATAGTAAGGATTAAAAACCCCTCATTTAGTCTCAATTTACCCAAAATCTTAATTCTTGTTCGAGCCTTAAAGAGCCCCACCCCTGTATTAAGTCTCCTTAGTGTTTATTTGCGGATTAAAACCACCGAACATGAACTCCTTAGTGTGAAATATCTTTTTTTTTTTTAAAAGTCGGCGTGAATTAATATTTAATCTTACTTTTGTTGCCTAACAATCCCATATAAGAAACTTTTATCTCAATTCTGTGTCTGTGACCACACACGAATGACATTAACTCTGTCACTAGACTACATAGAAATGTCTCAATTAACTCAACTACACTCATATTTACTTACATTTCAATCAGCAGTTTATATTCAAATAATTTCTAATGTTAAACTGCTCGGGTCGGACCTCATAGTCTGACGAATCAGACACTGGTCAGGTCATCACTGATCCGAGATAGATTGGATCGGGTTGAGTTCGACCATTTTAAAAATATATAAGATAATATTGATCCGATTTGTACCTTTACATCCCTACTTACCGTTACTAATAAACTTGCAATATATTATATAAAAATATTTGATTCTTCTATTAAATACAACTTCATCTACTTACTTTATCATTATGAAAATATTTTAATGTAATTTAGTACCCCTTCTGCTTTTACTTCACTTACTAAATTGCAAAATTAAGTTTTGCCATAATAAAATGTATGACGTTTCACATCTTAGATTGTCACACCCTTAAGAGAGCAGGTTGGGTCCGATGGGTTTCGGGACCGTTCGATATGCTTTAAGATTCGTGCGCATGAATTTTAAAGTAGACACGAAAATTGTGAGCGCGAATTAAAGCAGATCGGATGGTCCCGAAACCCATCGGACCCAAATTGACCTCCACCCTTAAAGCTCCTTAGAGTAAAATAATAATAGAAGTAAAAGCAATGACTTCGATTTTAAGCTATTTCAAATAGGACGGTTCAGATTTCGATTAATAATTAATGAATAACTACTCGTGTAGTCACTAGGTGAGGCATGAATATCCATTAGATTAGATATATGAAATAAAGAATTGAAAACTTTGAAATTTACTCAGGACGTACGATAAATAGAGGAATAAAATTTTAAATTTCCAAATCGAAATAGAGGCGAAAGTGCATGAGGCAATTCGGAGGTCAACATTTGGTCCGGTTGGGAAGATAAACCGGGCCGAAAACCCGGTTTTATGTGTATGACTGGGCTGGGCTCAAAGGCCCAAATTGGGCCTAATTATGCTTCCTTTAACTGGATGCAACTCATTGACCAGAAAAATGACGGCCGATGATGCAACAAAACCACGTATTTCTTTTCTTCACCACCTACCTTCTTTGAAATCCAGAGAAATGGACCGGCCAGCTGCTAGCTGGTGATGCTCCGCATGACAATCACATGGAATTAAAAAATCCCTTTTGCATACGTGACCTTATAGTTTTCAGTTTTTTTATTCGTAACCTGAGAACAATTATTGGGTGTCATTTAGTTTTTATAGGTCTGTTAACGGTTGGCCGAGGGGGTTTTGAAGGGTAAATATTTTAACATAGCAGTTTTAGCTTCATGCAGCACACGAGCTATATGCAGCGCTGTTTTGATTCTATAATCTGTGTGCTGCATAAAGCTAAAACTGCCATGTTAAAATGTTTACCCGTTTTGAAAGGCACTAAATGGTATGGTACCAGTTCCAACATTGGCGGATCCAAAGAGAGTCAGGGGTAGGTAAGTGTCTACCTCTGGATTTGAATTTTTTTTTTAGATTCAGTGGTATTTTATACTTGTGCCTACCCTGGATAGAAGTAATGTCTACCTCTGGATTTAATTCACGGCCCAGTAGAAGAAAATTACGCGAAAAAGAAAGTCAACTCAGACTAATTCACGTAAAAGAAAGAAAGAGACGCGGTCTGATTCGCTACTCCACTCAGAAGAATTGTTAATTCGCCAAGAGAAAAATACGTCAGCTACTAGAGATCTAAATATGTACCGTGCCGTGACTAGTCACGCCATGACTTGAAGCACTTGTCGTGTTTTGACCAAGTCAGATTTATACGTGTCGTACCGTGATCAAATTTGGAAGGATGGTCAGGGCAAGTGAATGGTCACAACACAAAACGTTAGTCATGCCGTGATCGGTCACGTTTGTCATGTTTGGTCATGTTTAACTATTTTTTTCATAATTTAGGCTAGTTTATTCAAGATTCACCATTCAATCAAGATCTAACAGTCCTAATTACACGCAACTCATGTGACCATGTACCGTGTCGTGACCGAATCTTTCGTGTGTCGTGCCGTGTCGTACCAAATTTTTGAAAGATGGTCACGTCACGTGAATAGTCACCACACAGAGCATGCGAGTCACTACATGTAACCGATACACGTGCCGTGTCATGCCATGACAGAACTGTGTGTGACGTAACTTTTTTAGATCCCTATCCGCTACTCTGCTTTGATTTGTCAGGAGAAAAAAATTTGTACTATTGTTAATATTTTGTGTCTACCCCTGATCGAAATCCTGAATCTGCCCCTGGGTCCCGATATATGTCAATTGCTGAATTGAAATGAAATAAAATTTACATCTCATCTCAAGAGAATTAGTTGGATGCTAAGAATACTCATCTGCTCATTACCAAACTAAAAAGAAAAGGCCACCTGCCTTGCTTTTTTTCTTCAACTTTTTTTTTTGTCAATAATAAATTTTGAGCACCATTTTACTGTGGTACATAAGAGTAATTAAAAAGTGGAAGTTCTCTTCTTGTATAACTTTTATTGTCATAATCAAATATATACTATCCAAACCTGGAAAGTAGCTGTAATTGCGAAATACTGTTTTTAAGGGTCTCTTCTTAAAAGGAGACTTTTCGTTATAACATAAAAAATACGAAGATTCAAACACATAATGCAAAAGTTCTATAAAATATTGTAGAGACCAATGTAGAAAGCAACAGGAAACAAATTAAAGAAAACAAAGGAAAAAATAAAAACAGAGAAGGAAGACAAGACCTGATGCCTGCTCTTCTTCTATTACTTCATTCATTTTATTTTGTTTTGAAGAAACCTTTCTTCCATCTTGTTCCTTTATCCTACTTTGATCATCTTGGATTAATGCCATCCCTTGCAAGTCTAAGTCACAGCTGCAACAATCATCACAGATAGTGAGAGTTTGTCAGAGATTGCATGCGGCCGAGAGGAATCGAGAAGATGTCGCTTTTACAGAAGCTTTTTGCGAGAAAGGCGCTTGATGGCTTGCTCGAGATATCTGATCGCATTTATGGTAAGTAAATAAATTGTATATCTGTGGTTTGTTGTTATTCTTTTATTTTTTTTCCTTTCCTTCTCTCTCTTTAATTCTAGTATTATAGAAAACAAAATGCTTAAACTAGTCTGTTTATTTTAATGTCACTTGGTTCATAATCGAACGACAAATTGTATAAAAAGGTTCATGTGCTGATAACTATATGGTTTCTCTGATGTTCTCTGGCAAAACCATCTGCCTATAACTACAGGACCTAATACATATTAAAGCCCAAATAAATTGACCAAGAAGGAATATTTATTTAATCCTCCTTTTATTCATGAAAAAGAAAGGACTTAAAAGTCATTGTTATGCAATTTAAACCATGACCTCTTCATTATTACACGATGTACTACTGACGGTTGATCAATGGTGATTGTGCTTGTAATTTTGATAGAAATTATATGCACATATCAGCACAATATAGAACTTTGAATCAGGGGAAGGTCGAATTCACCACGCAGTGCTATAATCATTGTCTTGAAGTTTTCTGTTTTTTTTTTCTCTATTCATTTATTTAATTTACTTGCTTATGCATGCAGTGCTCAACTGTTGTTTAACCAGTGAAACTCCTAGAGAGGAAGAACACAGAGACAACCTAAGCTCAATTATAATCCAACTAAGAAACTTCTATACCCATGCCTCCTTCGTGGTACTAAATTTCATGGAGGGCAATATCCGTACAAGAGCCCTTGATGCACTGTCTCATTTCGGCATCACCGTAAGTGACTACCCGTGCCAATACCAAAATTGTCCCTTACTCCCTCTAACCCTGATCCATCATTTTCTCAAATCTACCGAAAGATGGCTATCTTTTGACAGAAACAGCAACAATATGATACTGCTACACTCTGAAAAAGGAGCATGGCCTCTACTAGCTTTTATGCTATCTTCAATTTTAGTTTATAAGAAACAGGCTAAGTGTGAGAATAAAACACTAGAAATGATGTACAAGCGGGTTTCAAGGGAGATGACGCAATTGCACTTAGAACTGACCCCACAACCATCGCACTTGAGGTACTTGCAGTATGTTGAAAAATTGCGGGGATCATCGGATTTTGAAGAAGTGCATTTTGTACTGGAGTGTGTAATTTTAAGAAGCATACCTAATTTCGATGGAGAGAGGGGATGTAGGCCAGTAATACAGGTGTGCGGGACCGACCCAAGTGATGGAAGGTCAAAACTTCTCTTTCGCTCTCCTATCAGCAAGAAGAAAACTAAGTACTATCAACAGGTACTAGTTAATTAATTGATGCTTATAACACAATCCAATATATTATTGACAGGTTATTAAAAAAGTAAGCGTAAAATTATTTTAAAGAATATGGTTGTTTCATTGTTTGTATATCTGAATTCCATTTTCATATAAAAATATAAGCACAATAGTTTTAATGAATTTACATTCTTTCTCTCCTGCAGGGAGAAAGACATACTGTTATTAAACTAAACACTGAATGCCATATCCAAGGAGATGTGGTGGTTGAGTGTGTACACTTATCGAATGATGATTTGTCCCAAGAGGAGACAATGTTTAGGTTCATGTTCAACACTGCATTTGTTCAATGTAACATGGTTACCTTTACAAGAGATGAGTTAGACATTGCATGGAACAGTAAAGACAAGCTTCAAGAGGATTTCAAAATTGAGGTAGAATTTATTCTTATAAATTATATTCTATGACCTCCTTTTCTGTTTGGAATTTTAGTTTTGGTGTAAGCATTTTTCTTCTCTTGTTGCAAACTAAAAGTTGTACCAGATCGCAATGCTCTGCTGGTCTGGTATGTTATTGGTACTGCACTAGTTAAAATCAACATGTAATCTCATATTTTAAGTTACTCCACATAGAATGCTGGTTTGTCTGGTATAAATTTTTGATCCTACGGCTACGGATTAATGTAGTACGGATATGCACTGATGGCCATTATCAACGAATCAAATGCTGATGAACCATAGAGGCCTACATTTGACAATTTTGCCTCACTTTCTTATATACTTCTGGATATGAGTATATGACTTTGATTTTTCATTAACAGCATATGATTTAAAATATGTGTATTTTTTTCCTTCTTCCCCTTCTTCAATTGCAGGTATTCTTTTCAGATGTCACAGTTCAACCCGAAACTCCAACAAAAGAAACAATCAGAGATGAGACTCACGAGATACAATCCGTTGCTACTGAAGGGACACAATATGATGAATTCTTCGACACGGAAGAAACCGTGAAAGAACCAAAACCTATCCCAAATTATTCCTTTAAAACCCCAGCAGAAGATGATGCCATCACTGAATCGGATATCCATGTCATCGAAAGTTCAAGCAACCGTGAACCCGATGTCAAATTAGAGCTCCATTTAAGCAATGCAACATGGTTTGAAATGTCAGAAATGCATGTAGCGGTTAACCGTAGTATTGGTGAAGGTGAAAGAGAAAAATCAAGAAAAATTACAAGACATTCACAAAAATCCATACTGTCGACTTCTAAGATGCCTCCATTGCCTATTCGAGGAACGAAAAAGAATAGTGTAACTCCTAAGAACTTGACTAAACCAAATCTCAATGTCGAATCGAAAGTTGCAAAAATTATACATGGAGAAAGGAATCTGACTCGTTCCCTGTCATCTACAAGCAGAGCATCTAGGCAGCGTGCCGAGTTGTCTCCGGCCGTGAGCCCACGAGCATCTCCTGTTAATAGGAGAAGTAGTCTTGATGGTTCAGTACCATCTTTTGTAAAGCCTCTCCATCCGCAATTGCCACGTGTAAAAACACGAGTGGCTGATGCCCGTCAGCAAAAGCCAGCTCAGTCAATTTTGGGAAATCTTGTTCGTGCATCACCAAAAGCAAGTACACTCGCCACATCTCCACACACAACATCTCCGAGGTTGTCACAGACTGTTTCTTTGCATGGCAAAAAGGATGTCACAAGGGGTTCAAGTGTATTCTCTCGTTCTTTTTCGAGTATAGGTGGTACCAGTGGCATCCGTACCCCACCACATCCATCACAAATGAGGAATGCTGTTATGTCGCCTCGTATGGTATCTAGATCTGGAGCTGATACTGGTAGTGCTGGTACAAGAATCACTCAGCTCAACCAGAATGGGATAAGGAGAACCACGTCAATGCATCAGTCGACATCTGTGCCCAAACCACGAACACGAGCCCATTGACAAAAGCATGTCGAAATGCATTTTTTTTAAATTGTTTCAGAATTTAAATACATGATGTCTTGGGATCAGTTTGAAGTTTTGAAAGTTATTTTTTTTTTCTGTATATAAATTAGTGATTTAGTTAACTCTTCATTTTTTCTCACCTTAATTTGACTTTATAAAGATTGTATTTTTCTTTTCTTTTATTTAAAAAAAAATCATTCCACTCCTATTAGTACTACTTTTTTTTTTTTCCTTTTCAGTTAATTTTTTTTATAAAGATTGTATTTTCTTTTCTTTTCTTTTCAGTTAATTTTTTTTTATAAAACTTAAAGATTAATATAAAAATGCAAAATCTTTTCTTTTTTTACGAAAAAAACAACAACGTGGCATTCTGACCTCCCTAATAAATCCTTAAAGAGGATTAATCTCTCTTCGATTATGTTAAGAAAGAAGAAAACATAAACCAAATCAAATCGAAAGATAAAGAGAGAGAAAAAAAGAAGAAATTTGAAAGAAAATAAATAGAGAAATAAAAGAAATATTTTATAAAAACTTTGATATCATTATTATTTGATTGTATATTTAATTGGAATTTCGTTACGTCGCGAATGATTTTGAACAATTATTGCAATTTGAATTGGACTTTCTGGATTTCTCGAGAAGGTAATCTCAGATTTCTCTGTAATTTATGGTTTAGATTTGTATGGTTAAATTTAAATATTGTTTTAGTATTAGATTATGATTAGGGGTACAAACGGTCAGATATAGATCATATAGTGATCAAATCGTATCATTATTCGTTATAATTTTTTGGATACATATACGAATATGGATAGTCTCGGATACAGATACGGCTCGGATGTTAAACATATATGGATACGGATCGGATATCGGACGGATACGAATATAATTCAGATAATTTAAAACAATGTTGGACTGAAAATAAAAATATAATTGGGCTAAATAATATTGGTACAGTAAATAAAAATAACATAATTCAGAAATAAAAAAGAAAACCGTCCAATCATACCAAGCATCACTTATTCGGATGATACCAAATATTATTTTACTAGTGTAAAAAATGTTATTTACTAGTGTAAATAATGTTGGTGTAAAGTCAAACTGTTTTATTTTTATTTTTATGAAAACCCGTAGGTTAAATTGCATTAAACGAACTGTTTAGCTTACATCACTTGATTTCAAGATATGATTTTGGATCCTCCCCTACTTTCGTAATACTACTCTAATTTTACTGTTCTACCCTAATATTACTTTACTCTACTGTTCTACTCTAATTATTACAAGCATATACTAAGTGCCTAAAATTAAGAAAAATTCTTCTTGCAGTTCCCTTAGCTCTATTCCCCCTTGTACCGGCCACTGGTACGGTGGTCCCTTAAATGTTTGTCCAGTCCTCCGTGCCCAGTTCGCTAAATCATGTGGCCCATGCAGTGCTCGCCTTGTTACATGTTGTATCTGCACCCTTTCTTTCACACCTTGATACGCCCTTGCACACCTTGCCACTTTTTCTGCCGCTCGCCAGGAGGGCAGGTCCTCAATGTCACCAGTTCCTAAGGCCTTTACCAGTAATTGGCAATAAGTCAAACTGTTGAAACTTGAAATGGATTGGATAAGGATACCTAGGGTTTGTGCTTGACGGCTTGGCTTGGAGAAGAAGAAGAGAGGCGAAAATCGAGAGATTGGCTACGGATCTTCTTACTACTTCGAGTTTTGCCATGAGCACTATCTTTATCATCTCTTTTATTTGTTTTAGAACTATGTTATGTTTGAGTAGACTTTTTAGTTTCTAGGGTTAAGATGTAATCGAATGCTTTGTTTTACTTGTTAGCTTGGAATTTGTGTTGAATTTTGTGATTGCTTGTTGAGTAGTATTTTTATTGCTTAGTTGAACTCTTTTGAATTGATTGGTTTATCGTTAGATGCATGGCCACATCTAGATGGTGTTTCAAACCCTTGATATTCACTCGACCAAACCAAGTATTTGAGATAGGTTTGTGAGCCGAAAGGTGAAACCAAATAGTAGCCGAAAGGTAAAATTTTCCTCGTATCGAAAGATCAAGAATATCTTTAGTAAACCAACACGCGACTTAGGTTAACTAGACCAATAAACGAAAGTTTAGGTTTAAAACCCTAAGAGGGTAGAATTTGAGTCTTGTACCAAGTAACTAAGCCAATAATAGACAGTTGAGGATTATTACCTTAGGTACAGCCGAAACACCCCTGCACAAAAGATCGACACAGAAACCAATATACTACTGTATCAACTCGAAGGTCACACGGACCGTGTATGAAAGTACACGGCCCGTGCACATTACACACGGCTCGTGCATGAGAGTGCACGGACCGGGCACTTAGAGGCAAAGCTGAGACGAAATCTGAAACCCTAGGAACCCCTTTTTATTCATACAAAACCAAACAAAAATTTACTTTGTTATTTTAAATACTGTCATTGAACTTTAGAACTTTAAACAAACCAAAACCAACCTTTTGCAGACTTCTAGAGTTTTTATATAATCTAAGTAGAGTCCAATTTGTTTTCGACCGTCATGTGGATCGATACCTATATATACTGCTCGATAGGATTGTACACTTGCAATCCGACTCGAAAGGTGTACCAAGGTTAAAAGGTATAGCTTGCTATACTGAAACTTTGTGCATACGCTTTTGTGTGAACAATACTAAAATAAAATAAATTATGCTAATTATGCTAAATTATACTAAAATAAATTGGAAAGTTCAAATAGATAAACAACAAAACAAAAATAACAACATGCATACTACAACATAAAATCTAAATAGAAAATACACACCACATATTCTCATATAGCAAACACTATGGCTTAGGAGTAGTGGAACTTTCCCCCATCGTCTTTGAGGGCCTGCAGCAGCACGCAACACACTCCCACGTTTGGAAACGATAATCGTTTACCAGATCAACATTCTTGTCAATACATTTGGGGTGAACTCTTACGCCACATAGATGACAAAGAACATTTCCTCAATGTCTCCCTTGACTTGACATGCAGGGCACAATAGCCATTCAGGTGGAGGGTCAATATCGCCGAAGTTCTCGTAAAGAAAGTTTCTAATAGTCGGATCATCCGTGATAGCATATTCTTCAACATCTTTGGGTGAAAACCCTAAACGAGATAAGTGTCTCTTCAAGCGGGCTTCACCCGTCCAAAAATTGTTAGTGAGGGATAGGCGAGCATTGCGTGCATTGCATGCAGTTTCACTTCCTCCTTTTCGAAGTTCGGATTTGGGTGTCATGGTAAGATCTAGAGTTTGAAATGAAAGTTATGGATTAGACAATTTATATTAATTCTAAACAATTTCTAAAATAAATAAATAAATAAAAATAATAATAAATTTACAAGAAAATCGCCTCAGAAATCGCCTTCTCTTTCTCTTCCTCTCTTTCTGTTCTGTGGGTTTGAGTGAGTTGTGAGAGGTAGGAGAGAGAAAGATGGGTATTTATCGAGTCTGAAACATAAAAAAAAATAGAAAAGTCCCAACCGGCCATTAAATGACCGGTTGAGAATAAAATTGGGGACCGGCCATTAAATGACCGGTTTGGACATTTTTAAAAATATCCAATTAAGGTGGATATTATTATTATTTTATAATTAACTTTGAATATTAATAAAAATGGCGGCTTCTCTAGTTCGTCGCATGACTAGTTTCGAGGTCCTCCTTATTTATGGATCAAATATGGGTCATCTATCAGGAGCATTCAGAAAGATACTGAGTATATTAATTTCAATTTGACTTTGTACTGATTGCGTATCATAACATGATCTTTACATATCATTCTAAAAACATACTCACTGCAAGTACTTAAATTTATTTAAAGAAAGATATACACTGCAAGTACGTAAAAACATCTTTAGTAAATTTACTTAAATTTATCTAAAAATATACTCACGGCAAGCATAAATTTATTCTAAAAATATACTCAAAATCAAGAATTGGAGTGAGGACCTGATAGGAATGGAAGTATAACGAGAGTTCAATTCATTTCAATTGAATAGAGTTGAAAAGAGATAATTTGGAATTGAATTTTGGTAATCGGAATGGTCAAATTTAAAAGAAGAATTGATTTGAAAATATATTGAAAAAAGTTATAAGCTTCACCTTATTTAGTGAGTATGCTACTGTAAATTCTCGTCATTTTCAATTTCTCCATTATTGATGATTGGAATATAACTTAATTCTTGCAAGAGCTATTTGTATACAAACATTAAAAATTATTGATGTTTTTTATTTATTTTAGTGTACCTTTTGAGATCATACGGTCCATGGTTTTTTTGTATTGCATACCAGTACCAGTATATCGATGTCAGTACCAACTTTTGTTTGAATAAATCTGACTCTTGAAATAATCAGAATGAAACAGGAAATTAAACAGTGTATTTTTTGTAAATCCTCAATATTAATTAGAAATTTAGTTGTATAGCAACTTCTCTAATTCCCTGTCTCAAGTTTTTATGAAGATGTCAAAATTACCCCCTCTTATCTCATCCTGACTAAGCAAAGAGAGGAGGTTTTGAATGGAAAATTTAATAAAATATTAAAGCGAGAAGGCTCCGGCTTTGGTTGTGTGGTGAGAATCATTCGGCAGGAAAATTGAGCGATCAAGGAGAAGACTCCTCACTTTCCATTATCAGAGAAGGCAAGGGTGCAAGCGACTTTCGACCTTGACGAATCAGATTCTAGCTAAATCTCATCCTCTAGCCTGCGATTTCTCAACGGAATTTGAGGCTCTACAAATCCCGTCGAATCATGTCGTTTCTCATTCCTTTCTGCGTTCCGATCATCAAATCGACGAGAAAGAAAAATTCTCATTCTGGTTTGTTAGAAGTAGAGTCCATTCCGACCAAACTCTGAAATTGATATTTAGTTAAAGTTCTCTCTCCTTAATTATTAGTCGGACAGTTTTTGTATTATAAATACCTTAATCGGTGTATAATGTTACTGTAGAATAAACAGTAACACCCTCTCTCTTTACCGTATGATTGTAAATGGATGGCTCTAGATTTGTTTATCTGAGGTTGGCTGATATCATCTCAATTTATTGAAACCGGTATGGTATTCATTTCAGTGTTGTAAAAAACGCTCTAGTTGGCCGATTAATCGGAAACGGCGTCTTAATCTTCACGCACACTCTTAACGGAGGCATGTTAGTGGATGAAAACGATTAATCGGCCGTTTTACCGTTTAATCGTCCGTTTATTCCCGTTTATTCCTGTTTATTCCAGTGAATATTTATTTTCACATTGTTTTTTTTTCTGTGATAGTGTGTGATAATAAGGTTTATAAATCTTATATTGTAGTTTTATTTGTGCTTGAATATACATTCAATATTTTTTATATATATTTTTTCTTCTTACTTACTTTGAAATTGATTAATTCTTCTATTATTTATATACCATATATTTTTCTTACTTACTGATGTAATTTTTTCGATTAGTACGACGTGTTCATTTATGTAATTAAGTTGTTATCATAAACTAAATTTAATGATTTTATGTTGGAATGTTTAATTTCTTTCAAATAATATGTTATTAGTATTTGAAAAAGCTTAATTCTCAATTTTATTTTTTCATTAAATAAATGTGTTACTTAACATGTAAAATGCTTATGTGTTAAGAAGAAATAAGCGTAGTGTCATGTTATAATAATAAAACTAAGTTAAATTAAATTTATTTGATAAGTTTAATGAGTTAAATAAATTATAATATATATACATAAATTTAATAAAAACGCTAAATTATCCATATAATTCCGACTAATCAGCTGCATACCGATTAATCACTTAACAGTACTCTATCCGTCCGACGAGTGCAAACCGTTATTTACAACACTGATTCATTTAGTCCCGCAAGAGCACGATCACTTATCTAGTAATCTTCCCCTTTTGAAGAAGCATAGCGACTGCCGCAAACATTCGTTTTTGTTTCTAGACAAAGATCTTTTCCAAGTTGGGACAAACCAGTGGAACTCATTGCTCCATTCCTTCCGGACTTGCAGAGTTCCAGTGTACAAGGAGAACAGCGCAATTTTATTCTCTGCTTTTCTCTACGAGGAACGCTGGCGTCTCAATCTCCTTTTTCTTTTTTTACTTTATAGTTTATCTTAATTTTTTTCCATCTGTGAAACAGCCTAACTGCCCTAACAGGAAGCATCCGAACTAAAACCGGTTTCGATTCTCTGTTTGCACGGACAATTTTGGTGAAGCATGTTAGACAATTTGGACCGTCTGTTTTTAAATCAGACAGTTCAGATCATGTGTCACTGTGTGAGACACTGCCTTAAAATCGGTCAGTTTTAATCAACATTTTGGTTAGGCGTAAAAATGATCGTCCAATCTTAGATGGACGGATAATAGTTGTACGAATGAATTTTCCATTTTACAACCAAGATTGGAGAGGATCTGTGTCATCTAAAACTAGCCAACAGGGCTGCACTGTGACTTGTGACGAAGTGGCATTATACATCACAAACAAAAACCAAAAAAAAAAAAAAATCATAAAAACGAAAACGCCAATAAATGACATCTAACGGGCCCCCAACCGCCACCACCTCCGCCCCTTCCAGCGCCGCTGAGCGGCGGCGGCCTGCGCCACCTCCTCGCCCGACGCTGACTGTTCCCTCTCGCTCCTCAGTTGACTCTCTCTTCCACATGGCAAGCCCCGGGCCGCTCACACTCGCATCCACTCTCTTCCCCGACGAAACCCCCGATTCCGAGTTCAGGTCCTTTACCCAGCTTCTTGTCGGAGCTATGAACTCTCCGGCGTCCGCTCCAGCTCCTATACAGGAAACTGGATCGAAGGAGGAGAAGAAGGAGGCGGAGGGGAAGAAAGAGGAGAAAGTAAGGAGGGTAGAGAACTTGGCCGTGCCCGTACCCGTACGAGAAGAGGTGTTTACGATACCGCCTGGGGTTAGTCCGACTGGGTTATTCTCTCCTGTGATGGTATGAGATTTCGTTGCGGTGTCTTAATTTTCATCGATTTACTGTCTTATAATTGTAATCTTTGATTCAGATTTTGGGGATTTTAGCTTATCTCTGTTGAGACAGTGGCTTGTCGTTTTTAGCTACCACAGTCACTTTTCTTGTTTGATTTCTTTTACTATAAAAGGAAAGTATTGATGTTCTAAATTGGTAAAGAAACAGTCAGGGACCTTTTTTTTTTCTGTGTAGTACATTAAAGCAACTAGTATCAGATACCACAACATAAAAAGTAATTGGACCCCTGTTTATACGCTTTTCATCATTTCATATACTCTCTTTTAAACTGTTGGTGTTTCAATTGTCCTATAATTTTCCCTTTTCCAAAACAAAATAATTCATTTTGCAAAATTAAAAAAGGATGGATGGGAGAAGATTCTCTTCTTTTACAAAGACCAGGCTGAGGTTTTGATTTCAACATGGCCCATTTTAAGTGGTGTGGACCCAGCTGCCAGAACAATTGGTCTCCTTTCTGGCTTCAATTTGACTGCTCCGACTCTAATATTAAATTTCATTTGATTATCTCAGAAGGTGGCTTCAATTTGAGCATTTAGAAAACAGTGTATAAATCACTGTTAAGGGCTATGCCCGACTTACTTTTCTTACTATAAATGACATTCTGAATTAGATAATAGAGGACTCGCACTTATTTTTATTAACTGAATTATACCAGAACATTTCTAACTTCCCTTCCAAAGAAAAGCTCTATTTTTTCTTAAGTAAATAAGGTACCTAATATTGCATAGCTAAAACAGCTGGCTCTCTTTTTTAGCAGGGTAATTTTGGAATTTCACATCAGCAAGCTCTGGCTCAAGTCACAGCTCAAGCTGCTCAATCCAATTTCAACATGTTATCCTCCGAAACCCACCCACCCTCTTCAAACAACCCTCCTGTAGATGAGGTCCATGGTACAAATACTAACAAACAAAACCATGAACCAGTGCCGCAACCTCCCATGCCAACTGACAAACCGGCTGATGATGGGTACAACTGGCGCAAGTACGGTCAGAAGGTGGTCAAGGGGAGTGACTACCCCAGGAGCTACTATAAATGCACTAGTTCCAGCTGTCCCGTTAAGAAGAAGATCGAGAGGTCAGCTGATGGTCAGATATCGGAGATAATATACAAAGGGCAACATAACCACCCACCACCTACAAATAAGCGGGGTAAGGATGTCAGTGCATCAAATGAGGGAGGCAGTGGGACTAATGGGTCAAACCCAAACCAGAACCCGAATATTGATAGTTCAACCCACTGTAGTGATGGTTTGAAGAGGGAGAGAGAATCGACTGAGCAGATGTCAGGGTCTAGTGATAGCGAGGAGGAAGGAGAACATGAGGATTCAAAAAAAAGGTAACTTTGGATATTTCTTATCTTTTGGTTCTCCTTTTGCCTTTACATACCTTAAAATTTGGACGTGTTAGTTCATGGTTATAAATTTCGTGTTTGTGTAACAGAAATTTGTCACCAACAATAAGCATTGACTGGGTGTACCTTTTTTACTTGTCTATGCTTTGGGGCCACTTATCATGTGACTTTACTTTAATACAAAAAAGAATTTTCTCTAGAAGTCTATCAGAAAGATATCATTGTTTCAACTGAAGATAAACTACAACTTTCCCTTATTCTTTTTCTTTTATTTTTTTCCTTTCTTGGAAAAGAATTATAGAGGCAAGTGCTGGTTCGCAAAGGGCATTAGCGGAACCGAGAATAATAGTGCAAACAACAAGTGAGGTTGATTTATTGGATGATGGATACAGGTGGCGTAAGTATGGCCAAAAAGTCGTCAAAGGGAACCCTCACCCCAGGTACTTTTTAAGTACATGCTATGCTATATATGTGTTAACAAATCTATACCACTAGGTAATAGATTGCATCTCTCAATTTTTTAGTCTGCTTATTAAAATTTTGCAACAGAACTCTCAAAAAATGAATTTGGTATTGGAAGCAGGTATGAAATTCCTATTTTGAAAGTTCAGAAACTTAAGTGTCTATTGTGTGGAAGTTTTGCTTATAATTGGAAATTTCTAGAAGTTTGTAGACTAAATTGGGAATAGTCCAGAAGTAGGACTGAATAGTGAGTTAGAAAACTAGGAATGGTGAAAATTTACTAGACCAAAATGGAAGTGATAACATGTCAATGTGAGGTGATGGACCAATTGATACAAATTGGAGACCAAACTAGTAAACTGTAAAACTTCAATTGACTAAAATGGGAAAGTGAAGGTGTTGAACAGCTCTGTGATCCACTGTAAACATTGCCATTTTGCATTTGACTGTGATATCCCTAGTTCTAGAAGTTCTCGAATTTTGGAGACTCTGAATTAAGCCCGGTTATGTGATTAAGCTGCAAGCGTTTCAAAGGATTTCACAATATTTTGAGATTGATTTTTAGTTAATTTTGAGCTGAATACTCTCTTTGTTCAACAGGAGCTACTACAAGTGTACATACTCAGGGTGCAACGTGAAGAAGCACATAGAGCGATCTGCACAAGATCCAAAATCTGTCATAACAACATATGAAGGAAAACACAACCATGATTTACCAATAGGGCGAAACAGTAGCCATGTCTCAGCAAACAGCATTACACAAAACCAGGGCCAGGTTGCAGTCTTACAATTGAAGCAAGAGCACAAGGTCACTTAAAAAGATAGCATTTCAGTGGTTTTGTAATTTGAAATGTAAGGTCCAATGAAGGTAGGAGGGGCGAAATGCGTTGTATTTTGTTATGTATTTGTTGTAGATCTATATTTATCATAGGATGGTGATGATTTGTTCTGAAACAATTGTAAATGATTTATTAATAAAATAGGGGCCTCGCCCTTATAAATTTTCTCTCAGAAAAAAATGGAAATTTGCAATTATTTGTACCACACGTTCAAAGAGTTGATTTGAAAAGGCAAACTTCACTTCAGGCAGATTCAAATTGGGCTCAGAAATTCAGTGCACGGGCTTCATATATATTTTTTTCCTCTTTGTTTGTTTTGAATTGGGCTTTCTTCATACTGTATTATCTTTGTGGATTATAGTAAAACACAACACTAAAACCTGACTTCTGCATATATTCTAATTTAAAAGGCTAATTAGGTGCAAGTCTTGCACTGTTTTGATTTAATATTATAATTATTTTGTAATTATATATTTTATAGAAATAGAGAGTTAATATCTTATAATATTATATATAAATAAACAACAGTCTCAATTTAATGAATACTATATTTATGGGTTTAATTAATTAAAATTAAAAAACGAATCTAAATTATATGAAACGAAACAAACTATATCAATAGCATCCTTTAAAGATATTAAAATGAAACGAATAATATTTTTATCGGTTTATTCTTCTCTCTCCTCAAAGATCTTATGTGGTGGGACTTTGCTGAAAAAACAAAGCAACCTTTGTTTTGATATCTCTTTACATGTTGCTCTCTGTATATGGGGCAACAGCAAACCCTATTGTCAAAATTCTTTGAAATGTATTGCAGTGATAATTCTGAGGAAAGGAATAAGATTGATGCGCTCTCCTTGTTTATTTTCCTTTTAGAAGTAAATTACATTCAGGGTTCTGGATTCTATATCCAAATTCTCGTCTAATTTTCGTAGTAGTTGTGCAGTTTTTCAAGGAAGACTTTTCAGTTTGAAAGAAAAATTAATGAAGTAAATGGAAATGGAAAAACATAGAAGAACAGATATGCAACCCTATCCCTATTCCTCCATGGTTTTGTTAATTAAAATATTTTGAGAAATTTAGGCAGGATAAATCTACTGGTACTATATATTAAAAGCGTGCAAGGCAGAGCAAAAATGGGCCCAATACAGTAGTATATCATTTATAACAAAAGGCGTGATTCTCGTGAGGTGAAGTTGGTGGCTATGATTAATTGAGGTGAGGACTATGGGCTTTTAAAATTGCATCGTGCCGCCTCCTTTTCCCTCGCTTTTCTCCATAATTTACGAGTAGAACTAAGATGTCCTGAAGCTCATCAAGTTTAATTCTGAAACCTATCGAATTAATTTCAGATGATGAATATAAATTATTGAAACCGATTTACTTTACAAGTGATGTGTTTACATGTCAAATTCATAAATTTTCGAATCAATTTAGTATAAAGTCAAGTGATAAAAAAACGATGAAAAATGAACGCATTAAAATTTACTAAACTTGACACGTAAATGTATCACTCATGGAGTAGATTGGTTTCAACGGTTTGAATTCATTATTTTGTTTGATTTGTTTTATCGTTGTAAAATTTATTATTCAAAACCAAAGTAAAATTTTGTTAATAAATTATCTTCTTTTCCCTTTTCTTGGGAATAACAAGCCTACTATTTATAGTTCAAAAAAAATATAAAAATTTGACTTTTCTTGATAAGAGGGGTATGTCTGCAATTCAAATAAATCAAAGGTTTATTGTGCACATTTTTCTTGATAAGATTCCCGGACATTCCTATTATATTAATTTGCTGAGAATTAAATAGAGGAGAAATTTTATATTGGAGAGAATGTTTTAGAAGGGTCAAATCTTTCCGTGCAATGAATAATTTCCAGAAAGATGTCTATGACTATGATTCGCTTATCTAGCTATCTTGGTGTGCTAAGAAATTAAATAAGAGGAGAAGAAAAAATATGTGGAGAGAATGTTTTAGTAGGTCAATCTTTCTGCAATAAAAATTGGAAAAGTACAAGAGCATGTGGCCATGTGGGTCACTGTGCCACGGTACATGTGTCAAACTGTCGTGTGAGGTTTTTTTGAGGAGAACGGAGTAGGTCGGATGTCCATCGGACCTACTTTTAGGTTCAACGAGCACAATGACCGTCCGATCTAACTTAAGATTTGTGCGCACGAACATTTAAACAAAGATGCGCGAATGTTAAACGTTCCGCACGAATTTTAAAGCAAACCGGCGGTGATTAAACCCATCTCTCAAGTGCTTTTTGAGACTGCCGTGAGAGAAAATAAGAAGTTAAATTATCAGGCAAGACCCTATGAAACCGAACTATTTGTTTCATTCTATCTACGTATTTTAAAGAATCGGATTAATAGTTGAATTTCAGTAGTTTTTAAAACTTGTAACGTGTTTTGACTTTAAAAAATAAAAAAAATACTGGGACCGAATCAAGAGGCAAATATTTTGACAGAGAGGCAATGCACAAGTTATATACGGTGTTGTTTTGACTCTATTCATTGTGCGCTGCATGCATTGGCGGATCCATGTACAAATTGGGATAGATAAGTGTCTACTTCTGGATTTGAATTTTTTATTTTGATTCAGTACTAATTGTTCAATGTGTCTACCCCTAATTCGTGTTAGTCCGATTCTTGAACCAATTTTTTCTGAGTTTTGGTCGATTCTTTGTATTTCATATTTTCGGATATGCGATCCTCTATTTCGTAAATAGAATGAAAGAGAATAAGAGAACAAGAAAGATCTGATGATGGACCTATTATTACAATTCTAAGAAATGAATTGGTCGAACTTTTTGTGCCTTTTATTATTCAACACTTACATTTCAGTTAAATTTTTATCTAAACTTTGACTTAAATTTACTAATTGGCTAAGAACAGTCCCACTTTGAATTGTGCTAAACGAATTTTTTATTAGCTTACTAAAAATATTTCGATGTTGTGTCAATCGATTTTATGATTATAACAGATTTTATAATCATAGTTATAGGGATTGAGTTGTAATTGTGTACCCAATAAGTTAATAAGTTTGAACTCAATTATTTATTTGAATCTGATTAGTGTCCTACCTTGACAAAAATCCTATATCCGCCCCTGGCTGCATGAATTAAAACTGTTCTGTCAAAATCTTCACCACGAATCAAGTCCCAGAAATTTTTGAAAATTTTATTTTATTAAATTAAATGTTGAAGTTGTGCCCCGACATTTTATTAATATCAAAAGTTAAATAGAAATTAATAAATATGTCCAGCTTGGCTGGATTTTAATAAAAATGCCCAAACTGGCCATATAATGGTCGGTCCTCTATTTTTTTCTTGACCGGCTATTAAATTGCCGGTCCTCAAATATATATATATTTTTCAGAGACACTATGAAGAGCAAGATGCTGAAATCTAACACTAAAAATTCAATTTTTTTTTAAATATTTGTTAGTTAGATTACTTCTTTTGATGTATAATTAGCATATTTATACTAAAATACACTAAATTACTTGAAATTATGTTAAATTACGCTGAATTACACTAAATTACGCTAAAATACGGTAAATTACGCTAAATTATGTGAGCCTTTGCCTACAGAAATATTTCGTAAATTAAAAAAATCATGTCTTTGTATTTCTCCTGTTTGCAATTAAGGCCCTCTATTGTTGCAATAAACTAAGGATGTTACTGATATATTAATTCAGAATAAGAATTTTACTCCAACAATATATTTATTGTGAGATGATGACAGAACAAATTTTATAGAAATACCTCAGTTTTTAAGCGGACATGTGTCACTTATGTAATTTATGATTAATAATTTTATCAAAATCGTGTAACACACGGCTGATAACAGCTCTTACTTTTTGTTTAATTTCTTATCTTTGAACAACATATACAATTGATAATAAATAATGAGAATCACACCTAATGAAGTGACTAAAATAATATTTTTTGTGAGATATCACAAGTTTGAATATCGATATTCAAAAAGGAGGGGCTTAAGCCTTCATTTTCTTAAAAAGGTAATAGTAATTGGATATTGGTGGTGGAGAGACTTATTTTAGGTTTTATGTGTAAAAAGATACTGGTAAGAATAAATTAACTAATTTATTTAATTTTTTATGATAAATACGAAGATTTTTAGTACGGTCTTTTATACATGGCTCTGCCAATTGAGATGATTTTTCAATATTTTTTTTTTTTGAAAAACGACCTTATAAACAATTTCAATATTCCTTTGTAACCAGCATGGGTGTGGTGGCTAAAGTTTTGTGCAAATCACTCATAATTGGAGTATATATCGGGTAAATAGTGTGTAATATTACGTCTTGTGTCGTGCATGCACGAGAGCAGCTTGGGTCTGATGAGTTTTGGGACCGTCCGATCTGCTTTAAGATTTGTGCGCATGAATTTTAAAGCAAACGCGAAAGTTGTGGGCGTGAATCTTAAAGCAGATCGGACGGTCATCGAGCCCATCGAACTCACTTTGAGTCCGATGGACATCGGACCCAAATTGACCTCTGCATGCACATATCGTATACTCTAGCATATGTTAGACTTAGTGACGTATTGTGTCATGTTATGCTAAAATAAGTGAAATTTAGACAAAATATTCGTAACAAAATAACATTTATCGAAACGACACAAGCAATAAATATTTGTCTTGATTTTAATCAGAGTCATCGAATCATCATTTACAATTCATATTATAAAACTCCCCTCAATCAATTGACTTCTCCACGTTTTCTCCCCTCTCTCTAAAATATTTTTCAAACAAAATCTGAACAAATTTGTAAATGCCCTCTAGCCTCTGTGTGGAAAGTTGTAAATTTGAAATTCAAATAGAAAAATCTTTTGCAGATATTAAATAGTTAGATTACTTGACCTCCAATCTTTACTTAAAAAATCTGAATAAACAAAAATAAAATAAAAATATTAGACATGTTTGTGTTGTATTTAAACAAGTACTTGTCACATTTATGAACATCTGTATTGTGTTTACATGTGATCGTGTCGCGGCCTTACGAATTGATTTTCAAATATGGACGTCCGATAGGGGTGAAAACAGATCAAATACGGATCGGATAGTGGTAAAACCATATATTTGTCTGTTTTTATTTCGAATACGGATACGGATCAGATATTAGACGGATACATACGGATACGGATTGGATATCGAATATCTACATAACTATTTTCTATTTTTTTTTTTTAAACTTGATAGTGACTACCATGATTATATTGATAAATGTGTTTACAACATCGAGCCTACATTATTACATCTAACTTATGTTACATTTTCAGCTACCCTGTAATCTATTTTGTATTTTCATAATATATATTAAACTATATGATATATATTTACTATTCTGATACGGATAATTAAAATTCAAAACTAGAGGTGCTACTTTTATCCGATTACCCGGATCCGACCCGGAACCGACCCGGATCCGGTTAATTTGGGTAGGGTATGGTTTAAAAAATATAACCGGTTAAATTATGGGTACGGTTACAAAATTAATAATTTAATATCCGATCCGGATCCGAACCGGAACCGATATTGTAATGGATAGGATATGGGTTTGAATTAGTTATCCGACCCATAACCGAATCCGACCCGATACCCATATAAATACCCGATAAAACATATATTAATAACTATGAAAATACAATTTTACATATAATCAAATTTTGCATATACCAGTAATCACATTTTGCATATTAATTTTTTAATAAAATTTATTGCTCTGAATATATCTTTCAATATCTGCCTTATATATCCTCTGCATCAGTAGCGGAGCTACAGTACTACAGGGGTAGGCAACTGTCTACCTCTGGAATTTTTTTTTTTTTTTGGACTACATTCTTTAATAGGTCTTGCCTATCCCTAGATTTGATTCTGCCTACTCCTGGATTCAATTCGGAGTAACAATTGTCAGTTCAGAATTCAGATATGGATGTGTGAGTCGTTTAATATAATTAGGGAAGAAGGGTATTTTTAAATCTTTGTTCATTTAAGATCATCATATCAGATTCTATGGCCGTCTGCACAATAGATATTTATATTTTTATGGAGGCGATTCGAATCCGAATCCGTTTAGAAAAAAAAATCCGAACCCGATCGATATCTGCCTACCCCTGGCTCAAATCCTGGCTACGCCACTGCTCTACATAATCATGAAAATTTATTGCTCTGAATATATCTTTCAATATCTACCTTATATATCCTCTGCATAATTATGAAAATTTATTGCTCTGAATATATCTTTCAATATTTGCCTTATATATCCTCTACATAATCATGAAAATTTATTGCTCTCATTGAATATGTCATTTGCAATAAATCTCATTGAAATCAAATATCTGCCATAAATTTAATTCTCTATTAAAAATTAGTATTAATATTCCATTCATGGATTTTTTGAATCATAGAAAAGGAAATCACCATCTCCAATATTTTACTTTCTCAAATTCTTGGGAGTTGTGACATATATCCGCCTCGGATCCGGAACCACCCATATCTGGACCGGACCCGATAATCCACAAACAAGTTATGGGTATCTATCTATCCGGAACCGAAAGACTAGACCCGAAATATCTACGGGTAGATAGGTATCCGGATCCGGACCCGACCCGATTTGAAACAAATAAGTATATGGATCGAAATTTGGACCCGAACACTTTTAGGATACGGATCCAAATATAATAGTATCCGGACCCGACCCGACCCGATAGCACCTCTATTCAAAACTATATCCGTACCACTATCGAATATCGAATATCCATATTAATTTTCAAATACGGATCCGAATTCAAAATCTGAACCAATTTTATGGAAAATGAAATGCGGAGGCCTCTTTAATAGCCGTGCTAAAGCAGATCTGACGGTGCGGATCTAAACTCATAATTTGAGTTACCTTAGTTGATGAATTCGCACATGCAAACGGGTACGTGTCCTACCACATGCTAGGGGTGGAGTCGTAGGTATCAAGTATTTTAAATTTCATTATTGGTGGAGATGGGTGCGTGGTACTTGATGCGTGCATTTTTGAAGACCGATGTGACTTTGTGCTTTGCTTTGCATCATGAAAGGTGGAACCTATAAATTAACCTATCAATCGCAGGCGTCTCACTGTAGATTAATCAACTATTGACATAGTTAATAGATTAAAGGGTAATTATATTTTTTTCCATCTATTCTTCTCCCATTTCATTCTCCAACTAACTAATTTTCACTTCTAAATATAATTACAAATTCAAACTATCTAATGGTCCCTACAAATTAATTAACATATTTTCTCATTTTATTTCTTTCCTCTCCCACCTTCGCCTCCGCCTTCCACCTCCGCCTCCACCCGTCTCTCCCACCTCTCCCTCTCCACCTCCGCCCGCCTCTCTCACCTCTCCCTCTCCGCCTCCCTCTCCCACCTCCGCCTCCCGCCTCCCACCTCCGCCTCGTCACTCCATCCCAATCAAGCACGTCTCCGTCGGGTCAGATCACTGTCGACCGCCGGATCAGATCCATCGTGTCTATGTTCCTCTTCCTCATGTAGTAGCGAGTTTTTTGCAAAGAACAAAGCTTCATTAATGGTGAATTAGGCCAGTGCGTACTAAGTACTAAGAAATGACAGAATAATAAAATTTGAAAAAAATAGAGGTGTGTGAATGAATACTTGATGTCTTAAGTATGAATACTTCAACATGTATGAATGAATACTTGATATCTTAGGTATAAATACTTTAACGTATATGTATGAATACTTGATATCTTATGGATGAATACTTTAATGAATATGTATGAATACTTCAATGAAATGTGTTTTGTTTCTTTTAAATATTATTTTTGTTTTTTTTGTAACATTTTAATTATATAATATGTAAAATTTAATAGATTATTTTTGTTTTGACAGTGAAACATGTGGCAACTATTTTTTATTTCCAAAAAATAAAATTGAACTAGAAAACAATAAAATAATGTTCAATACTATTCGGATGCTCTTGTAAAATTAATCGAGGTATGCACATATGCTTGTAATACTCTTGATACATTAACTATTTACACTTACACGACGAGATATGAATAGTTGCTCGATGAGGTATGAATACTTGCAACGAGGTATGAATATTTGTGCAACGGACAACTCGAAAGTATGTCATCATGGATCTCATTTGAAAGAGAAAATTGTGTAGAAGACGTTCGTGATTTTAGATTTGCAAAATTTCTCACAGATCGTCAGAAATATTGGTTAGATTGAACGGAGAAAAAAAACCGTCTCTAAAAACGTGTAAAAGATGGGTGAGTGATATGTCCAGTTTTTTTTAAAATACTTGATATCTTAAGGATGAATACTTGATGTATTATGTATGAATGCTTGCGTGCGCCAGTTGTAAAATCTTTCAAATATTAGGCGGTCTCCAAATAGTAAGTGGTCTCCCAAGTAGTTAGTAGTTACTCAAGTAGTTATTGACTGGGGATGAAACGGGGGATGGATCCCGGGAGATAGCTAGGCTCTCCCTAAATTAAATTATCTAAGGGCTTTCCCTAAAAAAAAAAGTTAATAAATTACAATTTTTGAAATTATTTGGCGAAATTTGAAATTTTAATTATTTAATAATTCAGAAATTTTAAAATTTGTGGGAAAAAAAATCAAGATAAACACGTTCACTAGAAAATGATACATCAAATTTATCAATTTATCTTGTTATACCATATATATGCTGTTTTTTATAGCACAAGATCCAAAACAAATTGCGAGTGAATATAACATAGACATAGATTTTGTCCTTCTCTTTTCCTGTAATTGTATGTTTCATGCCATGAATCTATTAATAAGCAAATATGATTAGTGATAACCTAAAGGGTGAATCGCTAAAATTGAAATTTATGACGGTGATAATGAAGTCGCTATACATCCTGATGTAGATGAGAACAGAGTAGGTCCGATGCTCATCGGACCTACTTTTAGGTTCAACGAGCACGATGACTGTCCGATCTAATTTAAGATTTGTGCGCACGAACATTGAAATAAACACACACAATTTTTAAAGCGTTCCGCACGAATCTTAAAGCAAATTGACGGTGATTAAATCCATCGAACCAGAGTAGGTCCGATGCCCATTGGACCTACTCTCAAGTGAATGTAGATAACTCGTACATAAAGCTGCAACTAAACATATGATGTAAGAATATTCAATAAGAGACCACTGTGTAATAAATGTGATATTTAAGTTCCAATTAGGTGCCAATTGTTCAACTAGATTAGAACAACTTTGTATGTGGCTTTTTTTTTCTTTTTCCGAATTTTGGATATTAATTGAATACCTAGGTGTATAACTAGGAGATACTTTAATACAATAATTTTTTTCTTTATTAACTTTTGTATTAATTATGACATAGTTAATTGTAATAGATGATAAAGAGAGAGTAGAAGAATAAAATATGTATTTATCTGTCGAGCCATTTATAATCTGAACGGTCATAATTGAAGTATAGTTTGTGTCTTTTCAAAATCTAATATTCTCTATACTTT
Source organism: Carex littledalei (assembly GCA_011114355.1). Taxonomy (NCBI): domain Eukaryota; kingdom Viridiplantae; phylum Streptophyta; class Magnoliopsida; order Poales; family Cyperaceae; genus Carex; species Carex littledalei. Next base: position 946,852 of record CM022101.1, on the reverse strand, counting down.
AATGATGATCATTCAAAACATAAATCTTAACCTTAAATAATAGAGGAATTTAGAAGTTGGTTCAATGGAAGTTAGGAGATGACAAAAGAAAGCATCTCAATAATATTTCATAAGTAAATATTTTTCCGTTTTCTTTTTTCTTACAATTTTTTTAAATACTAACATCTTTGGTGTCATCCTAGTGAAAATTGGAGACTGGACCTTCATATTTTCTCACATTTACTATATAGAGCTTCATTAAAATCTGATTTACATCAGCTGGAATTTTTTAATTTACAGGGTTATATTTGTAACTCTGAAATATGTCAGGGATCCTAATCAGATAAGATCTGATATTGATTAGATTTGATATCTTCAACAAAGTACTTGATACGACAAGAATTCTTTTAATATTTAATTCGAATTCATCAAATAAAAAAAAACAGATTTTGAAATATAATTAGATAAATGCATACATCAGAAGCTTTGTCGAGAATATGCTTCAAAGTTTTAAACATATGCGTTGAAATGTTTTTTTTAATTACTTAAAAAATCCGACATCAGAATATGTGCATTATGTTAACACTTTCGGACGCAGGGGCGGAACTAGAAAATTTTGATAAAGATGAGTGGCTCAAAATTAAAATCTACAATTGTAGTTAGTGGGATTTAAACTTAAGATCTCTTAATAAAAAATAAAATTCAATTAAATTTCTATGTGTATAATTAAAATTTTAAAATCACAGAGGTGGCTTAGCCACCTTTAGCTAAGCCTTAGATCTGCCTCTGTTTGCACGTATGTGTATATTCAATCAACATACATTTTAATGTTCTTTATAAAATGTGAAATAACATAAAAAAATTATGAAACAAATCGAAACCCCATAATTGAGCAGAAATCTGCGGCTCATTGTTTTGGAAGTCGGTTCCCTCTAGAACTAGAATTAGGGATTAAAATGATTGAATATTATCCATGCGTATCTTCGTTTCTTTTGTGTATCATATACACATCTGAATATTTTGCAGTCGGATACGGATATAATTTGTAATTCAGAAATAAATAAAAATAATTATCTGAATGATGTGTCTGATAGATGAATAAGTATCTTAGAGGCTCATACATTATTTTAGTTTGAATTTTAAAATTTAATTTGAAATTTCACTACTAAATTAATAAATTATCTTTAGAAATAATTAGTCACACAACTCACATTTTATCTTCTATTAAGATGACCAACAAATTTTACATGTGTCCTTTGCAATCAACAAACTTGTGAAACCCATTCAAGAATTGCGTCCGGATATGCAACCTTTTTTGAGGAAAAGTTAAAGGTTAAGCAACTTAACTGTTTAATATTCACAAGTGATTTTTTTATCCGGATTTCGAATGTCCAGCCTCCCACATGAAAGGTATTGTCTTGCCACTAGACTAAAGATAAATTCTTGGTATACAACCTTTGAAACTTAAATTTGTTTTTTTTTTAAATTGAGGACTATTTGTTCATTATTTGTACTATTTGTAAATTTGAGGACTAAACAAAAAAAATTAATAATGAAAAATTGTAAATTTGAGGACTCTGCCTTTTTTTAATTTACCTCATTCATTTAATTCATTTCTTTTAAGAGACACAAGTATCTTTTAATTTAATTAAAAAAAGTATTCTTATTCCATACTCTCATAGCATCGTAGCGAATGTTCCTCTCTTCCTAATTATCCATCCGAAAAAAAAGAAGAAAAAAAAATCGGTTCCTTAATTTGATTTTCACATAAAATGAGTTGTTTTTTCTCCTATCTTTTTAGCTTCAATCCGATTAAATTAATAATTAAAACGTTGAATATTATGAAATTATCATCAGTCGTTTCTGTGATCGACTCATAAGAAACAAGTTTCGGATTATTTGGCGACGAATCTATATATCTTGCATAATAAAGATGAAATATGTTTAAAGATAATGATATTTAGATCCAGGTAATGCTATTTTAATTTAATTAATTTCTTAATTATGAGAATTTTCTGAATTTCTGACCCAACACGACCTTCAATGAAGAACATTTGTCACGCTGCTACTTTCGTTCAACAACCTTCACAATATTTGGTACCATATCCTCAATCAAGAACGAAATTTGTTGCTATGCGCTGCTATCCCCTGTCTCTCCTCCTCCTCTTTTGAAGAGAGAGATAGAGAGAAGAATGGAGAGCAGGGTGTTGTTATTCTTTTCAGTATAGAAGTAGATTCGGATCCCCTCAATCAAAGGAAGACCACTGCTTGGACGGCTCCTACTTTGGACGATATGGAAGGAGCACAACTCATGCATCTTCACAAACAGACACAAGAGCAACTACATCCCGGCACAGGATATCTCCAACCCGTGGCAGACCCAATTCATTTCAGGGTAAGGCAAAAATCCAAAATCAATTTACCGGAACTAGATTTTGGGCATCTGCCCTACCCTGTGAGTCTAAAATTTATAACAGTCCAAAGCCGAAAAAAAAGACAAATTAATTAGAGTTTAGAGGCAAGCCGGTCCAAGTCCAACAGAAAGAAAACGCAATTTGCTCCTTGACTCCAATTCGCTCTTTGTTTTAAAATTATTTTTCTAAACTGTTTTCAACCAACCGGAGCACCTAAACTAGTAAAAAGTTAGATAACTAATACACTATCCTTGTGGATCGACACCCCAATTATACTACACGGTAGGATCATGCGCTTGCGATCTGAACGTAAGTAGATATTAAGGTTAAAATGTATATTAATTTATACTAAAAGTAGTAGTACCATTCTGGTTCATCATTAAGTTTTGATATCTTGATAGTCCGCAATAAAACATCCTACAAGAATGAACGCACCCGAGGTAAATCACCCTAAAAGACGCAGAGCTAAAGCTTACTTCCTTAACCATGTTACCTCAGATGATCCAGACATGATATTATTAGGAAAAAAACATCAGCACCCAATTCTTCACGTATATCTTCTCGGAGCGTAAGAGGCAAAAGTGGACAATTAATGTCGCAGTGAACAACCGTCCGGTCGAAGATGAGGACCCACTCGCCTGGGATTTATGTTCCCGCTGCGAGATGCGTGGGAAAGGCATACAGATGTTTCATTGCGACAGTTGTGAAGCATCTTTCCACCCTTACTATGTCTCGCGGCGTGAACCTCAAAGTACCGATGATCTCCACTTCAAATCTTATACATGTCCAAGCTGCCTCCGCGACATGTATATCACAATGCGTCCACAATGACTTCGATAAATATATGTAATTCCGGGGCACTATGTGGAATCAGATTTGCATAAAAATTAGTTATTAAAGTTGTTATTTTGTACTATCTCGTCAAACAGAGATTATATATTTTCATGTTTTATGTTTTCCTATGTCGATTTCATAAACCTCACATAATTACGACGGTCAACTTTTGACATCTTGAAACTAACGCTATTTATTTCACCGGGCCCACCTCTTAATAACGACAGTTGCGAATATAACACTTATGGCGAGGTGGGACCCATACACATTAATGCCGATGACAAAGCTCACACTATATATACAACGTTCCTCTCTCAAATGAACGGGACCTTACACGTATACCTTATATCCCGCTTTCTCCTTACCTCTCTAACTCAAGTCTCATCTCCAAACACCATGGCGTTCAAACGCCTCACAACAAAAAATAAGGAGTCTATTCCTGACAAGGGACAATCCAGCAAAGCAAATCCTGACCTCGGCCAGCCGATCAACCCTCCACGAGTTCTTTCTTGGGCGACAAATGGAAGTTGCTCCAACAATTTTCCCATTCTGACTTGGAATGGATGCTAAAGAATGGGTTCGTTAACATACGCGACATCATTGATGTCGCGTTAACATCTGGTCCTGAGATAACGTCTGACATTGAGTCAACATTGATCCATTTATCTAAGATTCCGAGTCATCCAACCATAACCCGAAACTCCGTTGGTGTGCAGCTTGCCACGACCAAGGGCCAAAGGATGAAATGGCTAAATGTCGGGCATACTTTCTTTGGTTCTGGACTTTGCATGAGGACGACATCATACGAGAAGGCAGTTCAGATGTCCGCTTTAGTTTTTGAAAATGCACAAACTGTAGGCAGGACATTCTAAAAAAGAATCGCTTAAACACTGCCACGTCGGCCAAAATTGAGGCTGACGCACACTTTGAGGATACTGATAACGAGGTCATGGATTAACCAACCTCGCCTTATTTAATTTCCATGTTCTCGAATTGACCAACCTCACTTTGAGTGTAAAGAAGAAATTCATGGTATTCATGGCTGGGATTTTCCGAGGGTAATTATAAGTAACTTGATTTAAAGAAGAAATTCATGGTACTGTTGACATATGCTTTTCACATCAGACTTCTGCACTTTTGCAATAGTCGATTAATTCACTGATTTGTAATTCGAAGGCAGGGTAGTATTAATGGTAAAATTCTCTGTGATTACTGTAATTCGAAGGCATGTAATTCGGCTGCAAGGGAAAAGAAAGTAAAATAAAGAAGGAACCTAATGGTTTGAAATAAAGAATGAACCTAATTCGGCTGCAAGGGAACAAAATTATGAAGGAACCTAATCTGCGGCTGTTGCATAATTGACTCTAAAGGTCAGAAATAGTTCAGGATATATGAAGGAGAAAAACAAAATATATGAAATGCACCAAAAATTCAAACCTTTCATCTCCAGGTGATAATTAAATAATTCACCAAAAACTTGACCAAAAATTGCACCAAAAATCCTATTGTTTCTTAAAATCACATAATAGTAAATGTAAATGTCAAGCCCTCAAAATAGGTCTTCTTCATTCCCATAATCTTCATCATCGTATGCACTTTCATCTTTGGCATCTTCATTATCTTCACTCTTAAATTCAGATTCATCTTCACTCGCATATTCTATGGATATTGGTTCTTTTCTAGTACGCTTGCCCTTTTGTATGAGAATTGTCTCTTTTCCTCTACTTGCCTTTTCGTCCTCTTCTTTCTACAATTAGAAAATAAGATAATAATTATCATTTAAACAAGCATAAACAAAATAATGATCATGAATTGAAGTAATATTTACCTTTGGACACTTTCTCATGTTGTGGCCCGCCTTCTTATGACAATAACTACAAGTCCTCATCTTCTTGGCATCTCTTACATCAGCTGGTGCCTTGAATCTGTTTGGCTTTCTCTTACCCTTGCATTGCGATAACGGTGGATCAGTAAATTTCAGATCATCCTCTTCTTTCTTTACATCTTCTAATTTTGGTTTAGTAGGTTCATCTTCGCCATAGGCTTCAGTGAGATCTGCTAACAACACTAGCATCTCATCCAATTTACCACAAGTCCAATCATAAGCTTCCGTAAGCACAATAGGATTGTTCATGATTGTATCCATTCGCTTAATTAAGGCGGTACGCTTGACAGATTTTAGGTTATTGCCGTCAGCACAACGATCGTTCAAACCTTTCTTTGCGCTTGCATTAGCATCACGAGTCCACCTTTTGAGAATGTATGTTTAGGGAAAAATGGCTCCATCCCCACATGTCGCATCACCACAAGTGCATGAGAACATAAAACTCCTTGATACAAAAAACCTTTGCACTCGCAATCAACCCTAGCATTGGTTCGATCGATGAGTACCATGCGATTTGGTTTGTACCATTCGTAGTTGGATTGCATTCTCGTGGGATGTACTTCATAGAGTCTTCCTCTCTCAACCTCACGAACCCGAAGCGCGATAGTCTTTGTTATTTTGCCTTTCAAAAGTTTGAAAATGCTTCGAGTGTACACTTGTCGTGCTTCAACCTCTATCGGATCACCTGACCATAGTTGTGGGGTCTCATTCATTGTTCGAAAATCCTCATCGCTTTCTCTCTCATATACACCTTCCACCAATTTCTCAAATTTTGTTACAAAATCATATAAGGAGGTATTTGATCCCAACCAAATCTTTGTTGTCGCATTCATACTTTCGCTTCTTTGTGTAGTACACATGCCCGCACAAAATGTCTCACGAAAGTAAGCCGGGGCCCATTCGTCGCGTTTGTCAAACATAAGGGTCAAGTATGGATTGTCTTCCATCTTGTACTTCTTAAGTGTGGCATGCCAATTTGTTTCAAAATCTGCAATTGTCAAACTAAAATTAATAACCGCGATTAATTCATCCCTAAACCCATTAACAGATCCATATAAAACCCCCAAATGCTCTCTCGCCTTTCTTAACACATGCCATATACAAACTCTATGCACGGTACCTCCCTCAAACACCACCTCAATTGCCGCTTTCATCGCCGGGTCTTGATCAGTAAAGATAGTCTTTGGTTTCTTTCCACCCATTACATTCAACCATGTTTTGAACAACCAACCAAATGTTGTCTTCTTCTCATCTCTAACTAGGGCACAACCAAAAAACACCGATTGTCGATGATGGTTGACACCAACAAATGGAGCAAAAGGCATTCTGTACTTGTTGGTATTGTAGGTTGTATCAAATATGATGACATCACCGAACTCTCGATACGCCCTTCTAGAACGACCATCTACCAAAAATATGTTTTTAACAACATTATCTTCATCAGGTTCAACAACGAAAAAAAATTCAGAATTTGTTTGCTGCCTTCACCTAAAAAAGTCTAACATTGCATTCACATCTACCCCGACTAAACTTCTCTTCACACTTGTAATATGATTGTTGACATTTTTCTTGCTAAAATGGATGTTCTCTTTACCCCCAGACTTGTCCGCAATGAATTCTCTAATTTGAGACGCACCACAATTTAACTGACTCAACAACTCAATTTGTGTCCTATCTTCCATGAAAATCTGCTTGTGAGATCATAGGTGTCGCTTCTTCGAGGGAGTGTTTTGAACTAACAGATGGTTATGATCCTTGTAGAGGCCTGTTATCCTCCAAATTCCATCCTTATGCATCCTAACATGGCATGATGCTTTGCAACCACATCTCTTGATCGAACTTTTCTTTTCAGGTGTCTTTTCAATCAACCCATCAATCGTGTCCTCCAATTGCTTTTTTTTTCTGGTTTTCCCTTCTTTGGAACAAACCATTCTTATAACGGTTTTTATCCTTTTTGCATTTGTGTAGCTGGTTTGCTTACGGATACTAAACCCACTTATGTATCCGTACGCGTTGTAAAAATCGTAAGCCTCTTGTTCACTAGCAAACTCCATCCTTTCGTGAGGCTCCAAACTTTCCTCTCTTTTTCCATCTATTAACACATCTTCTATTTCATCTACTTCCAAATCATTCAAATCATCCATTTATCTACAAAAAAAAATATAATACTTACAAATTAGATTAAAAAGCACTACAATTTAAATTGTTATCTACATTTACTAGAAAATTTAAAAACAATAGTTATTATGCAAAATCGCAGCTATGTATATTTCATCTGCTTTTACATCCAAATCGCAGGTAATAAATTGTCTAAAAAATCAGAGGAAGCTGAACCGTAGCAAATCCAAATCCAAGTAATAAATTGTCTAATAAATTGTCATCTGCTTTTACATCCAAATCCAAGTAATAAATAAAATAAAAAATCGCAGGTAATAAATTGTCTAATAAATTTGTCATTAGCTTTTACATCCAAATCCAAGTAATAAATAAAACAAAAAATCAGAGGAAGCTGAACCGTAGCAAGAGAAGAGAACCGTAGCAAGAGAAGAGAACCGAATCGGCAAGAGAAGAGAACCGAATCAGCAAGAGAAGAGGAAGCTGAACCGTAGCAAGAGAAGAGAATGGAGTTTGGCGATTCAGAGAAGAGAAGAGAATCGGCAAGTTCTGCGATTTAGGAAGTTGAAGAGGCCATTTAGGAAACAGGGAGAGAGAAGGGGAAGCGGCAAAATTCTCTCTGTTTTACGCTGAAGGAAATAGACTAACGGAGAGAAAAGGTTAACGGAGAGAGAAGGTTAACGGAGGAGAAGGTTAACGCTGAAGGAATACAAAATCAGCGAAAAAAGCATATCTGTTGAAACACGAAATTTAAAGCGAATCCGACGATCCAAAAAGTGGTATCTCCATAGCTCAGGAACTACCACTTTGACCTTAGCCACTCTCTATATATATATATTTATTTTAATTATATTATTAAGTATAATATAAATTAAATATAAAAATATGGGTACAATAACACAAGGATAACATTAAATATTAAACCTACTCTCTTCTAACAAGAAAGATGAGTGGTTGTGGTGGTAAAGCAACATGTTGTTGAGCATCTAACGTGGGTTCGATTCTTGCTTGGCGCAAAATTTTTTTTAGCTTTGGGTCTATGCGCGGTGCACGGAGCAGTATTGGGTGGTTTGGGTCTATGCGCAGTGCACGGAGCAGACCCATATCAGGGGCGTGTCCAGACACCAAGCACCGTATCGGTGCGTTTCAACGCGTATCGGTGATCGTATCAGTCGGTTAAGGATACACCACGTCGTCTGATACGCCAGCTAGCGTATCCAGTACGTATCGGGTCCGTATCGTACCCGTATCCGTATCTGATACGCACCTGATACAGGTATGGGTCCCAGTTTGAAGTATCCGAGTAACATAGCTAATCACTAACCCGTTTATAGTCGACTTTCGACTTCAAGTTTAGGTAATACTTGGGGCTACGCAAATAGCACAACGCACGAGTCATCTGTTTCCATGACCATATGTAACGAAGTCGCGACAATATATATATATATATATATATATATATATAGAGTGGCTAATATCAAAACGTTTGTTCCTAGCCCCCGGTGCAACCAAGTTGTTTTCGGGTTTTCAAAGTCCAAACGGTCGATCCGAACCGTTCAACATGTTCTCTATATTGAAATGTGCTTGGAGACTAAATTTTACATTTTTTGGAATTTTTTACTATTTATTAAGCCACTTTGAAAATTGCTGATCCGGATGAACAGTAAAAACAGTGCAACTAAATTCTGGACCATGTGATCAGCAACTTTCAAAGTGGCTTAATAAATAGTAAAAAAATTCCAAAAAATATAAAATTTAGTCTCCAAGCACATTTCAATATAGAGAACATGTTGAACGGTTCGGATCGACCGTTTGGACTTTGAAAATCCGAAAACAACTTGGTTGCACTGGGGGCTAGGAACAAACGTTTTGATATTAGCCACTCTATATATATATATATATATATATATATATATATATAGAGATTGGCTAATGTAATAACGTTAGAACTTCGGCCCGAAGTTCTAACGGGTCGTTTTTGCAATTTCAAAATCCAAACAACCCATCCGAACCGTTCAACATGTTCTCTATATTGAAATGTGCTTGGAGACCAAATTTTACATTTTTTGGAATTTTTTTGCTATTTATTAAGCCACTTTGAAAATTCTGATCCGGTGGTCCAGAAAATTTTGCTGTTTTTTACTGTTCACCGTTGGATCAGAAACTTTCAAAGTGGCTTAATAAATAGCAAAAAAATTCCAAAAAATGTAAAATTTGGTCTCCAAGCACATTTCAATATAGAGAACATGTTGAACGGTTCGGATGGGTTGTTTGGATTTTGAAATTGCAAAAACGACCCGTTAGAACTTCGGTCGAAGTTCTAACGTTATTACATTAGCCAATCTCTATATATATATATATATATATAGAGAGAGAGAGAGAGAGAAAGCAAGGCTTGTCTAACTAACGACGTTGAATCTTATCCGATCATAAGATAGATAAAGCAAGGCTTGTCTACAAAACGACGTCGATTTCATTCGATCACGCACTGAGTAGCCTCAACCTTGCGAAAAATTCGCAATAAATGACTAGTACAAATAACGTCGCGAGATTGTACCCAAAGGCTATCTAACTTGTCTAACACCAAGATGCAACATCACTCGGGGGCTAGTTGAATTACCCGAGAAAAAATTGTCTCTTTTACTTAAGCAATCAACCCGAAAGCATCAAACTGACGCATTTCGGCCAGGGGCTGATCTACATGTATGTCAGGGGGTGCTAAGTGTTCGCGCGAAAGCGCAACGCAAGTTTCGGTACGCTTGAGGGCGTACCTTTTAAAACCGCGCTTACACTTCACGAGTAAGGGTTGCAAGTGCACAACCCCTATCGAGTAATATAATCGGGTATCGATCCACAGGGACGGGCAATTGCTGGGTTAGAATCCACCGAACTCAATTAAAAATTAGAAGTGAGAAAGATTGGGTTTGGTATTTAAGTTCCTAAAAGATCAATTCAAACAAATCGAACAATGCAAATAGATGTAATAAAGTGCTAGAAGAAATGTAAACTGTGTTTTGATTATGGATAAAAGGCGTTTCCAGGGTTTCAGACTTCATCTGTGATCTGCCTCTAGTGGTACGGCCCGTACCAAGTTGGTACGGCTAGACCGTACTCCACTTGGTAAGGCAAGGCCGCACCACTCTGGTAAGACCCGTACTGGCTTGCCAGAACAGAGCTTACCAGTTCGAGTTGATGCATTTCTTGCTGGTACCTTGTGCTAAACTCTTTAGAAAGGTTCAATTGACCACGCCTAAGGTTCCTAAGCCTCAACTCTCGTGTATTGGATCAGGATCTAGGTTGGAATGCAATTTAGGGATTTCTACACCTCAATTTTCATATGTTGGTACAGATCTACCCTAGCTGGTTGATTGGAGACCTAAGGTACCCTCTAATCTGTCAATTAGAGGGGAACTCAACCTCTCGGCTTCAATTCGAACAAGTCTACCCTAAGCACTTGATTTGGTTGAGAGATTGAGATGATCACATGACCTTGATAGGTTTGATCTAGACCTAGAGGTTCATCATACACAATCACAGCAAACAAAGCAAGAGATAGCAAAGAAATCACAATCAATCAATCAAAAGAGTTCATACAAGATACAAGTCAAAGAAAGTCAAAGCAAATCAAGAATCCATCTCAAAACCCTAGAAACTAAAGTAACTACTCACAGCACATGATCTGATCTAAAAATACAATAAGAGAGGTAAAGAAAGCCATGGATCGAAGGGATCGAGTGGAGGAAGCTTGATCCGTCGAGTCTCGCCTCTTTCCTCTTCCTTCCTTCTTGCTCCTAGCTCCTCAGCTCTCTTTCTCTCTCTTACTGTGCTCTCAAATGTCTCTGGAATGAATCCCCTCTCGAAAGTGGAGAGCTCCCCGCCTTAAATAGCCTCTGCCAAGATTTGAATCTGTCAGGCCGCCTTTAGGTACGGCCCGTACCAAAGTGGTACGGCCTGGCCGTACCAGGCGTGATGAGCTGAAATCGGCTAAGTCCGGTGAGACCCGTACCAAACCTGGTAAGGGCCGTACCTCATCATCCCAAATCGCCGTTTCTTCGTGTGTTTTGCTCCAAACCTGCAGAAAACAAACAAACACTCAGCAGTACCAAATTCTAAAGATATATCGATGAAATGCACATGATTCTGGTGAATTAGGGCACGAATCTGGTACCAAAACAGGCCTAAAATAGACTAAATATGCGAGGTATCACTAAGCCACCCCAATAATTTAAATTTTTTTAGTTATGTACATTAAAATTTAATTTAATTTTTGTTTTTTTAAGTTTTTATATAGTTTAGCTCCTCTCATAAAATGATAAATGTGTGTTTGTAGTCTAGTTGTAAGAATTCTATTTGGTGTTTGTAAGATCATGGAATCAATTCCCACTAACAACAATTTTGTTACCTTTTTCACATATTATGCATTTTATAGATTAGCCTCCCTATTCAAATTTTCTAGTTCCGCATCTGATTTCGGCTTTGGAGGCTAATGATAAGGCCATGTTCCAAGGGCCCTCACGGATCCCTCACAGGCCATGAATAGATCGGAATTCTGACCCCCTTCAAGGGCCAACCCGAGATCAATATGAAGAGCCCGGGATCCATCAACAACTAAGCCCAATAAGGCCCAACTCGACCTCGTCCAACATGAGTCTAGCCCATACCGACTTACAATCACCGCCTCTATGCAGGCATAATCTCCTATATGCGTGTATAACTGCTCCTATGCGATCTCTCCTAACCGCTCTGACAATGCGGAATAACAGTTAGGGGACGACCTATTTAAAGCAAGACGCCCCATTGAACAGGGGTCGAACTTTTGCCTACAAAAAACGAGATATCATACATGCTAGAGTCCGAATATCTCATAACCAAAACTATTCCCACTTCGGGATTCGACTTCACCAATCTTGGCCTGCCATCCCATGGCAGGACGAGCCCAACCCGGTTACTTTCATCGCATACGGTCTACTCCCCCGAGGTAGGACGTATATAATATGGTTTTACCACTATCGGCTCTGTATCCAATCCGTTTTTCCGGGTATGAATATTATCTAGTAATTTCTAATAGTCGTTATATTTAAACCGATTAAAACTTCAAATTGTTTAGATTTTAGATTTAAATATTTAGGATGGTCGTTAATATCGTGGAAAATCAATAAATTCTCAAGTTTTGCAGTATACACAAATGATATGAAGTCTTGACTGTAAAACAGGCTTAACTTTTGACCTTGTTAATTTTAAATTCTACCACCTCATTTTTCATTTTAATAAATATATTATTTAGTTAGTGAAGTCGTGAATGGTTGGTCCTTTTGAAATGATCCGATTTTTCTTTTACTTTTTTTTTCCCTTTTATGGAATAAAGACTATTATTTTTTATTGATACTTTTTCATAATCTCGCCATAGTCGACTAGAAAAATGGAGAATAGCTTAATCCAATTTAAGCCAGAGTCAACTTTGTAGAAAAAATTGGCAGGCAAGAGTCTCAGCCATTTGTCTTATCTTGTTTTTTTTTTTTCCTTTTCTTTTAAGTTTTTTATACTTCGTTTGGCGAGTAGATTAGAGATGGAGTGAGTATTTACTTTATTTCTAAAATTTTCAAACTAAGGATAAATTTCTTTTTTCTTTTCTTTTTTCAAATTCGTTGGATAATGAAAGAAAATGAATTAGACAGGGAAGAAAATGAGTTGGGAAGAATTATTTTTCAAAATTCAGGACATGGCCGAATCTTATTGTATTTCAAAGGTTGTTTAGTCACTCTATGATTCTGAAATTTTAATTATGTATATTAAATTTTAATTGAATTTTCTTCTTCTTTGAGTTTTTATATACTTCAACCTCTCTTATAAAATATAAAATATTTACTTGTAGTCTAGTGGTTAAAGTAAATCTCACTTACTAACAATTATAAAATTTTACATTATATGTTTCAGTCCTCTATGTAAATCTTCTAGTTTTGTCCTTATTAAGGAATAGGCAGTTGTCTACTCCGGGACCTTACTGTGTCTGCCCGGGACACGACTTCTACAGCTCGTAGTTTGTGCACGCATTGCACGATACTTATCAGCCAGCCTGATACGTGCAGGTTAGAAGGTGGAAAATATCGACCGGAATACTTCTATTCCGTACTATTCCGGCAATGTTTGATTGAAGGAGGAAAAGTGAAATAGGAAAAAAAATGGAGAAGTATTGATAGAAAAGTCAATTTTTTTTTCTTCCACCACTTGTAGAGTGATGGATAATTGGCCCATGAAAAAGCACAGGAAAAAATATTATGTATGTAGCTACTACCAAGCTTTAAAAAAAAATATTATGTAAAGAAGTTTGACTCAATTTCAATTCTATCTTTTTATTTTTATAATTTCACTTAATTTCATTCTTGTTAGACTCAAATAAAACAATCAAATTTATTTTTCGTTAAGAGAAACTTGCCAAATTAATGAATATAATAGAACAGCCAAACAATGCCTAAACACAGTCCCACAACCACTCCATGTCTACAAATTAAGTATACAAACCAATTAAGACCTAAAAATGAGATCCAAAGGATTCCTACAATGTCTGCTAGATCTCCCTACCGGAACAAGACCAAGGCAAAATGTCAAACTCTCTGACAGTCTGACTCATTTTGACTTAGTCCTTCCTTTCCCCAAATTTAATTCTAAAAACAAACACAAAATTCCAAAGTTGTGTACCAAACCCCAAAGGCACTCCAGCCTCAATGCATAAATATTAAATAATTAAAGCGTCAATTTGCAAATTTTTAATCGGTTGGAAATTTGGAATTAATGTATTTTTTATAGTCAATTTTTTTTATTCACATGGAGGCTTAATTGCTATTTTACCTATTGAACTTCTATAAATGTCAAAGAGTAAATTATAAGAAATGATCCCGAAAGTATTACTCGCTTGTTAATTCGATTCTTAAAATTTCAAAAATATCATTTTGGTCCAAAAAATACCAATCATTTCTTATTTTAATCCTTAAATTTGTAAAGGTATTATTTTGATTTTAAAGTTTTTATTTTATACATAATTAATCCTGCGCTTAACATCCATAGCGTCATTTTTAGTATTAAAACTAGTACATATGTAGAAATCAAATAATATGCAGGTGGAAACAAGTATAAATATTAATGATATATTAGCATTAGTGTTCTTTCCATTATAAATTAAATTAAACTATATTTACATATATTCTAACCATAATAATTATTATAAAGATATTCATCTTATTGTTGATAAAATGACTGATATTTTGTGGATTAAAATAATACTTTATGGACAATTTAAAAAAATTTAATAACAAAAACTGATCCTTTTGAAACTTTAAGAATCAAAATGATAAATGAATGGCACTTTTAGGATCAACATGATTTTTTTAAAATTCTATGTACCAAAATGATAAAGGAGTGATAAGTTAAGGATTATTTGTGTAATTTTACTTAATGTCAAAAGTAGTTCATACTAATTATTCATTTTCTAGATAAAGATAAGAGAAAATTTAATTGGAAGGTAGTTGATAATATTTTTTCAGACTATCATCTTGAAAATAAATTATTTTGTAAAACGCTGACCAAGCAGGCAAGCATCGTAATCAAAGTGCCCTTTCATAATGCTGCAAAAAAGAAAAAAAATCCCGAAATCTTTATTATTATCCAAAAATTAATATTAAATTTCAAAATCTGCATTCTGATTTCGAAAATTGCCCAACCGCATATTTATTTCTCGGTTATAGGTCGAATTACCGCAAATTTATTTTCCGGTTTTGAAATTCTGAAACCGCAATTGCGGTTTTGGTTTTAGAGAACCGGAAAATAAATTGATTTTGGAATTCCAAAATCGAAAAATAAATTTCCGGTTTTAATTTTATTAGATAGTGAGCCCACTTGTTTTATTAAATCGCGCCACAATGTCAACATTCAACCTCAGCCGAACTGTTTCCTTCAAGATCATAACACGTGTCCCAATAGTCAAGCCACATTGGCTTTAAAAGATGCGGGGGGGTCCCACCCAGGCACCAAAAACATAGTCAAGCCACATTTTCAACCGTTTGATCAAACAATAATTACATCTAGGCCGTTAGCCACATTTCAAAGTTTAATTAAAAAAAAAAAAACTTAGAATCGGAGATTTAATCTCCGGTTCTTATAACCGGAAATTTAATCTCCAGTTTTGGACTGTCTAGAATTGAAATTTTTTTTTGCAGAAAGTTTGTATAAAACCGGGAATTTAATTTCTAATTTGGACAAATTTCGAAATCTAGCGCACCAAGGTGTAGATTTGTAAATTATTTATTAATTTTGGATATTAATAAAAATTTCGAGAAAAAATCTCTAAGGTGACAACACACACAAATTGTCTCTTTATTCTCATTGCAAAGATTTTTTTTTTATTGATTTATTTGTATGCGAAGCGCTTAGTAGTATTTTACAAATTTTGTAAAAACACCTTAGTACAATTCTTTTAAATGTGTTAAAAAAATTGCACACTAAAATTGAGCTATTAATTTATAAATTATATTAACGAGAAAACATAAGGTCATTGATTATAATTTAATTTCTATGAGGATGCATTTACAGCTTGCATTTGATAATTCAAATCTTGTCATTATTTTGCTAACTAAAATTGAGCTTTTATTTAGTAATTTATAATAACGAGAAAAAAGCAAGTCATTGATTTTATGATAATTTAAATCAATTATAATTCCTCTGAGCGTGCATTTGCTAATTGGAATCCTGTCATTATTTTGCACATCTCATTATTATAAAGAAACATGGTAATTATACAAAATGCCTAAATACTGATTACTGAAACATTGGGCCTGATTAGGGGACAAATGGCCACGTGTCGCAGTGTAATTGGCAAAGGAATTTTTGGGTAAACGGATCCTGGCTAGTTATATTTTCTCAAATATTTTTTTATTTTTTATCAAGGACATTTTGAAATAAATAAATTGACCTCTAGTGTTTGTTATCTGGAAGCACTTCATTTTTTTTATAAGAAAATGTAAATTAAATTATTTAAAGTAATGAGATGAGGAGAAGAAACTTGAAATTGATACTATTTAGCGCAGATTGAATATTATAGACTAAATGGGTATACAAAAATATTTTTTTTTTTTATGATGATCCATCATCCATGATAAAAAAAGAAAGGTTTAGTTTAAGATGATGCGAATCTAAATTTGCCCAAGTAATCCAAAATCTTTTTACAGATTCTTCATATTTCTGAAATATATTTTGTAAAATAAATCTGTACCGCAGGGATGAAAATGGATATAAAAATAATCTGATGTGCAAATATTTACGGATATGGATAATCTGATATATATTTGAGAATATAAATAGAGATATGGTTCTGAATTTCAACAATAAATTCGGATTTGAAATATATTTGCGGATATACAAAATAGTCATATTGTTCCCCATTACGATCAAATACATGATCAGAATGTTGGCTCATTTGAAATATTTATATTTGTTTATAAATGTTAATTCTTCATAATAAATGCGATATAATATTTGAGATTTGAATAAGTTTTATTCTAATATCTAACTTATATTTATATTACATTTGAATAATATCCGAGTTGTTCAACTCCTACCCTATGAATTAGTAGGGTTTTACCTACCGATATGGAACGGTATTGACTTTGTACCACTGTGTCATGATATTATTCGTCTCAACCCAGTGGTAGTATTATTTTCTCACCTACCTGAGCCTGGGCCCTGGGGGCAGCACCTCACTACACAACGGCTACATTTTTCACCCAAGTCCAGGTCGCTTTCACACTGCCAGTGAGAAAATCAAACCCGGAGAACAATAAAAATCAAAAGGCAAAAGAAAAAAAGAGAGAAAGCAACCAAAGAGGAGACCCCACTTCTTCCCGCGTTGATTCTGCCACGACCTTCCTCCATTAAAATATAACCCTCTCTCTCTTCCATATATCTCTGGGTAACTGGTCCATAACTATACGACCCAGTTGCCAAGCCAAGCGGCACTCTTTCAAAGATCCAACCTGGTTTCTCTCTCTCTATATCTGATTTGTCTACTCTCTCAGGGGATTTTGTTTAAAAAGATTTCTTTGACGGAGTTCCATGTTTCTTTTCAAGTTTTTATTGACTGGGTTTTGGTTGGTTGCGATTTTGTAGAGCGAAGGGGCAAATTGGCCTTTTTTTTTTGTCAATCTACGATACTCATTCTAACATAAGAGTCGTCGATCGATCTAGGTTCTTTTTGGGTTTCGATTGATGCATTTTGTAAAGAGCAATGGGTGAGAGATCGTTTGTTGTCTTGCTCGGAGCCTTTAGAGAGAAAGAAATTGATATGTTTCCCCAGCGTTCTTGATCCGAGAAGAGATCACTTGGTTAATCCCATTTGTTAAATCTGGAGAAAAGAAAGAAAATCCCCAAATTCCTCTCTTTCCTTCTCCCTCTAGCGATGGGTTGCTTTGTTTCAAAGCACGAGCATCACAGGAAACACGGCCAAATCTGGAAGCCAAAATGCATTACTCCAGCTGGCGAAACTACCAGCATGGCAAAAGAGGACCATGTGGCAGAGGCAGCAGGCTTCACCTCCAATGAGGCCAAAGAGAATGTAGTTGACAAATTAGATAAGAAGGAAGCTCAGAGCGACATGAGGGAATCATTGGAGACTGCTACCGGTACAGATGGTACAGTCGTTGGGAGCTCGATGAGTTCTAGAAGCTTCCGGCTTAGAAATCTGCACAAGTACTTGGAAGGGGAACAGGTGGCTGCCGGATGGCCCCCATGGCTCACTACTGTTGCCGGAGAAGCCATTCAGGGGTGGGTCCCACTAAAAGCTGACAATTTTGAGAAACTGGAGAAGGTATTTCAAGCGCCGTCTCTTTTTCACTTTTTATTGTTTGTATTTGTGTCTTTGTATGGAGGCCGTCTCAATTTTGCCATGAATGTCACACAAAAACGGAAGAAGAAAAGAATACGAAAGAAGAGAAAATTACCATGGATTAGCTTTTGAATCTTAAATTATGAGACTGGTACCGTATAATATAGCTTGTACCAAAAGCATACTAAATTATCAACAGTAATGATCATCTTCTTGTTATTTCACTTCTCTTTTATTGCTGTTCTTTTTGGTTTCTAATTGGAACCTTGTACCCATTATTCCCTTTTATGTTCAATCAAAATTCTAAAATAACAGAGTTGTACCAACTGGAGCCAGTACCTTACAATGTGGGCGCACCAGCGACAGCAATTTTGTTTCCTTTCTAATTCAATTGAATTTTACCAAAACAAAAGAAAAAAAAATGTTTATATTGCTTTTTCTTTGAGCATTAATATTTTGTACCTTATTTGTACCAGGTGGGTCAAGGTACATACAGCAGTGTATTCAGGGCCCGTGATCTCGAGTCAGGAAAAATTGTTGCTTTAAAAAAGGTGCGGTTCGATAATTTTGAGCCAGAAAGCGTTCGATTCATGGCGCGAGAAATTCAGATTCTAAGAAGGTTGAACCACCCAAATGTAATGAAACTGGAGGGGTTAATTGCATCAAGGCTTTCATGCAGCTTATATCTTGTTTTTGAGTACATGGAACATGATCTTGCTGGCTTGTCATCTGATCCTGATATCAAATTCACCGAATCTCAGGTTCAAAATTTTTCTCAGTTTCATTTAATGGGGATCCATGGGTTGTAGATGTGTGGAGTTGCACATGTTTGCAGTTATTGTTGAGACACAATTACGCCTCAGATCAACATCCAGCTGTTCTATTAACTATCCATTTAATCTAGTTCTTCCTAAATTGAAGCATATTGAGGGTTGCATGAATCAATTGAATAAAATGAGCCTAGTTATAATCCATTTTCGCCATAGCTTTCTAAGCAAACAGTGAGCAAGGCTCTTGAAGCTATTTTGTTTGAGTATATGTTGTGTGACATCTCTTTAGCAGTTTCTTTGACCTGCTTGCTCAATATAGGGATATCAAGAACCAATTTCACAATTGCATGCATCTTCCTAAACTCCGACCAACTTGAGATTTCCTCATATCTTATTTATAGGTTGTAACTTTTAATAGTAGTGTTCTAAAGTTCCACAACTGCTAAATTGATTTTTATTAGCTGAATTTTGGCAAAGTTGTTAGTACTTTACTTGTTACAGAAAGTCAGTCCCCTTTTTTATCACCACAATATAATATATTATTTTTCTTTTATTCACCTAATTTCAGGTAAAATGCTACATGCACCAGCTTCTCTCAGCTTTAGAGCACTGCCACTCTCGCGGCATAATCCACCGGGACATAAAAGGTGCGAATCTTTTGGTGAACAATGAAGGCGTTCTCAAAATGGCTGACTTTGGGCTTGCGAATTTCTATGACCCCAAAGACAAACCTCAGCTAACTAGCCGGGTTGTAACTCTCTGGTACCGTCCCCCTGAGCTCCTATTGGGCTCGACCATCTATGATGTATCGGTCGATTTGTGGAGTGTCGGGTGCGTTTTTGCTGAGATTTTTCATGGGAAGCCTATCTTGGCAGGAAGAACAGAGGTATTGTACCAGTGATAATTCACAAGTGAATGCAATATGGAATGTTTCGTATCATTACCATACCTACTGGTCCTTATTTCGGCAGTGACTTCAATGTAGTGCATCAACTATGCCCCAACTCAGCTGCAAAAAAACAGCAACAGCAGTATTGCTAATATTTAAACTATGATGGCGATGATGCTAGTAACAATTATAGCACTAATAACAACAGTATTAATTTCTATTATTTCTGTCTGGTAACAATTTTTGTTTGATTCCTGAATTGATCAGCACTGTTATTTTTCCCTGACCTGACATGTAGCGGTACCAGCTCAGGATGCAAATCTCAAGTGCCCATAGACAAATTTATCAGTGTGGTGGCAATTAAATAATAAATACCTTTTTTGTTAAATTGAAATTCAAAAAATTGCAGATTGAGCAATTGCATAAAATATTCAAGCTGTGTGGCTCCCCGCCAGAGGAGTACTGGAAAAAGTCAAAATTACCGCACGCCACGATTTTTAAGCCTCACCGTCCATATAGGAATTCCCTTCAGGAGACGCTTAACAAAGTACCCGGCAATGCCTTCGGCTTGTTAGAGACTCTTCTCTCTGTCGAGCCTTACAAACGAGGCACCGCGTCGAGTGCCCTCAGTTCTGAGGTTAGCTTCTCTCTGAGAAGTTCACCCATTAATTCTTCTTTTTATATCTATTGTGACAAGAGAATTATATTATTGTTTGTATTGGCAGTACTTCAAGACTGAGCCATATGTATGTGAACCATCGAGCCTACCGAAATACACACCAAACAAAGAGTTGGATGCTAAGATTCGCGAGGATTCAAGCAGGTACAAATAAAGGAGATAGATCCTAGAGTACTACACCTATTTGTACATTTCATTGGAATTCATTTTCTCAGTCTTGACCATGTCATATTTTCTGTAGGCGCAAGAGTGGTGTTGTCAGACTACGATTTCAGGATTCTTCTAAAAGACAATCAAGACAGAACAGGGCTGCTCGTGAGGCAACAGATGCCGCCAAAGTACAAGATCGCCCCCATGAGGTACATGCTCTAGTGCTTAGCAGTTGATTTATACCAGTTCTAAATTACCAAAAGTGATTAAACCTTGTAGATCTTATACATTTTTCTTTTCAGGAATTGAGAAGCAAGCCTAGGCAAGAGACAAGGCGCAAATTGAATGGCCAAAACACACGGCTACATGTGGATTTAAAACCTTTGCCAGAATTAGTTCCTGAACATATTCAAAGTCTTCGCAGATTTGGTGGAGCACACCACATGTTTGATTCAGAAAATGACCAACAGGATGGGGCCTTCTCAGGCCCATTGATTGTTGCTTCTTCTAACAACTTTGCTTGGGCCAAGAAGCCTAGAGCAGAGAGGAGGCCTATTTCTAGGGATGAACTTATCAGAAATGAAGATTATAACAAGAGGAAAGATAAAAATCCGAATGATTTAAAAGAACAGTGCAATGATGGGCTGAAGCGGGGTTTTCTGAAAAAATGGTCACAATTAGATCGACCTGAATCATGTGACTCGTTTGATGCTTACTTCCAAGAAGACACCTCAGCTAGGAGTAGCACTGTGGTATGTATTTGTATTGTCTAGGGATTTTGTAGTACCAATACTGATATGCACTGTTACTGTTGCTATAACTATTTGTTTCACTCTCCCACATAACTAATCCTGAATTGTAGTTGTCTGGTAGCGCCATCCTTTGTTCATATGCATTTTTTGCCAGTCAAGAATATAACTGATATTTACTCAAAACTTGAAATGAAGGAAATGGAGCAGGGGCGAAGTGAGAGAATGGAATTCTCAGGGCCATTGTCATTACAGCCCCACTTGATTGATGATCTTCTTAAAAAGCATGAACGCCATATCAGACAGGCTTTCAGAAAATTGTGGTTCAAAAGAGGTAATTACAAAAAATCAATAGTATTAAGATGTAAAAAAGACGTGAGTTTATCTAAACAATAAGTAGTAAAATTGGTGGTTTTTTTGGAATAAAGTTGGTCGGTGATCCTTATAACTTGTCGGACCACCACAAGATGCCAAAATGTTATATTATATAGCTGATTATAGCGCCCCCCCCCCCAACTCGCTGTTTGCTTTCCTTTTAACTAATGGATGAATATTTTCATTTGATCATCTTTTAATTTATAAGCAGGGAAAAAGCAAGCATCGAATGAGGATAAGTAAGCTGCAATGCTTGTTGATTCTTAGCTGCAGTAAATTTATGTGGATTTCTAAATTGCTCCACTAACACCAAGAACTTTGATTTACATTATGACAAAAAGCACTACCGGTTGAGAAACTAATGAACCGCCTCGGTTTCCTCTCTCATTTACAAGCGAAGCATAACTCAATAGCACTTATATGGCTTTGTTTTGTTTGTTTTTTTGCACGTGTGAGAAATTTAGGATTTATGTCCATCTGGAATTAGGGGTACTGATCTCTTGTGAATATTTTGTATAGGTTTCAAGTATTTTCCTTTTTTTTTTCTTTTTCCTTCGGTAATATTGTCAGGATTTTGTGTAGTTCATACGATATGTGAAATAATACTTTGCAGCTAGCTTCTGCTTGGCTGTTTAAAGCAAGTTGAAGGAATGATGATAATTGATAACATTTCACAAATGCCTGGATGGTTGCATTGTTTTTTCTGCCTAATCACTTTGTAGTTCATAAATGTCGTTTTGAGTTTGATCGGGATAACTTTTTTATACTCCTTTTAGTTTGGATCACATTAATCAGTTGTTTAGCTGGTTGATCAAACTACCTCATATGTGAATCATTATGAAACTTCTCTCTCAAACAGCTGGTATTTTCAAAGAGGCAGTTGCAGAGTCTGGGCCTTATAATTTCATGTCTTTTGACTTATTGAACTGGATGATAATAAATACACCGCAAAATCAAAGTAGAGCTAAGTTAGGCCGCTGTTCTGTACCTAACATACAGATACAGTTCAAAGGCCTGATATAACAATAGATAATTCCCACTACATGATTGATATTAACTTGTACCACTGCGAATTGGTATCCATAGCTAGCTTTTTCCAATTTTTAAAACAAAACTATGTTTAGTAAAACAATCAAGATTCATCCTCTTTTTTTTCTTAAAAATTTGTACAGAATTCGCTCCTCAAATTTTACATGATTCATCCTTTTTCAAGTGAAAAAAATTACAACTCTATTCAGGACAAAATTTGATGATTTTTTCATGAACGAATGTACTAATTACCCAACAACCAGTAGTTAAACATGAATTTTTCATTATATTCCGATATACATGATATGTTACATTGTACTCGAGTCATCTTTGCTCAGTGCATAAATAAGAAGTTAAGAAGGATCTGTCTGAGGGTCCATAACAGGCTTTTTTTTTTTTCCATATGATATTATGGTACAGCAACTATTCTCCTTGTCCCTTCAAACAACAAAAACATACGATTTCTCTTCAAAGTAATAACAATTTATTTTTGAGGAATTTTGTGCTTATTTTGTATTAGTCAACAAAATCAATAAAAGCAACTAATCATCCTCGAGTGACGATGGTTGGAATCTGGCCATGATTTACTAAATCGATTTTGTTCAGCCTCACACAACACAGTACCTGCTCTGGCAGCTCCTCCTGCTTCTGAGCCTGAAAAACCCAATTCCAAATGAGGATTAAAAAATTGTTAATTGGAATAGAAAGCCTCCATCAGTCCATCAGCATCTTTCCTTCTTTTTTTAATTTTTCACAAAAGTGGTATATCGTGCCGAGGAGGGTTCAAATGCCACCAATTTTTGTACCTCCATCATGCCTCCATTTTTTGCAAGCACATAAAAATTATCTATATTTATATGTGATCTATATTTCTTAACATGCACATCAAAAAAATTATCACTTTTCGATTTTGGTTGTATATGAATCGGTGTATTTTTGCAAGCTCTTGATACTGATAAAAAAATATTGAAATGCCATGATCTTTTATGTGTGCATAAAAATGATATTGATCATATCTAACGGTTATTTGATATTTAAGTTTTAAATTTGAAGTTATTTTAGTTCTAAAAATAGATGCATAACAGAGGCACAAAAATAGAGGCATTTGAACCCTCATATAGTGCCCACCTCCTTCAACTTTTATGGAAACATCATCTCTCATTTTTTTCCTTTCCAATAATGCACCTAATGACCTTTTTTCTATTTTAAAAAACCGAAGCTATGTATGGGAGATACGGTAAAATGTAAATTCAATGGTGACGGCTATGGTGCTATGCACAATTCATGTACATATGTTGCAAACAAGTTGTTAAATTAACACAGCTGCAAAATTTCACGAGCTATGAGATTTTCAAATAAGAAAAGGCTTAATTATGAATAGAAGGTACAAAACAGACCTGAATTGTTAGACCCAAATCAAGAACTCCATGCTTCATTCGCTCGCGGAAAGACTCGAGTCCCTTCCTTGAGATATAGCTGAAGCGGTGCACATCCAAATCTACCTCAAAGTAGTTTGATCCCTGCAAGGAAACATGAGGAAAACTGAGTACAAAATAAGTCTAGCTCTCATTCTTTTGTGCCTCATATGGTAATTCTGGCCTGCACCGCTGCATGGGTGAAAGCCTGGCTGATTTACTGATCCAACCCAAAGCAAAAAATGCTTAAACCTAACCTAATTCACAAGTCAGTTACTCTTGCCAACACTAACTTACAGGTACCAGGTCACATTGATGTTATGCATCAGTAAAACATCAAACCGGCCTCACACATTAAAGCTAATCCAAAATCCAATAGATTAGCATTTAGTTTTACGCCATCATTTCTTACGGCCTGGTAGTCGACTCTGGTCTAGCATGATTTTATTTATTATTTAGTTTTGACTTCGCAAAAAAAAAAAGTCCACACTCAACAATTTTAAATGCCCTTGAGCCAACAATAGGACACTCGCATGCAGGAGCGGATCTTAAGGCATTGTAGAGGGTGCTTAGCTACCCCCATGATTTAAGAAAAATTAATCTTGTGTATAGAAATTTAATTGAAATTTCGTTTTTTTTTTAAGTTTATACTTTATATATACTTCAACCCCCTCATAAAATGTTAAATGTGTGCCACTCGTTATGTATTTACAACATTATACATAATGTGTATAATGTGCCTAGCCTAGTGGTTAGAGTATCATTTTGTGATTGTGGTGACTTGGGGTTCAAACCCCAGTGACCACACATTATGTATTTACAACATTGTACATTTTACATTTCAGTCCCCCCCCCAATCTAAATTTTCTAGTTCCGCCCTGGTAGTCTTGGGGAGAGAATATTGCTCTTCTTACCTTATAGAAGCTGTGCTGAGGGCGAGAGAGCACAGGCTTGTCGTTGTAAGCCTGAATGAGCTTCCTCTCAGTGCCACCCAAGTGGAGGTCTTCTGGGTTCACCAGCCCAGCTAAAATCTTGAGCCTCTCTCGGTACGGGACGACTGACTCCTTTGTAAAGTTCTTCACCTTCTCAGTTTCATTCTCAATGAATCTCTGCAAGCAATTTACCATATTTCATTAAGTCCTCCGACATGCAATTGAAGTCGACAATTTACCATATTTTATTACCTTATCTGCATGCAAAACCCTAGATTTTTTCCTGTTGCAGTGAGTAATCTTTTCCTTTTGATAGACTAGTATAATGGAAAACGTAATACTTTATCAAGCATTGAATTACTGACAGTTTCAACCGAACTAATATCAAGTAATAGAGGGATCGGTGATATGTTGCAGATTTTCATACAATTTTTCCATTATATAAGCAATTGGTTAAGTGTATGAGAATATGCTCAGTATTATTTGCAATCAGGTATATGTGTTATTTACTAAGCTGGAATATTTCTGCAAAAAATTTAAACAAAGAAAGAAAATGGCTATACCTTCAAAGAATCTTGGAAATGAGGAGAAACCTCCTTGTCATAACAGTCGGAAATTTTGAAGTACAAAACAAGACTCATGCCTTCCCCATCACTGTCGCCAAGAAACATTGCAGCTGGGTATGTAGGCAGCTGAAATTGCATTCATAAAATTATGCAATGTATTAATTATTTTTTATTAAAGGGCCCCGTACACCCCAGCATCTTTTAGATGCTATTCTCGAGAATTGAACATGTGCCTCTCTATAGAGAGACGAGGGCTCGTGCCACTGCACTAAGCCCGCGGTTCATGTAATGTATTAATTAACTGCAATTGTCTAAAGAAAATATTATAATTTAGTGCATGTTTACCTGAATATTTACAACCAGGAGAGATGGTAGCTTGTCATGAGGCTTAACATGCGGCAGGTCGATGTGCTGTGCTATGTGGTTTACTTTACGGGGACATAAAAACAAATCGACCCCAATTGGATAGTAAGGCGCATAGTTCGCTGCTGGCGTCTTCTTCTTGTCTCTGTATTCAAATTTGTTCTCTTGTTATTGTTTTCTGATTTTCCTAAAAAGTGCCTAAGGTTCAGTAATTTAACCGTAATTTTCCCAACATGTTTCAATCTGAGGATTTCAACCCCAGCATTTCATATTGCGTCATCGCGTGCTGGAGGCTTGATTAGAAATACCAATCAACAACCCCTCCAAAATAAAAAGGAAAATCAATAAACAAACAAAATTAACCTAAATTTGAATAGAAAGGAAAGAATATTGGTCTATTGACTATTGGCGCAATTGGGGCTTTGTACCTGAAAAAGCTTTCACTCCGTAGCTTAAAAGTAGAAGGTTCAACATAAGACCAGCATCCAGCTGTTGGTTTCTCTCCACTGGAGGCTGGTATCAACAGTCCTCCTTTTGGGCGGTACAAGAACCTCTTTGAAGCACCTGCGCAATTTAAGCAACACAAAGTTTATCAAAACTGTCCCAACTTTATACCATAAAATTAAAAGATTGGTGCTTAAGAATCGAGTCTTCATTTTCCTTGTTCAAATCACCACTTACGAAATGCCTTGGCAAGAAAAAATATAAAATCTAAGAAAATCAAGTTAAATTCAGTTTTACTTGTTTAGAGGGTAATTAGATAAAGGTCGCTTCTAGACTATTTTGTCAATTGAATGCCGCAAAGTGAACTTAGTATTTAAACAACAGAGAAAAAAGGTAGTAAACCATACTAAACTCAGTGGCTTCTTCTCCGTCATAAGACTTCCTCTTATAGGACAGCCTGATCACCGCTGATTTTCTCTTTGAACAAGGAGAGCCTGTACCAGCGGCCTTGTCATTAAAGCTCACTGACGGTAACAATTTTTTTACAAATGAAGGTGCTTTATTCATGCTATGCTTCTCCTCCCCGTCAGCTTTCTCTTTCAACCCTTTAAAGCTCCCGGCACATGAATTTGTTAGGAACTTCTTTGTTTTAGAGGCAACGTCAGTTATCGGATTACTCAGTCTAGGCTCATCAGGAGTTCTTTCCTTTTCGTTTTTGCCCCCATCTCCTTTTAAATATTGTTCAACTGCGAGTGCCATGGGCCCGCTCGAGCATGCATCATCAATGGCGTGGCACATTGTATCTACCACATGTGAGGCTGTCTCGTATTGAGAGACTTGTGTTGTATTGAAATCTGGAAGATAAGATGAAAAGATCCACAAATTACGCCCAAACAAATTTTACTGCATGTTTACTTTTATCTTATCATATTTTATTTGGGAGTGAATACTAAATGTTGTGATTATTGTCGCATTTATTTGTCTACCTTATAAAATACATAATTCTATCTTTAGATGTAATCAAATTCTTTTCTTCTCCATAAGAAGCATCTAACATCCTGTGATGACATACAATATTCAAGCTTAATAAAAATATTAAAAAGTTTAAAAAATTACCTCCATGAACACTACGGAATTCATCATCAGAATCTGACTCGAGAATGCTGACAGAGTCAAACCAGGCATCTTCTTGGCATACACCTACAGATATATATTAGCAACATGGATATGAATGTGTGTGAAGGGATTACAATTTAATATAATAATTTGGTAATTATTACTTTCATTGTATAGACTATTGAAAGTAAGTACATATAAGTGTTACTAGAAATAGAGTTTCTCCCTCAGAATTTAAATCATCCTAGGCTCCTAAATTAAATAAGTTCAATGTCCCATTTGCCACGGCCTACTTCTATAATTTTTTGTTATTAGTTGTCAATTTTTTTTTAAAGTAACTTTTTTGACAAGCAAAAAGTTTTTAAAAAAGTATAACAACAAAATAAACTTAAGAACTTTTAGCTACAAAGGTCTTTTTTTCAAAATTTTAGCTTCTCCAGAGGCCATTTTGCAAACTGCTCAATCCAAATCCCAACTTTCTCCTCTCACTACTCAGAACAGTGGTTCTCCCTCAAATGAACAAA
Organism: Carex littledalei; assembly: GCA_011114355.1. NCBI lineage: Eukaryota > Viridiplantae > Streptophyta > Magnoliopsida > Poales > Cyperaceae > Carex > Carex littledalei. The sequence goes on along the minus strand of CM022101.1, from coordinate 918,754 downwards.
TATAAAACAGGAAAAATGATGTGGCCCCCCACCAAAAAAATTAGGCTAAGACAGAAACACCACTTAAATATAAATAACTCAGTAAGAGCTTGAGAGGCCTCCGACCTCTTCAACTTTAAAAGGAAATAAAATTATCTTAGACCAGTTCCCATCTATAGCTCAGGTGGTTGTCGCAAATTAAGCAACTTTATAAAAGGAAAAGAAGATTGCAATTGATAAATATAACTCACCATTGGAATCAACCTGGCTATGGTGCCACTGAACCTGGGTTCGGTGAAACATCCTTTTAGATTTATCATCCTTTTTGTGAGCAGTTGCGGCTGTCTCCACGTGTACAAACCCACTCACTGAAAAATCAGCAGATGCTTCTTGTGCATGAGTTGAGACCTTTCTACGACGCAGCTTTCTGGGCCGGTAAGGGAGAGGGAGTTTCCCCTCCTTCGGCCTTGAGTTGGCTTTCGACACACATGAACCCATTTTCAAAAGCTAGCTCCTTTTTCTAAATGAAGAGTGTATTGACAAAGCACCTGGGAAGTAAACAGGAATTCAGATAAACAAAAAGATACACTGATACACCTGCTTTGTGTAAGCTGACAAAACCATCAATTAGAAAACAAAAAAAATATGCCATACGAAATAAAGGACGCTGTGAAAATATACAATCAGACTGAGTAATTTCACAAAGAAGAGGAGCAAAAAGTAGATATATGAGAATCTGAAGCTAAAATACGAATTACTTTCTCTCAACTTACGAGATATATATGTCTGACCTTATGATTGAAAGCATCACTTTGGTAGCTTGGTCTGTTGGTACCATGGCATTATTTGAGTGTTGCCTAACTAAAAAAAATTATTTAAAATATGCTTCCAACTTTATAATAGGTGGGTGGTATCAATAAATAGAGGATAGTCAATCCTCATGGAATGGAGACACTGCAAGGAAAGCGCGTAGCTTTTATAAAATTCAGCAATGTTGCATGCTGTACATGGTGTTAAATTATAATATTATCTAGCACAACTACTTGTTCACTTACATAACTCTATTTGACGATCTAGCTTAGTACTTACTTCCACTGTGTGTGTCAGAGAGAGAGAGAGAGAGAGAGTGGGGGTATCCCTCACTTATAAAATCCAAAATCAGCTGGAGCAATTATAAGAATAAGCTAAACAGTGTTCTTACATTCTTAATTATTTGGTACAAAAAAATCCCTTCAAACAAAATCTTGAGCCCAGAAACCAACAGAAAGAGGATTGCTCACTTCAAATCTTAACCGGTACTCTTTTGGAAAGTGCAATGTCAATCTTTTTTTTATTTTATTTTGAAACTTAAGTGCAATGTCATTCACACGAACCTGAGAACAGTACCAGTACCTTCATCCATTAGTGCTCTTTTCAATTGAATGCAACATCCCCAGCATTGCTGCAACCCATTTGTCAGAAATCAATTTTAAAGGTGCCTAAACGAATATTCTCACCTCGCTTAAGGTATCTACTCATCTTATTGCATTTTTTCAAGGGCTAAAAAGTAATTTATACCATTGGAAGGGCACGTCTCAAATGATCGCCAAAGCAGCAACTCCCGCATTTCAGCAGAGAAGCACAAGAATGGAAGAAATCCATGGCATTTCAATCCCCAAAATCGAAAGTAAAATTGTAACATTTTAGAGGGTGTGTCTGAAAATTTCCTTACCTCAGATAAAACCAACAGTTTGCCGCGTTTACGAAATGTGCTCTGTCGAGACGACACGAGCTGATATCTTTTGCGGTCAAGTACTTGGAAAGTTCATTAATTTCTGAAAACGGTGAGAGAAATAAAAATGGGGTCAAGTCGCCTCTCTGAGACCCCCACCTCTAAATCAAAAGAGACGGTGGAGGATAGAAATACATTTGAGGAAGAGAGGGAGAGGGAAGGGAGACAAAGGGGACACTCGTGCTATATATATATAGCATTTGTTTTTTCTGATTATTTCAGGGGCTTTGATGTAAAATGTTGTTTTCTTAGTTTAGAATATGTACCGGTCAAGACCAGCTGAGACCACGTGGAAATAAGAAGAGAGGAAACTAACACAGGGTAGGTTCTAAATAGACACGGTCTCTTTCGTGATGTTAGACTTCATAACTAACTGATTGTGGGGACCGTTTCGTTGCCATCTGGTCCATGGATCGGAGTACGAGAATAGTTAAGAGGGGACTTTTTGTCTATTTCCATTTTTTAAATTAATAAAAAATACTGTTTTTAATTTTACACATTTGATAACTGTAAATCTGTATTCTAAAAACCTTGCTAAAATGTTGTGCGAAAATAATTAAATTGTATGATCTGATCCAAGTTATTTTGTGTTCGATGAGAATTGGTGATTTGGAAAGGTAATTTTACAGTTTTAGGTGAGTGAGAGTTTTTCAGAAAGAGAACGAGATGAGATGATGAATTTGTGATGGTTTTGGATAGGATTGGAGTTTTTTATTGACGAAAAATGTGATAAAAGACGAATGCTGGTGAATGAAAATTCAAAAATAATTAGCATTAATTTACTTAACACATACTTCTAAATTCCAAATTAGTTATACTACTTATATAAAACATTTATATATTGGAAGCTGATAACAATACCCGCGCTACAGTATCTACATTGTACCCGCACCATAACTATCATAATTATCTGGGAGGGCTGCAAAAACTCCAGCACTGATTTTTTTGTCTAAAGTATTAATACCTATACAGAGAAATATTTATCTATGAACGGAAATATTTATACCTATGAGGTGAACAATTTTTTCGTAAATAATTGTCTCCCCAACCAAATCTCAAGTATTAATATCACTACATGTATTTATACCTATGCACTGAAGTATTTATACTTGTATGGTCAACTATTTTTGTTAGAGGAAGGTTGACGCGGGGACGATTGGGGAAGGTTGATGCGGTGATACGGGGTCCTCACTACTTCATTAGATGAAGGTTAACGCGGGGACGATTGGGAAATTAGAAAAGGGATGATCATAACAAATTATGCATCAAAGTATTAATATCTTATTTTTCAAGTATAAAAATATCTTATCTTCAAAGTATTTATATCTATGAAGGTTGATATGGGGACGAGTGCGGAGACTGGGAAATGGGAGATCGTATAATTAGTGGGGACTATAGAAGAAGAGTGTTGCAGGAATTTTAGAATAATAATTAGCGGGACCATATAATTAATGAAAACTATAATACATAATTTCTCTAAATGAATGCGGAGATTTTGAGAATACTGAAGTGAAGATACTCAAATAATTAATCTTATATATTTAGGTGTATTAACACTATTGATTGCTTCATTACACCAAGACCCCAGTACACCACTATACAACGTATTACTAATACACCTAAATATAACGACCAACTACTTCTAAATACAACAAAGCAAGAAAATAAATAATTAACTTCTTCTAAATGCCCTAAATTAAGTAATAAATAGATACAATATGTAATACAATAACCATACATCTAAGGATAACACAATAACTCAATAAATCGGTTTTTAGAAGAACCTTAACGAACTAACTAGATACCAGTTTATTAAAAGCTAAGAACCAGTCTTTTGTCTAACAGCAAATGTAATGCTATCCGTGTGAGAGGTAGCACATTTGAAATTTAGATGGAAGATCTATAGTGAATATTAAAAACAATTGAATAGTTTGACTCCCAACTTTACTCAAAAAAAAAAATTAATGCAAAATAAATTTTAATTATGAGAGACTGAATTTTACAAAGTATAATTGTTTATTTTCTAACTCACTTAAAATCTTGCTTATTTCATTTCATTACTACATAACAACACATCAGAAACGGTTCAATTGTCATTATCAACGGTTCTCCAACAGTATGGGATGGCCTCGATACTAAAAGCATACCCATTACTAATGGGTGCTTCTACATGAACGGTTCATTATGTTAGTGAACCGTTAGTGTTGAATTCTACTTATTTGTCCATTTACCACACATAACATACACTTATTGTTACATATAAGAACCAGTAGTAATTAGACGTTGGTGATTTATTGTTTTGCAAAAAATTGTAGGGCCAATGGTTTTTGGACCTACTTTTGGTCTGATAGGCACTAGAGTTGTCCGATGCACTTTAAGGGTATGTTTGGTTGCAAAATAAAAATAGTTAGGATAGTCAAATCAAGAATAGCTATTGTTTGTCTTATTAGAATAACCAAATCTAAAAATTTTAGGAATAGTCTATTCTAATAAGACAAAACGTTTGGATTCACTATTCTCAGTGGCGAAGCCAGGATTTGAGTCAGGGGTAGGCAGAATCGGGTTCGGGTTTTTTTTTAAACGGGTACAGGTTCTAAACGGGTTCGAATTCAAAACACTTTCTAAATTATAAATAACAAATTAGTACATATTGTAAATTACAGATTCTTACTTGTATTTGTATTGCCCAAATGTGGCTAAAATGTACTCTATTCTGCCACTTTTGACTGATTACCTATGAAATTATTCTCAACTTTCATGATTTGGATTTACACTACTTATGAGCCAAACATAAAATATATTTTCAAATTTTGAATTAATTTTTCTCAATTTGGAAAATATTATTGATTGCCAAATTATGACATCTTTGTGCTAATTCAAATTCCTTGCTCGCTATTGCATTATGGTACCACAAACACTAATACCTCAACTTTATTTTAATTCTCTGTACATATTATGCATCTTATTTTTGTGATCCATTTGACACATAAATCACTTGAAACTAGACTGCAACAAAAGATCCTTACTTCATAATTAACAAGAAAAATATATTTTTCAAGCTTTTACAAGGTAAACATTTTGTTACAGAATTGTTTAGTAATTTATTATTTTTATATGTCTGTTGGAGACTTTTACAATCTTTTTGAACTTCTTGTGGGGCACTGGCATGTGATATAAGATTTTCACTATCGTAGCTATAAGATGACATCAGTCGCTGATTAATTGTCTAGGCCTGGTTTTGCTGTGACTTAAGAATTGTTTGTTAGCGGGTAGGCAAATTCAAATTTAGAGGTAGGCAAAGTCCACTTAAGAATCTGGTCCAATCTTATTTTTTTTTTCTAGTTGCCTACCCCTGTTCTCATGTAGTTTCGCCACTGACTATTCTAGCTATTCTAATCCAACTAAACACCGAATAGGCTATTCCAAATAGCCTAACTCCAATAATAACATATTCTCAATCCAACCAAACATACCCTAAGATTCATGCAGCTCCGCACTAATATTTGTGCGCATGAATTTTAAAGTGAATTGTACAACTCTGGTGTCCATCAAACCTAAAAATAGATCCAAAGCTCATTGACCTACTCTTTACTCTGTTGTTTTGTAGTAGTGACTTATTATGAATCAATTATAATCAAAATAGTTAACATCGGGCAGTTTAAAAATTATTTGTATTGTATGCCACATTCTCCTCTGATTCGAATATGTTTTCTGTATATTTTTAATATTCTTAATTCGTTTGTCTTTAAATTTATCCATAAACTTTTTCTTGTGTTCTTAATGAAATTGACGCAAAAGAGGAGATATAAAACAGGGTAGAACTAAAGTCCAAAACCCATCGGATCGGGAGCTTGGTGAACTCAAGTCCAAAACCCATCGGATCGGCTTCAAACGACTAATCCGAACCGTTGAAATCCGTCTACCTTACGAGTGATGCGTCTACATACAAAAATTTTAAATTTTGAAATTAATTTTGCATAGAGTCAAGTAGTCAAAAAACATCAAAAAATGAATGCATTAAAATTAATTTATCAACCTTCTAATTTTGACCGCTTGACTTCATTCTAAATTAATTCGAAAGTATAAAATTTTTACATGTATACGAGTGATTTCAACTGTTCGGATTCGTCGTTTGAAACCGATCCGATGGGTTTTAAACTTGATTTCACCCAGGAACTTGGTGAACTTAAGAACACCCTAGTTCTACCCTATAAAACATATTAAAATAACCAATCAACTGACGGTCGCACATGTACCCAAACCATTGACTAACGAGCTAGCTCTAAGTGGTTAGTGCGCGCCAGTTCATCAAGTCAACTAAGTGTGGTTTTGTAACTGGTTTTAAAACCTTAGAATGTACTTGTACATAATCAATGAGGGTAAAGAATCATTGACGACACCTCACAATTTAACTTAATAAAAATAACTTAATAATATTGAACTAAATTAAAAAAAAATATAGATAAATTGTGTTTATATAATTTGAATGTTATCATAAATTGTATATATATTCAATCAAAGGTTGATTAAATATTAACTTTTTTTAATAGATTTCAACTTATTTTAAGTAAACGGTAGAACTTATATATCGAATTTTATTTTTTTTAAGTGTATGGTACAGATAAAGTTTTGATCATGTTTGAAGTGTCATGTTTCAAAATTATAAATTATTTTTTATGGTTGTCAAAATTATCAAGTTAATGCGTTGACAATTGATACCCATCCAACTAATAATTAATAATATAAAGTTTTATAGTTGTGACTTAAATCAGAGTGGTTAAACCGAATTACTGAAATTAGAAAAAAGAAAAATGAGTGCACCTCTTAGTTATTTCTTTTCTCACTTTTCTTCGAATAACGTCTTGTAAGCCAAAAAATAAATAAAAATATTTGAATGTGCCTAGGAGCTAGAGATTTCAATAGCACTTTTTTTAACTATTTATCTGATTTATATCGAATTCGATAAAGTGAGTATGCGTAAAATTCTTTTTCGTTAGCACATTGGATATGAGTATAGATAAGAATTTTTGTTTTTTGCTAGCTAAATGGGATAAATGTTATTTTGTATCTATTATCCTATAGTAATTATTAAAAGGTAACATTATATTCAATTACTTATCAAATAAAATATCAGATGCGCAATGAAAAGCACAATAAATATTTGATTGGCCCAGGTGTGATTTCACTTCTATATAATTGCACATCTCCAGTTTTCTTATTAACTCTTGGTAACATCAAAGGAGACTGACAAGAAATAAAAAAGGAACTGGAGAACAAGCAAACAGACGAATAAATCAGATTTGTTTTAACTTTAAAGTTTCTCATATCATATATTTTTCCTTTCTTTTTGTTCTTGTTATCTTTTCCTCAATCGTAAAAATGATCAGTAATTTGATAATGTATTTTTTAAAAAATAATAAAACTAACAATTATATTTACCTACTATTATTTCGTTATACGATAATTTTAATGGAGTAAGAGTAAAATATAAGGGAGAGCCTAGCTATCCCTCATAATCCATCCCCGTTTTATCCCTCAGTCAATAACTACTTTAATAACTACTAACTACTTAGGGGGACCACTTACTATTTGGGGACCGCCTAATATTTGAAATATTTTACAACTGGCGCGAGCAAGTATTCACATATAATAAATCAAGTATTCATCTATAATACATCAAGTATTCACACCTAAGATATCAAGTATTTAAAAAAAAAAAACTGGACACATCATTCACCCATCTTTTACACGTTTTTAGAGGTGATTTTTTTTTCTCCGTTCAATCTAACCAATATTTCTGACGATCTGTAAGGAATTTTGCAAATCTAAAACCACCAACGTCTTCTACACAATTTTCTCTTTCAAATGAGATCCATGACGACATACTTTCGAGTTGTCCGTTGCACAAGTATTCACACCTCGTCATGCAAGTATTCATCCCTCATCGAGCAAGTATTCATCCTCGTCGTGTAAGTGTAAATAGTTCATGTATCAAGAGTATTACAAGCATATGTGCATACCTCGATTAATTTTACAAGAGCGCGCAAGTATTCACATATAATAAATCAAGTATTCATCTATAATACATCAAGTATTCACATCTAAGATATCAAGTATTTAAAAAAAAAACTGGACACATCACTTACCCATCTTTTACACGTTTTTAGAGGTGGTTTTTTTTTTCTCCGTTCAATCTAACCAATATTTCTGACGATCTGTGAGGAATTTTGCAAATCTAAAACCACCAACGTCTTCTACACAATTTTCTCTTTCAAATGAGATCCATGATGACATACTTTCGAGTTGTCCGTTGCACAAGTATTCATACCTCGTCATGCAAGTATTCTGTTGGGTTTTGAGGCTACCCAAAGCCATTAGGCTTAAGCTGCGGAAAGACCGTAAAATAAAATTTTTACTTCTAACTCAAGCCAAAAGGATTGAAGTGGTATGTCGGATAATCTACCGAGAGTTAGATACCTGTTCAATCATTTTCTCAGATTAAAAACCGTAAGTAAAACTTTACTCATTCAGATCATAGATTAAGTAGTATGTCGGATAATAACCGAGAGTTACATACCAGATTAATCCTTTATAGACCCAAAGTAGTAAAACCGTATTTACTTGTTTTTAATCAGTTTATAGATCTACTCCCGTAATTGATTTCTAAAACTTAAATCTATTTACCAAGTAAATAAATTTATATAACATTTATACCTTGTTTCCAAATTACAATTGGAATGCAGACCGAGCGAGAAGACCGGATCTGAGCAATGACTTCTCTCGGAGCACCAAACATATGGTGCCTCTATAGGTTATCCACCAGGACTAACCAGAGAGCGGTTTATTTCTTTTGCCAGAAATACTGTAAACCGCAGTTATTCTGATTTTACTAAAAGGCAAAACAGAAATATCGCGACTTTCGGGAAAACACTATTCACTAAAATCCCGCAAACACTATTCAACAACTCGAAAGATAATACGTAACTGTTACGTATAACTTTCGTTTAAACCGCAACACTATTTGGGAGAGAAAACGAGAAAGAGAACGATAACCGAGCCAATTCGAATCGAACTCAGACCTTTCGAACTTTTCGACTTCTGAATTTTCTTACCCCTACCCCTCTATTTATAGGGTTAGGGAGGTGCTTGTAAGCTGCTTGCAGCAGAGGTGCTTAGCTGCAAGCTGCTTACAAGGACGTGCTTGCAGCAGAGGTGCTTAGCTGCAAGCTGCTTACAAGGACGTGCTTGTAAGCTGCTTGCAGCAGAGGTGCTTATGTGGATAGGATTGATGACATGTCATGCGGATAAGGACGAATCTGAAAAGACCAGAATGCCCTCGCTCCGAACACAATTAATATCCGTATAATTATTCTGAATAATTATATTTCTTGCGGTTGTTGATTTTGGTAATTTATACAACGTGTCCTACACGTTTATAAATTAACCGGTTAACTTTTATACAACGTGTCATACACGTTTATAAATTAACCAATGTTTTTGCTTGTCATTTTACATGACATTTATAATATAATTATATCAAGTATAATTAATTATAAACCATCTTATTATTGATCATAACCAATTTATAATCAATTACTAAGATTCTCCGATTAACTCCTATTGGTGTGACCCGATAGGATCTGTGTTATGTTGGTAAATAGAATTAAAACCGTTTTAACTTCTATAATCATGAGAGGCATCTGGCAAAACGCATCATGACCATCCAATTACACAGATGATGCTGTACTGTACAATATCACGATCCAGTAAACTATTTTACTTGTGTTTAATTCTTTCGTCTCATAGCTGTCAGATTAATTTCAAGGTAGGTTTGTGTCATCCTTGAAAATTAATCTTTTCTTGATCTTAAGTTAGATTATCAAATATGATTAACTCTTTAATCATACCGTGCACAGATAATCTTACTTTATCAAGGGGCCCAGTGACACTATAACTCGTATAATAAATACGAGGGACAATAGTACTTTTGGTAGACCATCACTACCTCAGCTAAGTTATGTATACCGAAGAGCTACCGTTATAGCTACTTTTTACAAATAGCGTTAGGTAACAATCACACATACACATCTCTTAGTTAGGAAAGATGAATACCTCATACTGTAGAACTTAACACTGAATGAAAACATTAATGACACGAACACAATTCCGTATAATGTTTCATTCGGGGTCTGTCAAATACCATGTTCCTAGAACATGTATCTATGTGATTAAAATGACAACTCTGTGTCTATGGTCTGTAAAACTTAACCATCATTTAATCCACATACTAACCTTTAATTGGTTAATTAGTGTTCTTTGCTAATTACCTAGGTCAGTGACTATTAAGAGTATTTATCATCTATTATGAAGTTTTACAATTTCAAGTCATGAACTCGAAATGATTCATAATTCGATAAAACTCAAAGAACAAAATGATAATTTTATTAATCATTCAATTCATGAACAAAGCTTTATATAATTAAATTATCGTATTATTGACTTCTAGATTATTACTTACTAACATATTCATCATTCATCGAGCAAGTATTCATCATCATCGTATAAGTGTAAATAGTTCATGGAGGTGGGAGACGGAGGTAGAGGTGGGAGAGGCGGAGGTGGGAGAGGGAGAGGGAGGCGGAGGCGGAGAGGGAGAGGTGGGAGAGACGGGTGGAGGCGGAGGTGGGAGAGAGGGAGAAAGAGGAAAGAAATAAAGGGAGAAAATTTGCTAATTAATTTGTAGAGGCCATTAGTTGTTATAATTTGTAATTATAGTTAGAAGATGAAGTTAGTTAGTTGGAGGATGAAATGAGATAGATAGATGGGGGAAAATATAATTACTCAAAATATAAATAATATCAATTATTAATGGGTGTGAGTATGAAAATAATTCAGTCCAAACCGTATCGTACCCGTTGACACCTCTAAATGCACCCAACTACATAAAGTATCAATTGATTATTATATTATAGTTCAGAAGAATTGATTCGGAGTATTGTTTATCAAAATGAATCAGGGTTATAAATAGCGCCCTATAGTATTTTCGAATCATAAAAGCTATGGCGTTATCAGCGCTATAGCGATGCAATATGAGCATAGCACTGTTTTTTTTAGCCGTTCCGCTATGACACGATAAAAACTGGTTAAACTTTTGAAACAAACTATCAAATGAAAAGAGTTTATTGTTAAGAAATTATAATAAAGTAGAGGTTTCATTTACTTTATCATCGTTGTTGCTGAAACAACTTATTTCAATTTTTTTTATATTTTGCTGAAACAAAATAAAAAGAACTTGCTCAATTGGAGCACCACCTTGATGCTCTCCCTTAACGCAGCTGGGAGCCACCGTCTTATTGTGGAGCTCGGATCCTCTAAAGTAATGTACCTGTTTGAATTCTAATTCGAACTGTTCAATCAGAATACTGATAATTCAGCCCAAACTTGTAATACACGAGATCTCTTTAAAATTTATAGTATAAACAAACAGACCGGATTCAAACTAAAAAATTGAGGTACCTTGGGTGATATGACTTCCTTATACCTTGGGAGAGGAAGAAGAAGAAGAGAGACTCAAAGGCTTTTCACCCTGCCAATTTTCTCTCGTCAAATACTTCGGTAATTTGATTTTGCAAGGTAATTTTTTTCTCCTTTTAAGTTGCAGTCTTTATTCGAGTGGTAAAAGATGTCAAAGAAGTTTTTATGAATATTGAATTTTAAATGCTAGATCATTATATATATTTTTTAAAATAGTTATGTCAACCGAAAGCTATGTCTTTTTTCCTAATTCTAATTTGGTGATCGAAAGAAATTCATTTTTTTTTTATCTTTAACTTGCAACAGCATTTAAATAAATTTTACTTAGCGTAGGATGTTTGTGCTGCATTATCATAAATTTATTAGATCAGCAGGTATACGTATACGTCAGGATTATGTTTAGTGGATGAATAAAGTAAAAAAATAGAAAGAATCATTTCTTACTCTGTACCAAACACAAGTTAGTATGACTAAATTATAATTGTTGTACTCGCAAATCTTATTTCATTTATTAATTATATTTATATGGGTTCGAAATTCATAAAGTGGGGGAAATCCTCTATAATATACATAGAGGTTTGAAAGTGTGTTGGGTGTTTGACCTCCAATTCATGATTTAAAAAAAATATATATATTTATATCAATATTGTTAAGCTAAGCTGATTCAATCAGTTCTGGAACAATGATAATTATTTCTTTCTTTTCATGTTTCTTTAACAGGATTCTACTCAGAAACTCAACAATGTAATCAATTACGATTAATATAAACGAGGGTCTGACTCTTATTGTTCTCTCAAAAAAAATTTGCTCTGGTCCAAATGAGGTTAGCAACTAGATTTTTTATATAATTAGAGAGTATGTATTACTTTTTTGTTTGTTTTTATATAGTAATATCTTGTTTGTTTGTGTATAAGATTTTTTTTTATAAAAAAGGTGGAGGTCTAACTTATCAACTTTTATATAATGTTCATTAATCTGATAGATTTTTGGAGCTAATTCGAAAGACTTTTGGAGTTGTGCTCACCAACCTCTCTTGATAAGCAAATCACACCCTAGCTTTGTTCGTATATCTTTGACAAATTATACTCTCAATTATTTACTAGTGTATCTTAATTCTGATAAAAGTGAAGCCACTTCTCAAATACTAACAAAAAAAATATTTTCTAGTTAAAAAAGATGGTACGGAAATTAATTAGGTGGATTGATTTTGTTTTCCCAAAAAACAAACATATGATCAACTTTTTGTGAGTATATCTTATTGTTACTTAAAAAATAAAAGGCGTTCAAAGCCTACTTAACCTGGTTTGATTTAATAGAGCATAATCTTTTATCTTTTGAAAAAAAAAACGAAAAACAACCTTCAATCTACTAAACTTTGCGGATATAATCCAAAGAAAACTTCAAAAAAATTGAAATATATATATGAGTCTGGCTAAATTGCTTCCGGAAGCACTTCGATCGAAGTGCTTACGGGGTCAAATTTTAATATTTGATATTCGAAATGTCGATCTAAGTAGCTCAATAAATTTGTTATATAATAAACATGTAGAATACCGATTTTTACTATTTTTGAAATTTTTTATGATTTTTGAAATATGGTCTCTTTTGGCTTAAAAATACTTTTATTTTTAGATAAAAAAAAGTCCATCTTTCAAAAATCATAAAAAAAAGTTAAATAATTTCAAAAATAGTAAAAATTGGTATTCTACATATTTATTATATAACTAATTTATTAAGCTATTTAGTTCGACGTTTCGAACATCAAACGGCTAAATTTGATCCGTAAGCACTTCGGTCGAAGTGCTTCCGAAAACAATTTAGCCAGACTCTATATATATATATATATATATATATTTAAATAGTGGGGTGACCACCTGTTTCATTGAGAAACCACTTGTCCTTACAAAATATGAGGTACACAGCCTCTAATACAAACAACTAAACAAAAAACTAGCTATTCAGAGGAATTAGCAACAACATAGATAGTAAACTGCAAAAGAGTTTTAAAATTGAACTATATATCATTCTACATATTTTTTTTAGGGAGAGTCTAGCTATCTCCCGGGATCCATTTCCCGTTTCATTTCCCAGTCAATAACTACTTGAGTAACTACTAACTACTTGGAGGGACCACTTACTATTTGGAGACTGTCTAATATTTGAAAGATTTTACAACTGGCACGCGCAAGTATTCATACATAATACATCAAGTATTCACATATAATACATCAAGTATTCATTCTAAGATATCAAGTATTTAAAAAAAAAAAAACTGGACACATCACTCACCCATCTTTTACATGTTTTTTGAGATGATTTTTTTTTCTCCATTAATCTAACCAATATTTCTGACGATATGTGAGTTATTTTGCAAATTTAAAACCACGAATGTCTTCTACACAATTTTCTTTTTTCAAATGAGATCCATGATGACATACTTTCGAGTTGTCCGTTGCACAAGTATTCATACCTGTCGCAAGTATTCATCCCTCATCGAGCAAGTATTCATCCCTCGTCGTGTAAGTGTAAATAGTTAATTTTACAAGAGCAGCCAAATAGTTGCCACATGTTTCACTGTCGAAACAAAAGTAATCTATCAAATGTTACAGATTATTTAATTGAAATGTTACAAAAAAAACAAAAACAATATTTAAAAGAAACAAAACATATTTCATTAAAGTATTCATACATATACGTTGAAGTATTCATCCATAAGATTCAAGTATTCATACATATACGTTAAAGTATTTATACCTAAGATATCAAATATTCATTCATACACATTGAAGTATTCATACCTAAGACATCAAGTATTAATTTATACACCTCTAATTTTTTCAAAATTTGTTTTTCTGTCATTTTTTTGTACTTAGTACGCACTGGCCTAATTCACCATTAATGAAGTTTTGTTCTTTGCAAATAACTCGCTACTGCATGAGGAAAAGGAACATAGATACGATAGATCTGACCCGGTGGAGGCGTGCTTGATTGGGATGGAGTGACGGAAGCGGAGGTGGGAGAGGGAGGCGGAGGCGGAGGCGGAGGTGGAGGTGGGAGGCAAAGACAGAGAGTGAGAGGTGGGAGAGGTGGGCGGAGGTGGAGAGGGAGAGGTGGGAGAGACGGGTGAAGGCGGAGGTGGAAGGCGAAGGCGGAGGTGGGAGAGGGAGGAAGAGAGAGGAAAGAAATAAAGGGAGAAAATTTGCTAATTAATTTGTAGAGACCATCAGGTAGTTAGAATTTGTAATTATAATTAGAAGATGAAGTTAGTTAGTTGGGGGATGAAATGGGGGAAAATATAATTATCTTTTTTTTTAACTTGTTAATTATATTAGAAGTCTTCAATAATATATGAAAAAGTGATCTGCTAAACGTATACCTAGGATAGAACAGAGGCTTTCCTGTTTGAAATCAGAGGCGGTTCGATAGGTATCAGATCAAATTCGGTCTGATATCAGGTCAGAGACATCGTCTGATTCGTTTAAAGATTCACAATAACTTCAAAATTAATATGGATCAAGTGCACCCAATCTTGATTATGAACAGATATCAAACATAAGTTGGTCCAATGTCTATCGAACTGCCCCCACCCGTCCTGTTTTCGTGTTTTTTCTTTCTTTCTTTCGTTCTTTTTTTTTTTTTCTTTCTTTGAGAGAGAATAGAAAGAAGCCTTCGGTTGATTCATGCAGTTTTTGTCGACACGAACTATTTTGGGTAAAATAGATATCACCTCCGTTTTTCAATTATTTCTGTCTGATGGAGACAGCAAATTAATACATGCATGCATGTAGCTCAGCTCAGTATCTCTTCTTATTATTATGTCCACGTTAGTGATCGGTGTACATATTTTAATTACGATTTCTAAATTTAGTATCTGTATGCATGTTACCAGCTGTTCTTATCTCTGTCCGACCACCTCCTTTTTTTAAGAAATTACGCTTCTTTCCAAGAAATTCCTGCCATCTCCGACGAAATCCAGAAAATGCCTAGCGTGATATTAGTGTAAAATTGAAATTTCTTTATACTATACTATAAATTTAACAAAAAATTTCATTTTAAAACTATCTTTATCTCTGTAATAAAGATAACAAAAAATATACCTTTTAGATTACAAAGTTAATTTGGGCTATTTTCTAGGCCCATATATGCTTTCAATGTGAGTAGCAAACAACAGCCGACGCCTTATATATTTGTACATTTAACTTAAACAGTGAAATCAACCAGCTTTGCCTACTAAAAGGAGTGATACAAATATCACTTGAGAGTAGGTTCGATGGGCCTCGGACCTACTTTGGTTCGATGGATTTAATCACTGTCGATTTGCTTTAAGAGTCGTGCAGAATGCTTTAAACTTCGTGTATGTCTGTTTTAATTTTCGTACGCACAAATCTTAAATTAGATCGGACGGTCATCATGCTCGTTGAACCTAAAAGTAGGTCCGATGGGCATCGGACCTACTCTGTTCTCTACAAATATACAATCAGTCGGGAAGCAGGTACGAGGTGCAAAAATAGAATGAGACGAAAATTTTAAGATAAAGATATAATTGTATAATTATTTTAAACAACACATTTTTGTAATTTAGAAAAAAATAATGACAAAGAAAGTATATTTTAAAAATTTCTCTCCCTAATCTCATATGGTACAGCAGGACCAGCATTTTATTCTGAGAGTTTCTTTTTCTTTTTTTATTTGAAGTTAACAGGTGAATTGCCAGTTTATTCCGCGAGTTAAAACCTTAAATTTTTGTGACAGTATAAGAAAAAAAGTATTTACGGAATCAATATTTTATCATGAAACCATTTTACATAAGAAAGAAATTATAATAAAAATTTTGGTACTCTACATAGCAATCAAATTAAGCACTTAATTAATAACCAATTTAACATCAAGCGCCAAAATTTAACTGCTGATTGTTGGGAACTGTTAGTTCTTGCTCTCCACTAAACACAAAAGGAGTGAAAATCTATCATTAATTTTGCAATATTATTTAATATTAACTGTTTGACCGAAATTTAAACTTTTTTTAACTTTATTTGCAATCTGAGGTAGAATAAAAAATAACAAGAGAATAAATTTTAATGCACAACCAGGTTCACCCACATAAATTTCAAGGACCCACAGCCACTCGGTGCGCTAATCTATTTCTCGAAAAGAAAGTGTTATAACTTAAGAATCTATTGTCAATGAGCAACAATGGATTTGTGCAAATCTCTTGGTAGACCTATATAGATTAAGAGAAAAGGTTTCTATATTCAACTTTTTGTATTCTTTTTGTACCCACTTTATCCGTTATGCCTTCTAATTCAGTTTGTAACGAATTCTTAACCGTACACTTCCTTTCATTTATAAACTTTATGATCTGATTTCTCTCTATTTTGAAAATAAAATTCCAATCTCTCTTCCCTTAACGAAAACCACATCTCTCTCTCTCTCTCTCTCTCTCTCTCTCTCAATCTGTCGATCGATTAAGAATCCATGGCGACGATGCTCCAATCCTCCTCCGCCTCTGTATAGAGACTCCTCCTCCTCTACCGTGCCACTTTTCCCTCATTCTTTGTCGTCCGATCCCTATCGTTGGTTCCTTTCATCGTCCGATCTGAGAGAGACGATCTGAAGATAGGAATAGACGATCTGAGAGAGACGATCTGAAGGAGAGAGATGAGAGAGAGGCAATCAGGAGTATAAACCGGATTGTTTTACAGCATTCACCTTGTGGTTTTACAATATACATCTTGTGATTTTACAGTATTCATCTTGTGACAATCTGGAGGAGAGAGATGAGAGAGAGGCGATCTAGAGTATTAATCTTGTTGTTTTACAGTATTCACCTTGTGATTTTACAATATGCATCTTGTGATTTTACAACATTCATCTTGTGGCAATCTGGAGGAGAGATGACAGACGGGCGATCTGGAGTAGATAGGAGGAGACAATCTGAGAGGTGCGATATGGGGGAGAGAGATGATAGAGAGGCGATCTGGAGGAGATAGGAGGAAATGATCTGGAAATAGGAGGAGACGATGTGCAACAGTCTTAAAGTATTTCATATTGCGGTTTACAGGATTCAATGAAGAGGTTTACAAATTAGTGTTTCACCCAAAGTTCTTAGTCAAACAAGTGGTGAGTCGTCTGATGACACTGGGAGGCAAATTCACAAGGTTTCTCTTCTTATTTTTCTTTTTAGTACTAATTTACAGTGAGTTGAAAGGATTTAGTGTAGTAATTTTAAAATTTCTTATTGAAATGGCTCAATTTTATCGTCATTTGATTTTTTTCACTTGATCTGTCAGAGTTTATAGTGTCGATTAGTTAGTTTTACAGTATCTATGTAGTATTGTTACAGTATGAATTTGATCAGTTTCTTTTTGAAATGGCAAAATTTTGGCACATTTTTATTTGTTTCACTTGATCTATTTAGGTTTTAAAAGTGTCAATTTATTATGTTTACAGTCTGGTCAGTTAGGGTTACAAATTAGTTGCTTCTGGCGGATCCTGATCTGATCTGGTAACACTTCGAGTATGATATGATCTAACAGGTTAGCTGACAATCTGGTCTGGTTTTGTAATGTTTTGATGGGGCGATCGTTCATCTTGTTGTTTTGTAGTATTAACCTTGTTGTTTTACAGTATTCACCTTGTGGTTTTACAGTATGCATCTTGTGGTTTTACATTGTTCATTTTATATGCAACACTTATAATTAATCTTAATATTTAAATGTTGTTCTATTTATTTTGCAGCAAAATGAAGATTTCTATTGGGAAAATGCAGTCTAATGAGCTGCCTACTAATATGATCTATCTAATAGATTTACAATATCTATACAATATTTTACAGGATCTATCAAATAGGTTTACACGATCTATCCAATATTTTACAGAATTTATCTAACAGTTTTATAAGATATATACAATAGCTTATAGGATCTATGCAATAGTTTTTTTTTTCTTTATTTTACATATCTGGATTGATTAATGCAGATTGTTGAGTTAGTACTGCAACTGTTGCAATATGAGACACCTATTAAGTATCCGTGGATATATCAAAGGAATGTCTTGTTCTAGTGATAAGGTTTTTGACTCATATTTATAATGTGCATCAAAGAGTTCTTAAGTAACAACTTTTTTATTCTAGTGATAAAACAACATGTTTATGTATTTTTCTATATGTGAATGATGTAATATGTGTTTGGTGAACAATATGTTGGTTAAAACATTATGTTTGGTGAACAGTATGTTTGTTTTAATTTGTAAGAAATGTTATGTTTGTTAGAAGTCATTTATGTTTTTGTTGAACAAAAGTATAGTTATGAAGTAGTAACAAATTTTCAAAAAATATGTCATTCTATCTATTGTAATATTTGTGTGTTGAATAGTATACTTTTGTTGAACAGGTATATGTTGAATATTATTGTTTGTGTATGCTAGTGTTTTTAAACAGTTGTGTTTTGTTGAACAATGTGTTTCGACCAGTGATAATTTATGTTTGTGAACAGTTATGTTTGTTGAACAATATATTTTATAGTATTCATGTTTTATAGTTTGTATATGTTAGTTTTATTATTTGCAACTGTTAGTTTTACATTATTCATGTTTTATAGTTTGCACTGTTACTTTTACAATATTCATGTTTCATTTCACTTTGCAATATCCATCTTTTGTTTTACAGTATCCATAGTGTTATTTTACATGATATAGATGCATATATAAATATTAATATTTGAAAAGAAAATATAATTTTGGAAAAAAATTCAAAAAAATTTCAAAAAAAATTTCAAAATTTTAATTTCGAAAAAAAAAATTTGAAAAAAGAAAAATTAATTTTGCATTATTTCATGTGTTATTTCGAAAGAACTACAAGTTTAAAAAGTGGCTCCGTCTTGAAAACTTCTAGAAGTTGTTCCGTAAAAGTACAACAAGTGGTCTCGGCGGAAGTATAGACAATTTGACAAGTTGTGCAAGTTACAAACGGTTAACAACTAACTCGGGATCACTTTCAAGAGTCGCTGGTTGTTAAAATTTTGAATTACCTATTATATATGATTTGCTATTGAGGTATACAATATGGAATATTGAGTTTTACAGCATTCGCACTAGTCAAATGACAGTTTGAGTAAAAACTGAATACAAGTCACTGGGTACAATTAGTCGCTTCCTATGACCAGGTAAATCTCAAGAACTAAAATGAGGTCTATGGAATAGCAATGTTCTCAAAACGATAATTTAGCAAGGGTTTGAATGATTTGAAATGTTCCAAAAGTATCACACCCCGTATCCCGATGTAGCGAAGTCCCGCCGTGTATATACAACTTTTCGTATATACACCAGGTAATTAAAAGGTCAATTATATCAAATAACCACATGAAAAAGCCATAATAGTATAGTATCCGTACAAAATATGATCATAAATGTGTACAGTGATAAAAGGTCAATTACAAACTTTCACTCATAATCAATCTGTTCTTGTTCAATTTAAATCAATCTGATGAGTAGGATCAATCTATACACTTTAAATAACATTGCTATAACTTGCCACCTTACCATCAAAAAAAAAAAATCAATCTATACACTTTAAATAACTTTCTAACAATTACATTGTTTTCTTCATTTCGAGTAGGATCGGTACATGTGGTTATCACTCATCAGGTGAGGACATTAACACATGTAGTGAAGTTCTAGAGCGAGTAGCTGTGATACGATACACTGATGAGCTTAGTAACAGATGTAGTGACTGCAGTGCTGCTTATGGTAATGACTTTTAAAAGTGGAAGGAACTGGTGCCTCACCCGTGCAAGACACCACAACATTGGTATTCTTTGTGCGAGATTTGGGCTTTCCAGGTATGGCAGTAATCTCTGCCAAGAACAAATCCAACCGGTCGAGTACAGGTTAGCTGATCCACGAGTACCTACAAACATCGTAGTGCTAGACTAGACGTGGCTGCAATCACAAGCCACATATGCAACTATTTCGGTGAACAGCATTTGCAATCAGTGAACCCCAAAAATTAACAAACTCTCTGAGAGTGCTAATATCGAGTGGCATTGATAAGTTTACTACGAGCTGCTTTGTTTAGATCTTTGAGCAAATATTGAGTTAGGTTTTGCCAAATGGATTGAATTGGGTTTTTTTCTGGTTCAGCTTGATTGCCCACTTCAGGTCAAAAATTCACCAAGAAAAATACCAATGTTAGAATGTAATGTTCGCTACATACAAGAATATGTAGGATATAAAGTTGAAGTAAATACTCACCATCCAAGTACTAGATATAATGCATGCAATACATTATACATGTCATTTAATTCAGTAGTTTCAAATGAAATTTAAGAGAAATATCCCACTGAATTACACTTATCATTAGGACTAATGTCTGATCGTGTCGCATTATTATAGCTAAATTAATTTCTCTAAGCTACTCCTCCGTGCAGCTGCCATCTGTATAGCCTTACCATTGAGAAGACAATTTTATAAATGTTGTAAAACAATAACTTAATAATTACATAAAGCATTGCTTAAAATAGTGTTTGTGCATTTAACCAAAAGAATGGAATGCTTAAAAAATATTGTGTCTTGAATAATCATTTGTTGAATTGTGCAATAATCAGTACTGACTAATAACTCAGCAGAGCCAAGGAGCATCGCAGGATTACTAGAAACCACTGGCAAATAGGGTCCTACAAGGTTTTGTCAAGATGGTTCTTTATGGGGAAGTTCGCATGGGGCTAATTTGTCTTTCAATTTAACCTGGCCAAGCATCTCAGCAACAGTACGGCAACGGCATTGGTTACCAGGTCGGATTACATCCCCGTATACTGCCATCTCAATTATATCAAGCTCCTTGTCTGCAAGAGAAAAATGTAAATATCAGTTTTTGGAGAAGTTTCATATTGATGGTGATTGGTGAAAGTATGCTGTGAAATTTAGATTACTTGACATTAATCACCCTTAATTTTTTTTATTGCAATTAGCACACATTGTACTCACTTGTTATTATAATATTTTTTGTGTGCCATAAAGTACTTTGTAGGTACCAGTATAGGGCGGTCACATCATCAAAACTGAAATCTGATACTAAAATATTAACAGAGATGCTTACCAGTGAACTTTATATCACAGGAGAAAC
The DNA here is from genome assembly GCA_011114355.1 of Carex littledalei. Lineage (NCBI taxonomy): Eukaryota > Viridiplantae > Streptophyta > Magnoliopsida > Poales > Cyperaceae > Carex > Carex littledalei. The sequence continues at coordinate 897,350 of CM022101.1, read as the reverse complement.
CCTGAAGCTCAGTTTCATTTACCCACTCCTTGTTAGATTTTAACCTATTCACCCTTGTTTGAAGAATCTGGCAATTATCGGCTGTTGACTCACCACCTACAGAAAAAAGAACAAATATATGAAATAAAGCTAATAAAATAGGCTGAAACTAATACCAACAAAAATGATGCATTATTTTTGGTACTGTAGTTCAGATTCTGTAATGAGAAATGGCCACGAAAACTTGGATAATTTTTGCATTGGACTAGACATTTGCTATGCTCATGTTAGTACTGCAGATATTTTCTTAGCATTCCAGACATCACTGATCACTTGTATGCATTCATACTTAGCAACTGTGATGAGCCAATGGGAAGTCAAGAACTGAACTTCCAGTCTCTCGTATCTATTTAAGTCCATGTATTGTACTTGTGCCAATTACGCTTGGGGCCATATGCAATTCGCATATTCTGCTAAGACTAATTGCCAATTCTGTGTCTCTCTCTAAATTTTTTTTTTTTTTAAATACAACGGACTTCTACATCCACCTTTATACCTTGATTCTGAATTTCAAAGATTAACCGAACATGGAAGCTACCTTAAACTTAATCTCCTCAGTTCGGCACAGTCGACCTGGTCATCAGAGTAATTAAACAAAAGTTACCTTTAGAAAAAGGGATGATATGGTCGTACTCATAGCAGAGGCAACCATGGCAATTCCAGAACCGCTTGCAAACAACATTGCCAGCTGGATCCTTGCGCCACCTCTCGGGATGTCGACCTGCCACGACCTCAGCCTTCTGCCAGCACTTGGCTCGTGTCTTGACGTCGAACGACCTCGGCCTTCCCCCCTCCCCTTTCTCCCCTTCTCTCTCCTCTAATACCCCCTCCTCTCCCCATGTTTTCTTGTCGGATCGACGCGAACGAGGAGGCGAAGGATGAGGAGGAGAGGCCATTTTTGAGCTTCTCCTTCGCTTCTCTAGCGGAGCTTTTTTATTCGCAGCAATTCGGATCGGAGTGTGAGTTGTAGTGCGGGTTTGGGTCTCCCGGATCGTTAGGTGAGTAGAGATCTTGAAGGGTAAAGGAGAGAAGAAATGTAAAGTAAACAGTGCCAAAAGGAATGCGCTCCGGTAACCCGCTAATCCGATCATAAGTTTAGTCCTTCACAGCTACACTCCTACTTGATTTAGAGTAGGGTGCTAAAATGCAGTTTTATTAACGCGTTTGTATAGGCTACAACCGGCTATGTCTTTATGAGTTATGACCTTTGAATAGGCGAAAGCAGTCAAGCAGATGTTTCTCTGGTAAACAGAAAGGGGAATATGACCATTTGTTATTAGGGGGAATTTCATGTATATCCCTCAAAAGTTTCACTATTACGTATTTATTCCTCCAAAATCAATAATTACATATTTATCCTTGAAATTGCACAAACTCATATATTTGTCCAATCTAACTCTATTAACATATCAAATATCTCCAAAAATAATTAAATAATATTTTTTAAAACTTTAAAACTTATTCTACAATATTAATTAAGAATATGTTGACCATTATGCTCTTCATTTCTGTCTATTTAGTTTGCCTGAGTTCTCTTCTCTTTAAGGCGCCAAACTTCCCGCTTATCTCTCCAAACGTGCCGAATCACAGATTTCTCCCCGTCTTCCCTCGTCGCCTCCCCTCTCATAAATTTCTGTCGCTCTTCGCTACTTTAATTTTTCCATCTTCGTTTGGAGAGAGAGGCGAGAGGTTTGACGTCTTAGAGAGAAGAGAACTCAGGCAGACTAAAAAAGACCAAAACGAAGGGGTCAATATATTATTAATTAATATTATCAAATTAATTTTAAAGTTTTAAAAAATATTATTTAATTATTTTTGGAGGTATTTGATACGTTATAGAGTTAGATTGGACAAATATGTGAGTTTCTACAATTTTCAAGGATAAATATGTAATTACTGATTTTGGAGGGATAAGTATGTAATATTGAAACTTTTGAGGGATATACATGAAATTCCCCCTTGTTATTATATCTTATTTGAAAAACTAGTCAGATCTTAAAATATACTAGAGGATTGCCTCGCTTTGCTTCGGCAGCGGTTTGCAAAATACTCTACACATCTTGTAAGTAATAAACTTATAATATAGAAGTAATAGTTTACATATGAAACAACAAAAAACAAAATGTACAAAGTATAGTACATGTCATTTAAGTTATAGTTTACATATGGAAGGAAAGCACAAAAATATTAATGTAAGCTATGTCGGTGCTAACTACTCATGACAGTTATTCTATATACATAGTTTTATCAAAATGATTTTAATTATTCTCCACATGAAGACGATAAACAAAATATTATTTGCATGAATTTAGATCCGATGACACTGTTACTCTTTCTTCTCTTCTGCTTTGTTGTCTTCATTACTGGAGGAATGAGAATATGACAAGCTTATTAGAAATTGAAATAAAGCACATGAGCATTATGTACTGATGTACATTTTTTGTTTATGTTTTGGAAAACAAAAAAGGCACTACATTTTATATAGATCTTTTGTCGTTTCTTGACTGATATTAATTTACCATAGGGTGCAAAAAATTCAAATTCAGTTTTGAAGTTACAGTAATATATAATTATGTTACAATGTTAAAGTTTTGACTCAATAATAATTTCTAGTTAACGATAGAGGAAAATATATTATAAAGTACTTGAAACTGTGGTAATAGGCTGAGATTGAAAACTGAAAATATCAGCTGTTCAAGTTAACATAATTTTTTTTTACAGAATTAACTAAAATGTTTATAAAATTAGCAAATTGAAAATGAAAAAAATTTAAAACAAACTTTTTCTTTTGCCTGACATTCCAATTGCCTTTATAGCATGCTTAAAGATCTGAAAGAAAAGCAAGTAAGAATATTTGGAAAAAAAAATATTAACTACCTATAGGGAAGAATGGAAAAGACAAAATAAGAAGGAATAGCACAAATTTCAGTAGCAAATTAGTTCCCAAAGGGAAGTGAAGCCAAATGCATATAAATGAAGTAACAGACAATTTGGAATTAAAAGCATATTCATTTATTTCTTTTAGCCAAAAAATGGAAATTAAGATATGATGAAAAGAATTGACTGTTGAGCATTAAATAACTGATGCAAATGAAAGTGAGAACGACTGTTGCCTGCCTTTTTTTTTTTATTGATCCTGGTAAAGTCGATTTGTTGCAATTTTTGTTTACAAAATTTGCAGTGTTTGGTATTACCTCTCCAACTTTTTACCTTTTTGTCTAATCGGATTCCTCCAAAGTGTTTCTTATTGGTCCTGGATCATTCTTTACAAATCAGAAGGAAATGATAGACCGAGGAAGAAGGCAAACAGAAGACCGACCATTGAAAAAATAATAGCAATTGTGGACTGTGGAGGGGCATGGAAGGTGAATTGTGCAAATTCCCAGAAATCATTGGTGTTTGATTTTCTTTTTTCATTTTTCTTGGTAGCTATTTGAATTTCGGAGTTGAATTCTCATAACATGTTCAGAGCTGAAAGGACATTTCTTTCTGAGAAGGATCTAAGGGGGGAAGAATCATCGGAGCGAATTTGTGAGAGAATGTCAAAGACATTCATTTCTTGGATAAAGTTCCTGAACATACCTTGATTTTTCCCTAACCTTTACTCAAAAGACATAAAGCTAATCTTATCAAGAGTCTACGCATGATTGGTAATATTTTTAATTAATTCAATTGTGCATAAACACGTGGAAGTAGACTTGAGAACATGGATTACCTGATCAAGCTGCCTGAGGCGGGTTAGGATATAGTCAGCTTCAGCTTCATCATGATTAGACCCATGCAACCCCAAGCTCCTTTCTCATTCGATCATGGAGCAGATGCTTCACAGTTTTTGCCGAGTACACAATGTTTAGTGCAGAGTTGGGATCCTCATTCCATTATTCTCTGCAACCTGCCCATCACAACAACACAAATTAAAATTTAACCCACTTTCCAATAAATCAAATTTTCAACTTCCTTTCTTGGTTCTTTTCTTTGTTGTTTCTTGTGCAGAGTTAGTAAATTTTTTGTGACCAACTTTTGGTATAAAAAAAAGTATTTTTTTAGAGTGAAAGAAAATAAAGCAGCATGTGTACTGTTGAGAATTAACTTAATTCGGAACTCATTAGTTATGGTGGTAAATAGGTAAACCAATATTTTTTGTTTATTGTTTTTGCTTGGTCATAAATAGGGTACTGTATTTTCAAATAGTTGCATAGAAGATGCAATCTGCATATATAATTTACAACAATTAAATAGGATTAATTTGAAACTGAATAAACATGCTTTAATATTGTACCTGCTTTTGCTGTATGGTTAGTATTGTCGGTAGCTCAGTTGACATGTTTTTCTGATACAATTTCCTCTAAATTTGTTCTTGCCCCTGTGCATAGTGAAAAGGACAATTGTGCAAATCAAGAATCAAACCAGGTGAACTGAAGATCTTATATTGGATTCCAGAGACAGACCAAAAAAAGTAGCATCAAGACCTAATAATAAAAAAAACAAAATAGAAATCAGATCATATTAACTATAATATCATAAAAAAGATAGTAACAACTTACTTTTCACTAATTTTTTTTTATAAAGAAGGCATAACTTACTATTTACTAATGACATCCAGGAAGCCCCAATATCCATTTCATATCCATAAACCATCAACAATGGAAATCAAAATAGTTTGAGGCTAAATCAGATACTTACCAGTCAAAATGCCACAGCTCAGAACACAGACTTTGGCGAGTGGGGATTCAGGGTTGATCTTCGCAACACAGCCGAAGTGGATGAAGGTATATACCCGTTGAAGATGGAGGTGACGACAAAATGGTAGATGGGCTTGCCGCTGATGGATAAGCCAGACTGATCATCGCCAATCATTAGTAATTTTGGTGCTAATGTGTTAGTGGGTTAAAGGGCTATTGGAGGTGACTGGTACATGGTACCGTGAGTTTGTGACTCCTTTTTCGAAATATATTGACCACAGATATACGAAAAACTTTACATGGACAAAATTTCTAATTTTCCAGTTTAATTTAGTCCCTTGCCTTGAAGCACAGATATATGAAAGTTTCTAATTTTCTAATATATTGACCACAGATATATGAAACTTCATATGTAAAATTTTACCCCTCTTCCCAACCCTTTGTCATTTTGTAAATATATTGACCACAGATATATGAAAAATTTCCAACTACTAAATTAAAAACTATTTTTTAATCAAGCATTCAAGCACATTGATTAGTCCCTTGCCTTGAAGCACAGATATATGAAACTTTATATGAAACTTCAAGCACAGATATATGAAATTTTCTAATTTTCTAATATATTGACCAGAGATATATGAAACTTTATATGTAAAATTTTACCCCTCTTCCCGTGGGTTTGTAAGTCCCTTTTTTCTCCCTTTTTGTTACTGTACCAACTTAATAGCTTATATTAAGAATCTTAGAAGAAAAAAAAAAAATTAGGCACAGGCTTATAAAACAGTGCTTCATTGTTTGTTTTCAAATTCAAGATCTGATATACATTTACATTTGTCTATATATTAAATCAACTAATTAAAATAAGTACCTGAAAGGTTGCACAAACAACACGATATAACTGTTCTTAATTCACAGCAAGCAGGTTATTGCAGCAACGAAACTGTTGAAACAAATAGGAGTTTAATTAGTGTCCCCAAAATCCAATATATAAATGTCAATAACGCTGAAAAAGATTTCTACAGTAACAATAGTTTCTAAAATCCATATGATTTAGAGTAACAATGCTATGACAATATATGTAGGATAACAATAGCATTTTACCACAATAGTTTCCACAGTAACAATAGTTTCTACAGGATACCAGAAGACATCCTTTTTTAGTATTAAAAACAAAAAAACCTACTTCTTTGAAATTTCAGAACTTTAGCCTTTCAGTTGATCTTTAACAGTATTAGAAATGCCAAACTGGTAAGACTAAGTATGATGCTCATTGAAATAGCTCGACCATTCAAATTTTGATTGGGGAATTTCATGTATGCCCTCAAAAACCTCGAAATTTTGCAACAGCTTCACCTCATTCTCATGCCTCTGTCCAATATATTCAGAGTAAAAAGCTGTTGCAAAATTGAGAATAGACAGCTTCTATCTTGTCAATAAGATGCTAGAAACCATCTTTTTCAGTATTTATAAAACAAAAAGATCTACTCTATTGAATAGATCTACTCAATAAGTCTATATATGCATGTACTACTGTCTACCACTATTTTAAAAATTTGTCTCTAAACAGTTTAGCTGTGTGTGTGTGTCTTCTAGAATAGTCTGAGAAAGGCAAAACAATAAATGATCAAATGCTACAGTTCAGTTCATTGTATTGGACAGCAGCACCAACTACTAATAACAAAGATAGAAAAGGATAATAAATTGATGGTGATAGTTCCTTGCTCCTGAACAAATCGTAATTAGTAATAATCCAGAAATTAATGTATGAAATACTGATTCTGTAACAGTGCGGAGCAGTCCCACTGACAGGTGGGGCCCATTTGCCGGATCCCACCTACGACAGAAAACATTTTTGCATTTTACGTATATAATCTAGAGGTGTGTATATAATTTTTGCATTTTTGCATTTTACGTTTCAGCACCCCCAATCTAGAGGTTTGTATATAATTGTTTTTTCCTATTTTTTTTTGTTTTTTTTGTTTTTTCTATGCTTTTTTCTATACTTTATTGTATGATACACACCATAGAAATGTTATATCTACCTGTTGAACTTATATTGAAAAGATTTAGGAAGAAAATTGGAAAAAGGAAAAAAAATCAAAGTACTAAGAATTAAGAATTAAGGTACAGAATCTGAAGGAAGAATCACCGTACTTTGATTTTTCCAATTTTCTTCCTTAATCAGCTTATTCTTCCTTTTTCTTCCTTAAAAAAATCAAACCTCACCTCGGTACTGGTTGGGAGCCCGATTCTCCCTCCAAATCTAAAGGAAGCTCACCTCAGTACTGGTTAGGATGCTACGGTTTTGCCTTTGTATCCTTGCGCTTCGAGGTAAGGGTAGAGGTAGAAGGGTGTTGGAGCTGGTGCCGGGGGAGGGTTGAAGGATTTGAATCAGCGGCAGAAAGAGGAAAAGGATCAGCGACAAAAAGAGGAAGTGGGAGTTTGAGTGCGGATCGTGGGAGAGGAGCAGCGAAAGGGTCGGGAAGAGGGCTCGGTGTGAAGGAGAGGTGTGCGATGAAGGAGAGGAGCGCCGGTGGAAGAGAATAGCGACGGTGAGATTTTTTAAGAGGAGCGTTGTTGAAAGAGGAAGAACTCTCTGGACCACTCTCCCAGGGGTTTGTGTTTTTTTTTTTTTTTTTGGAAGATGGGAATTGAAGTTTCCAGAGGAAGCCAGAAGCGGAGAAATGAAAAAATAAGCAATTTTCCGCTGAAAACTGGGTCCCAGTGGTCGGTCTTACTGTTCATTTCACTGTAGCGGACGCTATCACAGATTAAGTATATAGTATAGATTTGGCCAAAATCTCGGAGGATAAACTAGTTAGATATGTGAACGGAAGCAAAAGTCGTGTACTGTAATTTGGAATCGGAGGCTGTCTCGTGGAAATCCGATCAAATTTTAACAGGATATCAGACGAACTCCCACTCCTTATAATTTAGAGAGCTAATTAGACAATTACTTGAATAAATTAAAAAAGTATACTTTCGGGAAACTCAGAGCAAACTAAAGTCTATAATTTTCATGAGAATACATTGTTAAAATATTTCATTTAAGATTTTATTAAATTAGATAAACAAATGAGATACTGAAAAGTGAACATTTGATAAAATCTGATTGAAATAGCAAAAAAAAACTGCTGCTTTGAGAGTCGTAGAAAGCGATTCCCACCGCCCCCCTCTCCTACTCCTACACTCACCTACTGAGGAGACGAGGCTCCCTCCTCCCGCCATCTCTTTCCATCACCTTGTCTTTGTTGAGCCGGCGCTTCCACTTTGGATCTGATCGCCGCTCTTCACCACTTCGCCTTCATTCAGTCGGCGCTTTCGCTCTGGATCTGGTCACCAATCACCACCATCTCGCCTCCGTCGAGCCAACGCTTCCACCTCGGATCTAGTTGCAGCTTTTTCACTCCGCCTCGTTGCTCCGTCGTCTCGCCTCGGGTTGTGCTGCTCGGGTAGCCTTAGGGTTTGGTCTGCGACAGTGAGGCGATCAGGGGGTTTGAGAGTCCACCACTCGATCTCGGCTCCTCCACCCAATCTGGTCACTGCTCGTCGCTCCGCCTTGTCGCTCTTCACCTCGTCTCGATACAACGGGTTCGGATGGGGTATTGTAAATTCACCCCACCTCTACTGTAGTATCTACTATATATAAGTTTAAATAAGGTATGTTTATAGTTAATGATGATGATGATGCGCTGACGGTGACCCTTTATGGTTAAGGTATGTTTATGGTTAAGGTATAGTTTAAATAAGTTTAAATAAGGTATGTTTATGGTATATTTAGATGAGATGCGCTGACGGTGACCCTTTTCCTCCTCCCTCTCTTCTTCTCCTTCCTTCTTCCTATCTTCTTTCTCTGTATTTTCTTTTAGATAATTCATGCACAAATCTCATCTAAGCACAAAGGCTCTTCTAGATACTCCTGTCTTGTCTTGATTATAACAACACTGTTTTGTGCTAACGACAAGAAATTATGCAGGCTCACAACCTACCAATCTGAGCATGAGCGCAGAAAATCATGCAGGCTCACTATCTACTGATCTGAGTGTAGTAACCCTTGGTTTTGCTTTTTTTTTTCTGATTTTTTTTGTCTACTTTTGTAAAGGGGTTTCAGTTATAATAGTGTAAGTACTGGTACATATACTGTATGTATTGGTATGAAACGATGTGTAACTGATTTTGTCCTGATTAATGAAATGTTGTCTACAGGCTTTCAACAAAAAATAAAAGAATAATTATTTTAGTACCCACAGTTGAGTACCCGCATCGTACCCGCACTTAATTCATTCCCAATTAACTGCCATAACTGTAAGCGGTCCCCACAACTACCAATTAACTAATTTACATACTTTCCAGTTTGAATTTTAAATTTCCCTTTCTCTCCGTTTCTTCCTTTTTCGAAGCTTCCGCGATTTGGAGGCGATTTTAGATAGATTTGGAGGCGATTTGGAGGCGATTTGGAGACGATCGTCTAGCGATTTCGAAACTGGAAGCGGGGATTTTTCAAAAAAAAGTGCGGGTACGGTTATTTAAGGAAAATTCATATATCATATATGTAGTTCATTGTATAGATATAAATACTTGTATTGTATAGGTATAAATACTTCACAATGTTACTATTAATACTTGTAAAATAAAATTACAGTGTTGGAACGGTTGTGTGGTCCCCTAATGCGGGTACGACGCGAGAATTTTTCATATATGTAGTTCATTGTATAGATATAAATACTTGTCTTGTATAGATATAAATACTTCACAATGTTACTATTAATACTTGTAAAATAAAATTACAGTTTTAGAACGGTTGTGTGGTCCCCTAGTGCGGGTACGACGCGAGAATTTTTCAAAAAAAGGTGCGGGTACGGTTATTTAAGGAAAATTCATATATCATATATGTAGTTCATTGTATAGATATAAATACTTGTCTTGTATAGGTATAAATACTTCACAATGTTACTATTAATACTTGTAAAATAAAATTACAGCTTTGGAACGGTTGTGTGGTCCCCTAATGCGGGTACGACGCGAGAATTTTTCAAAAAAGTGCGGGTACAGTTATTTAAGGAAAATTCATATATCATATATGTAGTTCATTGTATAGATATAAATACTTGTCTTGTATAGGTATAAATACTTCACAATGTTACTATTAATACTTGTAAAATAAAATTACAATTGCCGACAAAAAAAAAAATTGGTTTTAAAAAAAATTGGTTTTAAATACTTGATATCTTAAGTATAAATACTTGATGAATTACTATTAATATTTGATATCTTAGGTATGAATACTTTTTATTTTGTACGAATACTTTTCATATTTGAATATTTGATACTTTGAAAAACGTGTAAAAGTATGTCATCATGGATCTCATTTGAAAGATAAAATTGTGTAAAACGCGTTCGTGATTTTAAATTTGTAAAATTCCTCATAGATCGTCCCAAAAATTGGTTAGATTGAACGGAGAAAAAAAAAACCACCTTGAAAAACGTGTAAAAATGAGTAGGTATTGTGTCCAGTTTTTTTTAAAATACTTGATATCTTAGGTATAAATACTTGATGAATTATATATGAATACTTGATAATTTAGGTATAAATACTTTCCATTTTGTATGTGAATTAATTTAAGTGTGGTCCCCAAAAACAGTTATGACAGTTTAGGTGCGGTCCCCAAAAACAGTTATGACAGTTTAGGTGCAGGTACAATGCGGGTACTCAACTGCGGGTACTCATATCAGCTTCCAAAATAAAAATAAAAAAGTGAACACTTGATCGATCTCGTAAAATCATAAAAAAATAGATCCAGTAAACAAAACGTTTACTAATTTTCAGTAGTTTGGCTACTATCATAATTGATTTATAACTATGAAATCTGAAATGATTTAATAACACTGTATTACTCTCATATTTAATATCGGATTGAATTGCAAGACAAACTCACATAGGGCTGAGATTGATACTAACTTGAGCCAGAAAAATACTTTCTTCTTTGCTTTTCAACCCTAGTTTTGAGTCCGAAATTTTTTATTATTATCCTCAATTTTTTGAAAAAAAATTACACAAATGCCTTCAATTTTTTTATTTTTTAAAATGCCACAACCCTGGCGGTTTTTTTTTCCAAAATGAACCACCAGAATTACTGGCGGTTCTAGTTTTTTTTTTTTTAAATTAAGAAATAAAATTATTCATCAATTTTTGTAATGATTAATATCAACCTCACAATATAAAACCCTAATTAAATGATAGAACAAAACAAAAACACTATATTAGTTCAATTAAAAAAATTAGGAGTATCATTCTTTCGGACGGGTGTATATGAATGCTCCAACAATTGTATATGGTTTTATTGTATGATCTGTGTTTGATAAAAAATACAAATTTTTCATGTCATCGATTCGTGTCTTCATATTATAATGCATCTCTGTCAATTTGTTGTAAGTTCTCTTATTTCTAAACACATGTCAGTTGTACATGTATTTCTCTGAGCAATCTCTCCTAAACAGAATAGGCTAGGGCGAGGATAAGGCAAGAGAGACGATATGGGTGAAGGCGATCTCTGACGAAGAAACTTCAAACAGGCGTATCTCAGCGCTCGAGTGTCCGATTTCAGCATATGATCACTTTTCGGATTAAGTTTTTTTCTTTCTAATTTTCTATTTTCTTGTCATTTACCGTACTTTTTTTTAAACATTGTTCATGTAAATGTATGAAGTCTCATATCTAGAGTTTTTTTTGTTATAGTTTTATTTTTGTAGTTCAAATGTTATTCACGTAAATGTTTTCATTTTGAAATTTAGTTTAGCGTTTTTGGTATTCAAATCTAGGGTATGTCATAAAAAAAAAAGCAATCACTGAGATTTAGTTTAGTGTTTTATTAAAAAAGTAGTTTAGTATTTTCATTTTGAGAATTTTCCAAAAAAAAAAAAAACCAGCACCGCCAGAATTCGTGGCGGTTCTGTTCCTAGTGGACCGCCAGGAATCCTGGTGGTTCACTTGGGGCGTTTTTAAAAAAGAAAAAGAAAAATAATAGGCATGTGTAAAAAAAATTGAGGATATTAATAAAAGAAAAAGAAATTCTAAATTTTTTTTTAGTTCTTAGCTGGGTGCTTTTGTTGGTTTCGACCTTAAAAAATATGTTGTCCCTTTCAAAAGATCAAAGAAATTTGTGGACAAAATAAAGAACTCTCTAACGTCCATTATTCCCTATATTGGGGGGGGGGGCGGATTCACATCACCCGCGGTACTGTAATAGGGAATCTTTTACAATTACTTGATCTGGACCGTTATTTTTAACTTGACACAAATCTCAAAGCCCAATAATATTGCCCCCTTCATCAGTCCGAATCCCAAACCGTCTGGGAGTTAATCTCAAACCGTAAAATGAAGGGAATCTTTTACGGTACCGGAGAGGATATTTGCCCCGGGGGGTGGGGGGGGGCTTCTTCATTTGTTGGTGATAAAAAAGTAGTCGGAAAGCAAATTTTATATTTTGTTTACTAATTTAGATATTAAAAAAATCAGTTTTTGAATAATCCAGAATTTTCAATAAGTGATTTTGTACCTCTATCTAAAAAACTAATAACAAAATTTTTAAAATGTAAAAGTTGATCTGCAAATACATTTTCACATTAAATCATGTTAAGCAATTCAGAAATTGTTTAAATTTTAAAAATAAAAATACAAGTCCATAACGCAGACTGCTATGTTATATGCATATTACCATAGCCTCACTCCTAAACACACTCAATCAGCCGAATTCGAGACTCGTGCTCGCATCATTTCCATCTCATTTCATCAGCAAAACAAAAAGATTTATATTATTGGCTTCGATCATTTTCTAATTTCAGAAAACTAAAATATTGTAGCAGCAACGTCACCAAATCACAGCACAGCAACCGGCATAAATTAAACAAAAGGGAAGACATAACGCTAATCAATTGTTTAACATAAAAACACCAAGTAGATAGTTTGTTTACAACTCTATTGTCAACCTCAAACAAGCAAGTTTTAGACCAGATACCAGATGAGAAAACAAAAGAAAAACATTAAATAGGAAAAGAGCGGATGGTGGGATATATTATAAAGCCCAGCAATCACTGCCGCTTAGGGTTTGCACCAAGCAAAAGCCACAGCTCAAACCAGGTAAATTTTTTAAAGTTTTCAAATGGCTTCTCTCTACTCTTAGACAGGTAAATTTACTTGGGGCCAATATCCTTCAGTGCACAGATCTGCTCCTCTCCCATGGCAGACATCACAGTCACAACCATATCCTTTCCTTCCTCGAATCCATTCTTGAGCTGTGTTCAAATCAAAATTTATGATCAAAATTAGAGCACAAATTACTAAAAGTAGATAGTACAAAACAGAAGGGCAAAATTTAAATTCCTACATTAAAGAAGACAGTAAAATAACAGGAGGTACACAAACCTGACCAAGAAGAGCATCATCAGTGGGGAGTTTCAGATCATCCTTGGTGCCACCACTTTCAGTCAGGAGACTCACCTATAACAATATTGCAAAAAGAAGTTAGAAAAATTATTACGTGTGTAAAATTAATATGCATATGTAGAATAGTGAAATGGTAGATGATAACTCACAAATCCATCCTCAGATATGTCAATAAGCTGGAACTCAGTACGGTTCACATGAGGAACCTGAAAATAAATAGTTAAGCAATTATCAGAACATTTCAAAGAATAAAGAATAAAAAATAAAACATTAATACTGAAAAATTCCGAAAGCCCAGTAGTAGAAAAAAAAAAATACATACAGAACTGTTTTCTACAAGCAACTGAATAAAAGGGCGAAAAAAACTTAATACTGCAGCGGAGAACAGCATTGTTTCCTTCTAATAATATAAACTTTCAGAATATGGTCAGATCAGATGCTAATTGGGTCATCCTGACCACTAATGATCTGGTCTAACCTTGAATAAAAAATACTAAAATATTACTGACCCATCAACCTATGGCCATCTCAAATTACAAAAAATCTGAAGGTTAGTTCAACTTCCAACAAATATAACTATAAAATTCCGAAGGTGTTTTGAAATATTATATTATATTTACAGTATAGCTATTTAGTTCATGAAACAATCAGTACTGCCAGTTCCTATATCTGAAATCGGGACGGACTCTCCTTTTAAAAGTGCCACAAAATATTTGTATTTAAAAGTTGATCAAGAAAAGGCCATACATCACAGTTGTGGGAGGAAGGAACAATATCCTCGAGCTTCTTTCCATTGAAGATATCAATGGCAACAAAGTGGCACTTGGCATGGCCGTGCTTGCCGGTCTTAGAGGTCGACACCTCAACAACCTATTAATGGAAGTTCAAGAAAGATCGACGATTATACAGTCTAATAAAATGGACAAATAACCAAAGAATAAATATTAATTAAGTGAAACTACAGAAACTATTGTTGAGATTACATGTGAAGGATTTGAAATCATGTCATGCTGTTTAGGGTTATGCTAGACCCAAAATAATTTCTCTGCAGCAGATTTAATTGGATCTAATAAGATAAAGAGCATAGGCTGCAATTAAATAAGTATATGTCATAATTGTTTCAATTGCAGCCAGAATACTTTGATATTAGATAACATGATATTTTTTTTTGATATTTTTCCATGCCTAATATGCCAACCTTTAGATAGATTTTGAACCAAGCAGATCAAATCACACTAACTACACCAAGAATATAGCATAATCAGGTCAGATCGATCAACCTTGTTAAGAACTGATTGACCAAACAATAGATTAAGAAAAAGAGCGCATTAAAAAGAAAGTACGAAAGCCAGATCAAGTCAAATACCTTGCAAGGTCTCCCCTTGATAACGACGTAACCGTTCTTGCGAATGGTACCAGCTTGCTGCGGATAAGTCTTAGACGCGCCAGCGTCAGCCTTCGACTCAAACTGGTGCTCCTCGTCCGACATGATTTCAAACCCTAGCTTAAAAACCCTAATACAGAGATACGATTTTGAGATCAAAACCAAGATCGATCGATTAAAGTATAATGATGAAACAAAATCAGGAGGAGGAATAGATAGATGATAAATTAAAATTTTGGTTTCTTTGATGATATTATTATACCTTTTCCGGGAGAGGAGAGAGAGAACAAAGGGGAGGCGGCGGGTGAGAGGAGAGAAAGTAAGAGCGAGAGAGAAAGAGGGTTACATATCAGACCCACAAATAATCATGTCACGGTTTATATGTGGTATAATCTGTGTAGCAATTCCTGCTGCGTCCTAGTTTCAAGTTTTTGAATGATTAATTTGAGTAGAAGTGTAGAACTAGATGTTCCTCAGTTTATCAAACTTCTTTGTGTACTTCAACTCTAAAATTTATCGGATTAGTTTCAAACGAAAAATTCAAACTGTTAAAATTCTTCTACCTTATGAGTGATGCGTCTACATGTGAAAGTTTTAAAGTTTCGAATTAATTTATTATAAAGTCAAGTGGTCAAAATTAGAATGTTTATAAATTAATTTTAATGCATTCATTTTTTTTATGCCTTTTGACTACTTGACTTTCTATACAAAATTAATTTTAAATTTTAAATTATTTGCATGTAAACGCATCACTCATAAGGTAGAAGGATTTCAATGGTTTGGATTCATCGTTTGAAGTCAATCTGATAGATTTTAGAGTTGAGTTCACAAAGGGACTTGGTGAACTTAGGAACACACTAGTTTTACTCAATTAATTTGCAATAAATAGTATTTGAGTTTTTGTGTAATTAAATTCAGCTTTGCCGATATAACACGTAACTGTAATTAGAGCATCCACATCACTGGTATTATTAGAGTTTCTAATCTGAGGTGGCAATTCTAATCTAGTTTGAGAGATGTGGGAGAGTTTCTTATTTAGAAACTATGCAAGAAAATTTCTTATTAAAAAGTTGTTTATAAACTCCACAATGACTAAATGATTGGCTCAAATTATTTCTCCTTTTTAATTTATTGCTGACGTGGCTTAATAGAAACTCTAAAATTAATTTCAAGATGTGAGAGTTTAGAAACTTTAGAGACCTTAATTTCTAAAAAGTGGTTAACAGTTATTTAGAAACTCATTTGAGTTGTTGAGATGTAGATGCTTTTAGATTCAGCATTGCAATTATTTACAGTATCTAAATTTAATTTTGGGCAATTTTCTGTTAAAATAATATATTTCAATTGTAGTAATAATAGAAAATAGGCTTATTTTAAACTTTTTTTTATTTTTCCTTCTAGTTTTTAAGTTTTTATTATAGTAAATATATATCTTTCTAACTTTTTTAAACTTTTTTATTTGCCCATATAACTCTCCAACCTTGAAATTGAGTCATCAAAATTTGTAATACCCATGTTACCCCTCCCTGTCCTCCCCGTTTGTATTTTCTCATTTGTTAATTTGTCAATATAAATAGAAATAAAAAAAATCTATCACAGGAAGTTTCATCAAATTCACAACTTGTTTAACCCTTATAATCCACAAAATCCGCATCTAAAAAAATAGGATGGGTTGAGTGGGTTTACGGGTGAGTGAACTTGAAAAATTACCATCCGTTTTATAGTCGGGTTGAATTTAAATTTTAACAAATTCATTAATCCGACAACGTGCGTTTGGATGGGTGAAGAATAGTCACTAATCCAAATAAGCACTATTTTGAACTACTATTCTCAGTTTGAATATGCTTAGATTAATAAATATGGACTATATTTTGTTTCTGTTGTAGATTTTCTCACTATTTTATTAACCCCAACAAATGTTAGCCACTATTCGTTAGCTCTATTCTTTGTTTCATCCAAACATCGCCTAAATGGTACTGTGGGAATTTGATATTAATTGTTCCTCAAATGATTACGAGCTTTTAATAAATTAGGAACCATGATGTTGTTCAACAATTTTATTGAACCATATGCGATACATATGCTACAACTCGGGCGAATTGGGTCCGATAAATGTTCAAAATGACTGTAATAATTAAAAACTTGCTGCAAACTCGTTTTGACGGATACAAATGCAAAAATTGATCACGTGCACATTTCTAATGACAATTCTAATGGTCTCTGCAAGACTGCAACGTTTGATCTTAATAGGACTTGTTCTGCGTGAGTGGACAAGGAGAATAAATTACGTGATTGGTTAGAAGAAACTGTTCAAAAAGAGGAAGCTGCAGTTCTCCATCACTTTTGGAGTTGCTTGAAACAAAAATCAGAGAAATCATTTATGGTCAAAAATTAGAAGGTTAATAAATTAATTTTAATGCATTTATTTTTTTGACGTTTTTTGACTACTTAACTTAATTTCAAAATTTAAATTTTTTGCATAAAGACGCATCACTCGTAAGGTAGACGGGTTTCAACGGTCAGATTCGTCATTTGAAGCCAATCCAATGAGTTTTGGACTTGAGTTCACCAAGAGCTTGGTGAACTCGAGAGCACCCTAGTTCTACTCCAATGATATAACCAAACCACACAGAAGCCAGCGTAAATAAAAAAAATGCAGTTATGACACTAATCAATTTTTTAAGTAGCATGAAAACACACCCTGATAACTTGCTTACAACTCTAATGTTGGGACCAAATAAGTATGTTTTAGACCCGACAAGACAAGCACACACCAAAAAAAAAAAAAACACAGAACCCCGTTATTCAATAGATAATGCTAAATGGATGGATATGATAAAAGCCCCGCAATGACTGCCACTTCGGGTTTGCGCAAAGCAAAAGCCACAGCTCAAGCTAAGTAAAGAGAAACACCTTAATAAACAACATCCTCATGATATCTATGCCATATAATTTTTAAAAAGTTGGCAAACGGCTTCTCTTTTACTGTCACACGGGTAATTTACTTGGGGCCAATATCCTTCAGTGCACAGATCTGCTCCTCTCCCATGGCGGACATCACAGTCACAACCATATCCTTTCCTTCCTCAAATCCATTCTTGAGCTGTGTTCAAATCAAAATTTATGATAAAAATTATAGCACAAATTACTAAAAGTAGATAGTACAAAACAGAAGGGCAAAATTTAAATTCCTACATTAAAGAAGACAGTAAAATAACAGGAGGTAAACAAACCTGACCAAGAAGAGCATCATCAGTGGGGAGTTTCAGATCATCCTTGGTGCCACCACTTTCAGTCAGGAGACTCACCTATAACAATATTACAAAAAGAAGTTAGAAAAATTAATATGCATATGTAGAATAGTGAAAAGGTAGATGATAACTCACAAATCCATCCTCAGAGATGTCAATGAGCTGGAAATCAGTACGGTTCACATGAGGAACCTGAAAATAAATAGTTAAGCAATTATAAGGACATTTCAAAGAATAAGAAACAAAAAATTAATACCGAAACAATTATGAAAGCCCAGTAATAAAAAATGACCAGAATATAGTACAAGGAACTGAACAAAAGAACAAAACAAAATACTTCAGCTGAGAACAGCATTTTTCCCTTCAAATACAATGAAATTCAGAATAATAAAAACTCAAGTCTAAACATTGTACTGGTCAGGTCCTATATCTGCAAATCAGGACCATTACTCCTCTAAAATTCCAACAATTCTTATTTATATGTCGATTTAGAAAAAATGAACATACATCACAGTTATGGGAGGAAGGAACAATATCCTCAAGCTTCTTCCCATTGAAGATATCAATGGCAACAAAGTGACACTTGGCATGGCCATGCTTGCCAGTCTTAGAGGTTGACACCTCAACAACCTATTAATGGAAGTTCAAACAAAGATCAATGATTAGATAGCCTGAAAAAAAAAATAGACAGATAACCAAAGAATAGATGAAAATGATTAATTAAGCACAATTAGAGACACTATGTTGAGATTACATATTAAGGATAGGCAGCTCATTAAATCATCTGGAAAAAAACAAACTTCTCAAAAGATAATTGTTACTGAAAGACTTTTTAATCTGAATTTAATGCTACAATAGCCTACGCATGTCCCAATGATTTAACACCAACTTAAAAAGGACCTTAAAAATAAACAAAATCTTTGCTGCAGATTTATGTTTATATCATTCTATTCTGGTTACATTAGACCAAATTGATTTTTCCTTGACAAATTTAATTAGATCTAACATAAGATTTGAATTAGCTGAAACTAAATAAGTATACGTCGGCCAGATGACTATGAGTATGAGATTAGATACATGAGTTTGGAAAACAAAACAAAAAGAGAATGATAAAAAGCGTAAGTATGTCAAATCACACTAACTACATCAAGAATATATTATCAGGTCAGATCGATCAACCTTGTTAAGAACTGATTGACCCAACAAGATTAAGAAAAAAAAAAACTACGAGAAACAGATCAAGTCAAATACCTTGCAAGGTCTCCCCTTGATAACGAGGTAACCGTTCTTGCGAATGGTACCAGCTTGCTGTGGGAAGGTCTTAGACGCGCCGGCGTCAGCCTTCGACTCGAAATGGTGCTCCTCGTCCGACATGATTTCAAATCCTAGCTCAAAAACCCTAATACGAAGGTAAGATTTTGAGATCAAAATCAAGATCGATGGATTAAATTATAACGAAATATCTGGAGGGAGAATCATTGACAAATTATTATACCTTTAATCAGAGAGAGGAGAAGAGAATGGGGAGGCGGCGCGTGAGAGGGGAGAAAGAGGGTTATTAGATATGAAACCCAAAAATTTCCTGTTGCAGTTGGTCTGTGTAACAATCTGTGTGTCAACTCCTGCTGCGTCCCAATTTATAACTTTGTATGATGTTTGGTTGGGCTTGCAATAGCTACTAATCTGGATTAGCGTGCTATTATTTTCTTAATTTTGTATTTGAATTAGCATGCTATATTCTGAGTTAGCGAGTTATTCTTATTTTTTTTTATTAATCCGTTCAAAATATGAAATAGTTGTTGTTCTAAATTAGCGTGAGTTTCATTCAAACATAGAAATTATATTCAACTATGCTGATGTAACACAACGATTGGACTATTATGTATCTATCAATTAAAGAGCGAGGTTGTGGTAATACGTATTATTATTTGATCTGTACTATGAATGAATTTATATTTTTATTTTCAAAGTTCGAACAATTGATTCGAATCTTTAAACATGATCTCTGTATTAAAATGTATTGAAGACCAAATTTCATAATTTTTGAATTTCTTTTTACTATTTGTTTAGATATGTAGAAATCATTGTTTTCAGATTGTCCAAAATTTTTAATAGAGTAAGGCTATGGTAATATACATATTACGGATCCAGTCTCTATTTCCAAAGTTCAAACAGTCGACCAGAATCATTAAACATGATATCTATATTAAAATATATTCGCAGAACAAATTTTAATTATTAGAATATTTTTACTATTTTTTATATAATAGTAAGCCATTGTTTTTGAATGGTCCAGCATTATTTTCTACCTATCTAATTAGGTACGTTTGGATGAAATCTTGAGTTAGTGAGAATAGTGAGCTAACTCAAATTTAAGATAGTGAGCTAACTCAACTTTTGATTAGCTTAGTAGAATAACTTGCTAATCCACAAAAGACAAACAAAAAACAGTCCTTTTTTGCTAATCTAAACACATCAAAACGTAGAATAGAAGTTCAGAATAGTCGCTAATTCGGATTAGCACTATTCTTTGTCTCATCCAAACAGACTCTAAAGAATAGTAAAATAAAAATAAAAAAATGTAAAATTTGGTATGTAAGTATAATTTCATATGTATTATGTTGAACGGTTCAGATTGACTTTTTGAACTTTAAAACTCAATGTTCTAAATAGCGCGCTATAGCGTTTTCGGACCAAAAAAGCTATGACGCTATGGCCATATAGCGGCGCTATAGCGGCGCTATATGGCCATAGCGTCGTTTTTTCAACCGTTCCGTTATGACGCGATAAACGCTATTTAAACCTTTGTTAAAACTAGATATACGAGTCCATAATACGTGTCACTGTATAGTATGCATATTACCATAGACTCGATCACTTTAATATAGTCACACGATACTGCTCGAAGATTTATATGGTACAATATAGAAGCCCTCCTCCATATTGCTGGTTATTTCGATCAACTAGTAATTGACCCCACGAATGGTCATAGGGTACGCAAACTATGCAATCCCAACATAGTCTAGACATCTTTGAAGGGATTAACAAAGAAAAGCTATCGAATATACCGGATAAATGTCCTATTACAAAAGGATAAATAAAAATCCACTTTTATTCCAACAATTCAATAAAAAAACTCTTTTTTTTTTTTCCAATTTTGAAACATATAAATCGGTTCACATTTCTTTAATCATCGTTCGTAAGTATAATTTTTTACTTATATAAATTCATAAATTATTTTCAAATAATATAAACTTGTAAAAAATTTATCAATTTTTTTTATCTAAAAATATAAACTTATAAATCGCACCGTACTACGCCACATAAAACTTGTCTAATATCCTAAAGTAACTATTTTTTTTTATTGTTTCTACGGAATCGAAACATAGGTGCAGTTCATCTAATATCTTATATCATTTTATAATAATTTCTATATATAAAAAATTGTGTTCGTAAGCAGCAATACAAAATAGAATTATTAACATACGTCTTGTAAATTTTCATGTACTTCTTTCCTTCGCCTGGAAGCAAGTAGAAATCTTTATTTGAAGATTCCCTTCAAGTGGAAGCATCATTTGTACCACTTGAGAGTACGTCCGATGGGCATCGGACTTACTTTGGTTCGATGAGTTTAATCACCGTCGATTTGCTTTAAGATTCGTGCATAACGCTTTAAAATTCGTGCATGTACGTTTCAATTTTCGTGCGCACAAATCTTAAATTAGATTGGACGGTTATCATGCTCGTTGAACCTAAAAGTAGGTCCTATGGGCATCGGACCTACTCCGTTCTCCATTTGTACAGCTTGAAAGAGAAGTTTTGTGCAACAGTGCAAGATGCTTTTAATATATATTCCTTTGTTGACAATTAGTTATTGGCAAAAATCACCTTCTGACAAACTACTGCTCCATTTTATTGGAGCTGTGCATCTGACTTAATATCCCATTAAGCTAAGTATTCAGGACAACATCCGTACCGTTCTTGCGAAGTAAAACGCCAATAGTCCCTACAAAACGAAAAAAAAGGAAAACGCTGATAGTCCCTCCAACGTCGATTTGCTTTATTCGTGTGGAACGCTTTAAAATCCGTGCATGTATGTTTCAATTTTCGTGCGAACAAATTTTAAATTAGATCGGACGGTCATCATGCTCGTTGAACCTAAAAGTAGGTCAGATGGGCATCATACCTACTCCGTTCTCTTCTCTGAGATATCTCAAACTCTGAGTGTTTTTTTTTTGGAACATCTCAACCGTTCATATACGTTTTGCATGAATCTCAAAGCACAAATAATATTGCCCCCATGTGCTACCCACGATGTACACGTTGGTCACGCAAAAGTTGAGTTATCTCAAAGAATACGCACTCACAAAAATTTCGAATAACGACATGTTTAAATACAACACATCTTGATAAGAATAAGGCGAAGCACCCCGTGACACTAGAGGTAGATCAAGAATTTCTGTCAAGGTAGGGCAAAAATAATCGGATTCAAATAGTTAATCAAGTTCAAACTCATTAGCTAATCGAATACTAAATTAAAAATAATCAAACTTAAAATTTGGGTTCAAATTAGGAGTTCCAAGTATATTAGAGTTCTATAAAATTCAACCCTAACAAAACAATTCACAAAAAAAAAATTAGGGTTAATGCTAATCAGTTGCTTACCACTTGTAACCACGGGTGACGGGCCCAACATATGGAGTCATACTATCGCTTTTCAGAGTCGGAGAGCGTTGGGTGAGAGCTCAGAGAGAATATCACATGAATAAAATCGCTTTGGATTCTCACACGAGTCGCATCTGGGGTTTGGGGGGAGGGGTCCGGATCCCCTAAAGTAATTCAATCTTTGGGTTTTGGATGGGAGACCGTCCGATTCGAATTCGTCGCTAGAGATCGTCTCGGTATTCGATCTCGTCGTCGGGATGCGTACGCCTACTTTGTAGATAATTTTGCAGATTCGAATCGGACGGTCTCGATTCTACCCAAAAATTGAGTTACTTCACTGGATCCGAATTCGTATGGGGGAGGGGGGTTTGCTCGGCACTATGGGTTGCGCAAAAAGAATGGCTCAACAAAAATAAAAATTGAGAATTGTGAACTCGAGATAAATAAAACCTAAAAATTGTGATTCAACATGATATGGGATTTATTTTTTCATGATGGGGCTAGAATTAAAAAATCAATATCCTGAAAATTATTTTTGAAAATCTAGGATAGAGCAGTTGCTCACTCCTAGTGCCACGTGGGTCCACCCTTGCTTGACACGTAATCGACGTGTCTTGACATGGATGAAAAATAAAAATGACATCCAACTGCACTCAACCATTTCAAAAATCAGCCAATGACATAGAATAAGTGATGGAGTAAACTCTTTACTCCACTTTTAAGTAGTCAAATAAGAAGTAAATTTGAAGGATTAAAATAGAGTAACATTTGAGTTAATTCGGAGTAAGTTACTCCACCTCACTTGATGAGATGATTAATATACCATATGGCAGCTTCTGTCACGATTCTTCAAAAAAAAAAAAAAAAAAAATAGTTACTCCACCTCTCTAGGTGGAGTAGCTTACTCCATTTGTGGATCCCGTAGTTAGAATAACATCAATTTATAGTTTTCTCTCTTGATCAACTTATTCCACCAAACATAATTAATTCAATATATCTTAATTTGAAGTAAGCAATTTAGTTTAGCACGACACAACAACTCACTACACGACACGACACGTCATGTTTGCATTTTAGTGCTCAGTACAATCCGATACATGGAACATGCTCGCTGTGAATATGTATGCTAAACTTATTTCAATCCTCCTCATTTTTATTGATGTGCACCGATAAGCACGGAAACCGACCGCTCTTCTTTATTAAAACCTGAAGACCACAAGTCAAAAAGCTAACTAACGCGTACAAACGACGCAAAAGAAAAATAAAAAAAAAGACTACATAGCAGCGCCTTGCAACAGCTAGGAATATAGAGCCTACAAATCAAAGCAAGAACCCTTCAAGTTCTGAATTCGTATCCTAATGAATCCGAACCGTCCGATCTGTGTTGGCACGAATATTAAAAATACCATGCGTTTCACCTCAGATCCTGATCAGACGGCCAAGATGCATTAACTCAAAAATTAAGTTAATGCAGAAGATGCGGACTCTCAAGAAGAATAATATGATATCTTGTTAGTATCAAGTGGCGTTTTCAACGTGTTTCTGCCAAAAGAAAGACGAGTATGTATTATCAAATCGATCTTCAAGTGATTCGGCCGAAAATACAAAAAAAAAAAAAAAAAAAAACATTACCCCAGGATTATCTCGAGCCAAAAAACAAATACATAAAAAGTAACAATATTAATTTCACGTGATTCGGCCGAAAATGTACTCCACTAGAAGGTTACGAACCAACAAACTTCACTATTCAACGGAGGATATACAAGATTTAGCATACAATTTGCTAAATCCAAACAATCACAACCTTTATGATGAGAGGAATAATATATGGCTGTATCTTATATCCAGCTCCCATGGCTTTTCTGAGCCGAGTTGGGCCTATAAACCCATCAATTACCGATCTTAAAAGGTCCAAAATAATCCGAGTCTTCCCAGACACCTTATGTGCTTAGGAGTTAAGAGCAAACATTTTGTGAAAGATCTTACAAATCAAATAGTAACAACAAAAACAGTAAAATACTCCTGCATGTATCGTCTTACACATTTGATCTCCTTATGTTTGTATCCACCAAAAAAGAAAAAAAAAATGACAGAAAACAATCTCTCACTAAAAAGCAAACGGCCAACAATGCTTCTTTTGTTGGGTTATTTATTTCAAGTTCAAACAGACAACGAGCCAAATTAGAGATTTCTTGTCGAAATAAAGTCAAAAGATATTCCATTTTCTTCAAGCCTTTTCTGAAGATCAGTTGGCCCAAAAACTGCACCAGCTGTATAAACCCCTCCTTTCGGCAAATTACCTCTCTGCCCTAACACAATCAGGGCGCACTGTATAAGTGTAATAGGGGTAGTAACATACCCGACTTCAGGACCCGACACCCTTGTAATTATCTCTTTATCAGGTTTCTTACCAGATTGAGAAGCAAGCTTTTCATCACTGTACCCATGCCCAACAAACCACATGTTAAAAGTAGCACTCCTCACCTCCTCCTCTGTGGGGCCCTTTTTGCGGAACCACCCAGCAGAGAAAAATGAAGGGAACTTTAGCAAAAGAGACCTCCCCAATGCGAATTTACCAAAAACACCAAGGAAGATTCCAGTAATTATGGTCCGAAACAAACCAAAGATAGATTTGGACCCCAGTTTGACCCCAAAATAGGCAGGTTTGATTGATGGCCAGAAGGCTTTGCGAGTCTCCGCAAACTCAGGACTCTCAGCCACTCCTGCAAGGCCATGTGGATGCTCGGTTATGGTTGTGAGGGTACGACGTACCACTGTTGCATCGGCTGAGGGGAGCTTTATGGCCCATAGCCCGAAATCCTTTTTGTGCTCTATCAAGGGCCCCTTTGGCGGTCGCGGACCCACAATCTGACAAAAATAATTAACAAAAATAGTTAATTTTACAAATACTTTACCTTGGATGCACATTAAGTGAAAAATAGTTCTTTTACAATATTAGTTTAAATACACTATAATTGAAGAGTCAAGAGAAGCTGTAAACTGCCACTGAGAGACTATAACTGCTCTACTTTGTTTTTCTCTTTTTCTTTCCTTTTTTGAGCTGGAAGTTGATGCCAGAGGCTCAATTAAGCAATCAAATAAGAAAAATCTGAGAAAAAGAAAAATTCAGCACCAACCAGAATAGGTCCTGAACCACCTGACAGATACCGGCATATATCACTACCTAACCAACCAGTTCATCATCAGTATCTGTAAAATGTTACTGGGCTTGTTAGGTGCACAAATATGTTTGTAACAGATAAAATAATTTTAATTAATTGCAGATCGCAATCTGATTTTCAAAGTCATTAAAACTAGACATTCTCATGCACGACAACAGTGTACAATCTATAATCATAAAAGCAGCTTATTTAAAAAACATTGATACTTTGGGTCTATCCCATCTTTAATCTGCAACTCCTGCTCCAGAATCTCCTCATCCTTCTCAGAGTGTGAGCTTTTAATGCAATTGTCCTGTGTACACCCCACCTCTTCTAATCAAAACCACATGAGCTAACAACTAAGTTACTCGAAAGTTTTGATCATCACCTTTCCAAGTAAAAAGAGTAAATAGGAGAGGAGAGTAGGGTGGAGAGAGAAGGGTCGTCTTCATTGCCTGCTCATGCCTTTGGTCTCTCAGACATTGCAAGTTAGTTTTTCGCCTTTTCGACCTTGTTATCCCTTCTCATTAGAGGTCAAAAAATAGAATGGAAAGGAGAAGACAAGGAAGGTAATAACTGTGGTAACTCAGATGACAGGGAAGGAACGCTGATAGGGCTTTGAGATTGTTCATTAGTGCCGATATTTTGTACATCTGTCATTTTTAATTTGTTTGATTGCAATTTTCCTTGGTGCCTTGACTGTTTGTGTATAGACATGCTAATTTATATAACTTTCAGTTGTCCAGCATATTGTTGGAACCAACAGGGAACAAAGAGAATACAAAACCACCACACAAGTTGTAAATGTTCACTAAGTACTATGTTGTACTAATTTCTTTGTTAATTTTTATATTTGCTATATTGTTACTTGTAAACATTAAAAACATATCCCAGTTAATTTCTGTGATTTTTTTTTCTCTTCAGAATGTTTAGCTTGAGTAGAAGGCTGAGGTAATTCTTAGAGCAGAGTAACAATCATGCAGTCGCATTCAGTAGAGGAATACTACTTCTAGCTTTCTGCATGATGTGATTATTAAAGGATCATACCTTTTCAAATTGAACTTCTTCTGATTTTTAAAGTGATTATTTTACCTATTCTTAATACTATACGTAGGGACCTGAGGTGATTATTTTGAAGTGATCATACCTTTTAAACATATCCCAGTTAAGATCAACATCTGCAACTGGGTCGAAAAGGTTGAGAAACATTGCTGGTTTGTTTGTTTTCTCAGTGAGAATTTGATCAGTTTTCAAACCTTTTCCAGTTCTAAATAAATATTAAATCATTAATCAAAGTATAGTAAGAATTATATAAGAAGAATTGATGTATTCTTTACTTCAAATAATACTAAATGCATCAAATCCAGGTCAGTTAGGCCTCTGTTTCTTCTTTTTACCGAATAATATTTTGCTTTTTTCGAGCACAGTTGAGGGCCAAACAAGCTGTTATTTGACAGCTTAGCAACTGAGTTACTTTACTGGGAAGGCAGTTAAATCAACTCCGTCAGCATTCAGCAGAAAGCAAAAGGCAAGGAATGTAAGCTTCTTTGTTTTAAAATTTTATTTTTATTTATTTTATTATTTTGCTGAAACTGCATGTAGGCATGATTGCAATTACCAATTCAAAGTTCAACAGTAAGGACTAAGGACAAAATCAGGAGGAAACAAAAAAGCAAAAATACACAACTAAAGATATCAGAAGATTCAGAGAACCTGACAGCAGAATTGAAAACCAACTGAGAGAAAGCAAGAAAGGGGAAAAGGACAAGTTCTACGAGATTTGTCATCACCAGGATAATAACTGTCCAAAGAATGGGAAATCTCGGAATAAGAGCAGAGATTAAGGTGACTTCAATGTTGGATAAGTGTAACCAGCATGCTTCTATGTTGCTTTAATGACAAGAATGCCCTCCAACAAAATAATAGTTTCAGTCTAAAGCTCTTGAAACATGTTAGACCAGACAAGCTCTCAATAAGTGCAAAGAGATGAATAACAGGAGGGAAAGAAGAGGAAGTGTATTTTGACTCTTGTTGCAAGAACATCACTTCGTGGTCGTCTCCACATCCCAGCCCATAAAAACGATCACAGCTTTCTGACATTATTGTGTGTCAAAACTTATGATCAAAATCGAACGATTGAAACAGCACCCCCCCCCTCCCCTCATATTTCAAGATGTAATCTAGGCTGTTTTGATAATGATTGCAAAGGATAGAAATATGTTAGCAGATGCAGGCTCCTTGATGCCCATCCTCCCAACTCCACTGGATCCATTAGGCACGCCTTTGACTAGTAACATGAATGTATCTAAGAAATTCCCTAGAGATCAAACAGTCAACTCTCAAAATTGATCACGACTTGGTCCATGTATGGAATTATTTTACGAACAAAAGCACGGAAAAGAAAAAAAAAATTATACCTTGGGTTGAGGCCTTCTAGGTCGAGACTTCCTGAATTCTTGCAACTTACCCGCATTCGCAACACCTAACACAGCTGACTCATAGGTACCAATATTGCCAACAATTTTTTTATCCGACTCCAAGCTCAGGTATGCTTCGATCGTATTTACCACTGACGGTGGGTCCCATTTTCTACAGTGAAACATCATCCCAAATTCAGCTGGGATCGAGTCAAACCCACAAGCCGACACTATCAGTGCCCCTGTATCAGCAGCCTTCTCATGGAACTCAACCTCTGTTCGCTCAATGAACTCCGGCTCACCCGATATGTCAAGATAATCTGTACCGGCCTCGCAACAGGCTGACGCCACGGGTCTTCCATGGAGACGATAGGGACCCACACAGGAGATGAGCAAGCGAGCCTGGCGTGCAAGGGCTAGAAGGGAGTCAGGACTGGAGGTGTCCGCTTGGAGGATGGGAATGGAAGGGGGTTGAGAGGGAGCAGTGGCCCAGTGAAGAGTGGATTTGAGCTTGGATGGGTTGCGACCAGCTATGGCAAGAGAGCGAAGAGGGGAAGGGGAGGAAGGAGTGGAGAGGAATTTTAGGGCTTCGCGTAGTACGTATTGACCTGTGAAGCCAGATGCTCCAAGGATGATGAGGTCGTAGGTTGGATCGGAGTTAGGGGCTTCAGTCGCCATTGATGGAATCGGAGCAGAGAGCCTCCGAGGGTTTTAAACCCCAAATTTTTATACGTAAGAAAATAAAAAATAAAAAAAAGAAATTTCGCGTGAAAATTTGAAAAAATGGGAAGGCAGTGGGTCATGCCGTTCTCTCTGGGACATCGTGGCACACTCAACACCATTGAAAAAAAAAAAAATCAGATCATGGCACATCTCAATCTGCAAAAAAAGAAAAAAATATATTAAACTGGGCCACCAACCATGGCTCAGGCCAACTCAGAAACGAAAAAAGAAAAAAAACTGGGCCGCCATGGTTCAAGCCAACGCAGATTCAAATTAATCATTTTCAATAAGCAGTCCAATAATTTTGATTATATTCAAAATTCAATTTAGAAAAACTAGCTACATGAATTTTTGTGTTCTTTATATCAAAATAAAAGATGAAAGTCTATTTACCAGATAATATATTTTCTCTACACAAAAATATTACAGATTGGTACAGTTTTAACGATTAACTGACAGAGGTCAGAAATTAGAAAAGCTGAAATTTTAGTGAGCAATCCTATAATTTTGACCATATTCAAAATTCAATTTAGAGAAAATGGCTACATGAATTTTTATGTCCTTTATATCTAAATAGAGGTATGAAAGTCTAGTTTTCAGATAATATAATTTCTCTATACAAAAAATATTACAGATTGGTACAGTTTTGAAAAGCTGAAATTTCAGTGAGCAGTCCTATAATTTTGACAAGATTTAAAATTTAATTTAGAGAAAATGGCACATGAATTTTTGTGTTCTTTATATCTAAATAGAGGTATGAAAGTCTAGTTTTCAGATAATATAATTTCTCTATACAAAAATATTACAGATTGATACAGTTTTAACGATTAACTGACAGAGGTCAGAAATCAGAAAAGCTGAAATTTCAGTGAGCAATCCTATAATTTTGACTAGATTCAAAATTCAATTTAGAGAAAATGGCTACATGAATTTTTGTGTTATTTATATCAAAATAAAGGTATGAAAGTCTAGTTTTCAGATAATATAATTTCTCTATACAAAAATATTACACATTGGTACAGTTTTAACGATTAATTGAGCCTGCGGCAGATCAATACAAAAGTCTAATTTCCAGAATTTTTTTACTCTTTTTTCGTTTTTGGATTGGCTTGAGCCTGATAGTCCAGTTTAATATTTTTTTTCTTTTTTGCAGGTTGTGGTGTGCCATGGCGGCCCAAATCTGTTTTTTTTTTATTTGTTTTCCGACGGTCTTGAGTGTGCCATGGCGTCCCGCAAGGACGCCATGACCTCCTACTGCCTACCTATTTTTCAAATTCCCACGCCATATTTCTTATTTTTAATATTTTTTTTATTTTCTTATGTATACAAATTTCGGGTTTTAAACACGTTGTTCCTGTTATGCAACTGCAAGTTCCATTAAAACAGAGTATGATTAAATTTTCTAGTTGGATGCCTCATATTTTATGTTTTCCGGTTTCGTGTGAATTTTTTTAAGTAAAAGTTGAAGGTTAAGTTATTTAATATCTATAAAAATTTGTTTTTTTATTTTAAATCTGTGACATCTTATATAAGCGTTGTCTTTGTTACTAGACTAGAGACTAGTTATCAGATTTCATGTGAACTTAACTTCAAAATTTATTAGATAAACTTCAAATGCGAATCTAAACCGTAAAATCAATCTACTTTATTAGTGACATATTTACATGTAAAATTTTAAAAATATCAAATTAATTTAGTGTAAATTCAAGCGATTAACAAAGAAAGATTGATAATTTTTTTTTTTATCACTTGACTTTATACTAAATTAATTTAGAATTTTTTAATTTTAAATGTAAACATACTCGTTAAGTAGATCGGTTTTAACAATTTGGATTCGTCATTTGAAGTCAATTCGATAGATTTTGAAAATACACTTATTAAATGACTTTGCAGGTTTTAAAACACTCTAGTTCTACTCTATTTTTATATTTGTTTTCAAAGTCTAAATAGTTTTAACGTAATTTTTATATAAAATATATTTAATATACAATTGTTATATTAAAACATGTTTGGAGAGCAAATACAATTCTGTCGCTCGAGATTGTCTCGGGATTCGAATCCGTCATCGGAATGTGTGCGCTCTACTTCAAGATGGATGATCTCAGATCCGAATCGGACGGTCCCGATTTAAAATAAAAAAATTGAGTTACTTCACTGGATCCGAATTCGATATGGAAAGGGGTCCCTACCTTGTATCGGAGTACGTTCCAACGCATATTCAATCCGTTCGCATTGTTAACGGAGTAGGTCCGACGCCCATCGGACCTACTTTTAGGTTCAACGAGCATGATGACCGTCCGATCTAGTTTAAGTTTGTGTGCTCGAAAATTAAAACAAATACGCACGAAGTTTAAAGCGTTCTGCACGAATCTTAAAGCAAATCTACGGTGATTAAACCCATCGAACCAGAGTAGGTCCGATGGGCATCGGACCTACTCTCAAGTGTAAAATTTATCCTAAATATTTATCCATCCGTTTGTGTGCCGTTCGCATTCATTATTCTCAAGTATGCAAAAAGGAGAGGGAAATGAGACGAAGAGTATTAGTCTTCTGATTTTTTTTTGTTTGCAATCAAATAAAATAGACATCTTCATTTTGAAAAATGGACAAATATATAAACTCAGTATTTCATAACAGATGAATTATGGGTTAAATAAAGAAAATGATATAGGAAAAAAAAAGATGATAAGTTTTGACGGAGAAATAATATATTATGATGTTTTGATGGGATATTGAAAATTTTAGAAATTTTAATAAAAACACGACAATTTTTTTTTTTTATCATTTTTAAGCCATAGAAGTTAGTAGATATTTGGGTGGAAAAAAAAAACTAATATGCATCGAGAATATGGTACCAAAGATCAAATTATACATGGTACCAAAGATCAAATTATACAGTTTATGAAAACAACAAATTGGATCTTGCATTCCGACAAGCGGGGCCGAGGACATCCTCTCAGCATGGACTTAGATTAACTTGGTTCAAATGCGATCACTTAGGATGCTATGGAACGTGGGCTGGGCGGCAGGGGCTTGGGCACTGTGACGTGAAAGAAATAGAAGGCTATTCTCAAATAATCAAAGGGTGGTGCATCGTCTCATAGGAGACATGGCGCTTGAAATTGAGAAATGGAGATCATGCGTTTAGAAAGGAGGCAAGGGCTACTGGCAGCCTACTGCCTACCGAGTAAGATGGGTGGGAGGATAATAAGACAAAGGTAGACTTTGTGTATAGTGTACGAGGGAGAGCCTTTGGCTCCATTGGAGCATGCAAATTTTTCAAAACAATTTCTGTAATTAACCTTTTTTATCAATATATTCGTTGCCGCCAACCATAAAAAAAAAACAAATTGGATCTTGAAAAAATCCAGCTTGGCAACTTACCAATATGGATATCTTCTTTCTTCATTTCGTCATTTTAAAGATCTGGGATTTTGTACTTCCTGACTTCATGTAGAGTTGCATATATTTTTTTGTTTTATTTATTTATCTATCAATCAATTTGTTGCAGTTAGTATAATGCGCAAGTAGGTTGTTCTTTATTAAGACCAATATTGGATTTGAGAAAAAAAGATGAAGAATGAATTTTGTTGATTTGTTCTGATTTACAGTCAATCTCAAGGCCTATTGTAAGCTAAGAATATTATAACTGTTAGCTATTTTTTTAAATTACAATATTCTAGATTTGTCTAATCTCATAAAATCATGCTACATGCTAAATTAAGTATGACAGCTAATTCATGATGCTAGCCTAATTTCCTTCCTAAACTATTTGTCAATGATAATTTTCTGAGACCTGAACTCTATTTCTCAACGACCACTAATTTCGGTATTAGATGTTTTTTTCCTCATCAGATAAAAAAAAACATCTTTTGCTTCGAGAATTAGACAATTGGTTTCTTTTTTCTTTTCTTAATTTAATTGACCTTTTCATCATTGAACATAGTTCAATCCGCCCCATTCAGATTTATTTTCTTTCTCTTCGAAATTCCATTCTTATTTTTCTCGTACCGAAATCAATGAGTCGAGACGAGTCGAGTAAGACAAAATTTGAAGTTAACACATGTCACAACAAACTGAGCTCAATTTGATTTTTGCCGAGTCAATCAATTAAATTCAGCTTAGCAACTCGTTAACAATGCGAACCATGCCTTTATAACTTTCTTATCAATTTAGTGTGAGCCGTAAATCATATACAGATCCTATAGTGATAAAATTATATCCTTATCTATTTTTATTTTTCGGATATAGATATAATTTAAAATACTTCATTTAAATATTGCAACAAAATTAACATATTATTAAATAAATTATTTTTCATTAAAAAATAAAATTACATAAAATGCTAAAATACGGATATAATTCCGACATTTAATTATTATAGTGAACAAAATATTTTTTTCATGCTAAACTTGTTATGTCATTACAAAATATATTAGTATCGTACCCGTGCACTGCAACATAGACATATTAAAAGAGTTAAAAAAAATTCTCATTCAAAATGACATATCTTCACATAAAAAAAATAGACCAATGAAAAAAATAATTATTCAACCATATCCATGAATGATATTAAAATATATTGGTTCTAAATCCAAATAATACATAAAAAGTCAATTAATATAATAAAGTCCGATAAAAAATAAAGTCGTCTTGATGCAAATTGAAGATATTATACACCTTGTATATGTTAAAGGAATATTATTTGTCATTTAATGAACTCATTTAAATAAATATGATTCTATTCTTTATTTAGATACATGCATATAAATCAAATGTTTATATAACGTTTATCGCGTCATAGCGGAACAACTAAAAAAACAACGCTATTGCCATATTGCGCCGCTATAGCGCCATAACTTTTATGGTCCGAAAACGCTATAGCAGTGTTATAGCGAGCTATTTAGAACCTTGATATAAATCCTAAGGAGGGATAACCCTTGTAACAATAACAAGAGTCATAATATCACAACATAAGGTGTCGTAATATGATAACAACAAATAATACAACTTATTTTGATAATTTTTTTTCTTCTTGTTCCGTTAAGCAACATAAAAAAAAAACTTGTTTCGAGGTGTTATTATTTGAATAAGAACTTCAAATTCGGTTTCTGACAATCAAAGGAAGGAGTTTAGGAAAATGACAAATTCAGTTTTCTTAAATGAATAAAAAAATGAATATACGATCAATCAATAAAAAAATTCCTTAAATAACATTTTAAAAATACAAAGTAATTAGGACCAATCAGAAAATCGAGTATTTGACAATTGTGTGGCAATTACGTGTCTAAATAAATTAAGATTACTACACGTACAAAACATCAAAAAGAGGCATAGAATAAAAAAAACTATTTGATTGTATGTAGGGGTGTTCATTGGGTCCGGTTTAGTCGGTTTTGAACCGAACCGAATTAGTTTGGACTAAACGGTTCGGTTTTTTCGGTTTAATGGTTCGGTTCGGTTTGCTTTTTAAAACCGAATTATAATTTCGGTTCGGTTCGGTTTGAAAAATTTAAAAACCGAAATAACTGAACCGACCGAAATTTTATATATTATGAATTTGGTCCGGACCGCCCCGGTTTATTTCTTAATACTCCGATTTATTTCTTAATCAATTGCTTTAAATACTTCGGTTTATTTCTTAATACCTCGGTTTATTTCTTAATATACTTCGGTTTATTATAAATCAATTGCTTTAAATAAAAAAATTAATATATTTCGGTTTGAACCGAACAAACCGAAATAAAACTTTGGTTCGGTTCGGTTCGGTTGCAATGCTAAATCGGTTCGGTTCGGTTCGGTTTTATTTTTGAAACCGAATTATAACTTTGGTTTGCCTAGTACCGATGAACACCCCTAATTGTAGGATTGATATTCAATTCGAAATTTCATCTTTTAATCATAGCCGTTGGCAGGTCATGATATCTACATGCTTAATAAGAGAGAAGAGATATCTTATTAACAAATATTAATCACAAAAAAACTATATTTTTAATTAAAAGATACCAACAAAAATATTGCTCTCTAAACACTTATGATTTTTAAACAAACGGATAAAAAAAAAATACAAATATATATAATTATCTGTATTCACGCAAATGGATGTCTGAAAAATTAAAATTACACATATATGGATAGTTATCCATATTCATATTCGTATCCGTATCTGCATAAATCATATATATATCCGTATTCACAAACTATCCATATCCGAATATCCGAAATCGCAAAAATTCAAATATGAATCTGTATTCGGATGGATAATATCCAATCTGTTTTCATTCCTAGCCACACATGGACCACGAGTCGCGAAAAAACATTGTCTTGCAACAAGTGTTATCCTTTCATGGTGGACAATAAGTGGAATAGTACAAGAGTTACAAAATAACTTCATCTTCTTCTTGCAACACGTTGATAAAACGAGCCAAGCCAATACGAACTAAGTTGAATCAAATTTGAATTTGTTAATAACAAACTAAGTAAGAATTGAGCGAGCTAATTATGAATTTTTTGTCGA
Organism: Carex littledalei; assembly: GCA_011114355.1. Taxonomy (NCBI): domain Eukaryota; kingdom Viridiplantae; phylum Streptophyta; class Magnoliopsida; order Poales; family Cyperaceae; genus Carex; species Carex littledalei. The sequence goes on along the minus strand of CM022101.1, from coordinate 862,068 downwards.
ACCGATTTCAAACGAGCTGCAAATTATTTTTGCTGGCCCTGTATCGAAATTCCTAAAAATAATATCCATCTTTTGAAATCTGGATTCAAATTCTTCATGTGTTGAATCCGGACCGTATGGGATATTTCGTAGTAATTTTCGGTGAGTGAGGCTATGGTGCTATGCATAGCACGGATGACTAGTGTACTACGGCTCAATATGGTACTTTTTAAAATCCTAACGGTCGATCCGAACAGTTCAATGTGATAACCATATGAATATATACTTGCAAACTAAATTTTATATTTTTTCGAATTTTTTTACTATTTTTTTACTATTTTTTTAGATAGGTAGAATTTTGATGGTCCAGAATTTTCAGAAAACACTGATTTTTCTACCTATCTAAAAAAATGATAAAAAAAATTCAAAAAAAATATAAAATTTAGTTTGCAAGTACATATTCATATGGATATCACATTGAACGGTTCAGATCGACCGTTAGAATTTTAAAAAGTACCATATTGAGCCGTAGTACACTAGCCATTGGTGCTATGCATAGCATCATAGCCTCACTCATTTTCGGTACACGGTTAAAAAGATTTTAGTATGAGGCCATGCTATTGGATCGAGTTTACTAGCAAACAATTTATTGGGCCGAAGTCTGTTGGGCCTTGGCCTATTATTTTCATCAACAGAGAAAACAATACGACAGTGGATATTTTTTGTTCGTTGTTCTTTCTTCAGACCGGGATAATTAATTTACATATATGCTCATCAAAACTGTATAATTTAAATATTTTTCCATCAAAAGCTAAAAATTAACTATTTATCTATCTAAACTCACCTATTTTATGCATATCTCCATTTCTTGATTTAATCAATTAAAAAAACTTATTAATATTAATAAAAAGAGGAGGGATCAAGTTACAACAAATTTGAGTTACAACAAAGTTACAACAATTATTTTTTTCATTTTCAAAGTCCAAAGATTATCTAAATAAAATGTGCTTGCAGATCAAATTTTACATTTTTTTGAATTTTTTTACTATTTATTAAGATGGTACGAAATTCAATGGTCTGAATATGACTATTTTTTGTAAAATACTTAATAAATAGTAAAAAAATTCAAAAAAAATGTAAAATTTGATATGCAAGTACATTTTATTGTGGAGATCATGTTGAACGGTTTGGATCGACGATTTGGACTTTGAAAATGAAAAAAATAATTATTGTAACTTTGTTGTAATTCAAATTTGTTGTAACTTGATCCCTCCTCTAATAAAAAATAAAATTATATTTTTACCCACTTCAGAACTTTTGCATAATATCCTTTAATTCTGTTTCCCTATGACTCTCTTCTTCCGTGTTCTCTCTCAGTTTTCAAAAGTAAAACAGTAGTCTCCACGTCAGAGAAATTTATCGCTAAAAAAACTGGACTCAAGTTGGTCTTGATTAAAATCTAAATAAAACAGAGTAAGCAGTTTAATCCTCATTAACTTTACTCCACAATCAAACATGACCAATAATCATTGGATTTCAGGCTTGAGCCTCACTGGATGGAGTTAAAAAGATTTGTATTAAAATTTCTGAGCCTAAGGCCAGCTTCTCCTCAAACAAACACTTATCCTTAGTTTTGAAATAAATTTACGCGTTGCTCAGTACCATTTTAATGGATCGAGTATCTAATTTCATGCCACAGGATATCTACAAATTAAGAGATAAAAAAGAAGAAGCAACGGAGCAAAATATTAATAAAACAAAAAAAGATATAGTGGACCTAAGGGGATGTTTCCCTAATTACACATGGTGGTGTTTGATAGTGATCTAAACTTAACGAGATCTAAATTGGTTATTTCAACTTAAGCTGGTTAAAATTATTCATGTTTGGTTGAGGTTTAAAGTTAAGTCATAATTTCAACTATTTCTTGTTTGGTTAGAGTTTGTGGTTCAAGTTATGACAGGCTAAAGTTATTCATATTATATTTCATATAATTTGTTTCTTTAGTAATTTATGATAAAATTAATTTATTCAATATCTTATGTATATAGTTATTTTTGACAAAATTGATTCATACAATATTGTATCATTTCATTTAGTTAATAATTTATATCTTTTAAAATAATTTAAAGGGGATTAAAAATAATGGGTTATGAAATAATAATTTTGTATATTTTATAATTAGGTACATGATGTAATTAGTGTATATATCTATTTGTTATGTTTTTGGATTAAATTATATGTTGTTAATTTATTCGCTAATTACTGTTATTCGTTTTGTTTGGAGCTTAATATATGTGTAGTGATCGGTTAAAATTTACAGAATATGCATTAACAAATTAGCTAATTTAAAAAAAATCTGAATCACGTTTATGTGATATATATTAGATCAAATTTGATGCGAAATATTACTAAATAGTAAGATATACTTAGTATCAAAGCACAATTTAATTAGATTTGAAATTGAAACAATTAAGCCGTTAACATAATATATATATTGAATCTTATAGAGAATCAAATTATGTATTTATAATAATTGGAAAAAAAATAATAACATTTTCTCTAACAACTTTGATGAACCAAATATACATTTCTTCTTCAACAATTCTTGGATCATGCATCTATGAAATTCTTCTATTCTACAAAATTAAAATTAGAGACGAGTTCCTTAATTTAGACAAACATATAAATTTATTGTAATTCGAGAATCATGTAATTGATAAGTTTGATAGAAAATCTGTAAATATTTGAATTATATTATACTTAATATTTGTAAGCTTAAGCCATACATGTGGACTAAAAGTTAAACCACCTTAATAGGTGGCTTAACCTTTTACATTTTAGATCAGCCTAAAGATCGGCTCATACCATCTTAGTACGGCTTAATTAAATCATGTTTGACCGCTTAACTGAGGTCTAAACCCTTTATTCTATGGTTTAGGCCTACATAAGAATAATTCAATTAAAAAAAAAGACAATAAAGACAATTTTTTTTGAGGAAAAATAAGGGTCATGCCCTGATGAGTCCAAAGTGAACTATTACTTTTAAATATTTATAAACTCTAATTTCTAATTACGTTCAAATCACAAGCGCATGATCCTACCGTATAGTATGATTGGGGTTTCGATCCACAAGGATAGTGTATTAGATTTTAAACACTTTTCACTAATTTAGGTTATCGGGGGTTTTTAAAAGTTTGATGCGGTGACGCTAATTGAGTCAAGGTTGAGGTTAAACAGTAAATAGAGAGCCTCTAGGGTTTAGATTTTATCATTCTTAATTATACAAAATATAAATTCCGACGTCTCTCTATGTCGCATGCGGCACTGTCACTATCGCATGCGGCCTAGATTGTCCCATAGCTACCCCGCATGCGGTACTATCACTACTCGCAGGACATGCTGGGTGTTTGTTTATGCGATTTGAAAGGTTTTCCGATCTTGCGATCGACTTTTGGGCTACCAAGACTAAAGTATTTTAGATACACAATTATCATCAAGAACAAAATATTTTGATCCGAATGCTCTCAATTAAGAAATATTAGGTTTATATCCTTTCCACAATTCATATGGTATTTTCTTTAGAATTGGTCTAATATTTACTCGGTTAACTATATAACATGCCGTATTAAAGGCTTCGGCCCAAAGATAATAGGATAAGGGATATTCATGTAACATGGTTCGGGCAAGTTCTAATAATATTCGATTTTTCCTTTCGGCTACTCCATTTTGTTGAGGTGTTCAAGGAGCCGAATATTCTTGAGTGTATCCCCTTTGAGAACAAAAATCATCGAATTGTGCATTTTCAAATTCCCTACCATGATCACTTCTAATTCTATTTAATTTTAATTCCTTTTCATTTTCAACACGATTATAAAATATAACAAAGTTATCAAATGCTTCATTCTTGTTTTGCAAAAACATTACCTAAGTGTACCGACTATAATCATCAACAATTACAAATGCATACTTCTTTTTAGTTAAGCTTGGTGTACTAATCGGTCCAACTAAATCCATGTGAATTAATTGTAAAGGTTGAGTGGTTGAGACCATATCTTTGGACTTGAAGCTATTTTTAAATTGTTTACCTTTAACACATGCATCACACAAACCTTCAGTCTCAATTTTATGAATTGGTAAACAACGAACAAGGTCTAGTTTAACTAATTTCTTAATTGAGTCAATAGCTACATGACCTAGTCTACAATGCCATAACCGTGAATCTGTAACTGTGCCGTTCAAGCATGTTTTTCCATCCTCAAAATGGGTAAAATGTAAATGATAAATATTTTTATTTCTCATACCTATGTAGACTATCGTATCATCCGAAGATCTAACTAAATAGCAAATATTAGTGTCAAATTTAATATGGTGACCGGCATCGCATAACTTACTTACACTAAGTAAGTTGAAATTTAGGCCATCTACTAGATATATATCTTTAATGGTCAAGTTTTGGTTTCCAATCATACCTAATCCTATGATCTTGCCTCTTCGCTTATGGCTACCAAAGGTAACCAATCCACCATCATATAATTCTAAAGTTTTAAAGTTAGATTTGTCACCGGTAATATGGTGAAAACATCCACTATCAATGATCCAAGTATTTTCTTTGTGAGAAGAAATGAAACATACCTACAAGAGTATATCTAAGTTAATAGAAATAGTTAGTAACTAATACATACCTTGATTTCATCTCCCCCTAAATTATTTTGAAGTTTTAAGTTTTGCGGTGAGATATTCTCCTAACTTCTTATTCTTTTCTAGATTTAAAAACCCAAACAACATTCAACATGTTGCTTCTCTTCCTAAATCTACACTCTAAGGATGTGTGTCCAACCTTACAACAATAATTGCAAAAGCAAAGAGATGGTTTACAAGATGTTGGAAGGTCAATTGATTCCAAATTTGGTCCTTGCTTGAAATTGTAGTGGAAAGGTCTTTTGGATTCTTAGGTTTGAATCTTTGTATTCCAATTTGACTTATGCACAACTTTATATTTCACATTTTCACTCTTGTTTCTAGTTAAATCAAACATTTTAGGATGTCGGGGAACACCTCTTGTTGACCCATTACTTTGAGTCTTATGATTACAACACTCTTCAACATTATTATAGTACCATACTCCATTTTGATTTCTAAAATAGTTTTTAGTTGGTTCTTTTAGATCGAAAGTTGTGTTCTTATTTGTTGTCAAATTTAAGTTTTGTAAATTTTTTATCATCAAACATTTGAGTTTGTTCCCCTTTATTTTTATGGCTTTGCGAGTGATTGGATTACAATGAGGATTGACCATTCTCATATCCAAGATCGAGTTTCTCGAATTCTCGATCTTCTAGTTTATCTCTCGCTTGAAAATATGGATCTAGCCTAATGACACTTCTTGATTCATTAGGTGACCTTAAAGTCTTATTTTCGGTCTCTAGTGTTTGTATCCTAACCTTTAAAATCTCATTATCACATATATGTGTTTACAATTATTGACACTATTAAACATTTGTAATTCATTTATTTTAAGGTCACAACTTTTAAGTTTATCTTCTAGAAATGAATATGACACTTTTATATTCCTATTTTCTTCTAATAGATGATTAGCTTCTAGTCTAATAGACTTCAAATCTTCTAGATGTGACTTACAAGTATGTAACTCTAATACTAGACCAAAAGTTAGTTTTTTTGAAGAAAAATAAAATCTCTTTTTGAAACAGAAAACATTGAGATGGGATGCGACACAGGTATGAAGATAAGTGTAGGAATGTCATTTTATCTTATTAATTTTATTAATAAGTATTTAAAATTGATTAATTCATAACATGAATATATTAATAAAAAAATGAGTTTAGATGGAGAAATAACTAATTTTAATATTTTGATGAAAAAATTTAATTATCTAAACCACAAAGTTGAGATGGTATATATCTAAATTTTTCATAATTAGATTGCATCATATTCTGTGATACATTGGGAAATAGAAGGAAAATTAGTTGCCAAAATTAATTAGAAGAAGGGCACATAATTTCTGAATTTTTGTATCTTGATAATCTTCGTATATTGGTGGTTGCATAATAAAACATAAAAGTGTTTTAAACCCTACGGCCGGAGGAAATTGAGGACGGTTTGATAGACATCAAACTAAATTGTTTGATCGGAACCATTCAATTCACATCAATATTCGGACGGACAACTTTAAAATTTGTTTAAGTTAAGTGTACATAAATTTTGATGCAAATTAAATGATTCTGACCGAGCATCTTCTCTTATTTAATACGATGTCCATCAAACTATTTCCACCGGTAGAAGGAGAATTGGAGATCTTCACGGAATAAAAAGAAATGGAGAGGGAAATAACACCTATAGTTCTAACCACTAGACTACAACTATACATCTAATATTTTATGAGAAGGCTGAACTATATAAAAACTTTAAAAATGAAAATCAAATTAAATTTTAATGTACATTATTAAAAAATTTAAAATTATGGAGTGGTTAAGCCACTCCTGAACAAATTGTAAATCCGTCCTAAATAGAGTAGGATTAAAATGTCCCACTGTTTTGTGTTCTAATCATACTTTACATATTTCTTTTCGTTTTTTTAAGAAAAAAATATGGATCATGCTCATATTTAATTGATAATTGAGCTTTTAAAAAAATACAAATTAAATGCTAAGTAAAATCCAGAGGTAGGCTCTGATTGGAAAAAGGTGAAAGCAAAGCAAGTTGAAAAAATTGGACTGGTATCAATATGCTTCTCTGCTGTCCTCCTGGCGTACCAGCAGCTAACAGTATCAGTCCGGTACGCATCTTTATTTTCGTTGTATGAAGAAAATAACGCAGGGGAGAAACAGAGGTCACATCTTCTATTTAGGATAAAATAAGCAATCAATATCAAATCAGTTGGTGCCATTAGAAAATAGAAAATATAAAATAAATGAAATGAACTAAGCACAATTTGTCCAAGTGGTTTATCTTGGACCAAATGTGGCATGAGGAATTTGACCATATTGCACGATAAATTTATAGAACATTATTTTTTTAGTGCAACTGCACTGATTTTTTTGTTTTTTTGGAAAAATAATCTCATAACTAATATTTTTTTCAATAGCCTTAGTAGCCTTGATTGTTAATAGTGTCACTAAATATATAGAGAGCTTGATAAATAAGCATGAACAGAAAATTGAGGATAGACATATTTTCTTTCTAATTATTAGATATTCAAAACTAGAAAAATTTGATATCTAATATATTAAATCTATTAACTCTAAAAAAATAAAATAATTACTAATAATGAATCTCGTCTCAATCTGGAACCGTCCAATTAATGGAACCGCATTTATTAAATATAATAATTGAATATACCTTGTTAATCAGATGACTATGACATTTATGAGACTAATTTTTTTGTCTCATATATAGTAATCAACATTCATAAAAAAATATATATATAGTAATCAAGGACCACGTGGCATAGAACTCACAAGGAAGGTTTATATGATGTATGAAAGGTTTGAATTGACCGGAGCTGTGTACCATCTTGAGTGATTCTTGACCAATCTGTTATCCAATTTCACACGTTTTTGGAGATTTTAATCCCACTTTGAATTTTGAATCATCCCGCACGTAGAAAACGACCCGCAAACGAAATAATCAATAAATGACAAATAATTAGTCGTAATTTACTTAGAAAAAACCAACCACATGTCCTTTTCATTTCAAAAATTTCTTGTGTACTGAAAATGGAAGGAAACTAAGCAAATACACTTTCAAATTCCTAAGCTCCTAAACAAAATAATTTCTTTTATGCTCTTTATTCCTGTTCAAATCTAGACTAAACTACATTTCTTGGCCATTTTATTATGTACACCGTGTAAACAACAAACTTGCTTCTACAAAAAAAAAAAAAAATAATTACACTATACACCACAGCAAGAAGAACAATCACCAGAATTTTTTGTACCGGCATCCTGACTGTCATTGTACCTGTCTCTCTGCACCAAAATGCCATGTAACATATTGTGTACCTCCTTCATGTCAGGTCTCTCTTGCGGCGCCTCCTCCGTGCATCTCAGCGCAACCGTCAGCAACTTTTGCACCACAAATATTTTTATTTCACTATCTGCTATTGTGTTCACCAACTCCGACGCCACTTTCCATCCCTCCTTCCGAATTCTGTGTCCCCAGTCGATCAAGCACTCATCATTTCCATCCACTGCCCTCCTTCCGGTAGCCAATTCCATTAGTAACATGCCGAAACTATACACGTCTCCTTTTGTTGTCACCCTCCATGTGTGTACATACTCTGGTGCCACATAGCCGACTGTTCCTGCTATAATTGTGCTGACATGGCTCTCTCCTGGCCCCACTAATCTCGCTAACCCAAAATCTGTTACCTTTGCTCGACCATCCCGGTCCAATAGGACATTGCTAGCTTTGACATCTCGGTGAACAACTGCCGGGTCACATTCGTGGTGCAAGAAAACCAAGGCATGTGCTACACCAATGGCTGTCTCAAGCCGCCGGTCCAACCCGAATCGGGTCCAGTCCGTTATCACATCATCCAAATTACCCCCTTCCAAGTACTCATATACTAACAATTTTGTCGTGCCAAATAGGCACCACCCATAAAGAGAGACAAGATTCGGGTGAGGCCAACCCGAGCCGGATCGACCAGCTAAAACCTCCATCTCTGCTCGAAATTCCTTCTCCATTTCTCCCTCTACATCCCCACTTATCCTTGACAGCTTCTTAACGGCCACATGTCGCCCATCCGGAAGTACCCCACGATAGACAATTCCATATCCACCTCGCCCGACCACTAGATCTTCTGAAAAGTTGCCGGTTGCAGTGACAATATCTCCGTAGGTAAATGCCGTGCGATCCAACCGAAAAACCTTAACCCAATCAAGTGATAATGAAATCCCATTTGACGACGACGAAGATGTGGATGCTGACAAAGTACCCCCCTTTTTAATCCCATCAAATGGCAAATCATCGGCCGTCTCCGAATCTGTATATGGATCTACTGGGCTTGATCCCTGACAACAAATGAACATAGTAACAAATCCACAAATGAGAAAAGCCAGCATAAAAGCAGTGAATATCCAAAATGCCGCTGTTCTTGCTTGAACTCTTTTGTGCTGTGTGGAGCCACTACTTGCTGATGATTCTTGGATTGGAGATGGGAAAATAATATATGGATCACCGATGTATGACGTGTTACCGAAATTAGCTATAGCACCAGTTAATGGGATGTTACCAACCAATAAATTATTGTATGACACATTGAAATTTTCAAGCTGGTTTAGTCGGTTCAAACTCGAAGGAAGCTCGCCAGAAAAATTGTTACAGGACAAGTCGAGGCTTTGAAGACACATTATGTCACCTATCTCGGTTGGTATCTGGCCTGAAAATTGGTTGCTCGATGCGTTTAACATAACAAGTGGTTGCTGCGAAATACTAGCAGGCAAATTACCGGATAGTTGGTTTCGATCCATGAGTATAAGACTTAGGTTACGCACTGATCCAATCTCTTGTGGTACTTCACCCGAGAGAAGATTATCAGAGACTTGTATATAACCAGATATTGTCAGAGTAAGCACCGGGTTGGTTCGGTTTGTGCAAACAGGGATGACACCATATCCTTTCAAAATTTTGTTCCATGTTTGACGGCACTTCTTGAGGTTCATGATTGTGTATACAAAACTAAATGGTGGGTAGCTAGCAGGAATCCACCGTTTCATTGTCAGACACTCGCCGGAACCACCAACAGCATACGGATCTTTTTGATTTGCTTCAAATGTAGGAAATGGGTTTGATCCCATTGTCGAAATTTCGTGTGGGATTTTACCAGTGAGTCTGTTCGATGCCAGGTTTAACCATAACAGACTGGTACAGTTTCCTATTTGGGGAGGTATGATGCCAGTTAATTGATTATTGGCCAACATAAGCCATAATAGAGAAGTGAGATTACCAATCTGTGAGGGGATCTCTCCTGTCAATTGGTTAAAGGACAGATCCAGTGCTTGGAGTTGCTTTAACTGTCCAAATTCTCGTGGGATTGCACCGGAGAAATTGTTGTAAGCTAAAACTAGTATTCTTAAATTTTGCATTTGGGAAATAGAAACTGGTAGCATACCAGAGAAGGAATTGAAGCTGAGATCTAGTCGCACTACTAGCGGTAACTTGAGTATACCTGAAGTCTCTATTCCATTGGTGTAGTTATTGCTATGCAATATTAAAAACATCAAGGAAGTAAAATTTCCAAGTATTGGTTGAATTTCACCACCAAAATTATTGTTGCTTAAATCAAGCAAAATGAGCTTAGTGCAATTCAGTAACTCTTTTGGGATATCTCTATCAAATGTGTTACTTCCAAAGAATAGCTTTTGTAATCCTGATATCGCACCGACACCACTTGGAATTGGACCAGAGAATTGATTTCCAAACAGTGACAACAACTTCAATTTCGAGCAATTCGCAATTGAATTCGGAAAAGTGCCATAGAATTCATTTCCTGAGATATCCAAGAGTTGTAATGTACAATTTGCTTGAAAGATATCTTGCTTTATCTCTCCAGTCAAATTGTTCTCTGATAGATAGAATTCTTTAAGTCTATTGAAACCGTGCCATATTTCACCAGTAAACTTGTTTATACTAAGATCAACATAACTAAGCTTATTGCATTCGTCGAACCGCCCCTCTATACTACCCGTGAAGTTATTATTTGAAATATTAAGCATGACGAGATTTGCGCATATTTCTGGAAATGTTGCATAAATGTTGCCTTCAAGCCGGTTAAAAGACATATCTAATGTTTCCAAGTTGGATAAGCCGGTAAGGTTCAACGTACCAGTTAACCAATTATGTGAAATGTTAAGATAAGTGAGACCGGTACATCGGTTGAGGTCACTCGGTAACACTCCATTTATACTGTTCACTGAAAGGTCCAGGTATGTGAGGTGTTTTATGAGAGAGAAATTTGAGAAGAATTCACCCGATATGTTATAGGATGATAGGTCGACATGAGTAACGTGCATCGACACGTCGCACTGGATTCCGGTCCAATTGCATGAAGACGTGTCCGAATCGTTCCAATCTGCGTACCAGTCTTCATGTATGGGGCTGCTGTAGAACCTCTTAAGCTGGAGTAGCACCTCCTTGTCGGTAAGCGAATGGAGAGGTTCACTAGAGAAGAGGAGAAAGGAGAGGATTATGAGAAGGTGGCGGAAGAATCCGGTTGTTGTCTCTGACATGTCACAAGTGCTCTCATATATATGGAAAGGAGAGAAACAAAGGTGTTTTGTGGTGGTAGTTTTGGTTTCTGGAGGAGGTTCAGATGTGAAAGTGCAAGTAAATTTAATTGTAGTTGGTTTTAGAACTCAGCAGGTGGTTGTAGTTGTCCATTTAAAATGGATTAAGAAGGGTATGTTTTATATCAGATAAAAAGGGATGACTATGACTAATACAGCATTTGTCCCCTGCATGCACTATATCATTAATTTTTTTTACGAAATTAAAATCATGTATATTTATTTCAGAACAGGAGATTTTGTTAGATTTTTCTTAGATGTGCCTTAATTTCTATAGTCAAGATAAGTACACGTGTAATTGTTTAGACTTTAGAATATCATTCTTTCTTCAAACGGGCACAGATATTTACAGAGCTATCTTGGTTTCATGCAGCGCACCAGTCATATACTTTGTTTATTCTCTATTGATCGTGCGCTGCGTGAAGCTAAAATAGCTCTGTCAATATATTTAACCCTTCAAACCGTTTTTTGTAATCTGGGTTTGAAATTGGTTTTAATTAGATTTTGATTGGTGTCTTTTTCTAGTCTTTAGTCAGAAATGAGTGGGGACCAGAGAGAATTCCAATTTAATTTCTTAGGCGTGTGATGACTGAGGAGACAAGGGGCCGTCTTTGTTGAATTTTTGGTAAAGAAATTGATGAAAGATTTAGGTTTGGAAATTGAAATTGGTCTTTTGCATTAAAGATTTAAACGTGTGAGTGGAATTTGAGGCTGTTAGGTCAGGTTCCATAATATTTATTAGTCACAAGTTTTGAATTTTTTTCTTTCTTGCTAATCAAGTTTTAGCTTTAGGGTCAAGTTAACAAGTTAACAATTTAATAATATTTTATAAAAATCAAATTAATGTTTTTAAGGAATAGAAGAAAAGATTAGGAATATACTGTTAGTTTCATAGATTAGTTATGTATTAAATTTCATACAACTTGAATATCATTTAACAATCTGTCAAAATCATTCAATATATATTGTTGTAAATTTAACGATAAAACTGACATTATATATAAAATATCAGATTTCAAAAATAATACTTTTATAATTGTTAATACTATTAAGTTAAATAGTTGTCAATATATCTCGATCTTGTAATACATAATTTAAATAGTACTTAATTTACATGATAGTACAAGTGATCAAGATAGATAAAAAAGAAGAAGTGAACTTGCATGTCTGTTAACTCGGAGAAAAGAAAGAAGTAGATAGGTACAGTGTATTAATATTCAGTTCTCATTTGGTATTCGGAAGGCCACCGCATACCGCATATACGGTATGCGACTGAATATGCGGATTCTTATTCGGATTTTTTATTAAATATTTAATCCCACAGTACTTAAATACAATAAGGCAGCATGTAGAGAGGTTATAAAAGACTTCTGAGTGGGACGCTTGAAGAAAACACCTACTTGACGGGTCTGAAACTCATTTAATGGGTTATGAATTCGGATCCGGAACTCTTTTAATGGGTTTTGAATGTTTTTTAATTTGTTTAAAGCATGGATTCAATATTCGGTCCGAATAGCCATTTTCTATTCGGCTGGACACCGAATAGGAATATATGGCCGAATATTCACCGAATAAAACTGAATTTTAATACACTGGATAGGTATGTGTTATTTCAACGAGGAGGGTTCAAATGCCTCTATTTTTTGTGTTTTCACCATGCCACCATTTTTAAAAACTTTAATAACTCAAAATTTAAAACTTAAAAAGTCAAAATAAAACCGTTAGATATGATCTATGTTATTTTCTCTATGTGCTCATAAAAAATTATCAAATTTCGATTTTGTTTTTATGTGAATCAATAAGTTGAAAAATCAACGTCTAGAAATTATTCAAATTAGTACGTTTTTTACAAGCTCTTGATGACAACCAAAACAAAATTGAAATGCCATAATTTTTTACACGTGCATAAATAAAATGATGTAGATCATATCCAACAGTTTTATCTTGACTTTTAAGTTTTAAATTTTCATTATTAAAGATTTTAAAAATGAAAACATGGTGGAAGCAAAAAAATGGAGGCATTTGAACCCTCCTCTATTTCAATTTATAGCGGGATAATTAAAAGAGATTGCATGAAATTATATACAGTAATCAATATGCTACAACTAGCAAACGGCTTCATAGATCATGATGAAATTGATGGAAACGGGTATCAAAAATAAATTATTTGATTAAGGGAAGACTTGAACTAAAGAGTATTGAATCTTGATCCGATCCATAAAACGATCAGCATGGTCAAAAGTGGGACAGAAAGATTCGATTGGTTTGTCTCAAAAAAGAAAAAGAAAAAGTTCCCTTTAAAAAATGAAAGAGGAGGATTCAATTGGTCGAAAATATATTTGTTAGCGGAACAACAGGGCATACGCTGTATACACTCTAATACCACATGCAGGTCAAACTTGTTAAACCTCTATTTCCTTTCATAATTGGCAGCTTTTGGGTTGATCTTTATCCAAACGTGTAGGTGTACGTTTGGATGCGAGCTAGAATAGTTAGAATAGCGAAATTTGAGAATAGTAAATGAGAATAGAGAAAAAATAGTGATTTTCAAATTAGTGTGAAAATGATGTTATTCGGATTAGTAAAAATGTTGTTTGGATTGTACATGTGGAATAGTGAATAGTTGTAACTAATAAAAAATAATGTTAACAAGGTGCTAATTATAAGAGGAAAGATAGACAAGTGAGATCTCAAACGAATTGTCACGATGTGGAGATAGCGGAAGCGGTGTCAAATTTGTCATTTTGGAACTGTGTTAGCGGAAATTCAAAAGAAAACATTTTTTTCTCTTTTCATACTTTCGAATAGTAGCTATTTCAATATTTACAAATAATAGAGAATAGTAGCTATTCTAGCTATTCCGAATAGCAAAAATGTTGTTTGGATGCACATTGCTATTCCGAATAGCTCCTATTCTAAATAGCCTCTATTCTTATGTCATACAATAATAGTTAGAATCAGCATTGTTTATCTTTTCATCAAAAAAAAAAAAAAAAACATTGCTTATCTCTTTACGGAGAGATAGAACTTGAGCCACGAATTACCAAGTCCGCGGTTCTTCTCTATAGCTATGTGAATATGTGATTGTTTTTTTTTTTATGGAACTAAGTAATAATTTTTTTTTTAATGTGACATGAAAGGAACCATAATAATGTTATAGTAATTTTTTCATTTCTGTAAAAATATTACAGTATTTATTACGAATCTTTTATGCTGAAACTTTTTATCTATTCATTACGTCCGTATAGCAGATGCCAACCAACACGGCAGAGTATTTTATATTTTTATTCTATAAAAAAAATGGAAAAGAAAAGAATCAAAACAAAGAAGTGGTAAGTGATGGCTAATGGATATGAACCGATTTGAGCCCATTCCTTGGTCTCTCCAGAAGAGGCTCTCAATGAAACAAGATCTTTGGCACCCTATTGGTTTTTAACATGTTCGTCTGAATACCAATAGAGACGCGGTTACTATTGCTGTGCACATCCAACCCGCAAACGAGGTGAAAGAAGGTCACGAGATTTGTTATTAGATTTGAGAAGGACTTCTGTTGTGCTGCTTCTTCAATCTAGTAGTAATTTATATCATGAATTTAGTTTTACGCATGAATCTTGATTCGAGTAGAGATCGATTGATTTTGAAATTGAAACCCTACAACTGACATGAATCCCCAACATATGGACACAAAAGCTGCTGATGAGGAGAGATAATATTATTACATGAGTCGTCGGACAAAAATTTAAGGAGAAACAAATTAAAATCGGACAGATAAAAATATCGATTATATGACATAGCTAAAATGTTTGAAGGCTTATTTTTTTTAGGCCATATTCATTTTTTTCCTTAAAATTTCCAATGGATTAATCTCAACTATTTCCATTTCAGAACAAATTTTTGAGATGAAAATCCGGAGTCATACCTCATTTTATTTGTTCTCAATTTCTTTTCCTCTCCCTCACATATTTTTTATTCTTCTTTTTATCTATCTCTTCACTTTCACAGCCGATATTTTTATTAATACCCAAAAAAAAAAACAAATTATCAAATCTGCTCCCACCCCAAACTTATTCTTATTTCTACCCCAACCGTCCGTGGGCTGCGCGGTCCACTTTCCCCACCGGACCGCCCAGCAGCTGGGCGGTCCGCTATAAAACCCCTATAGAAGGGATTTTTCTCTCTCCTGAGCAGCACAGTATTCATTCCAAGTTTTCAACAAATTTCCAGAACCGAAAGAGAGAAAGAGAGGCGATTTTGAGGCGAGTAGAGGTATGGACAGTAACAAACGAGGTAAAAAAGCGAGCAACCGAGATCGTGGCGTAGCGAGAGGAGGGTCAATTAGTGATCGAGGTAAAAATGAGGAAAAAAAGTACAAGTGTCAAATATGTCGTGATTTTTTTAATTGTGAGACATGTAAGCTGGAGGAATGGAAGAGACGACATGTTCAGTATGAAATTTCGGACGACGACTTTGTGGAAAACCCCTACGGCTTTGGTTTGAAAAAGAAGAAAGTTGATCCAGAGCCTCCAGCATCGGACGATAAGTTTGTTCCGTGTACTGGTAAGGCTACCACTTCGTCTGCTGTGACTGATCCAGATCAGGCAAACTCTGATGATGACTTTGTGCCATGCACTTTCAAGGCTCGTTGTAAGAAGTATATTTTTTAGGAATTTATGTCGTTAGAATTTTTAGGAATTTATGTCATAGACTTTATTTCATTAGTTTTGTGTTTGTTTATATTTTATGTTGTTAGTTTTTGTATACGTAATTAAGTAATAAAAATAACAAAAATAAAGCATATAAAATAATCGAGGCAAATAAAAAATTGCATAGTTCACAAACTACCAATTAGAATAGTTCACAATATACATCTAAAATAGTTCATAACATAATTTAACAAAACTTGGTAATCAGCGACGACGGCCGAATAAACTCAAAATACGACGTCTGGGTCTGGGTTCAGCTGGTTGTGCGACACTACCGAATGTCTCTCCATGGCTACTACCGGTTCCTGGACTTTCATGAGTGCGGTGGCTACTACTGGTAGCCTCAGCAACAACTCTAGCATTTTCTCTTTCGTTGGCTTCGTTAATGGCATCTGCATTGCATTCCAGTTGAAATAAAATCAAAATAAAATATAAGTAAATAAATAAAATATAAGTAAATAATAAAATCAACCGTACCTGCTCGCTGCCTATCAGTTGTTAAACGGCGGGCCTGATGTCCCATTCGCCTACCTTCCATCTCGTCCATGTTCATTACTTGACGCTTGTGGGGTCTTCTTCCTTTTCTGATCCACCCGCTTGCGAGACAGACTCTATCACCAATATAGGGCGGCCACTGATACTGGTTGGGATAAGGATGGAAAGATGCACCCCAAGTACTCGCAAGGTACTCGGTACGGTACATGTCTGCGACATAATCATCCTCAGAGAAGTTTCTCTCTTGGCACACCGCCATAACATGAGAACAAGGTAGGTGAGCCAACTGGATTCCTGTTGGGTTTTGAGGCTACCCAAAGCCATTAGGCTTAAGCTGCGGAAAGACCGTAAAATAAAAATTTTACTTCTAACTCAAGCCAAAAGGATTGAAGTGGTATGTCGGATAATCTACCGAGAGTTACATACCTGTTCAATCCGTTTCTTAGATTAAAAACCGTAAGTAAAACTTTACTCATTCAGATCATAGATTAAGTAGTATGTCGGATAATAACCGAGAGTTACATACCAGATTAATCCTTTATAGACCCAAAGTAGTAAAACCGTATTTACTTGTTTTTAATCAGTTTATAGATCTACTCCTTTGATTGATTTCTAAAAGATTAAATCTATTTAACAATTAAATAGATTAATATTTAACATTTATACCTTGTATCCAAATTCCAATTGGATTGTAGTCACGTCTCGTAGCACCAGACGTCTGATGCCTCTATCGGTTGTCCACCAGGAAATAACCAGAGAGCGATTATTTCTTTTGCCAGAAATACTATAACCGCGTTTTTCGCAAATACACTATTCACAAAAAATCCCGAAAACACTATTCACCGCAAACACTATTCACGGCTCGCAAGATATACGTAATCAAATTACGTATTCTTTGTTCTCTTACGAAAACACTATTTGGGAAAGAAAAACTCGATTCGATTCGATCCGATCTGATTCGGTTCAAATGGAATTCTATCTTTTCTCTATCCCTTCCCCTCTATTTATAGGGTTAGGGAGGTGCTTGTAAGCTGCTTGCAGCAGAGGTGCTTAGCTGCAAGCTGCTTACAAGGACGTGCTTGCAGCAGAGGTGCTTGTAAGCTGCTTGTAAGCTACTTGCAGTAGAGGTGCTTGCAAGGACGTGCTTTTGCGATAAATTTATACAACGTGTCGAACACGCTTATAAATTTAATGTGTTTAAGCATGTCATCTCTATGACATTTATTTATTAATTATAACATTTATAATTAATCAAATAAATTAATTCTCTGATTACTTTCCTATTGGTGTGACCCGATAGGATCTGTGTTATGTTGGTAAATAGAATTAAAACTGTTTTAACTTCTATAATCATGAGAGGCATCTGGCAAAACGCATCATGACCATCCAATTACACAGATGATGCTGTATTGTACAATATCACGATCCAGTAAACTATTTTACTTGTGTTTAATTCTTTCGTCTCATAGCTGTCAGATTAATTTCAAGATAGGTTTGTGTCATCCTTGCAAATTAATCTTTTCTTGATCTTGAACAGATTATCAAATATGATTAACTCTTGTTAATCATACCGCATGCAGATAATCTTATTCTATCAAGGGGCCCAGTGACACTATAACTCGTATAATAAATACGAGGGACAATAGTACTTTTGGTAGACCATCACTACCTCAACTAAGTTATGTATACCGAAGAGCTACCGTTATAGCTACTTTTTACAGATAGCGTTAGGTAACAATCACACATACACATCTCTTAGTTAGAAAAGATGAATACCTCATACTGTAGAACTTAACACTGAATGAAAGCATAAATGACACGAACACAGTTCCATGTTCCTAAAACATGTATCTATGTGATTAAAATGACAACTCTGTGTCTATGGTCTGTAAAACTTGACCATCTTTTAATCCACATACTAACCTTGTAGCGATAATTAGTGTTCCTGCTAATTACCTCGGTTAGTGACCTTTTAGAGTATTATCATCTATATTATGAAGTTTCACAATTCCAGTCATTAACTCGAAATGATTCATAAATTCAATAATACTCAAGGAAACAAAATGACATTTTATTAATCATTCAATTCATGAACAAAGCTTTATATAATTAAATTATCGTATTATTGACTTCTAGATTATTACTTACTAACAATTCCTTGGCAAGTGCATGTTACAGTATTGTCAGGTGCAAAAATAACAACATACTTGAACATCATTTTCACAAACTCCATAGTCCCATCCGGTCTACGGCCGGTCGGAGCAAACTCATTTGGACAGTGCACTTCGAATTCCAATTGGTTCTCCCCGTACGGGACAACTTTCATAACTGCACCTTTCTCCCTATGTTTCCTGAGTTTCCCCTCCACCCTTGTTGAAAACGTTTGATTCCTGGACAGTAATTCAGAAAAATCCCCAGTTTTCCTGGACAGTAATTCATAACTCACTTAGACCGGTTGCTAACCACTTGTCTTCTTACGAACCTCATGAAAAATCCCCAGTTTTCCCCGTCCTCCTTCTCAACAATTGCAAAGGCCAAAGGCAACAACTGGTTTTCAGCATCATATGCACATGCGATCAGCAGTCTCCCGTCGTAACGGCCAGACAGGAAGCATGCATCTACACTGATGACCGGTCTAATGTATGGCACAGCTTGAATACATGGACCGAACGCCCATGCTATGGCCTTGAATTGCAACGCGTTCTGACATCCCGTACGCCTATATTCCAACACTCAAAGACAGTGCCGGGATTTGTACTTGTTATGGCCTGCAGCAATGGTGCAAGCAAGTTGTATGAACCATGCCAGCTACCGAACATTCGGCAAATTGCAAGTTCACGCCCTCTCCACAACCTGTTGTATTTTGGGACGACATGCTTGTAAACCCGTTTGACAGCTCTACCGACCTCCTTAAGGCTCATCGATGGGTCATCCTTAACGTCATTCTCAATTACATCGGCAATAAGTGAAGCCGTAAGCTGTGCATGGTCTTTCCTTGATGACGGAGCCTTGCATGTGTGAGGTGGTTCGCACTTCTTAATAATCCATGCCTCGCCCTTACCCACAGGGGTTGGATATAGACGGAAGTGGCAATGCGCTTCGTCAACACAAACAATTACTAATCTTCTTTGGTCCCTTTTGTCAGTTCTGCACTCCCAGTTGCCGTGAACATGGACCTCATTTATTTTCTTCACAAGTTCATCTATGTTGGCGTAAACCTGCTGCGGAGCAAGCTCTGCATTGTACCTGACACGCGGCCCAAAAAATGAGATGTCTGCCTCTTCAAAAGCAGTGGTATCGTTGAATGTGGGGCACGGATGCCTATCTGTCTGACCGTTAATCGGAAATCTGCCTTCCTTAGGTAAATAATCTCCATCACCTTCTGACAGGTAATCAGAATCCCAATCCCCTTCCCATTCGTCACCTGTTTCCAAATTTCTTTATGGTACGGCATCGAGCTCAACATCAAGGTCAAGGTCTCTCCGGGTAGCAACGGGTGACACTATAGGTATTGATGGTGGTACAGATGGAAATCTGGGTTGGATTGGGGTTTCAGGAGGAGGTGGTGGTGGTGGTAGATCGGTGGTAAAATCAGGTACAAAATTCTCATAAACGGGTGATACGGGCGGTTCATAACTCGAGTGGCGGGGGTTGTCATACCTCGAGGGGCGGGGGTTGTCATAACTAGAGTGGCGGGGGTTGTCATACCCCGAGTGCTCACGACCCGAGTTGTCATAACTCGAGTGATCATAACTCGAGCTGTCATAACTCGAGTGACGTGGGTTGTCATAACCCGAGTGATCATAACCTTTATTTTCCCTAGATGTTCCAACCCCGGGTTCACGCTGAACTCTCCTGGAATATAAGTCCATTACCATTACCCCCTGTGACTGAAAAGTGTTGTAAACACTCCTCCATAACAACTCATCTGTTATTGGATACCTGGTATAGTAAGGTCTACCACCACTTACTGTGTTAATCCGGGTAGCTAAATCTATATCACACTGGTTGGGATTCACACCGATTTTTTCATACACTATTCCCTTCAGTTCAACAAATGAGGTATTTTCATTTACCTCGAAGCCGTAGGCTGCTTCCTTAGTGTACTATTCTCCCTCCGCACCCCTGGTAAACTTCCCGCCCATATACAGTGCAACCAACATATGAGAGTTCTGGAATTACTGTTCTGGAAATACTGTTCTGGAATTACTGTGCTGGAATTACTGTGCTTGGATTACTGTGCTGGAATTACTGTTCACCATCGCCTCAAAATCGCCTCCAAATCGCCTGACAGCTCTCTCATTCGGTTCTGGAAATTTGTTGGATTGGGGAATGAATACTGTGCTGCTCAGGAGAGAGAAAAACCCCTTCTATAGGGGTTTTATAGCGGACCGCCCAGCTGCTGGGCGGTCAGATCCGGGTAGTGAACCGCCCAGCCGCTGGGCGGTCTGGTGGGGAAAGTGGACCGCCCAGCCCACGGGCGGTTAGGGTAGAAATAAAAATAAGTTTGGGGTGGGAGCAGATTTGATAATTTGTTTTTTTTTTGGGTATTAATAAAAATATCGGCTTTCACAGCAAAAGAGACATACTTTCTCTCTCCTCTCTACTCTTACTCTCTCACAATTTAATAGGATGGGGTTCTTTCTGTTGGGTTTTGAGGCTACCCAAAGCCATTAGGCTTAAGCTGCGGAAAGACCGTAAAATAAAAATTTTACTTTTAACTCAAGCCAAAAGGATTGAAGTGGTATGTCGGATAATCTACCGAGAGTTACATACCTGTTCAATCCGTTTCTTAGATTAAAAGCCGTAAGTAAAACTTTACTCATTCAGATCATAGATTAAGTAGTATGTCGGATAATAACCGAGAGTTACATACCAGATTAATCCTGTATAGACCCAAAGTAGTAAAACCGTATTTACTTGTATTTTAATCAGTTTATAGATCTATTCCCGTAATTGATTTCTAAAACTTAAATCTATTTACCAAGTAAATAAATTTATATAACATTTATACCTTGTTTCCAAATTACAATTGGAATGCAGACCGAGCGAGAAGACCGGATCTGAGCAATGTCTTCTTTCGGAGCAATGACTTCTCTCGGAGCACCAAACATATGGTGCCTCTATAGGTTATCCACCAGGACTAACCAGAGAGCGGTTTATTTCTTTTGCCAGAAATACTGTAAACCGCGGTCTTACGCAAAAACACTATTCACGAGAAAAAGACGAAATAGCAGAATTCCCGACCCGCAGTTATTCTGATTTTACTAAAAGGCAAAACAGAAATATCGCGACTTTCGGGAAAACACTATTCACTGAAATCCCGCAAACACTATTCAACAACTCGAAAGATAATACGTATCAGATACGTATAACTTTCGTTTAAACCGCAACACTATTTGGGAGAGAAAAACTTGATTCGATTCGATCCGATCTGATTCGGTTCAAATGGAATTCTAATTTTTTCTCTACCCCTACCCCTCTATTTATAGCCTTTGAAAATGTGGTAAATGACCAAAATGCCCTCTAAGCAATTTGGTTTTTACCAATTGCCATTGGATAGGTCGGTTCAAATAGTTGGCCGAAACTATTTTGAGATTTTCATTTTTGGGCTTATAAATTTTGGGCTTTTAATTAATCAAATTAATTTGGCCTTTTTCCATTTAATCAAATGAATTTGATTTCAATCAAATTCGGCCATAAAGGGAAAATAGGCTTTAGTCCCAAATATATATATATTAATTCATAATTAATATATTTATCCATTAGTTAATTATATAATCGTTCTGAACAATTATATTTCTTGCGGTCGTTGTTTCGGTAAATTTATACAACGTGTCGAACACGCTTATAAATTTAATGTGTTTAAGCTTGTCATCTTTACATGACATTTATAATATAATTATATCAAGTATAATTAATTATAAACCATCTTATTATTGATCATAACCAATTTATAATCAATCAATAAGATTCTCCGATTAACTCCTATTGGTGTGACCCGATAGGATCTGTGTTATGTTGGTAAATAGAATTAAAACCGTTTTAACTTCTATAATCATGAGAGGCATCTGGCAAAACGCATCATGACCATCCAATTACACAGATGATGCCGTACAGTACAATATCACGATCCAGTAAACTATTTTACTCGTGTTAATTCTTTTGTCTCATAGCTGTCAGATTAATTTCAAGGTAGGTTTGTGTCATACTTGCAAATTAATCTTTTCTTGATCTTGAGCAGATTATCAAATATGATTACTCTTGTATTCATACTGCTAGCAGATATTCTTACTCTATCAAGGGGCCCAGTGACACTATAACTCGTATAATAAATACGAGGGACAATAGTACTTTTGGTAGACCATCACTACCTCAGCTAAGTTATGTATACCGAAGAGCTACCGTTATAGCTACTTTTTACAGATAGCGTTAGGTAACAATCACACATACACATCTCTTAGTTAGGAAAGATGAATACCTCATACTGTAGAACTTAACACTGAATGAAAGCATTAATGACACGAACACAATTCCGTATAATGTTTCATTCGGGGTCTGTCAAATATCATGTTCTCTAACATGTATCTATGTGATTAAATTGACAACTCCTTGTCTATGGTCAGTAAAACTTAACCATCATTTAATCCACATACTAACCTTTAATTGGGTAATTAGTGTTCTTTGCTAATTACCTCGGTCAGTGACTATTAAGAGTATTTATCATCTATATTATGAAGTTCTACTCATTTCGAATCCGAATGCCGAAATGATCCATAATTCGATAAAACTCAAAGAACAAAATGATATTTTATTAATCATTCAATTCATGAACAAAGCTTTATATAATTAAATTATCGTATTATTGACTTCTAGATTATTACTTACTAACACTTTCCGCTTTTTTTATTAATACTAAAAAAACAAATTAGCAAATCTGCCCTCCCCTCCAAATTTTTATTAAAACTACCCGGACCGCCCCTTCACTGGGCGGTCCACTGTTCATACCAAACCGCCCCAGTGTAGGGCGGTTTGCTATTTTTTTTTTGTTACTGTTCATACCAAACCGCCCCACTGTGGAGGCGGTTTGGTACTTTTTTTTTTAGAGAGATGCTGAATTCTAACGCTAAAAATTCGGATTTTTTTTAAAATATTTGTTAGATTACTTCTTTTGATGTATAATTAGCATATTTATACTAAAAATACGCTAAATTACTTGAAATTATGTTAAATTATGTTGAATTACACTAAATTACGTTAAATTACACTAAACTCTAAACTCTTATTTTGGACAATTTCTAAAACCCTAAAATCCTAAAAATTACCGTACGTTAAATGATTTACAATTTTCACATAACATATTTATAAAAATTAGTGATATTTAAAAGAAACCTAAACCATAAACTCTAATTTCTAAACCCTAGTTTCTGACATTTTTATTAATAAATATACCCACGTTAGGTGGGTTTTTTGTTAGATTACTTCTTTTGATGTATAATTAGCATATTTATACTAAAATACGCTAAATTACTTGAAATTATGTTAAATTACGCTGAATAACACTAAATTACGTTAAATTACGCTAAAATACAGTAAATTACGCTAAATTACATATGAATAGGGATAATATCTTCACTGAAAAGTTAAAAAACGACGACGAAACTTCAAACGGCCATAAAACGGTGCTCGAGTGTCCGATTTCAGCAAATGACCACTTTTCGGAAAGCTTGCGAAAATACGCATACATTAGTGCTGCAATGCTAGATTTCAAAATTCAGAATTGCCAAAAAACAAAGTGAAGAGCCTCAAAACTTGAGTTGAAGTTTCCGATTAAGATTTTCATTTCTATTATTCAATCTAAGTAGCTCAGTAAATTAGTTACATAATGAACTTGTAGAATACCAATTTTTACTATTTTCGGATTTTTTTTACTATTTTTTATGATTCATGAAAGATGACACAAAATCGGTCTACATTAGCGTAACTTACCGTATTTCAGTATAATTAGCAAAATGATTGTAATTTAGCGTAATTTAACGTAATTTAGTGTAATTCAACGTAATTTAACATAATTTCAAGTAATTTAGCGTATTTTAGTATAAATATGCTAATTATACATCAAAAGAAGTAATCTAACAAATATTTAAAAAAAATCCGAATTTTTAGCGTTAGAATTCAGCATCTTGATATTCATATTGTCTCTAAAAAAAAAAATACCAAACCGCCCCACAGTGGGGCGGTTTGGTATGAACAGTAAAAAAAAAAAATGGCAAACCGCCCCACACTGGGGCGGTTTGGTATGAACAGTGGACCGCCCAGTGAAGGGGCGGTCTGGGTAGTTTTAATACAAATTTGGAGAGGAGGGCAGATTTCCTAATTTGTTTTTTTCTGGGGTATTAATAAAAAAACGAGTTCTTTATATAAACAATTGTACATTTGTACTCTATTTACATTAAGTTGTGGGACTAATCAAATTTGGACGGATCCAGACAGTAATATATATTTACAACGTTTATAAAAATTTAAATAAGTGAGATCCCATATTTTTATTTCCGAACTAAAAAATTGATTTTCAAGTTCGGATTCCAAATATTTTTTTTCTTATTTTAAATAGGTGAAAACTTTAAATTGAAATATAAACTTTAAAATAAATCCAAATTTTCCACAACTAATTTTACGGTACCAAACACTCATTTCAGCACATTTTCATAATTAATTCCGTGCATGTCTGTACTCATGGATTCTTACATTTTCAAAAGTAGATTTCCGTTCCCGTAAAATCTCATCACGTGTAATCCTGTAACAAACAAACAGCCCTTAATGAAATATCAATTTACTCCAATTCTTGATTTTTAGTACTTTTGTCTATAAAATAAGGAACTAATATAATATAAGAGGAAGAAGTATTGAAAAGTCTGTTCTACAATAGTGAGGAAAAATAAAAGCTAAAGTAGCACCAGAAATATTTTTCATTGATTTAGTAGAACGATAAAATAAAATAAGTATTGAATATGGAATTAAGTCTTAATGAAAAGATAAATATATTATATTGGTCAAATGTGATGATTTCTTTTACTTACAGGAATAACTATATAATTTTAAAATATTTGGTTGGCTGTTGTTGTTCAATAGAATTCGTTAAATAGAAGAGGCTTCAATTTGGTGAGTAGTTGCTACTTATGTCGTAGCAGTTAAGAACAAGACTTGTACCAGAATAGAGCTCATAAAAAGTAGTAAAATTGGTTACTGTAGAAGAACAAGACTTGTACCAGAATAGAGCTCTGTTGATTTTCATCATTTTTCTTCTCTTTTTTTCTTCTTGCTGTTTTGCCTTACTGTTTCTTTATTTCATTTTATTTTCTTCTTTTCATCATCACTTGTAAATTCATGGAAGAGTTATCTCTCGATACCTTTTAAAAGCTGTAACTAATTGCGATTAATAAAATAAAAGCTTAAAAGCTTGACTCCTGTTTCTTACTCAAAAAACTATATAATTTTATATTAGATGAAAGACGTATAATTTTATAATTTGAGAAAAGTATTTACCATAAAATATCAAACATATAAATAAAAAATAAAAAATATATGAGTGAAAATTGAAGGGACAATAACCAGTCCAATTTTGTAACCAACCCAAGGTATTCGGCACCACACGGGGATTAAATTTTAAGTAACACTAAGAAACACTTGTTCGGTAGAATCGGATTAAGAAAAATGTACTAAGGAAACAAACAAAGTGTGAAAGAGATTTAATCCAAGAGAAATGATGCTTTACAAATTGGGGCAAGAGAAGCTTAAGCTTAGGAATTCGGACAAAAGGAGCAAAAGTTAATCTTCACTAAGAAGAGGTTGTTTGAACGGATTAAGCTTCTAAGAAGCCTAAAAGAGATCTAAAGAGCCTTAAAGAAATGTTGTTTGGTAGGGCAGCAGAGTTTGATGATGAATTGTCAGAAGGACAAACGTATGACTCGAAAAAGCAAATGAAGAGCGCAATTGTCAGATTTCACATTTTGTGCCACAAAGAGATAGGGAATACGCACAGTGACAAGACCAGAATGAGGTTCAAGTGCAAGAATAGCAGATGTGGATGGTATATATATGCTATTGCCACTGGTTACGTACACAATGGCGTGTCTCCAAGTGCCCAACAAAACATTCTTGTCACGCCGATGCGACAAGAATAGATCATGCACAGTTGACGGCTACTATGGTCGCCAATTGCATATCGGCTCACATGAGGAACGATGTTGATTTGAGTATCCAAGCTGTCAGGATCGTTGTTGCTGAAAGATACAACAAACTATGGTGTGGAAGGGAGTTGGCAATTACCCGCCAATTTGGTAATTGGGAGGGGTCATACGCACTTATTAATTTAGTTAATGTAATTTTTAAAATAATTTGGTTGATTTAATACAGGTAAGTTGTTGATTGCAACCGGGTATGATACAGAAAACCAGCTTCTCCCATTGGCTTTTGCACTGGTTGAGTCTGAGAGTTTCGAAGATTGTGGGTGGTTTATGTAATGGTTGCGGCGCAATGTAGTTCGCTCCAGGTTCGTGTGTGTTATCACCGATAGGGGAAAGTGTATCAAAAATGTGTTAAGACAAGATGATCTGAGTTGGAACGAGGATGACCGAAATTTTTATTAATAACATTAAAAAAAAAGTAAACCAAATAACCATCGTTTGGTGAGAATTTAATTTCTAGCACGGCCGCACCGACATTCTGCGGACCTATTTCAGCGGGGCCGCAGAATGCCGATGCGGATCCTTAAATGGACCCTTAAATGGGTCCGCAGAATGATTCTGCGGATCTATTTTTTTTTTTCAAACTTTGAGATATCTCATGATTAAAATGTGTATGTAAGGGACACCTGTTGGCAATCTGGACTGCCATTTCACCTAACTCAATTACTTTATATATGCCGCTGAGACCAACAATAATAAAATAGCACGCTACTCATAAATGTGGCACGCTACTCATTGTCTTCGGAGACCAACAATAATAAAATAGCACTTCTGGTTGATATGAATGCACGCATTTCTAGAACAAAAAAATATTAAAAAATCAAAAAATTTGAGACATCTGATACAGATGCGTGGTGCTCGATAAAACACTAAAAAAAAAATGGTTCCGCATAACCATTCTGCAGACTCATTTAAGGGTCCGCGCGCATCGATATTCTGCGGTTCCCCTGAAATGGGTCCGTAGAATGTCGGTGCAGCCATGCTAGAATCAGAAATCTCCCAAAATGATGGTTATTTAGTTTATTTTTTTTTTTAAATGTTATAAATAAAAATTTCGGTGATGAGGATGAGGATCAATGCGTTCACCGTCTTTATGCTACTCACATAGCCGAGAACATGAAGAAGAACTATTGCAGTGATGATGCCATCAAGTTCTTCAGGATATGTGTGGCTAAGAGGAAGATGAGGAGATACGAGCAAGGGATGCAAGCAATGGGGAGTGTATGTGACTGTGCTTTCGACTGGCTGGACGGTGTGGGTAAGTATTTGGATCAAGATGAGAGCGAGTGTCCAAAGCCATGGAAGATATTTCAAACGCTGGACGGTGGTTACCGTTGGAGAATTATGACTACAAATGGGTCCGAGTCGCTAAATAATGTTTTCAGGTCATCTCGTAAGTTACCGGTGGTCGCAATAATTGAGGACACATTTTACAAATGTGTCACATGGTTTGGGCAAATGAGGGTCAAAGCGGAATTTGAAGCAAGACAAGGTCAACAGTTCTCGTGTCGTGTTCATAAGGTATTTTTTTATTTTTTTCTTCATTTATTTTTAATAACTTCATTTAAATAAATTATTTTCTTCATTTTTTTAATTGTTCGTAGTTTATTAACAAACGATTCAAGAGGTCCAATACTATGAAGACACTTGGGGGATTTGGCAACTACAATGAGTTCGAGGTAACCTCCACACAAAAGAGAGTTCACGCTTTCATACCTGACGATTATGGTCGGTTTACCAAGACCAATTTCAAATACACAGTGGTCATCAGGGAGAATAACATGGTGGAATGCACATGCCAAAAGCCTCAATTAGACATAATACCGTGTTCCCATGTTCTGTCCGTGTGTCGTCTCAGAGACATCGATCCTGGCAATTTTGTAAGTCACTACTACCATATCCAGACACTGATCAACACGTGAGGGGTGAATGGCATGTGTATGCCAATCAGTCGGAATGGCCTGAACACGAGGGCCCTGTCCTTGTTCCATAACATAGGCTCGTCAGTTTGGGTAGAAGACGGCACAACAGGTTCCGATGTGGTTGAATTTACTAAATAAGAGGAGAAGATGACACCTAGCCAACCGAGATACACAAGAAAGACAGAACAGAGCTGCTCGAGATGCACGAGGTAATTAATTAATTTTATTCAATTCCAACTTTCAAAAAAATTATTGAAATAATTTGATTTAACACCGAAATTTTTGTTTGTAAATTTGCAGGTTGAAAAGCAATCAATGAATTGAAAATCAATCTATCTAGGATTTAAATTTATGTTTTTCATGTATTGGAGTTAAAAGCAATCAATGGACCTTGTTTATTTTAGATTTATTAGATGTATTTTTATTGTACTCGTGAGAACATATGCATTATAATTTTCTATTGATGACTTCTTTATTTTTATTGTTAAGTTATTATTTGATATAAAAAAATACTTAATTTTCCTATATTTTACACTACAAAAAAACAAATTGGTAAACTAAAATCAAACTTTTTAACTAAATACAACAAAACCACTCATTTTCTGAAAAAAAAAAAAGAGGGGCCGCTGGAGCATTGTGCGGCCCACGGGACTACTGGACCATTTGGCGGACTCCCAGACTGGGACCGCAGAGACATTTGGCGGCCTCCAGTTTTTGAGACTGCCAAATGTCCATGCGGCCCGGATATTTGTCGAATTTCCTCAAATGATTTGGTTTTTTTTATGCTATAAATAAAAATTTCGGTCAAAAGGGTGCTGGCATCCTGAGGCACTAGGTTCCTTGATTTGGCCACTGAGTGTAGGAAAAGCTCCATTATGTATCCCCCAATTGTGCAATTGTGCCTCAACCCAACTAAAATCTTAGCTGACTTTGGTGTTCTACAATATGTTTGATGGTCTTGAAATAGTTGTTGGTGGTCCCCATTACTGAGTGGGTTTCTCTCTTACAAAATCCCCTCCCCCCGCCCCACGTTCTCTTAATGTAGAGGTTCGACCAATTTCATTAGGAGAAACAAGCAACTGAATTCTGACTTTGTTGTTTTATCCTATATAGAGTGTTGATATGGATGAAGAAATAGATGAACCGGTCATGGATTCAATTGACCGTGTAGAACAATATATAACTTCAGACAAATACCTCGCTCTTCGTGATGATTTGCAGGTTCTCTCTGTCCCATTATGTGTGTGTGCGCGCGCTCGCGTTTTTTGACGTTCAGTAGGACTAATGCGAGATTTGATGTATATTGATTTTATAGGAGGCTGAGGATACTACTGAGTTGGTACTTAGGCGAGTTTCAAAAGAATTGGAGGTCATGTTGGAGTACACTTAAACCCTGTCTGGTACTTGTTTTCGATATGCTGTACTGTTCAGTTCGTTTCTAGCTAGGCAAGTGTCAGTTGATTGGACGTCAGGTTTCGATAGCATACGAGAGCTGTCCGGTATTAGGTATTGTACAAGCCCTCACTGGCGCTTGTTTTTCCAGTGTGTTGCCTTTGTTCCAGATGATGATATATAATGTTAAGGAATGTAATTAAGTGACTATTAATATTATCTGTATATATGTAGGCTCTTCACGAAGAGCAGCTCAAGTGGCTCTTCAAATTTCAATCCTACTCTGACTCAGAGGATGAGATGAGGGAATGAGTGCTACTATGGACCCTAGAAGTTGCCACAGAGAACCGGGGTAATCTTGCCAAAAACAATGTGTCAGGATTCTTGCGTTCCTGCACCAAAAACATACTGTACTTCAACAACTACTTTAATAAATCTCGTTCAGTGATGGTTTTTAGTTGTTTAATTACTTACTGTTTGCTGCAACTAACTGATCCTAATTAATGTTCTGCCAGAATTGTAACTGTTGGAATTTTGAGGAAGTAACAGAATTGTCATCTTAAAATAAAGAATAAAGATTTTGGTACCCGCAGTTGAGTACCCGCATTATACCCGCACTTGATTCCTTTCCCAACTAACTTTGTCAATCATTAAATCACCTTGAAAAACGTGTAAAAGATGAGTCCATTTTTTTCGGTAAATACTTGATATCTTAAGTATAAATACTTGATGAATTATATATCTTAAGTATAAATACTTGATATATTAGGTATGGATACTTTCTATTTTGTATGAATACTTTTCATATCTGAATATTTGATACTTTGAAAAACGTGTAAAAGTATGTCATCATGGATCTCATTTGAAAGAGAAAAAAAAAATAGAACACGTTCGTGGTTTTAGATTTGCAAAATTCCTCATAGATCGTCCCAAAAATTGGTTAGATTGAACGGAGAAAAAAAAAACCACCTTGAAAAACGTGTAAAAGTAATGGTCCCCAGTTTTGACAGTGTAATGGTCCCCAATTCATATATCATATATGTAGTTCATTGTATAGATATAAATACTTGTCTTGTATAGGTATAAATACTTCACAATGTTACTATTAATACTTGTAAAATAAAATTACAGTTTTGACAGTTTAGGTCCCCAAAACAGTTATGACAGTTTAGGTGCGGTTCCCAAAAACAGTTATGATAGTTTATGTGCGGGTATAATGCGGGTACTCAACTGCGGGTACTCATATCAGCTTCCTAAAATAAAGCCTATATATACACTTTTCGGGAAGAGCATGTCAAGTTATTTTTTCTTAAATCTAATAAAGTTATACCATGCCTATTTAGATTGACTTATTTCATGAACCATAAAAATTTACTTAATTTTATATGACAAACATACTTACGATAACAGACAAAAATTTACCTATTGATTTATTTTTCGTTCAAGATGTCAAATAAAAATAACTTAAAACGAAGTAAGATTGAATAAAGAAACTTTATGTCGGCGTAAATTATCCTACTTGTACAGACTTCTAATTTTTATTCCGAATTTTTTTCTCTCATACTTAACAAAAATATACAGCATGAATCGAATAAGTAAGGCTACGGTACTATGCATAGCGCATATTGATCTGTACTATGAATTTATATCTCTATTTTAAAGTTCAAACAATTGGTTGGTTCTAACGACTCAATATGATATACATGAGAAAAATGTACGTGGAGGTCAAATTTTTTTAAAAAATTTTTTTTTACTATTTTTTTTTTTTAGATAGATATAAAATTACTTGATCTAAAGATTTTGAATCATCCGAAATTAGTGATTTTCTATTTATCTAAAAACAATACTAAAAAAATGTAAAATTTGTCTCCAAATACATTTTCACATGAAGATCATGTTGAACGGTTTGAATTGACTATTTGAATTTTAAATAAAAATATGAATCCATGTTACAGACCAATATACGCTATACATAGTAGTACTGTAACCTCACTCCAAAAATAAATTAAATCATAACTTAAATAACAAATTTCAACTAAATAATAATAAATTAAATCACTTTAATTTGAAATAAACAACTTAATATCTTCTTAAAATCAAGGTTCTAAATAGCGATTATAGCGCTATAGCTTTTAAGGTCCGAAAAAGCTATAGCGCAACCATAGCTAGCTATTTAGAATCATTATAAAAGAAAAACAATTAATAACGTTATAGCTTTTGAAGTCCGAAAAAACTATAGCGCAGCTATTGCGTAGCTATAGCTAGCTATTTAGAAACCTGCTTAAAATTAAACACTAACTAAACTTGTCTTTGACATTTATTAGCACATTGCTCCAATCGAGTCCGTATCATCTGAGATATCTCAAAGTTTGAGTTGATTTAAAGCCGGACCAATCTCTTTTCGGTGTCTATTTAAAATGGAGGGACCAGTACTAATGTTCTTTGAGATTCGTGCATAAAAGATTTGAATGGTTCAGATTTTGCACAGATTCACTAAAAGTTTGAGATATCTCAGAGCGATGCGAATTCACTCCAATTCACGGTGCATCCACTATTAAGGGGGTGCAGCTGAGCAGGTTCTCTTCAGTAGGGGTCTTCATTGGGTCCGGTTTAGTCGGTTTTAAACCAAACCGAATTAGTTTGGATCAAATGGTTCGGTTTTTTCGGTTTAATGGTTCGGTTCGGTTTAAAAAATTTCAAAACCGAAATAACCGAACCAACCGAACTTTTATATATTATGAATTTGATCCAGACCGCCCCGGTTTATTTCTTAATACCCGGGTTTATTTCTTAATCAATTGTTTTAAATATTTCGGTTAATTTTTTAATCCCAGTTTATTTCTTAATACCCCGGTTATTTCTTAATATACTTTGGTTTATTATAAATCAATTGCTTTAAAAAAAAAATTAATATATTTTGGTTTGAACCGAACAAACCGAAATAAAACTTTGGTTCGGTTCGGTTCGGTTCTATTTTAGAACCAAATTATTACTTTGGTTTGCCTAGAATCGAACCGAACTGATGAACACCCCTACTCTTCTGGACTGCGGAGTAGGGTCCGATGTCTATTGAAGCTATTTTAGTTTCGATGAGCTCTAGGACCGTCTGATCCGCTTTGAGATCAGTGTGTTCCGTTTTAATATTCGTGCGTACTCCCGTTAATTTTCGTGCTCACAGTAAATGTGAATCAGACGGTTCTGAAGTTCATCGAACTCAAAAATAAGTCAAATGTCATCGGACCTACTCTGTTCTCCCTCTCGAGTAGCATGGGATTCATTTGATGTAAAGAAGATCACTGTCCATTGGCAATCGGACGGTTCAAATATTTAGGGCATGTTCGGCTGCTACGCGGGAATGAGAATGGGTTTGAGTTTGAATCCAATTTAAATGGCCGAAACACCGTGCGTGTGGAAAAAAAAAAAACCACTCTGAGTGAATTTTTTGTTTCACCTCGGCCACAGTGGCAGCCGAACTGGGCCTTAGTGGCATTAAAATCGGGATGATGGGCGCCGGGCGGTCAGGTGAGGTATCCCAGTCGGATCGACCTAGACCGTTTGATCTGATATAGACAGTCCAAACCAATGAGTTTTGTACACTTGTTTAAGAACGGTAGCAGGAAATACAATATGTGCCAAACTGGAGTGGGGGCTAATTCATATAACCTTAAGTAACTCAAATTTTGAGTTTAGATCCTGACCGTCAGATCTGCATTGGTACGAATATTAAAGGGTACCGTGCATTCTATCTCCTACCGGATTGGCCCAGATTCTGATTGAACGGTCCGGATCTAAACTCAAAATTTGAGTTACTCCAGTGCATATTTACTAGATTGGAGGCAGTCCGATGGACATCGGACAAAAATTTTCAACTGTTCGTTCGTAGCAGTACGATCTGAGTTAAAATTCGTGCTAACTTGATCGTATCAATCTTGAAGTTTTCTGTAGCGAATCTTAGTGCAGATTGGACGGCTATGAATTGATACCTGGCCGAATATGGTCCGATGCCCATCGGAGCGACTCCGGAACCTGTGCAAAATGACCAAAGTTACCCCGTTAACTCGTTTCGCCGGCGCTACCAAGTCAACAAGACAGCCGACCGGACACCTATCTCTCTCTTTCCCCAAATCGCCATGGCGAAAACCTCCGGATATTACCCAGAAACCGCCTCTCCGCTCCTCTCCCCTCCAAACACTAACCCTTACTCCTCAGTGCCACCTCCGCCTCTCCAGTCGTACTACACGGGCATCCCTACATCTCCTCCCGATACCTTCATTTTGCTACCGGTGCGCCTCTGCCTCCGCCGCCGCCGCACCCTCCGATTCCGTTCGTTACTTTCCTCTTCCTGCCTCCTAACCATCTTCTTGCTCACCCTCCTACTCCTCTCTTTCTTCTTCCTATACCCCTCCGATCCCGACCTCTCTGTCGCTCGTCTCCACCTTTCCCGAATCCGCGTCACAACCTCAACATCTGTTGCCTTAACCATTTCTATGGGGATCGATTTGAAGATTCGAAACCCGGATTTTTTCTCAATCGACTATAGCTACCTCAATTCAACAGTGCTGTATCGAGGGAGGACGCTAGGATCCGTGACTTCAGAGGGTGGCCATGTGAGAGCACGAGGCGTGTCGTATGTGCAAGCTGATCTGAATTTGGATGCGGTTCGGATCATAGATGATGTGTTTTACCTGATTGAAGATATTGCGAGTGGGATTATACCGTTTGAGACCAAAACTCAGATTGTGGGAGATGTTCATCTCTTCTTTCTGAATGTACCAGTTCAGGTAAACGTGCTTAATGTTTGAAGCATATCAAATGATTCTGATAAAAAAAAACAAGCATATCAAATGATGAAATTCATGTGCAATTACTATATCTTGTTATGCCTAGCAAACTCAAACTATTTGCTGTTTGTTGTTTGTATTTGATAATGCCCCTGTGAGCTATCTGTTTTCGCTTAATATTAGAAAAATGAGCCATTTGCCCACAAAAACCGACCAATTAGAAGACTTACATTTTTTAAAATGAGTTTTAATAGAAAAGGCAATAAAATGGGTAAATTTGTGAGTTTTTGAAATTTAAAATGGTAAATATGATATTATGAATTTTAGATGGGGAACTGCGTAATTTCAAAGTTTCTGAGGGGCATACGTGAAATTCCCCATACAATTAATGTATATTGTCATGCCTTGCAAACTCAAAACTATTTGCTGTTTGTTGTTTGTATTTGATAACGCCCCCATCAGCTATCTGTTTTAATTTCATTTCCATTGATTTATAGTGATATGAGGCTATGGTGAAGTGTGGCAATTAAGACACTTTTGGTCCTAAATCAGACTTATGTTCTACAATCCAGGCTAATTAAGCCTTAACTGACACTTAATTACACAATAGCGTAACATAAACCCAATATGTTTGTACTTGTCAAAGATTTAAGTTCAGTTGGTATATAACAGTATGACCGTGTCATGCTGTCACACTGGTTACCAGAAAGAGAAATCAAGAACCTGTTGATCCTAACTTGGTCTTTTGTTGTGCAATTTTGCCTCAATGAGTTTTAGCCAGTTGTTAATTGCGCTGTATGCTCAATTCTGAATTTTGGCCCAGTGATTGTTCATTTGTGCAACACTGTTTAATTTCATGCTTTGTTGCTCTAGTAAATCTCTTTGGCTTGACACTTAACATTTCTATTTCTTTGTGAGCCTTGACATTTTAGGGAAAGTTAAGTTCATCTTGTAAAATAACAACACGGTAGTAGCTCTTGGAATTACCGTTCATCATATTGTTTCATTACAGTAAATTATCTCAGATCCCCGAGGATAAACATGATTTATTTTATTTTTTCAGGGGAAGATATCCTGTTCTGTTGGAGTAAACCCACAAACTCAGAGCATAGTTAAACAAGATTGCTATCCCGTGGTAAGTAAAATTTTGTAACATAGCAATTAAATATCCATTTTAGATCTGGATTTGTGGTTGTCAGATGTGAGGCACTAGTATAGCTCTACAATGGTAACTGCCAAAATAAGCACAATTTAGCTTTTGGTCCATAACATAGAAGTTATATCATGTAAGATGTACTATGGTATCATATCATTACAGTACCTGACCTGTGCAAGAGCAAATTCAAATTTGGACTCCTTTGTAAACTGACAATCTCTGCTCATCTCTGGGAATTCATAATCATAACTTGATCAAA
The DNA here is from genome assembly GCA_011114355.1 of Carex littledalei. Classification (NCBI taxonomy): domain Eukaryota; kingdom Viridiplantae; phylum Streptophyta; class Magnoliopsida; order Poales; family Cyperaceae; genus Carex; species Carex littledalei. Next base: position 825,830 of record CM022101.1, on the reverse strand, counting down.
GTTTGAATTCTTTTCTGAAGAAAGTTTATATTACTCTAAATAGAATATTTGAGTTTTTTTTTTGGTCTCTTTATGCAGTGATTGCTTCCGGTTAGATGAAGTCTCACTATTTGGTTTGCTGCCTCTGTACAAAATGGCTCTCTGTAAATTAGTGTCTTTGTATTATTATAATATCAGTTAGCTGCGGTTAATCCAATTTAGCAGACTTGGGCTCGTGTTGTACTATCACTGGTTATGTATTATGTATTGTGTTAGTATCATAAGGACTACATTACATATTTCACTCAATTATCTATATACTAGATTATAAACTTGTAAAGACTGAACAAGTCCAATGACTCAGTTTACAACTTTTCAAAAACCCCCAACATATCCCTCATTAGACTGTTTGGCTTTAATTGAATGAGATATCGCACCATTGACCTGAGAATAAAAGCAAATGATAAATTAAACTCAAATTTTTCCATTTAAATCAGCAAAAGGGGAACAAGAAAGGCTTTAATTTTAAATGGGAATAAGATATGTCGATGTTTCAGTGAGCATGCCAACATTATCCCTATTTTGAATTAGATGAATCACTTATCATTTGAGGACTCTTTTTCAAAAGTTTGAACTTGTGATTATGTTACTTCCGATGTAAAATTTGTTTATTCAAATTATTTAACAAAAAATCTTGAGTTATTAGGTTTTCCAAAATTTTATTAGCATATTAGCGGAAGTATAAAAATAGAAGTAATGTTTGCCATATGTTACAAATTATCTGCTGCACATATATAGAGTACATTCTATTCTAATTGCTCTGAAGAAATTAGAAATAGCATTTCTCATCATTTCTGATATGTATCTTTCAGTTTATTTAACGCGGAGATATAATTAGTTATTTAGCTAAGGTCAGCTTGGGTGGATCAGAATATACACAACAGTACTGCTCGAGATTTGTCCACCTTTCTTTTTTTAGATATTATACAAAATGAAATCTCTCATTTGTATCCCCACAAAGTTGCTAATTGTTAGTTGTTACGGCCGAGTTTCAATGTCAAGGATTTAACAAAAAATAAGTTAGTGAACAAACTAAAACAAAAACAAGTTTAATATTTCTCTATGACTTGTTCTTGAAAACAATTCCCTTTGATATATACTCTATTCTTCTCAAGTGTAAATATATAGTACTATATATGATCTGTTATTACGCCAAGTTGAAGAATAGTTACTAAAACACATCATATGCACATATTGCTATCTGAGGAAGGTACAACCCTAAACACCCCCCCTCCCCCCTCCCAAAAAAAAAAAAAAATCCAATAGGGTAAGAAAAGAAGAAATAGAAACGAAGCCCCAAATGCCATGCCAAAGGTGCTTTTGCTCAAATTTTTGTCATCTCCTTGACAAAAACTTACAATAAACAAAAAAGGTTGGTTTTGCACACTTTCTCAAGAGCAATGTCAACAACTCAGCAAGGCCAGATAATTTTTGAACAAACATGCATGAGAGCAGGAGTTCTTTTATCAACTTCATATGAAAGCATGGCGAGCCAAATAATTTTCATTATCTTATTCGGAAAGCTGCTCCACACGGCACTTCGACGACTTTACATTCCCCGTCTCTTATCCGACATGTTTGTGAGTACATAACAACTTTCCCTTATATTACTTCAATCATCAATCAACTTTAATTTTCTGCATGAATTTCATTAAGTTTTAGATAAATTATATATAGTATTTAGTAAATTACTGTTGTCGTTTTAGTTTTCATGCTAAATTTGTGCAAGAAGGCAAGAAAACACAAGTCTTTATTATTTAATTATTTTTTTTAAAGAAACAGAACTGACTTAAATCTCTTAAGTCTTTCTCAATTGAATTAACACTTGGCCCATGTATATCATCATTATAAATCTGTAAGAATACACTGGTGTAACTTCTTTTTTAATTTTTCAATGAAGGTTGCAATTGTAATAGCCAAAGTTCAGTATATAAGAGACATCTTCCAGGTTCGCTTAGGCCTATTTTTCGGAAGGTTTGGCAACTCCATGTTCAGCATCTACTTCTTTGCATTAGGTTTAGAAATGGACCCTTTCGCTGTCTTTGACCCGCCAGGAAAAGACGGGTACATCGCCTATGCCGGCATGATATCAACACTAGCTATCACTGCAATTTGCCAAAAGGCCCTGGTAAACAATAAAGTCGGTCTCTTTGCTGAGAACTCGGTACGTGCAAATTTGGGATTAGGGACAGCCCTTGCAGCTACCGGATCCCCATTGCTGACCCGCCTGATAACTGAGCTGAAACTTTCAAAGACAGCAGCTGGGCAGGCTGCTGTTCGTGCAGGAATTTTCTCAGACATGATTGCGACATCCTTAATGTGCATCGGAAATTTAATTTTTCATGATGATTCCATGCTCAGTGATTCAGAACAATGGTAAGCATAAGACTATTCCAATGTGATCCTATTATTATATTGATTATTGTTCTACCTGTAATTATAGAAAGTTATATCGCTTAACTATGTCAGTACGATAATTTATGTTCCTAGAAAGCAATGGCACTGAATACTCTATTCCAGCCTATTTGAATGATAAAGCAATATATTTTGCACATATTTAAGCCCCTTCAAAATCCTATGCTATTTTCTAACATTTTCATCCTTTTGTTATAAGGAAACACCCATTTTATGTGGCCGGCATCGTTGCAGAGATTATTACTTTGATGGTTGTGTCTCAGTGGGTGCTCAACAAAATTAATGAACACAATCCCGAGGGAAGGCCAATAAAGGGTATATACATAACGGGTCTCGTGGTAGCTGTGCTATTTGTATGCTTTCTTGATGAACGTCTTCACATGGATGTAAACCTGGCTGGGTTCATGGTCGGATTGGCATTGCCTCGAGAAGGCCGGGTCTCACGAGTTCTTATAAACAACCTGAATTTCTTTCTCAATTCTGTCATCCTACCTCTCTACCTTGTCAATGTTTGCCTCAGTATTCGGCACTCTGAATTACACATGAACCCAAAAGTGAATCTTGTTATCAACATGCCTTTGCTCTGGCCAAAGCTTTTGATTTCAATTGCAATCGGCACTGTTGGGAAGATCCTTGGGACTGTTATGACTGCACGGTTTTACGGCATGAAATGGTTGGATTCTGTTGCCTTGGGTCAACTTCTCAGCATCAAGGGTTATTACCACATATTTTGTGCATATGAAGCATGGGTGCTTATCTATATCTAGTAGAATTTTTTTAATCTCTTAGTGTATATCAAAAGAAATTTGCATTCCTAAAGCCTTCTTTTTCTTCTCTTTGCTTTCAGAATCACTTGATAATCAATGATACCACATTTCTTGCTCTTCTATGCATGATAGTGATTACATCGGCAATCACACCTCTGGTGGGGTATGGAATAGCTGCTTGGGCAAGGCGTAAAGCGAGATCACAACTAATGGGACTACAATTCCATAAGTCGGGAACAGAACTACGAATCATGATGGGACTTCAAGGCCCACAAAACTTGCCCATAGCGCTCACCTTGGTCGAAGCTATACGATGGACCAAAGAGTCGGGTAATCTGACACTGTATGCAATCGACATGATAGAGCTGACGGAACGGGCAGCAGCTACATTAGTAAAAGGAGAGGGTTCGGAGGCTGTAGAAGTGACAGACGAAGAGGTGATGGATATGAGAAATCAGATTGGGGAGGCACTCGAGGCATTTCAACAAGAGAGCAATGATGGGATCAAAGTGCGGCGCCTGCTAGCCATCTCATCATTCGAATACATGGACAGAGACATATGCATTTGTGCTGAGGATGTCATGGCAGTGCTTATAATAATACCCTTTCACAAGAGTCAGAGAATGGACGGGTCCATGGATGCCGGTCATGCCGGCTTCCGACTAGTGAATCAGAAGGTTACTTCACTTTTTGTATTGTACATTGCGTGAGGCTATGGTACTATGCATAGTGTATATTGGTCCGTACTATGGATCAATATCTCCAATGTAAATTTCAAACAGTTTATCTGAACCGTTCAACATGCATGATCTTCACATGACAATGTGCTTGTTGATCAAATTTAATATTTTTTAGAATTTTTTTACTATTTTTCTAAATAGGTAAAAAACCACTTTAACTAAAAATTATGAACTATTCAAAAGTAGCGATTTCTTACTTATCTAAAAAAATAGTTGAAGAATTTTAAAAATGTAAAATTGAGTCTGCTTTGGATCCATTGTTTGAACTTTAGAAAGAGAGATATTGATCCATAGTATGGACCAATATGCGTTATGCATAGTACCATAGCCTCACTCTTGTACATTTGTATACAATTTATCAATCAAAACATGCAACTGCATTCATCCCTTATATGTACAGGTTCTTCAGCATGCACCTTGCACCGTTGGTATAATGGTTGACCGAGGATTCGGGCATATAAACCAAGGATCGCTCTCTTTGGTGGGAAAGAACATTGTGGTCGTGTTCATTGGCGGCTGGGACGACCGTGAGGCGCTCACAGTGGCATCACATATGTCTCAACACCCTGCTATCAAACTTACGGTGGTACGTTTCCTGCCAGATGTCGTAGCACGGGCTAGGGACAATGTACGATCGAAAATGTCTCTTAACCTCAACCAGTCATTCACATCGCACGAGGAACTTCAAATGCAGGCGGACGATGAATTCTTCGCCGAATTCTACAAACAGTAAGTTATTTATTACGAGACTATATACAGTACTTGCTGGTATGGTAACAGATAAGTGCAAAACAAAAAGTATGTTAGTGCTATCATATATAGTATAGCTATTATACCAAGAGTGGAGGCTATGGTACTATGCATAGCGCACATTGGTCGATCTTAACCGTTAAACATGATCTCCATACGAAATGCATTTGCAGACATAATTTTACATTTTTAGAATATTTTTACTATTTTTTTTAGATGGGTAGAAAATCACTACTTTTGAAAGGTCTGCAATCTCTAGATCAAGTTATTTGCTACCTATCCAAAATAATAGTAATAAATTCAAATAAAAATGTAAATTTTCATATGAATATAGGATGATCATGTTAAACTGTTCAATCGATTATTTGGACTTTGTAAATGGTGATATTGATTCAAAGTACAGACTAATGCGTGCTATACATAATACCATAGCCTCACTCATTATACCAATTTAATCTGTGTCTTGGTCAAATTAGGCATATTGCAAACAAGGAGGTGGGTTATGTGGAGAAGCATGTGGCCGACGGGGCGGAGCTGGTAATGGAGCTGCGTGCACTTGAATCTCAATATGAGTTGTTTGTGGTGGGGAAAGGACGAGATCGGAAGTCAATTTTGACGGATGGGCTCGACGATTGGGCAGAATGCCCGGAGCTTGGACCCGTCGGGGACGTTGTCGCATCATCTGAGTTTTCGACTACTGCATCAGCACTCATAATTCAACAATATGATGCTAGGAAGCATTACAATGTCATTGATGAGGAGTTCATGCCTTTCTGAGAAGGTGTGTATATATAGGGTTAATCATCTAATTAGTTTAGTAATATTATGTATGAAGTGCTAGTACATTGCTACAAAGGCATGTGAGCTTAAATGGTCACCAGAGTGTTCCTGTTGTATTATAAATTCATAGGGTGAGTTCTTAGTAAAAAAAAGAAAAGAGTTTTTTATTGTGATATTTAGTGAGAATTTCTTTTGCAAAAATAATAAAATAACGTGAACCGTGCATTGAAGATCAACCCCTCAGATCGGGAAAAGAAGATCCACTATTTTTTTTTTTTTTTGGGACAATAGAGATGACACTATTTATAGTATAGACTGATGCTGCCAAACTGAAATTGTACAATAAATATGACAGCTTGGAAAACGATTGTACGGTTTTTCAGCCAGACCTGATTCAAGCCATATGATCAAACATTAACGCTCTATAGCAATTTTTTCATTTTTAGAAATTAAAAAAAATCAAATTATCGAAAATTGCATGGATTTCTTTTTTCTTTTTTTAGAACAAATAGACCATTGTGGTCCATTGGGGTATTTGTTAGAACAAAATTAATTATTCAATCTCAGTAGTTTCTGTAAGTTGCAATAGAGGCTGTGAAATCCGTGAGTCATCTCCTCTCTTTCCCTCTCTCTCTTCCATTCGGGCTTCCATTGGAAAGAGACAGATGGGACATAACTAATTATTCAGTCCCATTATTTTTTTACACTGTGTGGCAGTTGGTGTGGTGAATATAAAAATTAGTCACATTGGTCTCTTTCCAATGGAACTGAACCAATGATTCGATTTCATTTATTTATTGAGAAAAAAAAACAATTTATCTTGTTTCCGACAAAACTAATTTTATAATTTCTAAAAATAAAAAAAATTGATCTATAGCCATGTGGGACCATCAATGGGTTCTGTACAGTTGGATTGGAGCCGATGGCCAGAAGAGGATACTTTGAAGTTTGAACTGTTGAGTCGGAAATAGACCAGTCAAACACAGCAGGTGGTGAAATGACAAGCAACCCGACCAATAGTGCCTCTCTCGCAGTCTTACAAAAGTTGCTCAGCCCCACTTCACCACTGATGAAAAATACCCAAAACAAATGAGAACCAACAGCTGTAATTCCTGTACATAATTCCTGTACAGAGTTCCTGTCAGTAACAAAGAGAAAAAAGTTCTTGTGCGCAGATATCCTTACCAGTACTAATTGATGAGAATGTTTTCTTTCCGGAGTATTTTGTGAGCACTTGAGAGTAGGTCTGATGGGCATCGGACCTACTTTGGTTCGATGGGTTTAATCACCGTCGATTTGCTTTAAGATTCGTGTGAAATGCTTTAAACTTCGCGTGTGTATGTTTCAATTTTTGTGCGCACAAATCTTAAATTAAATCGGACGGTCATCATGCTCGTTGAACCTAAAAGTAGGTCCGATCGGCATCGGACCTACTCCGTTCTCTTTTGTGAGACAGAAAGACCGAGTTCTCATCTTTAAAGTTTTAATTAATATTTATAAAAGATATTTTATTTGAATTTTAAACTCACGATCTCTTATGCGAAAGGTGTTGTTCTTCGTTACTAGACCAAAGACGATTTCTCTCAGGCAGTTGATTGATAAAAGTTCGAACAAGTACTAAAATCAATAGAGTAAATTTAAATACTACGAAGATTTTTAATGATCTTTTTCATCTTCTTTTAATAATCCATATTCATGTACTGGACTATTATTTCTTGTTCTTTGAAACTTACCTTAAGCAATTAATATATAACCGTAATAACGTTGATTACAATTTTTTTCCTTTTCCTATTTCCTGTTTATAACTTTTAACAATTAATTTTATAAATGAATCTTGAATTAAAAGTTTTATACTGAAAACGATTTTATAATAATATCAAAATTCTTATACGACTTTACGTTTAACATAAGAATTTACTGGGGTTAAATGTACAAAATTCCAAAAAATTTAAACATAACGGTCACCAAAGAAGACAGAAAAATAATTTCTATTCGTCTCATAACTTCAAAAGAGGTCAAAACCTGCTCCAAAAATCTGACCCCTTCTGTCCATTACATAGACCCTACAATCCATTTAATGACCCAACGACAACAAACAATCAACAAAAATCTCTTTGTATAATAAACTCCTCAAAAAACTATGCACACCATAGCTCTCATATTGCTAAGGAGAAGCTTAGAGGAAGGAGCAACAACTATTGTGCAATCCACCCAACCATCTGTCACCGGGGCCCACTCGACACGACGATCTGTGGAGACACTGGTGGTGATACTAGCCGTGATCACAATCATGGTGGTTGTTGCCGGCATTTGTGCTAGGGTTTGTGGCGGGATGCATCTAGCCGGTGGCGGTGATCACGACATAGAGGGATGGATAGAGAGAAATTGCAGGAGTTGCCTTGATGGAGGGGTCCCTCCACCAAGGCCTAGGGCCGCTGAAGAGCCGAAATGAACGATGCGAGGAAGCCACTGCCTTGCAATTGTTTTAGTTTAGGAGTTTCTTTATTCGATGTCGATCGATTTACTTTTCAGGTTTTAGGATTTTGTTACATTAATTAAGTTGGTAAAATTCATTTGTTGATTTTTGGGTTATGGGGTCATAGTGTGTAAGGTTTAGGTGACTGAATTAGGTAGCTTGGTAGTGATTGGCACCATCTATTTAAATCATTGCTTTCGGTTATGTAACATGAAAATGTACTAATTTTTATATATCTAAACTATTAGAGCACGTAATTAGCTACATTCTGGACTGAAGAGGTATACATGCAAATGTTTATCTTTGAAAATAATAATAAAAAATACCGTTCATGGTGTTGCTTTGCGATACACAAGTAGGGCAAGATTTTTTTATGTTGCAAGAGATGAGATAGATATCAAAAGAGATCTAGTACTCAGGAACTTATAATGACATTAAATTTTCTTCAGTAATTATTGCATGATACGCGTGGTTTATGTAATTTTGTTAGTGTTTTTTGGGTTCTCTTTTTGAGGAGGATTGGAATGAGATATTTTCCCACTAATCTTGAAAAGTTTATTAAATTAAAACCAACAGAATTTTCGGTACACTTATTAGGCTCAAGCAAATCAGTGTACCATTGTTGAACTTAATGACCAAGCACATAATGAAGCCAGAAAACCATTCCAGGATACTTACCCTGCTCTCTTTTGTGTTTCTCTAAACACTGATTGCTATGCATCAGCTAACTGTCTGACTGTGTTTGTCCATACAGTATCGCACCAGTTCTGTACCAAGCCACTTGGTCCAACCCAAGTATAAACCAGCAGGGGCAGTTACTGACATCATATTTAGAATTCAAACTTTCTCTCATCTGAAAGTTTTATTTAATCCAGAACAGATGATATTTAAGATACGAGGTTTTCTCAGGACTTGCAAAAAATAACAAAAGAGACGAGAATGTGTAAATTTATACCACTGGACCAAATGTTCGAAAATAAATCCAAACACCTCAACTTAAGAAAAGCCATATCTCAAATATACAAGTTAGAAAATACATGTGTCGGCTGTATACAGCAGACTGCAGAACCAATACATATATATATACCCTCATTTATGGCAAATCTTGGCTGTTGGCATGGTAACACAAACCGGTGCATAAAATTTCCTTGCCTCAACTGACCCTGGCTTTGCATCTTCCCCTGCCATCGCCATACCTCGGCTGATACTGCACACTGTAGCTGCTGCTGCAGCTAGTATCAAAGTGCGTCTGGCACTGCCTTCATTGCCTTTATGGGTTCCAGGTTTCAGTTCTGCGGTATCTTGCAAATTGGCCCTGACACTGGCCTTGGCCACGACATGGCACCTTGGGGCGGTAGAGCGTCGGCAGTCAGCTATCTGGGGTTTGGCAATAAAGGAAGATGTCATGGCAAGGAATGCCATTTTCTTCTATTGACAAAAATCAGGTTGGTGTATTAAACTTTTGCAGTATCTAAAGCTCTCTTTTGTGTCAGGTCTTGTGAGTGGTGATAATGAGAAGTTGGATGGGTTAAATTTTAGTGTCTGGTATCTTATCCCAAAAGGAGGTTTTGTAGCCAATGGGTGATCTCCACATGGCAATTTCTTTATTTCCATTTTGGAAAGGAGTGGGGTCACATGAGAGGATAGCAGGAGAGTGGTAGAGACGAGGTTTGGGCTGTTTGGCCATTCAAAGCTTGCATGATGTTTAAAATTATCTGGCTCGTTAGTGGTCAACAAATTTTTATGTATATACCAGTGTTAACACTGTAAATAACGGAACGGTATGCACTCATCGATTGCTATTTAGAAAAATCCAGACAAAACATGCAGCGGATTAATCGAACAAATCAGTCAATTTGACGGACCAAATAGCTAAATATATAACTGATCATGAACCAATAAATGATCCACTAAAAGCAGAGGCGAATCTACATACAATGAATGAGGGTCAATTGACCCCCATTCATTTTGAATTTTTTTTTTATTTATACCTTATTTTAATATAGTTTCAAGTAAAATATTATAGATAGTGTGAAATTGACTCCCATTCGTAGTAGGAAAATTTTATATGCTTGACTCCCGTAGTCTGAAAGTCTGACTCCGCCCCTGACTAAAAGGCCTACGGATCTTGTATCACAAAAAAAAAACAACTAAACGGGAATAAACGACCGATTAAATGAGAATAAACGAGAATAAACAAGAATAAACGCGAATAATTGGTCAATTAATCAGAAATATCCGTTAACACTCCTCCGCCAAGGCTATTCGTAACAGTTTGGTCACCACCAACGACACGGCCAATTAATCGACCGTTTAGCCTATTTTTTACAACACTGGTATATATAAAAGGGAGTAGAACTAGGGTGTTCTCAAGCTCTTTAGTGAGCTTAACACCAAAACCTATCTGATTGACTTCAAACATTGACATCAAACCATTGAAACTAATCTACTTCACGAGTGATGCGTTTACATGTCAAATATTTAAATTTTCAAATTAATTTAATACATAATCGAGCGGTAAAAAAAAAAAAATAATCATATTAAAAGTAACTTTTAAACTTTATTTTTTTACCACTTGACTTTATACTAAATTAATTCAAAATTTTATAAATTTGACATTTAAACGCACCACTCGTGAAGTATATTAGTTTCAACAGTTTAGATTTGTCATTTGAAGTCATCCAATAGGTTTTGGAGTTAATAAGAACACCATAGTTCTACTCATAAAAAGGAGTGAGACAATGGTACTTTGCAAACTGCAAAACGGTCCGTGCTATGAATCAATATCTCTGTTTACAAAGTTCAAACAAACAAGCAATTTTCTACCTCTAAAAAAATAGTAAAAAATCCTACAAAAATTTAAAATTTGGTCTCAAAGTACATTTTCATACGAAGATCAACTGTTTAGACTTTAAAAACACAAATATGTATCCATAGAACGAAACAATCCCCGTCTCACTTTATTAAAAAAATTAGGGGGGATGGGGGTTGTTATTCTTTGGGCAAATTTGCAATAAGACCAAAGTTTTTTGGCAGGTCATAAGAAAAATGCGGAGGGATCACTTGCAACATGAATAAGAGGAGGGATCCTCATTTAACTCAATTAAGGAACAACAATTTTCTAAATTGAAAAAAGAAAAATGTAATATTGTAAACAAAAAGGACAGTTTATGAAGATGAGCCAACACTTGAAGCAATCTATTTTCCTTTTATTTTCATCCACTTCTTTGGGAAGTACCATCAGGTAAAATCAGGTCATGAAGGGGGGAGACAAAGGGTTGTTCAAACAAAGTACATGATGAAAATCTTAACCAGAAGACCCCTCTGAACTCTGCCTGCCACAGGAAAAATAAAACAATGGATTCAGGATTATTGGCATCCATTGATTGTAGCTGCAACTGCAAATATAAAAGAATTTCTAAAAATGGAAGTTCCACAACTGAATTTGCATTGAAGAAAATACAAAGCAAGAGAGTGATTTTCTAGATAAGGCTTAGAAAATGAAATTGCAAACAAGTGCAAAAGAAACCAAAAAGCTAGTATTGCTTCATAACTGCAGTAGTCAAAATAATATTGGGATAATTGATTTCCATGTAAAAGAAAGCATGACAACGGGAAGAAGAAACAGACATAGGTATAGAGGTATCAAAATTTATCATATACTGAGAAAATCAAGAATTTAGTACATGGTCAAAAAACAGAACTATAATGCCACAGCCAGTGAATGTATAGATGACTGTAGCCCCCAGTCTCGAGCTGCCGTAAAGTGGACTGTTCATCATCCAATTTTAGTTTAGGACACATTAATAAGCATATGCACAATTACTACATGAATGCTTCTTGTATGTCCATATCAAAGCTTATGAAAGATCCAAAAACAAACAAAACATATAACAGCAGCACTTAAATTAGCCAAGGAGCAAACCGGGCAGAGAAGTAAACTTTTTAAAAAAAGTGTTCCAGGTTAGAAACCATGAAACACATTGAAATGGAAGGTAGTTTGGTATACGGAAATAGGTCATTTCACAAAATAAAGAATAACTGTATAGACAAGTGTAGCCCCAAATCATCTATTCAGGGGAAGGGACTGTTCATCATCTATATTTTTTTATTTCTGGACATTATACCAACATGAACTTGTGCTACTAAATGCATGTTTTCTTTATGTCCATAAAACAGTAATTTATCAAGTAATATAGACTAAACAAAAACGAATTGAGTTATGAACACAATTTTCTATTAGTTGCAGTTTTGGACAAGTAACAGAATTGTAGATCAAGTGTATGGATGGGACTGATTATTACAGTTGTGCGAAGTTACACAAGTTAAAACTTGGCTATAACAAAGTTAGCATGACTGAGAATTAAAAAAATGAAATTCAGATAAATGAAGAACTTCAAGACATAAGTGGAAGATAGGGACACATTAAAGGTACAAAGAGAATGCCCCAATGTTTGATTTGGAGGGAAGATAAGCATTCCGGAAGAAATAGAATCTCTTGTATTTTTTTTAGTTTCATGTTGAGATTTGAATCTATGAGAACACAATTTAGAAATTTCTAATCTATGAGAATGCAAAATTTAGAATAGTTTTTTTATTACATGTGGTACCGGAGCTTCAAGCAAAATCCCCTAAAGTAACCCAAATTTTGAGTTTGGATCAGGACCGTTTGATCTGCTGTGGCACGGTTATTAATTACATTAAGAGTGGTATTACCATGATCCTATTACTTCCTAATTCACCCTCTCGAGCGGGTCTCCAGCACTTGACATGGTCGGTATAAGCCATGTGGGAAAGCAAGAAGCAGCAACAACACCATCTCGATGAGTTCTCCTTGAGAAGGTGAGCCTGTAAAAATATTTGGTTACTTTGTTCAGGTAATGTTTAAAAAAATAAATTCAGCTAAGCATTTTACCAAACATATGATAAGCAACCTAAAAGGGGGATAATATAACTTTACCGTGCCTTATAAATGGGAGCACCTTTCGTGAAATTAAATGAAAATGAGAAAGAGTACCAACAAATTCCATATCTTTCTCTTATTTTTCTTGGTGACTAAACGAGGCAACATCTGGAGCGGTGCTGATTTTATAAAATTGAGATGATTAATTGCTTTATTGATACACTTGAGGTCATAGGTGTACCTGGTTATGGAGATAAAAGAGCCCTGATGAAATGATAGGCAATCAGGCTGCTTTATGCAAACCGATTCAAACCGCATCTCGCCAGCTCACACCATCAGCTAGACTTGTTGATGAACAAATCTCAGATTTGAGCTCATCTAATAGAGAGCTGGGAAATCCTGGCATTCCTGCATTTATGCATCCAGAGACAGGAGCGGTTATCGGTTGATGGAGCCTCAGAGACGAAAAAGGCAAAGAGCACAGGAGGCACTGGATCGAGTTGAGACTGGAAGAAGATATGAAGAACTGCACAGCTAGAAGGGAATCAGGGAATGGGACCATTTGTAGCCAAACACCTATCCCAATAAAAATCAATATTATTGTACAGTTTTTTGAATTGTAAAGGGGGGCCATGGCTCAGATTGGCCCTTGAAAAGCTATGTCCTTGATTGTATGATTTGTAAGCAACAGGTTTCAGAAAATCAATCAAGAGGCGGAAAAAACATATTTCTGGAAATTGATTTATGATGTTTGATGTGCTATAATCTAGATGTAATTGGGAAGGAAAACAGATATGATTGGATATGTTCTGGTTTTAAAAACCAAAATAAGTGAAAAAAATTTATTGCAAATAGAAAAACCATGACAATAGATAGGATGGTAGTACTAATAATAAAATCCTAACTAATCACTCATACTATAATTTATCAATAACATGTACAGTTATTTTAAATCAATAAAAAATACCAGAGTACAGTACTAAACCATTGAACATCTAGCCCACTAGAGATAATAGTCATACTAATTATTCTCACCTTTCAAATAGATCATTACAATTAACATTCATAGAGCTGTAAAACAATGAAAATTACCAACGTGATAATTGCAATTTTCAGAAACATTAAAAAAAATTCATGTTCCCATCTCTTAACACGAATCAAGCACGAGAACTCATGATTTTTTTTTTTATTATTTTTTTAAAACCGGATGGCAAGAGCCAGCTAGTTTTTGTCTGACCAATAAACAATCTGAGGTTTTTCTTTTTCTCTCCAAAAGTTTTAAATCAAGAGAAATTTTCCAAACTGTACGCAAATGGGAGTGGCTTTACCAAAAAAATTTCAAGAAGATCTGCTTGATGCCGCGGTCGTTGCTGTTACAAGCATGAAGGCAAGAAAGGATTGGATCGGTGAGACAGGTAAAAATTTAAACCTCATCTTCATTCTCTTCCCTTCATTTCTCTTTTCTTCCGAACTGGGAGAGTACAACAGTACGAGAAGAGAGGGGTCTGTTTTTATTAGGGTTTGGCCGTCATGAGTCTCAATTCTGTAGCAGTTTCTGTGTGGCAATTCGTGCAGCAAGTCTCTTATTAAGACTTAGATCTGGGAAGTGAACTTTCCGAATTCTTTTAGTTAGTATTTTCAAAAAATAAAAATACAAAATTAGCATGACATTTTAAAAAATTCGGAACATAGTAGGCCCACGGATTAGATCTGCGTCTCTTTGATCAACAGATTAAATATGCATGCTTTAAAAGATACGTGCAAACCTAATTTGCATATCTATCCAGAATTCGTATTCTCTGCAGTAACTCAAAAGGAAATTTTTTGAGTTAGTATATCTCGATCATCCGTTTTGTTTTAAGATTCGGACAGACTAAATCTGCACTAATATTAAAAGGTCCCCTATGTTATAGGCAGGAGCCGGATTGACTCCGTTTAAAATCAGACGGTTGAGATTCATTAACTCAAAAAATCTTCTTTTTGAGTTAATGCAGAGAATATATATTTTTTTTGCGGGTACTTCGATGAGAAAGTGAAGTTTTTGTTTGAGATGCGCACAATATATGCACAAACCTAATTTGTGTATCTATCTATAGAGATGCGCACAAATTTTTTTTGGGTGTGTGCCTTGGTGAAAAAGTCAAGTATTTATTTAAAATGTGATATTAACATCTGAGAAAGTAAAAAACATTTAAAAAAAAAAAAAGGCAAAAGAATCAAGTTTTGTTTAGCATTTCTTACCATAAGTTCAAAAGAAATAGAACTGATTTTTATTTTGATATGAACCCACATTAATTACTGCTTAATTTCTTATGCATAACTGGTAGCTTCTCTTGTCCAATCTGGTCTTTTAAATAAAACATTGTTAGTATTATTTTATTATGTGACATATGTTATTACTGTGAACTAATTTTATTTAGAGAAACTAACAAAAATGTATCTGAATTTTTGATGAAAAAATTCGGATTGCTATTAATAAATGTACTGGTCCCAAAGGTTGCCTCAGATAATATAAAAAGACCTCTTCTCTATTTGGACAGATTTTATTCCAAAAATGTTTTTCTGCCCATTTATTCCAAAAACGTTTTTCTGGAAATGTCTCTCTCCACTGATTTTGAGAAAGATTATTTAGAAAAAGTATCATCCATTTTGAAAGAAAGAAGTAAAGAAAACGTTGAAGGTCTCCATCATCAGATCTGAAAAAAATTCATTGAAGATCAGTACTAACGCTTCCGCCTAAAGATGTCTTCAATTCAGAACTGTAAGATTTAAATTCCTTTACTATTTTATTTTGAATTTACGGATTCTGAATTATGTATTCTAATTGTAAAAACATGTTATGTTTTATTATGACTATCAATTTATCAAACATGTCTTTTGCTTCGTTTCACGCAAACTCTATCAAAAAAATAGGACATGAAAATCTCGTCTACACACCTTAAAGTAAGGGTAAGTAACTAAGTAGACTAGATCTGAGCATCGCTTGAGGGATGTACATGCAGATTTAGGTCTCGTTTGGTTGCAAGGGAATTAGGTGGGATTCATGGGATTTTCAGAGAAGTAGAAATTTTATTTTATTGTCTGTTCAACTGTCCATTTTAGTTATGGGTAAAATTCATAGAAAAGTCCAAAAAGTAAGAAAAATTGTGAGAATTTGCACATTAGCTCAGATCTAATATTTTTTGTTTTCCTACATGGCTACCAATGACAATATGTTTTTTTTATTATAAATGATAAAAAGTTGATGGTTTACATATCACATGTGATTATCATTATATAAAATAATCAAATCTTGTTCCAATATGGTTTGGATTTTCAATCTCCGTACAATTTATGATATCATTTAAATTTAATAAATATTATTGATGCAAAATAATAAGAAAAAAAAAAAGAATTTGTAAATTGGTGATTAATTTTACTGAGAAATATATATCTATGATTATTTTGTTATTTTCTCAAGCAGAAAGTAACGAAAATAGATATTCGTTTTTATTAAATGTTTGCTTGATAATTTCCTATGCTATTTCCAATACTCTTTTTATATGCATACTAGTAGGAATTTGTTTAGAAATACATATTTTTAAATTAAGATTTTTCACAACTAATCTCACGGTACAACCGAACACTCATTTAAGTACGTTTTCATGATCAATCCATATTCAATTTAATAATTCAGCCCAAAATTATTTGAGCAGAATTTCAGGCCCATAAAATATATACAGCTCAATATCTTAATCCATATTCAATCTAATAATTCAGCCCAAAATCATTTGGCATGTAGAATATTTCTTACATCAATTACCTTTTGGAGGATTATGGCTAAGAGAGAACTATTAGAGCTTTGGCGAGACTTAATTAATTTGACATATTTAAGATATTTGTTATCTTTATTTTTCTGGTTAATAAAAAACATCAAAATCATTGGAGTAGATGAAGTTATATAGGCTAAAGAAATTATATCTTCATCAAGTCAGATCACATCATTAATTGTAAAAAATA
Organism: Carex littledalei; assembly: GCA_011114355.1. Taxonomy (NCBI): domain Eukaryota; kingdom Viridiplantae; phylum Streptophyta; class Magnoliopsida; order Poales; family Cyperaceae; genus Carex; species Carex littledalei. The sequence continues at coordinate 808,961 of CM022101.1, read as the reverse complement.
AATCTTGTCATGAACTTTAAATAAATCATACCTAATTTAATTGGTGGAATTAGAATTCTAATCTTGAATATCAAATCTAATTGTTGATAATGATTTAGACCTATAATCCTATTAAATTAATGTCGACGGAGATACTTTTCTTTGATATAATTAAAGCCTTGATACCTTTATTATATGTCTTCACACATGATAGAACCAAGAGGTTCCATGTGTATCTTAATTTTTCCTTAGATTGATGTGTAATTTAATTTACAAGTGCTAATTGTAAAAGTCATTACTTCTGATTGCTTGTTTCAAATATCACTACATGCAATCTTAAGTTCAGCAAGCTAAAAGCACAAATATTGTACCACTTCCATATATAAATCATATCGATATCTATATCTGCTAAAATTTATTATGGGTATCTCTAGCTATATTCAATCTGTATCCGTTAATATATTATCCTCGATAATTAAGATTCCAATTCAGATTTCATCGGACAATATTTGTTTACACCCCTATCCTAGTGTTCCAAATACATGTATAATTATATAAAGAAAGATAATTCAAATGCTTATATATTTTCGGTCTGTACCATGTCTTTATTTCTAGAACAACAGTAACTTCATGCATACATAAAAATATGATCTATGTTATTTTTTTTTTTCTTTTTTGCAAGCACTTGATACCACTACAGCAGCGGAACCCTTCTGTGACCGGCTAAATCGGTCGCAGAAGGTTGTCTCGGTCGCAGAAGGTTGTCTCGGTCGCAGATGACCGCAATCGGTCGCAGAAGACTCGGTCGCAGTTGCTCCGTCGCTGATGACCACCCCGCTGACATCACCGGTCGCAGAAGGGTCAGGCGCCGGTCGCATATGACCCTATAGCAACTGATTATATCTGTCACTGATGCTGTATGCTGATGTGGCGGAAGACCATCAGAGACCGATTGGTCGGTCGCTGAGGGGCCCAGAATCGATCGCAAAAGGATGATTTTTTTTTTTATATTTTTTTTGTCATTTTTCTTTTCCCCAATTGGTACGAAATGTATCAAGCACCAAGCAATTTAAAAAGAATTCACAAGCAAATATACAATTCACCGTCGTCGTTCTCGACAAATATACAATTCACAAGCAATTTAAAAGGAATTAAAAAACAATTCAATTGGTACGTACGAAGCAGTTCACAAAATGACATAAACATGAAATATGTAAAGTACCACATAAATATCAAATATCAAATATCTAAAGTACGACATAAAAATAAAATATCTAATGTACGACATACAAATCAGAACATCATAAAACTAGTCATCTCCGATATCATCCCCGCTGTCATGATTTTTTATGTATGCATACACTAATGTGGATTTTTTAACTTATTAATTCGTATAGAACCAAAATTGTAAAGTGATGCTATGATAATATGCATATTACACAATTACATACGCTATGAACTCATTATCTTTATTTTTAAAGTCCAAGCAGTCAATTTGAACGTTCAACATGATCTTCGTATGAAAATGTTTTTGCAGACCAAATTTTACATTTTTTATATTTTTTTTACTACATATTTTAGATAGGCAAAAAATCACTTAATTTGAAAATTTTGGACCATCCAAAGACAGTGGTTTTCTACTTATTTAAAAAAAGTAAAAAATCTAAATAACAATAAAATTGGGTCTTCAAGTACATTTTCATATGGAGATCATGTTTAACGGTTCGGATCTACTGTTTGAATTTTAGAAATAGAAATATAAATCTATAGCACGAGTCGATTGTAATATGAATATTACTATAGTCTCACTCAATTTTTAATGTGCATGCAGAGAAAATAATATATATCACATCCAACAGTTTTATTTTGATATATAAATTTGAATTTTTTTGTTAATAGTAAATAAAAAAGTTGAGATATAATAGAGTCATTTGAACTCTTAAATAGCAGCGCACCAACACTAGACATGCAAACATTCGGTTCCATGTCAGATGTCTTAAAGCCAGTGGCAGAGCCAATCTGCCTTCTCAATTTTGACAAACGTCACAACACCCGTGTATAGTTGGTTTGAATTTGGATTTCGCCTCTCATCCCTCAATTCTTATCAGGATCGAAAATTAAAAATTAAAAAATAAAGAAAATTGGACAATCGCTTGCGTTTAGAGCCAACCGGGCACACATCTTCGCTTTGCCTTCGATTCACGCTCAGAGCCAATCGCTCTGTTGTAAGTCCTGTCCATAGAGAAAGGCTTGGGTCCGATGGCCATCGTACTCAAATTTGGGTTCGATGGGTTTCGGGACCGTCCGATCCACTTTAAGATTCGTGCACACTAATTTTAAAGCGGACACGAAAGTTACAGGCGCGAATCCTAAAACAGATCGGACGGTGAGCGAACCCGTCGAACTCACTTTGGGTCCGATGCCCATCAGACCCAAATTTCTCCCCTGTCCATAACCCACTATTGAGCTAGATGCTTAAAATGTTTGTAATGTTGGTAAAAAATAGTTGATCCTTATAAGATTTTTATTTATTAATATCTTGTAATGTGTTTTCATTATTTTTAATTTAGTTGATGCAATTATGTTGATTAATATGAGGTTATTTTAACTTCAATTTTTTTTATCGAATTGTTTGAAAATAAAAAAAATCTTTATTTAAAAAAAGAAGAAACTGTGCCGGTAATTTAATTTTTAATAAATAAATAATTAATAATATATTTTTTAAACTTATGCTATCTGATAAAAATTCTGACTACGCCTTGCTGAGAGACTTGCTGCAGGAATTGCCACGCAGAAGCTGCTATAGAATTGCTACAGGAAACAACCTAGTTCGAACCCTGACCCGCTCTCGCCTATCCATGGTGCGCCTCATGCACTGTTAATCAATCTCAAATTTTAGCGAGATAAAGAAGAGACAAATGACGAAATCGGCGACGGAGAAGAAGAGAGTTCGACGCGGGCCCCAGAATGGGGGTAGAGATCTCCCCGAAACCCCTTCCAAGGTTTGTAATTCATAGCTAGTAGGGTTTTGGTTTGAGCCTGACCCTTCGATTTCCCGTTGATCTGAGATGATTCTGAGGAAACTGGTTTGATGGTACCGAGATTTGCTAATTTCAGCGTGTACGGAGCTCTATGATCCATAACTAGTGCGATTTCAAGGAGAAAATTGGAGTTTATCCTATTTGTTTGATTATTTCGAGTTGAATCATATTGGAATGGTCCAGTTCCAATTAAATTGTTATTGGCTAAATGACTATGCTTTTGTTTGTAGATGCTTGCTGTATTATGTGCTTTAAAAACTTGCTGTGTTGATATTTTGGTCTATATTTGCAGAATTATTTTAGCTTCTTTAGTACCCTCTAGGTTTATTGAACAGAATTATTTGTTCTAGGAACATACATTTTCGAGTTTGATGCCAGATGTTTTACTATCCTACTCTTGCACCGTAAGTTTCATTAATGAAACTGGTGGGTTCTCCCAATTTTTGTCAAAAAAAAACTTCCAATTATATTGTTGTGTTTCTGATCTGGCTTCTAGAATTGGTTCTGACTTTTGGCCTGAAATTTGCAGTACATTTCCAAAATGGTTCCATTTGCTGATTTCATTCTCTTCCCACATTGTCTAATTATTTTTCGCTAGGCAACCTGTATCAAGTAATGATACTTAACGAATATCATTGGTTATTCATCGGAAACAATTGTTTAAATTCCTTTCTACCCTCCTGTTCAATTTTTACAGAAGGGGGCTCAAACGAAAGATGTGTACCAACTGTTTGCTGAAAAGGTGAGGGACAACAAGCAGCTGTCATCACGATGGGCTATAATGCAAGAAACACGGGTCGAGTATTTCAGAGGAAAGGACTTCACAGTTTTCATGAAAAACCATCCTGAGCTTAGAGAAATTCTAGGCACTGATAAAGACCTTGATGTGGATGAGATTGTGAATACTTTGTTAAGTAAGCACCTCCTTATAAGGTGTGATCGGTTGGTCAAGACTCTCAGGCCTGGTAAGAAGAAGCTGTCTTCATGGCCTGCGCATTTACAGATACATACGGTACGTATTGTTATGTGTAAGCACTCTGTGCCTGCATTTTGGGTCTCTCTGTTTCTATATGTCAGAGAGGGGGAGGGAGGGTCAGAGATAGAGAGAGAGAGAGAGAGAGAGAGGAGGTGAAAACAAATGAGAGTAAGATATTCTATATATATGCCAGGGTTACCATACCGGACTTGGTTTCATAGATTATTTTTGGTGTCTGCCCCTGATTGTAAAAAGAAGTATGTACATGTGCCTGATATAGAAGAAATTGCAAAAGTTTGCCTGGATTTCTAATCACAGGCGGGCACAATGGAGTATGGGAATGTGCGTGTGGCCAGGACAGTGTGGTTGCAGCTTTAGCACTGTCGGCCACATGCGTTGATGTACGAACTGTGGCCAAATGCAGTCAGAAAGACAGGAGTCTGAAGTCTGAACCAGGCATACCTTTGCTTTTTATACAACAACAACAACAACAACAACAACAAAGCCTTTAGTCTCAAACAAGTTGGGGTAGGCTAGAAATGAAACCCAACCGGATACCTTTGCTTTTTATATGGAACCATAAATAGACAGCGAGGAAAGTCTCATTTTAATAGGTTGAGGAGCTTGCTGTAGAAACCAATTCGTAGGGAATGATCTTGATTTTCTTTTATTTATTTTTTCTTATCTTGTTTTCTGCTGAATTGGGTTCTCATGTAGAGAAACTTGGGGATTAGATCCTGCCTTGGTACCCAGTTAACTCAGTTTTATGTTAGTATGGTACTCTACGAACCATGTTTGTTGCCATTATGTACCTATCGAAATATTAATCCCAGCTTTTTGTTTGATATAGATAACACTAAGAAGAAACCTCAAATTTGAGCATCGCTTTGTTTTATCCTAACCCTCAAAATATCTATTTTTACAAACATGCTGAATCTTTTCTTTAATATTATCTAACAGTATTTTACTTTTAGGAACAAGAATTTTCTGAGAATGATGGCTTCTTCGCTTGGACCTTTATGAAGAGGCGTACTCTGTGGCAGACTATCCTCTCTTTCCTGTGGCCTCTTTTTGCTCTTGCGATATGCCTGTTTCCTGTCTACCCATACCAGTGCAAGATTGTTGTTCTCTACTCCTGTGCTGGCGCCTTACTTTTCATTGTCACCATTCTCATTTGTAAGTTTCTGTTTTCTTAGGGTTTTTCTTTTCTTGTGTGACTTTATACCCATTATAGCTGTGATGTAGCAAACTATCCTCAGAAAGCAAAATGTTAGTAAATTGCATCATAACTTTTCCTTAAACTTAATAAAATTAGTTTATAACCAGCTCGTACAAAAATGTAACCTAAATGTACTTGGGTCAAATTTGAGTGCAAATTGGGCTCGAGAAACCAGCTGTTAGGACTTGGCTAAAATGCGATATGCCTACCAATCTGTAAAAATATTGGGCCGGTATGGTCTGAAGGTATCCCAAAAGAATCGAATGTTAGTGGCAAGTGCATTTAACTGTTTGCATGCTATATGCAAATCTGCAAAAATATTGGGCTGTCTTTTGCAAAAACCTTTAGCATATAAATCCTTATTTTTCCCATCAAATTATCATAAATTACAGTTAGGGCTGCTATATTTGGATTATTGTGGATACTTCTTGGGAAACGTGTGTGGTTCTTCCCGAATATAAATGCAGAGGAAACTACCTTCAGAGAGCTCGTGAGGTTCTGGCCAGAGAAGGATGAAGGCGAGCCCCCTAAGTGGACTTCAAGGCTCTTCTATGCCCTCGTTTCCATGGTTTTCATACTGCTTCTCAGGCATCATGCCCCTGACGAAGCTGCCAGAGCCAGGTACCAATTTTTTGTTCCTGAACAGGCGTGGATCTGTCCCAGAATGTCCATATCCGCAGGTGTTGTGAGGATATGGTGCTTTGCAAAGCGCGGAATGGTCCGTGCTATGGATCAATATCTCCGTTTACAATTACAACGTTCAAACAATCGATCCGAACCATTTGATATTATCTCCATATAAGAATCTATTTGGAGACCAAATTTTATATTATTTTGAATTCTTTTTACAATTTTTTTAGATAGGTAGAAAATCACCCAATCTAAAGATTTTGAACCATCCGAAAATAGTGATTTTCTACCTAAAAAAATATAGTAAAATAAATTCTAAAATATGTAAAATTTGGTCTCCAAGTACATTCTTATATGGAGATCATGTTGAGCGGTTCGGATTGACTGTTTAGACTTTGAAAACGAAGATACGGATCCATAGCACGGACCGATCCACGCTTTGTAAGGTACCATAGCCTCACTCCTGCAGGTGTTGTTTGTGGATCAAATTTTGCTCAGTCCTCATTTTAGCATGCATTACAAATTTTGCTTGAACTACCCTTTAACATAACTAAGGTTAATTAAAGAAAAGAGCTGTGTGAAAACTGGAGAAGGTTGCATTTATTGAATAGGAAGTAGGTATATATAATGTATTGTATAGAAGAATAAATGGAATGGTAGGCCTTAAACAGTCAGCCATTCAGACAAAGAGAGGAATGCAAGGGGCTTGTTGCAACTACTATTTTACTGGTATGCACATTTAACCTCACTCTTTTCTCTTCCTACTGCAGATACCATAAGAAGGTATCAAATATAATAGACGATGTGCTGGAGTGGTCGCCTAAGCTGGCACTGTCTGGCATGATAGACAAAAAAAACGTGGTTAACGCAACTGAGAGAAACATCCCCCCGACAGAGGGTAGTACAGTCTTTTCACCTCCCCCAGAAGAGACAGATTCTGATGTCAGCATGGATGCTGGCACGGATGGAGTCGTGGACAATGAAAGTGGAGTCGATGACATGCCTGCTCATGAAGGGTCAAGTCCGAGTGAAGAAATATGAAGTGTAGAATGTTTTTTTGCCTAATGCAGACCAATAATATCTTGTTTAATGAAAGTTATATGGAATAATTTATGGTTGGTAAAATATCATGGCCTCTTGATTACATTAGTTGGTCATTCTTACACTTTCGTTTCATTTCTTAATAGTTCGCTTTTGCCCTTTGAAATTGGGTAATTTAAATTGCCAGAATTGCTGCATTTGTACTGCCTGCAGATGCATCAGGAATTCAATATTGCAATGGAAGGATAATACATGAGTTACCAGGGCCCATTTATCACGCTTGTATTATAGGCTGTTGTCAAAGGGTTTCCCATTTTAGGTAGAAAGTAACAATTTACCAGTTCAAGGAATTTTCTGACTTGAAAATGTCTTTGATTCATGACAGCTGCGCTTACTATATGCAACGATTCGACGTTTTTAAGGTCACACACGCCAGATAAATTTTTCTAATATTATTTCTTTATTTTAATTTATTTTGCAATAATTTCTTATTTTTTTAGTATTAATTTTTTTTTTGAACTTACTTAAAATTGAAATAAAATAATTAAATGATTTGATGTTTGATCACATTACGTATAATTATCACATGAGATGTGATCATTTGCATAATGTGACTGTCCTCTATTTAAGTCATGTCGTGTAAAAAAAGAATTTAATCATGTCTTATGACATCACAATGTGATAGTCATGTCACGTTTTTTCTTAGAGTGCAAGAGAAACTAATATGTTTGATTTGTTTATTATTCCAGCTATTTACTATATGTTAAGTAGGTACATGGACCGATTATTGGTTTGGTACTACATTTCAAAAAGAAAACTCAAAACAAAAGGTAATTCAGAAGATCCAAACTCGCCGCCGGTGCCCATTGTTTGTTCCTATGCGCAACACATGCTCCCGCCATCATATATTTATGTTGTCATAAAATTATGTGCACTGTCATTTATATAAATGTTTATATTTGCATTGTCAAATATTTATACTTACACTGTCGATGTTTCTACTTGCGCAATGAGGTGTTATATTTGTTTTGATGTTCAGATTTGCATTTTCCATTACATGTGATAAATGTTTGTGTTTATACTAATTTGCGAGTATCTTCCTGCGAAAGTTCAGCCAAAAATAATAAATGAATGAAAATATCTCGTCCAAAGTGTTATTTTTTTTTTATAAAAGCAGTGACACTGCCCGTTTCAATATATTGAAACCAGAGTTAACTTACAGCAAAATATAGCAGAGAACGATAGCTATTACCAGCAACAAATAGCAGTAGGCAATAAGGAACAAAACACAAAAGCTCGACGTTTAATCAACCACCAAAATACTGTAATAGAAAAGCTACTAAAGAAATCTAAGCCACACAACAAGGGGCTATGCTATTTAACTGATCCAACCCTCGGATCATTGCAAAAGTTATTATTGAACTTCATGTCTTCAGTCAGTTGGCATACCAGCCTCATTTCCAGCAGCAGGGTTACTGGCTTCAAATCCTAAGAGCACTGCCTCCTCTTCTGCTGCCATTCCCTGGTATGGCACAACTTGATTATTTGTTGGATTCCACATTCTCAGCGGTATGGCATTGAGTTCGCCAGGGAGCCAATTTTCAGCAGCTTTCTTAATTCGTTTATCCATGTGGCCTGCCCAATATTCAAAAACAGAAATTATAAGTAAAATAATGCTCCTAATGGACTTGCTGGTACCGGATTGGAAGCAGATATCATTCCGATATTTCCATATTGTCCAACACACTGCGCTTAAGACAACTAAATATCCTTTTTGTTGAACAGAATTGAATTGAGAAGAAAAATAAAAAATATCATTGATTGTATCCCAAGTATTAAACACATCTTGAGTTCTACCTAACCAAAACCAAATTTTTTGGGCCCGTTGGCAATTGAGAAAGAGATGATTTGTATCCTCAATGTCACGACAAAAATGACAAGTCATAGAACCCGACCATCCCCTTCGACTTAGGTTTCTTTTGGTTAAGATCCTATTATGTAAAAGAAGTCAAATAAAAATTCTAATTTTTGGAGGAATAGGTAACTCCCAAACAATAGTATACTTATTCTCATTTATACCCCTAAAATTTAAAATAGCATAAATGGATCTAACAGTAAACAAACCTAAAGTTTCCCATCACCACGCAATCCTATCTAAATGATGAGTAAAACTAGAAGAACTAATTAATATTAAAATTTCATTCCATTCAGAAAGTAAAATGCCACTAAGGAGTCTTCGAGAGTGGATAACAGTACCTTGGGAATTAATGACTTCTGAGAAAGAAACAGATTTATTAGTGCAAATATTATATAATTAAGGGTATTTAGTAGACATTGCACAATTGAAAGTTTTGATGCTTAGATAACAAGGAATAAAACAAAAAAATTATTCGACTTAAGACAAACGATCTAGTTATTGTAAGTGCAAGAAACAATCTTAATTAGCCTAATCAAGAATGGAATAACATAATACCTTAGATTTGATCTCCAAATCAAATCAAGAAGGGTTGTATCGCTTAGCAACTTCTTATTCCCTTTCTCTTTCAATGGTGGTTGTGCTTTAGCCCTTCAAATGACGAGCCTCCTTAGGTATCCACCAAAAGATTAAAGAAATACTTGTATCTCTAAGGCTAGTAAGAGATTAACAAGTAGAACCTTAATCATAGTTTAACCCTTTTGTTAATTTCTGAAAAATCTTAGAGGATTTCTAGATCTCAACACATGAAAGAAAATGGGAGAGAATGAGAGAAAAGAACAAATTTCGGCCAAGAGATGATAGACAGAATTTTTGACCTTTCAGTACTAAAACTCTTATATCTCCTTCTGTTGGATTCTAGACTCAAAGGGCTTCAAATTACATAGGTAATACATCCAGAATGGTTAATGTTTTCCCTTTCAAATTCTTATTCAAAGTTACCTAAAAAACTGTCCCGAAATTTCTCTCATATTTTATGAAATTGATTAGGTTTAATGACATATTTAAATATTCCTTAAATCATGCCATCACTAATCAATTCTCCCCAGCATATATTTGGGCTTTGGGCTTAAACATACTAATCATATTAATATTTAATTAAGTCCACAATCCCATACATTAAAAGGCCAACATATAAATTAATATTCTATGTTAATTTATATGCATCTCTCATGTGTCAAAAGTCATTTAAAATATGTCACACATACTTTAAATATTACTAGAATTATTTTACAACATCTCCATGTCATAAAAATTATTCATATATTAATAACATATAATTTGTACAAATTAATTATAACTCCTTATAATTAACATAACACATATTATATACATATCACATATGCTTTATTAATATATTTTCTTTTAATCTTTCATATGGTGTGACCCTATGGGATCCCATCATTATGGCAATGGAATTAAACATTTTAATTCCATAAATCAATAATACAACTAGCCATGATATATTGATTACCCAAATGATGTGGATGAAAAAGCACAATGCAAAATCACGATCCCTGTAACATTAAAAATGTTGTTATGTCAATTCTTTGCCTCATGATATCCAAATAATCGTAAGGTAGGAATGTGTCATCCTTACTAATTATTCTTTCTTGATTTTCTTAAGTTTAATTATGATATGATTATCATATAATCATATTGCATGCACATAATACAAACTTTATCAGGGGCCCAGAGATATCATCGCTTATATTAACATATAAGGGACAATGGTTTCTTGATACGTATTGTTCTTCCACATAAGTTATATGCATTGCAGTAACTGCCTATATAACTCCTGGTTAAATAGAGCATTGGACAGTACCAACAATACACATCCCTTATGTAAGAAAAATAAATATCTTAACCAAAAAATTCTAGACACAATGAAATATCAATGACACAGAACACAATCCATATGATATTTCATTCTTAGGTCTGTTCAGTGCCATACATCTCCATGTATGCACATGTGTGATTAGATCGATAACTCCTTATCGTATAACCTATAAAACATGGCCATCATCTAATCACTACACTTATCTTATATGGTCAACCAGTGTACCTTGCTGATTGCCAAGATAAGGGACATTTAAGAGTAAACAAATTTATTCGTTGTGAAATTCTACAATTTAAGTCATCAACTCAAATGATCCACTAATATGAATACTCAAGGTACAAAATGATAAAATCATTCACTAATAAACTAAACATATCATACATATGATATGGGTCTAGGACACCAACACTAACAACAATTACCAGACCATATGGTATTCCAAAATTCAATGGTAGATGCAATACTAGAGGTATATGTAACACTTATTTTCCCTAAGGTATCTAATTTCAAAATCTCAGCCCAAAAAGATGAGTAAGATATTGGTGAAGTAGAGTAATATTGACATATAATAACAGTTTTTCACAAGGCAGAATATTGGCAATTATTCACCACCATTTTAACAGTAAAGATATATTCATTTCCTGAAAATTTAGAATTCCTAATCCACCCTTACTCTTTGCTAAACAAGCTTTAGACCATTTAACTAAGGCATATTTCCTCCTATAATTTCCTAAACCTTGCCATAAAAATCTATTTCTAATGGAGTCCAATCTTTTCACTATTTGTCTAAGCGCTCTATAAAGAGATAAAGTGTAAAGGGGAATAGTTGATAATACAGAGTTTGTAAGGGTCAATCTTCCTCCTAATGACAATAATTTTCCTCCAGCTTTGTAACTTTTTTCTACCTTATCTACTAGGAATTGCCATTCTGCTACTCTTAATTTGGTATCCTTCAATGGTAATTCTAAGTATTGTAAAGAGAAGTTTCCTACTTTACATTGAAATGTGCTAGCAAATTTCACCCCTTCTGTATGAATAGGAAATAGTTCAGTTTTATGTAAATTCATTTTAATACCCGACAATGCTTCAAAGCACATCATCTCCCACCATGTTGATTTCACATTAACATGAGTAGCTTTTAAAAACAGTATTGTGTCATCAACATAATGACAGCTAGTTATTGCGTTACCTAGTAAACAAGGAGGGCCTAGTCCTATCAGTTTATTTGCTTGCCTACCTTTATGAAAGATTTTACATAGTGTATCAGCTGCTAAGATGAATAAGAAAGGGGATAGAGGATCACCCTGTCTAACTCCCCTTTTGCAATAAAAGTATGGGGTAAGTTCCCCACAATCTGTAATCCATCTACACCATTTAGTACCAAAACCTCTACTCCTAAGAATTTCTAGAATGTATTCCCAGTGGATCTTATCATACGCCTTCTCAAAATCGACCTTAATTACCACTCCAGGGACATTATTAATTTTACTATGATGAATTAGTTCTTGACTTAATACTACATTATCCAAAATATATCTATGTTTAATAAAGGCAGATTGACTAATATCTATGATTCTACTCATAATAGAATTTAGCCTATTTGTTAAGATTTTGGAAATTATTTTAAAGCTACAATTAACTAGGCTAATGGGCCTAAATTTGCTAATCAGCTTAGCATCTCGCTCCTTTGGAATTAAACAAATCACTGATTTATTTATTTAATGTAAGTCTAGTTTGTGTTCATAAAATTGTGAACATAAGAGAAGGTCATTTTTAATGAGGTCCCAAAAGATTAGGTAAAATAAGAAAGAGAACCCATCAGGGCCTGGTGCCCCTTGAGCTGAAGATGAGAAGATGGCTTCTTTAATCTCTTGGTATGTTATATGTTGTTCTAATTTTATGCTATCCATATCTAATAGTTTATCCTCTATATCCCAAAATTGCTCATTTAATTTTGCAAATTTGGTAGAGGCTCTCCTAAAAGTTTTTTTTATAAAAATCTACCGCATGTGTTTTCATTTCAGCTAGATTAGTAGTAGGGGTACCATCAATTTCTAAAGTATTGATTCTATTTTTCTTACATCTATGGGAGGCTACTACATGAAAAAACTTGGTATTATGGTCCCCTTCTTCTAACCACTGTTGTTTAGATCTATTTTTTCAGTAGAGCTCTTTTTCTAAGTAGATATTATCTAATTGTGCTTTAAAAGAAACCCAACTTAAATATTGCTTCTGAAAGATGGTCAGATTCTTGTAAAATTTCTAATTTGTGGAGTTCTCTAATTAAAGAAGCGTTTTCTTCTTTTCTTCTCCCCATAGTAATTCCTCGCCCAACTCCTAATTTTAAATTTCATAAATTTGAGTTTGCAATCCCAACTTTTGGCTATATTTCTAACATCTAATTGATATTCATCCCACCATTTAGCTATTAATTCACAAAATCCTTCCTGTCGTCCAAAGTGTTATAGAACGAAAGCGCAAGACAAATCTGAGAGACAAGATCCGGGATCAAAAGATTTCCTCAAAATTCAGTTCTAACTAACGCTATTATGATGTCCTTCGTGTGAAATATCACAAGTTCAAAATACGGCTGAAGAATTATTTATAATCAATTATAATTAGAAAAGTCGACTTCATATTTAACTATAAAAACACAGGATATCATAAAATTAATATGAATCTCAGATTTTAACATGGTAGGTTCAGTCAACCAAAAAATCGTCGATATTAAACCTGACAGTTAAGTTTGCCAATTTATTAAATGAGTTATTAGAGATGCAAACAGGGTGAATTGGTCAGGTTGATTAAAAATAAAAATAAAAACCATGTTATAAAATATAGTAAGAATATGTTATACCAAATAGAAACATATAACATATTTTAATGATAATAACAGAAAGAAAACTTTTAACTAAAAAAAATTAAAATTTAATAAGATTCCACATTAAATTTTACTCTTAATAGTTAATATGAAAGAGTTTATTTAAAGAAAATAATGTATATATTAGTTTTACTCAACTTTGTTTACAAAGTTCGTACTCAAATTTTAATTATTGGATTAAACAGAATTCAATACAACCTAGCCATTTAAATGTTTGATCTGCAACTTGTTAGATCGGATCCAACGGATTAAACTTACCTCCTTGACCATTTAAATGTTGAATGAAGTGACACTGAACAAAAAAGTGAAAAACAAGTACCAGCAAAAGCATTTCCCTTGCTGAAATCAGAAAAACATTTTTGAGTTTACAAATTCCAGGAGGTTCCCAACCACATAACATCCCCTTTTCACTTTTCAGTACATAATATGAAGAAAAGTAAAATGCTAAAAATCTGCAGTTCAAACAAGTACCAGCAAAAGCATTTCCCTTGCTGAAATCAGAAAAACATTTTGAGTTTACAAATTCCAGGAGGTTCCCAACCACATAACATCCCCTTTTCACTTTTCAGTACATAATATGAAGAAAAGTAAAATGCTAAAAATCTTCAGTTCTCCTGATAAGCGGGAAACAAAACAGTTCACCTATCCAAATCACCATTTGTTACAACATTTTCACAAATCACTACATAAGATGGTGTTGAGGCCCCTAATTAATCCCCTCTATATCCCTCCCACAACCTCGCTTTCAACACCACCTAGTAAACATAAACACAACAAAGAAAAGAAATGCAAAGACAATAAGCGAAACGATAAAAGCCAAGAATGAATTGCCTGAGAACAGAGACCAACCAGCCACACACCTCCTAAATTCACACCTCTGCCTCATTATTTCCCTTTTATCATAACAATATATCCTTATATTAGAAAGAAACAAAACAAAGGGAAAAAAGGAGTTATGTACAGAGGCAGTAGCTAAATAAGGAGGATATGTCACTGTGTGGCTACTGCTCTACTATTAGGCGGCCGACCCATCAACGAGGGGTTGGTACAACTTTGCGGTTCTTGCAAAGAAGGTGATTGGCCGGTCGATTGACCGCCTGAGTTTAGACATGCATTGTTATTGTCAGAGTTGGTGGTTGGGGGTTCGGGCCCGCTATCACTTTTCTTTGTGTTGAGGAAGCGCCCTCCAGTGCCTCTTGCTCGGCGCATTGCATGCTGATGTCGCGATTCGTGCAGATATGGCTACATATGTATAGGAGTACTAACATGTCATGTCACTCATAATCAACCAACAAAGCACTTACCAAAAAGCAAGAAGATTAAATGCAATAATAAGGGACAACAATGTCAAATTTCTGCTTATCCTTCCAATAATTCACAACCTCTCGGAGACATGTTTTTTATGTTTTTATGGGAAAGAAAAGGCTAAGAGGCAAACAAAAAATACATAGAATGGGGACTATAAGAGGAGTTGAGGACGTTTTTGACAGCCTTGGATTTTGAGAAGTACAACTGAATTCAGGGCCCTAAACTGTCTGGAATGTTTAAAAAACATACACTACTACAATAGAATAAGAAAAATAACAAGTGCTAATAAAGAAGTTTATCTAGAAATACCTTTCGAGACTTGATAACTTTCTTCTCAAGCTCAGCCTTGGCACGAGATTGCCTTCGCCTCAGGATGCCATGATATTGTTTTGCATTCACATAAACAGGCTCTTCAGCCATCTC
Source organism: Carex littledalei (assembly GCA_011114355.1). Classification (NCBI taxonomy): domain Eukaryota; kingdom Viridiplantae; phylum Streptophyta; class Magnoliopsida; order Poales; family Cyperaceae; genus Carex; species Carex littledalei. Next base: position 793,648 of record CM022101.1, on the reverse strand, counting down.
CAGAGGCAACGGCATGCGACTCTGTGGCATTCCTGACATTTGGTAAGGTGCCTGAGCACAAATTGTGAATTAGTCATAAGTTATGGCTAAAGCTATACGTTGTAATATCAAATGACAAACCATAGCCTGAGCTCCAAAAGGGGCAACCATCCCAGCAAAATATGGGTCAGAGAACGGATATGTTGCACAAGCCTGAATTAATGTACAAGGAAAATATTACTATGATATACAATAAGAAGAAATAAGAATAACATATCATCAAAGGGAAAATAGATGGTACAATAGATTGGCCGAGCTCAAGTTGGGTTGGGGGTAGGTAATCTGGCATGACGGGAGCCATGACTGATGTGACAGCTGGTAGCTGGTGAGTGTCACTCCCATCTAAAAACACAATGTAACGTGTCAGTAAACGGTGTTATTACATATCTTGACTTATCCCTACTAAACTTCTTGGTTGCATGTAATTAAGTTTTTATCTTTTGTCACTTCATTGTTTAAACAAGACCTGAAGTTCTTACCTCTCTCTTTTGCTGAATTTTCATTCTCACTATTAGCATCTCCTTGTGAGCTGTCTCCGGTGTCTTTAGAACCTGACATATTCTCTGGTAGGATGACAGATGGTGGCATTGCACCAAAAACTGGGCCCCGCCACCACGGCTGAACCATTATAGCTGGAGGCAAGGTGGCAGCTTGCTGTGACCCCACATCACCTCCCTTAAGGTTTGTTTCCATGTTTATATTTTTTTTTCTTTTTTTTTTCAAATAGCTTCTGAAGATATCAACCTGCATTTAATAATTGTCAAAGAAAATTATAAAAAACATGGTTAGATAAAGAATAATAATTCTTCAAGCCATAAAAATAAAGAATTCAAGTCAAATTAAATTAAATTGAGCATGATTTAGAGAATCAAGTTCAGGGGTTGTACCTTGAAGACCACAAAAAATTAAGTACTTGTGGATGTTTTTATTAAATGTGAATCGAAAGTACATTTTCCAAAATAAATAGGAAAAAGCCAATGCCAACAAGAAAGTAAAAATAATTTAAATGACACCAATCCAAGAAAAATAATTGAAGATGAATCACACCATGCAAAATTGCAGTTCATGCCCTTAAATTTGTCAAATCCATCACACTTGAGTTTGCCATGATAGCGTCTCCTAACTATAAGGGGAAATAATGTGATAAAGAGCAACATGACATAGATCATTGCATGGTCTAATGTTATCACTGAGAAACAAAAGAACAAACCAACTACTTACCAATAACCCTTTGAATTTATTTTGAGTACGTAGACAAGACATATAAGAATCAACAAATATACATTGATTAGTGGAAAGAATTTTAATTTATCACCTAAGATTATAAGAAGAAGAAACACAGGAACTAATGGAAAAACCTATAACCATGACACCCACTGATTTAGCAAACAAAAGCTTAGAATTAATATAAGACCGGCATATTTGCACTCTATAAGAATAAAATGGAAATAAGTATTCCAATTAAGCTTTGTAAAAACAGGCCAAAGGCAAGAAATCAACTAATTAGCAAAAGCAAATTCATGCAAACCAAGGAGTTACATAATAAGTGACCAAAGAGTTACATAATAAGCAAGAATTATCAACTAATCAGCAAAAATGGATTCATGCAAATCAAAGTTATTTTAATAAGAGTGTTACTTATCTCTAGCGATAAGCTCTACAGAGAAGACAAGGGATTTACTTTATCAGAAAACTGATGAACTAATCAGGAATAAATAAAAATCTGCGTACAGATATTAAATCAAACTTGGTTCTATGTTCTGACCCCCACACAAGATGACTAAAAGATGTATGTTTAAGCAAAATCGAGTAAGTAATAATGTAAATAAGGAGATTATCGTCAATTGAACAAGAATGAATGATCGATAAATTAAAAATCACAAATAGTTCCTTTCAACGAATCAGATCATCAAAACTTGAAATCCATCCCTAAAACAACACTATCTGGTGGTTTTTCCCAAAAGACAACTAAAAGAGAAATAAGAAATTTAGGTAGATACTAAATTTAACTAAAACAACAAACTACATGCTGCACCAAACTCAAATCTAAAAAATTAACCAACAAATAAGCCCGTCAAAACTTTAATTTAATAAAACCCAACACCAATTTTTAATCTGGGTTTACAGTCAAATTGAATCGATCCCGGAGCAAAAGCCCAATTGAGGAAGGGGATAAAATAAAAACAAAATAGACCAACCAGAGGAAAGAGAAACGTACTGAATAAGTAGCAACAGGAGAGAGAGAGAGGAGAGAGAAAGGGGAGAAGGCGGCGCGACCAATAGCGGAGAGAGAACTCCGAGAAGAATCGGAAGGAGACCAATTAGAGAGAAAGCACCCTAGACGGCCCACTCGACTCTTTCCTTCCACAAATTTCTTGCACTCATCTAAAGCGACAGCCACACCTCACAACGATTGAAAAAAAAATTTACAGAGAGAGCGAGAGAGCGATGACGACTGCGCGCAAGGCAAAATTTACTCCCAGGAGAAAGGGAAAAAAATAAAAAGGTAAAAATATCATTACACAGGGAGCGAGAGCGATGACGACTGCACCCATGGCAAAATTTACGCTTAGAGAAAGGGGTAAAAAGGTAAACCCAAATAAAAAGAAAAATTTTAACAGAGTAGTTTTATTTCATACAGCGCAGAAACCTGTTATTCCGATCTCAACCGTTGGTCTTTGTTAAGATTCGTACATGAAAAACTTACTTTTTGAAATTCGCACACAGAATAATTTGAACGATTTCAATCGGAACACAAACCTATTATTCCTTGAGAATAACAACAGATTTATTTCCTATGAGGTGTTGTAATAATTTTGTAGTTTGTGCGATATTTGAAGTCAAAAATCAAAACTGCTTTGTTAAAATTTCTTGTACTCAACTAAAGCAATAATCACACAACAATTGAAACAATTTTACGGAGAGAGTGAGAGAGCAATGACGACTGCACGGAAGTCAAAGTTTAGTCGCCTAGTAGCATACTCGTAGAAGAAGTTGAGAGAAGCATAGTGACATAATTTGTGTTTTATTTGTGAATAATTTTTTTTTTTAGTGTTTCTGAACTGAACGGTAAATTATTCGGCTGATCGAATCATTCGCGAATAAAATGCGAAAACTTTTTTAATTTTTTTTTTGTTTTTTTTGCTTTCTCGTGGGACCGAATCATTCTCGAATTATTCCCGAATCACGAACTTTTTAACCCTATGAACCGAACCCGAATAATTCATTTGTCGCTATGGAGAGAAGGGGTAAAAGGTAAAAACATTGTAAAAAAATGCATAGAGATTTTAACAGAGCCGTTTTGACTTCATACAACACACGAATCATATGCAACGTTGTTTTTTTTTTTGTTAACAACCCGTAGGTATTTTCATTAATCAGAACAAAACCAATTACACACATCAGTTCGTACCAGTACATAAGAGTACATATAACAGCCATACTAGTACATAAAACATTACAACTGAACCCTCTTGTACAAAGCTAGACAAGAAAAAATAGAAAAAATAGAACCGTACTCTGATTAAAAGAGATGAGCCTTCGGGCCGTCATGCTCAGATTAATAGATAGCGAGCATGCATGGTTATATGTGCTTGTCCTCAGATTGGTAGATAGTGAGCTAACATGATTTCTTGTCATTAGCACAAAGCCAACATGATTGGTAGATAATGCTGTTGTTGGAATCAAGACATGCTAGCGGGATCTAGGAGAGCCTTCATGCTCAGATGAGGTTTGTACCTGATTTATTTAGATTGGAATACGGCGATGACAGAGAAAGGTCGAAGCAGAGGACGGAGAGGAAGAAGAGAAGAAGAAGGAAGAGAGAAGAAGAAGAAGAGGAGGAAGGAGACCACATTACTGCCAACAACATCACTGCCATCAACTATAAACACGTACCCTATTTATATATATAGTTAATAAATACTACATGCGAGGTGGAGCGAATTTACAGCACCACATCTGATCTCGGTGAGTCGAGGCGAAAAAATAGTGAGGCAAAGCGGTAATCAGATTCATTAGATAGAAGCACTGCTTTGATTGAGTGAGGCGGAGTGGACTGAGCGGAGTGGAATGAGAGAGAGTGGAGGAACGACGGACTTCTTCGACTCTCAAAATCTCTCCTGGAGTCGCCAAGCGATATCTCCAAGAAAATGCGTAAAGGAAACAAGACGTAAAGGAAACAAGACGCTCTTTTTTTCTACAACCGGTCCAATCGATTTATGCAATGTTGTTTTGATTCTATAGTTTGTACAAGTCAAACTGCTCTATTAAATATTTACGCTACAACAATTGAAATTTTTTAATTTTAATAAAAGAGCGAGCAAGCGAGGATTTTTTTAAAAAAACGTAATTAAAATAATTAATTTAAAAAAAACAACTTGATTACTTTTTTTTTTACAAAAACTATAAGAACTAAACTGCCAACTCGGTCTGATGGATTTTTTTTTCAGACCGAATTGGCAATTCGGTCCAGCTATTTTTCACCGGGTTGTAGAAAGAACGCCACAAAAAATAAAAAAAATGAGCCAGACCGAGTTCGCAGTTTGGTCCACCTTTTTTTGCCTAGACCGAGTTGCCAACTCGGTCTACATATATATATATATATGAGGTTGGCTATTCTACTTCCATAAGCATATGCCCACATATGCTTATAACTCATTTTTGCGTTTCCAATGTTCAAATGGTCGATCCGAACCGTTCATCTTGTTCTCCATATTAATATGTGCTTGGAGATCAAATTTTACATTTTTCGGAATTTTTTTACTATTTATTAAGCCACTTTGAAAATTGCTGATCCGGGTGAACAGTAAAAACAGTGCAACAAAATTCTGGACCATATGATTAGCAATTTTCAATGTGGCTTAATAAATAGTAAAAAAATTCCGAAAAATGTAAAATTTGGTCTCCAAGCACATATTAATATGGAGAACAAGATGAACGGTTCGGATCGACCATTTGAGCATTGGAAATGCAAAAATGAGTTATAAGCATATGTGGGCATATGCTTATGGAAGTAGAATAGCCAACATCTATATATATAGAGTAGAACTAGGGTGCTCCTAAGCTCACCAAGCCCTTCGTGAGCGCGACTCTAAAACCTATCGAATTGACTTCAAACGACATTTCCAAACCGTTAGATGTTCAATCTATATTAAAATGTACTTGGAGACCAAATTTTACATTTTTTGGAATTTTTTTACTATTTATTAAGATGGTTTGAAAATTGCTGTTTTTATTAAAATTCTGCACCATTGGAAAACAGCGATTTTCAAACCATCTTAATAAATAGTAAAAAAATTCCAAAAAATGTAAAATTTGGTCTCCAAGTACATTTTAATATAGATTGAACATCTAACGGTTTGGAAATGTCGTTTGAAGTCAATTCGATAGGTTTTAGAGTCGCGCTCACGGAAGGGCTTGGTGAGCTTAGGAGCACCCTAGTTCTACTCTATATATACATATATATATTTTTAGAGACACTATGAAGAGCAAGATAATGAAATCTAACACTGAATTTGAATTTTTTGTTTAAATTATTTCATATATTACTTCTTTTGATATATAATTAGAATATTTATACTAAAATACGCTAAATTATTTGAAATTATATTGAATTACACTATATTAAGTTCAATTACACTAAATTACATTACATTACGCTAAAATACGGTAAATTACGCTAAATTACATATGAATAGGGACGATATCTTCACTGAAAAGTCATAAAACGACGGCGAAACTTCAAACGGTCATAAAACGACGAAACTTCTTTTCGGAAAGCTTGCGAAAATACGCATGCGTCTCTGCCGCTATGCCGGATTTCAAAATTCAGAATTGCCAAAAAACTAAGTTAAGAGCCTCAAAACTTGAGTTGAAGTTTCCGATTAAGATTTTCATTTCTATTATTCAATCTAAGTAGCTCAGTAAATTAGTTACATAATGAACTTGTAGAATGCCAATTTTTACTATTTTTCGAATTTTTTTACTATTTTTTATGATTCATGAAAGATGACACAAAATCGGTCTACTTTAGCGTAATTTACCGCATTTTAGTGTAATTTACCGTATTTCAGCATAATTAGTGAAGTTATTGTAATTTAGCGTAATTTAGTGTAATTTTAGCATAATTTATTGTAATATAGTGTAATTCAACATAATTTTAAGTATTTAGTGTATTTTAGTATAAATATGCTAATTATAAATCAAAAGAAGTAATCTAACAAATAATTTAAACAAAAAATTCAAATTTTCAGTGTTAGATTTCTTTATTTTGCTCTTTTTAGTGTCTCTAAAATAAATAAATAAAACCTTTAGAAGGAGTTACACACAAGGTTACACAGAAAGATACGGGAACTATGAAAAAAGGCCAGACCGAATTGCCAATTTGGTATAGAAAAAAAAAATTCCTTCAGACCGAATTGGGGGTTCAATTTTTATGATTTTTGTAAAAAAAAAAAAAGTAATCATGTTGTTTTTTTAAAATTAATTATTTTAATTGCGTTTTTAAAAAAAAATCCAGCAAGCGATGACGATTGGTTACTGTGCACAAGTTAAATTTACTCCTAGTTGTATACTCGTGTAAAGAGATTTAGAAGAAGGGATACAAAGGTAAAAACAACCTATAACAGAACAGTTTTAGTTTCATGTAGCCTACAGACTATAACACTGCATGAAGCCAAAACTGCTGTGTTATAATCTTACCCATTTTCCTTCTCAAAAAAAGAAAAGAAAAGAAACCGCACAAGTGGCCTCCGTAACTTATGAAGTCTTCATAAATGTACATGTCTATAGTGGCCTTCTATAGTTTTATTATAACTAATTGAAAAATGAATACATTAAATTAACTAATCACCAAACAATTAGTTGGGTGTCTGACTGCCTATGTATTTATCCCAAAAAAAAATGCAACATGATATTGAATAATGCTAATCTACCACAAAAGAGAGCTTCTTAAAATAAATAAAAAACAACAACAGACGAGCTAAACCGATCTACTTAATACATTTATGTATTTGATAATTGAAGTAAAAATATTTGATATTTAATATTAATAAAGTAAGTTGATGAAATAGTTTAGAGTAAAAAGACTAAATTGTATTTATGTATTAATATTATGTAAGCAAGCAAGTAGTTATGATAAAAAATGTCAAAATTTTGAAAATTTGATGATTTAACTTTACTTTATTTTTGGAGTAATTAATTTATACGGTATACCTCTATATCATCTTAAAGCACCTTAAAACACTTTGATTTAGTTATAACCTTAAAACACAATATTGGTTTTGGTGCGTTAAACTCTTTGGTTTAGTACATTAAAGTACCTTAAAATACTTAAATCGATCATAGTGACAACTATGTCACGTAACTAGGGCTTTTAATTATCCGAGTTCGAGTAAGTTGGGTATGCTAAGTTAATGAGCGAGTCAATTCGAGTTGAGAAGACAATATCGAGTTGACAACTGTGCTCGTGCTCAACTCGTTAAATGCTCGAGTTGACTTGTGCTCGTTAAGCGACTCGTTAAGAAATCAAGCATGTAGGCAATTTTGAATTTTGTTTTGAGTTTTTGTTTCAGAACTAGACATGCTGAGTTGTACAACCAGACTCAAGCATCACAAATTACCAGTAAATTAATTTCAATAGTGTCTTATAGGTACCTACATAAAACAAAATATTTGAACATTATTTTGAATTTGTTTTTGTTCATCAACCCAAACAGCGTGTCTTAATGTTGTAGAATTAATGAATAATTGCACCAGATAAATAAAAAAAAGAAAAGCAAATTGTCATAATCAGATCCTCTTCAAAGAATAATAGATACATCATTCAAAAACTAATTAACATTGATAGAATCATATCAGTCTGCTGGTAGGTCCTTTTGTGATTTTAATTTAATTTGGGTTTGGATCCGGTTGGAAACTACTTGGGATTGGATGTGGTTCATTAAGTTATCGAGCGAGTTGATAATGAGTGAGTTATTAACGAGTTGATAATCAGAAAGTTATTAGCGAGCGAATTACGAGTTATGAGCAATTTTCTCACCCATACACATAACTATACATAATACATGTGCATTTGTGCATTGCTTACTACCGTATTTGTCCCCTATTAACTACCGAGTCCGAATCTGTTGCGATTCCAAGATGGATCGCAGAATTCTAAAATTCCGAGATCAACGGTTCAAACTTTTCTGTACACGGATCTCGGAAACGTTCTTGAAAAAGTAAACTTCCATGCACGCATCTCGAGAAAGACCAACAGTTGAGATGGGATCGCAGGGTCATGTGATTCCCCGAGAATCACAGCAGATTTAGTTTCATTAACTACCTTAAAACTACTTAAATGACAACTACGTCACTTTTGAGTTTTGATTGATTCATTAAAAATATACATTGAAGTGTGGAAGGTCGATCGTACGTTCAACATGAATTGAGATTCTAAGCACATGAAGCACTGTTCTATTAGGATAAAGAATTTTTTGTGCTATTAGAATATTCGAAACAAATGAGTAAGACATCTAGTTACATCATTACTCTATATAATTACGAGAGGTTTTAAATAATTCATGGACCTCCAAAACAAACTAAAGTACATCACAACATTACAAAATACATTCTTTAGGATAATGTAAATAGATTTTAGCTAAGTTGAAATAATGAAACATTACTTTATTTATTTATTTACAAAATACTCTTGAATTTAAAAACTATATTCAGAATATTGAAAATTTAGAATAAAATTTACACATTTTAAATATCTTATATATAGTTTGACATAAAAACACTTGAGAAAACCAAACTCGAGTCGAAATCAGGGACGGGGCTAAAATTTAAGATTGAAGAGGTTGAAACATAAAATACATATTATATGCATGGTCGTCAAATTTAAACTCAAATTTTCATAATCACAAAAGTGAAATTCTAACTAATAAGTTAGAAGCACACCTTTAATATTTTATGAGCAAAATTAAACTATATAATATCTTTAAAAACTTTAACATACATGATTAAAAAATTTAAAATTGTTAGAATGACTGAGTACCCTGACTTAACTGTAGATTTGCATCTGACTTAAAATGTAATTTTGTTCCCGATAAAATGGTTCGTGTGTTTACTTTAAAATTTGTGTCATGTTTTAAAACAGAAGAAGACTCAATCTCATTCTATACTGTCAGGTCTGCCACTGAATCTGACTTCATAAAAATAACAGCTTTACCCTTAAAACAGGCAGGCGTAACTACTTTTTTTTTTTTTTGGGAGAAGAACGTGTAAAATAACCTGTTTATAGTGAATGGAGACGGAGTTCCTTTCCTGATACAAAGTAACAAAAGCAAGTAAAAATAACAACTCTTAAAAATTTTAAGCGATCTTATCCATAGCCCCGGAAAAGGACAGAACCGGACACTAACCATGTCAAGACACGTAGTACAGAACAGACAATTGGGGGGTTATTCATAATTTTATACCTAAGACTCCCCCAGTTTAAAAAGTGAACGAGCTCCTTCATCTCGCCGACACATGACACTCTAACAGTCCAGCGATTCGGTTCGAAACGAAAAAATAATTTTGTTTCTTTTGGCTAATATAGGAGAAATGGATAGTACTTAAATTTATACATATCTAATAATTTTGAAATATATTAAATTAATTACTAGATTTTTATTCGTAAAAGAATCATAGAACGACAATCTGGGATTATTTCATAATGCAACCAACTCATCACGGCTAATTCAGGAGAGAATTTGGGGGCGCCGAAACAGCGAATAAAAGAGGCAGCGTGAAAGCTACGGACCAACAACATCCATCACGCGTCGCTCTGAGACAGCTCAACTGGGACCCACTGTTCGGGACACGTGTTGGGCCAAATGCCGTTGAATTGTATTGCGTTACGTCGAAAGTTATTGGGCGGCGGTGTCGTAAGGAAGGCAGCAGCTCGGCCGTTGGGAGACAAATCCAGTCTGGTGACTGGCCATAGACGGTTTTCCATTCAATTTTGATGTTATTTATGATTTATCCCGGGATGACACGGTTCCTGTCTTCCTGACCGTCTGATTGGATTTTGTGGTTACAAATTTTTTTTGAGTGAGGCTACGGTACTATGCATAGCACGGACCGGCTCAATATTTGAGGTTTCAAAATTCTAATTGTCGATCCAAAACGTTCAATATGATTATAAAATGAATATGTACTTGCAAACCAAATTTTACATTTTTTCAATTTTTTCAATTTTTTTTTACTATTTTTTTAGATATGTAGAAAATCACTGTTTTTGGATGGTCCAGAATTTTCAGATTAAGTGATTTTCTACCTATCTTAAAAAATAGTAAAAAAAATCGAAAAAATGTAAAATTTGGTTTGCAAGTACATATTCATTTTATAATCATGTTAAACGGTTTGGATCGACTGTAGGATTTTGAAAACTCAAATATTGAGCCGTAGTACGGACCAAACCGTGCTATGTATAGTACCGTAGCCTCACTCATTTTTTTTTTTGGAATTTAAACAGCTCTTTATATATGATTCTCACGATTTATTATAAATATATCGAGTCTGTCTGGCGTGTTTTCAATAGTATAAGTCTATAAAATGATTGTGTCATTATTTTGAAAATTTATTAGATAGACTTCAAACGATAAATTCAAACCGTTGAAACTGACATACTTCACGAGCAATGCGTTTGCATGTAAAATTTATAAATTTATAAATTCATTTGATATAAAGTCAAGCGTAAAAAATGAAGATTTATAAGTTAATTTTAATGCACTAATTTTTTATCAGTTTTTTACCGTTCGACTTTATACTAAATAAATTGAAAAATTTACATATTTTGTATATTAACATATCATTTGTCGAGTACGTCGATTTTAATGTTTGTATTTGTTATTGAAGTCTATATAATAAGTTTTTGAGACGATAACACATTACATCGCTTTACATGATAGCACGCTAGTCAAACTCTAAACATATAATTTTTACAAACTTTATTATAAGATAATAGTGCAAATCAATATTTATACTTTATTTTACACCTTAGTTTCTAATAATAAATATGAAAACTTATGAAATAATAATAATTTTTACAAACTTTATTATTAGATAAACAAGGCAAGTAGTGCAAATCAATATTTTACACCTTATTTTCGAACAATAAATATGAAAACTTATGAAATAATAATGAACTCGTGTATGGCTCGAAATTTTTTTTTGGGTATCTTTCATGACCCGTAGATCTTACAACAAATCCTCGAACACAGCAACTTCCAGATCCTCTCTACATAAGCTTATGTCTAAATTAAACTAAAGCTAAATATGCTCGCTTTGAGTTCAATTCGCTATATTGGAAACCCTTTCAAGGAATCACCGGTGAGCTAGAGGTGCTACTTTTATCCGATTACCCGGATCCGAACCGGAACCGACCCAGATTCGATTAATTTGGATAGGATATGGTTTAAAAAATATAACCGGTTAAATTATGAGTACAGTTACAAAATTAATAATTTAATATCCGACTTGGATCCGAACCGGAACCGATACTGTAATGGATAGGATATGAGTTTGATTAAGTTATCCGATCCATAACCAAACCCGACCCGATATCCATATAAATACCCGATAAAATGATAATACCATTTCTTTCTAATCATTTAATATAAACAAATATATTAATAACTATGAAAAGACAATCATTTGTAGTATTTTTTTAATTTTTTGAATGAATTTTATTGCTCTTTTGGCACAGATTATTGAAATCAAATGTCATGTTCACCTTTTGTCTATAAATTTTCGAAACTAATTAATTCTTTTCTTGATCTCTTTATCTACTATGTATCTACCTTTCTGCACGGATTATTGAAATTTATTGTTCTCTTCGCTGATTGAAACAAATTGGTATTAATATTCTATTTCTGAATTTTTGAAACCATATAATGAAATCACCATCTCCAAATATTTTACTTTCTAAAATTATCTCACCTTCAATATTTTGGAGAAGATTTTAATTTATATTATAATGATATATTATGTGAGATGTTTAAGAAATTATAATTATATTTAAACGTTAAGTGTTTCTCAAATGCTTGTGAGCTGCGACATGTACCCACTTCGGATCCGGACCCGTCCCGGATCTGAACCGGATCTGTAATCCATCAACAAGTTATGGGTATATATCTATCCGGAACCGAAAGACTGGACCCGAAATATCTACGGATAGATAGGTATCCGGATCCGGACCCGATCCGATTTGAAACAATTAAGTATATGAATTGAAATTTGGACCCGAATACTTTTAGGGTACGGGTCCAACTCGTGTATGGCTCGAATTTTTTTTTTTGGGTATCTTTCATGACCCGTAGATCTTACAACAAATCCTCGAACACAGCAACTTCCAGATCCTCTCTACATAAGCTTATGTCTAAATTAAACTAAAGCTAAATATGCTCGCTTTGAGTTCAATTCGCTAGATTGGAAACCCTTTCAAGGAATCACCGGTGAGCTGTGCGTCAGTACGTATCTATCGAATGATTAACTGACATGTCTGGTTTTATGTGTATCCTCCTTGTATGACTAAAAGTGTCAGGGTCACATGCTAAATCTTTTTAAAAGAGCAAAAATGTTCTAAGTGCAGACAGGGGCGGAGGTGTATTTTATAGAATTGAGTCAATTGATGAATTTTTTTTAAGAAATCATAATAAAAAAAAACGAAATTATCAAACCAACTTAATTAGTTCTGTTTTTACAAAAAAAACATGAGAACTGAACTGTCATTTTGGTCAGAATTTTTTTTACGTACCGAATTGTCACTTCGGTATGAAGTGTTTTCATGCAAAAAACTTATTTACTCTACATGAAAACTTGTGAAAACACCTCGTACCGAAATGGCAATTCGGTACATAAAAAAAACTCCTTCGGACCGAAATGACAATCCGGTTCTTATGGTTTTTGTAAAAACGAAATGACAATTCGGACCGAAATGACAATTCGGTTCATATTTATCCTTTATGCACTGTAGATGAGACTTACATAATCCCTGAAAAACTATAATTTACTGTATTTTAGGAGTAGGATAACTTAAAAATATAGTATATAATATTATATTAGGTTATTAGTTTGTCTTCTTCTCATAGAAGACAATATATTATTATGTAGTCGCACGCATGCATTAGTGAGCGTTGAGATAAAAGACCGAGTGACTTCATTCTGTCTCGTAGGATGGGGTACGAGCCGACCCGATAGCCACTGAGCTGAGTGATCACTTGATCCCTCAGGAGGTCTTCTAGGATTATTATATGTATAACTTTGATTTATATACTTTACTATTTTATTTTTACATTTACGTGCACCGGTTCGAGTCTAGGGTACAAATCGATTCGGGACTTCCCCCCTACATTAGGAGCTACTCGCCATATACGAGACTGCACAGCTCATGATTCCGATCATGAGTCTGTGGCAGGTCTGGTTCCCGCTGCACTGTTCGAGGCCGTGGCAGGTTGTTCTAGGGTTTGAGGCCCTGATAGGTCTGATGTACGCTACACAGTTCGAGGCCGTGGCGTACAGTTTCCCACTAGTCTGGCCGGACGAATGGAGTACTCTCCTACTCATAAGGGACGAGATTAACTATATTTTACGTCACGCTTGTAGTTTTCTCCTATTTTATATGTTGGATGAAGAATCGATTTAGTGTAAGAAATACGGGATTGAGATATGTCCCTCTGCCAGCGTGCTATGTTACCTTGGGGGCGATGCTCATTATCACCAGGCAATGTATATCATTGCACTCGCCGATCGCGGTACTTGAACAATATCTTATCAGATCTTTTGATCCGATTGGCACGGCACGGGGTGACAGGATGATTCATTTTTTGTACTATATATTATCTTCCACACACAGTATTTAGGTACTGGACTCCGATTTGGCTATGGGTATAATATTCTCCTTGTGTTTTATTTCAGGAATCTTTTGCATATTGGCATAATAGGTTAATCGCATCATTGGATGGCTGCACCTACTATATGTATTTTCTTTTAATAGTTAATAAAATAGGGTATTGTATTGTATTACTATTAACTTGCATACGCATCGCAAATTTATAAAAGTCGTACGTAATTTATATTTAAAAGTACTTTGACCGTAGAGGATCCCTGAAGGGGTAATTCTGGGTCACATACTGAGTGATTAGTTGCTCACCCACAAGTTGTTTTGTGAGTTTTTAGGTACAGAGACTGGTGATTAGCAACAGGATTTTCTAGGAGCTGTCCCCGATGACCGTGTAGGTTGATTTATTTTTTATAGTGTTTTTGGTTAGGATATACGAGTCTCGATGATTTTGGTTCGTACATCGAACTAGTTAGATCATGTATCCCTTTGCTTAGATTGTGTTTGTGGTATTATGATGTGGGTTGTATGGATTTTATGTATGCATGTTTATTTATGGATTGTATGACTTATGCTGATATGATGATTATTCATGCTTCCGTATTTTTGGCTTTATTTGTATTTTTAGCCTTGCGTGTTTATTGAGTTAATGAACATGAAGCGAGGATTGATTACGCTTTAATCCGGAATTCCCGGTTTGAGGTGTGACAGTTGGCGACTCTGGATCAGTGACAGCAGACGAGGTGCTAGCCTTACTAGCATAAGTACAAGGAACAAACTCATCGTCCAATGCTGGCGGCTCTTGTTCAACCATTTTTTTTTCAAACCATAGCCAAAGGAATGTTCCACAAAGTAATCGTCTGAAATTTCAGTCCGAATAGGCCGCCTAAGAAATTTCTCCATAAAACAGACTTAACAGTTCTTTTTTTTCATAAAGCATACTTGATAGTTCTTTTTTTTTTCTCATTTCTACCTCGACCACTTATTGATCCTCCTCTCGCTATGCCACGATTGGATGATCTATCTCGGTTGTTACTGTTCATCATTTTCGCCTAAGAAATCATCTAAAAATTGTCTTTTTTTTTCTCTTCCTCTTTCTCCTCAGTTGCTGGAAATGAATTGTGAGTGGGCAGGAGAGAGAGAAACACTATTTATAGGGGATTTATAGTCAGGGCAGATTTTGACAATTTTGAAATATGAGGATAGATCCAGTAATATTTTTTAGAGTATTAATAAAAAAGTCAATAGTGAAAGAGTGATATTTTTTTTATTTTATATTATATCTATCTCACTCACCACTTGTTGAAAAAAAAAATTAGCACATGTTTGATCCTTATTCAGTGAATTTCTGCCTTCGCTGCCCCTGCCGAGATTTTTATTAGTATCCAAAGTTTAATAGAAATTAATATTTATGCCCAGAATTCTGGGTTTTCGCCAAAAATGTCCAAGCCGGCCACAAAATGGCCAGCTTACGCTCCCCCCTAAGCTGACCATTTTGTGGCCGGCTTACTATATTTTTTTTTACCGTAAAAAATCCTATAAAATGACTTTTTTCTTCTCTCCTCCACACAATTCACTCAACTCACAAAAGAGAAAGGGATGAAGGGACAGAGAGAAATATAAGGCGATTTTTGAGGCAAAAAGGCCGATATTTGAAGGGGCCAAAATGAATGAACAATAACAACCGAGGTATGTCGTCCAATCGTGGCCTAGCGAGAGGAGGATCAAGTAGTGATCGAGGTAAAAATGAGGAAAAAAAATAACAATTATCAAGTATGCCGTGATCTCCAGAACTGTCATGTATGTACGATGAAGGAATTTTTGAGACGGCCTATTCGATATGAAATTTCAGACGATGACTTTGTGAAAAACCCTTACGGCGTTGGTTTGAAAAAGAAGAAGGTTGATCCAGAGCCTCCGGTCTGGGGTAAGGTGATACTGGAGGTAATGGTAAAGGCGCCACATTTACTAGCCTAGGTGGGGATGAAACTGAGTGTCTTGGTCTGCCTCGCTGGGGTCTAGGTGGGGATGAAACTGAGTGTCTTCGTTGGGGTGCTGGTGGAGTGACGTAATTGTAGGTTTCTGGGTCAGGTTTGATTAAAGGAACGAGAGGTCTGTATGTTTCTGGTTGTGTTGTATAATGTGGTGCCGCTGATCTAGAGCCAGAACTTTCAACCCCGGGCTCTACCGGAATTCTTCTGGCATTTCTATTAATAATTCCCTTGGGACCTCAAATAATCGAACATGGCTCTCCACGTATTCTTATCTATAAGTTTCAGAACAACCCATTTCCCGCTGGGGGAAGGGCTATGTCGGGTTGCCAATTCTAGGTTCCACCTTTCTGGGTTGTAACCAGTGTGTGTGTAAACCATGGATTTCAGGTCCAAAAGTGAGATATCATCTGGAACCGGAAATGAATGAACTGCATCTTTGTTGTAATAAGCCCCGTGTGCATTACTAAGCATCTTCCCACCATAGTGTAATGAAATAATGACCATGGTAAACAAACTACATTTTAGAAAATGGTAAAGAATTGTCAGGTTACTAAATGGTAAACAATTGTCAGGTTACTAAATAGTAAACAATTGTCAGGTTACTACATCAAATTTTATGGTTTTGGGTTTTGGGTTTTGGGTTTCGGGTTTCGGGTTTCGAGTTTTTTATTAATTTAATTTAATTTTTTTTAATAATTAATTTAATTATTCTATAAAATAAAATAAAAAATAATAAAAATAATAAAATATTACCTTAACAATTCGCTGAGGAGGCTCCTCGGTGTGTGTGCCCTTAGGAAGGTTTAGGGCCTTCTTATAGGATTTTTTACGGTAAAAAATATATATATATATAGTAAGCCGGCCACAAATGACCGGTTGAGGGGGGAGCGTAAGCCGGCCATTTTGTGGCCGGTTTGAGCATTTTTATGGCGAAAACCCATAATTCTGAGCATAAATATTAATTTCTATTAAACTTTGGATATTAATAAAAATCTCGGCCGCCCCTGTGTAGAGCTTGAAGAAACTGTGATAGGTGGAACACATTTTTTAAAGTGAAATTTAAATTTATAATATTTTTTAAAACAAGCGTATTTTTTTTCTTAAATACAGAAAAAAAAAAATATTTTGATTTTTTCGAGATTGCGTGACTTCGTAACTGAGCATGTCGTACACAAACTGTTGAATAAATTTAACAACTTATTTTTCAGTTCCATTTTGATTTCCTTTTTTGAATTTTTTTTATACGAGTGAGCTAAATATACATACATACTTAATTTAAGGATTTGTAATTAAATATGTACAAATAATCTCTTGGGAATCCGGATATTTTGGATTCAGTAAACTATTAAGAATCACATAGTCCGCTAACATATATCATGTAAATTATTACAACTGACGGTTTGGTTAAAATCAAACGATCTATATCAGTGTTGTAAATTGTTGTAAATAGTGCGCTATGCTATTTTCAGAATCTAAAAGCTAAATTATGAAATAAAAGTGCATTAATTCAACAGCTATAGCAGTAATAGCAGTCTAGAATAACGTGTATCGTGTAGCGCACACTATGTCATACGGGTTTTTATTTAAATGCCCAATCTAAAAGTTCTTATTAAGGATCAAATTTTTTTACGATCCATATTGTTTTTGCTTTTAAATTAGCCTATCTTCTGTGCTCCTCTAGAATTGCAACAAGCGGCGAACTAGGGCAGACAAGTAGCAAACTATGTTTGTATCTTGATGAATAGAATGACTGATTTGAATATGGAGCAGCAAAATGATACTTAATGTATGGTAGTTGGGATATTTTGAATAAAAAACTATAGTTCATGTCATGATGCTTAGGTTATTTTGAATATAAAAAGATAGATAGTTTATTCCATAATGCTTAGTTTATTTTGAATAGAAAAAATATAGATAATTTATGATATTACTAGAGATATTTTGAATAACGATTTGAACTTTGCACTAGTTCAATATGAATATTATAATTTCTTAATCAATTATGTGTTACTTATTGCTTCATGAGCCTTTAAATAAAGTTAATAATTAGTAAAAATATAAAATATAATTTTTGAAAAAAAAATTCCCGCTATGCACGATAGTTTTCGCTATAACAATACTATTCACGATAGCTTTGTTTTAGCCTTTCCGCGATTACACGGCAATTGCTATTTAGAATGGTAGTTATGCATGGGAGCAGGACATGTCTGATGAACACAGGATGGAAATTTGTTCGATGTCAATTCGGAGCCATTCAATTCGCTTCATTATTTGTTCACACTACTTTAATATATATACGAATCAAACACACAACGCACGAATAATAAAGCATATCGGATAGTCCGGAGAGGCTCGGTGCCCATCCGATGCGTTCCGCAACCGATACGCACTATGGATTTCAAACCGCTAGTAAGATTAGAAATCGGAAGATATCATGTCAGCATCTAGGAAAATATCCTCCGGGATTGTGTCTCAGAAATAAAAAGTAAAAGAGCATCTAGGGTCTAGGGAGACAAAAATACAACATTTGCTTACCAAAGCTATGCTACGTGTTCGGACTGGGTAATTTCTCCCAATTAATAATAAATCAAGGAGTTTGATAGAGATCCATGTTATAAGATCGCGAAATCTAGAACCTTCTAACGCAAGATCCGCTGGAATCAAACCCTGTATTATTTTGTGCAGGAAAATTTCATGCATATCCCCAAAATTAAAATATTACCCCACTCATGGAATTTTATGTATTTTTATTGGAATTTTTCTTTTTTATTTCTAAAAACATTTGAGATGTCGGGTATTTTTTAATTTAAAAAATTTAAATTTAAAATTATGTTGCTAACTGTTCTTGTTAGTTTTCGTTCTTGTCACTCTCTCTTATGTAGTAATAGTTGACGATGTGATTTAAAAATAAATAAAAGTTAATGATACGAGTGTAGAGATTTAAAAATTACTTACTTCTTATTTAATACTTGACAACTGTTTTCTTTTTTTATTGATATTCTCGAAATAGACAAACAAACAACTCCCTGACTGTAGAGTGGGAAAAATGGCATGGCAGAGCCGGCTCTGTCATGGAACGGCACGGTTACGGTATGGCACGCATGTCAGTTACGTGTCGTGAATCGCGTGTCCAGTACCGTGACCATTCGCGTGCCGTGCTCATCTTTTGAAACTTTGGCACGGCATGGCACGACACGTGAAAGATTTAGTCTCAGCACGGCACGACACGTAGTCACGCGAGTCACGTGTAATTAGGACCATTAGATATTGATTTAATTCTGAATCTTGAATAAACTATTCTAAATTATGATTAAATGGTCACACGAGTCACGTATGGTGACATCACGTTTAGGCACGGCATGACTCACTTGGCGTGACCATTCGCGTGCCGTGATCACTCCTTGATATTTTGGTCACGATACGACACATGAAATTAACTTAGTCACGGTACGGCACGACACGAGACTAAAGTCACAACGTGTTAGTTACGGTACGGCACAACACATTTTTTCCACTCTACCCTGACATGACCATCAAAAAAAGAATTTAGTGAAGGATACTAGATTCTGAATTCCATCTGGGTACATCAACAAGCAAAGGGCTCAAATTCATATAGGTAATTTAATATTGGGTCATTTGGGACTAGTTGATATTGGTAAATTTAGTTCAATTTATTGGGCCAGCCAAAAAAATATTGTCACATGAAAATTAATATTACATTTTGCAGGAGGACATTAAGTTTATACAAGTCTCAACTTCTATTGGGCTATATCGGCCTAATGGATATTGGTATTTTGGGTAGAATAGATAGGTGCATTTTAAGGCCTGATGTAGATTGTCCTGTTGTCTCATGAAGTTTAAAGAAAGTAAATTGTTACTATTTGGTGTAGAAGATTTTTTTTTTTTTTTTTTCATTTGTCATGCTTTACTAACAAATAAATTAAAGATCATTTACTTCGTGAAGGGGCCTATAATTTGTGGACTTTAACCTTACTTCATGTTTTAAGATATCAGTTCTGATACGTTCTATCTCGGAGAGTGTAGGCCGTATGAAAAGTGAATTGGGCTGAATTCGTCCTGCCAAGGAATGACAGACCGAAGTGTGAGTCGAGTTGAGAACTCGGGGTGGTTTGGAGATATTCGGACTCTAACCTGTATGATATGGCTCTTAGCAAAAAGTTCGATCCCTGTCTAATGGGATTTCCTGCCTTATATAGTATGCCCATAACCGCCATCCCGGGAGGTTATGAGGGATGTGGGCAGTTATGCAAACCGTATCGGCAGTTATCCCGTACGTCGGTGGCTCAAGCCTATTTTCGGACTAAGTCATTTGAGGCAGTTTATTGGGCCCTGTTCAAGTAAAGCTTGAGCTTTTTCGTATGATGCCGGGTTGGCCTCTTATGGAGGTCCGAATTCCGGGTCTTTCATGGTCCGGAAATGATAAGTTAAAGAGCCTGTAGAACATGGTCCTATCAAGTTCGATCTCACCTATCAAGGCGAAGCCTCCAGGCCACCACAGGCTTGACTAGCTGAACCTACTGTGAATTATAAAATAACCAAATGTATATAATCCGAGCACAATGCAAAGCAAAGCAAAGCAAAGCAGATGAGATTATGTGACACACTTTGGAGATGATTATTATGCATGTTAATTAATAATAACTAAAAAGCACCAATATTCATTTTAATTAGCCCGCCTAATGTTAAATGGCATGAACCTCGCCGTTTTGTTAAAATAAGAAGGAGAAAACCCGACTCCCAACTAACTCAAGCAAAGTCAAAAGAGAGAGAGAAAAAAAAGTAGAAATAACCTTTACAATAAATAGTTGAAAGTAATTGACAAAATATTAATTTGAAAGTTTTAACAATGTTAAAAAATAATATATAATTCTAAAATCCGGAAGTGAAACGTAATTTTTAATTTTTCTTAGTTTTAAATTTCTTTTGTTATAATTTAAGAAAACGTTATCAAAATAAATAATTGTCAATAGATCCTAAACACAATTCTATTCAGGTTATCACATCTGCCAATAACTAAGTTGTTATTTCATAAAAGGTTAATAGACTCATTTAGCACAAGGATGAAACTAAACTTGATTATCCATTTTAATTTGATATTAATTGGTTCTTACAACTATATTGTGCTGCTCCCGCAAATTTTCTAGATTGTTGATTGTTCTCTCTCATGTGAAAAACTTTCTTGCTTCCCTTCGGCGGGTTGGTACAGAAATAAATTGATATAGCTATTTTAATAGAGACAAAACAAAAAAAATATATATATAACTGATGTGTTGCACATAACTAAATCAGTTGTCAATATTTTTTGTGGTTGGTAATTGATACCAACGGCTATTATAAGCAAGAACACATGAGTTTCTTGTCTCTTTAGAGTCTGTTCGTTTGTCACGGGATTACACGGGATGGTATTTGACGGGATAAGAATCCATTTAAAAAAATAGAAATTCATGCATACGGGTACGCATGGAATTGATTATGAAAATATGTTGAAATGAGTATTTGGTTGTATCGTGGGATTAGTTGTGGGAAATCTAAATTTATTTTAAAAATATGTATTTTTTATTTAAATTTTTCACCTATTTAAAATAAAAAAGTTTGTAAAATAATTAAATCAATTATGTGTTGTAAATTTAGTGTGACTTATTATTTTATTGACCAAGTAAAATAATTTAGTTGTAGAATTATTGTCACCTATGTATTTGAAAAAAAAAATAATTGATGAAAATAAATATTCTTAAAAGATTACAAAACAGACAAATTTATTTGTCAAAAATAAAACACAACGTATCCGCCCGAAATTTTTTTAGTTGACACTCCAAAAAAAATCAAATTAAATGAATACCACTTCAGGGGCTTTTTTTTCAATCATACCACCCACGTCAACTGGGTTCGCGCACCAAATAGGCGGGTGCGCGGACTGGGTTGGCGCACCCAGGTGCGCAGACTGGGTTGGCGGGCTTGGTGCGCTGACTGGGTTGGCGGACTTGGTAAGCTGCCTATTAAATTACCACCAAATTTAACAGTGTTCATTTAGCACAGCAGCAGACGCAAGTCAGCAGGCAGCCAAAGAGCAAAGAGCAAAGAGTAAGTTTTTTTCACTCTAGTCCTTTATCTTTTTATAATTATTTAATTATTTTATAATTGTTTGTAAATTTATTAAATGTTAGGTTTGTTCCGTAATTCAGCCAACTATGATTGGAATATATGAAATACAACAAGCAGTAGATGAATGACAACAAGTACCAGATGAAAGACAACCAATACGAGATGAAAAACAACTAGAAGAAGATAAAATATAACTAGTAGTAGATGAAAGACAACTAGTTGAACATTAAATACAATCAGTAAAACATGAAAGACAACAATAAAACATGAATGACAACAAGTACAAGTTGAAAGAAAACTAGAAGAAAATGGAATACAACTAGAAGAAGATGAAATACAGTTTGTAGATAATTAAAGCCAAGCAGTATATGAAGACAACAAGTACAAGATTAAAGACAACTAGAAGATGATGAAAAACAACTAGTAGAATATGAAAGCCAATTAGTAGTAGATGAAAGACAACCACTAGAACATGAAAGCCAATCTGTAGAGCATGAAAGACAACCAGTGCGAGATGAAAGACAACTAGAAGAAGATGAAATAAAACTAGAAGAATATATCAAATACAACCAGTACAAGATGAATGACAATGAGAAGAAGATGAAAGACAACCAATAGAACATGAATGACAATTAGTACAAGATGAAAAACAACTACAAGAAGATGAAATACAACTAATAAAAGATGAAATGTTAACTAGAAGAATATGAAATACAACCAGTAGTAGAAAAAGAAAGACAACCAATAGAATATAAAAGACAACAGTAGAACATGAAAGGCAATCGTGTCAGATGAAAAATATCTTGAAGAAGATGAAATACAACTGGAAAAATATGAAATACAACCAGTAGTAGATGAAAGAAGACGAGTAGAACATGAAAGACACCAGCAGTACATGAAAAACAATCAGTATAAGATGAAAGACAACTAGAAGAACTTGAGAGACAACCATTACGAGATGAAAGACAACCAGTACAAGATTAGAGACGACCAATACAAGCTGAAACACAACTAGAAGAAGATGAAAGACAACCAGTAGGACATAAAATACAACTAATTGAACATGAAAGACAACCAGTGCAAGATGAAAGACAACTAGTAGAAGATGAAATACAGCTAGTAGTAGATGACAAACAACCAGTAGAACACGAAAGACAACTAGAAAAAGATGAAAAACAACCAATAAAAGAAGTAAGACAACTAGAAGAAGATGAACGAAAACTTCAAGTAGATGAAATACAACCACAAGAAGATGAAATACAACCAGAAAAATAAGAAAAACATCTAGTACAAGATGAAAAACTTCTAATCGAAGAGAAAATACAGCTAGAAAAACATGAAAGACAACTAGAAGATGATGAAAAACAAACAGTAGTAGATGAAAGACAACAAGTAGAACATGAAATCCAATCGGTAGAACAAGAAAGATAACTAGTAGAATGTGAAAGACAACTAGAAGAGCATGAAAAACAACTAGAAGAAAAAACAACTACAAGATAATGAAAGACAACTAGAAGAAGATGAAAGACAACCACTACAAGATGAAAGTCAGCTAGAAGAATATGAAACCAACTAGAACATGAAAGAAAACCAGTAGTAGATGAAAGACAGTAGTACATGAAAGACAACTAGTTGAACATGAAAGACAACCACTACAAGGTGCACGAGAACCAGTACGAGATGAAAGTCAACTAGAAGAATATGAAATACAACGAGCAACCAGTAGAACATGAAATACTAGTAGAACATGATAGATAATACTAAAACGTGAAAGACAACTCGAAAAAGATGAAATATAACTAAAAGAAGATGAAATACAACCAGTAGAACAAAAAAGGCAACCAGTACAAGATGAAAGACAACTGGTACAAGATGAAAAACAACTAGAAGAAGATGAAAAAATAACTTGTAGAAGACGAAAGACAACCAATACAAGATGAAAGACAACCAGTACAAGAAGAATTACAACTAGTTATAGATGAAAGAGAACAAGTAGTGCATGAAAGACAACTAGTTGAACATGAATGACAACCAGTAGAGGTGAACGACAACCTGTACGAGATGAAAGTCAACTAGAAGAAGATAAAATAAAACTAGAAGAATATGAAATACAACAAGCAACCAGTAGAACATGAAATACAACTAGGAGAACATGATAGACAATACTAAAATGTGAAAGACAACTCGAAGAAGATGAAATACAACCAGTAGAACATGAAAGACAACCAGTACAAGATGAAAGACAACCGGTAGAAGATGAAAAAGTAACTTGTAGATGTCGAAAGACAACCAGTACAAGATAAAAGACAACTAGAAGAGGATGAGAAATAACTAGTAGAAAGTGAAAGCCAACTAGAAGAATATGAAATATACATCCTGAAGAATGTGAAAATCAACTTGAACAAGATGAAAAACAACTAGTACAAGATGAAAGACAAGTAGAAGAAGATTAAAAGACAACCAATAGAACATGAAAGACAACCAGTACAAGATGAAAAACAACTACAATAAGATGAAAATTCAACTGGAAGATGATCAAATACAACTAGAAGAATATGAAAGACAACAAGTAGTGCATGAAAGACAACTAGTTGAACATCAAAGACCACCAGTTCGAGGTGAACGACAACCAATACGAGATGAATGCCAAATAGTAGAAGATGAAATAAAACTAGAAGAATACGAAATACAACGAGCAACAAGTAGAACATAAAATACAACTAGTAGAACATGATAGACAATACTAAAACGTAAAGACAACTCGAAAAAGATGAAATATAACTAGGAAAAGATGAAATACAACCAGTAGAAATGAAAGGTGACTAGTACAAGATGAAAAACAACTGGTACAAGATGAAAACAACTAGAAGAAGAGGGAAAAATAACTTGTAGAACATGAAAGACAACCAGTACAAGAGGAAAGACAACTAGAAGAGGATGAGAAATAACTAGTAGAAAGTGAAAGCCAACTAGAAGAATATGAAATACATCCTGATGAATGTGAAAATCAACTGGAACAAGATGAAAAACAACTAGTAGAAGTTGAAAGACAACTAGAAGAAGATGACAACCAATAGAACATGAAAGACAACCAGTACAAGATGAAAAACAACTACAATAAGATGAAATACAACTAGAAGATGATCAAATACAACTAGAAGAATATGAAATACAACTAGTTGTAGATGAAAGACAACAAGTAGTGCATGAAAGATAACTAGTTGAACATGAAAGACAACCAGTACGAGGTGAACGACAACCAGTACGAGATGAAAGTCAACTAGAAGAAGATGAAATAAAACTAGAAGAATATGAAATACAACGAGCAACCAGTAGAACATGAAATACAACTAGTAGAACATGATAGACAATACTAAAACGTGAAAGACAACTCGAAGAAGATGAAATACAACCAGTAGAATATGAAAGACAACCATTACAAGATGAAAGACAACCGGTACAAGATAAAAATCAAATAGAAGAAGATGAAAAAATAACTTGTACAAGATGAAACACAATTAGAAGAGAATGAGAAACAACTAGTAGAAAGTGAAAGCCAACTAGAAGAATATGAAATACATCCTGAAGAATGTGAAAATCAACTTGAAGAAGATGTAAAACAACTAGTAGAAGATGAAAGACAACTAGAAGAAGATGACAACCAATGGAACATGAAAGACAACCAGTACAAGATGAAAAACAACTACAATAGGATTAAATACAACTAGAAGAGGATCAAATACAACTAGTTGTAGATGAAAGACAATAAGTAGAACATGAAAGACAACTGGTACAAGATGAAGGACAACTAGTACAAGATGAAAGACAATTAGCAAAAGTAGAAATACAACCAGTAGTAGATGAAAGACAAACTAAGATCATGAAAGACAACCGGTTGAACAAGAAAGACAACTAGAAGATGATGAATAACAACTAGTAGAAGATGAAAGACAACCAGTAGAAGATGAACAACAACCAATATAACATGAAAGACAACTAGTACAAAATGACAAACAACAAGAAGAAGATAAAAGACAACTCGAAGACGATGAAATAAAACAAGAAGAATACGAAATACAACGAGCAGTAGACGAATGACAACAAGTACTAGATGAAAGACAACCAATACGAGATGAAAGACAACTAGAAGAAGATGAAAGACAAATAGTCAAAGATGAAAGACAACTACAAGAAAATGAAATACAAGATGAAAGATAACAATAAAACATGAATGATAACAATAAAACATGAAAGATAACAATAAAACATGAATGACAACAAGTACAAGTTAAAAGAAAACAAGATGAAAATGAAATACAACTAGAAGAAGATGAAATACAGTCAGTAGATAATTACGGCCAAGCAGTACATGAAAGACAACTAGAAGAGGATGAAAAACAACTAGTAGATTTTGAAAGCCAACCAGTAGTAGATGAAAGACAAACAGTAGAACATGAAAGCCAATCAGTAGAGCATAAAAGACAACAATTACAAGATGAAAAACAACTAGAAGAAGATGAAATAAAACTAGAAGAATATGAAATACAACGAGCAATAGATGAAAGACAACCATTACAAGATAAGACAACTAGAAGAAGACAACTAGTAGAAGATGTAAGACAACTAGAAGAAGATGAAATAAAACCAGTTGAAGAAAGACAACTAGAAGTAGATGAAATACAACCATAAGAAGATGAAAGACAACCAGAAGAATATGAAAAACCACTAGTACAAGATGAAAAAGTAAAAGTAGATGAGGAAAGACAACTAGAAGAAGATGACAGACAACCAGTACAGATGGAAGACAACCGGTACAAAAAGATAGACAACTAGAAGAAGATGAAAAACAACTAATAGAAGATGAAAGACAACCATTACAGGATGAAATACAACAGTACAAAATGAAAGACAACTAGAAGTGGATGAAACACAACTAGCAGAATATGAAAGCCAACTAGAAGAAGATGAAATACAACCAGTAGTAGATGAAAGACAACCAGTACAACATGAGAGACAACTAGTATAAGTTGAAAGACAATTAGAAGAAGATGAAAAACAACTAAAAGTGAAAACAACCAGTACTAATGAAAAACAACAAGAGGAAGATTAAATACAGCTTGAAGAAGATCAAATACCACAAAAATAATATGAAATACATGCAGTAGTAGATGAAAGACAACAAGTAAAAGGAGAGGAAAAACAACTATTAGAGGATGAAAGAAAACTAGGAATGGATGAAATACAACTAGTAGTAGATTAAAGACAACTAATAGAACTTGAAAGATAACCAGTTGAACATGAAAGTTAACTTGTACGAGGTAAAATACGTCTACTACAAGATGAAAGACATCTAGTACAAGATGAAAAAAAACTAGCAAGATGAAATACAACTAGTAGTAGATGAAAGACAACTAGTAGAACTTGAAAGACAACCAGTTGAACATGCAAGTCAACTTGTACGAGGTGAATGACAACTAGTACAAGATGAAAGTCAACTAGAAGAAGATGAAAAACAAACAGTAGAAGGTGAAAGCCAACTAGAAGAAGATGAAATACAACCAGTATTAGATGAATGACAACCAATATAAGATGAAAGACACCAGTACAAGATGAAAGACAACTAGAAGAGCATGAAAAACAATTAGAAGATAATGAAAAATAACTAGAAGAAGATGAAAGACAACCAAGATGAAAGACAACCAAGATGAAAGACAATAAGTAGTACATGAAAGTCTACCAGTAGAATATGAAAGACAACCAGTACATGATAAAAGACAACTAGAAGAAGGTGAAAAACAACTAGTAGAAGATAAAAGACAACCAGTATAAAATGAAAAACAACAAGAAGGAGATGGAATACAGCTAGAAGAATATGAATACAACCTGTACTTGATGAAAGACAACAAGTAGAACATGAAAGAAAACGAGTACAAGATGAA
Organism: Carex littledalei; assembly: GCA_011114355.1. Lineage (NCBI taxonomy): Eukaryota > Viridiplantae > Streptophyta > Magnoliopsida > Poales > Cyperaceae > Carex > Carex littledalei. The sequence continues at coordinate 765,683 of CM022101.1, read as the reverse complement.
AGACAACCAATACGATATGGAAGAGAACTAGAAGAAGATGAAACACAACTAGTAGAGGATGAAAGACAACTAGCAAAAGATGAAATACAACTAGTACAAGATGAAAGGCAGCTAGTAGATCATGAAGGACAACTCGTTGAACATGAAAGACAACCAATACGAGGTGAAAGACAACCTTGTACTAGAAGAAGATGAAATAAAACTAGAAGCATATGAAATATAACAAGCAGTAGATGAAAGACAACAGTATAAGATGAAAGACACCAGTACAAGATGAAAGACAACCAGTAGAACATGAAATATATTAAGTAGAACATGAAGGACAACAATAAAACATGAAAGACAACCAGTACAAGCTGAAAAACAACCAGAAGAAGATAAAATATAACTAGAAGAAGATGAAATACAACTAGTAGAACATGTAAAAAAAGCAGTACAAGATGAAAAACAACCGGTACAAGATGAAAAACAACAAGAAGAAGGTGAAAGACAACCAGTACAAGATTAAATACAACCGGTACAAGATGAAAGACAACTAGGTATAAGATGAAAGACAACTAGCAGAGGATGAAAAACAACTAGTAGAATATGAAAGCCAACTAGAAGAAGATGAAAAATAACTAGAAAAAGATGAAAGACAACCAGTAAAACATGAAAGACTACCAGGTATAAGATGAAAGACACCTCGAAGAAGATGAAAAACAACTAGTAGAAGATGAAAACAAACTAGAAAAAGATGAAAGACAACTTGAAGTAGATGAAATACAACCACAAGAAGATGAAAGACAACCAGGATAATATGAAAAACAACCAGCACAATATGAAAGACAATTGGAAGAGGATGAAAAACAACTAGTAGAAGAAGATGAAAAACAACTAGTAGGTGAAAGCCAATAATAAGAAGATGATACATACAGTAGTAGATGAAAGACAATTAGTAGAACATGAAATACATGTACAAGATGAAAGACAACTATAAGAAGAAGGAAGATGAAAAACTAGTAGAAGATGAAAGACAACTAGTAGAAGATGAAAGACAACCAGTACAAGAAAATAACAAGAAAACATGAAAAACAACTAGAAGATGATGAAATACAACTGGTAGAAGATGAAATACAATTAAAATAATATTAAATACAACCAGTAGTAGATGAAAGATGACGTGTGGAACTTGAAAAACAAACAGTGGCACATGAAAGACAACCAGTATGAGATGACAGACAACAAGTAGAACATACCAGTAGAAGAAAAATAATTAGTAGAAGGTGAAAAATAACTATAAAAAGATGCAATATAAATAGTAGTAGATGAAAGACAAACCAGTAGAACATGAAAGACAATCATTACAAGATGAAAGAACACTAGAAGAAGATGAAATACAACGATTAGTAAATGAAAGACAACCATTAGATTTTGAAAAACATCCAGTACAAGATGAAATACAACTAGAAGAAGAAACACAACAAGAAAAATATGAAATACTACGAGTAGAAGATGAAAGACAACCGGTAGAACATTAAAGACAACTAGTAGAACATGAAATAAAACTAATACAAGATGAAAGATAACTAGAAGAAGATGAAAACAACTATTTGAACATGAAAGAAAACTAGAAGAAAATGAAAGACAACTTGAAGTAGATGCAATACAACGACAACAAGATGAAGATGAAAGACAATCAGTACAAGATGAAATACAACCAGTAGTAGATGAAAGACAACCAGTAGAACATGAAAGACAACAAGTAGAACATGAATGACAACCCATACGAGATAAAAGACAACTTGTTAAAGAATGAAAGACAACTAAAAGAAAATGAAAGACAACCGATAGAACATGAAAGACAACCTACAAAATGTAAAACAACAAGAAGAAGATGAAAGCCAACTAGAAGAAGATGAAAGACAACAAGTACAAAATATAAAGATAACTAGCAAAGGATGAAAAACAACTAGTAGAATATGAAAGCCAACTAGAAGAAGATGAAAGACAACCAGAAGAAGATTAAAGATAACCAGTAGAACATGAAAGACAACCAGGTATAAGATTAAAGACACCTTGAAGAAGATGAAAAACAACTAGTAGAAGATTAAAGACAACTAAAAAAAGATGAAAGACAATTTAAAGTAGATGAAATACAATCACAAGAAGATGAAAGACAACCATAATAATATGAAAAACAACTAGTACAAAATGAAAGACAATTAGAAGATGATGAAAACAACTACTAGATGGTGAAAGTCAATAAGAAGAAGATGATACAACCAGTAGTAGATGAAAGAATTCAGTATAACATGAAAGACAACATGTACAAGATGAATGACAACTAGAAGAAGAAGATGAAAAACAACTAGTAGAAGATGAAAGACAACCAATAGAACATGAAAGACCAGTACAAGATGAAAACAACAAGAAAACATGGAATACAATTAGAAGATGATGGAATACAACTAGTAGAAGATGAAATACATTTAGAAGAATATGAAATACAACCAGTAGTAGATGAAGGACACATGTATAACATTAAAGACAACTAGTACAAGATGAAAGACAACTAGAAGAATATGAAATGTGACTAGAAGAATATGAAATACAACTAGAAGAATATAAAAAACAACTAGTACAAGATGAAAAACTTCTAGTAGAAGAGGAAAGACAACTAGTAGAAGATGAATTACAACCAGTAGTAGATAAAGACAACAAGTAGAACATGAAGGACAATAAGTAAAATATGAAGGACAACCAGTACGAGATGAAAGACAACTAAAAGAAGATGAAAGACAACCGATAAAACTTTGAACGACAATCAGTAGAAAATGAAAAACAACTAGAAGAAGATGAAATACAACTAGAAGAAGATGAAATACCACTAGTAGTAGATGAAAGACAAAAAGTAGAAGATGAAAGTCAACTAGAAGAAAATGAAATGCAACTAGTAGAATGTGAAATACAATCAGTAGAACATGAAATACAACAATAATACATGAACGATAACCAGTACAAGATGAAAGACAACAGGTACAAGATGAAAATCCACTAGACAAAGATGAAATACAACCAGTAGAACATGAAAGACAACCAGTACAAGATGAAAGACAACCGGTAAAAGACAAAAAAACGACTAGAAGAAGATGAAAGACAACCAATACAGAATGAATGTCAACCAGTAAAAGACAACCGGTGAAATACAACCAATACAGAATGAAAGACAACCTGTACAAGACAAAAAACGACTAGAAGAAGATGAAAGACAACCAATACAAGATGAAATACAACCAATACAGAATGAATGACAACCAGTAAAACATGAAATACAACAAGTACAAGATGAAATACAAGTAGAAGAGGATGAAAAATGAAACCAACTAGAAGAAGAAGAAATACAATTAGTAGTAGATGAAGACAACTAGTAGAATATGAACGCCAACTTGAAGAAGATGAAAAACAACAAGTAGAAGATGAAAGACAAATAGAAATAGATGAAATACAACTTGAAGTAGATGAAATACAACCACAAGAAGATGAAAGACAACCAGAATAATATGAAAAATAACTAGTACAAAATGAAGGACAATTAGAGAGGATGAAAAAAAACTAGTAGAAGGTGAAAACCAATAAGAAGAAGATGATGTTGGATTGTGCAAATAATCTACTTTTCTGTTTGACTAGATTTGCAAAACATATATTTGTTGAATTTTACAGTTTATTGTCTTGACATAATATACAGGATCATGACGATATAAATTGTTATATACATCAAGGATGAATCATCAATTGTAATATTTATCAAGGATAAGTCATAAAGAACCAAGCACTGGACTGAGAAACATCAACTCAGGATTAGGATTAATTAGAAATCTGTAAAATTGGTGCTTGAGACTGATGTAATTTGCACAAACCGTTACAACGGAATAATTCATATGCCAAAATCCAAAGTGTAATCGATTTATTTCGTTACAACGCTCAAAGACGTTGCAACAGAATAAATCAATTTCGGACCCCAAAACTTCCAGAGAACTCTGTTGTAGCAACCGTTGTAACGCTCATAAGCGTTAGGGTTTTCCAGCGCAGACAAACCCGTTAACTGGGGTTAACTGGTGCAATGCTTAATCTTCCATTACAACGGTTGATGCCAGTTACCTTATTTTGTTTCTCTCTCTATAAATAGAAGCAAAATCTAGGTTTGGATTAACAATCTAGCCACCCCCAATTGCAATATTTCGTATTCTTTTCAGATCTAGAAATCTCCATTGTTGTTTGTGCCGAAAACTTATCTATACAACAATCTCAAGCATACTCCACCAAACTCAACACTTGAGCCTTTAGTGCTCTTGAGCCAATTACGTGCTCGGGCCGTGTGACTTCCCGGAGTTTGTAAGGGCTCACCGGTTCCATCTTGTAATCCTTTCTCTTTGGGTAAAGAAAGGCGTGCCATTAAGAAGGTCGCGGAGCCCCAGAGACGTAGGCGTTTGTACTGAACTCCGTAAACAACTCTCGTGTCAAGTGTTTCAGAGAGATTTTACAAGTTCGTTAAAATTGGTATTTGCTAAACACACGGGAAATTAAAATAATTCAAATTTGTGGGAATATCCAATTTATGCACTCACTTGAGATATATGTTTTGCAAATCATCAAAAGGGGGAGATTGTTGGATTGTTCAATAATCTACTTGTCTGTTTAACAAGATTTGCAAAACATATATTTGTTGAATTTTACAGTTTCTTGTCTTTGAGATAATTGACTGCACCATTGTTCCAATGAAGGCTAAGACTGCACCATTGACTGCACCATTGTGCAATAATCAATATCTACTCCTCACAAGCTTTCCGAAAAGTGGTCATATGCTGAAATCGGACACTCGAGCGCCCAGATACGCCAGATTGAAGATTGCTGAAATTCCACAACGCTTGATAAGCGTTATAACAGTTGTTTGGCGTTGTAACGGTCAATATGCATTGTAATGGCTGTCACAACGGTTGGCTTTGGAATATTTCGTAGAAATTTGGACCTCGGAAATGAATTATTCTGTTGTAACAGTTGATTAAACGTTATAACGGAATAAATCGATTACCTTACACAGTGTTCGTATTTTGGCCGCAGTTTGGTCATACAAATTCCGATTTGAGTAAATCAAAGCTTGAAAAAACTAGGAAACTGAGATCGACAACTTTCATGTTGTAACTTTATTCAAATTATGAAGTGGTGGGTCGCTATGGGCCATGGAAGGCCGATGTCAGATATAGTACGTTTATAAACCTAGATATGTTTTCTCTCCCTATATATAGAAACAAATATTATGTTTTCAAGAGAGCTCCTAGCCACCAAACTCATCTTCCTTTGCTGAAAAAGAGCCACCATGGTTGCTTGTGCACAAATTTCAATATATATACAACAATCTCAAGCATACTCCACCAAACTCAATCTTGTGTAAGAATTATAGTGATTTGTGTGAGATCTATTATTTGTTTCAAACCCTTGAGCCTTTTGTGCTCGTAGCCAATTACGTGCTCAGGCCGTGTGACTTCTCGTAGTTTGTAAGGGCTCACCGGTTCCACCTTGTAATCCTTTCTCATTGGGTAAAGAAAGGCGCACCATCAAGAAGGTCGTGGAGCCCCGAAGACGTAGGTGTTAGTGCCGAACTCCGTAAACAACTCTTGTGTCAAGTGTCTCTTAACCCTTCTATTTACTTTACGTACACTTGCTTAGTTTAAAGTTTATTCTTGTTTCCACCAAGAATAACTCACACACACGTTAGTTAAACTCATTAATGGTGAATAATAATTTACTTAAGTATTAAAATTTAAAAGGCCCCATATTCTACCCCCTCTAGGTGCCATTAGGGACCAACAGATGATACAACTAGTAGTAGATGAAAAATAACTAGTAGAAATTTAAAGACAACCAGTAGAACATGAAAGACAATATGTACAAGATGAAAGACAACTAGAATAAGATGAAAAACAACTAGTAAAAGATGAAAGACAACTAGAAGAAGATGAAAGATAACCAATAAAACATGAAAGTCAACTAGTATAAGATGAAAAAAAAATAAGAAAAGATGAAATACAACTAGAAGAATATAAAATACAAATAAAAGAATATAAAATACAACCAGTACTAGGCGAAAGACAACAAGTAGAACACGAAAGACAACTAGTACAAGATAAAAGACAACAAGTACGAAATGAAAGACAACTAAAAGAAGATGAAAAAAAACTAGTATTGGATGAAAGACAACCAGTAGAACATCAAAGACAACCAGTTGAACATGAAAGACAACCTGTACGTGGTGAAAGACAACTAGTACAAGATGAAAGTCAACTAGAAGAAGACGAAATAAAACTAGAAAAATATGAAATACAACGAGTAGTAGATGAAATAAAATGAGAAGAACATGAAATACAACTAGTAGAACATTAAAGACAACTGAATAGAATGTGAAAGACAACTATAAGAAGATGAATAACAACTAGTAGAAGATGAAAGACGACTAGAAGAAGATGAAATACAACTAGTAGTGGATGAAAGACATCAAGTAGAACATGAAAAGAACCAGTACAAGATTAAAGACAACTGGAAGAAGATGAAATACAACTCATAGAAGATGAAAGACAACTATAAGAAGATGAAAGACAAGATTAGAAGAGGAAAGACAACCAAAAGAAAATGAAAGACTACCTGTAAAACATGAAAGATAACCAGTACAAGATAAAAGACAACTAGAAAAAGATGAAATACAATGAGAATAACATGAAATACAACTAGTAGAACATGGAAGACAATCGGTAGAACATGAAAGACAACTATAAGAAGATGAATATAAATAGTAGAAGATGAAAGATAACTATAAGAAGATGAAATACAACTAGTAGTGGATGAAAGACATCAAGTAGAACATGAAAGACAACAATAAAACATGAAAGAAAACCAGTACAAGATGAAAGACAACTAGAAGAAGATGAAATAAAACTAGAAGAAAATGAAAAAAAACTTGAAGAAGATGAAAGGTAAAAGAAGAAGATGAAATACAACTAGTACAACATGAAAGACAATTAGTAGAAGAGGAGACAACCAAAAAAAGATGAAAGATAACATGTTAAAACATGAAAGACAACCAATACAAGATAAAAGACAACTAGAATAAGATAAAATATAATGAGAATAACATGAAATACAACTAGTAGAACATGAAAAATAACCGGTAAATCATGAAAGACAACTGTAAGAAGATGAATACAATTAGTAGAAGATGAAATACTAGTAGTGGATGAAAGACATCAAATAGAACATGAATGACAACAATAAAACATGAAAGACAACAAGTATAAGATAAAAGACAACTAGAAGAAGATGAAATACAATTAGTAAAAGATGAAAGACAACTATAAGATGAAGAAATACAACTAGTAGCATATGAATGACAACTAGTAAAACAAGAAATACAACTAGTATAAGACAGAAGATAACTAGAAGAAGATGAAAAATAACTAGTAGAAGATTAAAGACAACTATAATAAGATGTAAGACAACTAGAAGAAAATGAAATACAATCAAAAGAAGATGAAAGATAACAAGAAGAAGATGAAAAACAACTAGTATAAGAGGTAAGACAACTAGAAAAAGATAAAGACAACCTGTAGAACATGATGAAAGACAACTAGAAAAAGATGAAAGACAACTAGAAATAGATGAAATGCAACCAGTAGTAGATGAAAGCCAACCAGTAGAATATTTAATACAACCAGTAGAACATGAAAGACAACCAATAGAACTTGAAAGACAACTTGTAATGCCACGATATTTCTAGATATGATATTTTTTTCTTATATATAATAAAAAACATTAAGTCCAAACGAGAAACCAATCTAATATACACACGTCTTGAGTTAGGATCACTCGCACAATTGTCCATAGAAAATGATGTAGGAAGTCTTGTAGAAATCCAAATAACTCTGAAATGAATTTATCCCTAGCTGCCTCAACAATAGGATGTAAATACTAATCAAACCCTTATTTAAAATCTTGATTTGAGCTATTACTTTTGATAACCTTCCGAATTCAGCTTAAGCTGTAATTTTCAGATGGACAACTGTTAGTATTATGATCACAACTCACTCATATTAATTCGGATTTGAATGAAATTTAATACCTGAAAAGATAACTTCAAAATAAACAACATTCATGTAGAAGGCTACCCCAAATTATGAATGTAGGATTCTCCATAAAATTGTTAATTCAGTAAGCAATTATATTTGGAGACTGCAGACCTTCGTCAACTATTTTTATCTTTTCTCCTCACTGGAAATTCTGATTGAGGTAAAACTAGTTGCGTTAGAACCGTAACAGAAAATCCTACGACTCTTATATAGAAAATAATCTTGGATTTAGAACATATAATTCCAGTTTTGTCAATCTTTAAAGTCGAAAATTAAAACAGCAAAAACAAATTTATGTTCTTAGCCCTAAATGACAAAATTATATTGATTATGACCCATTAAGTCCCGGTCCAACCCAACCAAAATCTGGAGGCAACCCTAGACTCACTTATATATAAACCCTCCTTCAAACCCTAACCGCCATAGTCCCCATTCCCTCCCACCCACAGCCGACTCTCTCCCTCGTTTTCCCCCTCTTGGCTGCTAGTCCGCCACAACCACCCATCCCTTATTGAGGATTTCAAGATGCATCAAAGTGGTAAAATAAAAAAAAATTAATCCTTTTCAAGCATCCATGGATCTACTTTATTATGCTAATTTTACTCAAGCAATTCTTAAGCACAAATAATTGTGTACTCATTCATCCATCATAAATCTATCTGCAAATGAAGATTTGGATATAGCTCTATCTAATGTCAATTTGACAAGTAGAGAGAAGTCTTATTCTCTTCTAGATCTCTTGGATACCTTCGTTTGTCAAAACGACCTCCAAATACGTCTTGCACCAAGTTGAGACTTCAAAGTAGAAGCCCTCCACGGTATCCACTAAGAAATTAATTAGAAATTAAAGTTTCCTCTTACTAGAGAGTACTATTTCAGTCGCTCATTAATTCCTATCCTCCAATAGAACTAGATCTTTAGTTTAGGGTTTGTGGCTCTCTAAGGAAGATGAATAATGATTAGTTTGAAACCCTAGGTAGTAGGGACCTCTCTTTAAATAGCTTTCATGCTGTCTAGAAGAGTTCCCACTGACCTAGACACGTTCTCCCACGTTCGTTCACGTTCTCCATGATTTCCTTAATTAATCTGGACCAAAATTAGCCGATTCTGGCCTAACAATGCACTACGCGATACCGCATGCGGCATAGACCTATAACTTATTTTACATCAAACTGTAGATCTTCTCGCAAGCTTTCCAAAAAGTCGTAGAACACTGAAAACGGAGCTACGATTGATGAGATATACTTGTTTTAAATTATGTTCACAGATACAAAACTCTTTGCTGCCCACAAAGAAACTCCTTTTTGTGGCTCACAAAGCTTCTTCCAATTTGATCTTTCCCGATATTTGAATTTCATTAATCATTTAATTAAATCCAAAACATCTCATAATTATCACCATAATTATTTATCTCATATTTAAGTAGAGAAACTCATTTATTAGCCATGTCACACATGTCAAATAAATCTAGGAGCTAGCCTTCTAATTAATTCCTTAGTGTGACACTATGAGATCTATGTCATGTTGGCAATGACATAATAACATTTTATTACCATAAACTATAAGCGGTACTAGCTATACATTATAGTTACCCAAATGACACAGATGTAAAGTATCATTTTACAATACACGATCCCTTAAAGTAATGTTATAAATAACATCACTTGTGTTTATTCCTTGCCACATGATATTATGAATATTATACAAAGTAGGATTGTGTCATCTTTGTATTATATTTATTTTTTTGTCTCTTAAGTAAATTATTAATATATAACTGCACTTTAATTATATTGCATTCATCATAATTATACTTTACTAAGGGGCCCATAAAATATCATTACTCATTATAGATGAGGGACAATGATACTATTGATACATAACTTTCTCCCGCACAAGTTATATATAAGGAACTAATATTTTTATCACCACTATTTAATGAGTGGCTTTTAATATTAATCACATTATACCCTTCTCATGTGAAAAAGAAATGCATCTCATATCTTGAAATTCTGAGACACAATGAAAACATTAATGACACAAACAATCCATATAATGTTTTCATATGTTGGGTCTGTTCAATATATGAAACCTTTCATATACTCATGCTATTAAACGATAAACCTTTATCAATATTTATAGAACTACAATGTACTTTAATCAACATGACAAACTTATCATGGTATATTAGTGTTCCATGCTAATAACCAAGTTTGTGAATGTTTTAGAGATTTATGTTTGTTATCATATAGAGTTCTATGGTTCAAGACCAAGAGCATCATCTTAAACACTTCTAAAGATAAACACAAAACTCATGGAACAAAATGTATATAACATCCAATTCATAAACATAACATGTAAAAGTATCCTCACCCTCTAGGCCGCCACCACCATATGCCCCCCTCCTCGCCTACCACGACAGCCCCGTCTAATCTACCTCCAAGCCGCCTCAACAGCCCTCCAATCAGATCCGAACCTTTACCCCCTTCGAATCTAAACCCCTGCTCGATCCAAACCAACTAGCCAACTTTCGCAGAGAACTGTCACCCGTACATCCAGATTATGAATGAGAGTTCAACATGAGAGTTTCCATCGCTGCGATCTGGCCAAAATCGTGACTGCTGTTCGTATCTAAAACTGAAAATTGAGCTGAACCAATCACCTGGCTTCCATTGAAAACTGCAACCCGTACGTCCCTATTCTGAAGAAGTGTTCAACACGAGAGTTGTAGATCTTGCAGATACGGATCCATGAGCACTAGATTCACCCCAATCAGAGTCTCCACCGTCGAGAAACAAACAAAATAGTTATTGCTGATCGTACCTTCCTAAACCACAAACAGATCCAAAACCCCAATACGAGAACTCCCGGATCCCACAATCCCATATTCGAACCCCCGCACCAGATCCAAACCGCTGAACCTCAGATCTAAAAATATTTTGTTTTGGTTCTGCTTTGTAGAGGATCCGTGAACTCTAGGTAACTTAAAGATTTAAAACGAATATTTTAACGTAAGATCCTTACCTAAATTATTGATTAAAGATGCTTAGTATTCGTTACCAATGAGCAAATAACCCTTAAGTACAACCGGACGCAATTGTATCCCTCTAACGGTTTAGGTTTGTCAAAGGTTATGAACTAGAATTGATGACATATGACCATAACAGTATGAGGTGCTTCTTCATGAGAACATGACATACATCTATCCTCTAAGTTCTTAGACTTTTATAAACAACATTAAACAAAGAACGATCCGGAAACTATGGTAAATGAGAACATGTAAACACAAGCGTAATTAATTAGAGGCATGCTTACATTACTTAGGTCTGACTAGTGAAGCACTTGGAGACGTAAGAGACAATCAAAGGTTTACTCCACTAACAGGTGCGAGTTTCCTAGACTATATAAAACTATATTACTTGTATGTTGTCATTCAACTGTTTGTTATTGCATTAGTTGGATTTATGCATGTTGCTTTCGAACCATTCGTATAACTTGAGTAGAACAAAAATAAATTGCATGAAAGGATAGGATTCATACATGACCAATAGACTTGCATGAGTAGGATGTGTTGAGCATGGCATGAATTGTATGATTGCATGATTGTATGTGAAATGAACATATATTGAAAGTAAACAAGGGCCAATATGCTTGCATATTGGGATGTATACATTGGGTCTAGTGTTCGGCTGGACCCCTCGTTAATGTGACTGTAGGCGAAAGCGATCCTGTCACGGGTCAAAATCTAGTGTAGGGTGGATTCCCCGTCTAGTGAGACAACCTCCCAATGTTGGTTGGACTTCCCATTGAGTTGGCGGATTTATTGTTAATTGTTGAACTTGATTGTAGGCGTAAGCGGTCCTGTCACGGGTCAATACCAATATATGTAAGTAAGAATAATGGTAAGGGATGCATTGCATTAGGAAAAACTTATGCAGTCTATTTCTTTCAACGTTTGTGAGAATAAAGTAAAAGTGTTATAAAATCTGGGCTGGAACTAAATCCCGCACTGAGAGAAGGTTCGATCTTTCACCCGTTCTACTTTTACGTGGATTCCAGGTATGAAGAGGAAAGAATTCGAGTAAGGACAAGAGTGAGACTAAGTGGGAAGAATAAAGATGGCCACACATTTGAATTTAAATGATTGTTTTCCTTTCTTGTTGACACAATGAACGGGCATGACAGTGCATGTTATAACTAGCCATGTCTCTTTGTCCATTTTGTTAGACTTGTTTTGTTTTAATAAAGGAATAATGTTGTGGCTTTTATTATGTTGTTATTGATAATGTATGTGATGCGAATACGCCTTACGTAGAAATACGTAACGGGTTGTCTCAGGGTGTGACACAACTAGAAGAAGATGAAAAATAACTAGTAGAAGATGAAAAACAACCAGTACAAGAAGAAAGGAAACAAGAAGAAGATAAAACACAACTAGTAGAATATGAAAGACAACCAGTACGAGATGAAAAACAACTAGAAGAAGATTAAAGATTACTAGTTGAAGATGAAAGAAAACTAGTAGAATATGAAAGACAACCAATACAAGATGAAAGATAAACAAAAGAAGGTAAAAGATAATTAGAAGAATATGAAATACAACCAAAAGAAAATGAAAGAAACCAATAGTAGATAAAAGACAACGAGTAGAACATGAAAGACGACTAGTACAATATGAAAGAAAACAAGAAGAAGATGGAATACAACTTGAATAATATGAAATAAATTATTACTAGATGAAAGACAACGGGTAGAACATGAAAGTCAACTAGTAGAACATGAAAGACAACCAGTACAAGATGAAAGACAACCGAAGGAAGATGAAATACAACTAGAAGAATGTGAAATACATTAAGAAAAATATCAAATATAATTAGAAGAATATGAAATACAACGATTAGTAGATGAAATACAACTAGTAGAACATGAAAGACAACCAGTAGAGCATTAAAGACAACCAGTACAAGATGAAAGATAACCTAGAAGAAGATGATATACAACTAGAAGAAGATGAAAGACAACTAATAGAACATGAAAGATATCAGTACAAGTTGGAAGACAAATAGAAGAAGATGAAAGACAACCGGTAAAAGATGAAAAACAACTAAAAAAAGTGAAATACATCTTGGTGAATATAATATGAAATGCAATCAGTAGTAGATGAAATATAATCATTACAAAATGAAAGACAATCAATACAAAATAAAAAACAACTATAAGAAGATATGAGATCAATTAGATCTAATTATTGTTGTATACAAGAGTAACTCTAAATTTTGTAATCTAACATGATTGGTCCACATGATGAATACTTAATTGATGCTAAAGTTTGTTTTAATAAGTCTGGCATTTATTTATTTTTAAATATTTCTTATTAAAAATTGAACATGAGTACATCCGCTATTGTTGTTAAGTTGATGAGAGTAAATATTGAGCTGCTAGGTTAGCCACATATTCATTTAAGATTTTTGTTCGTATGATGTTTAACATTTTTAAAAAAAAATATATCAATAAAGGAGACTAATCAAAATTTAAAAATGAAACACACGCAATTGTATCATTTCACAGGATTTTGAATTTTTTTAGAAAATCTCTGTGTTATCATTCATATCCGATGCGGCTCAATTGTTCTCTCTCATCTCATGTGAATTATTGTGTAAAAATAAAATAAAAAAGTCTGTGTCGGTATCATAAGGAAGTTGCTGCATCTATTGTGCGCTGACAAGAATCCATAAAATCTATGATTCATCATCGATTCTTTTTTTTTTTAAACACGGAATCTATTAACTGTCGGCGTCTCTAGTACATAAATTTGGGGCCAAATAGCTTGTATTTAGATCCGCCTCCGATTATGTATTATTTAAGATATTTCGGCAGACACAAAGAACTTTGTAATTGGGTCACTTCCGATATTTTGTTGCTATGCAGGGACAGAAAAAAATATTCTATTCTTCATTATTGATATTCCATTATTGTTTCCAATTAATGATCAGTAAATTGGATGCATTCCAACGGGATGCATGTGTTGTCCCTCGATGCCCCCTTTTGCAGAATCACATTGAAGCAACTTGCATTATACTGGGCTAGAAGGCCATGAACCAAGGTCCACATCTACTCCATGTGAAATATTTTTGGGACCACTCAAGTTTTGTTTAATGAAATTGGATTGCCTACTCAGGGATCTCCCAAATGGTTTGATTGATTGTTAGCGGTAATCGGAAAGTAAGCTCTTTTTCCAGACCTGTGGCCTTGGAGTTCCTGCCCTATTCGAGGTGATAAGGAAGACCTGGGAATCTTGTTTGTTGCTTGCATATACATTTTAGCTATATTAATTAGATGATAGATTAGATTGTGGAGGAGAGTTCAAATGCCTTTATTTTTTGTGTCCCCACCATGTTTTTATTTTTTAAAATTTTAATAACTAAAAATTTAATACTTAAAAGTCAAAATAAAACTGTTGGATATGATCTACATCATTTTATCTATGTACGTATAAAAAATTATGACATTTCAATTTTGTTTTGGTTGTTATCAAGAACTTGCAAAAAACGTACTACTGTTAATAATTTCTAGACGTTAATTTTTCAACTTATTGATTCACATAAAAACAAAATTGAAATGTGATAATTTTTTTTATGAGCACATACATAGATCACATCTAACTGTTTTATTTTGTCTTTTACATTTTAATTTTTGAGTTATTAAATTTTTAAAAAATAAAAGCATGATGGAGGCATAAAAAATAGAGGTATTTGAACCTTCTTCTAGATTGTGTTACTATATAGATATGAGAAAACAGAAATAGAATATCCATGGCCTTGAGTCCTTGACTTTGGAGACCAAACAATACTAATCTAATCACAAAATATTTCCTCTAACTGCCACACTATTTATGGTACCTAACTACAGATAGAATAAGCCGATCTTTAGGCTAGCCTAGTTTGACGTATACTAACTCACCTCTCCAGGTGGTTTAATTTTGTTGGGTATGAGATCTAACTTTTCATTTTTTTTATTATTTTCAATCACTTTTAAGGAATGTAAAATAAGCAATTAATTTCGCTTTTATTTAAACATCAATCAAATATGAATAATTTTGATCGGCCTAAATTGAAATAACCAAGTTATGTCTCATTATCTTTAGTCCACAACCAAACATTACCTGAGAGATGTAGTAAACACTGTCAAAAGGAAAGTAAAACATTTGAATAAGATAAAGGTGGAATAAGTTAAATCATCTTTTCATGCAGATTAAACATTGCAAAATTTTCATTTGCGTTGGCTATACAATTGTTTTCCCGATTATTGTGCGGCGCGAAACATTTCCTTGTAAACAAATGCAATTAATGTTTTAATCTTGATCCGCATACGTGGCATATCTTGCCAAAAGATCCTCTTCTAGGTCTCTTTTTCTTTAATCTTAGCTCAACTGTTTTCTTTTAGTTATATGTATATCAGTTTTCTTATTATTAAAACAGCAACAAATCTTTGGGAGTTGCACTTCCTTTTCACCGTATCAGAAACCCAAACTTCTTTTGAACTTTTATTATTATTAATTGATTGATATCATGGTCATTTCCTTTGTTTTAGTAACAGATTTTACGAAGAAAAAAATGCCTTTAATTATTCAATATAAATCACTTTGATACTGATAGAATGATAGTATCATTGTACTTGACAAATTCAAGTTGTCATGTCCCATCCGAATGATTTTCTTTTTATTTTATTTTTCACTGGTTTATAGAATAAAAACACATGTGAATTATTTTAGAACTTGGTGTATCCGGATAATTTTTTATTTTTTAAAAAATGGTTAGGCGGACAATTCGAATATTGCTTAGTTTAAACAGGGAATATTTAATCAGGAGGTATGGGTATAAGTCAAAATCTTTTAATCAGATCAATTCAATCGACTTATATATTTATAATTTGATTGCTTATGTATGGATTAGATTGTAATTGACTGGACAATTAAATTTTAGATAACAATTTTGTAAAAATAATTGAGTAAAAGAGCCGACGATCGTTGTGCGTTATTATGTTAAAATAATTTATTTTTATATAACTATAATAATAAACCGCAGACTTAATACAGTAGCATGAGTCTTCTTCTTCTTTTTTCCACAGAAATGCATGTTTAATTTTCAAAATTAACATCTAAACGATGTTGGAGTGTACTGGCTCTTTAATAAAAAAAAATATAACTATAATAATATCATTATAGAAGTATTATGGTATTTAGTTAAAAACTTTTTTTTACTAAAACTTCTTTTATGTTATTATTGAGTCTGGTTAGTATGACATTAGTGTCATTTCAACCTATATAACACCAACTCCAAAACCTATCGAATCGACTTCAAACGGTGAATCCAAACCGTTCAAAGCGATATACTTATTAGTTGTGCGTTTATATGCAAAATTTATAATTTTTTGAATTATTTAGTATTAAATCAAGCGGTCAAATGTGGAATTTTTTAAGTTAATTTTAACACATCATTTTTCAACATTTTTGATCATTTGACTTGATACTAAAATAATTTGCAAAATAAAAAATTTGCATTGAATGCATCACTCATAAAGTAAATCGGTTTGTATGGTTTGAATTGGTCATTTTATTATTAGTGAGAGTATGTTACTTGTTCTTTATTTGTAATTCTTCAAATATAACTTATTATTGTTGTTTATATTTTTATAACAGGTTTTCTAAATGAAAACCATCGAATCTATAAAATCCGACCACCTAACATATAGTACGGATTGAATGATTTTTACATTTGATTGGTTAGTCACAAATTGAAAATGTGATAATTTGAATATAATAAATCGAATAAAGTACCTAAATAAAATCTGAACAATTCTAATGACAATGTTAATTTATGAGGGACATTGGTCAAACAAAATAAGATACCAGTATATTCTGTTCTAACAAATAGTCATATCACTGACTAATTTAAGAGTTAAACTATGTTTATTCTGGAAAATAGTTTGACAGTTGAACCACCAAGATTGAGTCCAATTGTTCCTCTTTTATAACATTTTAAATGAGTCATGCCACTTGCAGAGAAATATAACAAATCTAACTAAATTATCATAGGCCACTTAAAACTTCTGAAATTATTTCTCCCTATCAAAATTTTAAAATTGTTTATCTTCTCATAAAATCTTAAAAACCTTTTATATTTTCTTTTTTATTCATTTAATTAAATCTTAACTAGAATTCACTTGATTTATCATTATCCTCATGTCCAACACTAACATTATGTGTTTTTTATTACTTCGTTAGTTTCATTATTCACATTAATTACTTTATAATTCAATCAAACTAGATGAAGACGCATTTGATGACTAGAACATCAAGGGCAGAGAGAAGTAGGTATGTTTGGTTGGATTGAAAATAGATTATTTTTGGAGTTAGATTATTCAGAATAGCTTATTTAGTGTTTGATTGGGTTAGAATAGTTAGAATAGTGAATTCAAACTTTTTATCTTATTAAAATAAATTATTCCTAAGAGTTTTGAGATTTGACTATTTTAATAAGACAAACAATAGCTATTCTTGATTTGGCTATTCTAGTTTTACATCCAGACATACCCGTAGAGACCAAGAAATGTTAAGTATCCCTATATATTGAAACTTTTTATTTTATCCTTTAAAGTTTCTAAATTTTATAAAAATTAATACTTATTAGTCTCCCTCATAAATAAAATTATGTGATACTTATTATCCAGTCTTCCAATATCAATATTCTGATTCTGTCCCTGTAGAACACAGAAAATATCACAAAACAATGAGTTAACAGGTCAAATCACTGTAACATCTATAGTGATATCCAATATCAGCAACCTTATCCTATTAAGTCGGTAATGATTGAATTTTGTGTATCTTTTAGGTATTAATTTAGCATCCTCCAAAATAATTTAACTGACAGCAACTATAAATAACTAAACAATTTTACAATTATGGACTGCTGTCTGGAAACATTGGGCCCTCCTGTGTGACTAACATCATCCACTTGTACTTATTCTACGCTTATTATTATTGCGCCGTCCCCTCTCCAATTTGTTTGTTTTTAGAAATAAAAAAATTGATTCGTTAGAGATAAGATGGATTCTCTTTTTTTTTAATGGATGTACCCGAACAAATAATTGGATCGCATTGCGGAGCGATCAATGAGACTGAACTATTGATTCGATTACTCTAATTTTCACAATTTACCACATCAACAACCACCCTGTTGAATTTATGAAACAAAGAAGTAAAATTGAAGAGAGATAATATATTACAAAACTTGTATTTTTCTTATTACAAGATTTCCTATTTATAATTACAAGGTTCAAAACTAGTCGTTAGTACTATTTCCTATTTTAATAATGAAGATATTTTCGATTTCGTTATCAGTGATGATGATTAATCTGTGTCTGCTTAGGAAAAGCAATCCCGTTTTGGATTTTGTTATCAGTGATGATGATTAATCTGTGTTTGTTTAGGAAAAACAACATCGTTTTGGATTTTGTTATCAGTGATATCTAGGGGGTCCTTTTGTAACTACTCTTATATGATTTGAATACAATTAGTTGTTTCTGTTTGTATTGTCTATTCATATTAGCTTGCATGGTTTTATATTATTTGTTGGTATTTTAATATAAATGGATGGATTATATATATTGCTTGGCTATTATGCTTATATAAGCAAAAGCCCACATATGCTTAAATGAGCATTTTTGCGTTTCCAATGTTCAAATGGTCGATCTGACCGTTCATCTTGTTCTCCATATTAATATGTGCTTGGAGACTAAATTTTACATTTTTCTGAATTTTTTTACTATTTATTAAGCCACTTTGAAAATTGCTGATCATATGGTCCAGAATTTTGGAAACACTGTTTTTACTGTTCACCCAGATCAGCAATTTTCAAAGTGGCTTAATAAATAGTAAAAAAATTCAGAAAAATGTAAAATTTAGTCTCCAAGCACATATTAATATGGAGAACAAGATGAACGGTCAGATCGACCATTTGAACATTGGAAACGCAAAAATGAGTTATAAGCATATGTAGGCTTTTGCTTATATAAGCATAGTAGCCAGCCCCATATATATATATATATATATATATATATAGATTGGCTAATGTGCTAACGTTATAACTTCGGCCGAAGTTATAACAAGTCGTTTTTGCAATTTCAAAATCCAAACAACCGATCCGAACCGTTCAACATGTTCTCTATATTGAAATGTGCTTGGAGACCAAATTTTACATTTTTTGGAATTTTTTTACTATTTATTAAGCCACTTTGAAAATACTGATCCGGTGGTCCAGAAAATTTTGCTGTTTTTTACTATTCACAGCAGATCTGCGATTTTCAAAGTGGCTTAATAAATAGTAAAAAAATTCCAAAAAATGTAAAATTTGGTCTCCAAGCACATTTCAATATTTAGAAAAAGTTGAACGGTTCGGATCGGTTGTTTGGATTTTAAAAACTAATAAACGACTCGTTATAACTTCGGCCGAAGTTATAACGTTAGCACATTAGCCAATCTCATATATATATATATAGAGATGGGCTATTGTGCTTTGCAAAGTAAAACCCCCGTTTACTTCGGCGCCATATTTTGCATTTTGAAAATTCAAACAACCGATCCGAACCGTTCAACATGTTCTAAATATTGAAATGTGCTTGGACACTAAATTTTACATTTTTTGGAATTTGTTTACTATTTATTAAGCCACTTTGAAAGTTTCTGATCCAACGGTGAACAGTAAAAAACAGTAAAATTTTCTGGACCACCAGATCAGAAACTTTAAATGTGGCTTAATAAATAGTAAAAAAATTCCAAAAAATGTAAAATTTAGTGTCCAAGCACATTTCAATATTTAGAACATGTTGAACGGTTCGGATCGGTTGTTTGAATTTTCAAAATGCAAAATATGACGCCGAAGTAAACGGGGGTTTTACTTTGCAAAGCACAATAGCCCATCTCTCTCTCTCTATATATATATATATATATATATATATATGAGTAGGGTTAAAATGCACCATTGGTTTTGTGCTCCAACCATGCTCCACGTCTTTTTCTTCGTTTTTAAAGTTCGAACAATCGATATGAACCGCTCAATATGATCTTCATATGAAAATGTGCTTGGAGACAAAATTTTATCTTTTTTGAAATTTTTTTTCTATTTTTTAGATAGGTACAAAATCACTGTTTTGGATGGTCCAGAATCTTCTGAAAACAGTTATTTTGTACCTATCTAAAAAATTAGTAAAAAAATTCCAAAAAATATAAAATTTGGTCTCCAAGCACATTTTAATACAAAGATCATGGTGAAAGGTTCGGATCGACTGTTCGGACTTTGAAAATGAAAATAAGAATGTGGAGCATGATTGGAGCACAAAACCAATGGTGCATTTTAACCCTACTATATATGAGGAGGGATCAAGTTACAACAAATTTGAGTTACAACAATCATTTTTTTCATTTTCAAAGTCCAAATCGTCGATCCAAACCGTTCAACATGATTTTCACAATAAAATGTGCTTGCAGATCAAATTTTACATTTTTTGAATTTTTTTACTATTTATTAAGTATTTTACAAAAAATAGTGATATTCAGACCATTGAATTTTGTACCCATCTTAATAAATAGTAAAAATATTCAAAAAAATGTAAAAATATGATTTGCAAGCACATTTTATTTAGATAATCATGTTGAATGGTTTGGATCGACGATTTGGACTTTGAAAATGAAAAAAATGATTGTTGTAACTTTGTTGTAACTCAAATTTGTTGTAACTTGATCCCTCCTCACTATATAAAAATGTGTATATATGTGTGTGTGTGTGTGTGTGTGTGTGTGTGTGTGTATTCATATCAATTACCAACGGCTCAAAATTAGTAACAGATGGCATAGCAAGAGACCCTGCCAAATGCCTACACAGTAAAACAGATGGTGTAAATGACATCTGCCATCGGTTGAACAACGCAAGAGATTGCATTGAAGGATCAACAACGTCAAATATTGAACACCGTATGTAGGATCGCCATCGGTTCATTAAAAAGTAGATTCGATGGCGTTTCTATATTAAACGACTACTTTAACGACAAAAAAAACTATTATTCCCATCTGTTCTTTATTTTCAACCGATGGCGTTGGAGCTGAACGCCATCGGTTCAAGCCGATGGCATATGTGCATACCTTTCCTATCGGGGTGATAGCTATTGGTGCGGAATCCGATTACGGATAGCGATTTCACCCGACGGTGAAGTGTTTTTTTGTAATAGTGTATGCACGCTATTTGCAATGCTAAATTGTATGAAGATAGCTAAAAACATAACTTACAAAGTAATAAAATATTAATTGTACGACCCAAATCATTTTTTTTAGATTTTAAAGAATTGAAATGAAAACTGTCTGCCTTCTATTAATTTGTCTCAGAAATTTTCAAATAAATCCGGATTTATATAGACAATTGAATTTCAAATTCAAATTGTAAGTTATTTCAAAAGATACAATGTACTCGGTTAAATGCTGAAAGGTGATGTAATTTCACCTCAGGTGCATGCATGCTCTCTATCTGATTTTGAGTGGCTATAGCTCCTTTTCCTTAATTTACACTTGTCGGTGCCCTTGAGAATAATAATAGATTATCAACGGTATCTACAAATCTCACCTGGGACCACATAAATTCATATAATATAAAGTACTGTCGTTTTAGTTAACGTGTTATCTGAAAAAGAAATGCTTCATTCTTTTACACACCCAAATTTTAACTATGTTGACAGGCATATATACATTCTAGCAATAACAACAACATGATAAGAATAACATATGCCATGAGATTTATGGATTGTTGATACGACGGAAATTTTGTTCTATACTACATTTAATTAGTTCAAGTCCGTTTTTCCTTGTCAATTTTTTTACTTGTAATAATTTAGAGTAAATTAATAGCGGAAAGATTAAATGTCTTCATTGTTCTTGTCTTCACTTAATTTTAAATATTTAAAAAAATGTTTGAAGTAAATTAACAAAAACCATAAGAATGTAATCTATAATAATTTTTTCTACACATAAAAAATTTCTCATTTGAACTTTGTATTTATGATAATCAAAAACTTCAAATCAACATTCAAAAATTGTCCACGTTAGTCGTTACTTATATGTTTTACAAATTGTTGATGCAAATGAAAACAAAGTCGGAATATCATATATTTTTTATGTGTGCATAGGTAAAATTATATAAATCACACCTAACGATTTTATTGTGATATCTACTTCAGTTTTAGATTTTGATCAACTTGTTAAAATTTTACAAGTTGAGGAATGAAAAATGAAGGCATGCAGTTAAATTCTTCTCAAATTAATAAATGAATTGTGTAGTAAAACTCGTTAATAGTGATCATACGAAGACAACTTTCACTAACGATGTTAAAGTTAGCATATTTTGTCAAGACCACAATTGTGCTGATTTCTCGGATAATCCGTTAATTGAATCCGATGTTTTAAATAACAATCATAGTAGCTGTTTCCGTTGTTAACTATGGTAAATATTCATCGTTTTTAACTGACTATTCGCTATAATCATTGTTAAATTTAATTTTGTAATGAACATTTACTTAAGAAGTGTGACAATCAATGCATTATCTTCTAGAAGTTAATTCGCGCAACTCAAAATGTAGTTAGGGTTGGATTAGACTTAATTCACGCGGCAGACGTAGATATTGATTGGTTAAGAAAAATCAGTGACAATTCCTGCAAAAGAACAAACACTGATGAGTCACTTTGAGTGTCGATTCGAAATTAAAGAATCGACACTGAGAGTAACTCATCAGTGTCAGTTCCTCATATTAAAACCAACACTGATATTTTGAAATCATCAGTGTTGGTTTTATACTTATAAACCGATGTCGACACTAAAATAAGCGACACTATATAGTCGGTTCAATATATAAAATTTGTGTCTGATATATTTACATTATTTACACATTTATCACTAATGATTATTAGTGTCTGTTTTTTACAAAAATCAATACTAAATTATGTAGACTTTTGACCATTATCTAATCCTAATTCCTAACACCCAAAAAAAAGGGGAGGGGGCGGCGGGGTGACACCGAGATGTAAAAAATTGGATAGACAATTAATGGATGTCAGCTAGTGGACACTAAACATAATTCATAATTTACATGAAGACCAAGAACCAATCAAAAGGCACTGAAAAGGAGAGATGATGAAGTGGTGTGTTTGTTTCCTCTCAGAAGAATCCACTACTAGTATTCAGATTTCAGAGACATAGAGGAGGGAGGGGGGAAGAGGAGATTCTTGCTGGGTTCTCATCCAGCAGCTAGTACTGTTCTCTTTTTATGATTCAAAAAGGGGAATAGCTGGGAATAATAGAGTAACTTGGAGGAGAGAGAGAGAGAGAGAGACCTACTATAAGAACTTAATTCCCTGTGCTCTCTCTTGCTCATTAATTTGAACATTTGTTTCTCTCTCTCTTCCTCTCTCTCTGTCTCTCTCATTGTAGCTTGTTATCTACAAGGAGGAGATGGAAGCAAGGCAACAAGGGGACCTGACACCTGTAAATGAAAACCAAAGGAGACTTAAGAGAATTTGTGTTTTTTGTGGAAGCAGACTTGGAAACAAAGCCTCGTTTGGTGAAGCAGCTGTTCAACTAGGCAAGGCATTGGTAAGAATACGTTCATCCTTTTCCAAAATGTAATAGGGAAATACTTTCGACAAGAAATAAAAGGAAAAAAAAAATCTATGGAAAAATCAGAAATCTTGACTTCAATACACTTTTTATGTTAGTACATGCACCTTTTCTTGCTAATCTTGTTGACCACCTTTGCTATATGTATTCCATCATTACAAAAGACTGGCACTTTTTGTGAGGATAAAAAATGACTTTTCGCGACGGAGTACTGTCATAACTGTGTTTTTTCTATTCGCGACGGAGAACCGTCATAAATGCGTTTTTTCCCTCGCGATAAGTGCCTACTTTGTTGTTGTGCATCTTGTTTTTTTGGGCATAGCATGTAGATTAGTATACAAGAATCTGTTTTATGCTTAATCTTGTTAACCCACGCTAAACTTCCGTCGGGAATAACCATTGCGCGCCTTAGAGATAACTATCTTGGTCTTACTTTCGGCATTAATCATTTTTTATCCTTGCCTTTAAAACAGATCCTATAATTAGCTAGCTTCTTCTTAATGCAGCATTTATACTATTTAAGAATTCTGAAATGAAAAAGATATATATTGTTTCAAATTCTTCACATGGGGTAATCCTTTTTTTAATTTCAATATTCCATTGGTCTGTGACGTCATAGACTGATTCTTCTCATTTATTTATTATTTTTTTGAAGTAGGATTCTTCTCATTTATTTCTCTCTGATATGGAATAGGAAGATGGGTGCAGAAAAAAAAGCATATTCACCTACCGTACTAATCAGCAATAAATTATCTTAGAATAGCTCCATTTCATGAAAGTCTCTTAAATCTTTCATATTCAAGTTATATTGTATACAAAGCTCAGTACATAAAGGAAAACTAATATATTAGGATTAATTCTTTTTTTTTTAAGTTTAGCAGAGGCTGCTAAAGCGTACAATTAATTCTTACTTTTCATGACTTCTTTGACTAGCTTTTGGATAGCTTAAGCTATATATATATATATTACATGTTATCAATTTTTTAATCTTTTTGCTTTCTATTTTTAGGTAGAGAGAGAGATAGACCTTGTATATGGAGGAGGAAGTGCAGGTCTAATGGGTATAGTGTCTCGAACAGTGCACAATGGGGGGCGCCATGTACTAGGGTAATATTTTCAGAAGAATCCACTTAAAATTTTATATTTTGCACTGTTATCAAGTAATACACATTTATTCTCAAATTTGTTACTCTGCAGGGTAATCCCAACTGCCCTTCTTCCAGAAGAGGTGAAGCCTAATTAATCTCTCTGATATATACAATACTATATATGTCAAATCAAAAGATTTGCAGACGAGATTATATATATATATGTAATCATCAGTAGATTTTTGTTACTAATTAACAAATGTATAATTTGATTAGAGTAGGTTTCTGGAGAGACTGTAGGAGAGGTAAAGCAAGTTGCTGACATGCATGAACGTAAGGCTGAAATGGCAAAAAACTCAGATGCTTTTATTGCGCTTCCAGGTTATATAATACTTTTAGAATTAGCAATTGCGTTGATAATCCAGATATAGATATATTATTTTTCAACTGATATAATAG
The DNA here is from genome assembly GCA_011114355.1 of Carex littledalei. NCBI lineage: Eukaryota > Viridiplantae > Streptophyta > Magnoliopsida > Poales > Cyperaceae > Carex > Carex littledalei. The sequence goes on along the minus strand of CM022101.1, from coordinate 740,270 downwards.
CATGCCATGTGGGGCCTTAAATCCATATAAATATATTGTTGAGAAAGTCTATACAGTACTCCTGCAATTTTCATTTTATATATGATCATATTAATTAGATGACAAGTAGGACTGCACTTCCATGCTAAAAAGATGAAGACAATCATGTCTCGGCGTTTTTAATGTTTTAAGCTGTTGTCTTCACTCGATCTATATAAGCTTTCTTTTATGGTTTATACATACAAAAAAATATTGAAACGATCCATAAATATGCAAAAGGAACAAACAGCCAATTGTATAATACATGTGGGTGTTCACTTGTTGGATTCATGACTTGAGATACACTTTCATAATTTTTCTCAAATGTAAATTTAATGGCAACTAGCTGGATATATATTATTTTTTGCGACATGTCAATTACGTGTTGAACTACTTTGTTAATTAATTAGGTGGTTATGGAACAATGGAGGAACTTTTGGAGATAATTGCATGGTTGCAACTTGGAATCCATGACAAACCGGTGAGATCAAGATCTTATATTGTCAATCAAAAGATGGTAGAATTTTTCTTGTTGTTGTTGTTGTTGTGAGAAAAGGAACTAATAATTTAGAAAACACTTTCATACTTAATTATCGCTAAAAATGGTTAGAACACCAAGGGACTTGTTTATTCGGTTTATGTAACTGCTAAAACAGAAGGATAATGAAAGGATTGCACATATATTGACTTTATAATTATGAAAAAAAAAACAAGTTTAATAAAAATTCCTATCTTATTCTGCGAGGTGTATAAAGTATAAAAGAAAACAAATAATCAACATGCCCAAAATCTTAGCATGATTCCTATCCAGAGCACTTGGATATCTTTTTCCCTGAATGAACAAAACAAAAGGATAACTAAAGAAGTCCATCTGCAACTAACAATTTTTTGAAAAATTAGGTGGCGTTGCTTAACGTGGATGGATACTACGATGGTTTGCTCTCGTTATTTGACAAGGCAGTAGAAGAAGGTTTCATCGAAGATTCGGCACGCCATATCTTTGTCTATGCAGATAGCCCAGAAGAACTCATAGAGAAATTAGAATCGAAACGAAACAAGATCAATTCTAGCTCACCAAACAAAATAACCTGGTAGAAATACCATAATTTCAACTCACTATATTTGTTCTGATTAGCGTTTCTTTCCTCATTAAAGTGTTTCTATATATGTACCAGTACCAGTATATATAGATAAAGCTAATGAATTGTTGGTTCTAGTTTGTTAATTGCTATTGGCTGTGTACTTGTGCTGTGTGTGCGTGTGTGTCAGGGGAACAGACAAAAGCAGGGGTATGGACCAATTATTAGTGTCTGCTGCTCCTGCCTGTGCCAGTGCCTAGTGGATTGTACCAATTGACCTGTTTCTATGTGTATGGGTTGTTGCCATGCCTTTTGTACATTACTGATATATAATTGTGTGATGTTTGATTTGGCATTTGCGACTTGCTACTTGTATGGAGTGGTGTTTTTTTTTTCCCGAGTTAAAAAAGGAGAAGGTACAATGACACGGTAGCATTGACATGTTCTGTTTGCCTGGTCGCCTCTTTGTGACATAAATAATAAGAAAAACATTGTAAGTTTTTACAGAGGGAATTGTCCAGTATGAAAACTAAAGGTGGTACAGAACGAGAACGAGCGCCAGGGACGGCTCTAAAAGAGTTAGCCAGAATGGCTTAAGCCACCCATATTATTTCAAAATTTTAAGTTGTATGTACATTGAAATTGAATTGAATTTTATATTTTATAACTTTTTATATAGTCTAACACCATCGTAAAATATCAAATATTTACTTGTAGTATAGTGATTAGATATCTATTTTGTGAGTGTGAGAACTTAGGTTCAAATTCCATCTATCACATTGTGTGTTTTAAATTCCAGTGACTTCTATTAAGATTTTCTAGTTCCGTCCTGATGAGCGTATCTTTTTTGTCTTCGATTTTAACCTAAAAATATGTGAAAGAAAACAGTCATATTTGAGAAAAAAAAAATAGAAAGATTAAGCAAACTTGACAATAATGAAGAAAAAAACAGAGTTATAATCCGTGAGAATTAAAAAAAATTAAGTCTGAGCAAACGACTTTTTTAAAGTGCTGGAATTTGGAAGGAAATCCCAACCCAAGAAGAAAAAATAAATAAACGAATGCTAACTCGAAAAAAACTGGTATGAAACTGACTTTTTCCAAAATTTCTCATGGAAATATGGCTTGCCGAACAGACTCTTAGTCATTGCAATTTGTGAGTTTGCAATACAAATTCAAGGACAACATTGCAAAAATTTAAAACAAATTAATATAAGATTATTTGCTGCGGAGGAATCGGGGGACTTGATTTGTCTGCCACCAAGGCACTATTATATTGTTTTGGCCTTTAACAAAGATACAAAAAAAAAAAAAAGGCTTGAGAGGAATGGCCATTTAGCACCAAGTAATAATGAAGAAAATCATGGGGAGAATCAATCAAAAGATACGTCGAAAATTCTCTCTCTTTTCTTTTTGGGGTAAAAAGGCAAATTGTTTAAACTATCACCAGCGCGAGATCCAACTTTGTTTAGTTTTTCTTTTTCTGTTTGGATGCATTGCATTTATTAGTGACAAATAGGGACCCATTTGATGGACACGGTTCCAGCAGCAGGAAATATATTAAGATGGATGAAATTATTCGATTGGTACAGCTTAGCACTGGGCAGAACGAATATGAGATAATTATATATTTACGTGTGCGTTACTGCCATTTTTAGAAAGTGAATAACTAACGTGGGGATCAAATTATAACTATTATACGAATTCATTTTTAAGGACATGCATGTTTGATTGTCAATTTGTCATTAATTGATGAGAACTCACATCCACAAATAGAAATGCTTGTGAGATTGTATTGGAAATTATTTTTTCTCTTTTTGAAGAGCTTCATGAATCATGACAATATTGATTTTCTCATTAATGTTGAAATTATTAAATTTTGATTCTTTTAATTTGACCGTTCTTCTTTTATATCATATGAGATAATTTTTCCTTCTTTGTGTGAATCCAACAGCATCAATAATGGTAACCCTACTTTCTCCGCCAAAGTTGTACTCGCAGCATTAATTTGCATCAATATTAGGAGACATTTGAGGTTACTCCACTCTACCATAGGGACGGATCTCAATGCATTGGAAAGATGCCTAAGCCACCCCTATGATTTTAAAATTTTAGTTATTTATATTGAAATTTAATTAAATTTTATTTCTTCAGAAGTGTCTATATAGTCCAGCTCTCCTCAATAATAATCAAATGTTTACTTGTAGTCTAGTAGTTAAAACTCTATTTTGTAGTTGAGAGGTCTTGAGTTCAAATTTCACTCACCACATTGTGCATTTTAATTAGAAAAAAAAATTCTAATTCCGCCCCTACTGTACCAAACCGAACATGTACCTCATCCAACTCTAGCTTCATCATTCGTCTCATTTCATCAACCATGGCTTCCATAAATATCTATGGATCAATTATTATTCCTTGAGCTCCATCTTCTTTGTTGTTGAACATTTGTTTTTTTTTTTTTTCAAATATGGTTGCAAACAAAATTGATAGTGGCAAATCCTCACGTGTGTTCACGCAAAGATGATCAATTCCTCACGTGTTTTCAGTCTTGTCACTTCTCTCGTGTTTACTCTTTCCTATGTAATTCTCTCAAGCTCTGATTTTTCTTCCAAGTTTTTTTTTAATGACTAACTGAACAAATTTAGGATACAAAATTGATTCAAGAAACAAAATAAGAATATACACGGAATTGGAAACAAATAAAAATTACCCCGCAATGGATTCAAAAAACAAAAAAAAAAATAGACACAGAATTGGAAACAAACAAAATTTGCCCGCCATTGATTCAACAAACAAAATCAGAATAGATACAAAACTCGCAACAAGAAACTAATGATGCAAACCCACAAGATATTTGTTCCTTGGAACCCATGAACAAAATGAAATTGACCCAGGAAATTCATAATCAAGTCAATAGAAACCCCACCCCGCTGAAATCTAATTTCATGAGCCAAGAACTAAGAATTTACCCTCGACCCATTGAAGATCTTCAGATTTTTAGAAACCAAGAAGAAAAACATCACAAGATTGATGTCTTTTTCATAAGTTCAAAGTTCAGTTAAGAACAACAAAGAGAACATCTCTCTCATTTTTTTTATAAAAATCAATTAATGTCCTGTTACAATATATAGAGACAACAGTATTTAGACTTTTTTATTTAGAAATAAAAACTATTTCTAAATGGAAAGAGAAAGGGGAAGGGTTGGAGGGGAATTTCGAAAAATAGATCGCATCGTACCAATGATGTGGTGTAAGAGTTGCAGAGCTGCCTCACACTGCACAACGTTCTCTTAAAAGAAATGGCCACACTACACTAATGCTGGGTGTGAGTTCGCTCTCCACTCTTACACTGCATTATTGGTGTGATCTATTTTTTGAAAATTTGCTACACTCCTATTATTAGTAGGAAACAAAAATAATTTTTATTTCTAAACAAAAATAATAATCTAGTATTTATTGCATGCTACTGAAATTGAAAGGAAATAAAACTTAACCCGCAAGGTTGCTGGTCACAATTTTAACATGCCAAATTGAAGCCCATAAACCTTCTAATAACCTAATTAAGCAAGCTTAATATGTCTAAATATTATTCAAATAGAAAACATAATAATTAATCTAAAAAATTAATCATATTTTGTTCGTCTTGCAAGTCCATCTTAAATGTCGACATCTTACTTGACAATGCTTCCCTCTCAGTCAAAATGTATTGCACCAATTCTTGCATTGCTTCCTTAATCTTCTTCGCTCTTGACCGTGTGATTGGTCTATCTGAAATTTGCAAAAGGTCTGATTTGTGTTGGAGCCCATCATTGGCCCACAGGATACACACTTAAATATTATCCTAGACATTGTAAAATTTCACACTTAAATCTTTATTCTTTTTTATATAAATTTAGTTAAAAACAATTAAAGAATATTCAAAAAATGAAGACTTTAAAAGTAAATAAACCCAATTAACACAACAACCATATATTTTATTTTTTCAACCTTTCTTCTTTATCTGATCTTCTTATTCTATTTTTTGGGAAAGAATTTTTAGTGTAAAGCAAATGTCTCCTGTGTCGCCAACTACGTACCACATCCCTTGCAGACGTCAACCTGTTTTATATCAGATTTTTATATTATCGGTACTTAACAAAATAAAAGCGGCAGCTAGCTCTAATATAATAACAGATCAGAACCGCCACGAAAAAAATGTTGCACAGAAACAGAGTTTAACAGAGCGGAGATAATTTTACCTCGTGAAATTATGATATAAAAAAATCAACACATTGTGACTAAACACATTACGCCACATCACATTACTTATTAATTAAGTGACATGATTCGTATGTTACATGATGTAACCATCTTCTAAAAAAATTACAAGTATTAAACTGCACGCGAATCAGTCTAGTCACCGCTCAGCGCACGATAAGATTCAAAAGATGACTAAATATGACTACACATAACAAAAATAATATAAAATTTATGTCTTTATGTCAAATAAATTCAAATTCCGCACAACAATTTTATTTTACTGTACATAATTTTTTTTATAATATTATTCTTTATTTTGCAGTTAGTTACCTTTTTTTCTTATTTTTATTATCTTCCTTTTTATTTCTTACTTAAGCTAACTTAAAAATCAATAAAAAAAATAATTAGAAGACCAAACATAATTACATGTGATCAAACAAAACTAACCCATACGCATATTTAATAACAATATCAACATGGCTAACATACCGTTATTATTCATATATTTTTTTTGTCACGGCATGACACCTAAAACTTAACTTAATCATGACATTAAATCACCGCATAATTAGTCACTACACTATACAACACACCACAGCAATATAGTTACATCTCTGCACAGAATAATAGGCCGCCAGCGTTTTCACTTCTTTTGGCATCAATTGAGCAAGTACGTGGGTAAAACTCTTTAAAATAATCAGAATATTTACACGCATAAATTTCTGGTTATGGGAAAACAACTGAGAGCACATGATGCATTGACATCAGAGGAATAGACGTGATGGAGCATCTCACCATCACCATGCTGTGATTCTGCATTTGCTCAGACTGAGATTCAGTGTCTTAGTCAGGGGTCCCCTAAGGCCCTAACCCCTATTCTCATCTCACACAGCTGTACTCACAGCATGTACTGCACATCTGTACTACTGTACCAGACTACCAGTACCACCTCATATATTATCTATCGGACTTGGCTTGTTTTTCTATTATCCCATTTACTTACCTTTTACTGGTAACGAATCCATCTTAACATCAGTGAGACAGTGATATATATCATCGACTCTCAGACTTACCAAATATACTTCAAATAATAAATTCAAACCATTTAAAATAATTCACTCATACAAGATAATCTACTTTATAATTAATGTATTTACATATAAAATTTATAATTTTTCAAATAAATAATCTACTCATCCAAAATGTTCTACTTTATAATTAATGTTTATATATAAAATTTATAAATTTTCACTATTTCAGTACCAATTTGAGCGGTTACAAAGTGAAAAAAATAAATAAATACATTATAATTACTTAAAGGAAACATTTTACTACTAATTGAGCGGTTAAAAAATGAAAAAAAAAAAAAAAATACCTGATAGTTAACTTAAAAAAACATTTTACTACACAGTTAATGTGTTTATATATAAATTTATAAATTAATTTTCATTTGACGGCTGACGTGATAAAAAAATTTAAGAAATTATAAATTTTGTATTCAAAGTTTCAAACTCATTACATGACGTATATCGACTTAAACAGTTAAATTCGTCAATTTAATGAATTATAATATTTGTGAAATGATACCTTTGAACATTAGTGAGGATGAATGTAAGACATTAGCTGTTATATTTGGTTGTAAAATCACTAGTTTACCGATTACTTATCTTGGTACCTATTCATTGGAAAACTGTGCCTTTATGTGTTAATTGATAAAGTTGAAAAGAGGTTACAGGGATGGAAAAGTAGATTATTTTTTATAGGTGGTAGAGTGACTATGTTAAATGCTGTAATTTCAGCAATTCCTATGTACTGGCTTGCTATTATAAGATGCATGTAGCATTTTGAAAATATGTCCTCATTGGATATACTAACTACTGCTAATTAACTACCATGAAATTGGGACCGTATGTACCAGTAATAGGAGTGAAATTAAAACTTTGTCACTGATTTAGGGTTTCAGTTTTTGCAAAAAAATATAAGTGAAATTAACAAAAAATAGGAACTTACAGATGAAAAATGACAAAAATTGTGAATTTGTTGGAGAAGAGATGAATACTTTCTCACCTTACTTCTTAGCATAAAAATGAAAAAAGAAAGAGCCGAACAGAAAGAAGAAAGGATCGTAGCGTCTCTTCACTTTGTCCCCTCCGCTTCCGATCAGTTATGCAACAAAGAAAAAGTATGGCAGTATTCAATTTTGAGTCGAACAAAGTTCAGTTGCTGCGGTGCGGACAGAGAACATTGAAAAATGAGCAAAAATGAGACGGTCTCAGTTGCGACGAGTGAGTTTGAAAATCATACTTTTTTTTCAAAAAAACTTTAATCGTAGATCTCATCTTTTCCTGATGCTTCGAAGAAGAAGGATCGTAGCCTCTCTTCACTAAAAGTTCTGATCAGTTACGCGATAAACAAAAAATCACTAGAATAACCGTAATGTATCATGTGTGACCTGTTGTGTAGCAAATATATTTTAAATTAAATTTAGACTTCTACACATAAAAAGAATTATATTATATTTAATCAAAGACAAATTATTTGATTCAAGCTCATATTAAATCCAAATTTTCATCTTTTAATGGCTCTTAATTGTTAAATCCGAATTTTCATCTTTTAATGGCTCTTAATTGTAGCCATAAAATGCTTAATAATAAAATTGAATAATGAAATGGAGATATTTGTGATATTTAAACTGAAGTATTTCACCGATGATGTCACGGTAGACATCAGTAGCCGGACTCTACTGTTAACACAGGTTGGTTCAACGAATTGTACCATTCTCAATTCACAAGCGAATGCAATGGATGATTGGGCCTGGTCTGTTACTAGTCCGTAGTCTGTCGTCACTTAAGAGCTAACCATGGAAAACGCAACTTCGTTCCAAAATTAAGAGAGACAATTGCTATTTGTTTATTTATTTTCTTTGGGCTTCCGTGCTGTTTGCCCATTTTCTAACTAAGCCCATTTTTTGGGCCCGGGTACCCAGTACAAGTGACCCATCCATACAGAGATGATTGGAGTCTTGGAGTCTATAGTTATCTCTTCATCCATTAATTCCACATATATTTGATGCAAAAGATTAAACATCAAGAGAGAGCCCATCCTAATTAACTACTCTTAAATCAAAGACAACCCATTTTTTTTTTTATTTCCTTAACCAATACATACATGCACAGAGAAGGGCTTAAAGAAGGAACAGACCCAATTATACAAGCAAAGTTCATTTCAAAATTATCCAAAGAAGGGGAAAAATAAAAGGAGACGCAGAGTCTCAAAACGCTTATAAACAAGAGAGTTGTGCAATATTAAAGGTAAAACGAAGCTACTCCTTAGTTTTGACATGGCCTCCCTTGACACAGGACTTCACTAGATTTTTAAACCCTTGCCCCGGGCTCACCTTCGGGCTTACCTTCGGACTTCTCCAACCGTCGCTCTCCTTCCTCTCCATCTCTACCTCTTCTTCTAGCTGCATCCATTTTTTTCACATCAAGAACCAATAAATATTCAATGAAAATTAAACAATATTTCAGTATTTTTTATAATTGACTAGCTAGGCCTGCAGCTCTATAAACTATCAGTGTGACAAGTTCGATTTTTTATTTTTATTTTATTTGAATCAACACCAATGATATATCCATATTGCTACAATTTTGTTGTGAAAATTGTTTAAGCACATGATATTTTTTTATTTTTGTATTAAATTCCAAAAATAGGTTGTAAATTGACAAATAACTTTGAGCATGATTACAAACATAAAACCTTGAGAAGGCGGTTCTCGAGGAAGTCGATGCGATCAAACAAGGTCCCCTTGACTTGTATCTCCATCATTGCCTCCTTTATCGACCTACACCGCCTACTTGACAAGCTTTTCGGTGAACTTGTTACTGACGAATCAGTACCCCCTGTGTAAATATCACTGCCTGTCAACGGCCCGCTCCAGTTGGTTGTCGTGGCAGGGCTCCTGGTGCCGCTCTTCCTGCCGCCACGTATCTCCTCCAAGTAGCCGAGAATTACGTCTAAACGATCAACTCGGTTTAGCATGTTTGGTGCTTGTTCATGACTCGCAACGGGTGCCATTAATTGTTAGTTAAATTTCTCCTTTGTGGTGGATTATAGAGGAATAGGGTGTTTGATTTGGAGGTTCATGGGGTTTTTGTGAGCGATGGAGAAGTCGGTTAGGAGGCATGCTGGTCGATCGACATCTGTCTTTTGGTGTTGACGTGGCAGCATCTTCATGGACACGTGACGCTCACACTGATGCCGACCAGTTCGGATAAAGTTTTGACCGGGCCTGTCATTTATTGTTATCTATTACATAGCTTGTAATATATAGGGATCGGGTGTGCATTGTTTTAGTGTAATTGTTTGTGGGATGTAGGAAGTTGTGTAACGGAGAAAAAAATGTGGCTGCGTCAAGGTCCATTTTCGAACTAATTCACAAAACTTTCCTTACACTCGGTTCACATGTCATACTTATAATTTAATTGGTGTGAACCATGCATGTAATTCGAAAAGGAAAGATAATGGATAGATGATGATATTACCAGGGCCGGTCCTGAAGATTTTGGGGTCCGGAACGGGAGAAAATTTTGAACTCTTTATATAAATAATTTTTTTTATTAATATGTCATATCATACAAAAACAAAATACTTTATTTAAATCTTTTGAGTAAACCAACCATTTCCTATCAATAAGTTCTTCATTTCTTAATTTTAATCAAAATAATATGTGGAGAACCCCCTATTGTAATTATCCTTAGAAAAATTAATATTAGAATATCTAATAAGACCGTTCTCAATAAGCAAATCTCTCAGTTTTGAATATAAACCATCCCACATCTAGGATCATATATATTTATAGATAATGAAGAATCTAAGCACTCAGACACATGATTAATTTCTTCAATATTTTCACTAGTCTCATTTTCAAGCACATTTGTTATTTCTTCATTTACCTCATTTTTATTTTCAGACACATTTGTTGTTTGTTCATGCACCTGACTTTCAATTTGGTTTTCCAAAGACTCATTTTGCGGTTTAATTTTCTTCCAAAGCTTTTGAATAGAACCTTTTTGAGGTTTTAGTTTTTCTTCTCCCTCTCTTTTTCTATTTCTTTTTTCGCTACCTGATGCATATTTTCTAGGAAACATTGTTTTAAATTAAAAAAAAAAAACAAAGTATAGAATCTGGGTGATGAGGCACAGAGGACCCAACTATGACTATGAGTTACTTAAATCTGCCGCAAAATCTAAGTTAAAATTACCTATGTGCAGTAAATGATTTCAATATCAAATCTGACCCAACTATGAGTTACTCAAATCAAGTCTAGCCTGGAGACGGAGCCGCTAGAGGCGGAGGCGCGGAGACAGTTTTTTTTTGGAAGCCGCGGAGACAGTTTTTTTTGGGAAGCGAATCAAGGGTTTCCGTTCGGCGGAGACAAAAGTGGGTTGCCAAAATAAAAAATTGTTTCTGTTTTGATTCGATGCGCTCAGCGGAGACAAAGTTTGCTGCCAAAATAAAAAATTGTTTCTGTTTTGATTCAATGATTCGATGGCCCAAATAAAAAAAAACAATGGCTCAGATTAAAAACAATTTAATGGAAAGAAACGGCCCATTTTTTTACCCATATATAAATTAAATTTTTTTTGGGGCCCCCTGGATTTTTGGGCCCGGGGCCATCACCCTGGGTACCCTGGGCTAGGGCCGGGCCTGGATATTACACTACTCATTTTTTATATTAAGATAGAAGATCTTACAATAATAAATGAGGTTTAAATTTATTTAAAACATGAACAAGCACATTTGAATGCACAATAAATATACTGTAACATAATATAATGCGTAATGATTTATCTGTTATATTTCTTAATATTAAAAAAATAAAGGTCGACGCCCATATTTATTAAAAACATTCAGAAAAAAAATTGAAAGTAGTTTATCATGTTAGCTTGTATGCAATCTTCTAAGTATTTTGTTTGACATAATTTGCAAAACATGAATTAGTTGAATTTAATCATTTTTATGATTGAGTGAGTTCGTAGGTTCAAGATCTTAATTGCAAGATTAATATGAAGAGAACCAATTAGGTTCATGAAGATCTTAAGTGCAAAACTTATTTGAAGAACCGAAGAAATCAACAAGACTTTACGAAGCTATAAATTTGTAATAATCAAATAGACAAGTATTTCTGGAGCAACCTTTCGGGACGAACCAAACTGTATGGAACAGATTAAATCATAAAATTACAGCAAGTTCCAGTTTGGTTCTGTCCAGAATGGTTGTGATCTGTTGGAATGCTTATCAAGTTTTGTGGGATAAATTATTGTTTGACCCTAAAAAGTTGGAGATTAATTACTTGGACAAAGATGCCATTTAATTAATTGAAGTTGGCCAGTTAACATTTCAATCATATGTTAAAATAAGGCTACACCACAAAATAGGAGATGAAATTTGTAAAATAATATTCATGGTTGAATTATACTCAAATAACCATGAATTTTGATATATTGTACATCTCCTAACTCAAAATGGTTGAAAAGATATTAAAATTCCAAAAATAGAAGGTTCTGATTGGTGCCACGTGGCATGGGGTACCCATAACATTTACCTTGCCACTCTGGGTGCAAATAAAGGGTACACAAACAAAACCCTATAGTCTGGGCCCACAAGTCAGTGGCTTAAAACCAATTTTGCTGAACAGCCGATATGGATGAACATGGCTTATCAAAATATAACATGTGAACCTAACTGTCAGTGGTTTGGCCTATGATAAACCGGACTCACCCAAACATAAAATTTGCGCTGAGCGCACCCTGACCCCTTCATACTGTATAGACTCGGTACATCGATATAATATTGCATGCGCCGAGTAGCCAGTGTGTTTATTACATCGATATATCATCTTTGTGTTTGGATGATTACTGAGAAAAAATAAATTTAATTTTCTTTTTAGTCTTATTTTTTGTTTGGTTAATTAAAATTTAGAAGGTTAATAAAAAATTTGATAGCTGATATAGATTTGTGATAAAGAAATTTGTATGAGAATTATATAGTTAAAATATAGGGTTGGACATTTGTGTCATTTTTTTTTAAAATATATGCAACAATTTTTTTTCCATCCGTTACACTCCAAATCGGGAGGGAAACCGATTCTATTGATTACAATGATACAAGGTTAAACCTTTCACCTCCTGTATCATTCACCTCCGACATAATTTTGTCAACCAAACACGATTCGACGAAATTTTTTTTTTTTTTCATTCCCTTCCTCTACTCTCCATCCAAACAAGATGTAAATTGAAGTCTACTTTCATTAGTTTTTATTCCGATCAGAGCCTTGATATATTTGTCCATATTGAAATCCTAACTACACATTTAGTTTGGTCCGTTGAAATAGAAGGATCAAATGATGGCCCAAATAGGGGTCCAGTCCAGTTTGTCTAGTTGGTGGCCCAAAATATATTTCTGTGAAATATCCCAACTGATTTCGGCGAGCACTGGGCACATTTCAAGAAGATTCCTCTTGCTCCAGATTCCTCTTGTCGTTACGTTTCAAATAGTCTCAGGATTTTTTTTAAAAACAGTAAATAAAATAATCAAAGTTAAAGAAACGACATGATTGCTTCGATTGTTATAAAAACAGCAAAAACCGAATTCCGAATTCGGTTAAGTTTTTTTTTTGCTTAACCGAATACGGTATTCGGTTAAACTGATGGTTTTAACGGCGGATATAATGAGTTGCCACAGAAGATCGGAAGCACGTTGCTTAACCGAATCCGGGATTCGGTGTGGGATATTTTTTGGTTAACCGAATCCGGGATTCGGTGAAGAGTTTTTTTTTTTTTTTTTTTTTTTTGCTTTTTGGTTAACCGAATCCGGGATTCGGTGAAGGGTTTATTTATTTATTTATTTTTTGCTTTTTGGTGTACCGAATCCGGGATTCGGTGAAGGGTTTATTTTTTTTTTTTTTTTTTTGCTTTTTGGTGTACCGAATCCGGGATTCGGTGAAGAGAGGAGGATTTAACCCGGGCCCCTGCTCCCTTCTTCCTTCTTCCTTCTTCCTTTGTTCATTCTTCATTCTCCAGAGAGCTTCATCCCGTATCCGAGAAAACCAAATTTTAACCACCTCAAATATTCATCATTTTTTATTCCAATCACATATTTTAGTATAATTTTGAGAGGAGAACAAGAAGAACTTCAGATCTACAAGTTTCGTTAGGTATGTAGTTAAATTTTTTATTTGAAAAAAAATCCGAAATTTATTATTTTTGTCTAGAATTATTTAGTTTAGTTTGTACTTAGAGTAAATTAGTTTTTTTTAGTGTATTATAGTATTATTTCGTGTATTGTGGTGTAAATTTGGTATATTGTAGTGTAAATTATTAATTTGAAAAAAAAATCCGAATTTTATTTATTTTTTAGAATTATTTAGTTTAGTTTTTATGTAGAGTAAATTAGATTTTTTTAGTATATTGTAGTGTAAATTTAGTGTAAATTAGTTTATTGTAGTGTAATTTAGTGTATTGTATTGTAAATAAATTATATAAATATATCATGTAAATAAATTGTATAAATAGTTAGAGTAATTAGAGTAATTTTTTGAGTAATTTAGTGTAAATAAATTTAGTGAAATAAATTTAGTGAAATAAATTTAGTGAAATAAATTTAGTGAAATAAATTTAGTGTAATAAATTTAGCGTAAATATATTTAGTGTAAAAAAATTTAGTATAAATAAATATTTAGTGTAAATATGTATAGTAATTTAGTGTATTTAGTGTAATTTTAGATTTTGTAGAATGATTTGGTTTGCATGTAGGGTAATCTTGCTCATAATTATTTTTTTAAATAAATGTAGAATAATTTAGGTGTTTTAGTGTAATTTAGATTTTTTTAGTATAATTTAACTTTGTAGATTTTTTAAATTTTGTATGTAGAGTAAATTAGCTTATGAAATTTTTTATGAGTTAACTAATTGGAGTTTTCTTATGTTGTAATTTTATTTATGTCGTAGTGCAAAATGTCTGATGAACAACCCTTGTTGCATTTGAGTGAAGATCAACACAAGATATCGATAGCGAATTCAACGCAGGTATTTATTTAATACCGGTTTGTATTTAAATTTCAAAATAAACTTGTAAGCCACAATTAATTTTTATTGCTATGAAATTATCGTTCCAGCCTGATTATGCACTGCGTCCTGGTCCTTGCCGAGTTAGCGTTCGTTACCAGCCTCGAATGAAAGAAGGCTTGGTGAATTTAGGCTTGTACCAGATGACGCAAGTGAATGATTGTCAGATTGATAAAGCGTTGATCACTGCGCTCGTCGAGAGGTGGAGGCCCGAGACAAATACTTTTCATCTTCCGGTGGGGGAGTGCACAGTGACATTGGAAGATGTCAGCTGTCTGTGGGGCCTACCTGTTACCGGTAAAATATTTTTTGTTACTAATTTATACTTTTGTTATTAATTTATATTTAATGCAAGTAATTTAGTGTAAGTAAATTCTATAAATGTTTAGAGTAATTTATAGTAATTAGTGTAAATAAATTGTAAATGAATTTAGTGCAAAAAAATTTAGAGCAAAAAAATTTCGTGCAAACAAATTTAGTGGAAATAAATGTAATGTAAATAAAATTAGTTTAAATAAATTGTATAATACACAAATTTAGTTATAAATATCAAGTATATGTTTATCTCTAAAATCTATGTTTACAGGGAAGGCAATTGCTGGACGCACCGATGATAGTTGGTCGCTTTTGATTGAAGATTGCTTAGGTCATGAGGTGTATGACGGTAATGAAGACGGTGGTGATCAATTTTTTCATTCACAGTGGCACAACAGAGGCAGGCCAGACGAGTATTATAGGATATCAAAATACCACATGCGCCTTAGATGGTTGAAGGACCACTTTAACGGAGACGTGACACAGTACACTCCCTAGGAGACCGTCGACCGACATACACGGGCATACTGCATGGACTTGTTTGGGTCGGTGATGTTTCCCGATGCGAACTCAAGTTCTGTCCCGATCATGTACCTACAGTTCTTAGAGAATTTGGGACTGCGGGATGAGGACTACAATTGGGGAGGTGCTGTGCTTGCCTGCCTGTATCGCGAGTTGTCCCGGGCTTCCAGAGCGGCAGCGCAATCGATTAATGGTCCATTACTACTGCTGCAGATGTGGTCTTGGACTCGATTTTCTATAGGCCGGCCCAGACCCAAAAGCGGTTTACCCTTCGGCAGCGAAAACCTATCAGAGAGGATGGCTTTTGGTGCAAAATGGACTATTCCGCATGCGTTCGATGGCAACCCTATTAGAGGTACATTTATTTAAATATGGATTTTTGAATATTTTTTTAAATTGTGTTTTTCAATATAATTTGAATATGGATTTTTGAATTTGAATATGGATTATTTAAATATGCGTTCGATGGCAACCCTACTTAGGTACATTGCACTATCGTAACCAATTTGAGCGTCTGAGGGCAGATGTGGTCAACTGGATGCCGTATGTGAGTTACGTGCTTCACCGCCAACCTTGGCGCGGGCAAAGAGACGGGGGGATATTTATCTGTCGCGTGTGGTTGGTCCATTTTTGGGAGTTAGAGGTGCATTGTCCTGAGAGGGTTCTGCGGCAGTTCGGTTTAGGACAGGCAGTTCCTCCGCCGGCTCCACCAGAGTTTGGGTATATGGAAACCCTCTGCAAATGGACCCGTAAGTCCGGTTTGTACGACGACGGATGCAGTGCAGACTGGAGCACTCATTGGTCGGAATATACCGCGATAGAACCATTTTCATTTGCATTTGTGGGTCCTTACGATATCGATAGGTACGAGTTATTTTTTGTTATGATAAGAATTCAGATATATTGAATTTAGTAAATTTATTTTAATTGGTGATTGCAGGTATCCCGAGTATATGGAGTGGTTCTTCAAGAACGGCATGGCATCGCTTTATCCATTGCACAACAACGACCAAATTCTGAGCCAGCCAGTGCCAGCAGCTATAGGAGAAGTAGGAGATCTCGGGTATGTCTCAGATGGTCTGGTGCAAGCTCGGATCGTAAGTATTTTAATTTTAATTTTTAATAACCCTTTTCATTTTATTTATGAACTATCTTTCATTTTATCTAAGAACATTCTTTTTTTTCAGAGATTTCGCCAGGTGAACACGACCGCGAGAGGAATTGCGATGGTGAAGACACCCGGCCAGAAGGCTTTTGGACTCCTAATGCTAGAGCATAGTCGCGATACTTTATCCGATCTTGGGCATATTGACCTGTTCAGAGCTATGGTCGAGAGAGCCGGACTTCCATTTGACATAAGCTGCATCGATATCAGCGATGATATTCCAGACCTGAGAGCGAGGGATGTAACGGTCGAAGTTCCTCCACCTGTTCACAGTGATCTTATGCAAGGAATTTACACCTCGATTGAAACTATTACGATAGACGGAGTCAGACTAGGAGATGATGCGTCGCCATCAGAGCCAGCTCGACCAAGACGCAAGAAAAAAGGCCTTAGTAAATTTAGCCACTCGAGATTCGCTGATCCTAGGGGTAGGGAAAATATGGATTGACTTAGTGTAGTTTTTGTGTAGTGTATGTGTACTATGAGTAGAAAAAACATGGATTAATTTAGCGGTTCCTCTTCTTCTACGCCTAATACGTGCTTCCTTCTACCTCTATGACAACCCAAATCTCCTTTGTATCTGAAAATATGAAACTCCGATAACATTCAAAATTAAATGACAGAAAAATGCAGAAATTCGGTCATATTGCATGGAATTCGAGCAGATTGAAAAACAGAAAAGCAGATGTCCAGAAATTCAGAAAGTTCGGCATTCAGAAATTCGACCAGATTGAACATTTAATTATGATTAAATGGCTAAATGGATTTTTGGGTTCTTTATATCAAAAGAAAGATGTCGAAGTCTAGTTTTCAGATAATATAATTTGTATTCACGAAAATATTACGGTTTGCTACAGTTTTTACGATTTGTCGACGGAGGTCAGAAATAAAAAAAGCAGAAAAGCAGAAAAACAGAAATTCAGAAATTTTACCATTCAGAAATTCCACCAGATTGAAAATTCTATTATGATTAAATTGCTACATGGATTTTTGGGTTCTTTATATCAAAAGAAAGATGTCGAAGTCTAGTTTTCAGATAATATAATTTGTATTCACGAAAATATTACGGTTTGCTACAGTTTTTACGATTTGTCGACGGAGGTCAGAAATAAAAAAAACAGAAAAACAGAAATTCGCTTGTGGTCTTCCATTTAAAACAAACATAGTTTTCCATTACAAAAAATTCATCGTTCCTTACGTCTGAATAATTTGTTTATTAGACGTCCAGCCGTCCGACTAACAGATGGTCGGCTACCAGATGGCCCTGCTTGACTGCCAGTTGCCTCTGCATTACTAGCAGATGCCTCTGGCCGGGTGCCAGATACGCTTCTCCGTCTTTCTTGTGGAGCAGATGCCTCGGTATACCTAGCAGATGCAGATGCCTCTGGCCGGGTGCCAGATACGCTTCTCCGTCTTTCAACAGTTGCCCCTGTACAATGCGGACATAAATATAATTAAGTGTGTAAAATCTTAATTTAATTAAAAATATGTACTAATTCACAATTACGATTTCTAACCTGACGGTCTTCTTCTACCGGATCCCTCTGGACGTTGTACTCCACTGCGTGGCCTACATCGAGCTTCCATAACATCCATAGCATTAGGAATTCGCTTGTGCTTCCTCCTACCCTTGTTAATTTTATCGTTGTCCGGCTTGATTTTAGGCGCTAACAAATCATATGGCCAATGTTCTGCGTTGCCGAAGCTGTGAAACTCACCTCTCCATGTGTTGACATAATTTTCAACGCTATAATAGTGACTTACATATCTCATCGGATCTAGATGTCTCTTACAGCACACCGCCAAGACGTGGTTGCAGGGAATGCCAGTAAATTGCGGTTTCTGGCAGTCACAAACAGGCATTCTGGTCTCCCCTTCTGGAAATCTAACTTCGTACTTCATGTCTCCCTTCACCCCCTACAATCAATAAATCATGTTATTTACATATTACAAATTGAGAAAGTTATACTAAATTTAAGTAAATATCGGACATACCGTTCTTTGGGTTCCATCATGATCGACGACCTCGTAGACGGGAAATTCACCACCCATTGGTATCACTCTGTGCTCCTTTGCTTTGGCAATCCGATGTTCTAACGCTGACATGATTTTTCCTGATAATCTCATTCCATTTCGATGCCAATTTCGAGCAACCGCACCTCTTCTGACATACCAATCCACAACTTTATAGAATGTGCGATCAACTATTGCCGTTACAGGCAGTTGGCGAGCCACTCGGAAAACATTGTTCAATGATTCTGATCCGTTCGTAGTCATAATACCCCACCTATTTGGGCCTCCGTCATGACATTGTGCCCATTTATGGAGTTGCAGAGGCTCCTCTTCGAGATTTTGCAACCTTTTACCACACCACATGATTACTTGTGAGTAGTAATACTCCTACCTTCTATCATTTCCATACCCTCATCAAACCTCCAAGGTTTCATCTTACCCACAAACACCGTGAAAATTTGTTCAATTACTCTGTCCTTGCACAACTTGTACACATTCGCCGCAATATGATGAGCACACAATCGATGAACTGCTTCACCCCTCTCCTCACACCACCCTAAATCAGGTCGATCAAACACTGAACGGATTGCAGCATGCTGGTCTGATATAACACATACCCGACCGGGGCCGACAACATCTTCGCGTACAAATTGCATAAACCAGCCTCAATTTTCTGAAGTCTCCTCTTCAGCAATTCCGAATGCTATTGGCAGTAATTGCTGTTCTGCATCATAAGCACATGCCATAAATAGTTTTCCTTTGTACCTGCCGGATAGGTGTCCAGCATCTACACTTATAACTGGTCGGAGATATGGCCAGGATTGAATGCATGGACCGAAAGCCCATGCCGCACGGATGAAAATATGTTCGCCCAACGTTCTAGATGGTACGTGATCAATTTTGTATTTTGTACCTGGGTTAGACCTCTGGATTGCACCAAGCATAGAAGGTAGCAGTTCATAAGCTTTTTTCCAAGAACCAAATAAATCGGCAATAGCCAGCTCCCTCCCTCTCCAAATCTTGTTGTATGAAGGCTCCACCGTTTTGTACTCCTGTCTAACTGCATTTCGACATGCTTTTATTGACATCTCCAGGTCCTCCTTGAGACCCGGTTTGATTATATCTGCAATCATCCTGGCAGTCATCTGACAACTGTCTGCTGTACAAGCAGTACTGTAACAATTGTGCGCATATGGGTTTGTTGCAATTGTCCAGTTGCCCGTCTCAGTGGTTTTTGCGTATAACCTCCAAGGACACCCCTCCGCTTTACATATAACCACATAGACCTTACGATTGCTATGGGATTGTTGTAATTCTAAGTTATTATCTATGGCAAATTCACTCAACTTCGATTTAAGATCAGCTTTGGATTCAAATATCTGTCCCACCGAAAATGGACCGTCGGTTCTGGGTGGATAACCAAAAAATGCTTCATCCTTGTACGGCATCGGCACATCATCATGAAATGCCGAACAAGGATGCTGCAATCCCCTATTAATAAAAGGAATAGACGATTGCCACTCCTTCCTTACATCTTCCATCCTAATCTGATCCTCAATTTCGGCCATATCCTCTTCCCCTACAACCGGCTCACTAGGGTCATAGCTTGTGTCTGAGCCAGTATCATTATTCAGCAGGTCAAAATAATCATGCAAATCACCGGGGGGTATTTCGGTGGTGGTTTCATCACAATGTATGGGTGAATCATTCACCGGTATGCCTCTGCTAGTTCCAGGTACACTACCCGGGTACGGGTCATAATTGGTCTGACTAACAACTGGTACTGACTCAACCACTAATTCAAGAAGTTTAAAATTCAGTACCGGAGTGGCATTCGCAAGCACCATATCCCAGATCGCTTCGTGGTCTACGTTGAACAACTGGTATTTTTCCGCTGAGCCAGGTGGTGCCGTGTTCAAACGCGCGCTGATTGTCAGATCGAACCGGCTAGGGAGCAAACGAATGCCAACATATATCTGTCTTCTTAGCTCATCAAGACTAGTTGAGTTAGTAACAGAAAATGTACAGGTCGGTGCGTCTGTAATTTCGCGTCTGTGGTACACATTTATTAATACTTGAGACATTTCCTGAACAAAAATTTCACGATCAACATTCGATAATTTTTAATTTTACAGCAAAAATATGATCATAATTGAAAAAAAAAACTTACTACAATCTTCAGACGAACGCTAGAAACACAATGAAGGGTCCGATCTCTGATTTGGAAAACTGAAACTGTTTACACTGGAGAACCACGAAAGTCTCGGAGAGAAATGAAGTTTTCTCTGTCTCTCTGTCTCTCTGTCTCTGAAATAAATAATTAAGAAGAGAAGAGAGGGGAAGGTAAATGATTGAGGAGAGAAGAGAGAATAATGTAATTTATAGCCAATTCGGTTTAACAAAACAACAGATAGCCAATCAGATAGCCAATATAGCCAATCAGATAGCCAATATAGCCAATCAGATAGCCAATTCGGTTTAACAAAATAACAAATAGCAAATCAGATAGCCAATCAGATAGCCAAGATAGCCAATCAGATAGCCAATTCGGTTTAACAAAATAACAAATAACAAATCAGATAGCCAATCAGATAGGTTATTCTGTTAAAAAAAATAATAAAATACTCCTAACCGAATAGAGTATTCGGTTAATCATAAAAAAAAAAAAAATACCCTAACCGAATGGGGTATTCGGTGTGAATAAAAAATTAAAAAAAATTAAAAAAAAAATACCCTAACCGAATAGGGTATTCGGTTAACAATAAAAAATTCAAAAAAAATTCTTCACCGAATTCCCAATTCGGTTAATGGTGTAATAAAAAATAAAAAAATAATGTTAACCGAATCCCCTGTTCGGTTAACAATAAAAAAATAAAAATAAAAACTTAACCGAATTGGGAATTTGGTTAACGGTGGAATAAAAAATAAAAAAAATAATGTTAACCGAATCCCCTATTCGGTTAACAATAAAAAATCAAAAAAAAATGCTTAACCGAATTGGGAATTCGGTTAATGGGGTGTTACACGGAGTTTACATACTTTATGGGATCTGTTCTGTGAAAATTTGGTTTAACCGAATACCGGATTCGGTGAAGCGGAAAAAATAGCTTAACCGAATCCCGGATTCGGTTTTTGCTGTTTTTATAACAAACGAAGCAATCATGTCGTTTCTTTAACTTTGATTATTTTATTTACTGTTTTTAAAAAAAATCCATAGTCTCACCACTCGTACAGTCTCCGCGGCCATTATATGAGAATCATCGCTGTGGCAAAGGTTTCATTGCTTATTTGGTGTGCAAATGCTGCATGCCCCCACTAGAGCTATGTCGTTGTCGTTCTCGTTGTTATTAATTAATTATTATATTTTAAGAATTTTATTCTAATAATCATGCTTAATATTATATATTTTTTGGTGGTTGTACATATGACCTCTCTTACAATTTTTAAAGACTGGGTGGTCCGGTGGTTGTGGATATTAAGCTAGGACAACCTTTTTTTTTAAATTTAAGCTAGTACAATTTTATTCTAACACGTAAGCAACCATTGTTATGTGTTTGGTGGTTTAATTTATGAAAAATTGATATCAAATTTTATTGGCCTTCAACACTCTTATTGAAATCAAACTAAAATTTAAAGCTAGAGATAGCTTGTTCGTTATTATGCGTGATTTTCATTTTTAAAGGACTTCTATGAAAATATTAATCGCATTTTATCGAACTATTTTTTTTATTACATTTCTAATGAAAGGCACCAAGTTACGTTAAAAATATGGGGAAATCTCATGTTTATCCTTCAGAATTTTACGTATAACCCCCTAAAAAAATTATTATATTATTTTTACTTTTCTACATTTTAAAAGCTCACTAATTTATCCAATTTATTGTTTTTCTATTAGAACCAATTTAAATTTTTTTAAATACATGTTTTATTCTTTATTAAAAAAAAGATATGTAATATTTTCAAGATTGACCAGATGCAAAGTTCAAACATGTTCAGTACAATATCTTGAAAATGAGAATTTAGGTAAAATATAGTAACAACAGTGATTTTAAAAAAATTAGTGACCAGATGTTCAGTACAATAGAGAATGAGAAATTTATATAACTAATTTATATAGTAACAACAGTGTTCAAGATCTATTTTGCATCTGGTCACTAATTGCATGTTCAAGATCTATTTTGCATCTGACCACATGCTCACTAATTGCATCTGGTCAATGTTTTATTCTTTATTGAAAATGAGAAATTTTAAAATATATTAGGTATATAAGAATTATATTTAGTACAATTGTCAACTGTTTAAACTTAAACAACAGTACTATAATAATATAAAATGGGAAATTTTCTAGTGAATCCATATAAACTTCTAAAATAATCAATATCTTGACGAAAACATCACAATATCCTAGATTTCCATAAAAAAAACTTAATATTTTTTTATCCATATTTTTTATTTCATTTTTAACATTTTATTTGGTTGATAAAAAAATGAATTAACTAATTGTGTAGCCTTTAATAAATTTTTGAATAACTTTAAAAAGTTGCAATTTACCAATTATCATTCATCATGGGGTTAGTGACTGTTCTTCTCCACTATTCTACGTTTGGATCACTCTAAGAATAGATTTATTTTTGGGGTTAACGATGTTCTTGCTAACCCATTCAAACGATGGAATAACGCTAACCCAGATTAGCGTTATTCTTGTTATTTCCGGAGTTGCATCGAAACGCACCCTAAACTTTTATTGGAATCACAAGAGCAGGTATATGAACTGGCTTCTCAATTTCACGAACTAAATTTTAGAGCTTGAACTAGTTTCTGAATAAAATTATTTTATCTAATTAAACAATTACTTCGGAATTGCAGTATCTTAAACTATATTTGTTTAGTTTAACAGTGGACCAAAGAACCTTTGATCCAGAGATTTATAAAAAATAACCTCATGTCTCATTTGGCATATGTACTTCTGGAACAAGTAAACAAGGACAGATATCCTCCCAGGTACCTGACTCAGGCAAATTGCAACGGCCGGCTCAGATTAATTCTATCTGGGCCAAACTCAATCTAGTGCCTATTGAGACTGTAGGGGTCTGTTTTGAGATTCGTGCCATGTTAAATGGGCCGTCCGATCATAATTTACATACATATTCCATATAAAATTCATCTATCTATGCCTTATTAATGATTAAAAGCCGATCCGATGAGTTTTAGACTTGAGTTCACCAATGCGTTAAAAAATTTAATAGAAAAGATAACAAATTGAATAAATTTGTAATTTTTTAAAATTTAGAAGGATAAATATGATACGATGAAATTTAGAGGGAAAATATGTAATTTTGATGTTTTTCTAAGTAACATAAACCCCCTTAATTTGTTTTTTTTACAATTTTCGAACTGGCGTTTTTACATGCAAAGCCACGGAATCCCTGCGAAGCGAAGATCCACCTAACAAACCCATTATCACTTACCTCTTACCACCACCACAAGACGGGAACACGTATACTCTGCATTAACTCATAATTTGAGTTAATGCATCTTGACTGTTCGATTAAGATCCGGGCCAATCCGGCCAGCGGTGAAACGCACGGAGCATTTTCAATATTCGTGCCAACATGGATCGGACGGTTCATATTCATTATGCATTAACTCAAATTTTAAATCAATGCAGACGATACGAATTCACAAGAAGGTCGACACAAACAATTGAACTCTGCACAGAAAAACGAAACAACCAAGAGTCCGTATATTATACGAACCTCTCGTCTCAAGTGGCCACTTCTAGCCTTTCGAGGTACCTAATCCATGGGAAGTGTCTCTGAGGTTGAGACGATGGAGACGGAGAAGAAGAGGCATGGCGTAGTGAAGGTGAATCCTCGGCCGAAGAAAGACGCGATGGCGCGGCTTGTGGATTTGATCGAGAAGGCGTTGGTGTGGATGATGTACGACAAGTCCCAGCCTTTGCATTATCTCTCTGGAAATTTCGCTCCCGTCAAAGAGGAGACGCCGCCTTGCCCCGACCTCCCCGTCAAAGGCTCTCTTCCTGTAACTCTCTCTCTTTCTCCCCCTCTCTTTGAAAAACTTGGTAGCGGCTACCAAGTGACTCTCTCTCTCTCACACACACTATTTGATTTGATTTGATGGGTCACATGAACTGCGAATCTGCGATCGATTTAAAATAAAGTACTATAAAACAAACTGGCACTTTTCTTCTTGATATATTTTTTTAGGCATCTTCATTTTTGAAAAGTAGAGAGAGAAGTTGATTAAACATTGATGAATGTACTGTTCGTAAACTTCGTTTCTGTTAGTCTTAATAGAAGACGAGGATTTATATTGAATAAGTCTAAATTGGTTCCTTATAATAGCCAACGATTTGGATGTTTGATCAAACAGCTTATACCTGTGTGATCAATCAAATTGCCTGCATTAAAGAAAAAGATTAAGATTATTGTTTTTATGTATTGAATATAAAATGTGATTAGATATTCTGACTACACATTAAAAATGAAAGTGATTTCATAATCTACTTGGTAAGTGGGTCGATGATTCCATTGTTTCTCGAATGGTGAGATTCAGCTTTAAGATGATTCCATTGTTTCTCGAATAGTGAGATTCAGCTTTAAGAAAGGAAATTAAAGGAAATGAGAGTTGGGAATCAACGGCTAACGGGAAATCAAAGGATAATATTTGCTATGCCAATGATTGTAAGATACTATTTCTGAAGTGCCATCCAAGAAAAATGGGAAAGACAGTCAGTCTCGAAACTCAGAAGTAGATTCATTTATCGAAAATGTACAATCAATATGGTTTCTTAATAAAACTTGAATTTTTATCTTTTACATAAGCTTTTTATCGAATTAGATATTAGTTTGGTCAATTTTTTAAGTAATTAGAAACTTAATTCAAAATTTAATGGAAAAATGGTGTAATCATTTGGCACAAATTCAGGATATGGTACAAATTTGAGTGAGGATATGGTACTATGCATAGCGCATATCGGCCCGCGCTATTGATTAATTTTTTAGTTTGAAAGTCCTAACGATCGATCCAAACCGTTCTATATGGTCTACATATGAATATGTACTTGTAAACTAAATTTTACATTTTTAGATTTTTTTTTTGCTATTTCTTTAGATTGGTAGAAAATCACTTGATTTGAAAATTTTGAACCATCCAAAAACAATTATTTTCTACCCATCTAAAAAAATATTCTACAAAATTTAAAATTTAGTTTACAAGTACATATTCATATGAAAACAATTTAATTGAAACAACCTTTTTTTTCTTTCAAAAAACAATCTATTTATTTGCTTTATATATCCAAAATTTATTATTGTGACTAAACATAACTTAAAAATTATTAAATAAACAAAATATATCATGATAAAATGACTAAACGCATATTTACAAATCCATATCTTTGACTTACGAGTTAGGCATCCATAATTCAAACTCAATTCCAAATTTCCTGCCTCTTAATAATGCATTTGGTTGTAATTTTTCTTTCCTATTTTGTAATAAAAACTCCCACCATTCACCATGCATAATACAAAATAAAATAAAAAACATGTCAAACAACTTTAGAGTAAATAATGCACTCATTTTTTCATATTTCAGTCCAACAACTAATGCGCCTTCGCTTCTTATAAAAATTGAGAATAAATTATGGCTAACTCTTGTTCATATTACTTTTTGCAATCTTTTTTTGAAAACAAGATTACGTCAATGACCTACCCAAGTTCATTTGGACCTCAGCTGTATCTATCTCTAACTAAAAGATGGCTTCTATTTATTGAACTGACATTACTTGAATATGGTTTCTTAATAAAAATTGATTTTCATCTTTTCCATAAGCCTTTTTATGGAATTAGATATTAATTTGGTCAATTTTTTTAAGTGGTTAGATCCTTAATTTCACATTTAATGGAAAAATGATGTAATCATTTGGAACAAATTAAGTGCAATACATAAAAACAATAATCTTAATCTTATATTAGGAAACTTTCCTAATATGATACCTATGCTACTGACCAAAGAAAAAGTTGGAGTTCAGCGTTCTTTTTTGCCACATTTTAATTTTAGTATTGGTTGAATAGGCTGATTGACAAATAATGGTGACTAGAGAGAACTGAAGATAAGATTGTTGATTTCATTCTGAATGGAAAAATATACTTATGACCTTCCTGATTATTTGATAGCACATTCTTTCAGGAATGCTTGAATGGGGAGTTTGTTAGGGTCGGGCCTAACCCTAAATTTGTACCTGTAGCAGGATATCACTGGTACGAATCTTGAATTTTTTTTTACACTGTTTGTCGCATATTCTTTGAACTATTCATGAATATGCTATCTTACGGAGAAGCCAGAATTTATTAAATCTTTTTTTTTTAAATCTCGCCAGGTTTGATGGAGATGGGTGCGTATTCCTTCACTTTTATTTTATTTTGCATTTTTCTGATGTAGCAGTACTAATGGCATTCTCCAGTAAAAGTATGATAGAGATTTGCTGATTTATGTAGAATGATTCATGGAATGCGTATCAAAGATGGAAAGGCGACTTATGTTTCCCGGTATGTGAAAACATCAAGGTTAAAGCAAGAAGAACACTTTGGTGGAGCTAAGTTCATGAAGGTAAATTGAAATATTTGGTGACAGACTCATCTAGAATAGCACTATACCAGCATATCTAAATAGGCGGGAATAAATGAAAAGCATCGAAGGGGTGAAATTGTGTCAAACCATTATGACCACTATCAGCTATGTACTGTGTTAAATGGGTTGCTTCTTTGTTTGTCAGATTGGGGATCTGAAGGGACTTTTCGGATTGTTTATGGTTCAAATGCAAGTTCTGCGTGCCAAATTAAAAGTGTTCGACATGTCTTTTGGTTACGGGACAGGTAATTTTTTGGCTACTGTATTTATTATTGTTTTTATTAGTATTATTGTAATAATTAAACTTGGTAACTATGTTTTATATGGGTATTAGGTAACACTGCTCTTATATACCATCAAGGTAAACTCCTTGCCTTGTCTGAAGCCGATAAGCCTTGTAAGTGAAATATTATTAGAGATCATTTTGTGCTCAATTACCAAAGACCTTGTACAAGATAGCCCTATTAGTTCTGACATTTTAAATATACTATTTGCAATGTTGTTATAAATTAGATGTTGTGAAAGTTCTAGAAGATGGAGATTTGCAAACTCTTGGACTGTTGGATTATGACAAGAGATTGAAGCATTCTTTCACTGCACATCCAAAAGTTGACCCATTCACTGGTAACTTCTAATTTAAGCATAAGAGTTTCTGTAAAGGCACTAATCTTTTCCGTACATTGCATTTTAATGCATTAAATTGCCTCTGCAACTACTACACAAGTGACCAAATTGTCTGTATTAATTGTTAACTCATGTACATAATGCAATAATGGCCACAATGCCCTTTGGTTGGATATTTTCTTTTATCTACTGTTGAACTGGATAGAGTTTCCAAAGTAAGAACACGGTGTTAAAAGGCAATTTGATTATTTTTAAGTGTGATAACTCCTTCAGCCAATGTATTTTTAAATTATTGGAAAGTTTCAGAGTTGAGATTATACTAGATACTAAAATGAGTTGGAGTCTTGTTTTCCTCAATAATGGAATGAATAGAGTTTCTTACACAAGATATTATATTTATCTCAAGGAAGCTAACACGATGTACTGGGTGCAGATGAGATGTTCACCTTTGGGTACTCACATGATCCACCGTATGTCACATATCGGGTCATCAACAAAGATGGGGTGATGCTTGATCCTGTACCAATTACTATACCAGCACCTGTAATGATGCATGACTTTGCCATAACTGAGAACTATTCCATTTTCATGGACCTTCCCTTGTATTTTCGACCAAAGGTAAAGAAGAGACTTTGAACATTTGAAAGTTCTGAGAATTTTCAGATTATGGTATAGAAAAATCTTTGTACTTTCTACCAGTTGCAGCTGATGCCTGATATTCTGTAGTAGTCACAATTAATTCCCAATGTTCTTAACGACCAATATTTCTCATATTTGCCACCATTATCAATATACGACATTATTTTAGGTTTTTGCAAACAACACTGAATTTAGCTTTAATGGTGGGTTTTATTCTCATGTAATCCAAAATGTATATTGTGGTGCTTATTACATATAGAAGGTAATGATGGGTTTTATTTGCACATACCTGCTTTTGTGCGGAAGTTCAAAACTAATTGGGGTTAGTCTTGGGGGTCATTTTTAAATCCTTTTGTATTTGCTAATTGTGTTTGTTTTGATTGTAGGATATGGTAAAGGGAAAGTTGATTTTCACTTTTGATGATACTGTTAAAGCTCGTTTTGGCGTGCTCCCAAGATACGCAAAGGATGATCATGACATTAGATGGTTTGAACTTCCCAATTGCTTCATTTTTCATAATGGTAATTCTTTTAGTCTTTATGGTGAAAAGATGATAGAGTGATCTAATTGGGACAAATAAAAGTATAGTTACTTGAGGAACAACTCAAAGTTTCAGTGACCAATTCATGGCATAGTTTAACGTTTAGTGATCTCTAAAGAAATTTACCCTTTAAATTTAATTTCATTTGATTCGATTTTCTTTTATCACTAATGTCTAATTTCTTGCATTACTTCGCCTACAGGCTTTTCTGCCAAAAAAAAAAAAAATTCTTGCATTACTTGGATAATATATGCAGCCCTAGTCTACATACTAATTATTCAATTGTTTATTTAATTAGCCAATGCCTGGGAAGTAGGCGATGAGGTGGTTCTAGTTACATGTCGGCTTCAGAATCCAGACTTAGACCAAGTCAATGGTGCCACCAAAGAAAAGCTCGAGAACTTCACCAATGAATTGTATATCATTCTACTTCTCCTTTTATATTTTGCAATAACCACATGTCACTAATTTTTATTAGCAATAACAATACTTCATTGTTTTTAGATATGAAATGAGATTCAACATGAAAACTGGTGAAGCTTCGCAAAAGAAACTTTCTGTCTCAGCTGTTGATTTCCCTCGAATTAATGAAAGTTACACTGGGAGGTAACTTCTTCTATAGTAGCTATTGTTATATTATAAGCTGTTGCAGGAGCAGATATGACTGGCACCGTTGCAGTTCATTTTTAACCTTTCTTACCATAAAACACCTGTGTAGGAAACAAAGGTACGTATATTGCACAATACTTGACAGCATTGCAAAGGTTAAAGGCCTTATAAAGTTTGATCTCGAGGCTGAACCAGATAGTAGCAAGGAGAAGCTTGAGGTGGGAGGAAATGTGACAGGCATATTTGATTTAGGCCCTGGTCGGTATGGGTCTGAGGCCATTTTTGTACCACGCCAGGCTGGAGTGACTGGAGATGAAGATGACGGCTATTTGATATTTTTTGTACATGATGAAAATACTGGGTACTCTCTCTCTCTCCTTCTATACGTTTCAACTTGAAGGCTGAACCAGTCAAGCAGCTACAGTTCAAGTAACATTTAAATTGGATAGAAATACTAGGTGTAGCCTTACAAAATTTAAAACAAAATCCCTTATAACCCATAAAAACATGATAAAGTATAATGCACAGATCCTTAACCAGCCTTCAGAAATTTGCTTTGTTACTCTTCAGTGTTCACTCTTGTAGAATGACTATGAAAAGAACCTTGGGGAAAAAGACTGAAAAGACAGGCAGGTCACTTCCGAAAAATGTGAGAAGGGGTTGTTAGGATGTTTTGTTTGTGGGTCACTTCCTGTAAACACAACAAGTTTATTTGTTTTCTTTTTCTGTTAAGGTTTGTGCCAAAAAAATAAGTAATATGCATGAGAATTTAGTTTTTATTTTTTTTAATGAATGAAGGAAATCAGGGGTGAATGTGATAGATGCCAAAACTATGGCAGCTGAGCCAGTAGCAGTTGTGGAGCTGCCTGCCAGAGTTCCGTATGGTTTTCATGCCTTTTTCGTTACTGAGGTTAGTGTCATATGGAACTTTTGTGTCAGTGCTCTCCTTTGTACTTCTCTCTTCTGGCAAAAATTAGCATTAAAATTGAGAGTAGAACTAGGGTGTTCTTAAGTTCACCAAGCCCCTTTGTGAACTCAACTCTAAAACCTATCGGATTGGTTTCAAATGACAAATCCAAACTGTTGAAAACCTATCTACCTCATGAGTGATGCATCTACATATGAAAATTTAAAATTTTAGAATTAATTTTGTATAAAGTCGAGTGGTAAAAAAAAGTTCAAAAAATGAATGCATTAGAATTAAAAAATAATCCTTCTAATTTTGACCGCTTGAGTTTATACTAAATTAATTCAAAAGTTTAAAAATTTCGCATGTAGACGCATCACGTATAAGGTAGATGGATTGCAACGGTTTGGATTCGTCATTTGAAGCCAATTAGATAGGTTTTAGAGTTGAGTTCACAAAAGGGCTTGGTGAACTTAAGAACACCCTAGTTCTACTCTAAAATTGAATATTATATATTTGTTAGCAGTGCTTTGTGTGAAAGGTTGAGACTTGAGAATATCTCAACATGCAATGAGCAAAGATGAGTTTTGTGAGAAACTTAAAAGAGATTTTTTATTTGACAGGAGCAACTTAAGAGTCAAGTTGATGGGAATATGTGACCACTTGTAAGACACGTATAATGGGCCGCTACATCTGAAAGACTGCTAGTGAAATATATGTATATCAGTATATAATTGTTTATATACACCACAATACCTACTCTCAATTTCATGTACAAAATAACTAGACTAGTTTATTGTACACAATACCTATTCATTTAAAACTACAAAAAAGGATGGGCTATGTATTGTCTTTTACCGGATGAATTCACATCCCCTCAGGTTACCGGACTGAGTACAATTGAATCGGACGTCCAAAATTGTTCTTTTTAATTTGGCACGAATCTCAAAGCACAAATAATACTGCCCCTGCGCTATCCTGAGCAAGCACCGGCTGAGAGTAAATCTGGGCCGTCCGTTTCAATTCTGTTGAGTCAGGAACCTGGGAGGATACGGATCATCCGGCCTCTGTCCCTGATTATCTACACATCCAATATGAGTTGTAAGTTTAATTGGGTCCCATTGCAATTTGATGGATTGTCGGACCCAATCTGTCTAATCAGAAGTGGGGGCCTTCAGTTGGTTGCGTCTTTACAATTACATGCCAAGTCAGTTCTCCTTGACCACCGAGAATTTTTCATTTATAGAAATTATTATTAAATAATATAGAAAAACATAAAAGTACTTTGGATAAAACATGGCATAGATGGATCCGAAAAAAAAAAAGTTTTTTCTTTTTTCCTTTTTCTGTTGGCCAATGGGATTCTCTGTGGCTTGCAAACAACATTTGGATTCTCTGTAATTAATGCTTGAGAATTGAAGCTTCCAAACGGAATTCTCTGTGGCCGACTCATTCTTAAATGTGTCGTCAACAGAAAAAAAAAAAATTCGGCTTTAAAATTTGGATCTGAATTTTTTTTCTGGATCCATCTATGCCATCGAAAATCCCAGCCACTCTTTTTGTTTTTCTTTTTCCTTTAATAATAATTTTTATAAATAAAAAATTCTCTTGACCACACCTCAAACAGTGATCTGACGCTGTTTGATAGGGAACCAATTTGGGTCCGATGCCCATCGGACTCAAAGTCAGTTCGATGGGTTTGATAACTGTCCGATATGCTTTAAGATTCGTGTCCGCAACTTTCGCGTCTGCTTTAAAATTCGTGTGCACGAATCTTAAAGTGGATCGGACGGTCCCTAAATTCATCGGACCCAAGCTGTTCTCGTTTGATAGAACTTTGATTTTACCAGGGCCAAAAAAATATATATATATATTCCAAATCTGCCTACGATTTTTCAGTATTATTATTTTATTTTATTTTTGTGGGGGAATCAGGGGGACAAGTATCCTCTTAGGTATTGGACAGTTGGGCCTACAACTTTACGGCCTATATTAACTCCCAGTTGAGCCTAAGTCAATCCGGTGTCTGGGGTCCTTTAAGATTCGTGAAAAGTTAAAAGAATGGTCCGGATCTACTAATTCTAAAAGATTCCCTTGTCCGGTACCGGGGAGGATCTGAATTCGAATCAGGGCCCAGTAGTATAGTGCGAATAATTGTAGTAACAGGGTCATGGTGGATGAGTACAATTTCTCCTTTCAGGGGCTGAGGGGCATAAGCACAATGAAATAGTATTATAGAGACAACATGGTAATTGTTTTGAAGAGTTCTAGGCTAACATAACATGACTTTCGAGTCTGAAGTGAAACCTGTATCTGGCAATTAGAGTGATAATTTTCGAGTCTGAAGTTAAACGGGACTCGGATTTCTGATATTTTGGGTCACTTTTTGTATCATGTGGTGTTTTTTCCAAGCCTGTTGTATCACATGATCTTTAGTTGATTGATATCCTTGCCAGTACGGAGTACAGAGACTTATCTGATAAAATTGGACAATCTAGACAAGCAGTGATAATTAATATGTGTTTTGTTTAATGGAGTTTGAGCCTCTTGTTGCTAATATCCTATCAAAATTATCCAGTCGGTTTTGAACGTGCAGCTTGTGTAAAGATTATATTTTTAGTCAGTAAAGTTAGGTGTGGTTCTCATATAGCCACGGTTTTTCAATTCGATTGCAACCATCTGTTTTTATATGGATGGTCCAAATTTGATAATCGCAAGTGCTTGCCAATATTGAAAATGATTGTTGATGCAAATTCTATAGGTTTTGGACTCGTCACACCACAGCACGCTGTATTGGTCCTAAAGGATTTCCATCTTAGTCTACTCATTGCGAGTGCATATCCTCTGATATATCTCATATTTTGCGTGACCGACGTGTCCGGTGCCTATTCAGGGATCGCGCAGGGGCCAGTATTATTTCAGCTTAGAGATTCGTGCAGAACGTATTTGAACGGTTGAGATTTCCAAGAAGTCACGCAACATATGAGATATTTCAGAGGATGCGAATTCACTCATTGCATGAAAGAATTGAAGTTACTGCTAGTGTTCGATGATTGTTTCTTGGTTTGTTTGAGCTTAAAAAGGCAAGTGGGAAATTTCTACCCATTTTCCAGCCGAATGAATCACAACCTTATTTCTTATAATGGCGCGTTGAGTAAATGAGAATACAAGTTGTTGGAATTTTATTTTAGAAATGACTTTGAGTCTGATCTTATCTTGATGCGAAGCAGGCTCTTGACGATTTTTTTTACCAGACCAACAAAACCGAAAAGAGAAAAGAATAGCAAGTCGAAGAAATTCAAATAATAAAATTCTTGGAAAGCTTTTTGTAACCTTTGCAGGGATTATAGTCTGTGGACATTATAGAAAGGTTTTGCAATCCGTAAAGATTCTTTGCAGACATTACAGAGTTTTGAGAGAACAAAAGTTTCAATTTTTAAATTTCTTCGACCTGACTTGTAAATAACATTCCTTCTTTATCAATATATCTGCTAGTGATATTTAACCACTAACCCTCAAAAAAATTTCTTCGACCTGATTTCCTTCTCTCTTTTTTGTCGGCCTCAGCATCATATCTGTATATGGTGATATGGTCTTGTTTTTGTAACTTCTACGCAGATGGTCTACCTAGGTCGTTGGAGTAACAATTTTTTTCCCTCACTTCGAGATAATCTGAGGGTGTGAATTGAGTTTATGCCCTAGAACAATTAAAAAAATAATGCTTTCTAATAGTTATTTGGTTCAAAGAAATGGCTCTTTCAAGCATTACATTCTAGCATCAGTTTAAAAAGAAGTTCTAAAGCTTCGTAAGGTTAAGCACCTCCATTCAATCCAAACCTGGACATCTCCTTCATACTGATACAAGCACATGAAATCCTATAAATAACGGTGCTGATCATTATGCTCAACTGATAAGGAGAATTGGTTCTATACACTATGCATTTTACTGACTAAAAGGGATTCTGTTTCTGTACTGAGTGAGCAGAAATTTTTATTAGAATATATTAAAAATAAATAAATGAACCAAATCATTTATTGGGTTCCTTTAGAAGTGCCTAAAGGAACTGAATCACTAATTCGAATCCTTCTATGTCATCCATCTATTTTTTTATATTATTTTTAATTTCATCTGGGGTAGGTAGGATGTGTCTCCTTCTATTACAATGGTGCTTTTGTGCTTGGATTCGAATTTAGCAAGTAGTGTGCAACAATAGTCTACAGGCATCACAACATGGGTCAAATGGGGTTTTGTTTTCTTTCTCCATATCATTCATATCGGACAAAGTTTTTCTTTGCCTTTTGTTCCCCTCAATGTGCTTTTTGTGATTTTATTGGGTAAAAGGTTCGTTCATTCAGTGAAAAGCTCGTTTGATTCGTTCAAATTTGTAATCTAAGTGGACCCTGTTACAAAATAGAAATGAAAGAATGTGTAATTGATCAGAGTATTTTCATCATCGATCAATATGAGATCCCTGGGTATCGTTCAACTTTTGTCAAAAGAAAATAAAATCTAAGTCAACTCTTATTTTTATATAAATTTTTAATTTCTTAAAGTGGAGTTCTTAATTTATTATTAAATAATTGAAAACATATCTAAAATTATAATAAATTTAATTTGAATAGTATTTTTCAAATATATATATTCTAAGAATTGAATGTACCATAATAAATAACATATTACCCTAAAATTATCATAAAGTTAAATGAGAGTCCGACACTAACAGTACTCGACCCTAGCAATACTTCCTCAAGAGATGCGAGTTGGACACAGTTTTGGTTCAAAATTAAATGGGAAAGCTCTGAAACAGTAAGCCCCCTTTTTTATGAGGGTTCTCTCGCGCTAACATTGTATGGCCTGGTAACTTCAACACTGCATATCAGCAAACCAATGTACCGCCCTGAATTGCAGCGAACTGTGGCAATACTACACAATGCACACACAAAAACAGAGAAGGCTACCTTGCTGGTGACACAGTTTGTGTTGTGGAGGGAGAGATGTTCACGCATCTTCAGAGAAACATCGAAAGAAACCCAGGAATTGGTTTATGAAGTGCTGCAAGAACTGAGGTATCAAGAGCCAGTCACAGAAGAGACATCCTGAGAATTTTTAACCTACGTAGCATGTTTCAATTTTAAATTTGTTTTCTTTTTTTTCATTTTTTCACAGCTCAAATTTCTTGAGCTATTTTTCAAGATTTACCAGTACGTTAAAACCACTTGTAACCACTTCATTAATATAATCAAACAAGGGCTTGACCCCTGTTTTTCCTCAAAAAAAAAAAACATATGATAACTCAGCTAGTTTAGGAGTAACTAAACATATGTGGAAGCCTGATGGATTACGGGGCAAAAGTACATGACAATGTGGAATCTTGATAGGTCAATTATCATTGACACAAAAGGGATTGAGACTTTACCCTGTTCAATATTTTTTTTTAAAGAATGATGTTGGAAGATGTCGTCACATTGATCACATTTTTTTTTTGTTGATGATTTTAATCTGTCATTTTGATAGATGCCTCCTTTTGCTTGGAATATAGATTAGTACAGTGGAACAACCACATATGTGAAGAAAAGAAGAGATACCGGTACAAGCAAGTAGTCATGTTGTCATTTCAAACAACTAAGGACAACAGATTTGGTGAAGGTGTTATCGGTTAACAACAAAACTAGACCTCTTGTCCTTCCTCTATATTTACTCAAGTGTTTAGTCTCTTCTCTTTGTAATTAAGGTGCCCAAAAATGTAGAGAGCTTTCACCATATAATTTGTGAGTTTCAACTAATGAGAGAGGTATTGGAAGTTTGGAGATTCAAATATACTAATGGATACCTCTATCGAACCTATAGATACCAATACCATAAGAAAGGAGGGATTAGAGTGTGAAGATGACACTAAGGAGGTTAAGCCAACAGTTCAGATTCTTCACATACCGAAGAATACCGGCCTTTTTCTTTTTGTCTTGAATATAAGGTAATTAAAAAGTAAGAAAAATTGTGTTTAGATCAATTTGTGAAAATGATTGAGTAGCTCAAATGGAGTATTTAGCATGACTTGCAAAAGAGATCTTACATATGCACTCTCATAAAAACAAAATATGAAAATAATCACCTTATCAAGAATATTATGGATATTGTATTCTGTAGGCTAATAATTTGCTTGTCTTTACCTTGATTTGTAGAAATGTGTTGAGGCTAGATGATCTTGGCATGGAGATCTTGCGAATAGCGGTACCAGCTGCTTTGGCACTTGCTGCAGATCCACTTGCCTCCATTAGTGACACGGCATTTATTGGTCGATTAGGTTTGTTGTCTTCACTTTCTTTCACAAAATCATTCATTGTTTCTTATAATTTTTCAAAGAAAAAAAGAAACGCAGTTCATCATTTATTGCATATCATAAATCTTATGCATTAATATTTTTTTTTCTTAGTCATGTATATTACTGTGTCTTGTTTATGGATTATGTTATGTTCCTGATGTCCCTTCAATCACTGCTTATGTAATGCTGTGCTTATATTATGTTACAAATTTCGTTCGATGATCATGCAAATTAATAGGTCATGTTTTGTGATGTACGGATAATACCTTCAACAGAACCTATTGTTACTTGGATAGCCGCCTCTTTGAACAACATGCTACTTAGTTACTGTGCATAGCTGGGAAAATATATATCAACAATTCCTTCTGTAGTAGATATTTATACAGGAAACAATATATATTGTTACTTTACAGTTCAGCTATATATTAAGGTATTTTTTTGTCTATCCCGGCTTTTTAAGTGTTCGAGTATTTCGAAAAACGCAAACCTCATTTTGTGCAGTCAGATACTCGTCTGAATGCATGTAGTCCTCTCTGCCACATGATCACAAATGTATGCTCAATTTTACATCTCTCCTCACATTTGGACTTAATGGATTTCTGAATCAGTTAAAACCTTGCATATGGTTGTATTCCAATCAGGATATATAGGATACTTTATACTAACCAAAAGTTGAGAATATGAAACAACCCAAGAACTAAAAGCAAACAAAAAATACGAGTTATTATAAGAATGAGAAGGGACCATTCTAGCTTATGTAAATAGATACTGTTTTGACATATGGATCCTTACGTTCTAGCATTCTATTTATAATTAGGAATTGGCATAATCAGACCTATATTTGACATACCTATGTAACCTATCCCATCCTTCATTGGTCACCATTTACTTTCTCGGACTTCTATTGATCGAGAAATAGGTTTGATTGCAAATTTTATTTTATTTATACAAGGTATCCTCTAGATAATAAAAATTGGAGCGATTTGATATCTGACTCAAGCCTATATGACCGATCGATAGAAATACTCTAACATTTCACCTTTGTCCTATATTCCATATATGACTTTTGCAAAACATGTAACAGGGTCGGCGGAGATTGCAGGGGTAGGGATTTCTATTGCAATATTTAATCAAGTGTCAAAAGTGTGCATCTATCCTCTTGTAAGTGTCACCACATCGTTTGTAGCAGAGGAGGATGCTATCATTTCCAATCCAGTTGACAAAGAGAAACTGAAAGATTTGGAGAAAGCTCTACCTCCCGTAGGCGCTGAAGAGTTGTCTCCTTCAGATAGTGGTAAGATTCATTTGTACCATTGGATTTTAATTACATGACCTATATTTTCTCTTTGTTTTGGTGGTTTGTTCAGTATCAGTCATTAATGGATGGCATAAAGCATATTGATCAGGGCCTTCTCTAAACCTTTTAATTAAATGAGGAAGGCTCACATGCCCCCACATAGAATGAAAGATTTCAAACATTGTTTGACAAAAAATTATGATAATGTTTTTAGCTTATAAGTTATGTGTTTTTTTTATAAACCCTCAAATTTTCCTTCTCAGAATTGAAGAAGGCGTGGTGGTACAGAATTTTTACTAACAAATGCAGGACAGGAGACGTACGTAAGAGAAAGTATATACCATCTGTATCTTCAGCATTGATTGTAGGTGCTGTACTGGGGCTTCTTCAGGCTATAACTTTGGCTTACTCTGCTAAATTGGTCCTGAACGTTATGGGGGTTAAATCTGTAAGTTATAATATATTTACATAGTATAAGGATTGTCATTTGTCAAAAGTGTATGGATAAGTTGGAGAAAAGGAAAATCATCAAACTGCAGCCAGTATACCCAATTTAATCTAGTATCTTTTCTTCAAGTACATATAGTATACCTTGTAATGTTTTAATATGCTGACTGAGGCTATGGTACTTTGCAAAGCGCGGATCATTCCGTGCTATGGATCCATATCTCAATTTTAAAAATCCAGACAGTAGATCCGAACCACTCAACGTGATCTCCATATAAAAAATGTACTTGAAGACCAAATTTACATTTTTTAAGAGTTCTTTCACTATTTTTTAATTAGGTATAAAATCACTATTTTTGGATGGTTCAAAATCTTTAGATTATGTGATTTTCTGTCTGTCTAAAAAAAAGTAAAAAAATTCTAAAAAAATGAAAAATTTGGTCTCCAAGTCCTTTTTTTATGAAGATCATGTTGAACAGTTCAGATCGATTGTCTGAACTTTGTTTACGGAGATATTGATCCATAGCACGGACCATTCCATACTTTGCGAAGTACCATAGCCTCACTGTTAATATGCTAGTATACTTTCTTTTGTCCAAACATACTAAAAAGCTATAACACACCTAAAAGATATACTGTCTAGATAGGAAAATATACTTGAGCCATGAGGGAATGTTTGATTTGCAGCAAAAAATATTTTTCTAGTAATTTGAACTCTTTAAATTAATTTTGGTAGAATTAGTTAAGCTCATGGTACATGTTGCCTCTTTTACAGGGTTCCCCCATGCTGACATCAGCATTTCGTTACCTAACCTTGAGATCGATCGGTGCTCCAGCAGTACTCTTAAATCTAGCCATGCAAGGTGTTTTTCGTGGTTTCAAGGACACCAAAACCCCGTTATATGCTACTGGTATGTACTATAAACCCTCATGTGGTATCATGTTAGTATTGATTATTTATGTGTTAGCAATCGGTTGGATACCATTACTAAACAAAGAACAAAAAATTTATGATGGCTCTTACAATGTAATATGTGCCTCATTCTACATTGATTGACTTATCTGTTCTATAATTTCGATCAAATCTAAATAAAAAGGAGTATTTGTTTCAGTTATTGGAGATCTAGCCAACATTATATTAGACCCAATTATGATATTTGTTTTTCACTTTGGAGTTGGTGGTGCTGCAATTGCCCATGTAGTTTCTCAGTAAGTTCCCTTTTACACGTCTAATTTTATCTCCTTTTATCAATAGTTTCACAGATATAAATATTAATCGGGTCATTAATATTTAGGTATCTTATAACAATGATATTACTTTACGGGCTGCTTCAGCAAGTTGACATCATGCCACCAAGTTTTAAAGCTCTTTCTTTTAGTCCGTTCCTGAAATGTGGTAATTAGTTCTGAACTCTGCATACTGATGCTTAATAAATTATCATACAGTAGTATATAGATATTTGGATGATAACAACTTCCAAAAAAAATATTCGCCGCTAAAAAACTTACCTATTTAGACAAGTCAGACCAGCTTCTAGACCCTGTTTCGTTTCACTTGTTTCATTCTTAGTTTGTTTGGTGTTGAATTCCCCTGTAAATGTGCTTGCTTTACTCTTTTGAGTAATTATGGCCAATTTTTAAGTTGTC
The DNA here is from genome assembly GCA_011114355.1 of Carex littledalei. Lineage (NCBI taxonomy): Eukaryota > Viridiplantae > Streptophyta > Magnoliopsida > Poales > Cyperaceae > Carex > Carex littledalei. The sequence continues at coordinate 700,107 of CM022101.1, read as the reverse complement.
TGAACCTGGTAAAGAAAGTGCATTTCCAAAATATTTTCTTTATTTTACATATAGGAACATTACTATTGGTAAGGGTCATAGCAGTGACATGTTGTGTGACTCTAGCGGCGTCTTTAGCTGCACACCATGGCCCAGATGTCATGGCTGCGTTTCAAATCTGTTTGCAACTGTGGCTAGCTACATCCCTTCTTGCTGATGGATTAGCTGTTGCTGGACAGGTCATATCTTATATCTTAAATTGTTTCCGACAGGATTTTTGACAAGGTTTAGATAGAATTGAAACTGAAAAATAATAATTACTATCAAAAGTTTTCTATTACACAGAGACAATGCCCTGACTTTTATATATATGAATTACAACATATTCTTATAGAAGAATATCTACTACCATAATACAATTTCTATATTCTGTTTAATACCAAATACAGACTTTCCAAAATAGATGCACTAGAGAAAGAAATCACCGAGAGAAACATTTCAATCTGAGATGCACATTAGAATTTCAAAGATAGCACAAATCCTAATTCACATCTTCACAGTTTCATGCACAGCCTCTGTCAGCATTCTCAAAAAAGACAGTTTCATGCACAACTGTGAATTACTGTACCAGTAATTGGTCGTGGTACAGGGTGGCTCGTCACAGCACCACCATAAGACCTGGTTTTTCTCCTAGAACAAAAGACAAAAAACATAATAAAAAAGTAACAAACAAAAAAAAAATTAGAATTGTTCAGCACATTTTATGGTTCAAAGCCTGCCTATCTACAATCCAAATTCAGAGAATAGTTTGCCTCAGTTTGAACTATTTATTTATTTTTTGTTTCAATACTTTTGTAGGCAATACTAGCTGGAGCCTTTGCAAGAAAGGATCATAATAAAATCACTGTTGTCACTGCTCGTGTATTACAGGTAAGGGAGTCCCCAAAATCACTTCGTTACAGTTCATACCACTTATATCTGGTACTTGTAAGGTAAATGTCAGTTTAAATTTTAATTTTCTCAGGTTTTCTTTGCAATATTTTATTTTTTTATTTTTCTTTTCTTTTACGTTATCAGCTAGCCCAGGTACCAGTAAATACCAATTCTGGTAATTCTGCTTGATATCTTTGTATAAGCAAATTGATATCTAATTGAATTCAACGTGCAGCTAAGCATTATACTTGGAATGGCACTAACAGTATTTCTTGGGGTTGCAATGGAGTTTGGGTCAGTAATTTTCACAAAAGATAAAAGCGTACTAAGTGTGATCCACAGGGCCATTCCGGTAATTTTGACAATTTATAAAAATTATCATTTTCTTTCTTAATTAAGAAAACATTTGAACATCTTTCTCTTTTGTTTCAGTTTGTTGCGGGTATGCAAACGATTAACTCGTTGGCCTTTGTATTTGATGGAATCAATTTTGGAGCGTCTGATTACAGATATTGTGCATATTCTATGGTGACATTTTGTGAATCATTCCATTTAAAATTATAAGTTCCTCACTTAGTGAGATAAATAATATATTTTTTTTTTCTTTCTGCTATGCATTGTAGGTTTTTGTAGCTATTGCCAGCATCCCTTGCCTAATATATCTTTCTACCTATTGGGGTTTTATTGGAATATGGTTTGGACTAACAGTCTACATGATATTAAGGACTCTTGCAAGTACCTGGAGGTAATAGTTTAATTGGTCCTTCAGTTCAGGAAAAAAATAAAATTGTCAAAATTCTCACTGGACTGTTTCTAGCTTACAACATATGTAGGTTTAATCATAATGTCATATTTAACTTCAATAATAAAGCACTGCATATCTCTTTTACAGGATGGGAGCTGCAAGAGGGCCCTGGATTTTCTTAAGAAATAATTAAAGAGATGTCTCCTCTTTTTAGTTCCACAAAATGCAACAGCTATAGACAGATAGCTACTACTATATATAAAAGTTCTGTTTACAGAAGCTGGAAAGAGAGAACAAATTTATACTTGCATGAAAGAAGTCTGTAGTATCAATTCGAAAGAAATTAAAGCATGCAATACCAAAGATACAATCGTGCTTTTACTTCAAATAAAACAGTAAATTTCTTTTTTAGTGGAGGATATTTGCAGTTCGTCTCTCCCTGTCCCACCTCCACTGGATTCTAATTAAGAATTGGTAGAGTCCGACAAAACCATCCTAGATTCGCCACCATCCATTAAAAGTGTCACATGTTGCAAAATATCATACTTTGCAAGAAATTTTGCCTATTTTACCATAATGATTAATGATATATGCTGGATTTCTCGTGCGTTCTCATTACTCGTAAATGAGCTCATAAGTACCTTTTTCTGAGTTTAACTTCAAAATCAATCGAAATGATTTCAAACAGCAAATTTAAATTCAACTTATAACAAAGATTACTCCCCCCCCCCCCCCCGCCCCCAATTCGAGCATCAAAATTAAACCTATATATTCAAAATTTCAAATAAAAAGAATTGCACTCTGCCATTGATTTATTAATTATTTCTCCTTGCTATGTTATGAAAAAGAAAGATAAACTCAAGTACAAATTTTGGATTTAAAATGGAGTAATTGAAAGAAATTGGGAATAATTGGGATTAAATTGCTAATAAAATTGATAAAAGGTTTCAAGTTCAGATACAATGATAACCCCCTTGGACAAGCCAGTTTACGCCTTTTATAGCCTCCTGCTATCCTAATTTACTTCCTAGGATAAATCTGGTGATTCTCTTTAACGGTTTGATTCTCCTCTTCAACTCTTCTCCAGTACTTCCTTATCGTCTCCTCTATTTCTCGCTTTCTTCCTTCTTCTCCAGTTCACCAGAAACTGAGAGAATGCACCAGTACCGTGCGTGGACCCCTCATGACCAACTAACTCGGTTCCCGCTAGAAGGAAGGGGTAGGAGCCTGTCAATGTGGACCCCCTTTGTTCAGAGTCTGTAGTTCTCCCCACTGGAATCTTCATGTATCGGCCCATTTCCCATAAATTCTTTTGTATTGGTTGAAAGCCCAAACAGAAGCCTGCTCATGTTAGCCTTAGTACAGCCCATGCCTATCTCCTTCTCAATCTCTCCTCCAACAGTCATCTCCAATTCCACTGATTCCAACATGCTATCTCAATTTTTCTCTTTCTCATGCGCTCTCTCTCTTTTCCTCCTCCTCAATGAGGCGCAACTGCTCCTCATCTTCCTTTCTTCCAATTTTAGAGCTGAAACAAAGGCAACCTTAGTGCTTGTGGCTTCGAAAAATTGTTAGTTATTACCAATATGATCCCCCAGCGAATTGCTATAAATATAAAAGATAAACAAAATTTATAGACGAAAAATATGTACCTTCTTCGTTCCTCTTTCTGAATAACATCAAATCCTACTTCCATTTCGCTGTCATCCTCATCCACCCCAGCCCATCTTTTAGGGTTATAATTGCACAAAAAAAACAATCAATTTATATATAATTGTACCGACAACAGACAGCATCAGCATTTAGCAGTAGTGCATACTAATACTGACAATGAATATGGTAAAAGAATTAATTATGCTTAAATACCAATAATATGATTTTTCAACACCACAACTACATATTAACAGGTGGTACGTACTTGAACATCTTGCGTATCATGGCAATAGCATTATCATCGAAGGGTGGTCTCTTTGCACCAATACTGGGGCTGGGACAGTGAGACCCAATTGAGATGGGTCTTGGCCGGTTGGATTGAGGCAGAGGTTGTCTGGTGGTGCCCTGTCGCTGAAGATTTTGTTGCGAATGTCTCTAGGTAGAGGTGCCTGCGGTTGTACTGCCCTTCCTGTGATGCTGTCGTTGAGATTGTCTCTGGATAGAGGTGCCTGTGGTGCTGTTGTTGGGCCCTGTCAGATGGCCTCTTGATGGTTCCTTGATGTGCTTAGCTAATTGAAGGTGCAGAGATGTCATTGGGTCCTGTCAGATGGCCTCTTGATGGTTCCTTGATGTGCTTAGCTGATGATGGCTGGGATGTAGAAGGATCTTTGATAATGAAAAGAAAAAACCAGTATGAGTTGAGTATGCATCCATGAAAGAAACAAAGGATGGGCTTCGCTGTTTGTTTCATTGTTTGGTCCCCAACTCAAACCCAGATTAGGAGCTACCAGGTCAAGTACTAGTTATTATACTGAACCCCCACACAAAATCAGCTTTGATTTTCTATGAGAAGTATTATGGATTGAATTTTCAGATACAAAAGAACTAATTGCTTAAAAACTTATATAGTTTATTGATTAATTACTTGGGCTTATATATAGCCTTTACATTCTTGCGCATAAGTCTCTAAACTTCTCTATATTTCCTATTTCTCAATATAACTCTAAACTAGATACAATTCTCAACACTCTCCCTCAAGATGGACAAAAGATATCCACTAAGTCCATCTTGTCACACAACCTAGATAGATCTAATGAGCTAAGTCCCTTGGTGAGGCAGTCAGCCACTTGCTCTCCAGTAGCTACATAACTTAGCTCAAGTAGTCCACTATTCAGCTTCTCCTTGATGAAGAACCTATCAATCTCTACATGCTTTGTTTTGTCGTGCTGCACCGAGTTGTTCTCCTTGATGAAGAACCTATCAATCTCCACATGCTTTGTTTTGTCGTGCTGCACCTGGTTGTTAGCAATGCTGATTGCTGACTTGTTGTCGTACCACAACTTCATTTGAGCTCCTTGGTCCACCTTGAGCTCTACCAACAGAGCTCTCAGCCACAACATCTCGGTAACTTCTAATGTCATGGCCCTGTACTCTGCCTCTGCCGTCGACCTCGCAACTACCAACTGCTTCTTGCTCTTCCAAGAGACCAAATTGTCTCCTACAAACATGCAGTATCCTGATGTGGACCTCCTATCATCAGCGCAACTGGCCCAATCTGAATCATAATAGCCCTCAATGCCTAAATGCTCATTCTTCCTGAAGATCAACCTCTTTCCTAATGTACTCTTCAGATACCTCAGAATATGATACACTGCATCTATGTGATCCTTTCTTGGATCATGCATGTAGCGACTCACCACACTCACTGTAAATGATATGTCGGAACGAGTGTGGCTCAGATAGATGAGACGGCCTACCAACCTCTGGTACCTCTCACGATCAACTGGCTCTCCTGTCTCTGCGCTCAACTTGAGCTTCTGATCAATAGGCAAAATTGCAGGTTTGCATCCCAACATACCTATCTCTGTGAACAAGTCCAACACATACTTCCTCTGAGATAGAACTCCCCTCTACTCCACGAGTCACCTCAATTCCAAGGAAGTATCTAAGCTGTCCCAGGTCATTCACCTCATCTTTGCCCAATCTTGCCTTCAGCTGAGCAATCTCTCCCTCATCATCACCAGTGATAATCATATCATCCACATACACGGTAAGCATAGTAATGTGACCACCATGTCGTCGGAATAACACTGTGTGGTCAGCATTGATCTATTGATAGCCCATACCTATTATTGCTCTCCTGAACTTGTCAAACCAAGCTCGAGGAGACTGTTTCAAATTGTACAGGGACTTCCTCAGTCTACATACATTGCCCATTGTTTGGTCTGTGCCGAAGCCTGGGGGTATCTCCATATACACCTCCTCTAGCAGATCTCTATGAAGAAATGCATTCTTCACATCAAGCTGGTGTAACTTCCAACCACCATTCACAGCAAGAGAGACGAGTGTCCTGACTATACTCATCTTCGCAACTGGTGCAAATGTCTCATCATAGTCGATGCCATACGTCTAACTATACCCTTGTAGTGATCAATTTTTCCTTCTGGTGTCTGCTTCACTGTGAAGACCCATTTGCACCCAACTGCCTTCTTGCCTGCTGGTAGCGGCACTATCTCTCATGTCTTGTTTTTTATCGAGAGCCCCAAGCTCTTCCTACATAGCTGGTTTCTACTTTGGATCTTCCTTAGCAGCATATATAGAGACAGTGTCCAAAGATGCAATGAATGCTCCGTATACATGTGATATGTTAGAGTATGAGACAAACTGAGCAATGTCATGTAGGAAACCATATCGGTCAGGAGGATGTTCCGCATTACTGCAAAAGGTCCTCATTGACATGGGAGTGGAAGGAGAAGGAAGATGAATCATATCACCTGTGTAATCTGAATATGAGGATAGAGTCGGGATAGATCGGGACAAGGGACTTGATGGCACAAGTGGTACCGCAGGCACTGGTCCCTCATTCTGCCTCCTTCTCCTTATATACACTCTCAACTCCCCCTGAGTTTGAACTTCAGGCTTAGTTTCCTTATTTTCCTCAATTTTCGGCTCCTCCTCAACCTATCCTTCCCGCACAGCGGGGCAAGGCATCGTTCCCACATTCACCAATTGCTCACCATCACTACTCTCCCCCTCTCGCCTCATACCTCCAGTATCTGGCGAGTCACCAAAGAGTGAGGTCACCTCCAGAGTGTAGTACGGTTCGAACTCTCGAAAAATCACATCCATGCTTTCAAACAACCTCTTCTTTATTGGGCTCCAACAAACATATCCCTTCTGAGTAGCAAAATAACCCATGAAAACACACTTCACAGCTCTAGGATCTAGCTTCCCTGCGGATGGTCTGTTGTCATTCACAAAACATACACAATCAAATACCTTCAATGGGAGGATCTCTTCATTATCCCCTTTCAACATCTCACAGGGAGATTGCCAGTCTAACACTCTTGAGGACATTTTGTTGATCTATTGGGCGGCTGTCAAAACCGCTTGCCCCTACAAGTGTTTTGGCACATTCATCGAGATCATCATGCTTCTGGCTATCTCTAAAAAGTGTCTATTTTTCCTTTCTACTACATTTTGCGTCGGTGTGTATGGACATGTGGTTTAATGTTGTATTACTTGGGCTGACAAGTATTCTCCAAATGCCTTATTGGTATACTCTATCCCATTATCAGACCTCAATACCTTCACCACTGCACCGTATTGAGTCTGAATTGTCCTATAAAAATCTTTAAAGCAGCCAAACACATCACTCTTATTTTTCATCAGATACAACCAAGTAACACGAGAAAAGCAATCAATGAAAGTCACATTATATCGATAACCATTCATAGAACTCGTAGAACAATGTCTCCAAACATCCGAATGTATCAAATAAAAAACACAAGAACTCCTATTACCAGAACTAACATAAGAGCTCCTAGTAAGCTTGCCAAACTCACAAGCATCACACACAAGTTTTTGTTTATTAGCCTTTTCATATAAAGACATATACAAACGACTCAAAACACCAAAAGAAGAATGTCTCATACGCTTGTGATGTAGCATCAACACATCCTCAACACTCCTACCAGATCCTCCTACTCCTGCCCTCTCTACCATGGATGTCAAGGCTGAGTCCATCCCCTCTCTATCCAAGTACCACAGACCACTACGCCACATGTCAGTCCCAAGTCTCCGGCCAGTCCCCTTCTCTTGAAAGATCACCTTGAGAATGTCAAAAGAAACAACACATTTTAGTTGGAGTATAATGACACTAATGGATAAGAGATTCACTGGAAATGAAGGAGCATGCAAAATATTAGACAAAGTCACAGAATTGGTACAACTCACTGTACCCTTACCAACCACCGGCTGTGTTGTACCATCAGCAGTCTGGATGCTCTCTGGCACTGTTAGGTGAGTATAAGAAGAGAACTCACTAGCAGTACCTGTCACATGTCGAGATGCACCAGAATCTACTATCCATTCTGGTGATCGGGTTGAGGTTTTTCAGAAACTGCATAGTCCTCTCTTGTGCAAAGATCTCCCTGCTCTTGCACTCAGGATCATTACAGCTTGTTCTGGGCGAGGAGTGATTGTAGTCTACCCATAGACGCTCCAGAGCTATGGCATATTCTTGCACGGTCCTATCTCCCTGGACTGTGGCATCGATCTCTCGCTTTATCTGGAACACTCCTCAAAAATTGTTCTAGCCCCAGCATACGTCCTTCTCAACTTTGCCCAGATGTCCTTCACACTCTCAATGCCATCCACCGTGGCAGCAATAGAAGGGACCATCGAGTTGAGAAGCCAGGTGTACAACAACATATGAGTGGCCTTTCACTCAGTTCCTCCCTCGGTGCCCTGTCCTGGATCTACCATATCTCCCGTCAGGTACCCCTTCAGGCTCCTCCCTGCTAGAGCACCTTTGACCCGACGCGACCAACTCAGATACGTGGCCGGTCCATTGAGTTTCAGATCCATAGGTGGGAGATCCATCTTCACAGGCTGTGACCTTGTCGAGCTCTCACCCTTCGATATCTTCATGAGCTCGAGCAATGTCTTCACCTCCGACGCATATAGCTTCTTAATGATCTCCTCCATCGATCAGACTCGTATTTGGTTCTCTCACACCGATCACACCCAATCGTACGAGTCTAGATCACACGTGACTTTCTACCTTTTCTTGACCCGATCTTGATCCTCCTCACATCAAGATCTAGATCCTCCTCATATCAACCCCTACCTCGGGATTCGTAGGGTATCGCCCCCCCCCCCCACACGGGCTCCCTTCAATAGGCGAACAAGTCCTTGATGTGGTGGCCGGTCGAGAGAGAGGAAGGGAGGTGGCCGAAAGAGAGAGAGAGTGGCTCGGCCGAGAGAGAGGGGTAGACCATTGGCCTAGTAAGGAGAAGGGCGACGACGGCTGGGAGGAGAAGCGACGGGAAGCGGATGCGGATGAGAGGGGTGGCCCTGCTATGGCGGTGACGACGGCGGCTGTGGTGTTGTGGCTAACCCTAACCCTAGCTCTGATACCAAAAAGAACTAATTGCTTAAAAACTTAGTTTATTGATTAATGACTTGGGCTTATATATAGCATTTACATTCTTGCACATAAATCTCTAAACTTCTATATATTCCTTATTTCTCAATATAATCCTAAACTAGATACAATTCTCAACAGATACGTTGTTTCAGGGATTTAAGGGTACCTTTCAACTCAAAATGCCCACAAAAAATAACATTGACCAAATGCTAACACTCGTACTAATGCTATACCTGGCTGGTCAGAGACAAGACAACCCATAACTGTATAGACCCAATGCTCAAATTCTGAACAACCGAAGACACACTGCATGAGCAAAATTGACCTGACAATGATTTGACCAACCAAAAACCAACTCAATGCAATTGCAAAAACCTATCGTACCCACCCCCTTGAAATCTTTCTACAAAGTGCTGAGATGTTACCAAAGATAATCTTCAGTCAAGACTGAGGACAAAGAAGCCAAACATACCAGATTTTATTTGCGAACAGTTTTTGGTGGAGAGCTCATGGGGTGCCTCAGCATCATCTGAGAACAAAAACGTGTAGTCTCTATTGTCTTTCAAAATCTCAGCCTTTCTTTTGATCTGAAAGCAATATTCCCTCTAAATTGAGATATACCGATTCACATATTAGCAATATACACTTCGTTATAGGATCCAAAAACTACCTCACAAAGTTGTGCAATTGGAATTCAAAAGTTTAAAAGCAATGAGAATGAGGCATTACAAGTTTACTAGAAACATCCATCATCGTAAACTTGAGATCAAAAGATCCTGATAAAATAATCTTTTCTCACCCAAAAACGTACAAAAAGTATAGATAAAGGAAAACTGTAAGCTATAAGCTATACCTCATTGACTGTCTTAGGTCCATTCGAGGACTTAGGTCTTGAGGACATTGGAACAGCACCTTTCTACGGTAAAAAGTTTTAAGTTTGTGACTGGACTTTGAGAATCCATGTAATTAAATTAAAACCTCAATAATAACAATAGCATTTTGTGACAGGAAAACATACGGTAGTAGAGCCTGAAGATTTAGAAGAAGAATGCAGATACCCATTATCCTGGAAGGACTTGATTCCGTCAATCAAGCGTGGGGCAATTCAAGGCAATGAAGGTCCAAAAAAGGACCCAAATTTGTTTATATAAAAATGCGATTTATTTTAGTAAACAAGTCCAATAGATACAATTTCACCTGCACATTGCATAATAAATGAAAAAGAAAATAAGGGAGGTGGACTAAAAAAAACATAAACATACTTGTCTTGAGATGAGGTCTTTGGAGTCTCATGTAAGGCAGAATGACCAAAAGTGGAGGCCGTCTCCTTCAACAGTTTTCGTCGAAATTTTTCCTTCAGCTTCTCTCTAATGCTTAGAAAATATTTTTCTTCTTTTGTTGGTTTTGGTGGTTCTCTCACCTCTTTCTGCTGTTCTTCCCCTTCTCCGTATTCATCAACATATCCCTCTTCGTCATCATAACAATCCTATAATAAAAAAAAAGATTTGTTAAGTTTAATCCAATATTAACCAACATCTTGATACCTCATTTAGCCCAAATTTCTACTTTGATTTATCCCAATTTAATGTCTCACATCCTACATCTTATTTTAGTCAATTGAACAAATAATCCCAAACAATGATACCGACAACTCCTCAGTTAGACTCCTTATATTTATTGATACCTCAATTTTCAAAAGGGCTTACCGTCTGGTAAGCACTGCATCCAGATTAGACAGGTATATCATCCAAAGTCTAAAAGAAGAAGTATTTTCAGAATAAAAATAACCTACATTATTGTACCGGTCCCTCATCTTTGTGTAATTTCACTCAATTATGTAGCAGATTAAAATGGCTGGAATATGACCTCACTCCTGAAAAAAGGGAAATGCATTTTGAAAACATATTATTGAATATTGGAATAAAGAATGGATTCGGGTAAAATCTTCCCATTTAATTACTAATCCTGAATTTATTCTGAATTTGTCAAGTTCCATACCCTCCCTGATTTCCCTTAATTTTAAACTAAATGACACTGTTCTTGTCTAATATGAACCAGAAAGTGGTACCAAACTATTCCTCATCATAGACATAAATAAGTTCTAACCCTAGACAGAAACGGGGCGAGGGGGTTATACTTAAAACTTTGAACCTTCACCTTCTCTCATAGCACGCAATAGTCAAACCATTGTTTGGTGCTACCATGGTTTAAATAATCAACTGGCAGTCACGGTTCAAATATTGGGCAATTTTCCAAACCCCACCACCCAAAAGCATTTATACTGATTTTTTGCTTCTAGTTTGTTTGTGATCGACTTTTATGGGTGAGAAATTCATTCACAGAATTATGAAAAAAAAAATCATAACTAGCTTCTAATTTACTACAAATGCCATTGAAACCATAGAACTAGAATTGTAGTTGGAGATGAAAATAAAATCGAATTTTGAAGAAACTACATAAAATCAGTAAAGTAAAAAGAAGAAGAGATCAAAAGAAACCTAATCAGATCTCCGCTATGCCGGTTTTGCTCCGCCAGGAACGAACACGAGGGTGGAACAAAACCTTTCCCTCTGCTTCGTCAATTCTCGCCAAATTCTCAGCATGATTTGATATCTTCGTCCCTCAATTCTGCTCCCGTTGCGCCGCTAAAACGAAAATTCTTCTCGCGTTTGAGGGAGAAATCTTTCGTAATGCAAAGAGATTATTGATGATCGGGAAGTAATGTGTGGGGAGAGGTATATATTTAAAGGAGAACATATATATTTCGGGAAGCAAGGAACGGACCCACACAGTAGGGGGGCAGCTGGCCCTCCTTCAATTTTGAAATTCATTAGAAAAATACGGATCTAGTATTACTTTGTTTCTCCCTCTCTGAAAATTGTTTTGCCCCTCTCTAGAACTGGAAAGCCCGTCAGATCAGTTCAAAAGAACTGTTAATAAGAAACTTTGTTGTTTTTATAGAAATTAATTTTATAGAAACTTATGAATCCGGATCAACTTTGTTGTTTTTTATTATGTAAAATGATATTGTTTTGTTGTTTTTTATTATGTAAGACTACTATTTTATTGTTTCTTATTATGTTGATTGTTTTTTTATCTAGTATTTGATTAGTTAATAGATTTGAACTTGATAAGCTATTTTAATATGATTCCTGCCCTGACAGAAATCCTGCGTCCGCCCTGTCGGGAAGGCGGTGTTTTTTCAAGTTTCTCTATTTATAACGTAGATGTTTTGGTATAAATTTAATAAAAAATATATTAAATACTTAAAAGGAAACTGTTGAATATTAAAGGAGAATGAGGGAATAATTTAACTTACTATTTTTATTTATAGTGACACTATTATTTGAAAGCTAAATGCAGAGCACCAAATTGCTATTTTTATATTTTTTTTATCAAATTTAGTAGTAACCACCTACACAATATTTATTTTTCATATTAGATCAGTGTTCTAAATAGCTAGCTATTGCAGAGCTATAGCTACGCTATAGCTTTTCCGGACCATAAAAGCTAATAAGCTATGAGATAAATGTGCGCTAATTCAGCTATGACCGCTATAGCTGTAATAGCTGACCGCTATTACCGCTACGCGCTATGCGCTATTGCTACCGCTATGCTACATGAGCTTTTTTTTGCGATTTACATGGGCTTTTGTTCTTATTTATGATGCTACATAGTTTGTTATGAAAATGATTATAAACCGAACTATGTACGTACTTCTGTTCCTATTTGTGATTTAGTCTCTCATTCTATATTGAAAACTATTCAAATATTAATTTTTTCTTTGGCTTGCTCTTCGTCTAGTATTCACTTGTAAAATTATTATCGTTCGTTTCAATTGAAAGCTAATTTCGATTATTATAATATATAAAAATGTTCAAATAAGTATATTTACTTCATTTCACTTGTAAAATTACTTGCTCTTCGTCTATTATAATCTGTAATACTATGAAGTATGAACTATTAAATAATATTATCTTGTAGATCCTTTTTTTTCTTCTTATTTACATGATTGAAAAAAGTATAGACTTAGATTAGTTGTTATTTGATTGTTACTCCAATTCTCCAATATTAATCATGTTGATAAGTAGTAGAAATATAGAATATAAATTTTGAAAAGAAAAAAACGCTATGTATGATAGCTTCCGCTATAGCTACACTATACGCAATAGCTTTTTTTTTTGTCCCCCCGCTATAATCGCTATAATCGCTATTTAGAACCTTGTATTAGATTAAAATTACTCATTATTTTTTACTCAATTCGTTCAATTTACGAAATACTGACTTGATTTATTCAATTCAACTCTCCAGTGTCATCATAAAAAAAAGTACAATAAACCAAGTCATTTTCTCATAATATTAATCATATTTTTACATATTTGATACAAATTTTTATTAAATTTTTATCTATCAAACTTTTATTAACTTTTAATCATAATTAAAAAATCAGTAAAAAGATAAATTGAATTTAATAAATTTTTTTACAATATCATGTTTAATATAATTTTTATTAAATTTCAATCATAATTAGAGGAATTAATATATAGAAGCATAAAATGAATATGAAGAGAGAAAAAATAGTCTAATGCATTCAATAATCTAATTATTGCTCAAAATATAACACACACGGAATTTATTAGAACGACCGCAATTATATTTTTTTTTCCTTTCTGAAAATGTGATACTAAAACCGGCCCATATGTTATTAGAATCATTTTCCTAATTAATTTAATAAAGATTTACTCAACTACCTTAAGCAAATATAAAAATTTCCCAATTTTCTCCTACATGAGTTGTGAGGAAAATTGCTTCTACTGCCAACTTATCGATAGTCATTTCTCTTTCACATGTTGATTTCAAAAGTGTGCACAAATTTCCATTCGTATCTTTACAATCTAGAACCCGTTCCTTTAATTTCCTCCGCACCAGATTCAGACCAAAAGGGTTGGTTTCGATTCAGCCCATGTTCCATTCGGCCTTTGAACCTACGCCAGTCTACCTGCGCCTATTGCAAATTAGTCAATAGGAAATAGCTGGCCTGATTCATGGCCTGATTTTGATCCGATGCTCATCGGACACCCTTTCTACCAAAAATGGTAGAAAAATAATAGGCAAATAACAAGCAAGGGATCGAGTTCATTCATAACAATTGAAATTCATTACGAAATGTACCCACATGAAATTAAACAGCACACAACACTGGTTTACATCACACCACCTTTCCAACACACTACACTTGAAACAGACCATAAACACAATGCATCAATTATTACACACCACCATCCCCATGCATAAACAACATAAAAAAACACAAAAAATAAAAGAAAAGACACCAGAACCCTTTCTACTTGCATGCATCTCAAATTGTCGCTCAAGTCCTGCCTGTGACCTGCTGCGCCTTGCTCTGGATTGCCTCACCAGCATCCTTGGTCTTCTGCCCTGCCTGTGCCGCCGCCTCAGCCATGCGCCTCTTTGCCTGCTCCATATAATCTGGTGTCCTCTGGAACAGCCCTCGCACGATATTTGCCAGACACGTCAGTGATGAAAACCCACCCAATCCCAGTGCACCGGACGTCAGGAACCCGGTCACTGCCAGACCCATCAGCAGAGCGGCTGGTACCAACACGGGACTGAATAGGAGAAACACCGGTGTGGCCAATACGAGACCGATGACGGAGGCCGTCAAAGCAAGACCTGCGAGAGTTAGCAGAAAGCCACCGAGTGGGAAGAGAGTGGCAACGGTGAGGGCTTGAGATGCTGAAGGGCCCTTGTCAGGCAGGAGGTTTTTCATGCCTTCAACTGGACGTACGCCGCCGGTCATGCGGTGCTCCCCCTTGTCGGCCATTGATTAGTATTGATCGAGTTTGAGGAAATATATCTATATTTCTGGTTTTGAGAGAAGAATGGATGTGGAGGTTTGAATGAGAGCTGTGAGTGAGTGGAAATGGAGAGGGGAAGGAGGTATTTTTAAAGGGCGGTGAAGATGACACGTATAGAGATCAGTTGACACGTGGTAACTTCGAGTGTGTCCAGAATTTACGGATACGCACTGTTGAGATTGAGGAGTTAAATGCTCTCCAGTGGTGTCAAAACTGGGCGTATTTGTTTCGATATGTTCAAGATGTCAGTCCAAGACACGACAATATATTATTATATATATTATGTTTATTTTTTGCGAATATGAAAATGCTCAAGAAAAATAAATAGTACAGTATAAAGTATTAGACTAAGTCTGGTATATGAAGGGTAAAGTATGAGAACAGTTCTGCAAGGAATGGAGATGATAGCTATAGAGGGTAAAACGGATGGACGTCTGATGAATGGATCGGACGGTCTGCATGCGCTGTACCGCTTTAAACGTTGTCAATTAGTAGGGTAAGCGATAAACCGGTGGGATTTATTTTTTTCCTTATCTTGATATCCTCTGCCAAATGTGATTGGTCATGATGACAAGTTAACGACAGCTATGCTTTATCTTTTTTAAATAACCTGATGCATATATATAAACCGTGTTAAAGTTGCTTGAGGTTTACCAGTTATCACTTCTCGCATGCAGTCTCCTTAAGTTCCTCTTTGGTGAATCGAATTGAGGCTTATCACTTCATCCTCACAATTTTCTTTGTGCCTTTTGTGAATCTAATCGTTGTCTTCTAAATTGCCTCGACTCAATCAGTGCCTTCACGTTTTCCTTGGAAAAACCTTAGCAAATTAAATCTCTTAAATATTACTTTATTCAATGAAATGATGTGTGAGTGACACATCCCCGCTAACCGGAATCGAGACACCTGGATGGATATATGGGTGAGAATAACACTAATTTAAAAAATAATATTATTTTCAGACAAAACTAGATTGTTTTTAAGCTCATCGAATATATGCCGAAATTTTTATTAATAGAAAATAAATAAATAAATAAATAAATATTGATAATGAGGAAGCATTTTGTGAAAATTCGATTTGTAGGAAAAGCGTGATAGTTCTCTAGCCATAACGTTCAGAGGATGTTATAGACCATTACGGCCAGCTTAAAGAAATCAAGTTACCGCTAATTAATCGAAATAAAATCTGGAACTGGCAGTTGTTGTCTATCACGGTCAGAGAAATATTATTTGTGTTTTTTATCAAACTTTTTTTTTCTCATTTAATTAGTTGGGTTGTGGTTTTATCAAGTGACACGATTGATTTGACGAGGCCTCTTAAGTTTGAATTGGTAATATAATATATCTTATATCCTTTGGATCAATATAAACCTGTTTTCATTCCTAGTTGTAACCAAAAAAGATCAAAGACAAGTAAAAAAATATACATGAATAGAAATAAAAAAAGATACATGCCAATTCCTTCTGAAATTCACTTGAACAGGTGGCAGAGCCATGCGAGATGATACGGCTGATGGAAAATCACATAGAACAACCCAATTTCAATGAGCCCGATCCGTTTGTGGTTATTGAGACTTCAGGTACCATCTCTCTGTTATATTTTAATTTTAGTTAATATTCTTTACTGTAGATATTAACAACATAAAACCTGTTGCATTTCATTATAGGAACAAGATACAAACTGTTCTCAGAATATTGGGGTGAGAAGCAGCAAATTAAATTGTTTTATAATGCATGCCGAGGAGTACTTGAGGTATTTACCTAATTATATATGCAGATTAAAAGATAAACATGATAACTTTGGTTATGTTTTAAAGCCACTGACTTTAAAAAAACTTTGGTTATGTTTTAATAACAGGCATTAATGTTATTATCCAAAGTCATTTTAAAGCCAATGAAAGCAACAGCCCTGTATTATTTCAAGGTTTTGAAGATGTTCAATTTTTTTTGAGTAAAGATTGGAGGTCAAGCCACTCAACTATTTAATACTCTTGTTATTACAGCAAAGGATTTTCCCCATTCGGATTTCGAACCCATGATGGAGATGTTCAATTTTGATAGAACGACTTAATCCAAATATGTTATTTTGACCTGTAGTACTGGTAATAGTCAGGGATATATACAATCATACTACTAGTAGGATGTGTTTGTATAATAATTGAAAATAAAACTTTTATTATGCCTTTAATCTCAAATTAATTGGAAAGTAATTTCTTTTGAAGGCAAATGATCTTAATACAAGTCTATCACGAAATCAATTTCGTCACTACCAACGCGGCACAATACAATACCAGGATCCACTCATTTGGCAAATTCAGCTCCTGAACAGATACTGGTACACAGAACCATACCAATACCAACTCTTCTAACGAATTCAGCTTCTTCGCCAGGGGTGCACCGAAATGCACCAATTTCAACTGGTTTTATTTCTGCTGGAGCAACCGAAACTTATACAACAGATCCAGAAGATATTGAACTCGCCAGGGCAATAAAAGCCTCCATAGAAACTGCCAGAGCTGAAGGAATATTTCTTGAGCCCCATTTGGTACCAGAAACTGGTACAACGGATACTACAATCTCTCTTATAGACCATCACGACCATCTTAACGAAATCAAGTTACCGTTCACGGCCATCACGGCCAGCTTAAACATATTTTTCCTACAAATATAAAGTCATGTAGTCAAAAAAGAAATTACTGGATGTTATGGACTATCACATTTTTCCTACAAATCAAGTTTTCACGAAATGCTTCTTCATTATCGATATTTTTTTATTTATTTTCTATTAATAAAAATTTCGGGAATATATGTGAACTTAACTTTAAAATTATTGGATCAATTTCAAACAACGAATTTAAACCGTGAAAATTGATATAGTTCACAAGTAATATGTTTACATGTCAAATTTTATAAATTAAAAAAAATTAATATAAAATCAAGCAATTAAAAATAATGAATATTTAACACATTAAATTAACTTATAAAATTTCTTTTTTGACTACATGACTTTATATTAAATCAAGTCGAAAATATATAAATTTGACATATAAACACATCACTAATAAAGCAGATAAGTTTCAACAATTTGGCTTCGTTATCTTAAATCACTCTAATAAAATATTAGAATTAAACTCATCCAAAAACTTAGTGAGGTTAAGAACATCCAGAGTTCTACTCTTATTTCATTATTTATTAAAGTAGTGTCATTTTTTTAAACGATAATACTATTTCACTAGCTCGATACTTTATAAGAGCAATAAATTAGTATTTCACAAGTATTATTTTGAAAAATAATTCAAATAACTTTTACATAGGGCTGCACAAAAAATTCGTAGTTCGTAATTCGATTCGAGTTTGATTCGAAAAAGTTCGTAAAAAATTCGATTCGAAATTGAGTTCGTTCGAAATTAATTCAAACCAAACTCAAACTGGACCTAGTTCGTTCGAAATAGGTTCGCAAACCAAACTTAGTTCGAAATTAACTCAAACGTGAACCGTTGATTTCTACTGATAATGAACTTTAATATTTTATTTAAGATAATATTTGGGTTTGTAATAATTCTAAGACTTTGGTTATTATTGTGTACTTCTATTGATATTTAAATTGTACTTTGAATACTTTAGATATTTGAAAACTTTGATAATATTACTCCTGTTGACTATTTGGAGAACTTTAGATACTATGATTGTACTGAACTTTAATTGATTGTACTAAACTTTAGTGTTTCATATAAATTTTGATATTTGTAATAAACTTTAATAAAAACTTTGGTGTACTATGTAATTAGAATTCAGAATGCCTGAGTTTTTATTGAATTGCTGTAATTTCAAACTATGGCCCAGCCATAAGTCATAACTCGTAAATCGTAACAAAATTCGTAAAAATTCAAAATTGAGTTCATAAAAAATTTGATTCGAAATTGAGTTCGTTCAAAATTAATTCAAACCAAACTCAAACGGGAGATTAGTTCGATTCGGTTTGGTTCGTTTGCAGCCCTACTTTTACATCATTTCAAAGATATATTTGTTCATATTAATATCATTCTCTTACTTTTATTTACTATTTCCAATAGCATTATTGTTGCGCTACTTGATACAATCCCGTCCGATTTTTTGTTTGACAGGTTAGTATTTAACAATGAAACAAATCCATACGGCCTTGTATGTTATGAATTATGATAAATTGGGGACTAAATAAGGCTCTTTTGTGAGTTGTCCACAAGATCTCTTGTGCTCACCAACTCCAAGTTTATTTTAAAACAAGGCTGTTTCTTCTCCAACACATTCAATTTTTTCATAATTGCCTACAAGTATGATCTTTAACAGCTAAAATGGATGCAACGCTGCAAACAAGCTCCACGTCTATATTCACATAGGTAGCAGGGGCCATTACACCCCAGTAGGCAGAATATAAATATAAAACCAATAAAGTAATAGAGATCTGCTGGTAGAATTTACATCAATTTGAAGAGAACCTGATTTCCAAAATTTCACCTTCAAAAGGTTGATCACTGGAACTGTTCACTTGTCCATCCACTGTTACCTATCAAAAAAATGTAATAGAAAAATTAATGCGTAGAAAGAATTAGAAAGAATCAGAAGCGTGCAAAAGGTGACATGTATATTAGGTCAAAAATAATTCTTACTTGTTATAGCACAGAGACAGTCCAGACTTGAAGGGGCTCCATCACTTGTTAGCAAAGTAGTCCCTTATGGTTTTCCTTTTCAAAGAGGGAGGCGGGCTTAGAACAGATGAAGGGCTACCTGCTTCGCTTTCAAATAAAAAGAAAGGCCTCTTTTTGACTGATTCAGGTGTTCTTAGATCAGATGATTTGCTTTCGCCTGGTGAAGAGGGCTCATCTTGTTGTTTTCGCGTGGGGAATGGATTATTATCTTTTTGTGTAAAACTTGTGGCAGGTTCATCAGTAGTGTCGGTAAACTCTAGTCGCCGGGCTTGTAAATTTGGTGCTGTTATTCTCTTTCTAACTGTGTTTGGAGTTAACATGCTGGTTTCGTTTTTCTTGGTCATATTCCATACCCGTACCTAGGGAAAAAGTAAATTTGTCAGCGAGACCTGTGTTTGCGTATCTATTTATTTTTGCATAATGTTCAGAGAACCAGCAAATTGTATCAAAAATTAAGGGTACATGACCCAAGACTACATTGTTGAAATCTGGTCTATCTTTATATTAGAAAAGGCCTTTTATGTTATTACTTCCATAATTTTCCAAAAATAAAAGGCACTTTTGTATTTTCATAAAGTTAAGAAATTATGTTGAAAGGGAAGGCCTAACTGTGAAGTCATCAGCAGATGTGGCAATCTTTCCAACATCCGATACACACCTGGAATATACACAAAGCCAATGGGTCATTGAAAAGAAGCAATTGAAAACAATTCCTTTAATTTGAAGGTATATTTCTTTACCAATCGACAGCTGTAACTTCTCCTTCATGACCGTTTAAGGCGACTGCAGCCCGATCAGGCTTGTCAACCTATCACAAGATGCTTTTGTTTAGGTAGGTGTCTAATCAGGCCATGTACAGAAGCAGGACAAAGTGGAGGGATGAGGGGATAATTTATCACCGCTATCCCACTACCAAACATGGCCTTAGGAATTATTAAACAAAAATAAAGTTACATGCATAGTCTTTATACAATTTAGCTGAAAAGGGGTAGATTATGCACCTATCGGTGACTGATACTATTACTACAACTCAATCTCAGTCAATAAATGTACCTGAGAGGGTTTATCGATACCAATACAAACCTCAATTAAGCAACCTCAATAAAGGTTTCTATCTGATATAGGCTGGTACAGGTCCAGTAGACAGTGGAGATTGGTACATGATTTACGGTCAGAAGGAAATTTTGTAAAGACTAGCTAGTACCAAACTTCTCTACCAACTGCCAGCTGGTATATTCCAGTCAGGCAAATTTTATAAAGGGTATAAAAGGAATAGGGATTTAAGGGAATAAAGTACCGTCCACATATAAGCATTGCCATCACTGGAGCCACCGAGAATATGGGTTCCTTCTGGATTGATTGCTGACTATACAAATCAAAATAAGTATAGAAAATTAGAAGGTATAATTGTAATAGTATGGCCTAATTTTTAGCATAAAGAAAACTCAAATCATTAGTTAGTGTTTACACTTCCTCAAAGATAAAGATCTAAGTTTTAAATTATACAATCAGGGTTTGGTATGCTTGGCTAATTGCACGAGCTGCAAATAAAAAATTACCACCTAACGAATATGCATGACAAAGGTGCCATATGTTTCATAAACCCTCATGACACATTGACACCTCATTGAGTTTAATGATGATTTATATTAAAATAAAGTTATATCAATTGGGCAATTATGCTTTTGATTTAAT
This sequence comes from Carex littledalei, assembly GCA_011114355.1. Lineage (NCBI taxonomy): Eukaryota > Viridiplantae > Streptophyta > Magnoliopsida > Poales > Cyperaceae > Carex > Carex littledalei. Next base: position 679,107 of record CM022101.1, on the reverse strand, counting down.
TGGATTGGACTCTTTAAGTTTTCAACTAAAAATTATGAGTATATAATTTCCTGACCTTCACAAAGAAAGACTCGATTTTGCTTCCAGAGAATACTTTTGCTGGACCTTTGTCTAATTGCAATGTATTGTATAGATATATCCTGCAACATTTTCATAATATGGCTATTCCTCAGAAAGTGCAAATAAAAAATAAATTGTCAAACTCCAGGAAATGGGTGCTGAGATGTTATTACCTGTTATCCATGCATGAAGCCACAATGTATGCACCATTTTTATCTTGAGATAAACATGAGATGCCATATTTTCGTGTTTCCTTTAGATAGAAGACAAAAAAAGCAAATAAATTAAGTTAATACACATCACCCAGACCTTGTATTATTAAGTTGCAATTACAAATGGTAGAAGTGAAAGTCATAAAGCATTTAGATTGAAGAACAGTAGAGGTTACCTTAACTCTAGGTGGTTCCCCTTGTGGCTTTGCTTGAAAGAAAGGTGATTTAAGTTTTCTAGTATCCCATAGCTTCACAACACTAAAATTTGAGAGAGATAATTTAAGACATAATTAGTGTGCTCCCTAGAGGTGACAGAGGGGAAAGATTTGTCTTCTGCTCCTGGGCCTAGAACTAGAGTGTATGGAGGAGAACTTTGGCAAGTGGATAAACAAACCAAGTGATTTTCTACTTATCTAAAAAATAGTAAAAAAATTCTAAAAAATGTTAAATTTGATTTGCAAGTGCATTTTCATATGGAGATCATGTTGTACGGTTCAGATCGACTGTTTGAACTTTGAAAATAGAGATATTGATCTATAGTACAGATCAATACGCGCTATGCATAGTACCGTAGCCTCACTCTAAATAAAACTTCTACTCAAAACTTGATAGAAATAATGGTGATATGCTCGAAAAAAGGAAAATAGATCTATATAGTTTAAACTGGCAAAACACCTACATAGTTTAAGCATGTCACTTTAATATACGAGTTTTCACACTCAAGTTGACCTTAAAATGACCATGATTGCTAGACTTTTACTAACCTGTCAGCTGCTCCAGCACTTGCAATTGAGATATCATCCTTGAGGAAAAGAACTGATGTGATGCTTACTGGTGCAATCTACATAACATATTCATTATCATATACCAAAACTAGACAGAATGTTTCCAATAGCATAATAAGGATGCAGTAAAGTACTATATAGTACAGCACCTTTTCTCTTCTGGTTCTCTTTGGCTGTGTTGTATTGTGAGCATGTCCAACCAAAGCTGCAGGTCTGAAATATGACCAAATTTTCAATTAGACCACAATTTACAATTTAAGTACCTTTTTGCAGTGCATAAAAGGAGACGTAGAGAGCATAGGAGAACCATAGGCCTAGCACAGAAGGTGATAGGCCTCGACTTTATAATGAGAGATGTAGGTTTAAATCTCTCAAAAAGCATCTAAAAGGAAATGGATGCCGGGGTTAAGAGGAGCCCTTATTTGAAAAAAAAAAAAATTAAGAGAGCGTACATAAGTTGGTTTGTATTGAGGCTTTTAGATGATTTTAAATTTGAGTTGCATCTGAAATCCCAAATTGCAAAAGAGCCATCCCGAGAGCCGGAGACAAGAAGTTCTGTTTCAGATAAAACAATTATTCTTAGGATAAAAAAACTCAATTAATAAGAGGGAGATAAGTTTGAGATTTGACACATAATTTTATTTTTTTTACCAGGATTTGATGGATGGTAACTAAGTGATTTTACACTCCCTGTGTGGCCCGCCAATATTCCAAGATGCTTAGTTGTTTCTACATTCCATATATTTACCTGAATTTACAAGCTAGTATCAGTTTATTCGTTATCCAGTAGTTGCATTAAAGTGACTCGTGGAACTATTAGGTCTCTTACAGTTTGGTCGCCGGAGGCTGTCAGAATCTGGGTTCCATCCTGTAAAGTTGAAATAAATAAAATTGCCTAGATTGTTAAAAAAATACTGAGTTTTCAAGGCAGTACTTAAATTGAATGAATTGTTCAGGGGAAAAAGGGATAACCTTTATCCAGCACAAATCAAATATAGCATTGTTATGAGCAACCCATTCACTGATTTTAGCTTTGTCTGGGAAAAACAATAAGGAAAAAATATCACATTACAAAATTTGCACCAAGATTCTCTCTTTTTACCTCAATTGAAACTTTGTTCTTATTGACCTGTTTTCTCTCTGTAGGATGTGAAAGAGGGGAGATGCCTTCGAGTGTCGTAGAGACTAACAAAGCCATCCTCGTCAGACACCGCGAGAAGGTGAGAACTTTCTGGAGTCTAACAAAATCAGTGTGATGAATCGTTAAAAATGCAAGAACAAATAGCATTTTTTATAGAAATATTTGGATCTAAATAGAGACCTTGCAAAAGGAAAGAGAAATAGGCGGGGTGAAGCTGCCATGGTGCTCCACAGACAACACCCCATTTCCACGCCCGCCAAGATCAGACGAGTAATCACATATTTTGAACGCCCTTGAGACTGCTCAGAAAAGATTGAACAATAATGAGGTTGTAGAGCGAGCGAGAAAGAGAGAGAGAGAACAGAGAGAGGTGTTACCTTTCAGGCCGTAGATCTCTCTAACGCTGAGATCGCCGAAGAAGGATGAAGAGCGAATTCGCATCGCCACTAGAGAGAGGCAGGGTAGTTCTTTTCTTTCTTTCTTTTCTTTTGTGAGAGAAATATTTCTGGTTTAGTCGTCTTGGGGAAGAATGGAAGATTAGAAAAGAGCGGAAACATTGGGATTTTGGAGAGAAGTGGCGGGAAATGGAGCGCCCTTTTTTCGGTAAATATTTTAACAGACTAGTTTTGACTTCAACCAGCACACGGACTAGCGTTGCATATGGTTCGTGCGCTGCATGAAGCCAAAACTACTCTGCTAAAAAGTTTGTCCCTTTTTTTTGCTGAAATCTAATCGTCTCCATTGTACGATACAGGAGAACTCCACATGTAAACTAAATGATTTAGTAAATTACACGAATGGCCTGTATTTTTTGGTTGCCTTGTTGTGTATCCTTCGGTGTAACGGGTTAATTAAAAGGACACTGCAATATTGTAATGTTTTTATAAACTTGCATGCTGTCTTGTCTACTCTAATTAGTTGACTTGATATCAGAGGTGGATCTAGATTAGTGTCAGGACTTTTGCTAAGTTACTTTATAAATACAAATTAACAAATTTATTTTTTGGCAAATTCTTCTATGGACTAAGACTACCGTCAGCACTGTTCATTTGTGGTTAATCAAACGGTTCATATTAATTTGTTACGTTCATAAATTTTCACTCCATTTTTTATCGGAAGGGTAAAAAATATAATTTCACATAACCTCCTTCTCTCTCGCGATCTCCTTCTCCCCATTTCAAAAACAAAAAAAGTTCGCGAGACCTAACCCTCCCGCTATCTCCTTCTCCCATTTCAAAAACAAGATTCGATCTCCTTCTCCCCATATCTCTCGCTACGCGCGATGCGATCTCTCTCACGATCTCTCACTACAAGAAATTATGTCTCCCTCCCGATCGCAACCCAAACCCTAGACCCTCTCCTCCCCCTGCCTCTCCTCTCCGCCTCTCCCTCGTCGCTAATTTCTCTTGCGCTGGTGCCAACCCGCGATTCTGCTGTCTCTCTCTCTAAGCCCGAGCACCGAGCAGAAACCCTCCCCTTGTTGTCTCTCTCTGAGGACCGAGCACCTACCGCTTCATTTCGTACTTTTGTAAGCCATCATCGCCGCTTATTATTGGTCTATTTGCTAGTAATTGTTTCGATGTAAAATTTAACTTTTGAGTTTTTGTGTGAAATTTGATAATTGGGGTTTCTCATTATTCAGGGAACCCACCGCACAAGAAGAAAATAGGCCAGAGCACTTCATACTTGGTTGTTCTCTTTACGGTTTTGGCTTATGGAATTGTCAATAATATGGATAAGGTTCTATTTCACTTTAATATGTTAGAGTCCGCAATGCGTTGATTTCACTTTAATCTGTTAGGATACTACACTGCGTTGATTTCTAGGAATTGGAATTGCAATTAGAATTTTTTATTTTTTGGTTAGCCCTTCAAAAGGATGAATTTGTTTCAATACCCTTTTTAATATTTTGTGATTTTAATGCACTATTTCTCATGGCATTGTTGTGTAGCTAATTGTAGATTTTGTGACTTGATTTCAGCCATTGAAATGGTGTAATTGCAATGGTTAACCAGTTGTAATTGCACACAATTTCTTTCAAATTGCAAAGATAGTTGTAGTGTGTCATTATTGAATTTTAAATTTCAATTACTGTTTTTTTTTAATTAGGTGTAATTAAGTCTCAAGGTGCTAAGTGTACCATACCCGATGAATTTGATATCTTTACTTTAAGGTTATATTTCAAATAGAAAATTTTATTATTCTCCTCTTATAGTATTATATCTTCTTACTTTAACTGAACTCATTTTTTGAATCTGACATTTAGTATTATATCATCTTATAGTATTATATCATCCATGGTGTGCAAGAGGAGCTGGTTTTTACATGAACGCAAGAGGCCTTGGTGGTGTTTTGCAACACAAAGACTATTGTGCTAAGCACAGCACTGAGCAGAAAGAGGTAGAATTAAAATTAACCAGAATCAATTAATTTGAGATTTGTAGATAGAGATATTGTTGCTCTGCACGTTACAACTTGCCTAAAATTCTTTAATGCAAATTTGACAGGCTGATGACCAACAATATGGGCCTGAGGAGATTAAGTGCTTGAAGCAAACAAGGGTTAGTGACATTAGTTTCAAATATCTAATCAGCAACATTATTAGTAAGAGAATTTTGTTTAATTTTTTTGTAACTTTTTCTGTCTTCTGTGCTACAGGTTGAACTTGAGAAGTTGCGTCTCCTTTGTGAGCAAATTATTAAGAGAGAGAAGCTTAAGGTTAGTCTCCTAAGATTTTGTTACTTTATACTGAACTCATTTTTTGAATCTGACATTTAGTATTATAGTATTATATCTTCTATCAAAATTAAAGACAAGTTTGGGATCTCGTTGGTGAATGTCCTTTTTTCTTGAGAGAGAAAAGACTGATTTTCTTTCTTACTTTCACAATTTCAGGTGTTGGAGATAATATAACTGGCGGAGATTTGTATGCTGTAAGTTCCTTTTATGTTTTTCCAAACTTAAAACATTAAATTTTGTTACTTGAAAATTGAGGTTTTGTTTCAACCTGATATGTTAGGATGCTTATCCTTTTTCATTTTTGTTTTGTCTTTTGTTGACAGTGACATAGAATGATACCCTCATGTTTTGTCTTTTTTCTAACATTCAGTTATTATAAATTAAATTCCAATTTTTTTTTCTTTCTCGGTTATTCCAATTTTAGACTAGAGCACATGAAGTGTTTGTGAAAATGAATTTTTAAGGATACTTAACTAATATGTACTATTTTCTGTTTTTTACTGCAAGAGCATGTACTAGGAGGATAAGAGCATCAGGAACTATTAGCCGAACATGCGGGCCCCTGAACTGACCCGGCTCTGGTATAGTAGCTGAACAATTGATAGAGAAGTTACGCACTAGAAGAGGTAAGTGTTGGGTAACGGTGTACCCTTTGATTAGGCTTAAGCTGCGGAAAGACCGTAAAACAAAAATTTTACTTCTAACTTAAGCCGAGGATTAAAAGAGGTACGTCGGAAAGACCACTGAAAGTTCCTTTCCAGTCTTTTCCTTGACATAATCTTTTAATCCTACGAGGATCTACTCCCCGATTGATTTCTAAAATAATATTTATTTAACATTTGTACCTTTTTCCAAATTCGAATTGGAACGCTGTATGGCTCAGTTGCTTAGCACCAGAAATCTGATGCCTCTATCAGTCGTCCACCAGGAACAACCAGAGAGTCGGTGTTTCTTTTGCCAGAAATACTGTACCGACTTTTTACGCTAAAACACTATTCATGAAAATCGTAAAAACTATTTTTCACAACTTTTGTAAAAATAAATTCACGAAAATTTGCGGGAACACTATTCACAACTCACAAGATATACGTAATCAGATTACGTATTCTTTTCTTTTCTTTCGCAAACACTATTTTGGAGAGAAAACGAGAAAGAGAACGATAACCGAACCGATTCGAATCGAACTCAGACTTTTGAACTTATGAATTCTCTTACCCCTACCCCTCTATTTATAGGGTTTTTGAGGTGCTTGGTAAATGACCAAAATACCCTCTAAGCAATGTGGTATTTACCAAATTGCCATTGGCGTGAAAAGACCAAAATGCCCTCTAAGCAATGTGGTATTTACCAAATTGCCATTAGCGTGAAAAGACCAAAATGCCCTTTGGCCCAAAAATAAAGAATTGAATTTTGGGCTTTACTATTTGGGCTTTTAAATTTAATTCCAAAATTAATATTTCGGCCCAAATTTCAAATAAGCCCAAAACATAAAATATTAATTCATAAGTAATATTTATAATTCTTTTATTTCTAATATAAATATTCTGAACAATTCTGAACAATTATATTTTCTTTGCGATTCGTTGTTGCGATAAATTTATACAACGTGTCGTACACGTTTATAAATTTAATGTGTTTAAGTTTGTCATCTCTATGACATTTATTTATTAATTATAATATTTATAATTAATAAATTAATTCATTTCTATGACATTTATTTATTAATTATGATATTTATAATTAATCAAATAAATTAATTCTCTGATTACTTTCCTATTGGTGTGACCCGATAGGATCTGTGTTATGTTGACAATAAAATTAAAACTCCTTTTAATTCTATAAATCATAAGCGGCACCTGGCAGAATGCATTATGACTACCCAATTGACACAGATGATCTTGTACAATACAATATCACGATCCAGTAAATAATTTACTCGTGTTAATTCTTATGTCTCATAGTATCATATCAGTTTCAAGGTAGGTATGTGTCATCCTTGCAAACTTAATCTTTTCTCGATCTTAAGTAGATTATCAAATATGATTAACTCTTTAATCATACCACGCGCTGATAACCCTTCTTTATCAAGAGGCCTAGTAATACTATTACTCGTATTAAATACGAGGGACAATAGTAGTCTTGGTGAACATCTCTCCTCTGCAAAAATCATGTATACTGAAGTGTCATCGTTATAACTACTTTTTACGGATAACGTTAAACAACACTCACGAATATACATTTCTTATGTAGGAAACGACGAATCACCTCATACTTTAGAACTTAACACTAAATGAAAACATTAATGACACGAACACAATTCCGTATAATGTTTCATTGAGGGTCTGTCAAATACCATGTTCTCTAACATGTATCTATGTAATTAAAATGACAACTCTTTGTCTATGGTCTGTAAAACTTAACCATCATTTAATCCACATACTAACATTTAATTGGTCAATTAGTGTTCTTTGCTAATTACCTCGGTCAGTGACTATTAAGAGTATTTATCATCTATATTATGAAGTTCTACATATTTCGAATCTGAATGCCGAAATGATCCATAATTCGATAAATCTCAAAGAACAAAATGATATTTTATTAATCATTCATTACATGAACAAAATACATATAGAATAAACTTATCATTTGATTGACTTCTAGATTATTACAATAACAGTAAGTACAGTGCAAGAAAGTACTATGTCTTATATCATAATCATTTCTGCGAATCAAGCTACTGATAATGGATGTTAACACCAATCTCCAACCAGATGATGGTAATTGAAGTTATTTATTTGTAGTCTAATTTTGTTTAAATGTTTATTCCCTCTGGTTTATGAAGGCAGTGTGGGTGCCGATTACTATGTTTTTCTTTTTTGAAGTAGTAGGCAAGTACCTACTAATATTTCATTAAAGGAGGAAAATATTTTGAAAGCTTAGTTTAGGTTTGACAGTGCATGCAATTGTTGAGCATATTTTCTAGCCAATTACCATGTTTATACATCATTTTCAAAGCATCATAAAAATATTGTATAATACTTCTAACTCAAAGCACAGCAACACTTTTTAAATGGAATACAAGTTCAATTATTTGAAATGAAATACAACTCAAAGCACAACAGCACTTGTTTTTGGTAATACGAAACTATTATATCTTGGATCGTTATCAATAAATTACGCCTTATTGTATCTTGTAAATTTTTTGTTTTTGCCTTGACAGACATTGTTGTAATTCTTCAATAGCAAGTACAATGGTAGTAACTCTATACTGTTTTTTGGTTGTTTGCAAATGATTATAGACTCTACAGACTTAATTAGTTTGCTTAAGTTATATTGCTGTAATATCTTGCATGTGATACTTAATTGATTTATCTTGTCTAATGATATCAGGTTTCGCATCTCTAATGAAACTGGAGCACAAATGAGATACTGCCAAGGGAGGGGGGTGCTGTGAGTCAGACCATCGAGTTAAAACTTCACGAGTTCGCGCGAGATCCTTCGAAGCATATTTTGCAGTTCTTTAAACCGGTAGGTATATATTATGACAAAATCCATTTATTATTACTATAGTTAGTTACTCCAAATTGTCATGGTAATACACTTAGGCATATGTGCATTCTATCCTCTTCACTTAGAAGCTGTTAGGATTAGTAATGGTAATACAACTTAGACAAAATATAAGCTGTTAGGATTAGTAATTAGCGATATTGTTAGGAAAGTTAGTTACTGTACTCAGTGGTTGTAAGTACTGACAGTTAGAATTATGATTAGAAGAGTCTAACTATAGTTAACTATGTCATATTAATCATGGCATATAAATAGGCATGATCTGTGCTTGTACAATGCTACAAGCTAATCAAAAAATTAATAAAAATTATTGCATTCTCTCTTCTCCCTTCTCTGGTTTCAACTTAATTTCATAATCATCTTTTTACATCCAAAAACAGTGATTGACCAAACCCATCTGGTCCATTGGACCATTGGACCATTTTCCTAATACTAACCCACACGCATCAGCCCAAAAAAGTAGTATAATAATATATTTAAATTGTCTATTGATTCAGCATCATGTCTGGACCATTTTCCTAATATCGTCTTGGACATTGGTCAGTACATTTTTCTCCGAAAAAATTAGTTGGTAGACGAGTTGTTTTCGAAACAGCTCAGCTTGTACCTGAATAAGTGTATGCAACGAAATTAGTATAGTGAAACCAAAAAATAAAGTAGAATTTTATAAATGACATAACTACCTCCATAGCCGAGTTACTCTTATCATCGCCCTTTCATAATTCAATAAATTTTAAAGTAAATAGACCACAAGAGTGATTATCTTGTTGCTGTGTAGCCTCAATTAATTTCACAGGCCAATCAGTAATATTTAGGTGTAAGTACTTGGTCCGGAGGACTTTGTCGGTGTCGAGTGCAAGAGAGATAAAAAATTGGATGCCATTGCGCTACAATTTTACAAGTAAATTAGTAATGTTAAAAAATGCACAATGTTGTATGAAACATATATATATATATATAGCTCCCAAACACTAACCAAATTGAGCGTCAACTCGGTATAGAGACTCGAATGCTTAGCTTTAGAATCCAAGATTTGAAATTATTTTAATCCGAGATTCAGGACACCTACGTACCAATGCTGGTTATGAAGATTGATAGGGAAGAAGACCTACATATTAACATCATCATTAAACGGGTTAATTTCTTCCAACGTAGATATTATGAAAAAAATTATATAATTTACATGTACGTACCAAATCACTATTCAAAAATTGACATTCGGTTTGTGCCCACCTCTTTAAATCACGTCCATTAGTGGTGTTTTTTAGGTCAGATCGGGCGTACACACAAGTGTTGCATGTATCCACTGTCATAACTCGGAGAAGGCAGTGCCGAGTAGGGTCCATAATGTTGATCCCACAATCAAGTACCTATTCAAAAGGACGTGAGATTTAATGCTGGTCCCATTATGCATGAATTAAGAAAAATGCTGACTTAAAATTTTACCTTATCATTAACCCATTTGAAAGGGCCTGTCTTATTGGTAGGCCGGATAAGAGAATTCATGTCGTTGCCCGTCAATGTAAAACGCCCAATCTCGCATTTCATTATGACAATTTCAGCACTAGGATGTACATTTCACAATACTGTACTGTTGTTATCTCATCCTTAGATAACCCGATGTCATATAAATCTGAATAATAAAGTATGAAATATTTATAGAAAAAACATGGCTACAAATTTATAGGCTTAGATTACTATAGTTGATGCATGAAAGTGTACGTTGTATGACTACCAAATGTGAACTTCATATCATAATTTGGTTGAATGAATCCATTTGTATGCCTCTCTTGTTTCGTCATCCTACCTTCTTTTGTCTTCTGTGATTTATGCTTCTCACTTTGACCTTCATAATTGTCACACACCATACTGACTTGTTTTCTTTTATTCTCTGCCATTTTCTCCGGAGTTTTGGTCGATAGCTGCCATACAGATTCATCCCTCCTTTTCTGCATAAATTACATGATGTTTTTTAAGACATGTGGTTCTTAAAATATGTTACCAAGACATGAGTCCCAATATATTAATCATTCGTACCTTGTTTGAAAGGGTTGATGTCCATAGTTCCTTACTAATTTCCTTCACCTCAACGCCTTCACCAACATCATTGTGTTCCATCTTACAATTTGAATTAATTATCTGAAAAATAATTTGTACAAGCTTTGGTTGAGAGAAAAAAATAGTAACTAATCCTATGCAGAACAATCATATTAAGGATGTCTGGTATGTGCCAAAAAAATTATTTAGAAGGCTCATATTTAAAAAAGAAATGGTAACATGGACCTTATCAGGAAATGAACTATGAGGTCCTTCAACTTCTGAAATGTTAAGCTGCTGAATTATATTTCCATGGAACCGTCCATGTCGATGCTCATAGTCTTCCCTACATTTCATCTTTTCACGGGTCCATTTGGACATTAAGGAACGATGGTGGTCGAAATAGCATTTGGCAGTTTCTTGTACATGCTCATAGTACCACAACTACATTAAAGCACAAGTGACATAAAGAGTTATTTTGCATAGCATTCTAATCATTTCACTTTTAGGGAATCACAAAATACCAAGTTCTGATTTCATTTGTGAAAATTGGATGGAGTAATATGAAGTTCTTATGAGCTACTTCTTATGAGTTTTTGTGATTTCATTTGTCCAAATGGAAGACACATATAACTAGTGAACTTGTCCAGGACTTCATTTGTCAATTTCACTTGTTCTAATTTTCAAACAAGTTATGAGTTAATAGTGGTATATGTCCAGCAGCTCACTAGGTAACAGTAGTAGCTTGAAATTAAGATCCCTCATAATAAAAACATATGAGTTAGAAAATTACTTGGAGTAATATGAAGTTGCCCTCTAGGCGCATCTTTGTAGTTTTATTTTGTAGAAGACTGCGATGCAAGAACGATACTGTGAACTCGGCCCAACTGTACGTAGATACTCGATCCATATTTTTCACGATATTAACATACTCCCAAGGTATACGATCATCCACTGGTTGGGCTAGAAGTCCAGCAATCATCAAGAGCACAAATATTCTAACAAATGTCTCATCCGTCGTACCAAGAGTTAAGATACGGGACTTAAGATCGCGAAAAGATATGTTGTGGGTATTAGGATTTTCCAACGTATTGAAAAGAGCCTCGTCCACAGTTTCTCTCCTAGACATGTCGATATGAATGCCTTCATTTCTCAAACTCATAATACAATAGGCATCCCATGGGGTGAGTGACACATTCTTTCCACCAATACGAAATTTCTGGACATCCGGTTGGTAGACTTTGCTCAGTGTTGCGGCCAACAAACGACTGATCAATATTGGATGTAATTTGAAAAGACAATCAAAACCTAAATCTGCCATTTTTTTCCTTTGTTCAGGTTTTAAGCCGTCGAGCATAAGCACGAACTGAGCTGCCCGATCTACTTCCATAAATTCCAATGTCATGATCAAGTCGTGTGGCAACACTTGATGCTACAAAATAAATTAGTGTGTAAAATTTTAAGTATATCAATCATAAGCAAAATCATAAGTAAAGCAACACTTGGATGTATACTTTCTTTTTTGAAATTGAGAATTTTACTTACTTAAATTTATGAATTCTCAGGAGTGGCGATAACATCAAATAGCCGGTGGGAATTGCTAGACAATACCCGTTTTGGCCCTCTTTGAGATGACTGGTATTCTTTTTTTCCCCTAAATACAAGAGTTTTTGTAATTTTGGTTGTTTGAGTATTGCAAATTACACAGTAGTCCTATTTAGAATTGTTGTTTGAGTATATTATTTGTAAAAGAATTGTTGTCCAAAAAATGTCCTTGCTTATTTCCTATACCCCAAAAAAGGAACTGAAATAAATCTGACTTAAAAATTGGTTAAAAAAAAAGAAATCTGACTTAAAAAAAAGGTCCTTGATTTGAGGTAAAAGAAAGGACTTGAGCAGTGGTATAAGAAGTCAGACCCCAAAAAAAGGTCCTTACTTTCTAAGTTTAAGAAGTCAGACTTAAAAAATCCAAAAAAAAAAGAGATGAAAAAAGGTCCTTACTTTCTTGTTGAATTGTTTGAATTTTGTAGAAGAAGAGATGAATCAAGATAGAGATGAGATCAAGATATTGTTGCTCTAATTTAAGTGACAAGAAATTTGCTCCATTTTTTATTCAAGAAGAAAACTTCATATGCAAAAATATCTCTAATATTTGATACCTAATCTTAGGCTCTGATATTTTCATTCAAGAAGAAAGCTACATTTTTTATTCAATGTATATAGGAGCTAGATAGTTGATACCTGATAATTTGTACTTTATTTTTTTTATTTTAAAGAGAACTGATCAGATTGATGGGACAAATTGGTCTCTAATATTGAGCCTCTGATTATTTCCATTAATGAACTGATTTGGTCTCTAATATTGTGCACTTTGCAATGATGGACAAAACAATTGGAGGTGTGCTGAATTTATTAAATTATTTTTTGAATTGGAGGTGCAATGATAGGATTTCATCCGAAATGACCCCATTGCCATTGAACAATTGGAGGTGCTTAAAATTTTGTGCTTAATATCATTGCCATGGACAAAACAATTGGAGGTGCCATTCGGAACAATTGTAGTCAACCTATGATATTTCATCCAAATATGCCTTACGTGGCTGATCATGGATTTGTTCAGTTTTAATTTTCCAACTATTAAAAACCAATGTCAAAAACCAATGTTAAAAACCAATGTCAAAAACGTCTTTAGTTTTGATTTTCCAAATAACAAGGTCTCTAATATTGGCTAATATATGACCTCTTCCCCCAATGTAAAAAACAATGATGACATTGTTCTCTAAATGTATATTGACAATTCTCTTCTCCCAATGACAAATGCAATGATGGTATTGTTCTCTGAGTTAGACCAAGTTCTGGAACACTCTCACTAGTTATATATGTGTACCATTAGAATGTAATATTTTTCTTATCTTTTATTAGGCAATATTTTTTTAGATTTTTTTATTATTTTAATGTTTTATTTTTTTATTTATTATCTAATTTATTTATTTTTTATTTTTTATTATCTAAATTTTTGTTAAGATTTTTTCTAGTTTTTTTTTAGATTTTTATTATTTTAATGTTTTTCAATTTTTCTTATCTATTTTTTTAAAGAGATGCAGCAAATAAATTCAGAAAAAAATGAAAAATACATTTTTAAAGATTTTGCAATTTTTTACTGACAAAATCATAATTATAAATGTTAATTTTATATAATTTCTTCATTGTTAGTTCCTTCATCATGTAATAAAATTTGTGGACCGTTCATTTCCGGACGAGCGATGGACAGTCGATCTGTCATGAAATGATTTCAAATTTATTTTGAAGTGATCAAGAGAAAGTGTTATGCGTATCCAACATAATAGTTCCGACCTATGTTTGTGTCGGAGCCTCAATCCAACGTGAAGTCTTCGTAACCCTTCGATGTTCCGGTTTTTCATCCGCTTGATGGATGGGTAAATAAAGTTAAAACTCTGTCAAAATTTGCTGCACTTGATTAAAGGCTGTAATCTTTGATTTGAACGGTCCCGATCGATCCACGGTCTAACTATTTTTTTTGCGTCTTCACAGTCTCACAAAGCAAGAGTTTATGTTGCATGAAACATGTACCCTTGCCTTCTAAGTTAATGAAGGCGCACGTACACATGTCGTCCGTTGACCGATCGGGACTGTTGAAATCAAAGAGCACTGCATTTAATGTATTTCATGAAATTTTCACAATTTTTTTTTGTCATTTATCCATCCATCTGGTTGATCGAAGATTGAAGCATCGTATAGCCATAAACATTTCGTGTTCGATCAAAGCTCAAACATAATAAAACTGTCAAACTTTTATGTTGGTTGCGTTCAATATGGTACGTTGATCATCTTAAATTTTATGTTGTTGCAATTGGTGGATCAATTGGTGCAGCTGAAATCGGTTCAGATTGTGTGGATTGAGGGAGTCCTTGTGGTTGGTTTGGTTCATTGTCGGCTGGAATCTTTGGTCCATCATAGTGCGTCCCTCTCCTTAGCGTTATGGCTTGTGCCTCATGTCCAAGTTCGTCTCCAAGCATCACTGCATTGGCATGTTCTCTTTGATTGAGCTCCGATTTTCCCGGTAGTTGGCCTTGTGGTCGTGAAGATGAGGCGACTTACTGCGCCATTTGAGTTTCAAGCATCTTTGATTGGATTGTCAGAAATTCTACCTTACTGTTCAAATTCCTCAAAGAACCTGCAACCTCAGTGTTAGTTGTTTTTTGGTTATTCATGAACTCGGTTTGAGAATATACCAGACATTCTATCATTTTTTCTAATTTGGTTATTTGAGATGGTCCTTGGTACTGTCGATTTTGATATTGGTTTGAACTTTTGGTATTGTTGACTACCCCATTGATTTTCATTTTCAGATTGCCACCTAAAATTTGGGTGGTTCCTCGTGTTGTTTGGGTTGTAGTTGTTGGAATTATAATATGGGTTATATTGAGCATTTCGTTTATCCCCCTCATTATAAAACAAACTATTCACTTGTTCAACATTTTCCTCATCAATGGCATATAGACAATTGGTTGTTTCATGATCGGTGCCTCCACAAATATGACAAGGTAATGATTGGACAGATTTTACATTTTGCATATTCTTAATCGCGATTTGGAGAGATTCTACCTTGGCTTGCAAATCGGTAACTTCATCTACCTTTAGTACGCCGGGTAATGCAACGTTCTTCCTTGTATCTCTCCCGGATGTTCATTCTCGTTGACTAATCGCCATGTCCTCAATCATCTCCATTGCTTCCACCAAGTCCTTGTTAGCGAGGTTTCCTCCCGCAGCCTCGTTGAGTTGAGACTTCGTGGCATACGTGCAACTTGCATAGAAAAATTGAAACAACAACCAAATATCGATCCCATGATTGGGGCACAAACGCAATAATTCTTGCCACCTATCCCATGCCTCACTTAAGGATTCATCTTCACCTTGTTTAAAGGTGGTGATTTTCTGCCTAAAATGTTGGGTTTTAGATGGAGAGAAATATTTGCCTAAGAATAACCTTTGTACCTCTTGCCAAGTTTGTGCCATATTGGGGTTCAACAATCTCAACCAAGTTCTAGCATCATCCGTGAGAGATAAATGGAAACAATTCAATTTGAGGGCATCTAATTCGTCCCCTTTTGGTGCAAAAGTAGTACAATGCTCCTCAAATGTTGCTAGATGTTGGTGAGGATCCTCATTCAACCTACCCCCAAACCTATTTTGACATAAAAGGTGAATTAAAGTTGGTTTCAAATTTGGGTTCGTCCCCCCATGTGCAATGTAGCCAAATTATTTTCCCGGCTCCATTTGATTTACAAAATCCCTTATGGGTCGGCGGTCATTTGGATTGCCACCATAAAGAGGATTGTTGTGGAGAGGAGGTGGATTGTTGTTATGCGGAGGTGGTGGTGGGTTGTTATTGTGAGGAGGAGGTGGATCGTTATTGACATTTTGATTGCGAAAGCCTTGATTAAGAAGGCCTTCCATCAAGTCTTCCTCCTCGAATTGCAGCATGCCTAGTTTGAGATTGTTTAGGCCCGCCATTTGTTGAGAAGAGGTGGATTGTTGTTGTTGAGAGGATTCACCGGCTTTGATCTTTGCGGTTTGACTCCTTGTAACTGGTGCCAGTGCTCAAATCTATGAGAGAAGAGAAGAGATGAGATGTGAAAGAGAGATAATAGAGAAAAGTAAAGTGCAGAATTTTAAATAAGGAAAGTAAATATTTTTGGATTTTTCTGAAAAGCTAAATAAGGAAAGTAAATTTCAGAAATTGTAAAAAGGGAAACAAGCTATTTTTGGGTTTTTATTTTCTGAAAAAGATAGTAGGTAAATAAGGAAATAAAGAATTAAAAGTATTTTTCTAAAATAAAAACTAGTATCTATCCTACTTCTCCCCGGCAACGGCGCCAAAAAGCTTGTTGAGTATTTTGGGTATAGGGTTTTATGCTTCCTTTTGTACTCTTTAGACTTTTAAATTTATAAACCTAATACTCAAATATATGGTCGATTGCAAGCGCACAACCTAATCCTGTAGTAATTAAGGTATCGATCCAAAGGGAGAAAAGAGAAATACTAATTTCTACTAAAGTAAACTACTTTTAAAACTGAACAATAAAGTAAAAGGGGGTTTTTGTGTAATTTTATTTTTAATGAAAATTAAAAGTTCGTAACAAAGTAATTAAAATTCGGATGTGATTGAAGTTGGAGAAGTCTAGGGGTATTCGGTCTACAATCCCTTGCTAATTCTATCTACTCGGTTTGTTTAAATTCATGTTTGATATGACAAGGTTTCTAACCTAAGATGTTAAAAAGGATCACTTTTGTGAATTAATAACGTGCCTAAATAGTTCGGATTTCACAATTAAGTCCTTCACCCTAGCTATCTAGACCATGAAGTTCTCGTTAGCCTATCCTATCCTTAGATATTGGTACTTCACGATTAAGTCTTTCATACCAATATTCAATTCAATTCAAGGGGTCCTAATTAGGGATTCGACTTCACGATTAAGTCCTTCGTCAAACCCTAACCATAATTCTTGTAGTTCCGGTTTAGATTTCAAATTGGTCAATTCTAATCCAAATCCTAAGGTATTTGTGATCATAATTTGGTACTATCATATATGATCCTAATCTACTTCGAGTCTATTAGACCTAAGCGGGATACTAATCATGCAACATCACAAAAAATAAATCTCAGAAAATTAATATCAAATCAAACAATCATAATAAAAACTAATATCCGAGTAAGATAAAATTAAACAAATTCATGCTACATGGCCTAAAACCCTAGAGAGAAACTCTAGTCTCTCATGGGTGCTTTAACATCCACAAGAAAATACAAGATAAACATGGTAAAAACTGAGAAAATACGTAAGAGAAAAGAATACAACCAATCTCCTAGTTCCTGCCCAAGTTCTTCCCTTGTCGCTCAAGCAAAACCTCGACTTCTTCATTCTCTTCCTTTGAAATTTATTGTAACTTTGATCACCGCCAGAAAGTGGAAAATAATGACCTCAATTGATCAATGATGAGCAGTGATGATTTCTCCTGTGGCCTCCTCAGCCTTATATAATGTTTTCTGAACTTGGGGATCAAGTTGTTATATTTTTGGCACCCACTAAGCTTACTAACTTCTATATTTCTAATTCTGTGATTCTGAACTTGGAGACCAAGTTATTTTAATTTTCCCCCCCACTAAGCCCACTAACTTTCTATATTTAGCAGTTTTTCAGGCTGGTGCGGCCATTGATGCGGCTGCACAAAATTATGCATTCCGAATTTGGATTTGGTTTCTTCATAAAAGTTGTAGATCTTTTTGTTATGGTTCTTTCAAGCTTTGATTCACCTAAATCGGAGTTCATAGGACCAAGATATGACCAAAATACGAACTGTGTGTCGCTGAGTGCGTCCAGAGTGCGGCCTCAGTGCGTCCGCACTATGCTCGGTTTCTCTGTGTTCTGCATCTGATGGCTGAGTGCGTCTGCACTGGGCTCGGTTTCCTCTGTGTTGTACTCTGAATTTCTGCAATTCAAACGGTCATAACTCATGATCCGTAACTCCGTTTTCAGTGTTCTACCACTTTTCGGAAAGCTTGCGAGAAGATCTACAATTTGCTCCATTTCTTGTAATTTAAATAGACTTTGGCAGGAACTTTTATTTCATGTTGTCTAAAAACATTCACGATATCAAGTTTCTATTCTCGGTTAACGTAGCAAATATGGCAAAATTTCTTTTTGGAGTTCAAACGGGGCCCAATTAATTAAGCCTTTATCTCAGAATCAGTTTAAATGCAAATTCCGGTAATGGATGTGCATCAGTGCATGTGCTTAATAAAATTAGCAATTGACTTGTAATTCAAAATTAATGGATGTGTTTGTAAATCCAAAAATCTTAAAATTTGACCTAAGAGAACATCCAAAACTAATTACAAATTACGTATAAAATTAATTAACAATTTGTTCTCCTATTCTCCTCAGATTTTGGTTCAAATATTTTGTTCCAGCACTGATGGCCCACGTATTTTATGATTTCAATTATCTTCATCTGAGAGTTATGAGGCACTGCTGTGCTTGCTTCTGATCCTAATCCTGTGCCAGTATATTGCTGTATCACGAGTACAGAAGCCTTTATCTCTGAATCTGATGATATCAAAAAATCTCCTATAACTCCTAGCTCAGAGAATTCGCTCCATTCTTCGAGTCCTACTGTGCATATCGAGGACCTTCCATGCCCTCGTCCAACTACAAACAAATCACAATTTTCCACTGATCGAATGGCAGCTACTGTTTCTTCACTATCGCTAACTACTTGTTCGGCATACACCACAGATTCATTGCCTACAATTTGGAGCCTAAACTCAGCAATGAAGTCTTCGTCTAGTTGTCGATCTGCATCTGCCTCTATGAGCTCAGCAAACTCTTTTTGCGACATTGTTCCAGCAACCGATGAGTTTCTCTTGTCTTCGGGGATGAACCGTAGCACAATGAGGTTTACACTGGGATGATCTGCCATCCGCCATGCATATGCGAGTGCATCACGGTCATCTGGCCCCCCAAAAAATAATAATGCCACATTGATCGACAAGTTTTGTGCTTCTGCTACAAAGTTGGTAGCTATAGCAAGATCCCGATCGACAAATATGGCCACGGAACATGGAGCTTTTGCAATGATATTCTGGTTGATAGTGCGTATGGCCGGGTTAACCGTCTCTAGCTCACCCGAAACTCCTACAGCCATGTGGAATGGTAACATAATGAGAGCGGCATGACGGTCCTCAGCTATGGTAATAACGTCCTCGTGCATAGTTGCGTACAATGAAATGGCGGTGAGGAACTGCACGGACACACCACCAGAGTGTTGTTCATAATTCTCAAAGGATGCATTTATTAGCTCTGTTTGTTGCTCTCCTCGGTTTGAGGTGGCAATGTTTTGTTGACGATAACAACCCTGTCTCGAATCTTGATTGTGCACTATCAGCATTGCCGATGCACGCCCGACCAACTCGATAAGTTGAAGCACGTACAGAAAGATTGGTGATTGCATGGTAGGGTTAGAGGCCTCGAGGAGGGTAATGATGGATGGGACATTGCGGTAGTTATGCACACAAGCGACCATGCGTAACTCACTGTCATGTGTCGACCTTTGCAAGTTTCGACGCCTATATACAACACGCCGCTTAGATTGACGGAGGATTAATGCTACTAATGGCGATGCTACTGCAGTAGTCAGCGTGATTCCCACAAGAACTGCCATGTATTCTACTCGGTTGAACACCTGCATTTCATTTGTTAATCCATCAATATAGGGAAACAATTCTATAAATCATGTATGGTGGCTCACACCAATTGTATTTACATTAATTAAAGGTCAAAGACTCACTTATATAATCTTAAAAAGGACAACATGTAAATAATTAAAAAGTAATTAATCGACTATACAAGAGTCATAGGCATTATTAAAACTAATATTTAGCTTTAAGAAGGACGGTATGAATTACTAAAAGTTTCTGGTGCTAGTATCTTAAAAAAGTTACTAAAGTTTTTTTTACTTTAAAGTAAATTGTACTACGAACTAGATGATATATTGAACAATTGTTACCGCGACGCAAGAATACAGCATTAATATTGTTATTTTATTTTCTTCTTCTTCTTCTTCTTCATATATGATAATTTTCATGATGTATATATTGTCACTATGCGAGAGTATTAGATCTAGAATTTGAGATACAATTTGAAATGAAATTTGAAAAAGAAATATTATTCCATTAATTGATCATCATTATACTCTTAGATATTACAGTGCATTTATGATCTATATAATGAATTAATTAAGAGATAGATAGAGGACATATATACCTGCTTGGTAGATGTAGCCTTAAGAACGTAATAATTCAAGGGGCCGTTGGTTAATAGGAGCATGCCAAGTGTGAGGCCATCCTTAGCAGGCATATAAAATGAAACTGCAACAATCAATCCAGAGAGCAACTTACATGCCATTGCTACAAGTATCACAATCACAAAAGCTGATCCTTCATGTCTAGATCCCTTTTCTCTAACTATGGGATGATTAGTGAACTCAAAATCTGATATAAATCCGACTGTGACGAAGAAAAATCGATACATAAAGTTCTTTAGGAACTCCTCTGACCGGTCAACGAGTGCAGCTGCAAGGGGCCCTGCCGGAAATGCCAACCCAAGCACGAAAGCACCAAATGCCGCATGCATCCCAACAATCTCATTCAATAGCCCTCCTGCAGCGATCCCTACCATGACCAAGCCGATATAACGGTTAGTCATTTGTTCCGTGCTCAGCATTCGACATTGGACCCAACGTATCATTGGACGTACTGCTACTAAACAGAAGACAATCCACAAAATAGCCCAACACGCGAGGTACACTGGCGCAACTAATTCAAGTTTCCACCAGCAAATCAGTGCAGCTAATGCAACCCAACCAACCAACTCGCTGACCACCGATGCCGACAAAGCAAGTCGGCCAGGTTCAGTGCTTATAATTTTTAGGCATGTTACCTTGTAAAAGACCATAGGAAACGAAGTAAGCGAGAGGGCGAGAGAGATGAACAACAAAAAGCATACCCTTTGATGCTTTGCGATTTTCTTAATCTCCTTTATGAAACCTCGTGTGTCAATCCCGTTCATATTACTTATTTGTGTGGGGTATGCCTCGAGGCCGCGAAGTATGTCGGCGTCTTGTAGTAGGAGATCTTTGCCTATTCCAAGTTTGAAGCTAGCAACAAAGGTAAAAACTACAGGAAGAACAAGGAGGGTGGCGGTTGTGATGGCAAATTTGCACTTGATGCCTTTGACAAGTGTTGTATCAAGCTTGACACCGGCTAAAAACATCATGTACATAAGTCCAAAGTTGCCTAGTAGTTCTAGAAGAGGTGTGCTAAGTTTTGACACAAAAATCTCATTGAATTTGTGGTCCTTAATTACATAACCAGATCCGAATATTATTCCGACCTACACATAAAATTTACATACAAGAGAAGTTATTTGACTAAAGAGAAAAACTCTTGTAAAAAATTTTTAGTTCATCATTTTTTTAATATTTAATTACTTGTCATTGAAAAATTATTGGATTTTGAGTTTATTATACTTGCTAAAACATAAGATATGCAGGGTTAAGATTAAAAAGTCAAACAATAAAGTAAATCTATTAATTTAACTACTAGATTGACGCCAAATGATCAATAAATGATATTGGCACCAATTAAGTGTCATCAGATGTAATTAGGAAAAAAGAGAGCTTAAATTTATATTTTCACATGTCATCACACAATTTGACATAATTAAGGAGTCATGATTTATATAAGATGCATGCATGATACGTACCAAGACATCGCAAACAAAGGGAGGTTGGTGAAGAGGGGAGAGAATGATGCCGAAAACACGCGAGAGCAGGATGAAGAAGATAGATTGAACGAAATAAGTAGTGAGTGCAAATTTCGAGAGCTCAGTTTTCTTGCGCCATAGCCCATTCATCAACATAGCATCTGGATTCGCGCAGTTGATCCAAGAGGATACATTTGTTGTTGCATTCGCGGTTATGATGTTTGAGAAGTCCCCCATCTATATATGCTGGCATGCATGGAAACAAAAGAGGAATTTGGATGAATTTTTTGAACTGGATGAAGGTTTTGTAATAAAATGTAATAAAGAAAATCAAAAGCTGGTGGAAATATAATACTTTTCTTAATTAGGTACCTGAAGCAATTAAAGTTTGAGAGATCAGAAAATGATAGTGGTAGAGTTTTCTTTTCTCCCCTCTGATTCAATTAAGTTTCCCCTCTTATATTATCTCTTTCTTTGTCATTTTAAGAAAATTATAAAAAAGAAAAAGAAATTAAGGAGAGAGCGCTAAAAATCAGGTCTAACTAATTTGAACTAAAAGCATCTAATCAGTTGCTTGAACAATATTTTTGACTTAAGTTGTGTTCTATCACTCAGATTGAAGTAACTGTTAAAATTTCCCTTTGGAGATCTACTTACCTATCTTTGATCCGTGCATGCAAACTGCAAACTAATCAATCTCTATTCTGTTAAAAGTAATCAAGACATCTTAATATAGCAAAAAGGAAGCAGCTGTCTAAACTGATGCAGTGTCAAATTAATACTAATTAAATTACAACCGTTCAAAACGAACTCTAAAATCAAGTCTCGATTTGAAAGACAAAACCAAATTACGGTTGCTCAATGATATTTCTCGTAATTTTTAAACTTAATGGTTAGATTAAAATGTTGATATCGTGGAGCCTAGGAAAAAAAATAGGGCTTCGGCCCATGTAGTTTTTCTCAGGAAATTCCGAATGGATAAAAAGAAATTTATATTCAAGTAAAATTCAGAAATCAACCTATTTAATTATTTAAACTCAACAGAAATTTATATTCGGATTTTAAAACCTGCGATTTCTCTCACACGAAGGACATTATTTTTACGTTCTTAAAAGAGAGCGAAAGTGTGTTTTTTTCCTTGTGACTAAGTATTTTGTTCTCGTGATTTGTTTTTTTTTTTTTCAAAAATATCTTCACATAAATTTCTTTGTTCTTTTTTTTGTTTTATTGTGTTTGATTTTTTTGTGATTTATTTTCTTGTGTGCTTTATATTTTTTTGTTGAAATAAAATTACTGTATATTCTCGATGTGCTTGACAAAATTATTTATTTAGACTAACTACGTACTATCCACAACACAAAATAGAGATAAACAATCACATACCGGTGTATATATTTAGTCACAGTTGTGATTTTAACCAATTTATGAAACAATCACATGAATTAATATATGAAAAATTATCTTTTGACTTACATATTAGATTAGAAAAAAAATGCAATTATCATATATTCCAATCCCCTGTTTTGTCTCTAAATTAAGATTGAACATTCAGTTTATGTAATTTTTAAGATCAGTTAGGAATTGCCAACCAATTCTTTTATATATATATATTTTTTCAACGCACTTAGTGCTCTTGGTATGGAGCCCGTATTCTCTTGTACCGGATTGAGTAAAGTCATACGGTGTCTATTTAGATATAAATAAAGAGAGGAGAGGGAAAAGAAGCAGCATAAAATTTCATCTTCAATAGTCCAATTTGATATTTATAAAAATCGTAAAATTTGTACACATAGCGATCAAATTCGGCCATCTCTCTTTCGTCCTTCCCTCCTCCTTTTAGTATCTGTCCAAATCTTATGGGGTAACAAAATATTTATGTTTAGATCGGGACCAACCGATCAGAATCTGAATCTGGGTCAATCTGGTCCGAGGTAAAATGTACGAAGCCTCTTTATATATAATTCGTGCAGATTCTGATTTGACGGTTTGAATCTAAACACCAAACAAAAATTAGTTATCATCTATTAATTCAAAAATTCTGACCTTACTATCGATTCCTTTACAATTCAAATTATACCACCCATGCAGCTGCAACCTGCGCAGGATATATAAAGCTGTGCATGACCTTACCATTAATTTCCATCTGCGCATAATATTTTTTTATTATATTCAAATTCCGAGAAAAGAACGTAGTTGTTTTTTTTTCTATATTCCAATTTAATTGAGCCCGGGCTTACTTTGAAGGTATCCACTGTAATGGAATTTTATTTTTACAAACCATAATTAAACAAACGAATTTTAGGGAACCAACTTGATTTTTCTTTTTTTACAAAAATCATAAGTACCGAATAGACAATTAAGTACCTCCCATTTACGTCCAAGAGGTACCGAATAGGCTATTCGGTAATCGGTACCTCCCAATTTTACTTTTTTATTTAACAGTGACCATAGAAGATCCATATCCCCAACATATCAAATAGACTATTCGATCCCAACCTGAATTCGCCACAGAAAATTCATATTCTCTCTGTACCGAATAGGCAATTCGGTCGCAAACCTTTTACTCTAATTTTGAACGACGTCTCTCTCTCTCTCTCCTCTCCAAATTTTTTATTTATACCATAAATCCAAAATTAATAAACCAAAACACCTCAGTTTCTGAAGATTTCTAAAAATACCCGGGCCGCCAAACGTCTATGCGGCCCCAAAGATTGGGGCCGCCAATTGGCCCTGCAGCCCTAGTCTAGGGGCCTTCAAATGGATTAGTAGCCCCATTTTTTTTTTTTTTTGTAAGTGGCACCGAGAAATTTTTAGTTTAAAGCCCTTCTACATAAAGCCAAAAGTTGTCTCGCCAGATGTGACACAGATAATAAGGTTTAATAAAAATTTTGATAAAAAAATGGGGCCGCTATTTCATTTGAGGCCCCTTGACTGGGGCCGCAGGGCCAATTGGCGGCCCCCAGTCTTTGGGGCCGCAGAACAGTTTGGCGGCCTGGGTATTTCTCGAATTCTCCAGAATCTGAGGTGATTTGGTTTATTTTTTTGTGATTATGGTATAAATAAAAATTTCGGCTCTCCTCTCCTCTTCTTTCTTCTTTCTTCTTTCTTCCTCTTTCTTCCTTTCTCTTTCCATATGAACAAGTCCATGAACTTTCTCATTAAATTATATATATTTTTTTAACAAAAAATATGGCAACGAAAAACTTGAAAAAAAACCTATACCGAATAGCCTATTCAGTACAAGGCTATTCTACGGAAGACTACACAATTAATAGCAAAAGAATTATGACATGGGATGTACCGAATAGGCTATTCGGTACCTCTTGGATTTAAATGGCACGTACTGAATAGTCTATTCGGTACTTATGGTTCCTGTAAAAAAAAAAAAAACCAATCAAGTTGGTTTCCTAAAATTCATTTTTTTTATGGTTTATAAAAAAAATCCATTATATTGAAACGTTATCTCTCACAAGTTCACATTGATTCAATTGTTTTCGTACTGTATTTTAATATTATATACTACGTGAAACCAATTGAAATCAATTATAAGGTCATGCCCAGCTTGGAGTTGCGCATGATCTGGTTATGCGCATCTTCAACCTGCGCAAAGAGGTTCAAGTTGTGTGCAAATTAGAGTTGCGTGAGCGGTATGATTTGAATTTTAAAGAAATAGATAGTAAAATTAGAATTTTCAAAGATTAAGATGGTAACTTAAAAAAAATTCGGATCTAAACATAAATATTCTCTTAGCTTAGGTGGTATAAATTTTCTCTTTTTACATTTCCCTTCCACTTAGATAAACTGTAGAGCACAACCTAAAAAGCGAGCATTCTCATTTTTCAATAAAATTTAGAATTGATCTCCTAATTTAAAAGATACCATAAAATATAGGCAACCGAATAAATTCTTTTAATTTTTATTTAAAGATAAAGATGCGGTAGTACAATAGAAGCACGCTGTACGCATTTTTATGGAACGCAATTATCTCCGAATTTGGACTGATAGTTTACGCCCAGGTACAATAGAAGTAGGCTGTTCGCATTTCAATGGAACGTAATATGAAATATAAATAGGTTTTTTTAAAGCTTATCCCAAATCGGATCTTAATTGCTTTATAAATTATCACTTGAGAGTAGGTCCGATGGGCATCGGACCTACTTTGGTTTGATGGGTTTAATCACCGTCGATTTGATTTAAGATTCGTGCGGAATGCTTTAAAATTCGTGCACGTATGTTTCAATTTCGTGCGCACAAATCTTAAACTAGATCGGACGGTCATCATGCTCGTTGATCCTAAAAGTAGGTCCGATGGGCATCGGACCTACTCCGTTCTCATAAATTATAATCAATCCGCTTCCTCACTCTTCTTTTACCAAAGGTCCTGCGTGCTCCGCCGCCTCTCTCACTGGCCCTCCTCTGCCAGTGCTTTCATATCTCCGAGGTCAGCTCTCTCTCTCTCTCTCTCTCCTTTACTTTATGAAACCCTCTTCTCTCATTCGTACCTTTGCTTTTTTCTGATAAAAAAATTAGGATTTTGAGTTTTGCTGGTATGCCCCTACTTATGATGCAAATGTCCAGTAGCTAGTTTATTTAGAGTACTTTTGCTTTTCCCTTTCTATAATCAAGGTCTTTTCTTCATTTCAATTGATTTATTCGCGAGAACGATTACAGGAGAATTATTTATCTCTCCACTTTCAAGCTCTTAATATAGCACTACTGTTGCATAATCAGATTGATTTTGTCCCTTTTTTATCTGATCAGCAGAGTAATAACCTAGAAGGAAAGAAAGACTGGAAGGTGCACAGTACACTTTCTCCAGTTTCTAACACCATGAGTTTATCTTCTATGGTGGCTTTCGAAGCCTCATCCTCTCCATTCCTCTTCTCCCAAAATAAGCATCAGGGTGGTCGGTTAATCCCCTCAGCTGGGCCCAGGTGGACCCGGATGAGTCCGTTGAGGTGGGTCCCACCACAGATGGCGCTGGCGGCTGAGAAAGTTGGGGTCACAGGCAGTGATGCTGACAGGGTGGGGTCGCTTAGTCAGGTTTCTGGTGTGCTCGGTTCCCAGTGGGGAGACGAAGGGAAAGGAAAACTTGTTGATATTCTTGCCAAGAACTTTGATATCGTGGCCCGCTGTCAGGTTATATGAATTTTAATTTAGTTTTCTTGCATTTATATCAAATCACAAAATATATTGAGTGTGGTGACTGCTGTCCTGAATAAACTTCTCTAATTAGGAATCAGTATGAATTTAGCCGTTATTAGGAGTTACAACTAATTGACAAGATCAGATTAACTGCACGATATGTTACATCATTATAATATACATTATTTAAGAAAAGAACTGTTGTGTCGTTTTATTTGGGGGGGTTGGAATTGCTAGGTCAGTACTTATTCAGTGAAGAATTGTGAACTAGTACAAATTCCAATGAGAATAGTCTGAGTATCCTTTATGTTTTGCTGATCATAGAAATAGTTGAATATCCTGTATGGTTTGGATGTACAAACTAAATAGTCCGAGTACCTGGTTATGGGTTCGGATGATTGGTTGTCTAAATTAGAGAAAACTTTTAGAACCGAAGGTTGAAAAAAAAAGTTACCTTTTCTCCTTTTTAAGTAGGATTTATGTCTTGTTAATATACCCTAGAAATTTTAAACAAAGTTATTGTATCTTTATGTATTCAGGGAGGAGCAAATGCGGGTCACACAATTTACAACTCAGAGGGGAAAAAGTTTGCACTGCATCTGATCCCATCAGGAATTCTAAATGAAGAGACTATGTGTGTTATTGGTAACGGGGTTGTGATCCACCTACCTGGTTTCTTCAAAGAGATCGAGGGTCTTGAATCCAATGGTGTTTCTTGTGGAGGAAGGATCCTTGTCTCTGACCGGGCCCACCTCTTGTTTGACTTCCACCAAACTGTCGACGGTTTGAGGGAGGCCGAGCTTGCCAACTCTCTAATTGGAACCACTAAACGCGGAATAGGGCCATGCTATTCCAACAAAGCGACCCGGAACGGGTTGCGTGTCTGTGACTTGCGGCACATGGATACTTTCAAGGACAAGTTAGATGTCCTTTTGAGAGATGCAGCAATGCGGTTTAAGGGATTTGATTATGACGTGTTTTATTTGAGGGAGGAGATGGAAAGGTACAAACGACTTGCAGACAAGTTGGAGCCGTTTATCACAGATACAGTGTATTTTATGAATAAATCGATTGAAGAAAAGAAGAAGGTTTTGGTTGAAGGAGGTCAGGCTACTATGTTAGATATAGATTTTGGTACATACCCGTTTGTTACCTCTTCAAGTCCTTCGGCTGGTGGCATCTGTACCGGTCTTGGTATCTCACCAAGAAGCATTGGTGATCTTATTGGAGTGGTGAGTTTATTTTTTCCTCTTTTTAACTATTTCAGCAATTTAGTATTGGGAACATGTACAGATGTTCTAATGAAAATTAACCACTAATCTGATCTGTTATTAGTTGCAGGTACTGTTATTTGTCCAGACTGATCTATACCAGAACAAGTTACTGTTAACCAATGGTTATTTTAATTAAAATATCTTGATGTTTCAAAACTTATTAGTAAACCAATATTGTATTCGGATAGCTCATCAATATGCGTTAATTGTTGCTGCCTCAAGGGTCCCTAATTGGCTAACTTTTTACTTTAAGCCTGAATAGTAAAGATTGTCTTATTAAGTTTTAAGAAGGCGAATGCTTTTGAAGAAAATCTGGATAAATAGATAAGCAGATTTTACTTTGGAAAGCAAACTCAGATACAAGGTAGATCCAGGAACGGAACCAGAAAATTGAGATTGTGTGTGTGTGGGTGGGTGGGGGGGGGGGGGCTGGCTAATAGTATTACTTTTTTGTAAATATTAGAATTTTTAAAGGACAAAATGAAAAAAAAAAAAAACAATTTATAGGGGGTGCTTACACATCCTCCGCCCCTGGGTAGATCAGAGGGGCTTAAAAGGTTGCTGGTGACTTCGGACAACATTTGGCAAAATAACACCAGAGTTTTGATAGGACAAAGAGGAAATACTATATAAAAATTATAACAGTGTCTTTGATCAAACAAATATATAATGTCAAGGAGTGCTGTAGTAGACCATAAAGGTACACTAATGCCGCTTGCAATGGTTTCTTTTTTTTTTCTCTCCTGAAAGAGTTGCACTGAGATATAATTTTGCTTCCAATGTCATAGGTCAAAGCATACACTACAAGAGTAGGTTCAGGGCCTTTCCCAACAGAAATTCTTGGCAAGGCTGGAGATACTTTGAGAATGGCCGGAATGGAGTTCGGCACGACGACTGGCCGTCCAAGGAGGTGCGGCTGGCTTGACCTCGTAGCACTGAAGTACTGTTGTCAAATCAATGGTTTCTCTTCTCTTAACCTTACTAAACTGGATGTCCTCTCAGGCCTCCCTGAGATTAAGCTCGGGGTTTCATATCACAAATTGGGTGGAGAGAGAGTTGAGTCGTTCCCGGCAGATTTGGAACTTTTAGAGCAAATACAGGTATGTCAATTATACTCTTTATCTGTGCAGCTGTGCTGGGTTTTACAAGTATAGTTTTTTATGGAATTGCTGGTGTTGAGCTATCATTTGATGTAGTTTTTGTGTGAGGTTTTTGAGTAGGGTTAAAATGCCCCATTGTTTTGGTGCCCCAATCATGCCTCACATCCTTATCTCTGTTTTCAAAGTCCAAACAGTCGATCTGAACCGCTCAACATGATCTCCATATTAAAATGTGCTTGAATACCAAATTTTATATTTTTTGGAAATTTTTTACTATTTTTTTAGATGGGTACAAAATCACTGTTTTTGAGAATATTACCATCCAAAAACAGTGATTTTTGTACCTATCTAAAAAAATAGTAAAAAATTTCCAAACATATAAAATTTGGTCTCCAAGCACATTTTGATGTAGGGATCATGTCGAGCAGTTCGGTCGACTGTTTGGACTTTAAAAACGGAGATAAGGACGTAAACAATGGGGCATTTTAACCCTACTAAATTTGAAAATAGGAAGCAGCTGTTTAGGTTTGGTAGTTGGCAGTTAAAGCAAATTATTGCAAATGTTGAGGTTTTAGTTTACATAAGTTCAATTTTCTCAAATTTAGGTCAAGTATGAGGTGCTTCCAGGCTGGGAGAGTGACATATCATCTGTGAGAAATTACAATGACCTCCCTCAAGCTGCACGTAATTACGTGGAGAGGGTAGAAGAGGTTGTCGGTGTTCCGATCCATTACATTGGTGTCGGGCCAGGTCGCGACGCTCTTATTGTCAAATGATGTAATTATTCCAGCCAAAGAGATGTAAGCTCAGTAGAATTATTTTATTTGGTCCGTGAGAGGCCATTGTTAATTCTATATTTCTGAGAATTTCGGTGATTTTGATCAGCAGCATAAGCATTTTAGAATGCGCTACTGTTAGCAGTGATTGGTTCTTGTTGTTGCATGCAATAATTTGAGCACCGTAAGTTGTTCTGATAATAATATCTGCTAGTGAAGGAGCATAGATTTAACAGAATCTGTTTTCTAATTTCACTATGATTTGAGTTCTTTCTTCTTATTAGTTTTATGCAATTTAATTTCGGAGTTCAAATAGCTAACTACTGGCGAGTGTGTTGCTGCTAAATGTCTAATTTCTTTGATCGATGGCAACTCAAAAAGTTTAGAGAAATTTTTTGTGGGGTGAAGCTGTTATTTACTTGTGCTCGGTGCTCCTAAAGTTGTTTAACAAATTTAATTCTAGAGTTTATTAGATTTGACTTTAAGACGATGAATTAAGCCGTTGAATTCATATTATTATATGACTAATGTGTTTACTTGCAAAATTTATAAAATTTTGGATTAATTAAGTATAGAGTGAAGCGGTAAAAAAGAAGAAGAAGATTTATATGTCATTTTAATACAATTATTTTTCATTATTTTTGACCGGTTTGAATGTATACAATAAAATTAAAAATTTGCAATTTAGTATTAATTCAATAGATTTTAAAATTAAACTCACCAATTACTTTTACGAGCTTGAGCACATATTAACATTACTCAATTTTTCTTTCTGAAGAAGGGGAAAAAACTATCGTTGTATAAAGAGGTTTGTGAGCAGCACTCAAGTCCTTATCTTTCTTAAACAACTTTCGCTGCATTTTTGCTTGGAAGTGCATTTATGTCCTCTATATCATATATGCTATCAAATTGGAGACCAATAGAACCAAATACAAATAATACAATATACCAACAAAATTCAAACTCCGGAAGCTATTGTTCGTCTATTAATCGTCTGTTACGATCGACGAATCGGAAGAGCACATGCTCAATTGTCGATATGCTAATTGCATGAAATGGTACAGCCATACACACACGAAGGTGCGATTTTGTACACTTGTTTGTAAAATGATACAATGACCGCTACACGGTGGTCGGTGGATATGCAGCCTGTATAGTCTATCGATGACAATATTATTTTTGGAGATGCTTCTTTTATCAGGAATAGAATATAAGAAATAGTTAATTAAACAGTGCGTTTCATCATTTTTGTTTATTTACCATGGTTTCAACGACTTGTAAAGCTATGGCACCTTTTACGCCATTTTTCACAGAAGTGTTACATCAGAACATGAGAAAGGTTTCAGATGGTTCAGAGGAGAGCATTCATTATTGTAGTTTCCCTTCAACTACTGGCCAGATAATTGATAGTTGAGTTTAAGATAGTGTTTTCTTATATAAACACGCCTAGCTTTTTGTTTTTGTTTGCAAATTACCAATTTTTATTATCTCCCGTGTTGAAATATTTGTAAATACTTGTTATTTGCATTCAACTATTAAAACTAAATTTACCTAAGCATCTTTTTGTATGGAAGGGACATATTGACAACCAACTTATTTTGACAGCTGTGATAACTAATGTCAATTTTTTCTAAATTTAAAAATAAATTAATATATATTCTTTCTCATATATTGACTATTGAGATATCGCATTTTTGAGCTATTTTAGTGGCTATTTTAGAGTTTTTGGTAACTGATGTCAACTTATTTTGACATCAAATGATCAGAGTATCAAAGTATCATACTATGATTTTAATTCATCATTTTTGTTTCGGAAAAGACTTTTGAGCTAAAAAGTTCCTTTCATTTCTCTCTCCGTCTTCCCTCTTTCCCAAGTCAGCTCTCTCTCCTCTCTTGCGCAAGAGCTGTCGGATTGAGGGTTGAAGAGGCTGAGAACTTGTAGCTGGGGCGGTCGCAATCCCTTGTCTAATATGAGATCTCTTCTTGTACATTATTTTTTTTCCTTCTTGGAGAGTCGTTATATACGTAGAGCTGTTACTGGTATAGTATAGTGGTATACAGATACCAGTGATTTTGAGACTTGAGGAAATATACCAATAAATAAAGGGGCCAAGTAACAGAGAAAATTTTATGGCCTGAACTAGCATCTTCCTCGTAAACAGTCAAACAAAACCCAGCTCCTTCCATGGCGGCGTCGAGCTGCCGCACGTGCGACCCGGAT
The DNA here is from genome assembly GCA_011114355.1 of Carex littledalei. Taxonomy (NCBI): domain Eukaryota; kingdom Viridiplantae; phylum Streptophyta; class Magnoliopsida; order Poales; family Cyperaceae; genus Carex; species Carex littledalei. The sequence goes on along the minus strand of CM022101.1, from coordinate 646,705 downwards.
GCCACCGTGATAACTGACGACGACACCGGGGCACACATATGCCTCGGCTGTGGCGCGGAGTTGAGCCCTCCGTCGAATGATTTTGTGCACCAGATGGCCTTCACTTCGAACGGTGCTCTTGACCTCTCCGCCTACTGCCTCGTGCGCCCCGATCTAACCTTTCATGAGCGCAAGGTCAACGATGCCACTGCCGAATTGAGGTTTTTTGCGTCCCGCCTCGGCCTCTCGACTTCAATGTCCCAAGAGGCGCTCCAGCTGGCGCGCGACGCCACGGATGGAGAGTTGGCCATGAGGGAATCGGCGTTTCTTCCCGCTCTCTGTGCTGCTTGCTGTTATATTATTGCTCGTAGGTAATATGACAAAAATTATATTTGTCTGAGTGTGGGTTCATTCAATTTCAGTTTCTTTTATTAAGAATTGGTACTGATTTATACTTTTGGCAACTAAGAGAAGATTAACACTTAGCATGCATCAATCTTAGAAAGAAATGAAATATTTGGGACCAGATATTCATATGCTATTGACCAATACAAACCACTATGGTTGTAGTGTACAATTACTGAATTACATGCTATGTTTATGTACAATTGTCGCTGAAATATACAATTATATAAAACAAGTAAGCTCATGAAGACATAACTTTATTAGTGCGGGTTCTTTGGGGTTTGTTCAATTTCAGTTTCTTTATGGAGAATTGGTACTGCTTTATTCTTTCGGTAACTAAGAGAAGATTAACACTTAACATGCATCAATCTTTAGAAAGAAACTAAAGTCTTTGGGAGCAGGTATTCATATGCTAATGACCAATACAAACCAGTACGGTTGTAGTGTACAATTACAGGCTTTATTTCAATACAGTTGTTAGTTTGTTACTGAAAAATATACAGTTCCAGTGTTTTCTTAATTGTGTCTATCCAACAAAAGCTGCAAAAGTTATTTTCATTAGGATAAGCTGGTATATGTCAAGATTTAGTTGGTACATTGTCGGTACTAGACCAAACCAGACTGATATTGTATTACAGCACATGATATCCTCTGCATGATACTTATAACTACCAACAGTCTTACTCTCCTGAAACTTTAAGATGCCATTTTTTGTTACCAACACAGGCATAGCCTCCCTCTTTATTTGGATGAAGCTGCTGATGCAGGTGCCTGTGACCCGCATGACCTCGGCGACCTTGTCAAGAGAATCTCATGCCACCTCCACCTCGCTCCACTCCCAGAGTTCAACAATGGCATGGCTCTCGACCATTTCCTTCGCACCTCTCAGCTCTTACCAGACATTGACAGATTAGATGAAATCATCGGCCAAGCCAAGTTCCTTCTTGATTGCACCACTAAGTGGTCCCTCTCCACCGGCCGCCACCCCCGCCCGCTGCTCGCAGCTGTTGCCACCCTGGCTGCTCAGGCCAATGGGGTTGCCTCAGTATCTGTGGATGACTTTGCAGCTGAGATGGGTGCTGTGGTTTCGACCAGCCAAACTCGGTACAAGGAGTTGGTTGAAACCCTAGCTCATGCTTCTAGGGTTTTGGTGCCGTGGGGCACTGACCTGACAGGGAAGAATGTCGTGCAAAGTGCTCCGCTGCTGATACGACTGATGGAGCTGAAGTCTGAATCTGACCCATCAGATCAATTCTTGGATAATGTCGTCATTGATACAGATAATTTTTTGAATGATTGTAATTTGCCGGTCCGTGAGGAGGAAGCAGAGTATTTTAAAATCAGTGAAAGAAGGAATAGAATTGGAGAGGGGGATGGACATTTGGAGAATGTAAAGTTATCTGCAGAGTGCTTATCAAGTGCTTACCGAAATGTCAGAGAAAGGATAAATAATTTGAAGAGTTCTGGTGTGATTGGAAAAGGTGCAGAGAAGAGGAAAAGGTGTTATGACCATACGTATCAAATTAATTCTTGGGTCAATAAATTGGATGAAAGGAGATGGAAATCTCGCAAGAAAATGACACCCGATGAGATTCGGGATATTAATCTGGGTTTTGATGCACCTCCACCGTCTTTTGTTACTGGCTTGGAGTTGCGTGAACATAGGAGAGAGAGAATCAGGGCTGCTAAATGCCGAATTGACAAGGTCAGGAGGAGTTCTCATAGTTTGGAAGTAGTGAATTTTGTTGAAGAACCAGTTTGTGTGAAGAGAGAGAAACTAGAGCGAAAGAGGAAAGGTGCCATTGATGGTGTGGACTGGGAGGATCGCATTATTGAGCTTTTGCTACTGCATGGTGTGAACGAGGCCGAGATTGAAGAGGGGCAGTATAAACGATTATTGGATTTACACGTATTTGGTTGATAACTATTATATTTTTTTTGTATAGAATTTTTTTAGCATGCCCTTCTTGTGGAATATGTGAGGTTAAATGGGCTGACCCTTTTTTTTTTAAGTTATAGAGGCTGTTTGAAGGCATTTTGATTAACTTGTTTCTTTCAAGGAATATTGATAATATATAGTGTATACTAATGAATTGTGACAAATTTTGAAATGTAGGTTTGAATTTTTCTTTGTATACGTTCTTAACTTATATTGGTATATATTATAAAAAGTCCTGCTGAGATTTTTTGGTCTTTTGCATTTTATTTTATGCCATTGATTACGAGAAGGGAAAGGTTCCAAAAAGATTTTCTTCGAACAAGCCGTTCACAAAACTACCAAGTTTATGAAATGTTGATGAATCTTTGGAGAATTATGGGAGCACAATTAATTTAAAGGCCTGATAGTCATAATTCTGTGGGAAATATGGAAGTCCTGATGTGCGCCGTGCGCGCCTGTATGGAGCTAACTCTCTAAACCTCCAGCAAGTCAACCATATGATCTGTCAACTGGTAGCTAGTGCGCAACTGGCACAATCTCTGAAACACAAGCCATGTTGTGCTACTGCAGAATATGATCACTCTCAGGTACATGATGCTGGTACAGTGTGCTTCATAGATGGTTCTTATTTGGACCCACATAGAGGAGGGGCAGCTTTTGTAATTAAAGAAGATCACAGATTGATAAAATACGGTTGTACTGCAGCATATGCTTTTTCAGTTTTTTCATATGGAGGCCCTGGTGTTACTCAATGGCATGAGATCAGCTCTATCATTGGGTCTGCAGGCATGCTCCTTTCTCACGGATTCGCAAATACTACTGCACACATTGAACACTGCTCATTCTCCAATTAGCATGGATTGGCGTGCACGCCATCAGGTTATTGAAATCTGGTTAATTATGGCGCAACTTTGTGCTTACAAATGCTTCTATGTTCCCAGGGAATGTGTTAATGAGGCCCATCTCCTAGCAAATTGGCTCGTACTCAGAACCTTCAGGTTGAGAGTTCTACATATCCCTTTCCTGCAGCGCCATAATACATCTGATGCTTGCTGTTTGTTTTTGTCTTTACATCTCTGTCTTTGCTGTTAGTTTGTTTTAATTTGGTGCATGTTGTATGATTAAGTAGGGTCTTGTGTCATGTGTTAATGTGTACCCCTTTTTGTTGTTGTTTTAATTTGGGGACGCACCTACTCTGGTACAGCAGCACTGCAGCACATCTAATGTAACAAATGCTATGTACCTGTACAACTTGGTTCAGTTTATTTGAACTTGTTCAGATGTTTGTCACTGTGTTTGTTCAGTTTTTTTGTTAATTTGAACTAGTTCGTTTGGTACGATGAATCTTTTTGCTGTATGTTTGGATATTATCCTCGAAAATTTACACGTATTGGTTTTCTAAGTTTTTCTTAAATTGAAATCGGCAGCGGAAATAACCTTTCGTACTTAAAATTATAAGAATAATATCATTTACATAAATATTGTATAAAACTTCATTGATCGGTTATCTATATGTTTAACAGCGATTTATAAATTTGGTTTCTATTTTTCAACTCTATATATGAACTGTTTTAAAAATGTTGCTAAAATTGTTAGGTGATCCCTTTCGAAGACAAAATATCTGTTTAATTCTTATTGTAAAATATTTTTGTAGTTTGGACCTATTTTTCGATTTATGGACATTTTATTTTTGTTAAGTTTGTTATCATAGGCTAAATACGGCAGATGGTTTTGGCGAAGATTTTATGAATAAGTAAATTATTTCTTTAATTAATTGTTTATGCCACACTAATTTATTTTGTTGTCATTTCCACCTACGCCTGTTTTAATTGTTAGTGATACGCATACTCTTTCTTAGTTCAAATTTTGTTTGATTGTATTTAATGGGAACCTCATTATCTTCAAATTGTCTTTTGTGTTTGCAACTTTGCATAATCAGATTTGTTATTGGAGGTTTGTAGTTAATTTAAATTGGAAAATATTCAAACGTTAATTTCATATATACTATTATTGTAACAGTTAAATCGAATTGGCTCATGAAAATTATTCAAATTAGTTGAACATCTTTGGCTGATTCCAAGGAGATGGTCCTCTGTGGGAAAATTTTTTGTTCACTCTTATTATAAATGGTATGAATTTGGAGTCTAGTTAATTCAGATTTTGAGTCAATTTGGAATTCAAAAATGTCCCTAAAAAAAAATTCTTTATCTTCTTAAAAGAAATAGAATTCTTACAAAGAATATCTGGTTGGAGAGGAACAAATTGTACTTTCTTCTCTACAGTCTGTGGGTTCTAGAATTATTGCACTGATTACTTTTTGGTGTAGAACTCTTAAGTCATAGTTTGCTATTAAATTTATCTTTAATTCTCCTTGTGAATGTTAATTATATGCCTTGTCAGGTTATGCTTCCTTTAGAGGAAGGGGAAGATCAAGTAGAGGCAGGGGCAGGGACAATGGAAGTGCTCAAAGCACAAAGAGATACAATCCTTATGCTTGATATAGAACTCCTTGATGCCTTGCAAGATTGATAGTCTGTGTTTGTTCTGGTATAACTATGTTAGTATCTTGTCTGTTAATTTTTTGAAGCTATATGAGCTATTGGTTGTACTGATCTAGGTGTAGCATGGAACTGTTTATATGTCTTTTATGATGTATCTTTGTATTTGTTTCCTTCTCCAGCTGTTTGGAGTTGGTCACAGCTGAACATTTCTGATTTCTAATGAAATCAGTGGGAGTTCCTACTTTTTCAAAAAAAAAAAAATTCTTACAATTAATTTTTTCAATTCATCTTTATGTCAAACATTATCTAAATTAGATGAACTCCAAGTAATTTTAACTGAACATAATAAGAGTGAGGCTATGGTACTATGCATAACGCATATTGGCCCGTGCTATGGACTCAAATCTTTGAATTGAAAGTTCTAACTATTGATCTGAACCGTTCAACATGGTTTCTATATGAATATTTTCTGTAAATTAAATTTTACATTTTTTAGAATTTAGCTACTATTTTTTTTAGATGGGTAGAAAATCACTTCATCTGAAAATTCTTGACCATCCAAAAAAAGTAGTTTTCTACTCATATAAAAAAATAGTAAAAAATTCTAAAAAATGTAGAAATTTTACAAGTACATATTCATATGGAGACCATGTTGACGGTTTGATCGACCGTTAGAATTTAAAAAATGAAAATATTGATCTGTAGTACGGACCAATCTGCGCTATGAATAGTACCATAGCCTCCCTCACATAATAATATTAAGTTGAACTCTAAAGATAGTAATGATAACAATAATATGGAAAATATTATTCATCGGCATATCTAAAGTCAAGCCAAGTGCTTAGCCAGTCCATAATTTTAAAATTCTTAATCTTATATATTGAAGTTTAATTTTTTTTAAGTTTTTATACATTTTAGTTTCTCATAAAATACTAAACTCGAACTTATATTTTAGTAGTTAGAATTTTACCTTTTATTTATATAAATATAGATTCAAATTTTAAATGTCACACATCTTAATGTAAATTTTCTAGTTATGTCTTAAATATACCACCTTTCATGTTGGACAAGTAGTTAAAGCAAAACTAATTGAATTGAAATAATTTACCTCGTGATGTAAATGTGAGAATTTTTTTCTGTAGAAATTAATAAAAAGGAAGAGAGAGAAACAAAAAGAGTACTAGAAAGATTTGTAGGATTTCTACCAACTTTAAAAATAAAAAAGTTTAAATCTGTAGGAATTCTACCGATCCAAACCAGCTTTTTTTTCTTTTAATTTTCTGAAGTAAAATATAAAACGATTTTACAAAAATAGATAGAGTATCTTAAAATTTAGATATAATAGAAACATTCTATTTATTTTTTGAATTTTTTTTATAGTTTACTAGAGATTTAATAGAAGAATTATCTCCATACATGCATATGTTATAAAAAAAAAAAAGATAACTAAGTTTGAAAAGGTAGAAATTCTACCGATTAAAAAAAAATTATTTTTAAAATTGATAAAAGTTCTACCGATCTTTATACCCATCATTAATTTGATGTACTTTTTTTCTGTTCCTCTATCTTCATTTTTATTTAATTTCTACAGAAACTTTTTTTCCTGTAAATGTTGCGTGATCGATCGAAATCCAATTTCATTTCTTCGGACTCGGGATTAAGTACGCAAGTCTTCACTCGGAAAAAAAAAAAAAAAGTACGCACGCAAGCCAGACTCAAATTTTCCTCCGCCACCAAAACAGACAAATCGCCTCTTAATGGACAACAAAATATCCCCCCACAAAACTCCAGTCATAAAGACTCCCTACATCTCCAGTTTGTCGATTTCAGGAGGACCGTACTACCTGAGACGCACCGAACTACGATGGTACTGGAGATAATTTCAACAGTTTCATAAATTAGAAAGTACAACAAAACTTTCGTTGGACAGGGCCTATATTTGTAATGAGCACATTACATTCACTTACATGTAGGTCCAGGAATCTGTAAGACACATATCGAACCGACAAAGACAAGTATAACTATATAACCGCAAACAGACCAGGTTTATTTAATACGTTATACTCTCTGCTCTGTCCTTCTCATCTTCCCAACAGGACTTCCGGTTTTTTATTTTTTGTTCTCTCTCTCCTTCTCCAATCTGAGCTCAGTTCTGGCAAGACAAGTTACTTAAATCTTCTAGAGGGTAGAAGGAGAAAAGAGAGAAATTTGGAGAAATGGGTTCTATTACAATAGTAAGCGAGGAGGTTGAAGCGGGGGTGGAATGGTCGAGCGAAGCCGTACTGTATGTGAACGGCGTGCGCCGGGTTTTGCCAGATGGGCTGGCCCATGTCACGCTTCTCCAGTACTTGCGAGGTTTCTCTCTCTAGCATTTTTCTGCTTGATGAAATTTAATTGATTTTTCAAAATTCTGGAAACATACAGTTATGAAACAGTAATTTTAGATTAGAGCTAAGTTACACATATAATGGTTGTTTCTTAGAAGTTACGAAACCGTTATGTTAGAATATTATGAAACGGAATCAACTTCCTTTCTTTTTTATCCTTTGTTTTATTTATCTTCATATTTGCATATTATTTTTCTTTTTTTTGCAATTTCTCAATCGGGGCTGCTAAAAGGTATCAGTTTTTTTTTTTTTTTTTAAGAAAGACTTGTAAGTGCTTGGTTTGACATAATTTGATGCTCTATAAATGTATCATATTTTTTTTCTTTTGTCCCTGTTCTTTAACTTTGTTAATTAAATTGTACTATAATTATTTTTTAGTGTCCTCTTTAGTTAACCGATTTCATTCCACATGAAACCGAATAAGATAAGAATGATTATTAAATACAATGTTGGCTCAAAAACTCTTTTTCTGTAGTACGCTCATACTACAGCTTACAGGGGCAAAAATTTATGGCAGATAATAATTTACAATTTTTTTTTGTTGGATTACAAGCATATTCTGCATGTTTTACAAAATATACTTCAGTTTTGTGATCGCTCTATGTAAAGTGTAAACAAATAATATGTTTGCTTTAGAACGGTCCCATTTTGCCCGCTACATAACTGGAAAAAAATAAATCCGCTTCGAAGGAGTAGTAAAATTGGGCTGTCATATTAATTGATCGGACTAGTGAAAATGGTAATACTTGACAGTCGTTACAAATAATATTCAAGTTTCAGATCCGTCATTTAGAATGCGATCTATTTATTTATTCATCAGACTTAAGAAATAATGAAATCTGATGTAAGTTTTATTGTTAATCAAATGAATTGAAATTTGCAACAGTCTGTATGTATTGCCTTGATGAAATCAAATGACACTCAAAATGCATGAAACTCGATATACAAGTACAACCAATCTTTAAGTCAACAAACATGCCTATAACCTTTTTTTTTTTTTAATTTATGGGAATTCTTTCTGCTTGATTTGAAATTTATATTAAGATTGTGAAGTTAACCCTTGTCAATGGATCCCAACCCTTGAATATTATACAGGAAGATACTAAAAGTACCAAAACAAGTTTCTTTGAGAATTTAAAAACACAAGTATAGAACTGATTTGACCAACAGTAATGTCTTGCATTTTGGCATAAATAATGAAGTTTGTTTTGAACATTTGATGTTTTTTGTTTGGGTCCAGATATTGGATTAACAGGTACAAAACTGGGATGCGGAGAAGGTGGTTGTGGCGCTTGCACTGTCATGGCTTCTTTCTATGACCGAGATGCCAAGAAATCAATGTAAAATAGGAAACTGAGTTTCTGTGCTTATTCGTTTTGCTTTATTTTGCTTAGTTGGACTTTGATAACTGATCCCACACCTTTTAGTTTTAGTTTTTGATCAATGAGTGTCAGGGGTGGATCTAGGTATAGCCCAGGGGTGCTTAGCCACCTCTATGAAATGCTAAAATGCGTGCTTGTAGCCAAGTGTTTAGAATTCCATTTAGTGGTTGTGGAGAACTTGGGTTCAAATCCCATTAACTACACAGTATGTATTTTCACATATTATGCATTTTAAGTTTCAACCCCCCTATCTAAATTTTCTAGTTCTGCCCCTGATGAGTGTAGCCAGCTCAAGTTCCATTTGTTGGTATAATTAGTAGATTATCATCTTCCTTCTGAGTTGATTACGATAGTTTTTCAGGCATTATGCTATAAATGCGTGCCTAGCACCATTATACTCTGTGGAGGGAATGCACATTATTACAGTTGAGGGTATTGGAGATTCCAAGTTTGGTTTACATCCTATCCAGGTATACTTACTTTTTCCGCCCATTTTTGAAAAATTTAAAACAACTGTAGTATTAATCCCGGTTTTTTAGATAAGAAATAAGAAAAAAAGCAAATGAATGCAATTCCAAATTGAAGGCTGCCTCTGATCTTCAATTTAATAACATTAGTTTTTTGGTAATATAGGAGTCTCTGGTGGAGGCGCATGGGTCCCAATGCGGGTTCTGTACACCCGGGTTTATAATGTCCATGTATTCATTGTTAAGATCCAATAAGCAACCCCCAACTGAAGCACAGATCGAAGAGTCTCTTTCTGGTAATTTGTGCCGTTGTACTGGCTACCGACCAATAATTGATGCTTTTCGTGTTTTTGCAAAAACCGACAATTCTCTATATTGCAATGCATCTCCAGCTGCGTCCCCTGATGGCCGAATTATTTGTCCCTCCACAGGGAAACCTTGTTCTTGTGGTGAAGTTACGGTAAAAAATGAAAAAACAAAACCAATTTCATACAATGAAATTGATGGGAATAAGTACCATGAGAGAGAGCTAATATTCCCTCCTGAGCTGGTACTGAGGACTCCTTTGCCACTTCGATTGAATGGTTTGGGGGGCATTAAGTGGTACAGGCCTTTATCACTTGAACATGTCCTCAGTTTGAAAAAATCCTATCCTGATGCAAAGTTGGTGATCGGTAACTCAGAGGTTGGGATCGAGACCAAATTTAAATATGCACAATATGGTGCTTTAATATCAGTGACACATGTGCCTGAACTAGATGTGCTAGAAATGAGAGAAGACGGTATTGAAATTGGCTCATCTGTGAGGCTGGCCAGGCTGGAGCAAACCCTTAAAAAGGTGGTAGAGGAGCGCAGGGCCCATGAAACATCCTCGTGCCGTGCAATTTTGGGGCAATTAAAATGGTTTGCTGGTACACAAATTAGAAATGTGGCCTCAGTTGGGGGTAACATTTGTACCGCTAGCCCAATATCAGATCTAAACCCACTTTGGATGGCCTCTGGTGCTAAATTTCAAATAATCGACTGCAAGGGAAATGTGAGGAGTGTACCAGCCACAGAATTCTTTTTGGGTTACCGAAAGGTAGATCTCAAGCAGGACGAGATACTCTTGTCGGTTTTTCTCCCCTGGACCCGGCATTTTGAATTTGTCAAGGAGTTCAAACAGGCACATAGGAGGGAAGATGACATTGCCCTTGTAAATGCTGGCATGCGAGTTTATCTGAAACAGATAGATGGGGGAGAATGGGTAGTTTCTGATGTGTCACTTGTCTATGGTGGCGTTGCAGCAGTTCCATTAAGTGCCTCAAAAGCGATGAAATTTTTGTCTGGGAAAAGCTGGGATGAGAAATCTATGCTTGAAGCCCTAGATCTGTTGAAAGATGATGTGGCACTTTCTGACGATGCGCCTGGTGGAATGGTCGAGTTCAGGAGATCACTAACCCTGAGCTTCTTTTTCAAATTTTTTATGTGGGTTCGGCATGAGATGAGTCAGCAGGGGTTGCTTAAGGAGGGGTTGAGCAGGCATGACCTGTCAGCTATAGAGCCGTATTCACGGCCTCCCTCTAGCGGAATCCAGAGCTATGAGGTGTCACAACTTGGCACGTCCGTGGGGCTACCTAAGCCACATCTTTCGGCAAATCTTCAGGTAGGTAAAATACTGTGCTGATTACAATCTGGGCAAATTTAGAAAAAAAAATAATTAGCTGTTATCTGGATTAAATTATCATAATTAGCTGTTAGTTTTTAAGGCTAAATAATTATTCACAAGCTGTAAATTCTGGCATAGGACTTTATGCACTGCTTTTACTAGCATGAGGTTATTTTCTTATTTTACATGTACTATCTTTGTTTATTAACTTTTGCTAGGTGACTGGTGCGGCTGAATATACTGATGACACACCAACACCTCCTAACACGCTACATGCAGCTCTGTTATTAAGCAAAAGGCCGCATGCAAGGATAGTTGCCATAGATGATTCGGCTGCAAAATCATCTCCCGGGTTTGCTGGTTTGTTTCTGGCCAGTGATGTACCAGCTAGCAATGCAATTGGGCCAATTGTTCATGATGAGGAGCTTTTTGCTTCAAAAGTAGTGACCTGTGTTGGCCAGGTATTGTTATTTAATTTGTTCCATACAGACATGTTTTGTGTTGATACAAAATTGTCCTGCTATCGAGCTAATGTATTGTGTGTTTTTTCCCTTGCTAATATTTCCTGTCCTCCCCCTTTTTTTTTTTTGGCAAATCTGATTATTGCTGTATGTGCCAATATTGGAAATTTGCTGAAACAACTGAAATTGTAATATTTCATTTTAGACAAACATACTAGTTTCACAGTTGTATAAAGACAAAAATTGCAATTATGTTTCTTTTTTGTCTCCAACTGTGCACAGGTTATTGGCGTGGTAGTGGCAGATACACACGAAAGTGCAAAAGCTGCTGCCAACAAGATTGTTATAACTTATGAGGACCTACCTGCAATTCTTTCCATAAGAGAGGCAATTCAAGCAGGAAGTTTCCATCCAAACACAGAACGATGCATGCAAAAAGGGGATGTGGAAAAATGCTTTGGATCAGGTTTGTGTGATAGAATCATAGAGGGAGAGGTGCAAGTTGGAGGCCAGGAGCATTTCTATTTGGAGCCACAGTGCAGTTTGGTCTGGACTGTCGATTCGGGAAATGAGATTCACATGATATCTTCTACACAAGTAAACAATTTCGCATTATCAGTACTACCTAAAGATAGAACATAGATTGCAAGACTATCATCAACTTTATTCAAATTTTACGACCCAACTTTAGGCTGTAAGAATTCAAGACTATCATTAACTTCAGTAGCCACTGGATCGAGTCGGTTCAGCTTGACTTGTTAGACTCATCTTGATATGTCACCAACACTTGTAAATAATTTTCTTGAAGATATTATATTTGCACTTTTTTTATAAATGTAATTTTTTTTTACTTTTAGAGTCCTCAAAAGCATCAAGACAGCGTGGCACGTGTGCTAGGCATTCCGTTTTCAAAAGTTGTTTGCAAAGCTAAGAGGCTTGGAGGTGGGTTTGGTGGGAAGGAAACAAGGTCAGTGTTTATTGCGGCAGCTGCCTCAGTGGCTGCATATCACATGAGACGGCCAGTTAAAATCGTTCTTGACCGTGATGTTGATATGATGATCACCGGCCATCGGCACAGCTTCCTTGGCAAATACAAGGTTAAAATAACATCTGTACTGATAGAAACAACTTCACTATTATTATAAATGTAAAAGTACCACATATATATGGGGAATTGTTTAAAAACATAAACCCCTACTTTGTTTTGAAGCTGCAGGAAAGCCCCTCGTATTTCTTTATTTGCAAAAAGAATCTTCTCAACTTCATCCAGAAATTTTGTTGCCAGACTGTGAGTTGGGTAGTCACAGAAAATGAATGTATTTTACAAGGTTAAAATAGCAGCCCCTCATATTTCTTATGGAGTATAAATTAAACCATCATATCGTTTTCTTAATGCTGTCTTGAAAGTACAAACTGTACAACTTAAATATTGGGGTCATATTTTGTTGGAAGATCTACTTTGCGCATACATGATGTGAAATTTGTTACCCTATTCTTCTTGGATTTTATTAACTTTGTATTATATGCTGATTTCTCTTAACAGGTTGGTTTCACAAACGAGGGAAAGATAGTGGCACTTGATTTGGAATTGTACAACAACGCAGGAAACTCACTTGACCTGTCCCTATCAGTTCTAGAACGTGCTATGTTCGTGTCTGAAAACGTGTATGACATCCCAAACATGAGAGTGAGAGGTCAGGTTTGCTTCACCAATTTCCCGAGCAACACTGCCTTTAGGGGATTTGGTGCTCCGCAAGGCAATCTCATTGCAGAGAACTGGATCGAGCGGGTCGCTATGGAGCTTCAGAAAAACCCAGAAGAGATTCGGGTAAGCACCATTTTGGCAACCTTTCCAATTTGGACCCTGTGATGTTATGATATTCTGTTGGAAACCTAAATGCATTGGAGAAGATCTATTTTTTGTCTTGAAAAATGGGAGGAATTCCATTTGGGCAGTTCCGGTATGATAGGGGATTACTGGTGTAATGTGTTGTATGGCTTGAGATGGGATCTTTGGCAATTTGAGTTCTTAAGTTCTCATCATGCATGTTTGATCATTTATTTGGCATGGTACTTCAAAATGGAATAGGACTTGTATGCTGTTCTTTGGTTTGTTTTATTTAAATCTAGTTTTTGCTTTATACAATACTGGACTACTGGTAAGGACCCATTTCCAGTTTCATATTTTAATTTTGGAGATGAACTTTGTAAAGCCAAATCTCGAAGCTTTACCATTTTGCCTATGAAGTTAACATAATTCCTGGATTAGATTGACTTCTGATATCACAATTTTTTTTCAGGAACTCAACTTCCATGGAGAGGGATTTGAAACACACTACGGTCAGTTAGTAGAGCATTGCACATTGAAGCAAGTATGGGACGAACTGAAAACATCTTGTGATTTTGCGAGAATGCGTCAAGAGGCAGCCTCTTTTAACCGTCAGAATCGCTGGAGGAAGCGTGGTGTTGCCATGGTGCCCACCAAATTTGGCATCTCCTTCACTTCCGCACATTTGAACCAGGTTTCCTTTGCACCAACATCTCTTTCATTCAGTCTAATTTTGTATAATTGTTCTGTCTTTAAAAAAAGTTCGCCTCCATTGCCTGTAGGTTTGAGCTCAAACACTGCATTTTACGTACTGTGTCAATTTGGGCTAGTTCAGGATTTAGACCCTTTAATTGCTTGGTCACAAGAAAATGGTGACCTTGAATTAAGTTGTCACACTTAGGGGGTAAATTAGGTGTACTCCACTAGCCCTTATGACTCTTATCACACAATTTAGGACTGGTTGTAGCACAATTTTACCGTTGAATGTAGGCTGATTTTCTGTCGAGGGTTAATTATTATTCGGATGATTTAGAGAATAGTTTCATAGGTATCAGTAGAATTGGTAGGAGAATTCTATGCTATGTAAAATATTATGATTTTCATCTTTACTATTTTCTAAAGATTGATATAATTGCTCCAGGCTGGTGCCCTTGTTCAAGTATATACTGATGGTACAGTACTGGTGACACATGGTGGAGTAGAGATGGGTCAAGGTCTCCACACAAAAATAGCTCAAATTGCAGCCTCTTGCTTCAACATCCCTCTTAACTCTGTTTTTATATCTGAGACAAGTACCGATAAGGTAAATATAGCTCTTATTTGTCAGAGATTCATACAATAATTGGCATTTCAGCTTATATTGGTTTTTGCTAGTCTGCTAGTGCTGCCTACCAGATCAGTACCAGTTTGTCTAAGTACCATTTTTGTCCATTTAGATACCATGCAAAATATAGTGTGCACTCTATTTTTAATTTATTAAGAAAGAACATATTAATATAATATTTTAATGTGCTTTAGGTACCCAATTCATCCCCAACAGCAGCATCAGCAAGTTCAGACATGTATGGGGCTGCCGTTTTAGATGCTTGTGAGCAAATAGTTGCACGAATGCAACCTGTTGCTAGTAGAAACAAGCATGGTTCTTTTGCTGAGGTAATTTATTTTCATGTTTTATTCATTGTTTTTTATGAAAATATTAATGAATAAAAACTAGTAACTTTACCAGGATTGTGTAATAATCAAGACGGTTAGATTTCTGTGTTTTGAGCCTGGCCATTTTTTCATTTAGATACCAGGTATAGAACTCTCTTTTTTTCAGCACTAATCATTAGTGCCTGATGTACAGTACAAATAACTGCTAAATAATTAACAGTCTGGTTTGCATACGTACTAAGTGAGATCTGTCAATGCAAATTATACTTTTAACTGTAGGAAATATTATTGTTATGCTTGTGCTGATACTTATAATTCTTTTACTTTTGTTTCCAGTTAGCCCGAATGTGTCATTTTGAGAGAATAGACCTGTCTGCTCATGGCTTCTATGTAACACCCGGTATCAATTTCGACTATAAAATCGGTAAAGGGGCTCCTTTCAATTACTTCACCTATGGCGCTTCCTTTGCTGAGGTTGAAATTGACACATTAACTGGAGATTTTCATACTCGATCTGCTGATGTTGTCATGGATTTGGGGCGTTCTCTTAATCCAGCAATTGATATCGGCCAGGTAATCTGTACATGCAATTTTGTGTTGAAATCTTTGCAGAAACTATGTTTATGTTGCAGATTCATCTATGCCCCTAAAATCTCAAATGTCATCATTTGTGCCATGCATGATGATAAATATCAGCTTTGTGTTACATCTAAAGCACATGGAATGTCATTCATAGTCCTACATTGTTTCTTGAAAGTATGCAGGGGCGGAATTAGATAGTAGAGGGAAAGGGGTGATAAGCACCCCCTATAAATTAAATTTTTTCAGTTTTGTTCTTCAAAATTTTTAAAATTTACAAAAAAATATACTATTAGCCCCCCTCATAAAATGAAATTACTGAACACTTCTTTTATCCAACCCCCCATCTCAATTTTTCTGGTTCTGCCCCTGAAAGTATGCCCCTCCGTTCCCGTTTTATGTAGAGAAAATAACCATCTTTCAAATAGAATTAAAGGACAGTGTGGATGATTTATTGTTTCTTTGGCGTGATATGTTGCAAGTACATACGTCTTGTTGTACCCATGATGTTTAGAGGTCTCACAAAGGCTACACATTAATCATCATACTTTCACTTCTTTTCCTTATTATTCTCCTGTCCCTAATTTTGCTTTAAATTTTGTGCATTATTTTAGATCGAAGGAGCATTTGTGCAAGGGATGGGGTGGATTGCATTGGAGGAACTCAAATGGGGCGATTCATCTCACAAGTGGATTAGACCTGGTAGTTTATTTACAAGTGGACCCGGGACTTACAAGATTCCTTCTGTGAACGACATCCCTCTCAAATTCAAAGTCTCAATTCTTAAGGTACATTTTTGCTTTATATTCACAGTCTTTTTTAATCTTAATAGCCTTTTTTTGTCTACTACTTTTACCTAAACTAGCCTTTTCCTACTTCATAAACAGGGTGTGGCAAATCCTAAGGCAATACACTCCTCCAAAGCCGTTGGTGAACCGCCATTCTTTCTTGCTGCTTGTGTTTTGTTTGCAATTAAAGATGCAATAATAGCAGCCAGGGCTGATTCAAATCATAGCGAGTGGTTCCACCTCGACAACCCAGTGACACCTGAACGCATCCGAATGGCTTGCTTAGACATGTTCACTGAGAAATTTGTAGATGCTGATTTCAGACCTAAACTCAGTGTGTGATAAGTCTGATGTACTAGAGCACCCAATAGTTGTGCATTTTCTCTGGGAATAAACCTTGTTTGTTTGATGTATAAAGCTTGTGTTCTGTGGTTTCTTGTATAGAAACAAGCACAAACTCCAATATGTTTCTTCCCAGCTTTAGGAGTCGCAATAATAGGAATCTTAATGGCTGATTCTATTTTTCTTGATATTATTGCACCTGTAAACCAAGGATTGTACCATGCCTGTTATTGTGGTTCCATGTAATTTGCCAAAATTTTTATTAATAGGAATACAATTAAAAAATTATTGGTAATGAGGAACGATTTCGTGGAATTTCGACATATAGGAAAAACGTTGTACTCCATAACGTTCAGGACCATCGCGGCCCAATTAGCCAAAAGATTAACTAAACAGCGTAAAAGCAAATACAGGCCGTTATGGACAATTGCGGCCATAGTTGCTGAAAAAAAAAAAGGAACGTTATGGACCATCGCAGCCAGATAGACCAAAAAAAAAATAACCGTTGTTGTCTATCACGGCCAGTTCCCCATTTTTTTCTCATTGATCTTGCGCAGCTGAGAGTAAATGGAGACTCGATTGCGTACATAAAGGCTTTGTTGCACAATTGAATTGAGACCTGCATAAATTATTTGGGTCTGTGTTTAAACCTTATTTCTAATAATTGTCAAGTTATAAAGTTAATAATTGCCGACAGATCTCAGCCTATAGAAATATCGTTTGGGAACCACATCTTACAAAAATAATTTCTACCAAATTGTTGAACAAAACTGTACCCAAATTAAATATCTGCAAATTTGCCTAGTGTTCCCTTTACATTTCTACCAAATTGTTGAACAAAACTGTACCCCTTTACATTTGTACTCACGATCGAACTGCATACATACAAATATTAAAATGGAATTATTCTCTCTGGCCATGATAGACCAATACGGCCTAGATTTTTTTATTTTTTTTCTGTCTCCCCTGGACATGATAGAGGATAACGGCCCAAGTTTTTTTATTTATTTTTTTCCGAACTTCCTGAACGTGATAGAGAATAACGTCCTGCAATAATCGTAAATCTCCCAAATCGTAAATTTGCTAATCAGACCGTGAATCATATCCAACGGTTTTATTTTGACTTTTAAGTTATTAAAGTTTTTAAAAATTAAAATATTATGAGGCACAAAAAATAGAAACATTTTGTCCCTCCTCATTTCGAATAGACACCATTTCTGAGTTAAATTTAAAACCGTAAAATAATGGACCCAGCTTGCATATAACCGAGAGGATACGCCGACATTTTTATTAATATCCAAAGTTTAATACAAATTATTAATTATACCCAGAATCCGATCAATTATCGAAATATACCCAAGCCGGCCATTTTCTGGCCGGCTATGTTCCCTCCCTAAGCCGGCCAGAAAATGGCCGGCTTGGTACTTTTTTTTTTTTTTTTTTTAAAACCCCAAAAACTCTATAAAAGAGCATCCAGAGGCAGCTCGCTACACTGTTGAGGTAATAATTTTTTTTTTTTATTATTTTTTTTATTTTTTTTTTTTTTATTATTATGTTTTATTTTATAGATTAATTAATTGTTTTCTATTTACTTAATTGTTTACTATTTAGTTAATTGTTTACTATTTACTTAATTGTATACTATTTACTTAATTGTATACTATTTAGTTAATTGTTTACTATTTAGTTAATTGTTTACTATTTACTTAATTGTTTACTATTTACTTAATTGTTTACTATTTACTTAATTGTTTACTATTTACTTAATTGTTTACTATTTACTTAATTGTTTACTATTTACTTAATTGTTTACTATTTACTTAATTGTTTACTATTTAGTTAATTGTTTACTATTTACTTAATTGTTTACTATTTACTTAATTGTTTACTATTTAGTTAATTGTTTACTATTTACTTAATTGTTTACTATTTACTTAATTGTTTACTATTTACTTAATTGTTTACTATTTAGTTAATTGTTTACTATTTAGTTAATTGTTTACTATTTACTTAATTGTTTACTATTTACTTAATTGTTGACTATTTACTTAATTGTTGACCATTTACTTAATAGTTGACCATTTACTTAATTGTTGACCATTTACTTAATTGTTCACCATTTACTTAATTGTTCACCAGTCAATTGTTTACTATTTAGTTACCTGACAATTGTTTACCATTTAGTAACCTGACAATTGTTTACCATTTTCTAAAATGTAGTTTGTTTACCATGGCCTTTATTTCATTACACTATGGTGGGAAGATGCTTAATAGTGCACAAGGGGCGTATTACAACAAAGATGCAGCTCATTCATTGATGATTCCAGATGACATCTCACTTTTGGACCTGAAATCCATAGTTTACACACACACCGGTTACAACCCAGAAAGGTGTGACCTAGAATTGGCAACCCGATATTGCCATCCCTCCAGCGGAAAATTTATGGTTGCGAAACTGGTAGATGAGAGTACGTGGAGAGGCATGTTTGGTTATTTGAGGTCCGAAGGGAATTTTCTAATAGAAATATTTGCTAGAAGAGTTCCGATAGAGCCCGGGGTTGGAAGTTCGGGCTCTGGATCAGCGGCACCACATTATACCCCACAACCAGAAACCAACAGACGTGACTCCACCTTACTCCTCAACGAACCTGACCCAGAACCCTACAACTACGTCACTCCACCAGCACCTCAACGAAGACACTCAGTTGCATCCCCGCCTAGACACAATCGAGGCAGACCAAGACACTCAGTTTCAACCCCACCTAGATCCGTAAATGTGGCTGATTTACCGTTACCTCCAGTATCACCTTACCCCAGACCTGCACCAGTAGACGATGCAACATGCCCGGACTTTGAAGACATTAATGAAATACCGGAGGACGATCTGGGGAGCGGGGATGAATTTGAGGGAGAAATGTGGGGGGATTCAGATCACTTGGAAGGTTGCGATGGAGACGGGCCGGTTCAAACAGCTGAAAGGCATACTTATGAGGGGGGGCCGCTTAGTGGCCGGACTGATACGCACCCGTTCCCAGACCTCAATGATGTTTCTGAGTTTAGAGAAGCAGATATTGGTTATTATGGGCAACGGATTAAGTACAAAGGTGAGTTGTGTGCAAACCTATATTTTAAAACCAAAGAAGACCTAATGAAGAAGGTCAGAGAGCACCATATAACTAAGAATCAGGAGTTCAGATCTTGGAAAAGTGACAGGGATCGGGTTACTCTGTTGTGCAAGGACAAGAATTGTCGTTACGAGCTTAGGGCAAAGCCGACGGGATGTGGAGACGCATGGGTTATAACTAAGCAAGACAGGCCTCACACATGTAGGACTGAGAGTACGAGGGTCGACCACGAATGTCTGACGGCAGCACTCATTGCCGATGTCATTGAGAACGCCATTAAAAAGGACCCGTGTATGAGCATCCAGACGGTGGCAGACATTGTTTTGTCTGTGTATAAGGGTGTGACACCTAAATACAACCGACTGTGGAGGGGCCGTGAGCTGGCAATAGCCCGGCAATTTGGGAGTTGGGAGATTTCATACAGCTTGCTGAGACCACTGTTGCTTGCAATTTGCCACAACAATCCCAACTCGATCCACCAATTTCTGACCAGCCCGGTACGGAATAAGGAAACATGACTAATCATGCCAGATGTTGCCCAGTTCAGAGCCGTAGCCTGGGCGTTTGGTCCATGCATTGCGGCGTTCCAGTACCTGAGACCAGTGATCAGCATCGATGCCTGCTTCTTGTCTGGGCGATACGAGGGGAGGCTTTTGATAGCTTGCGGCAACGATGCCGAGAACCAATTGTTGCCTATTGCATTTGCAATTGTACGTCAGGAGGATACTGAGAATTGGGGTTTTTTCTTGCAGTGGTTGAGAAATGAAGTGCTCGGCCCGTGTAAATTTGTATGTGTCATATCGGACCAGCACAAGGGGATCAAAGCTGCCCTGACAGTTGAATACGGATGGCCTCCCGAGCTCTTTGTGCACAGGTATTGTATGCAGCATGTTGCTGACAACTTAGTCACGAACTGTGGAGGAGACAGATGGTACGGATGGAGGTTCAGGGAAGGAGCAAAGAGGAAGAAGCCGAGAAGATTACAAGAGATGTTCCAAGAGTTTGCTCATGTATGTCTAACTTATAACATTTCGTTTAATTATCTTATAAGAATTTTATGAAAATGAAATAACACCCATTTGTTTTTGTGCAGCAAAATCCGAAGTGCAATGCATATTTAAAAAGAGTGGGCAAAGTACGTCCTAATGATGTGATGGAGCCGTCCAATTATGAGAAAATTTTCCAAACCTGTGACGGAGGATACCGGTTTGGTATCATGACAACAAACGGCTCCGAGTCGCTCAACAATGTCTTCCGAACGAGTCGTAGATTGCCTGTTTGTGCCATTGTGGAGGATACGTTCTACACGTGCAACAGATGGTTTGTTCAGCGGCGTCAGCGAGCAATGGAATTACAAGACAATGGACAGGTTCTGTCTGACCGGGTTTTGCAGAAGGTCAGAAAACGTTGGGAGAAAGCTGGAAAAATGCGGGTGGTGCGTTACACGCAGGGCCAAGGTCAGTACCAAGTTTCATCCCCAGATGAGTACGTTCCTTGCACCCGTAGCGACATGGGCAACATGGAACCCACTCACAGGGAGTTCATGTATATTGTGACGCGCGGTCCCGACAGATAAATGGAATGCACTTGCAGAGGTATCCAATTAACTTCTATTCCGTGCGTTCATGTCTTAGCTGTTTGCCGTGACAGAAACTAGCAAGATGACGACTTTGTTGCAGACTGGTATAAAACACCCTATCTTGTGAGTACTTGGAGCCATGTGTTCAATCCAATTGGCAATATGGGAGACTGGCCTCCTAATGTTGGAGACAGAATCCTTCCGAGTAGTGGTTGGATTAGGAAGGGGAGGCGAAAACACACCCGTCATGTAATGACGATGGATGAAATGGAAGGTAGACGAAGGGGGCATGGGCCTCGCCGTTCCACTTCCGATAGGCAACGAAGAGGTATGTAACATTCATCCAAAATTATTTTTCTTTTCAATTTATACCAACTTACTAAGTAACACATGCAAATGCAGAGGCAAGAATCGCAGCAAATACGGCAGAAAATGAGCGAGTAATGGCGTCGGGAAGTGGGTCCGGAGGGTCACGGCGTAGCACAGCTACGAGCCGTTTAGATGCAGCTGCTATGTATGCCGAAGCAATGGGAGAGGCGGTTGGGGTGCAAGGGGAGCCATCTGTGATCCAACCGAGAAGGTCCACTACTAGACGCACAACAAGGGCATCTACAAGCCAAGCAGGGCCATCTACAAACCAAGCAGCGCCATCTGGAACCCAAGCCGGGCCATCTGGAACCCAAGCCGGGCCATCTACTGAGCAACCGGAGCCACCTGCTAGGCCATCTCGTAAATCATCTTTCGCAAGTGGTTTACTTCGGGGATTACCTTTTAGACGTAGCAATAATAGGTGATTTGTATGCATGTTGTAAAAAATGTGTGGACTCTATTTGCAATTTGTGTGTACTTTATTATTTTATACGAAACTTAGAAATGAAATATTTGACTTTAATAGAAATCACCTAAAACAAAAATAATGCGGTTAAAAAAAAAAAAAAATGTACCAAGCCGGCCATTTTCTGGCCGGCTTAGGGAGGGAACATAGCCGGCCAGAAAATGGCCGGCTTGGGTATATTTCGATAATTGGTCCGATTCTGGGTATAATTAATAATTTGTATTAAACTTTGGATATTAATAAAAATGTCGGGAGGATACGCATTCTAATTCTGTAACATGATCCTTGCCAAAGTTTTTCTCAGAAATAGATTTAATAATAATCCGGTAACATGAATCCAGTTCTATAAGAGCCACAAAAAATCTACATCCCCAGTCAACGCTAACTGTACAGTCAAAACAGGATCACGGGTGGAAGACAACTGTCTTGGCCTATCTACTATTGAATTCCCCAAAATTTCTCTCCCGGCCCAATGTTTACAATTATTTTACTTAATCATCGCGGGAAATACCCGCGTTCATCTACAAGGATCGTCCAATCATAGTATGCCGTGTAATTCCAGTCAGTTGAGCGTGTAATCTTTAAAGTGTTTAATTTCCGTCCTTGGTTCGCGGATCCCTTCGCCGCGGTTTGGGTTACGCTCCGCTCATAAATGATGGTCAAACTATTTTCACAAAATTGAAGAGGATCCGATCATCCGACCCTAATTGTTATTTGTATATAGCGGTTACTTTCAAAGGATTATCGCGGTTTTATGATTTTATCCCCTGAAAGAAAGTGTGTATCTTTCCGACATATAGATTGTATGACAAAAAAAATTTACAGACGATCTATCTTTGTAATTATAAACCGCAACTCATTTTACCCACCGTTTCACACGAGTGCGTATCCTCTGAGATATCTCAACTCTTGCGACCCACGTGTCCGGTGTCTATTCGGGGATAGCGCGGGGGCCAGTATTATTTTTGCTTTGAGTTCGTGCAGAACGTATTTGAACAGTTGAGATTTTCCAGAAAACAACACTCAAAAGTTGAGATATCTCAGAGGATGCGAATTCGTTTCACACTTACATAATTTCAGATCTTCTGAAACCAAATTGTTGCGTACGTTTGTGCTTCTACTTGATTGATGGTAAAAGAATAAGAAAAAGGCTAGCCGCCTAGCAGGCACTAGCAGTAGCACTACTTAGTACTTACCTTCACAAAAAGCGACATGAGAATATCCACAGAATACTCACGAGTCACGACTCACCCTCACGCTGTATTACCGACATCGTTCCTCTCGGATATAGATTCTAACAGAGCTTTTTTTGCTTCATACAACGCACGAATCATATGCAGCGCTGTTTTAATTCTATAGTCCGTAAAGCTTCATAAAGTAAAACTGCTCTGTTAAAATCTTTGCCCTTCCTCTCTTCCAAATATAATGTCCGATTTGCTAAACCCCATTTTTTTGACATCCATTTCCCAAATTCTAAAGCAAAATAAACCAAAAAGGCCGAATTCAAACCAAAATCAGAATTCTCACAAATGGCGAAGTCCTTGTTATTCCTCATCTTCTTTCTCCTCGCCGCTTCTAACCTTGTCACCTCGAAGGCGATGCCCGGCGGTTGGGCTCCGATCAAGAACCTGACAGATCAGCACGTGAAGGAACTTGGAGCCTTCGCCGTGTCGGAGCACAATAAGGTCGCCAAAGACAGCTTGGTGTTCGTGCAAGTGGTGCAGGGAGATCAACAGGTTGTAGCAGGGATGAACTATCGGCTGGTGCTAGAGGCGAAAGATGCAAAGGAGGTGGTGGCAAAGTATTTGGCGGTGGTGTGGGAGCAGCCTTGGACTAATTCCACACGACTCACCTCCTTCAATCCAGTCTCTAGTTGATATGTTTTTTTTTTTTAATTACATTCTTGTAGGATCTAGTTGATGTTTTAACTAGAGGTTTCATAATTGTTTCGTCTGTAGTGAAAAGGAAGAGGTGCTTGGTGTATTACTGGCAATAAAAGTGAGCGACTTTACTCTATGTTTATCTAATTTCTGATTAGAAATTCCTCTTAACTCGGTCAATTTTTCTTTCTTATTTTTTTTGTTTATTCGTTTCTTAACTTCGTTTGTTTGTTTGGGCAAGAAATTTGGGGTAAGTTGCTCAATCAGCAAATTATCTAAAAGTGGCGTTTTTTTTTTCACAATTGGCGCTTTTATCTTTGCAAAACATTTCTTTTGCGTAGAATTGAGAGAATTTGTGTAAAAATGTCGTTCCTATGAAGGGGTGTGAAGAAACACACTGCAGATTTCAGGATGGAGGCAGGATTTTTAACTTATGGGGATCAATGGATATACAAAATAACTTTTTTTCTTTTTTGAAAAGATATTAGGTCAATTTTAGAAAATTTGTAAAATTAATGAAGATTGAATAAGATTTCTAGTACTTTTATCTAAAATATATTAGTACTTTTATCTAAAATATACATATTAATACATATTATATCACTTGCTTCAAGTGCTTACTAGATTTTTCTTTAAAAAAAAAAAAAGAGAGAGGTTTGATGTTGATGAGGTCAAACCTGAGGGAAAAGTGAGAGACGTTGCTTTGATCAAATGAGCAAGTCATTTTGAACCTAGGCATATTCAAGAAGTTTGTGGACATAGTTTAAAATTCGTAGAATTATGTTAGATGATGAATCTAAACTTTTAAAACAAATTTATTTTAATGCATTTATACATTAAAATTATGAATTGTTTCATTTATTTGAATAAAGTCAAGTGATTAAAAAATTGAGAATTAAAAGTTTTTTTTATGAATATATTTTATCAGTTATAACAGTCTGATTTTATGCTGAATAATTTTTCTTAAAACTTTATGCTGAATAATTTAGAAAAATTGTAAATTTAAGAATTGCATGCATCACTCATTTATTTTATTTTAGGAAAAAATTTCTTCTATCCTCTTTCATTTGTTTAACTGTTTATTTAATTAATTTAAAAAACCAAACTAACAAATTTACCCTTCTATTTGAAATGAAAGTGTCCTGTGCTTTAAATCATCTCCTTCCCCTTCCCTGTACCTCACGCTTGATACTTCCTTCTGCTTTTATTCGGAGTAGCACACATGGGAAAGTTTTTTAGCCCCAGTTGTCCCTCGTGTCTCTCTCGCTCTGTACCCCCATTTATCCTTCAATTTCTTGCAAGCATGAGCTTCGGCCCTATAAATACACTGGATCAGATTGAAGCCCAAAGATTTTGACCATGGAATTAAATTTGCTAAAAAGGTGTCTCATGGTTCTTAAATGAGTCTTTTATTCATTCTAATGACAATAAAGTGCTAAAAGACCTCTAACCTTTACTAAAAACTGAAGTGCTAAAAAGGTGTCTCATGGTAATGCTAAAAAGGAATTTTCACGATTTTCACAATACTTTGATTGCTAAAAATGGTCAAAATCTTTGATTGCTAAAAGACTCATTTTTTTTTTTTCTTTTAATTCCTGTTTGGATCGAAACTGAATCGGAAACACTGATTTACCGGCTACCAAATATAGGAGACAAAGTACAATTCGGATTTTTTTTAAAAACAGTAAATAAAATAATCAAAGTTAAAGAAACGACATGATTGCTTCGTTTGTTATAAAAACAGCAAAAACCGAATTCGGAATTCGGTTAAGCTATTTTTTTCCGCTTCACCGAATGCGCTATTCGGTTAAAACATATTTTCACAAAACAGATCCCGAAAACTATGTAAACTCCGTGTAACACCCACCATTAACCGAATTCCCAATTCGGTTAAGAATTTTTTTTGATTTTTTATTGTTAACCGAATTCCCAATTCGGTTTACATTATTTTTTTATTTTTTATTATAAACCGAATAGGGTATTCGGTTTGGATTTTTTTTTTTTTTTTTATTGTTAACCGAATACCCTATTCGGTTATGAGATTAATTGAATGAAGGCGTTGACCGAATAAGGCGTTGACTAGCGAGAGAAAGAATTAATGTGTTTGTATGTATGTATGTATTAATATAATCTCAGCTAGCATCATATAATCTCAACGCATACATACAAACATATCTGAGATTAATTGAATGAATTAATAAGCCAACGGAAATCCATGGATTGCTACATGAATATACAGAGGCGTTGGCTTAACCGAAAATTAAAATTAAAATTAACCCAAAAATACATGGATTGCTATATGGATTTAATGTGAAAATTAAAATTAAAATTAAAAAATATTCAGAAAGGCGTTGGCTTAACCGAATCCTCTATTCGGTTAAGCCAAAAAAGCAAAAAAATCGCCTTCACCGAATCCCGGATTCGGTTAAGCCAAAAAAGCAAAAAAATCAACTTCACCGAATCCCCTATTCGGTTAAGCCAAAAAAAATGGCTTATAGGATCTTCTGTGGCAACCCACTGTATCCCCTTTTAAAACAACCAGCTTAACCGAATAGCGTATTCGGTGAAGCGAAAAAATAACTTAACCGAATCCCGGATTCGGTTTTTGCTGTTTTTATAACAAACGAAGCAATCATGTTGTTTCTTTAACTTTTATTATTTTAATTACTGTTTTTAAAAAAAATCCGTACAATTCTCTTAAATTTCCTGTACTTGTACTGTTTTTCTTTTACCATTAAATTTCATGTACCAGTACTTGTACTATTTGGTTAATCAATACCTAGGGATTTAAAAAGAAAAAAGAAAATCTGGTATTCTAAAAAAACACTATGGGGGCATTAGGTGTGCCAAGTAACTCTTTAGATGATCTGGTGCAACTCATACTGAACAAGAAGGCAAACAAACAACAAAGGAATTACAACTAGTATGCATGATAGTTTGTAGTTTGGATAGAGATGTGTGCAAGGAAGTTTAGAGATGAAGAGAAAGGCTTTTGGGATCTATTGTAACAAGTGCAAGAACAATGGAATTATTTGCAATAAGAGAAGTACACAAGATGAAATAAAGGATAAGCAGATGAAGCGTTTCAGGGACCTTAGAGCTTGGAATAGTTTTAATTTATCAGTATTCAGTTTTCCCATATAATAATTAACTTAAAAAAAAGGAGAAAATAAGCGGACCGCACCACTGGGGGAGGTCTGGTAAGAATAGTGGACCGCCCCCGTGGAGCGGTCAGGGTATTTTTAATAAAAATTTTCCTTTGATGGCAAATTGATAATTTTCTATTTTTTTGGAGTATTAATAAAAAAAGCGGGAATAAAGATACAAACACCATATCTGATACATATACAACGATTCATAATTTATTTTAAATTTAAGGAAATGATACCTTTATACATATCAATTTTTTTAATTAATTTTTGCACTTAAGAAACAATATGTTTGAAAAAAAAAAATTAAGTACTGTATATTTTTTTAGTAGATATGATTTTTAGTTTCGAGTACAAGAATGCTAAAATTGATCTGCACAAGTAATTTCCTATTTCGTATTACATACATGTAATTTGTGATGGTTGGATCATACAATATCATAAATACAGGGGCACAATAAAAAATCTGTGTAACATAATTAACGAAATTCAGAAGGAGACTTTATAAATATTTACTTGATAAGAGTGAAGAATCCGAAGCATCGCTGACGCTTGTTTGGTCCCACCGTGTTTCTCAAGTATTCACATAATTTGTATAACTATATGCACAGATACGTGTCTAACTGCGCGGGACACCTGTATTCGTTCAAATTTTAATGTGAAACATTGAAACGTCATAAACAATGAAAGCAGAAATAATTTTGTCTTTAAAAAACTTGATAATGCTAATTTCTAACTTTGTAAACTATATATCAAGACAATTTAGTCATCTCGGATCACCAAAAAAGACCTTCGATCTTTTCAGGTACATTTAGCCTTCTCTTCTCAGGTACTGGTAGGGGTGCAGTTAATGCAATTAATGCAAGCTTGAAAATTGTTTCTTCATTTTGCTACTTCGTTTCATATTTTTATCTTTTGTTAAACGACTGCCGACTTCTAGAAACATCATCCTACGTTCAGACCGCCTTTTTCGGTCACCAACCAGTCAACCTATCGTCTACCGTTAAATGTCTGGAAGCAAATACGGGTCCGGATCCCCTAAAGTAACCCAATCTTTGGGTTTTGAATATAGACCGTCCGATTCGAATTCGTCGCTCGAGATTGTCTCGGGATTCAAATTCGTCGTCGGGATGGATTTTAACAAATTTGAATCGGACGGTCTCGATCCAAAACCCAAAGATTGGGTTACTTCACTGGATCCGAATTCTCCCCTGACCGGATACGTCGTTTATAAATCAAGCAAAATGGTGAAAAAGCTAAAAATCAAAATCCAAAATGGCCAAGTACCTAGTTCTCCTCCTCCTCCCGCTCTCCTTTCTCCTCCTAATTTCTCTCCGCCCCGCCTCCGCCTTTGTAGGCGGGTGGACCCCGATCAAGAACCTGACAGATCCGCACTTGAAGGAGCTCGGAGGCTTCGCGGTGGCGGAGCACGACAAGAAAGGGAATGATAGGTTGGAGTTCGTGAAGGTCGTGGCGGGAGATCAACAGGTGGTGGCTGGGATGAACTATCGCCTGGTGTTACAAGTGAAGGATGGGAAAGGGAAGGTGGTGAAATACCAGGCAGTCGTGTGGGAGAGAGCTGGTAATTCGGGATCCAGGCAACTCACCTCCTTCAATCGTGTCTGATTTGATCGTATCTGATATAGTTATGGAATTCGATCTGTAGAGACTCGATAGGTGTTTGTGGAAATAACTTGGAAATTAATACTGGGGAATTGCTCTAGTTGTAATTAATTTCTGAGTTGTTGTTTAATATGCATTAATTCGTGTATATATTGTGCTTCAGACACTTTGTTATATGTAATAATTAATTTCTTCTGATAGCTTTTGTTATATATTCTCAGTTAAATATTTCTTGGATAATTAATTTGTCAGTTAATCGTGTTTTTACCAACTGGTCATTCTTTTCAACTTGAGATTCGTTAATAACTGTACGTATTTCTTCCTTTGATATTAGTTTATTTACATTTTTGCATGGATGAACTTGAATATTTGATGCGACATGCAGTGACTAGCAGCACATCTCATGTGAGCATATCCAAATCCAAACCACTAGACTGATTTGGTTTTAAGCCCATTTTGCAATTTGGCGGTATTAAAAAGCGTGAAAGCAACGCTTACACTTATCTATTTGCCGACATTTTTATTAATATCCAAAGTAAATTCGTTAATTTACCGTAATTTATCGTATTTTAGCGTAATTTAACATAATTTAGCGTAATTTAATGTAATATAGTGTAATTCAACATAATTTCAAGTAATTTAGCGTATTTTAGTATAAATATGCTAATTATACATCAAAACAAGTAATCTAACAAATAATTCAAACAAAAAGTTCGAATTTTTAGTGTTAGATTTCATTATCTTGGTCTTTATAGTGTGTCTAAAAAAAAAAAAGGAAGAAACCGGCCAGATTCTGGCCGGTATGGGCATTTTTCGAAATACCCAGCAATTCTGGGTATATTTATTAATTTGTAATTAACTTTGGATATTAATAAAAATGTCGGTCTATTTGCCACCATACTATAAATACTGAATGATATCTAATTATATATGATAATACTAAAATAAAATAAAAACATGGATATTTTAACGCAGAATTAAGAAAAAAAAAATTTGTGAAAATTTTGGATATCGCGCGCTATTTGTTAAACCCATTAAAATACGGAAAATTAGTCAAATGATTTTCGGACACTTATTTAATTCATTATTCATTAAAAAAAAAGTATTTTAAAGAATAAAAGATACTAAGTTTGATAGAAATAGATGTAATAAATAATGCTAAATTTGTACTTAAAGAAAAATAAATGATTGATAAAAAAATTAACAAAATATACGGAGTTCGCCACTTAAGTGTCTATATTAAAATCCATCCTTGAATGTGTTCGGTATCAAATATCAATTAACAGATATGTTTACATGTGAACACTTAACTAGTTATTTTTAACCGTAAAATAGTTGTTTTTAATATATAATAACAAGAATTACAACTTGTTCTAATATAATTCACGTAGAAAGTGGAAAGAATGCAGATGCTAAATGTGAATTGCAGCTGATAACAATAGATTTAGGTTCTATTGTTTTGAACAGATTTGTATGTTTTGGACTGTGATTTAGGTACCACTTTTAAGTACTTATTTCACAGTATTTGGTTTCTTAATGAAATCGGTGGAGTAACATCTACTTTTTTTCAAAAAAATATATATACATATATAATAGGAAGCTGATATGAGTACCCGCACTGTACCCACACCTAAACTGCCATAACTGTTTGTGGGGACCGCAACCGTTCCAAAATTGTAATTTTGTTCACAAGTATTAATAGTAACACTGTGAAGTATTTATATCTATACAAGACAAGTATTTATATCTATACAATGAACTACATATATGATATATTAATTTTTCTTAAATAACCGTACCCGCACCTTTTTTGGAAAAATTCTCACGTCGTACCCGCATTAGGGGACCACACAACCATTCCAAAACTGTAATTTTGTTTTACAAGTATTAATAGTAACACTGTGAAGTATTTATATCTATACAAGACAAGTATTTATATCTATACAATGAACTACATATATGATATATGAATTTTTCTTAAATAACCGTACCCGCACCTTTTTTTGAAAAATCCTCGCTTCGTACCCGCATTTGGGGACCACTCAAACGGCATGTGGGGACCACTAAAATTGTCAACAAATGTTGACTTAGCTTATGTGCGGGTAATATTTATATCTCTATTCTTGTGGTATTTATACTTACGAAACAAAGTATTTATAACTATAAGGGTGTGGTATTTATACTTACGAACTAAAGTATTTATATCTATATTACGTTGGATGAATAAGAATCTTAAAAAAATATTGGAGTTGAAATGTTGGAGACCTTTAACCAAGAGACATCATGTCATGGATCACATGGGCACTCTCTTTTTTATATGTTGGATCTAATACAACTAGTTTGTATGAAATTTTGGTCCAAACTAGATCATAACCAAGAGTTTTGGCAACATGAGCCCAACTTGACGAAACTTGGGCCAAACCTTGATCGCATGGTTACTAAGTAGTAAGGACATAACTTTTATACAAACATTGTATTGGATCTTGGGGAGTATATGTTATATGAATCACATGGGATTGCATGTGTACAAAAGGCAATATGTATATATGTTGCACTAATTGTAATCTATTAGTATTCTCTATGATTTTATGTGAATTCATATATAATAATCGGCCCAACGGAAGTTTATTATATATTTTTCAAATAAATAATTTAAACCATATAATGTTATTTTTAATAATTTGTTGTTATTAATTTTTTTTTAACTTTAAATTGTAACTGTCACTTTATTAAAAATGAATTTTGTATCTGAACAGATCAAGTATTTATATCTGAACACATCAAGTATTTATATTTGAACTACCAAGTATTTATATCTGAACACATCAAGTATTTATATCAGAACACGTCAAGTATTTATATATGAACTACCAAATATTTATATCTGAACACATCAAGTATTTATATCTAAACTACCAAGTATTTATATCTGAACACATCAAGTATTTATATCTGAACTACCAAGTATTTATATCTGAACACATAATAGACAATTACATCATCTTCGCAAATCAAATTATCGCAAACATATTAAAATCCAGCAACACTGAAACACGATTGTGTATATGAAATATAAACGAAACGATATATCATTATTAATTCACCAGAACAAAAACAAAATCGAAAAGAAACAATATTAATCTAGCTGATCACATTTCAAAATCACCGATTAAACTTGTGAGAACCACACGAAATCGCTTCCAGTTTCGAAATTGCCTCCAAATCGCCTCAAAATTGCCTCCAAATCGACCTAAAATCGCCTCAAAATCGCCGAAGCCTTCGAAAAAGAAAAAAACGGAGAGAAAGGAACATTTGAAATTCAAAATGGAAGGTTCGATAACATTGTTAGTTAGATCGGTAGTTGTGGGGACCGCAACCTTACAGTTATGAAAGTGCGGGTACTGTAGCGCGGGTACTAAAATAATTATTCTATATAATAATAAGAATATTGGATAATTGTGTTTTTCTAAAATTAATTACTTCTAATAAAATATTTTTAACATTTCGTTGATCCATTTAACAGTTTACAATTCTCAAGACGTGTCAGATAATGGTACGGAGGTGCGATGATGACCATCCATACAACTTTCATTTCATCACCGTATCTAACTTGAAAATTGTAACTATGTGTGTGTTAATATCACAGATTATTAAAAATACACAATCACCGATCCTATTGTCATCGTTATATGTTAAAATACACATACATTTTAGAGGATGGTAACTAAAAATTTTCGGTCTTCAAGCTGCTGTTCACTTATTCAACTTTTTATTTGAGCTCCTCTTTTCTTTTCTTTTTCCAATTTCCGCAGAAGCTGCGAAGTCGGGGACTGTGCTACCTCCCCTTTTATTTGAGCTCATCAATGTATTTATGTAGTAAGAAATTGGAATGGAAAAGTTGCTCCGGTCCGGCCCAATTCTTATGTAACTCCTTAGCAGATTCTGGTGTCTGGATGGGATTAGTTAGTCCCACAAGAACGGAGAGAGTAGATAGCGGTAATATGTAACTCCTTAGCAGGTTAGGTGAGCTGGATAGATGGACAGAGTTGGGGAAAGCACTCAAAGAACGGGTTCTGAAAATGAGTTTTGGAAACCAAAAAATAAATAAAGGGAGAGCCTAGCTATCTCCCGTTTCATCCCGTCAGTTGCATTAATTAAGTGGGGGACCGCATAACTGTCAGTGCATTTTAGAAATTTGCAGAAAAATATTCATATGTAACACAACTAGTATTCATCCATCTATATGAATGTATTCACATTTGCAATAGAAACATATTTGGATATATTACAACATTCAGCGTATAAGAAAGTAGGGGACCACAAACAACATGTGTGGGGGACCGCATAACTGTCAGAGCATTAATTAAGTAGGGGACCGCATAACCGTCAGCGCATTAATTAAGTGGGGGGACCGCATAACCTTCAGCTCATTTTAGAAATTTGCAAAAAAATATTCATCTGTAACACAACTAGCATTCATCCATCTATATGAATGTATTCATCTTTGCAATAGAAGCATATTTGGACACATCAATCACTCATCTTTTACACGTTTTTAGAGATGATTTTTTTTTCTCCGTTCAATCTAACCAATATTTCTGACGATCTGTGAGGAATTTTGCAAATCTAAAACCACGAACGTCTTCTACACAATTTTCTCTTTCAAATGAGATCCATGATGACATACTTTCGAGTTGTCCGTTGCACAAGTATTCATCTCTCATCGAGCAAGTATTCATCATCGTCGTGTAAGTGTAAATAGTTAATGTACCAAGAGTATTACAAACATATGTGCATACCTCGATTAATTTTACAAGACCAGCCGAATAATATTCATCCATAAGATATCTAGTATTCATACATATAAGTTAAAGTATTTATACCTAAGATATTAAGTATTCATCCATAAACGTTGAAGTATTCATCTCTAAAACATCAAGTATTTATTCATACACCTCTAATTTTTTTCAAATTTTTTTTTTCTGTCATTTCTTAGTACTTAGTATGCACTGGCCTAATTCACCATTAATGAAGCTTTGTTCTTTGCAAATAACTCGCTACTGCATGAGGAAGAGGAACATAGACATGACGGATTTGACCCGGCGGTCGACAGTGATGGATCTAACCCGGGGGAGGCGAAGGCGAAGGTGGGAGAGAGAGGCAGCGGAGGTGGGAGGCTGAGGTGAAAGACGGAGGCGGAGGTGGGAGAGGGAGGCGGAGGCCGGGAGGGAGAGGTGGGAGAGGCGGGCGGAGGCGGAGGCGGAGGTGGAGAGGAAGAGGTGGGAGAGGGAGGGAGAAAGAGGAAAGAAATAAATGGAGAAAATTAGGTAATTAATTTGTAGGGCCATTAGGTAGTTAGAATTTGTAATTATAGCTAGAAGAGGTAGTTAGTTAGTTGGAGGATGAAATGGGAGATGGATAGATGGGGGAGGATATAATTACCCATAAATAAATGAGTTTTGGATAATTGGTATATCCATATCCACTCCTTTTAGGAATATTTGAAATTATCTGAATTCGAAATCGGATTTATTCTTTATTTTTAATAAATATTCGGATTCGGAAAATTATCCGCTCCGTTAAGCTGGATTCAGACCGGATTATCCAAATCTGTTTACAGCTCTAGTACTATAGGATCCGAAATTTTTATTTATACCATTTTAAGAAAATCAATTAATAAAATAACCACGATTTTCTGACAATTCTAAATCTAGCATGGCCGCAGAATGCCGGAGCGGTCCCTGGGGCAACGGAATGCCGGAGCGGACCCCTACAGGAGCCTATATAAGGGGCCGCTGGTTTCGGATTTCATATCATTTCAAAGAAGTTTCAATCCCTTCGACCTCGGGTAAGTTTTCTTCTTCTTCTCTAGTTTTAATTTTTAGTGTAGAGTAGTAATTAGGTTTAGGTTTAGGGTTTAGGATTAGGATTTAGGGTTTAGGGTTAGATATTAATTTAGGATTTAGAATTAGAATTGTACCCAAATTTAATTAGATTGTACCCAAATTTAATTAGAATTGTACCCAAATTTAATTAGATTGTACCCAAATTTAATTAGATTGTACCCAAATTTAATTAGAATTGTACCCAAATTTAATTAGAATTGTACCCAAATTTAATTAGAATTGTACCCAAATTTAATTAGATTGTACCCAAATTTAATTAGAATTGCACCCAAATTTAATTAGAATTGTACCCAAATTTAATTAGAATTGTACCCAAATTTAAACCGGACTTTTACCAAACTCTCATATTTGACCAAAAATTATCCAATACAGCATGACATCCAGTAGAGATAGACCATCCTCCAGTAGGGGTACACAGCATGGCCCTACAGCCACGCCATACGAGATGTCTCAGTACATCGAGATAGCATTGGCGGATGTTCCGGGTATCCGGAGTCGCACCGACAGGGTCAGCAACTTCTTGTGGTACCCGAATGTGGAGCATCGGATCTTAGAGGCTGCCACTGGGGTAAGTAAATTTGTCATATTTATAAATTTTTCATCCCGAATTTTTGATGAATGAACTTGATCTGATTATTTAATTAAATGTAGGGTTTGGATGCGGTTACGGTTCGTCACAACCGCACTCATCTACGGTACCAGCCGGCGTACGGGGGGGTTTTACGCTCGATGGGATTGTACCAGATATCCCAGATGGCCGAGGAGAATGCTGACGAGGGTTTATCTTCTGGCCTCGTTGAGCGATGGCGTCCCGAGACGCACAGCTTTCATCTCCCCCATGCTGAGATGACAGTCACCCTACAGGACGTCAGTTGCCTGTGGGGTATGACTATTATCGGGGAGCCGGTCACGGGCGTCGAGTACGGAGACTTCAGGGCATTGTGCGCAGAGCTGTTGGGGATCTCGCACGAGGATCTCCAGAAAGAGAAGAAGAGAGGTGAGAAGACCGTGGTCTCGCCCAGCTGCATCAGCTTGGCAAAGCTGCGGGCGAGATTCAAGGATTTTTCGGATCGACCAGATCAGGTATTTGCTTGTACAAGATTTAATTTAAATAGTATTATATTTATTTTCTTGTAAGTAATGTTCTAATTTAAATCTATAACAGGTGGTTGTTGACCGACACCTGCGCGCCTATATTTTGGAGATGATCACATGTCGGTTGTTTCCGGATTCGCATGGAGATCAGGTACGGCTGTGTACCTCGAGCTTCTGCGCGACCTGTCCACTACGGGCAGGTTCAACTGGGGAGGTGCCACGCTGGCATGCCTATATAGGTAAGAAACACCTTCTTATAAATATTTTCAAATATTATACATCGTAGTGTAGTAACACTGACTTTGTAAATTGTAAAGGGGTCTTAACACAGCCTGCCTGAAGAAGAACAAGACCTTCATTGGACCGTGCATGTTACTACAGCACTGGTCCTACGCACATCTGATTGTTGGCCGTCCAGTCCTGGCCAACAAGACAGATGTGCCGGAGTGGGGCAAGCCAGAGCCGGACAACTGCCCTGCATTTGCCGCCAAGTACTGCTATCCCAAGATTTGGGTGGGTGCAGGGCATGGCGCGTCTCTCAGCATCACATTCTGGAGACAGGAGATCGAGCATCTCAGAGATGATGCCGAGTTTGTGACTTGGGAGCCCTACAGAGATTATGTAAGTTTACTTTTGTTTTTATTTTGATTTAAATTTTTTCCAGTTCGAATTGATATATGATATTAAATCTATACTTCCAGGTCGAGGTGGATGGCGCACATCGGTCATATCTTGAGATATTGCCGGAGCGATGTCGTCAGCAGGAGCGTTTCTGGCGTGCAGAGGTGCCACTCATATGTTTTCAGGTACCGTAATTTCTTTATGCTAGTTATTTACACAAGCGACTTAATTTAATAAAAACAGTCTAACGTATTAAAATATATAGATCATCGAGCACCATTACCCCGGACGGGTCATGAGACAGTTCGGGATGCGCCAGCTTGCTCCGCCCCCGGCACTGATCAGCGAGGAGGTCTGGCGAGGGGTGCACCATCCCAAGGAGACCACTGCAGGCAAGGACTGGGGGATTGCCCGTGCAGATTACGTGTTCGAGGCAGGAGCTGCAGATCCCCCATTGGCCGAGCCCGACCGTCAGATGGATGTCGCGCCAGTGTAAGAATTTTTATTATTAATTCAAAACTTCAACTATAGTTTTTTGATTGGAATATCTAACATTTGTTGTAATTCGTACAGACCTTACAGAGATTGGTACCAGGATCACGGCGCGTACACCATATTTCTCGAGGGATGCATTGCCGACAACCCGCATGAGCGGGTACCAAAGCCGAGGGATCGTATGGGACGGATCCACTGTATTATCCTCGCCGGCGCACCTTTCGCAGCCACGGTATTTTTAATTTGAAGTTTCAAATTCAAAACTATTAATATTTACAATTGTACAACTTCTTCATAATTTTTTCAATTTTCAGGCATTATATCTTGTCAAGAGTTGCGTCATAGGGGCTACGATGGCCGTCACCAGGGGATGGAAGAGGCTCGGGAAGGTCATTCTCAAGCACAACGTACCTGCGGTGTGCCAGTGTGGGTACAGGGCGCGCCTCGACTCTCTACTGAGGTGCGCTGGCTTGGGCGGTGTTGATGCAGTGGACGACATATCTGACGAGCCCGATGTCTATGTCCCCTACACTGGTGATGAGGACGTGTTTGCACCCGTCTACGGCGCTGAGACGGTCGGTCAGGCGTTCGACTGAGGTGCCGAGTTGATGCACCGAGCCACACATGACGCCATGGGATCCCAGACTAGGATGCCTACCGAGGTATAATTTAAATTAAAATACATAACTATGATTTTTTTCTTATTCAATACATTATCTAATTTGTAAGTTATTACAGGGTGGACACGAGGAGGACCTGGGCTTCAATATCTCCACTGAGTATGGCACAGAGGGAGATGGACTGTATTCTCCGGGTTACAGTCCCACTTAGACAGCACCTCCTGCCTATCAGCCAGGGTATGTTCAAACAGACCCCATCCCGCCGTTCCCTGGCTAGTCCTCACAGCAGGTACCTCACCCTTCCCTCCACGATGACCCCATTGCCAGACAGGCGTTTTTATTCACGCAGGCTGAGTCTGGACAGACCACAGTTTTTGGTCCTGGGTCCCAGCAGACATCCGAGATTGAGGAGGTTCGCCAGGAGCTGGTTCAGTCTACGGATGCCCAGGCAGACGACTCTGCATCCTCCGCAGATACTGACGAGACGCCACTCTGCAGGCGGGGTCGGGGGTTTAGGAAGAAGAAGGCGAGGACGGTGTTTAGTCCAGAGCCCTAGATTTTGATTTGTTGTACTGTTAGATGTTTTGTTAAATTCTTATTTGTAGTATTGGTAGATGTTTTGTCAGATACTTATTTATTTCGTTGATTAGTTTCTTGTTTGTTTGATTTTGTTGTTATTTATTTATTTTGTTGATTTCATTATCTCAGAGTACACAAAAGAATTTCAAAGAAACCACATATCTAAAATATCTAAAATATTTCAAACGAACGACATATCTAAAATACGATACGACCAAAAATCAATTTAAACCACGCTCGAAACTAAATAAATAACCCTTATCAAATTACAATTTTGTATTTCTAAAATAAAAAATAAAGGGTCCGCTCCGGCATATAGCGGCCCCAGGGACCGCTCCGGCATTCTGCGGACCCGTATGAGGGTCCGCTCCGGCATTCTGCGGTACCTCCCATATGGGTCCGCTCCGGCATTCTGCGGCCGTGCTAGATTTAGAATTGTCAGAAAACCGTGGTTATTTTATTAATTGATTTTCTTAAAATGGTATAAATAAAAATTTCGGCTATAGGATACTCTTCAGTCTTTTTTTTGTCCAAGCCCGCAAGGACAAGTGAAGTTTAATTAGTGTACTGTAGGATACTCTTCAGAGTGTAATCTTTAACAAAAGTAATATTTTCGTACTTCTAAATAACAGACACATGTGAGACTAGGGGTGCACAAAAAGCTCATGACTCGAAACTCAATTCGGAATCAATTCAGATTCAACTCACTAATAACTCGAGTTGAAACTGACTCGAGTCAAAACTGACTCGAGTTAACTGACTCGGTTGATTTATGAGTCGAATCCAAGTTACCCCCAACTCGGTTCGGAATCAACTCGGTTGGACTCACACCAAACCCTAATCCATATATTTCTATTTTTTGCGTCCCCAAACCTTATACCTGTTTCTCACAATATTTGGTAATTTGATAAATTATGCACTATTTTTTTTTTTTTGTTAATTTATTAGACTCAGTATTGTTTTGTTAGACTTTATCTGTTTGGTAATTTTTAATTATGTACTATTTTGGTATTTTCGTAATTTTTAATAATGTATTGGTCATTGTCTCATTATGTACTTCTTTAATTGTGTATTATTTTGGTAAACTATGTAATATTTTTTTATTATAATTAAATTATATTGTCTCACGATGTACTATATTATGAGTCACGAGTCGACTCGCTTCGACTCGAGTTACTCGCGAGTTAATTCTAAATTAGAGTTTCTGACTCGGGACTGGATTAGCAACTCGGACTCAACTCGGCTCATGAGTTCGTGAGTTGAATCCAAGTTGTTCTCAACTCGGCTCATGAGCAGCCCTACGTGAGACTTCTACAAAGTGAGATATTATTATTAAAAATATAAAATAATATATTTAATAAAAGTAGTACTTTCTGTACTCCTAAATAGCAGGCACATGTGAGACTTCTGCAATGTGAGACCTTTTATAAATCGCCTCGTCTATATATTGACCGTGTGCAATTTGTAACCTCATATCACCTCATATCAAAGAAGAAATGTGTTACTATCTTAACTCAGTGTTAAGATAGAGAGGAGAGAGAAGTGAGTTGGGAAAGTGCTCAGAGAATAAGTTTTGAAAACGGGTTTTGGATAATTAGGATATTCGCTCTGTTTAGGCATATTTAAAATTATCCGAATTCGAAATCGAATTTATTCTTCGTTTTTCAAAAATATTCGGATCCGGAAAATTATCCGCTCCGTTAGGTCGGATCCAGATCCATTTACAACTCTGTACTATAGTACTATAGTATACTATCAGATATTCTTCGGTCTTTTATTTACATATAAAGTTTAGTACAGTCTTTAACAAAAATAGTATTTTCTGTACTTCTGAGTAGCAGACATATGCAGTGTTTTAAAATTCAGTTATATTCGGTAAATATACGGCCGTATATTCCTATTCAGTGTCCGGCTAAATAGAAAATAGTTATTCGAATCGAATATTGAATTCATGCTTTAAAAAACTTAAAAACATTCAAAATCCATTAAAAGAGTTCCG
The DNA here is from genome assembly GCA_011114355.1 of Carex littledalei. NCBI lineage: Eukaryota > Viridiplantae > Streptophyta > Magnoliopsida > Poales > Cyperaceae > Carex > Carex littledalei. Next base: position 606,840 of record CM022101.1, on the reverse strand, counting down.
GACCTGAATCCGTAACCCATTAAATGAGTTACAGAAGTAGGTGTTCTCTTCAAGCGTTCCACTCAGAAGTCTTTTATAACATCTCTACATGCTGTCTTATTGTATTTAAGTATTATGGAATGAAATATTTAATAAAAAATCCGCATATATAAATATAAGAATCCGCATATTCGGCTGCATACCATATATGCGGTATACAGTGGCCTTCCGGATACCGCATGAGAACCGAATATTAAAACACTGGACATATGTGAGACTTGTGCACAACGAGATAGTTTATTTGTATTTTAACATGGAAATAGTTTATTTTGTTATAAATGTATGTGTATTAGAATTATGATGTTTAAAGAAAGAAAGAAATTCCGCAAATAATTTAAAATAATTCTGAAAAAAAATAATTATAAATTATTCACTAGTTTTGTTACCATGAAGAAATATCAAAGCTTCATCTCTTGACTCGTGAGAATCGTAACTAATGATGTCCTTTTTTTTTTTTACAAAAATTCATGATCTCTTGTTTAATATAACAGAATGGGCCTAAATTTGTAGGCCCTATTATGGCATGTATTATGGGCTTGTATCCAAAAATTAGGTTGTCAAATTTAGCCCTATTGATCTAACTTAGGACATCTCGGAGACTCAGACCAACTCTCTTGCTCTGAAGCAGGTTTTATCCCAAATTCAGATGGACAAATTTAACACCATCAATCAGTAAAAAAAATTAGTTAAATTTTATAAATTGTCCTGCCTTTCAAAATTTTCAAATAAAATGCTCATTCTCTAAAATAATTAACAAAATGATCTTGTGAGGTCCTCATCTTTCCCTCTCTCTTTTTATCCCTGCCTCCTATTTACTCTCATCAAGTTTGACGCATCCTTAGATAATTAGAACAAATGGACCGCTCATTTGGAATGCCACAGGGTCCTTCTTCTGGAGGCAACTCCAGGGTTTGAGAGCAATGTTTAACTGGTGCACTGCATGGCTGGTGGGTGATGGAGCCGCAATTTCACATTGGCATGACTCTTGGAACGGGCTGCTTAGGGCATCTGAAATTTCAAATAGACCTACACAACCCTATACAAACTTGAAGGATGCTTGGCCCCTACGAACCCTTATAGACCCGGCATTACCTACAGATCTCAACATAGCCTTCACATCTCAAGCCGACCAATTGATCTGGAAATGGGATCCCTCACGCATGCAGTTACACATCGAGATCGGCATATCAACTGCTAACAGAGGGAGGCATGATTAAATTGGAGCTTCTTTTTCACTTGGACGGCCACAGTACCACCAACGGTTAGAATATTTGCATATCTAATTAATGCTACAAGGTAAAATCCTAACTAAAGATATCCTCAGCCGTAGAGGTATGAGCTTTGACAGGCATTGTGTGCTATGTGAGAACTGCCCATCAGAATTGATATTACACCTAGGACTGCTAATTGGACAAGTTTGTCCGTGGACAACTGTGCTGATCAAATATTGGACAAAGTTTGAACGGACTATAATATGAACGAACTCAATAACCAGTTCAGATTCAATTGAAAAGGAGGGATACGGACCGGTCACGGACCGAACATGGACAATAACCGAACTTTGTTCGGTTCATGAATTATGAGCAGCCCATAATTTGATTTCTTTTAAGATATTAAAAAGTTGGTACTAGTACCATTCATATGCTGGCACATGTATCTATTTGATTTCTTTTGAGTCTCAATATGTCTAGTGCAAGGATATGGGTGTTATGATTGTGTTTCTTTTTTTCTGCTCTTTACTGACACAATGAGCACTTTGATATTTGGGGCTTGCAGTGCTTAATCCAACCACTACACTATACCATTTCAAACCACACTTCCACTAAAAGGGTCAGAGGTAGAGTAGGTGTGGTTTGAAATGTTGGCTAATTTACTTGGCCAAAGGTTGATGTGGCCAGCTTTGACGGTACAAGAAATCTGGACAAAATCATGGTTCAGGATCAGAGTCTCCACTAATATGTAATTCAAACAACAAATTTTTTGTAGACATGCAATAAATTTTTCAGTTGAATAATATATATATCGCATACATATTTTTTTAGAGGAGGGATCAAGTTACAACAAAGTTACAACAACCATTTTTTTCATTTTCAAAGTCCAAATCGTCGATCCAAACCGTTCAACATGATTATCTAAATAAAATGTGCTTGCAGATCAAATTTTACATTTTTTTGAATTTTTTTACTATTTATTAAGATGGGTACAAAATTCAATGGTCTGAATATGACTATTTTTTGTAAAATACTTAATAAATAGTAAAAAAATTCAAAAAAATGTAAAATTTGATCTGCAAGCACATTTTATTGTGGAGATCATGTTGAACGGTTTGGATCGACGATTGAGACTTTGAAAATGAAAAAAAAAAATGATTGTTATAATTTTGTTGTAACTCAAAATTGTTGTAACTTGATCCCTCCTCTTTTTTTTTAAAGTAGTTACAATATATTATTGTAAAGAAAACGCCACAAAAAAATCGATGCACAAATTCCTCCATCAACAGTGTGCGTATCCTATATGAGATATCTCATATCTTGCGTGACCGACGTGTCCGGTGCCTATTCGGAGTGGATCTGGATCCTTAAAGTAAGTTAATTTTTTAGTTTAGATTCGGACCGTCCGGTCCGAAGTAGAGTGCACGGGGCCCTTTAATATGACGTTCCGATTCGAATCGGACAGTCTGAATCTAAACTAAAAAATTGAATTACTTTAGGAGATCTGAACTCATTCGGAGTTAGCGCAGGGAGCCGGTATATGTAGTTAATATATTTTCAAAATATTTTATCTTATCTGTACAGTACAAGTAAGATATGATATGCTCAATTTTGCATAGATTTCAAGACTATGTTAATAATTATTTGGTCATTTTTTAATTGTATAAAGTTATAACATTTATATAATCAATTAAGAGTAATTCAATATTAGTACCAACACATTTTTTTTTTTTAGTCTGAAAAATGACTCTAATATACCTAGTTTAAGCTAGTTACTGGGTTAATGTAATCTAATTAGTTCAATATAAATTTAATTTAGATTAATTTATTTCAATTTAGTTCAGTTAAATTTAGGCCGTTTTATCTTTAATACAAGCAAATTTAGTTAATTTAGTCGCACGTAATATTAATTTAGGTTATTTGAGTTAAATTAAGGTTATTTTTATTTTTATTACGTGCCCGTTTCGATTCATTTTATTTTAGTTTAATTTAGTTTCATGTAATAATCTAAGCTGACACGTCATAAAAGTAAAATAACCTAAATTTATATTACATACGACTAAATTAAACTAAAATATATTAATCTCAATTTGCTTGTATTAAAAATAAAATAGCATAAATTTAACTAAACTAAATCGAAATTATACTAAATTATAATACATAATATAAATTACCCCTCATTAACCAAATTATACCTAAATTAAACTATAATTCTCATTAATTTAAATTCGCCTCAATCATACTAACAAGACCTACAATACGCTAGTATCAAAATTTTCAATTTATTCCTAAAATTATTTTCGAAATAAATTAAAATTCAAACAAAATGAATATTATACCTTGCCAAAATTACAGATCTGATAGTTCTTGGAGATCTCCTCTAAAGATGATGCTTATGGGCTTATGGCAACAAACGGTCTGAAAATAACAAGGAAATGAGTAATTTTTTTGTTTTCAATCCGTTATTAGATAGTTTCAACTCGGATCAAGTCGGGTATTAAAATTAACTTAAAAAATTATTATTTATTGACCGCTTGACTTCATATTGAATGAACTCAAAAATTTATAAATTTGACATGTAATCGCATCAATGACGAAATAGATAATTTTAACAATTTGGATTTATTATTTGAAGTCTATACGGTAGGTTTTCGAGACAATAGTACAAAAGTCTTTTGATATTCATGACACCTTATTAGCCAAACTATTGTTAATTAACTAACATTGAAATTATATGAAAAGATTGTTTGTTAAAATTAAAAGTTACGAAAATAAGTGTTTGTAGAAACTAACAGTAGTACAGTGCCATCTTTTAATATTTTTTAAGAACATGGTGGATACATTAATTCTAAGAAGGTTTTTTTGTGGGGGTACGCATGAAGTTCTCCGCCAAATTTACACTGCATGATAAAAACAGCAAAAGACCAACCCAAGATACAAAATTCAAAAACAAATTATCACAATCCCCTTATTTAAATACTGCTCTTGGAATTTTCTCCTCTTTTTTTCCCTTAAAAAAAATAAAACAGCGACCTAATTTTGCAGCCTAATTGCAATTGGCTTAGTTCTAATTTTAATTACCAAGTTAGATATTTCTCCCCCAGAAAAGATCCTAACCGTTGAACAGATCAATAAATCACAACCTCATATCAGGATCGCTAAACGACAAAAGAGAGATGAAGACGATCAAGGATGAGCAGACGCCAGAATCAGAGGAGCTAAAAAGGAGAAGGTTCCTGCTCTCCTCTTATAACCTTTCTTCCCCAATCGCCATTACTCTGTGCTAACCGCAAATCAAACCCTAACCCTAGTCGGAACTCTGCGCCAGGAAGGAGGTCGGGCGGTGGGTGGAGGTTGATCAAGACATTGTTCAAGTCTTGCTCGGGGTCGAAGACTAAGCCTCTTGAAAGATCAGATTCGATGAAGGGTCTTTTCAAGTCCAAGCCGAGAACTCCGGCAGATGTCGTGAGACAGACAAGAGAATTGTTAGTTTTTATCGATCTCAACAGCAACGTCAGTAGCACCAAGCGCGACGAGAAGGTGAATTTTTTTACCTTTTTTATCTCTGTTTTTTCCCCCGAATGTTCTTAATTTTACAAAAAAAATTGGGTGAATGGGATTCGTTAAGAGGGAATTGGCAATTGATCTCGGTATTAGCTCAATTGGGTGTTTGTAGCGGAACAATTGGAAGAGGAGAGCTGTTGCCTTGCCTCTCCTATTACGACTCTGCTTGTTCAAGCTTAGTGTCTATCAAGTCCGCTTCTTTTTACTTGTTGGTTGGGGTAACCAGCATATAAAGGAGAAAGTATAAAATGGAACTCCTTTTATAGAAAAGATTAGCTTTCGACCAAGAGATAGAGGGACACAGGAATGGTAAAAAATAATTCATAATTTTAAAATCCGACAAGTAAAATGCAATCTATTCTTTATACATATCATATCCATGAAATTTTATGCAAATCTCACCGTTCATCAACTGACGTGAAATTTTCAACAGTTACATATTTAACGGCATTCAATGGAACATCAAATCAAATTTAAAATGCATGAAAATTGATACACATCCAATCTTCAAGGAAAATAGCATGTCTATGAAGTTTATCTATTTTTTAAAATTCTTTTAGCATGATTTGAGAAAGTGCCGTCAAGGTTGTCAAGAGATCTCCACCCAAAAAAAGTAATGACTGTTACAGAAGTAACAGAAATTAATTTTTGAGTCACAAGTGAGTAGAAACACTATGGTGCTTTTTTCACGAGCATTTATTGCGGTGCAACTTCTATCACTCCGAAACAATAGGTTGATTAATTAGTCTCTAACTTGCTAAATCTAAAAAATTCAACATTTAGATTCACGAGAACCCTCTATCAGAAGTAGCGAGCAAAAAGAAGCTGAATTGTTAAATTTTTTTTTAAGTTCTGCGTATTCTTTAGAGAGAGTTTGTTTCATGATCAAGTAAAGAAATGAAATATGTATATTGCAGAACTGGAAAGCGCTGTTTAAATAATTGATGCGATGTCAACCATGGATGAATGTCTTATCAAGGCACACCTGTATTTGCAGGTGTAAACATAACTCTTATGCAGACTTTCCTGTATTTTTACACGTTCTTATTTTTTTTTAGATGGCCGAGCTAAGTAAAAATATTAGAGAGATGAAGTCAATTCTCTATGGCAATGGAGATGCAGAACCTGTAGCGGAGGCATGCTGTCAGTTGACGCAAGAATTCTTCAAAGATAAAACCTTTCGCCTTCTTATAGTCTGCCTCCCTAAACTTAGCCTTGAGGTACTTAAATTCTCTCTGACGGTTTAAATGGATGCTGTGATCATCCAATGCAACAACAAATTCTGCACCATGAATAGGGTCTCGGCATTATAAAAAGTGCATTATTGTGTTTCAACACGAAAAAACACAGTTGTTTTACTCTGGAAATTACATTTCATTATTTGCTTTTGGTAAAGGTAGAAACCGACGAGAAAAACGGTATCTTTGGTTCTACCTACTACATACAATATCTTCAGCAAGTTACCTGATATCTTGCCTTACCTAATACAAGGACATTTCTTATATTTTTAGTTACCACTTAATATCTTCTTCAATTATGATAAATGCTAGGTTTCACTTCCAAATTAATTAGAACAGTGTGTTTCTCAACAAGAGCACCTTTTTGGCGTGGCTTTAATGTTTTAGGCTGGTTGAAATTATGATGACGTTATAATTGAGGAATTAATTATTTACTTGTAGACAAGAAAAGATGCAACACAAGTGGTGGCGAACTTGCAACGTCAGCAGGTGCAATCACGCTTGATTGCATCCGACTACTTAGAAGCTAACAAGGATCTTCTGGATATTTTAGTTCTTGGGTAATAAAATATTACTTGTATGTTCTATGGACATGCAATTTAGACTTAAAATTTAAATTTATTTCCATTGAGGAAAGATTGTATACCATTAGGTGGATATATTTTTCCCATGTCTTGACCTGACAATTTCACTTGCAGAGCTAAGAAAAGATGGTCCAGAATTGTAATAGAACATCTATATTTTATTTTTAATCTTATTTCCTTAATGGTGATGGAGTAGTCACTATAAATAGTTTGTTATCTGTTTATTCTCTGCGAGAACTAATTATGTGACATTCAGGTATGAAGACATGGACATTGCATTGTTTTATGGGTCTATGTTGGTAGTCACTATGAATAGTTTGTTATCTGTTTATTCTCTGCGAGAACTAATTATGTGACGTTCAGGTATGAAGACATGGACATTGCATTGTTTTATGGGTCTATGTTGAGAGAATGCATCCGCCATCAAAGTATTGCTAGGTACTGGTGATGTGTTTATCAAATTACTTTTTGCTGCATATTCTTGTTTGACCCTGGGAAACTTCAAAATGGTCCTGTAGCCTGCCAAACCTCTTTTCTATGTTTGGAGATACCCAAAATATGCACTGTTTTATTGGCCCTAGGACGTTTTCTATTTTGGTATGTATATATATATTCCAGGTTTATAGGGGCGTAGTTTCTTGTTCGTAAAAGAAGAAAAATATGCGCTTTGCTATATCAAAGACTATCTTGGAGACTCTTTGGCAAAAAAAAATTAATTTTGCACTTCATGAATTTCAGATATGTGCTAGAATCAGATCATATGAAGAAATTCTTTGATTATATCCAGCTCCCCAATTTTGACATTGCATCTGATGCATCAGCAACATTTAAGGTTAGACTTACAAGCAAACTCTTTGAACAGAGGTACATTGAGTCGTGATAGTATATACATGGGAACACTTTCCTATTTGGATTCTATGAATTTCATAAATATATTTGGGTGTCCTGGATGCAAAATATTATTGTTTTGGCAGGTTATTCCAGAAGTCGTAATCTGAGATTTTTCATGTCAATAGACATCCAAATTTAATGTCCTCCTACATGTTTTACCTAAAACTAATTGAAAATGAAATTAAGTTAGAGCTGTTAATAAATTAAATTAGAATATTTCGTAACTACATAGTAGTTGAATAACAGGAGCTTATGACAAGGCACAAGGCAACGGTGGCCGACTTCCTTACCAAGAACTATGACTGGGTCCGTGTTCTATCTTTATCTGACTTTCTTCTATCTACTATCAGTGTTTGCTCTTAAACAAAATTATTTACTTATCTCAATTTCATAATTTAGTTGGCCAAGAATGCTGCCAAATAACAGACAGTAGCTCCTCCCGAGCTGTAATTTTACAGAAATGAAGGCCATTGATATATATTCCCTTTCCAGGATGCAATTTGCTGATTAGAACACCAAAACAGATGTTAAACCTATTTAATGGTTGTGTTTCCTTTAGTCGAGGCTGTATTTATTGAACGGGAAAGAATGAAAAAATATAAGAACATAAAACTTTGGCCTGTCAGACCCTTAACCCAACAGTATGGTAGATAAAATGTGTAACCAGGACTCTGGATAAGTGGCTCAAAAGCACTATGAAGTCCATTAGCAAAATTTTATTTTAAAAATCATCTAAAATCGATACACTTTCCTAATCTCCATGAGGTCAATAACCCTATTGCCTCCAATCCCCCTCTGCCAGTGAATATTGACCGTGCAAGAGATTACAGCTCATTGACCCTGTTGACTGCTTAGCTAAATTGTGAAATATATTGCCTCAATTAGGTTTATGAGTAGAACTAGGGTGTTCCTAAGTTCACCAACCCTCTTTGTGAACTCAACTCTAAAACCTATCAGATTGACTTCAAATGACAAATCCAAACCATTGAAACCCGTCTACCTTACGAGTGATGCGTCTACATGCAAAAATTTTAAACTTCCAAATTAATTTTGTATAAAGTCAAGCGGTCAAAATTAGAAGGTTTATATAAATTAATTTTAATGCATTCATTTTTTGAATGTTTTTTCACCACTTGACTCTATACAAAATTAATTTGAAAAATTTAAATTTTTTGCATGTAGATGCATCACTCGTAAGGTAGACGGGTTTCAACGGTTTGGATTCGTCATTTGAAGTCAATCCGATAGGTTTTAGAGTTGAGTTCACAAAGAGGGTTGGTGAACTTAGGAACACCCTAGTTCTATCGGTTTATATCTTTTATTGAAAACCTACTATTTTTGTTTCACGTGCATAACCAAGAATGAAAAGTTATTTGCAAAAATATGTTCTATTAGCTGTACAAAGTGTTATGTACTCTTATCATTCAATTTTTTATTTACACATTTTAACTTTTTTTTTTGCTTCCAGTTCTTTCCAGAGTTCAATCAAAGGCTTCTATCTTCCACTAACTATATTACTAGACGACAAGCCATCAAGGTATCTCTCTACAATCTGCAATTAATATTTTACTTACTGTGTGCCCAATTTTAGGTGACAGTTTTTATTCTCCGGCCTACGATAGAACATAGAAGTATTACGCTGTGTGCACATATACAGATGAGTATCAAATCTAATAAGAAAATAATACGGTGATATGGCATTTTTCCAAAATCTCATAATGCTGTGTAGATGTAGATATCTTTTTTTGTAAATATTATCCATAAAGCCTTTTAAAATTACCAAACTATGTTTTTCTACTTTTGGATTACAAAATGTTTGACCTTTTAATTTTGTATGCACGACTAAGCAAAATTAATAGTTGGGTGAGGTATAAAAAGAAAGCTGGAAAGGAAAAGAATTTCTCTGTTTTTATGTGACTGGCTCAATAGTCCAAAATGAAGATTTTTAAGTGATTGTTTTATGCCCGAATATTATAAAATTGGAAATGCTGGGAAGGGTAGAATACAAATCAGGTTTGGATCATACGTGGCAGAATTTTTTTGTAGATATGCATATCCTTATCCTGTGTGCACATCCATCGGTAGTAGAGACTAGAGAGTGAGAATAATTGGACATTATAAATAAATTGTAACTCGTAGTATATCAAACTGGTCATACAAGTATCACCTTTTTGGGAAAAAGTATATATTACATGCCAGGTAGATTGTCTTGTATGAATTGTTAGTGTACGATGCGTAGCCCTAGCCCTAACTGATACATATCTGAATTGGTAAGCTAATTAGATATACTTGTGACATAGATGTGACCTGATTAGGGGTGTTCATCGGTTCGGTTCGGTTCAAACCGAAGTAAAAAAATTGGCAAACCAAAGTTTTATTCGGTTATCAAAAATAGAACCGAACCGTCCAAAGTAAAACCATAAACCAAACTAAACCGAACCGATGTAAATTTCGGTTTGTTCGGTTGAACCGAACAAACCAAAGTATGTTATGAGCTTTTATTTAATTGGATTGTTTTATACTTAATACCAGGATTGCTACTAATTACCATGACAATCCACGGACCACAATACATAAGAAAAAGTCTAATAATTCCAAAATTACCAAAAACATTCCACACTTTACAATATTGTCTAAAAAAAGTTACCAAGAAAGTCTACAAATTACCAAACAAATGAACAATCTTATTTTTCTTAGAGGAAGCTCGTAGGCATGCTACTTAATACCAGTACAGTCATACATGGTTCATACACTATATAGTTAAATTAACTACTAAAAGCCAATTGAAATAAAACAAAGTCTAATCTATTAAATCCAGATTAAGGTGTCTCATTGCAAGCCTTGCCTGCTGTAAACATCTGGATCCAATTGTGCCATTGTGTGCTGATATGCATAGCACAAAACTGAAAAAATAAACACCTGAAAAGGTCTGACAAGGAAATGAAGTAAAAAAAAATGCAAATTAGCCCTTCCAGCCATTCAAATTTCATTATCTAATCATTAAAATCACCCGGTACCCAAAGTTTCAGTAAACTCAAATTAAAATCAATCTAACACTACTCACTCGTGAGTTCAGCACTCAAGCGAGTCTCCTTCTCCTCCTTCCTTTGTAGTTCTGACAGGTAGGGGTCATGCAAAGCAAGTGAAACTGTACCCACAGTCTGTAAGAGTTTGAAAATAGAAGTGAGAAAAGAGGGAAACAAAGGGCGCAAGGGAGAAAAGTGAAATTGAAACAAGAGAGATCGAAAATTAAAAGGGGGAACAGGAAATGAGGGAAGTACCTGTGGAATGCAACATCATAGTGCGAGAGGGTTGTTCGGCGATTTGACGGATGAGCATGGTGAAGCGACAAGAGTAGGTGCGAGGAGGTACATGTGAGATAGAGGCTAGAGATAGGGTTCGGCAATTCTGACAGGAGTAGGCGCGATGAGGATTAGAGGGTGGGAAGAGTGAAGACGGATGCGATTCTGAATTTTTGATTCATCACGCGAAGAGGGGACTGGGTCCGACGGGATTTGGACTAGGGTTTAATAGAATATTGGTCGGTTCGGTTAATATTGTTTTTAGATATTATAAACCGAACCAATTTAAATAAACCGAATTACACCACAAACTGAACCGAACCGGACCAATTAAACTGAAAAACCGAACCATTTAAACCAAACTTTTCCGGTTCGGTTAAAAATCAAATAAACTGACCCCAATGAACACCCCTAGACCTGATTGCAAATATCACCTTTTTTTATGGCATTACATTTCATAGTTAAAATTATGTGCACTAACATTCTTATATAATCCTTTTTTAGCTGTTGGGAGATATCCTACTGGATAGATCAAATTCTGTTGTCATGATGCGGTATGTTAGCTCTAAAGATAACCTCATGATTCTCATGAATCTTTTAAGGGTAATCTCTGTCTCTCTGTCTCTGTCTCTCTCTCTCTCTCTGTGAAAGTGGATAGTTCTCTAAATTTTAAAGTAAATGCCCAGCACCCCCATAGCATGCTATTTGCATTTTTTATTCTTACACTTGTTCCATCAAAATAAAACCCACTAAAATTTTATGCCATCGTAAAACGGCAACATGAGATGGCATTTGGGCTGCATTGGTCTAATTTCTGGGATTTCTGTTTCTGCAAACTCTGTAGGAGTCGAGCAAGAACATCCAAATGGAGGCCTTCCATGTATTCAAGGTAAAAACCAGTCATCTCAGACATGTTTTCTACTATGGTATTTAGTTATAGTTTTCCTTCTTTTGTTTGTTAACTTCTTTGTAGTAATTTCTTGTTTTTTGGGGAGCAAATGCAGCTATTTGTTGCGAATAGGAATAAGCCGCCAGAGATTATTACCATTCTAGTAACAAACAAAAGCAAGATCCTTCGCCTCCTTGATGGATTTAAGCTTGACAAAGGTAGCCTTGAGCCTTAATTTTCAGTGCTTGATATTTAGACAAACAAATATTTCGTTTTGGTACAATAAGATTAACATGTTTGAAATATTTGTTTTTTAGAGGATCCACAATTTGAGGCAGATAAAGAGCAAGTTATCACTGAGATATCTTCTCTTTAAGCCAGCTCAGCACCCCGTCCCTCAACCCCCCCCCCCCCCCCAATCTCCAAATAACGACACGAAGGAAAATAGAAAATGAGTGATGAAAAAAGTACCCTATTCTCCTCCTGTTGTGTAGATAGAGTGTGAGCCGTGGTGCATGAACTGTTTTCTTCTTATGATGCCCAGTCCTTGTGCTGTATGTAGACTGGATCGACAAGATGGCAGCTTGTCACATTTCGGATCCTGCAATATATTTATATGGCTATATTTATGTAGCTATTGACTTCATGCTATCGACGTTCTTTTTTTTTTGGGTTCAGATAACTAATATAAGAATGCTTCGTTTTAGGTTGAAAATAATGCTCTGCTTGTTATTCTGAGATGAGTTGTGTGGTGTGCATGTGGATCTGTTGTGTTCCTTCTCTTGTAGGGATGATTAATTTCTGTAGTTGTTTACCATGTAATATTGTAGCTTTTGATTTATTTAGGCCATGAAAACATCATATCCTTTAGAACCTGATTGAGTTGTGTTGAAGGTTTGTTCAGTCCAGTCTATTAATCCTAGATTGATCCGTCTCTTATATGGAGTTATGGTTCGGTGGCCCCCTATGTACATAGTCCGGATCCTCTGAGGTAACTCAAACTTTGAGTTTGGATCAGGACTGTTTTATCATAATTTGGGTCAATTCAGTCCCGATGTGGAATGCACAGCCCTTTTAATATTTAGGAAGCTGATATGAGTATCCGCACCTAAACTGCCATAACTGCTTGTGGGGACCGCAACTGTTTTCAAAATTGTAATTTTGTTTTACAAGTATTAATAGTAACATTGTGAAGTTTTATATCTATACAAGACAAGTATTTATATCTATACAATGAACTACATATATGATATATGATTTCTTAAAATAATTGTACTTGTACATTTTTTTCAAAAATTCTCGCTTCGTGCCCGCATTTGGGGACCACTCAAACGGCATGTGGGGACCACTAAAATTGTCAACAAAAAACGTTGACTTAGCTTATATGTGAGTAATAAACGACATGTGGAGACTACTAAAATTGTCAAAAAAAATGTTGACTTAGCTTATGTACGGGTAATATTTATATCTCTATTCTTGTGGTATTTATACTTACGAAACAAAGTATTTATAACTATAAGGGTGTGGTATTTATACTTACGAACTAAAATATTTATATCTATATTACGTTGGATGAATAAGAATCTTAAAAAAGTATTTGAGTTGAAATGTTGGAGACCTTTAACCAAAATGCATCATGTCATGGATCACATGGGCACTCTCTTTTTTATATGTTGGATCTAATACAACTAGTTTGTATGAAATTTTGGTCCAAACTAGATCATAACCAAGAGTTTTGGCAATATGAGCCCAACTTGACGAAACTTGGGCCAAACCTTGATCGCATGGTTACTAAGTGGTAAGGACATAACTTTTATACAAACATTGTATTGGATCTTGAGGAGTATATGTTATATGGATCACATGGGATTGCATGTGTACAAAAGGCAATATGTATATATGTTGCACTAATTGTAATCTATTAGTATTCTCTATGGTTTTATATGAATTCATATATAATAATCGGCCCAACAGAAGTTTATTATATATTTTTCAAATAAATAATTTAAACCATATAACGTTATTTTTAATAATTGGTTGTTATTAATTTTTTTAACTTTAAATTGTAACTGTCACTTTATTAAAATAAATTTTGTATCTGAACAGATCAAGTATTTATATCTGAACACATCAAGTATTTATATCTGAACTATCAAGTATTTATATCTGAACACATCAAGTATTTATATCTAAACACATCAAGTATTTATATCTAAACTACCAAGTATTTATATCTGAACACATCAAGTATTTATATCTGAACTATCAAGTATTTATATCTGAACACATAATAGACAATTACATCATCTTCGCAAATCAAATTGTCACAAACATCTCAAAATCCAGCAACACTGAAACACGATTGTGTATATGAAATAGAAACGAAACGATATATCATTATTAATTCACCAGAACAAAAACAAAATCGAAAAGAAACAATATTAATCTAGCTGATCACATTTCAAAATCACCGATTAAACTTGTGAGAACCACATGAAATCGCTTCAAGTTTCGAAATCGCCTCCAAATCGCCGAAGCTTTCGAAAAAGAAAAAAACGGAGAGAAAAGAACATTTGAAATTCAAAATGGAAGGTCCGATAACATTGTTAGTTAGATCGGTAGTTGTGGGGACCGCAACCTTACAGTTATGAAAGTGCGGGTACTATAGCGCGGGTACTAAAATAATTATTCTAATATTTACATCAAATTCAGTCCGAGGTGGGATGCACAGCCCTTTTAATATTTATATCAAATTCAGTCCGAGGTGGGATGCACAGCCCTTTTAATATTTATGTCAAAGCAGATCGGACGGTTCGGATCTAAACTAAAAAATTGAGCTAGGTGATATGAGTTCCTCCGTACTTACATGCATACTAAATTTTTAGTACACATTCCCATCATCTGATTTGAAGATTCTGGACCATTCAAAAGCAGTGGTTTCTAGTTTCTACCTATATTAAAAAAAAATGTAAAATTTAGTCTGGAAGTACATTTTATGGAGATCATGTTTAACGGTTTGGATCGACAGTTTTAACTTTGAAAATAAAAATATGGAATACTTGGCAGCATCCACAGTTAAGGTTTCAAAAAATAAAAAATAATAAAGATATGATTTCATAGCACGAGTCGATCCGTAATATGCATATTATCATACCCTCACTCCCTGAAAAGTCCAAAGTTTTTGGATTTTATTTTTTTTGGGATTTTGAACACCCGTTATATGTTTGTCTGTTATACGTGTTGAACACTCCTGTTATATATGTTATATTTGGCTACGAGATCTTTGCTAGGTGAGAACGATTACGGGCAATGATCCTTCTTTTTAGGCCGTATACAGAATTACAGACTAAATTAACTATTTCTTTTTTCTTTTTAATTCATTTTGTAGAATGTAGTTGCTACCGAATGAGAAAAGAATATTACATGCAGTATCCAACAAACTATCATCGTTTTTAGTTAAAGTTTTAAACAGAATTAAATAAACAAATGTGCATTGACACAATAGTCAAACGTGCATTGGTATAATACTTAATTCCGGAGAACCATATGGCAAAGGCAATGCTCTTCGTGTGAGAGATTGCAGGTTCGAAATCCAAATGAGAGAATTTCTTATGGATATTAAAAATTAGATAATTTGACCTCCAACTTTTACTAAAAAAAATACTTAATTGTGCATTGAATAATAATTTAATTTATATTTAAAGAGTTCAAAAAATGAGTCTAACAAATCAAGACATTTTTATAGCTATTAAAATATCTTTTGACTTGGTTAAAATTACATCAAGTGTGTAATGACACAATAGACAAGTTTGTATTTAAAAGTGCATGAAAAAATTATAAGAAGTGTTTAGGGGTGATCTTATAAAAATGGTCATCAGGTGTGTATGTTATTATAGGATGTTTTTAGGGGGTGGTTATCAGGTGTATATGTTGAACTTTTGGTGTAGTGGTAGTCACATTCTTTGTGTTTCATTTTCCAGGAAGATACATCCACTAAATTATCTGATTTAAAAATCCTGAAGAGATTATTGAATTAATATAAAGCCAAGAGAGGGCAATTCGCCTGCGCATCAATGAAAAAAAAAATGATATAGGCCAACAAAATAACAACGACCATGAGAAGGGTAAAGATATTGAGAGAGCTGGTTTCACTTCATGCAACATATCAATTATATATATTTTTTTTATTTAATTTTTATTGATCTTGTGTTGTGTGAAGTCAAAATAGCTCTGTCAATATTTTTTATCTGACGTGACATTAGAAAATTAAGTAACAAAATAAAGACATATTTTGTGTCGACATTACTAAAATTGAAAACCTGACGTGACATATGAAGTACAATTTACAATGTACAAATTAAGTCAGATTGAAAACCTTAACATGTATTGTGAAAAGAAAAATATACTCAACTTGGGCGTTGCTAAAGTTAATTTTTGAAAACTAGTTAATTTCTAAATACTTTTCAAAAGAAGTTGTGATTTATATACATCTTAAGAAGTTGTGATTATATAGAAACGATGCGAAGCACAAATACACCAAGAGGCAAACATTCAATGGATAAAACAAGGAGGGTATTGATTTCTCTACGAAAAAAGTTAAAAAAATTTATCCGACACAAAATTCACTTTCTTCTCGTTCGATAAAAAATGAATTATGTATATTCGAAAAATTAATCATGCACGAATTTAAAAATTAAAAAACAAAAGATAAAGCATGAACCGAAAGATTGGCAAAATATTTTAGACAATCATTAACACTCCTCAAACAAAACTAAATGATCATTACTTGACCCGTATATATATGTCACCAACCTTTTGTTATTTTTTTTTTCAAGTGGATTCAATTTTAACTAATTATCTTATAAATATTGCCATAATGAACCTGCCTATATACTACAACCACTATTGTACTACAAAATTAAGAAAAAAGAAAATCACATTTATTATAATACAAGCATCATCTGTCATGACATGATAAGATAACAGTGTTGTAAATAACGATATGTATTTTTTGGACTGACAAGTACAATCAATTGATTAATCGATATACGGGCGATTAATCAGAATTTTGAGGACATTTTGTGTTTATATTAAAGTTAGGTTATTTTTTTTCAAGTGGATTCAATTTTAACTAATTATCTTATAAATATTGCCATAATGAACCTGCCTATATACTACAACCACTATTGTACTACAAAATTAAGAAAAAAGAAAATCACATTTATTATAATACAAGCATCATCTGTCATGACATGATAAGATAACAGTGTTGTAAATAACGATATGTATTTTTTGGACTAACAAGTACAATCAATCGATTAATCAATATACGGGCGATTAATCAGGATTTTGAGGACATTTTGTGTTTATATTAAAATTAGGTTTTTTTTTTTTTCAAGTGGACTCAATTTTAACTAATTATCTTATAAATATTGCCATAATGAACCTGCCTATATACTACAACCACTATTGTACTACAAAATTAAGAAAAAAAAAATCACATTTATTATAATACAAGCATCATCTGTTAGGACATGATAAGATAACAGTGTTGTAAATAACGATATATATTTTTTGGACTGACAAGTACAATCAATCGATTAATCGATATACGGGCGATTAATCATAATTTTGAAGACATTTTGTGTTTATATTAAAGTTAGGTGCATATACTCATAATTTATTTAAAATGATTAATTTAACTCATGAAACTTATCAAATAAATTTATTATAACTTAGTTTCCTTGTTAATTAATAAAGTTTTATGAAATTGTTATTAAAAAAGATCGAGATAAGGCAAGACAAAGTATAGTGCCTATAACAGATAAATACAGAAAAAAAAGAATAATTAAAATGACCGACTAATCGGCCGTATAAATAGAAAACGAACGATTAATCGGGCCGTTTAAATGGAAAATAGACGATTAATCGGATAAATCGGCCGATTTGATGTTCTCATCCGTAAATAGTCTTTCACATTCTCTGTTCGTGACAGTTTGATTACCGTCACCGACTAAACAGCCAATTAGTCGACCGATTTGATCATTTTTTACAACACCAGTACATGTCACCTACCTTTTTTTTTTTTTGCAAGCGGATTCAATTTTAACTAATTATCTTTGCCATAATGAACCTGCCTATATATGACTACAATCACTTCTGTACTACAAAATTAAGAAAAAACATCATATTAATTAGAATACAAGCATCATCTGTCATGGCCTGATAAGAAGGCCATGAGCTCATGACTAAAATTAAATTTACTTTTGCTCCTAATTCTAAAATTGACACTAATTTCAAACTAAATGGAAGAAAAGTAGAGATAAATCAGTAAAACGATAGAAGAAGAGATATCATTTATTTCATTTTCTCATTGTTCTCGTATAATGAGATAAAAGAGTATATATTCAACTCAGCGCACTTGTCCTCTCCATTTCAACGACCTTGTTCTCTCAATTTAACAACTGAAGGGGTAAAATCCAAAAACAAAGAAAGAACAAAAAAAAATGAAAATAAAAGATAGCCTACAATAGACCAAACTAATAGAGATATCATAGATACCTCTCTGGAACAGCAGCTAGCAGCAAAGTCAAACTCATCCTCTCAACAGCCAAGTCAAAGTCAAAAGCTTAACAAAGTTAGTTAGTTAGTTAAGCATAGTGGTTAGTTGTAACAGTATCACTAATTGGTTGTTAGAGGGTTACAATTGTAATTAGAGAAGATGTAAAACCGTTTCCTATATATATGGGTAAACGAGTATTGTATAATTCAATCAATCAAAGATGAATAATAAATCTTGATTTCAATCTTTTCTCTTACTCTCTGTAAACAATTTCACAAACTACAAGTCCAATTTCAGTGTTTTTTCTTTATACAACTTTCCCTATTTTTTCTTGTATTTCAGTAATTCTAAAACTTAACTAGAGATATAGTTTGGATCGTGACACCTTCCTCTTTTCCTGAATCTGGTATTATTATGTTTAAAATAGTATAAAAAAGGAGAGCAAAATTAAGTAAATTTACACTGTTACAGCCCATTCACTGGTTTGATTTTCTGGTTTAGTGTAGCTTTCTGATTTCCGATTGCGACATACTGTCCATTTGCAGACTTCAAAAATTGGAGCTACGAGGAATATCGCGCAAATTATGAGAACATACAATCGCTTCCATTTTTTATCAGGACTTAAGATATCAAACCCTTCGAAAATGTTAGTGATGCCGAGTGCAATCACCACAATCCCAACTGTGTAATGGTAGAGATTCCAATACATGCGTTTTTTGTGTGTCGGTTTCGGTCTCAGGAGCAAAGCAGATACCTATTTGTAGTGAGAAAAAGAAGTTAGAATTGTGGATATTGTAGTTCCAATGAAAATAACTAATAATAATAATAATAAACAGACCTGAATTGTTGCAAGGGAGAACACTGCAATGGCCATATTGCGGTGACTATAATGTGTAATTCCCTTGGACTCGCTTCCGAGCTTGAGCCCTAGTGCAAAACCCGCAACACCGAGCACATACCCGATGGATTGACATATTTT
The DNA here is from genome assembly GCA_011114355.1 of Carex littledalei. NCBI lineage: Eukaryota > Viridiplantae > Streptophyta > Magnoliopsida > Poales > Cyperaceae > Carex > Carex littledalei. The sequence goes on along the minus strand of CM022101.1, from coordinate 587,581 downwards.
GTGCCCGTGAAACCATGCCGGACTGGATGGATTCAGTGATTTAATGTAGCGTGCTATCAGGACACCTAGAGGCAGAATGATGCCCCATGCCAGTGTGTTTAGCACCCCATGTATCTACATAAATGGAAAATATAAATAATTATTGAATAGCTTATTTTTTACTCAATTTATATATGATCATAGGCAAACGAAGCAGTTATTTTCTTATGTCAGCACTCAAATTTATTAAAACAAAATTTACCAAATTTGTAAAACATATATAAAGTCTTTGTCTCAAAGTTGGTAGGTACAAATAAAATGTTGGAAACAAACTGAGGAAATTAAAAAATAATGAACACATGAACAGGGGGGCATGTATGATATTAATTCATACTTGAAAAATGAAAACATCCTTTATTGGATTCCAAATAAAATTTCCTTTATGGAAAGTCCTTGCGGTATTGAAAGTTTGTGCCATATTTGTGTTTGTTTTTGTCTAATATGACAATTGGGAAGCATCAAGTTTAAACTCATACTAATCCTGAATCTCACCATTTGAGATCATATCTCTCATTTGCAAAATTTGCCATGCATGCTCTAATTCAAAAGAGGAACTTCCCAAATGCTCTAATTTATAAACCACAAGTAATCAGACAATGTAGTAATCTAGGAACAAAAAAGGATAACAGTGTTATTTCTATCGATATAAAACTTACATTTTTCCGACGGAGCCGGTTATCTGATGCAGGGGTAAGAACTGGTACTGACGAGCCAGAGAGGAGGTCGATGCTTGTACTTGCCAAGATATTGGGTGGGACCTGCTTATGGGTACCGGGCACTCCACCACTGAATTCTGTACCGGCCTGCCAGGCTATCTTTTGTGAGGTTTTGTTCCCGGGAAGTTGTATGCTAGCATATATCGTGTACGATCCATTGGAGTACTCGGCACTGCGGCTGTATACCGTGAATGTGAGGTTTTCATCCCTGAAAACAATGTGCAAAGTATTAACTCATGAGAATCTGACAAATTAAAAGAATATTAACAACAATGGTAATATATGTGCCACCATAATCTCTCAAGATGTCACATTTATTTTAGATAATGCTATGTTTATCTTAAAATGCCATCACTTTTCAAAAATAGTTTAATTTTTGTATTGCTGCACTGAGGTACAGATAACTTTACTGAACCAATTTAAGCGCACATATATCTTTTTCATATAAACTTGTATAGTTTAGCTGGGGTAATTAGTAGCATTTTTCTTAACTAAACATGTACATTTATGTTTTTAAAATTACTTTAAAGCCCAAACAAGCAATGAAAATATTAATTTCACTAATCAATTAAACCTTTATTCTACTAAATTACAACAATTCTGATACCTTACTGCAGGCTGATAATCACTGATCACATATGAAACAACCTTGACCGCACCAGTGGTAGAATCGAGAAAAGCAAAAATTGCATTAGCACCAAGCATGCCAGACATTGTAGGATTTATGGCCCACGCAACCCAACCAGACGCTACTTGTGGGATCCGGTACGCCACATCTGCCGTACCGTTCGATGCATGGTACGACCAGTGCAGTGTTGCGCTTAATACCGGCAGACTGTTGCATGATGCATAAAGCTCATTTGACGAGAAGGTTTCTGTGACACAATTCTGAGCCGAGACAAACGGAGCGGCAAAGAGAAAAAGTAGGAGGCATGTAAGAAGCATTCTATGCCTGGAAACATTCTTTAAAATTTGAATGAGAGTTCAAATTTTGTTTTCTTTGCCCAGTTGTAAGGATGTTATAGACATAGTTGAGTTATGAAAGAATGTTTCATGTCAAATATATATTTTTTTTCTCTCTCTCTCTCTCTCTAAAGAATTAGTCCTTGAGAGAAATGGGGTCATGGTGGAATGGTTCTTCTTGACACACCTGCTAGTTGAAGAAGCGTTGACTTTGCAAGTGTTAATGCACTTGGAAGTTGGAACAATGAAATATTAATCACTGAAAGTGGTACCCACAAGCAAATAGATTTCACAATCCGTAGGGATTATTTGGTACAGTCTGTGGACCATGTTTAGGACGTATTTTCTTGGATTGAGGATGGCAACCAGAGGATGTTCTCTGATTTAAATAAAAAGCGTGGCGGCCTCTCTCATTCAATCATTATTGTTAACATTTGTTCTCCTTATTTTGTGTGAAATTTTGTTCGTTCCCTTTCCCTATAATTTGGTTTGATTGGAAACATGTTCAAACACACAATCACATGCTCCATTTTGGTCAAGCACCAAATCACGTGCTAAATTGCATTTACTTGAAAATTGAAGCTGTCTCTATTCTTACTCGTCTTTTTCTTTTTTTATTTCTTGTGAGAGGTTTTGAGAAATTTTCTCTAACAGGATTTATACTAGACCCAATTTAGAGGCCCATTAATCCATGAGTCTGGCCCAGAAATCTCTAACCTATATATTCTGGTAAAATAATCTCTGATTTCTGTACGATATTCAGGCAATCCAGTAATTCAACCCTGGAATAGGGATGTAAATAAATCCACGTGTTGTGATCATCTTTCGGGATATATGGCACGGCTCGCTACGGTGCCAAACGTGAAAAAAACATGATTGTGACCAGAATAACTAGAATAACGTAAAATTATATCATTATTTATCCGAAATAACAATTCAAATACCGAACGATATTTTTTTTTATACGTACAATTTTTCTTTTACAATATTGTTTCCTTAGTTTACTATTATTTACATTTTTTTTCTTATTTTTTATTTATTTCTGATTTTTTTTACTTAAACTAACTTTTAAAGTTCAAAAAAAAAAAATTAGACTTGCTAAACATGACTTACTACTGACCAACCACATCAGACCATTCTCGTAATTTTGATCATGTCACAATGCGTAACCCAATTTACGGTGTGACTAGTGACGGTACGTCATGACACAACACGAATTTACATCCCAACTTGAGACTGCAATTGTTTTAAATAAGGCATAATTGGTTATATACCCATCAAAACTTTTGAAATTGGGTATATACCCATATCCCATTCAAATTTGAGGTAATTTTTGAATGGGATATGGGTATATACCCAATTTCAAAAGTTTTGATGGGTATATAACCAATTGCCCCTTTAAATAATGTATCCAGTAAAACTTATAACAGTAAGAAATCTTGTTTTGGAAGAAATAGTTATAAATACAATTCACTCATTTCTCCAGATATATATATGTTGTCAAATTACGCCAGAAATTCGTTGCAGGAGTTGGTTCAGTAATTGAATTTGGGGAACGTGTTGAGTTCAGAATTGAAGACACGATCAGACAGTATGATCAAAATCCAATAATGAAAATCCGATGCATTTACCTCTCGAATTTAAAGTAGAACAGGGGAACTGGGGCAGAAAACATGGAGGCAGGCAGAGTGGGGGAGACCTATTTCCGTCTTTTTACGACAATACACGCACGCGCCTGGCACGTATCAAGTGTCGGTTGAATTCGAGTTAATGTGGTAAGTGCGCCATTCAACAACAATTATAACCTGATGGAATGATGGTTGGTAGTCAGGACTCATGAGTAAGCAAAGAGCATTTTCTTTTGTATAAATTTGTACATAAAGACGGTGAATGAAGGGAGGATTTCAGTAAGCGCATGGATGGGAATGGAAATCTTGGCGGTGATATCAACCAATTCCAACGCTCGAAGTGGCAGATGCACCCGGTTGTTATAGCATAAAAAAAATCATAACATAATTTATCCATATTTTCATTAGGACTATAATTGCATTCATTTGGGTGGTAATTTTATAAAAAAACGAATATATTTTTAAATAAAATAACTGTTAAAATATCATGTTAGCAAAAATATTAATTTTTATTCGCTTATTTATTTCAAAAATTAATTTTTGAGATGTATGAGAACTTCTTTTTCAATTTATAAACGCTAAAAACAATCAAAATTGAGTGCATGAGTGTCGTGCTTTTAAAATTAACTTGAAATTAATTTTAGTTATTTCTATTATAATTTCAGTGTGATTTCATAAATGTAGATACTTTCACAAAAGTGGCTACTGAGTTTGTTACTAATAAAGCTTATGAGTTCACAATTGACTCAATTCAATTTAACACATTAGATCAAATTCAATTGTGAGGTTTTTTTTTTTAAGCTTTGCAGAAGTTGCAAAGTCGTGAGAGAAGCTTGAACTCTCGATTTTTGGGCAACCACAGTTTTATGACTTTTTTTTCTACCCAACTGTATCACCATCTCATCTCAATTGTGAGTTTGTTACTAATTGATAGGGTCATATACCGAAGGCCCTATGAACTACTCGTGAGCCGAGTACCAAGCTCGCTGTCGAAGACCTCCCGGACCCAACTACATAGTTAACAACAAGAATAAGTGACTTTTTGTGAGGGTAAAAGGTGACTTTTTGCGACGGAGTACCGTCATAACTGTGCTTTTTCTATTCGCGACGGTACTTTTCGCGACGGAGAACCGTCATAAATGCGTTTTTTCCCTCGCGATAAGTGCCTACTTTGTTGTTGTGATATACGTTGGACCCGGAATACCCCACAACAACCCAATAAAGCCTGCTCGGTAAGCCTTCTAAAGCGAGCCCAGCACGAGCTCGGGGCGGTCACGCTATTGTAACCACTCCTATGCGAGCGTTACTGCTCCTATACGAGTCACGATCTCTTGTAACCGCTTCTATGCAACGATTACGGAATGACCTATATAAAGCCTTAAACTCAGCCGAGTCAGAAATAAGCAATTTCATTCACACAAGGTTCCTATAAGAAAGAATCTAGCACCTTACCAACTTCCATTCTTGCAAACTACAGTCTAACAGGACATATAGTTACTAATAAAGATAAACACTAAGCCACCAACAATGACTTCTTTCTCTTCAACTTGAGAACAAAGTATCTTAGATTTATTAAGTTGCTAGGCAAAATTACACGGGAGGATTTTTTTTTAAAACGTAATTAAAATAACTAATTTAAAAAAAACAACTTGATTACTTATTTTTTTACAAAAATCATAAGAACCGAACTGCCAATTCTGCCAATTCGGTCTGAAGAATTTTTTTTTTTGGACCGAATTGGCAATTCAGTCCAGCCGTTTTTCACATTTTCCGCATCTTTTTTGTGTAACTTCTGTGTAATTCACTCTGGACCGAATTGCCAATTCAGTCCAGAGGCTTTTTTAGCCCAGACCGAATTAGCAATTCGGTCCAAAGGCTTTTTTTTTTTTTTAAGAGACACTAAGAAGAGCAAAATAAAGAAATCTAACACTGAAAATTTGAATTTTTTGTTTAAATTTTTTGTTAGATTACTTCTTTTGATTTATAATTAGCATATTTATAATAAAATACACTAAATTACTTTGAATTATGTTGAATTACACTATATTACAATAAATTATGTTGAATTATACTAAATTACGCTATACAATAACTTCACTAATTATAGATGCAATTGCAAAATATTTTATTGTCTGGAATTAAAATATGTAGATAAAATAAAGATATGTGATTAAAATATGTAGATAAATATGTAGATGGCAAGAGCCGACATTTTTATTAATATCCAAAGTTAATTAGAAATTAATATTTATGCCCAGAATTCCTGACTTTCGCCAAAAATGCCCAAACCGGCCATAAAATGGCCGGTTTACTCTTTTTTTTTTAGAGACACTATGAAGAGCAAGATAATGAAATCTAACACTGAAAATTTAAATTTTTTTGTTTAAATTATTTGTTAGATTACTTCTTTTGATATATAATTAGCATATTTATACTAAAATACGCTAAATTACTTGAAATTATGTTGAATTACACTATATTAAGTTAAATTACACTAAATTACATTACATTACGCTAAAATACGGTAAATTATGCTAAAATACGAAAAGGTGAAAAACGACGACGAAACTTCAAACGGCCATAAAACGGCGCTCGAGTGTCCGATTTCAGCAAATGACCACTTTTCAGAAAGCTGCGAAAAGACGCATGCGTCCGTGCCGGCTATACTAGATTTCAAAATTCAGAATTGCCAAAAAACTAAGGGAAGAGCCTCAAAACTTGAGTTGAAGTTTCCGATTAAGATTTTCATTTCTATTATTCAATCTAAGTAGCTCAGTAAATTAGTTACATAATGAACTTGTAGAATACCAATTTTTACTATTTTCGGAATTTTTTTACTATTTTTTATGATTCATGAAAGATGACACAAAATCGGTCTACTTTAGCGTAATTTTGCGTAGTTTAGCGTAATTTACCGTATTTCAGCATAATTAGCGAAGTTATTGTAATTTAGCGTAATTTAGTGTAATTCAACATAATTTATTGTAATATAGTGTAATTCAACATAATTTCAAGTAATTTAGTGTATTTTAGTATAAATATGCTAATTATAAATCAAAAGAAGTAATCTAACAAATAATTTAAACAAAAAATTCAAATTTTCAGTGTTAGATTTCTTTATTTTGCTCTTCTTAGTGTCTCAAAAAAAAAAAAAAAAACCTCTGGACCGAATTGGCAATTCGGTCCAGAGTGAATTACACAAAAGTTACACAGAAAAGATGCGGAAAATGTGAAAAACGGCTGGACCGAATTGCCAATTCGGTTCAGAAAAAAAATCCTTCAGACCGAATTGGCAGTTCGGTTCTTATGGTTTTTGTAAAAAAATAAGTAATCAAGTTAGTTTTTTTTTAATTAATTATTTTAATTACGTTTTAAAAAAAAAATCCAAGAATCTACACCAACTTGACCCGAAAAAAAATGAAAAAGGAAGAAGAAGTAGCTGGAATCACGAAACGAAAGAAACCAGAAATGAGAATTGAAAAAAAAAAAAAATTAAAACTCGAAATTAAAAAAGAACGACCAGTTACCGTAATTCACATGCATAAAAAGTGAACAACATATCTCATTTAATGTTTCGAGTAATATACATGCATAAAAAGTTATTACATCTAAAATTTGTTTGATACCAGATTACTCTAAAAAATAAAGTTACAATTAATTTTGTACGTTCATGATTTCATTTCAATGTGAATTTAATTGTTTGGAGTATAAAATTAAATGAACATTCATCATCAAAAGCAGCGATTTCTATCTATTTAACAAAATAGTAAAAATTCTTTAAGAAATGTAAATTTTAGTTTCTAAGTACATTTTCATATGGAGATCATTACTAACTAGGGCGGTAAACGGATGTGGATATCCGGGCGGAATCCGCTCCGAATCTGCATATAATCCGTATCCGGATCTAAACGGATCCGGATATTGCGGATACGAATACAGATAATTATCAATTATCCACAGCAGATCCGGATACGGATAATAATACCTAAACGGAGCGAATATCCGGATCATCCGAAACCCAATAAATTTTTTCAGACCCACTAATTAAAAGAAATTATTATGTCTTCAAGGAGATTTGAACCCATATCATATGAGGTGAGAGTCTAAGCAACCAAGCTACAAACTACTACACCACACTATCTTTTGTTACTACTCCTTTATTTTGTTTATATATTATATCAATGGAATGAATATTTTATATCTCCCATCTTTCCAACATTATCTCCATCAACTTACAATTATTCATTTATTTTCATATTTAAATTTTATTAATTAGTAATTATATCTTAAAGTTTATATAACTCAATATCCGACGATTATCCGTTCTATATTAGTATTCGAATTCGTATCCGTAAATTATCTGCTTCATATCCGTATCCGTTTAAGGCGGATATGGTTTTAAATTTTGATATCCGTTTACTATCCGTATCAGTATCCGTATCCGCTCATTGAAAGGCGGATACGGATTTGGTATTAGCATTATCCACTCCGAATCCGCTCCGTTTACACCCCTATTACTAACGGTTTCGATCAATTGTTTGAACTTTAAAATAGAGATATAAATTCATAGTACGGATTGATCCGTAATATACATATTACCAAAATATCGATGTAAATTTTATTATTAGAAAAAAAATGATGCGGTAAAAAAAATGGGAAGTTGATATTTCCTAATAAAATAAGTTTGCTCTTTTTCTCTGTACCGAGATCTTCTGGCGGAACCTACGGATTTTCAATACAAAAAAAAAAAATCTTCTGGCGGCTCCATGGTTGCGGTCCATCATCTAAAATTTAGCTCAAACAGGGCAATGTAGAAGCGGACTAATCTACCTCGGCCAACCAAGTACCATTTTTTTTTTTGACAAAATCGGAGGTGAAACCAAACGCATCTTTCACCGACCCAATAGAGAGTATGACCATCCTCGGAGGTAACTCTAATATTGAGTTTAGATCAGGACCGTTCAATAAGCATCGAGGCCAATCCGGCCCACGGTGAAATGCACGGAGGACCTTTAATATTCGTGTCAAAGCAGATCGGACGGTCTTGAACTTGTAGAATACCAATTTTTACTATTTTCAGAATTTTTTTACTATTTTTTATGATTCATGAAAGATGACACAAAATCAGTCTATTTTAGCGTAATTTTACGTAGTTTAGCGTAATTTACCGTATTTCAGCATAATTAGCGAAGTTATTGTAATTTAGCTTAATTTAACGTAATTTAGTGTAATTCAACATAATTTATTGTAATATAGTGTAATTCAACATAATTTCGAGTAATCTAGTGTATTTTAGTATAAATATGCTAATTATAAATCAAAAGAAGTAATCTAACAAATAATTTAAACAAAAAATTCAAATTGTCAGTGTTAGATTTCATTATTTTGCTCTTCATAGTATCTCTAAAAAAGAAGAAGAGAAAACCAGCCATAAAATAACCGGTTTCGGCATTTTTGACGAAATTGGAGAATTCTGGGCATAAATATTAATTTCTAATTAACTTTGGATATTAATAAAAATGTCGGTAGTTCATCCCACTTTCTCAACACAGTACGGATCGTCCGAATTTATTTTTTTGCACAACCTATTAAACTTTGCCCTAATTTCTATTTTTTTTTTGGCATAACTCACTGAAAAAAATCCACATCCCAGGAACCTTTTGCCCAATTCACTGTTCATGTGATTTCTCTGTATTTGACGAACGACACAACTCAGATGGCGAATTCGCCGTCCAAAGCGCTCAAGGCCGCACGCACGCTCTCAGTGTTGTGACACATGCGCTCCTCGACAATGCTCTGGGCGCTTACTGTTAGTATTATGATCTAGAAACCAACTATTTATAGTTGTATTCTTTATTTTATTCATGAAATTAGAGAATAATTTGTTCCTTGAGTGTTTGATTACATTATAGATTGTTCAAGTTGAGGACCTGAAATAATTATGTAATAAATACTCTAAATGTCCCTAATCTTGATAATTAGAAAGGAATATTATTTACTGGTACAAGATTAGTATGTGGGTTAAATGATGATCATGTTCTGCGGATCATGTGGTAAGAAGTTACCAAATTTAATCACATAAATACTTGATGGAGATTAGGGGATTGGACATGACCCAAAAATGAAACATAATATGGATTGTGTTAGTGTCATTAATGTTTCATTTGTGTCTTGAATTCTTTGGTATGAGATAATTATTTTTCCTACATGAGATTTATGCATCTGTAGGTGTTGTCCAACGCTGACCGTAACTGACAGCTATACAGATAATATCTCAATATATGTTTCTTGTGCGGAGGAAAATATATTTATCAAGAATACCAGTGTCCCTCATATTTTATATATGAGTGATGATATATGTGGGCCCCTTGATGAAGTAATAAAGTATGCATGCAATTATAAGTAGTTGATCATTATTTACTAATTACTTGGAATCAAGAAAAAAATAAATTTGCAAGGATGACACTCTCCTACCTTGAATTTATTCATGATATCATGTGACACGTGAATTGACACAAGCAATTAAATATTGCTTTAGGATCGTGATATTGATTGGTTCATATCATCTTTATCGGTTGAGTAATTATAATGTATATTGCTAGATGTCTCTTATAATTGATAGAATTAAAATTGAGTTTTGATTTTATTGTCAACACGATATAGATCCTACGAGGTCACACCTAAGAGAGAAAACGAAACAAATAAAAGTGTCATGAAGATGACCACCTTGATCTTAAAATATATTTATTACATGTTTGATATGATATATAAATTTATTTTTCAACAAGAATTGAGCAAAGACAATTAATTATAATAATTGTCGGGTGGGCTGAAAATTGGCATAAATGGCAAAAACGAATTTGCAAAGTGAGAAAGGCCCAAGCCCATTTGAATTTATAATTTTAACATTAAATGGAAGAGTCCATTTGATGTAGGCTTGGGAATAAAGTTGGAAGAGAAAAACATCTAATGGAGATGTCCATTGGATGACAAAAGTAACTTTATGATGTTGCTTTACGCTCATGCTTCATCCTAACCATTCATTGTGGTTAAGATGATTAAAGCAAACCCTAAACAAGCATTATAAATACCACACTTTTCTCTTCCCAAACCCTAACTTTTCATTCACATCTTTCACTCTCTTTCTCTTGCTCTCTTGGCGGCTACAAAAGAATAAGAGGAGATTTGAGAGATGCAACCATTTTCATCCACCATTTTGCTCGTGTGTTGAGTACAATACTTCTACACTAAATTAATAGTTAATTGAAGGGTAGAAACTAAGATTAAGGTTGATCCTTGATTTAGTATCTCTAGCAAGAGAAAAACAAGGGTTTCGTTTAATATCGGGTGGATACTTGTGGAGGCTTTCTTGTTTGGAGGCAACAACCCTACATCTCAAGTCCCTATTTCTTGGTTTAGAGACCAAGATTTGAGGTATAAAGTTTAAACAAGTTAAATTGCTAAATTATGTTCATAGTTAGTCAAATAAGTAGATCTATATAGGTTTTTTTGAGTTAAAATTTTGAAATTTGCTCTTGCATGAAATTAATATTTCCTTCACTTGCTCCTCTGTTTGGCCGGTTCTTCTGAACCAGTTAGAACTTAAAAACTTAATTCTTTTCTTGTATGTGAAAGTTTGATTTTTCTTTTGTTTTGTTTTTGAATAACTACTTGTGATTGATTATATTGATACTTGACATTGAAATTAATTATGATTATATTAGCTATTGGTTTTAAACCTAATTACTTTTGTTCTAACTTGATAGAAATTATGGATCCGCTCCTCACCACAATTCCATTCAACACTAACAACATTTTCAACGAAAGAGGTTTTATAAATTCCCCTACCTTTTAAAATTTTCAAACAAAATATTCATCTTCTAAAATTATTATCAAAATGTTCCTGAGAAACCTTTATTTCTCTCTCCATATCTCTTAATTTTTTTTTTCTAAAGTCTAGCTTCTTGCTTCATTTAAAACTCAAATAATTACTTTTTTCAAATTTGCAACAATTATATTTCAATTTCTTCATAGTTAATGAAAAAAAAAAACAGGAAGAAGATAAAAAGAGCTTGAAATAGCGGTAATATTTGAATAATAGCGTGCCATATCTCCTGTGATTTACAATGGAGAGTAACTAACTCTACAGTCGCATCAGTAGTTACGGTAGACCCACCCACGAGGCCAACGCCGACCTTTGTCGTCAAGCGCAAGCCCTTTTTCGTAATTCCATCTCCCTCTTTCCCAGTCTTACAACCTCTCAATTCTTTGTTCTTCACACCACTTACCAGTTACCTCCTCTGTCTCTCCCTCCTCCCTCTCAAACCCAGCCATGGTTTCTCTCTCCAACTCTCCGATTCCATCTTCCCACAGCCCCTGCACCTCCTCCAGTCCAATCAACCACTCGCTCGTTCGGTCCGTGCGAACCGTCCGTTCTAACATACCCCATCCCCACCCCGAACCCGATCACCCCTCATCCGAACCCGAATCCGATTTGGGTACCAGCCTGACCGACTCCTTTATTGACACATGCCTCTGTGAGCTGGCGGCGACAGTTGCTCCCTCCGCCAGCAAATCTCATGGACTCGACAACTCCATTTACTCGGGGATTCTGGAATTATCTCGCGATTTCTCCGATTATTCCAGCTTCAATTCCGATATATCAGGCGAGCTTGAACGGCTTGCTTCGGTGACCCGGTCGGAGTCGCCTAACAGCCCCTCCCCAGATCTGCCTGATCTAGACTTAAGCTCGCCGGAACTACTGGAGACGATGCCACTGGAGAGCTTGGAGCCAGTCGTTAAATCATGCATTGAGAAACTTTCGACTTCTCTGGAAGAAGAGAAAAGAAGAGCAGCAGCGCGAATCAGATTACTCGCAAAACACCGCTCAGACCTTCGCGAATTGATAGGCGCCTCCGGAGCAATCCCAGTACTGATCCCATTGCTAAAGAGCACCGACCCGGCTACCCAGGAGAGTGCCGTGACTGCTCTCCTCAATCTTTCCTTAGAAGAGACCAACAAGGCAGCTATAACCGCTGCCGGGGCAATCAAGCCTCTTGTCTATGCCTTACGTACCGGTACTGGGATTACAAAGCAGAATGCTGCTTGCGCGCTGTTAAGCCTTTCTATGATCGAAGATAACCGTGCAACAATTGGAGCATGCGGGGCGATCCCTCCTTTGGTTTCTCTTCTAGTTCACGGCTCGACACGCGGCAAGAAGGATGCTTTGACGACACTGTACAAGTTGTGTTCGATCAAACGCAACAAAGAGAGAGCAGTGGATGCTGGGGCTGTTGGATGGCTTGTCAGATTAGTTGCGCAAGGGGGGTTATCAGAGAAGGCAATGGTGGTATTGGGAAGTCTGGCAGGGGTGCCTGAGGGGAAGGAGGCGATTGTCGAGGAAGGTGGTATACAGGCATTCGTTGAGGCAATAGAAGATGGGCCCGCAAAAGGGAAGGAGTTTGCCGTGGCAGTATTGCTGCAGCTTTGTGCTGATAGTGGGCTTAACCGGGCCCTGCTTGTCAGAGAAGGAGCGATACCGCCACTTGTCGCATTGTCACAGACCGGGTCAGCACGTGCCAAGCAGAAGGTTTTCTATTTGTTTTTATCTTGTTATTCAGGAGTAAAAATTGTGAAAAAAATCTTCAAATTACCAAGCTTTTGATCCTTTTTTTCAGGCTGAGACACTTCTTGGGTATTTACGGGAGCAGCGGCAAGACGGTGGCGGGGCTGCTCATACAAGCTGGGCCAGGTAAACGAGAAAATGTACTTGGCAAATTATGGTAAATTGGTGCTGGTGTACTATACAAGTTTTTGCTGGTAGTATAGGAGAGGTGTGGCTGTGTAAATAAGAGGTGTTCAGATTGTATGCTTGGTTTTTTTTCTGCCTTTCTAATTTTCTGTGTGAATAGTAGTTTTTGTGATGGATTATGTGTGCTACTGACATGAGAGGAGAGGTTTTTTTTTTTTCTCTGTTTGTCGATGTGTTGTATAGAGTTAGATTATATCTCTTGCTATCATATGTTATGAGTTGTTTGTTTGAAACCAGGAACTGCGATGTATTCGTTCTGTACATTTCATGTGTTTCCGTTTGTTTGTCATTGATCTTTTGGATGTTGTAGCACGAGCTGTATCCCTACGTTCTTCTTCTGATTAGAAAAAATCGGGTGGTGCGATTGAAAACGAATGGATCAGGTTTTCATAAAATTACTTCCTTAAAATACAAATCAGATCGATCTAGTCCGTTCGATTTAAATGCACGGCTTGAATTGGAATAGTGGAACCCTACTTTGTCATAAAAAGGAATTTTTTTTGCATGAGCTCAATAAACTATGGACTAATTTATAGAAGTTCAAATTAGAGTTGAATAATCAAGAGGTATAGATTAATGCCTTCCCAAGAAACTTATCCTATATGAAAAGAACATATTGACAGAAATGGCATTACAAGTCGAAATGTGATATACTGAGTAGAAGAACGGCGTTATTTTTCTTGACTAGGTTTTAATTTCAAGTATTGGGGTCGAAATATTATCTTAAGCTCCTCAGTAGATATTCAATATGCACTACAAGAAAACGAAGTTATTGATTAGAAATAAAATTGATTATTAGTGAGAAAAAAAATGCATGGAAATCGATAATTATAAAAATAGCTGCACAAAAATCGTCGAAATTTTTTGTGAAAATAACATCGCAATTACTGAGCATGTTATCTCACAAAAACTCACATTTTCTTATAGAGATGTTTGTTAGTTGGTAGACCATCTCCTGGCCTTTGATATTAATTAATACGACAATGTTACATAATTTCAAGTATAATTAGACTCAAGTGAATGTACCTGAATGTGAATATAAACTAAAAGTTTCGTTGCTCAACTCTGTGTAGATGACCCAAACTGCACGCTTGAACAGAAAGAAAAAGATGTTTCAGTCATTGATTATGTGCATCAGTACGTGTTATTATCTATAATGTAATCTAACAAATTATTCTTTAAGCATAGTTTGTTTGTTGAACTGCTCGCTTTAAGGATTTCAAACTGCTCACGCAACCTGACAGCCTGTATCCCCATCATTTGCCTTTCAACATATTTTGCTTATGCGCCATTAAAATATCAATGGAAAAAAAATACATACGTGCATGTAGAGATATGAAATTAGCCATGCTCCAAAGTTGGGGACCCATTAATCAATCATTGATCAATTGCACAGATAATAGGAATTACATCTTGTAAATTTTAAAATATTCTTAAGTGTAATAAGTCGGATTATAATTTTTCTTCCGAACTTCAATTTTCACGATCGTTGATTCTAAGATAACAAGACTTCGCAATCTTTCTTCTCATATAAATACTTTCCGAAATGAAATGCCTATGATTTGTTTAACTAATTTTACACAACAATCGTTTCTCTTTTAGAAATTAAAGAATTAAATATTTTAGATCATATATTTTGCTGGACATTGTTGCCTATTTAGATCATATATTTTGCATATGAACTCCAAATTTTATGATATTAGGCTCCGATAAAACAATACTTTATAAAATATATTTTCATATATAAGTAGTTGAGTTTTGTTAACAACCATTATCATGACATCTAATATGCTAACAATCTGAATCTCACTTTCTCATGTTCGAACAGGGGATCTGACTCTCTCAACATGATCAACATATTAAATTCTTATAAAATCCCAAAAGTTACTAAATTTTTAATTTGCTTACTCTTGTGTCGATTTTTTTTTTAAAATGACCATATATACTAAAACAATGCAAATATTTGCATATCGAGTAGGATCATCTTAAAATATCCGTAAATTGATATTTTACCAATTTTGATGTGTAGGTTATAGTGAGCAGCTTTGATCAACCATTTGAATGTGGAAAAAAAAAAATCTGACCCAATAGCATAATATTATTCGATATACTAACTTTAGTACATTAGCCTAACTTCAATTAGTTTGGTAATGTAATTAAGTTACAAAAAAAAATATTATTTTGGGAGTTGATTGATAATGGAATACTTTTGCAAAATATAGGTCAATTAAAAAAAATCATAGAAACTTCACTGTAAATGTATTAAAAATATAGTCCAATGAAAAAGAAAAAAAATTGTCATGTGTCTAGCGTTTTTTTTTTTTACTTTCCAACAATGAATTAAAAATCTATTTTTTTTAATACTTTTTTTTTCACTGTAAATGTATTAAAAATCTATTTTTTGAAGATTGCTAAACTAAACACAATTCCATTTTTACTTTCCAACAATGAATTAAGAATACCAAAGTTAATTTTGAGATTTTTTGTTGTATTTATTTAATGAAACGTAAGCAGTATTATTCTAAATGCTAGCTGTATTCCTTTATTCATTCCCTGACAGCGAGAGAATTCCTTTTCCATCTCTTTATCCTTTTGCATTTAATACATCAGATCAGAGATCTTATCTCTTTATTTGATTCCGACGCGGTGATATATTACCCCGGATATGTATTTCAAAATAATTTCTTTAGCTTATAATTTCACTGACGCTATATATCATAACCGGTGCAATAAAATAAAAAAGTAAATTTATCTCTGTACATGCTTTGGCGAATTGGTTTGCGTCTAAGATTCTAATTACTGGAAGATCTAATTTTTCGAATACGGATCGGTTCGTATTCGGATATTATCCATACTGTTTTCACCCCTAGTCTTCAGTCTTCACTTCAGAATTTAAATTTTTAGGGACCACACATGACGAGGAAGTTTAATTAAACCGATTATTAATTACTATTTCACCCATTTCGGAATGAAGTAATGAGGGTTTTCAAATAAATTGTAGGAATTTCGTTGATTTTTGTTGCAATATTTGTATTCTGTGTGCCACTCTTTTAAAAAATATTACAATTGATTATGATCTATTGAGTCGAGCGCTTGAATTTTGAAGATTGTTTCATGACTTGAGAGTAGGTCCGATGCCCATCAGATCTACTTTGGTTCGATAGATTTGATCACTGTCCGATCTATTTTAAGATTCATGCGCAAACGTTTTGAAATTCGTGTGTCTGCTTCGATTTTCGTACACAAATTTTAAAACGGATCAGACAGTTATGAAGCTCGTTGAACCCA
Source organism: Carex littledalei (assembly GCA_011114355.1). Classification (NCBI taxonomy): domain Eukaryota; kingdom Viridiplantae; phylum Streptophyta; class Magnoliopsida; order Poales; family Cyperaceae; genus Carex; species Carex littledalei. The sequence continues at coordinate 571,136 of CM022101.1, read as the reverse complement.
AAAATAGATCCGATGGACATCAAACCTACTCCGTTCTCTTGTTTCATATATCATTAACTTTGAAAACTCACATTGTAATTAAAGTTTATTTGTATGCATTTATTTATTTTATTCTTAAAAAATTCCAACATTTTTTAACAAACAAAACCAACTTGTGCATTCGTAAAATCCGTCTACAAACAAAATCAACTTGTACATTCATAAAATCAGTACATCAGTGTATCACTCGTAAAGTAGATCATGATAAAGTTCAAATTTCTTTTTGCAGCGATCCAATTGTCTATTTTGTTAAAACAAGGGATGATTATTGTTTGGTGACCTAAACTTTTTAGAGGATTATAATACAGAGAAATAAGATACCAATCTGAATAAACTCAGTGATACTACCTGCGTAGAACCATCAAATATATATAGATATCCGATATGCGAATATCCGTGTGGATATGGATACTGATATGATTTTACGTTTCAATTATCTGTATCTGAATAGTAGATATATATCATATATTTTAATATATTATGAAAACATATTGTTATTCACCATTAAAATTAGATAATATTACGAACTTTGGTATTATTTAATATTATTTTAATAAATATCCGATCCAATCCGTATCCGTATCTGTATCCGGCTGATATCCGATCCGTATTTGAAAAACTAAACAGAGATACGGATATGATTTTACCACTATCTGCTCCGTACTCGCTCCGTTTTCACCCCTATGAAGAGTGAAGACTTTAGGAAACAAAACAAGAAAATTTGATTAAATTGTATGTTACAAGTACAGACTGCCTGAAATTACCGACATTTTTATTAATATCTAAAGTTTAATACAAATTAATTAATATACCCAAATTCGCTATACCGGCATTTTCTGGCCGATACCCAATTTAATTTAGTACCGGCCAGAAAATGGTCGGTACCTAAATTTTTTTTTTTTTAAGGATGGGCATAGCATAGTTGGCTAGAAGAAAAAGTCGTAGGAAACTCGGATTGAAGTACCGACACTAAAGTTTAGTGTTCGCATGCGGCTAGTGAATTTGACAATAACCAGCATTCTAAAATTGTATTGTGTACCGATGCTTTATGCACGGCATAACGACGGCAGAAGTGCATCGATGTTTCATTGTAAAAACATCAGTGACGCACTGATGTTTTTTTAGCACTATCATGCTTAATTGTCAATGCTAAGTCTAATAAATTATCAGCGACGCACCGATGTTTTTTAGCACTACCGGCTAATAAAACATCGATGTTTCATTGCAAAAACATCGATGATGCACCGCTACATGCAACCGATATAACACACGCATCCAACCAAATGCATTTGTTTGATCTTAGTCTGACCGAGTGCAAACTTCAATCCGAGTTTCCTACAACTTTTTCTTCTAGCCAACTATGCTATGCCCATCCTAAAAATAAAAAAAATTATGTACCGGCCAGAAAATAGCAGATACTGTATTAAAAAAAAAATTTGGGTACCGGCCATTTTCTGACCGGTACTGAATTAAATTGGGTACCGGCCAGAAAATGACTGGTACGGATATTTTTATAAGGATATGGGTATATTAATTAATTTCTATTAAACTTTGGATATTATGTCGGCTGAAATTACACCTTCAAATAAAACATCATTATTGCAAGCAATCAAACATCATTGATAAAAGCAGTAAACGTAGATCAGTGAAAAAAAATTAATATTGACCGACTTTGTAACTTTTTCCTATTTTCAGACTCAAATTTCTTAAGATACTTTCAGAGATTTGATAGTCCGGCGCAAAATTAATGTAAAATGTGACAAGTTTAAAATTGAGATGAAATAAATATTTAAAATTGGGAATTCCATCTATATATCTAAAAAATAAAAGTCAGAACGCAAGTATTATAAGATCTAAAATTCTAACCTATTTCAACTAGGGGTGATTAATGAGCGAGTTTGAGCGAGTTGGGATATGCTCGTGCGCGGTTCATTAATTTAATAAGCGAGTCAATTCGAGTTGAGAAGACAATACCGAGTTGATAGCTGTGCTCGTGTTCGGTTCGTTAAATGCTTGAGTTGACTCGTGCTCATTAAGGAACTCATTAAGAAATCAAACTTGTAGGCAATTTGAATTTTGTTTCAGATACACCATTCAAAAACTAATTAACATTGATAGAATTTAACAAATTGTTATAATCCAACCTGCTTAAACAGTACATAATTTAACAAAAAATTGTCCATAAGTAAATTTAACAAAATCAAACAGCTATCTTATGAGTTAGAGACTTAGGGTTAGCAAGAGTGAGTGAATTCGGGACCATGAGTCTGTGAGTATGAGAGAGTAACACTGTAACAGAGTATATACGGAGAAGGAACTTTGGATTTGCTGGGTTAGGGTTGCTTAGTGCCTTGGTCTGAGTGTAACTAATTTGATCCGGTTGGGATTGGATGTGACATGATTTCATGTAACTCAGCAGTGTTCTAAAATAGTGCGCTATAGCGCCGTTATAGCGTTTTTGGACTCTAAACGCTAAGCTATGGCATCAAAATGCGCTAATTGAGCTACGGTCGCTATAGTGGTAATAGCGGTCCGCTATAGCACATAGCGTGTAGCGCAAATAGCGCGCGCTATTCATAATGGGCTTTTTTAGGCAATTTATATGGGCATTAAATAAAGACCCAAAAAAGTTAATAAAAGCCCAAACCAAAATCAATTCAAAGTTTTGTTGCTGCAGATCTTTTAATTTGTCCAAACCGAGAAGGAAACCCTTGTCTATGTTATTTTGAAATTTGAATAGAAAAAAAAAAGATTATGTCATTAATCATGATCCTTAAGATATTTTGAATAGAAAAAGATCGATAGTTTATGATATTACTATGGATATTTTGAACCGCAATTTGAACTTTGTACTGGTTCAATATGAATATTATAATTTCTTAATTAATTTAGTGTTATTTATTGTTCTATGAGACTTTAGATAATTTAGATAATGTTGATATTTAATACAAATATATAATATAATTTTTGTAAAAAAAAAAAACTATGTAGCATAGCTTCCGCTATAGCTTTTTTTGTAGCCTTCCCGCTATGACGCTATAAATGTTATTTAAAACATTGGTTCTTAATGAGCGAGTTATGAACGAGTTGGGATATGCTCATGCTCGGTTCATTAAGTTAACGAGCGAGTTGATAATCGAATTGTTAGTTAGTTGATAATGAACGAGTTGTTAGCGAGCGAGTCACGAGTTATAAACGATTTACTCCTAATTGCAACTAAAATTTTGGGGAGAGAGGATGGAGGAAAGAGGTGGAGAAAGAGTGAAAGACTCGACGACTAAATGATAAATTAAATCACAAAAAGAGGATTTAGATATTGAAAATTTGCAATAAGCTCTCTAGTATATAGCGACAGTTTTGCCTCCAACCTCAACTGAATTCAGACCTAGAGCGATACCTAACCGTGTGTCAAATGAGATCTGAGTCGTTCGTTTTAATCTAGCACGACTCAAATCAGACTCCGTTGTTTTTAATGTAGACACCAAATTGATTTTAATTTTGCTGGAAGTATTTATCCCTACGGTACCGTTTAGATACTCACTTGCCTCAACTGGTATCAGCTGCCAAGCCTGGATGCCAATTATCCCTGTTTCAGTATCAGCAGCAAATTAAATTCAATTGCGCCATCAAAAACTCCACATCAGGTAGGACCGTCTCCCTAAAATTTTATTGCCAATCCACACCGAGACCACACATTCACCAATGTTGATTTAGAAAAGACAAGTGTTAAAAATATCAATATGTAAGGATTTCGGGTAGGTTATATGTGCAATAATTTGATTTAGTTCATGATTTGTTCACTACTTGAAAATCAGAATTCATGTATAAAACTAATTTCAAAATTAATATAGAGTTTACCACTAGACGCAGCGGAAACTTCAAGCCCTAGCAGTAACCTTCTTCACTTTGTACACCTTGTGTCGGATCCACGCAACAACACCTTGTGTCAGATCCACGCAACAGCAACCGCAGCCACGTCTCTATCAGTATCCACACGAACAAGTTGACAAACAAGTGCAAGCGCCAACTGACAGTCCCTTCTTGTCTTTCTATTTTTCTCTCTCGGAATCTGAAGTGGTGCGAATTCAGACAGATCAGATTTTTTGTCTAATCCAATAAAACCGAAAATATTGTTCTTCTATTTTCTATCTCTTTTTCTCTTTCTGTGTGATTTTGGATAATTAACTTATCTCTTATAAAAAACGAAATACTAACAGATATATATAGATAGTTTGTTTGTACCCATTCATTCGTACCTAATCAGATAGGTCTTATCTGATCAGATCAGATCATAGAGAGAACAGATATTTCGGGCTCATATTTTGGAGAGCAGCTTGGGTCCGATGGGCTTTGGGATCGTCCGATCTTCTTTAAGATTCATGTGCACAAATTTTAAAGCAGACGCGAAAGTTGCTGGCACGAATGTTAAAGCATATCGAACAGTCATGGAGCCCATCGAACTCACTTTGAGTCCGATGGGCATCGGACCCAAATTGACCTCCATATTTTGATGCAGCCCAATAAGACTTAATTCATATTATAATTTCATTAATTAACTATTAATTACGACCCAAAATATCATGGACTATAGAACATTTCTAACACAATCAAACTTCAATAGTTCTTAAAAGCTATAGCGATATCAGCCGTTTTTAATGCTACAGCTAGCTATAGCGTCGCAATAACGGAGCTATATTATTTTTTTAGTTTTTCCGCGATGACAAAACTCAAAGAAATAGAAGGTTATTGCGAAATTTCTCTTCATTACTTCCATTGAATAGGATAAATTCATAAATAATGATTTAAAGGATCAAACTAATATGCACAATGACAAATATTTAAATAGTTAAAATAATTTGACCAAGGTATCCCTGCGCTTGATTATTGAGGTCAGCAAAAAAAAAGTAAGGCCGAAATCAGAAAATTGAGATTAAAAACGATATTAAAATGTAATTTTATTTTATAAAAGAAGCTAAAAAGAATTTGCAGAAATTATAAAGTATAAAGAATAAAATTGATAGTTTTAATGTGTAGAGGAGGCTTAGCAATTCCTAACAATCCTTAAATCCGCCTTGGCAAAAGTATTATTAATAATTATGAAAACCGACAATAAATAAACTGTAATTTTTATCAAAGTTCTAAATAGCGATTATCGCGTCATTGCGGGAAGGTTAAAAAAAAAACTATCGCGAATAGTGTAATTATAGCAAAAGCTATCTTACATAGTTTTTTTTAAAACTTATATTATATAATTCTACTAATTATCAACATTATCTAAAGTCCCAAAATTTTTATTTATAACATTTTAAAAAAAAAATAAACCAAATAACCATCTTTTGGTGGAATTTCTGTTTTCACCATGGCCGCACCAGCATTCTGCGGACCCATTTCAGCGGGGCCGCAGAATGCTAATGCAGACCCAGGATGCATTTTTTTTTTTGTGTTATAAAAGGCACCACGTGCATCATACAAATTTTTTGATTTTTTAATACTATGAATAGAGCTTTGACCCCTTTTATGAATTAATGATATTTTTTAATGAGATCGAGGCACTGCATTTATGAGATATCTCAAAGTTTTGAAAAACAAAATGGGTCCGCAGAATGCCGGTGCGACCGTGGTGAAAACAGAAATCCCACCAAACGATGGTTATTTGGTTTATTTTTTTTTTAAGAATGTTATAAATAAAAATTTCGGTCTAAAGTCTCATAGAGCAATAAGTAACACCAAATTAATAAATAAATTATAATATTCATATTGAACCATTGTAAAATCCAAATTCCTATTCAAAATATTCCAAATAATATCATAAACTATTTATTTTTTTATTCAAAATAACTTAAGCATCATGACATAAACTAATTATTTTTTTTCTATTCAAAATAACCTAAGCATCATGTCATAAACTATGTATATTTTTCTATTTAGAAGCAAAAACAATCTGAACCTTACAAAAATTGGTCCTTATAAGAAATTTTCAATTTGGATCTTGAAATAAAAGCCTATGTGTTGGATTTTGCGGAAATTAGGTGCATCAGTGGAACAGTGAGACAGTGAGACAATGAGAATTGAAAACTGAGAATTCTGATTATTTTTCGGTCTACAGTAACAATGGTTACATAGAGCTTATATAAGCGTAAAAGTACAAGGAGCCGTTAGAACAAAAGTAAACGGCAACTTTCTAAAATTAGAAACCAAAAGTTGAGTAACTTTATATTTAGTTGCTCCTTTTGGTTTCTAAGATAGCCTATGATGAATTAAACCCTTAATAGGTATAACTGAGGCAATTAGTCCCTAATTATGCTTAGATCTCAACACCCCCCCTCAAGTTAGGCGTGTAGATATCAATCAAGCCTAACTTGTCTACATTTTCTTCGAACGGTTTTGAATCTAAACCCTTAGTAATCCGCTAATTGATCTCCGCTTCTAACAAACGGAGTTTCAATTTCTTTCGCTTGAATTTTTTCTCTAATAAAATGACAATCAACTTCGATGTGTTTGGTTCTCTCATGAAACACCGGGTTTGATGCTATATGTCGTGCCGCTTGATTATCACAAAACATTTGCATTGGCGCATGAATTTTAATTCCTAAATCCGAAAGGAGTTGCTTGATCCATGTCAACTCACTTGCGGTGGACGCCATGGCACGATATTCCGCTTCGGCGCTTGATCAAGCCACGACGTTTTGTTTCTTGCTTTTCCATGTGACTAGATTTCCGCCTACAAATGTGCAAAAACCGGTTGTCGATTTTCTATCGAAGCTTCCGGCCCAATCTGCATCAGAATAGCCACACACATTGTTAGAGTTGTTGTTTCTCATACAAATTCCCTTTCCGGGTGTACCTTTTAGATATCTTAGAATTTTAGTTATTGCTTCTAAGTGTGGTGTTCTAGGGGCATGCATAAATTTGCTAATTTGACTAACTGAAAAAGAAATATTCGGACGGGTCACCATAAGATAGATTAGTTTTCCTACAAGCCTTTGAAATTGAGGTATGTCATCTAAGGGTTCTCAATCTTCGGTATTCAATTTATTTCTACCATCTATTGGTGTTGAGGCCGGTTTACATCCTAGTTTGCCGATTTCCTTTAACAAGTCTAAGGTATACTTTCGTTGGGAAATAAATAGACCTTTCTTAGAATGTGCAATTTCTATTCCTAGAAAATATTTTAAATAACCAAGATCTTTAATATCAAATTTTTCTCTCAATTGGAATTTTATTTTGTTAATTTCTTCTTGGTTATTTCCGGTGATTATAATGTCATCAACGTATACTAATATAATGGTAGTATTAATTCCTTCAATCTTTGTGAAAAGTGAGTGATCGGCACTACTAATTGAAAAATTACAAGATAATAAATGAGAGCTAAGTTTGTCATACCATGCTCGAGGAGATTGCTTCAATCCATAAATAGTTTTCTTCAATTTGCAAGCTAATCCGTGTTTTCCCACTTTTTCATGACCGGGAGGTAATGTCATATAGACTTCTTCTTCAAGTTTTCCTTGAAGAAAGACATTCTTGACGTCCATTTGGTACAATTTCCAATTGTTATTTACCGCAATAGAGAATAATATCCTTACGGTATTCATTTTTGCAACGGGGGCAAATGTTTCATGGTAATCTATTCCATAGGTTTGGGTATACCCTTTGGCCACTAGTCGAGCCTTGTACCGTTCTATGGTTCCATTGCTATGGTACTTGGTTTTGTAAATCCATTTACAACCAACGGATTTTTTATTTTTTGGTAATTGTACGATTACCCATGTTTCATTCTTTTCAAGAGCCTTCAACTCTTCTTTCATGGCCTTGATCCAAATAGGATTTTTTACGGCTTCAAAGTAATCGTTAGGTTCTTGTTCCTTAGAAATAGAAGTAGAAATGCTCTATGTGAATTTGAGATATTTTTATAAGAAATAAATTGTTGAATAGGGTATTGTACCGAATATGTCACAAAGTCTCTTAACCTTGTCGATGGTTGTGTAGTCCTTGATGATCTTCTTAGAGATTCCTCTACACTATTTTCTTCCATATTTTCCTCATTGTCCTCATTTTGTGAGATTTCTTCTATCTCACTTTCATTTTCTATTTGAGGTCTATCTCTCTCCAAGTATTCAATTTGTGGTATTATGGACATTTTTAGTGGTTCTTGGATGTTGATCTCATTTTCAACATTTTTGTAATATGGTTCATTTTCTAAGAAAGTCACATCTCTAGAAATATGAAACTTGTGATTAATTGGATCATAGCATTTATAACCCTTTTTTTGCGATGAGTATCCCAAAAAAATTGTTTTAATTGATGTATAATCCAATTTATCTTGTTTTTGTTTGTGTATGAAACAAGTACATCCTAATACTCTCAAATGGTCTATCTTAATTTTTCTTTGATAAAAGAGTTCTAATGGACTTTTATACTCTAGCATAGCACTTGGTAATCTATTTATTAAATATGTTGAGGTAAGAACGGCATCCGACCAAAAAATCATTGGTACATTATTTTGAAATAAAAAAACTCGTGTCATTTCAAGGAGATGTCAGTTTTTTCTTTCCGAGACTCCATTTTGTTGAGGTGTATAAATACATGTGGTTTGGTGTAAAATTTCTTTTTCTTTGAAGAAATTTGTAAAATTTTTATTTACAAATTCCGTTCCATTATCCGTTCTAAAAATTTTAATTTTTGCCTCAAATTGATTTTCAATAAAATTATAAAATTCTTGAAAGTGTGAAAAAACTTCACTTTTATGTTTCATTAAATATAACCAAGTTGTGCGAGAGAAATCATCTATAAATATAACAAAATACTTATATCCATTAAACGAGTCAATTAGAGTGGGTCCCCATACATCCGAATGGATTAAATCAAAAAGTTTCTCACTCTTACAACTTGATGAATAAAAAGGTAATCTAGTGTGTTTTCCTAATTTACACACCTCACAATTGCTACAATCTACTTTTGAAAAATTAAAAATACATTTTAAAATTTTGTCGGAAGGATGTCCAATTCTTCTATGCCAAAGAGTGCCTAAGTCTTCTTGTCTCTTGGCACTTAGATTAGTTTGTTTTTGACTCAACATATAAAGTCCATTCTCTAAAACTCCTTTACCAATCATCCTCTTGGTTATCCATTCCTGAAAAATCACATTTTTAGATGTAAAAATAGCTTCACATTCTAATTCATTCGTGATTTTACTAATGGATAACAAGTTTGATGTACAATTCTCAACGTACAAGACATTTGGTAGTTCTTTGGAAAATATATTAATTGTACCTATTCCTTTAATTTGCATTTTTTTCACCATTTTCCACAGTCACAAATTTATTACTTGTGCATTCTTTAAAATTATTTAGCAAGGTTTTATTACCCGTCATATGGTCAGTGGCACCCGAGTCTAAAATCCAATTTGTAGAATTTAAATTATAAATTAAATGGGTAGCCATACCAGAATTGTTGCCATTATTCTTTAGCAACATGGATAGTGACTCTAGCAGCTGCCGCATAGGATCCGGATGGGTTGAATTGCAGCCGGTTGGGTTAGACCCACTACTCTGGCCCGAGTCCGAAGTCGCGTGAGCCGCACCCGCCACATAACCCTTCTTCTCCTTTTCATCCCGACTCTCCCACTGCTTCTTCTCTCCTCCTTTGTTAGAACCACCGAAATTCTTGCGATTTGGTCGGAGATGCGGGTAGAGGAACCAACATCCCTCCCGCCAATGTCCGTCTCTCTTACAGTGATCGCACTTGAGGGTTGAGTCTCCCCGCATCTCGGCCTTCGGATTAGGGTTCGGATAAAAACGCGATTGAGCTTTGAAAGCTTTGTTTTCTGAGGTTTGGGGTTCTTGTGGGTTCATGAGCTTCCTTCTTGACTCCTCTCTGTCAATTGTCGCTACCACTTCATCAAATGATGGCAGCTCGGTTGTGAGAAGGATTTGTGACCTGATTGCTTCATAGCTTGCATCCAGAGATCCCAGATAAGTAAAAATTAGGTCTTGGTCTGCTCTTTTTTGTATTTCATCTGGATCGCTTGTTGGTGGAAGGTATATTTTGAGTTCTTCCCACTTGGTTGTGATTTCGGTTACCATTTGTGAGTTGCTTTGGTTTGTTTGCTTGATTTGTGCCTCTTGCTTGAGATTGAATATATGAGCAAAATTGCGTTGCTGCCCAAATCGATTTTTTGCTTTCTCCCACACTTCTTTTGAAGAATCGGCATACATGAAAGGTTGAGCAATTTGGGGCTCCATGGTGTTTAGTATCCATGACATGATCATGTGATCTGTCTGTTGCCATTCTTCGATTTTTTGTGTTTCTTCATCTGTTGGTTCCTGTGATTTTGCTGCTTGGGGTTTTTTCTTGGTACCAATGACAAATTGCAGTTTTCCTCTGCCACTGAGACCGATTGTTATCGATCTGGACCATGGGACATAATTGTTGCTTCCATTGAGTGTTATGGATGTGAGCTTGGAATTGTCAAACTGCTGAGACATGGTGATTTGTTTGGTGTTGGTGCTGAATTAAATCAGTCTTTGGTTTTGGGTACTGAATTGAATCAGTCTTTGGGTTTTTTGAGTAATTGTAGCAGAATTTTCTGCATAGTCTTTGGTGGCCTCTTCTTTCTAAGGCTCTTGTTTGTTTACTGATGGATCAGTGCTCTGATACCATGTTGGATTTTGCGGAAATTAGGTGCATCAGTGGAACAGTGAGACAGTGAGACAATGAGAATTGAAAACTGAGAATTCTGATTATTTTTCGGTCTACAGTAACAATGGTTACATAGAGCTTATATAAGCGTACAAGTACAAATAGCCGTTAGCACAAAAGTAAACGGTAACTTTCTAAAATTAGAAACTAAAAGTTGAGTAACTTTATATTTAGTTGCTCCTTTTAGTTTCTAAAATAGCCTATGATGAATTAAACCCTTAATGGGCATACCTGAGGCTATTAGTCCCAAATTATGCTTAGTTCTCAACACTATGTAGCATAGCGTGTGCTATTTGCGTTACACGCTACGCGCTATAGCGGACCGCTATTACCGTTATAGCGGCAGTAGCTGAAATAGCGTATTTTTATCTAACTTAGCGTTTAAGGTCCGAAAACACTATAGCGCGCTATTTATAACACTGATTTTTACATAAAAAAAAATTTTAACGAAAAATACTACATGGAGATCAAGTTTAACTAAGTATATGTATTATACTATAAAATAATAAAAGATGTTGCAAGCTTGCAACAATTAATCATAGGCTGATAGCATACGCATGCATGAGCAATAAAATAATAAAAGCTGGCCGGTTCATGAGATATTTAGCAGCAGCAAGATCTCTGTTAAAAGGAAGCGTATAAAATCTTCATGAGAAGAGGAAAAAGCACCTGCTTATTTTTTTTTTGAGGAAAAAGCACCTGCTTATGATCCCATATCCTTGCACCATGCGTCAAAAGCCGAAAGCCATAACCGTACTGAACATGGGCTAGAGCGCGAACTATCACTGCTTTACCTATTTTCTGGTATTTTCTTTAGCAAAATATCATAAAAATACTATTTTTTATGGTATTTTCATTCAAAATGTTAAGGAAGGGCAATGCACGACCATGTGTGTAGTCAGAATTTTTATTGATAAGAATAGCAGATTGCGAACTGTCATAAATTAACTAATTTAAAATGTAAGTTATTCAGGAGAGTAACAAAATTTTCTAGAGAGATGTGCAACAATCCAATTATACATAGACCTATATCTAATTTTGTATAATTTGTATTTTGCAGTTTGGGCGACTCACTATAAGTATTTGATGTAAACACTTTTTGTGCAAGCGTAAAGCATTCGAATAAATTTTGTTTATAACATGAATAAACAAGAGAGTTGTGAAATAGTTTAAATAAAACGTACGAGTTGTACAAGTTTTTGATATAATTATTGTTTAATATAATGTAAGGCGCTTTGATGAGAGAATATTGTTGGACATGTCAATCTTAAGAGCATTGGAAATTTTCATTTTATTTTGATTTTATAGATGGTATAAACACTTTTTTCATTTTATATGAACACGTTATACAATAGGTAAAAACGTTTTTTTTTTCCAAAAATTACGCTTGAGTTGGTTGTCACGAGGTGCTGATCATTCAGATATTTTGTGTTTGTATGAAAAAAATTTACATTTAAACAGTGGCAGAGTCACATTGAATTAGAGGTAAGCAGATTTTGAAAGCCGGATATAGATCTATGTATAATTAAGGGTAGGCAAAATCTACATCTAAACAGCCTACAGTATAAATTGATTAATTTACAACAATCTACAACCCGCTAGTCGTATTAATAGTTTTTATTTGCCTACCCCTAATAAAAAGTCTAATTATACCCATGCATCCAACAAAATCTTCCGAGATGCATGTATAGAGTGCATGATTTGAGATGCTATTATCACACTCCAAAATTAATCATAACTTTTCTTTCTTGACAAGGTTGCTTTTTAGTTCTCCTCAACGGATCAAAACTTGCTTCTATTCTTTGAGAATAGGAAGACCCTCCTCTTTTCTTTTTGTGTCTATCTCTCTTGTTATTCTCTCTCTTCTCCCTTTCTCTCTTCCAGGAGAGACAAACAGAGGTAAAAAGAGAGTATGGGGTCAATTGACCTCTATTTTTTTTATTTTTTATATATTATGTATGATTTTCTATGTAATATAGAGTAAAATGTCAAAAAACTGTAAAATTGATCCTCATTCTCCACACGAAAATTTCATACGATTAACCCTTATATATATTTGACCTCCATTGTTCGAAAGTCTGACTTCGCTCATGAGAAGAGAGAAAGACACAAATGAGAAAAAAAAAATCCTCTCATTCTTTGAGAATAGGGATTTTGATTCCTCCTCAACGTGGTTATTCAAAAAAAGAAAAAGGGTACAATAAAAAAAAATCAATAAAAAAAGAAAAAGAAAAAGGGTTCGTCTCGTGTCAGAGTTCACACTTTTTGTGCGTGTTGACTGCTCAAATTATAGTTTGTCTTGGGCTGAATATTTTGTGGGCCCTTTTAAAATATTTGGGCCTAGGGAATTGCTAACAAGTAATAACCGCTTTATAAAAAGGAAACCCAAACACTGCCAAAGTTTCAATCAAGATAGAAAAAAAGGTTTAGTGGACCAGAAAAAGAGACATCAAAGCATGATATTTCAAGCAAAAGTATCCTAAATAGAAAGGGTGCCTTTTAAAAAGAATTTACATGAGGACGTATTTGCAGTCCTTTTAAGTCCATTTGGTTTCAAGTGCACTCTGGGGCCCACCTCTTTCATTGAACTTAAATTTGGGTTTAAATAAATATCAGCACCTCAAACATCATTTTTCAAGCCCAGCCCAAAACATAACAGCGGCGCCTCTCCTTGATTGAAGTCCAGTTTGGGACAAAGACGAGGTGGTAAAATCGGGTAAATATTTTAACAGAGCAGTTTTGGCTTCAGTAGTGCATAAATTATAGAATTAAAAAAATATTGTATATGATTCGTGCGCTGCATGAAGCTGAAACTGCTATGTTCAAATCTTATCCGTAAAATCCAACCAATCCCACTCGATTTGACTCAAAAAATCTGTGTGACTCGAACTTTTTAAAAAGTCAAAACTAATTCCATCACGATCTGATTTGATTCAACACGAAAACTGAGCATGGGTTAGTTCGACGACCCAAAACTCGACCTCATTCATAACATGAAAATTCATGCAGGTCAGACTAATCCAAGCCGACTCAATCTGATCTAACCCGTTCGATGTCGGTTTCTAACTCGACATGAAAAATCCACTTGACCCTATCAAATTCAATCCAACTCTACTCGAGAGTTTTTTGAAAAATCAAACCGACTTGAACCTACACCGTGATTTGATAATTTCCGAATTTAAACTAGTTCCGATTTGATCTGATCCGAATCCAGATATAATCTTTAGAACAAACAAGCATAAGAAAATATGACAAGATATATATCAAGAAACTTCTATTCCTTAATATTTATTAAAAATTTAAACAAATAAGTCACAACCAAAATATACAGATTACTGCTAACATAAACAAATTATACGAACCTCTCGGTACTTGCGTTGTATTTTCTGGAGTCAGAAAGTATAGCGTTGGCGATGAACCAAATTACGAAATCATCTGAAAGAAAATGATGTTATGATTTTATTCTTCCTTTTTCAAATCAACAAATGATGTCAGTGCTTGTCTCGTTTTACGAAACAATTTGATGGAAGCTAGTGTCCTCTTTAATCAACATTTTATTTCACAATCACAACTTAGACAATTAACTTTAAATCCTTCCAAGTAATTTTTCTACGGGTCTTTTCTCATCTTAGTCGCAGGTGGCATTTGACTATGTAATCCGAATCACACCCAACACCATCCAACGCTATGTATAATTACAAAATCTTTTTTTGAGGAAAAAAAACACTTACCAATACAAGCAATCCAATAGACATTAGAGTCATCCGATTCCATCTAGATTCACACAATAAAATTGAAAATTCAACCAGATCAAATTCAATCCGATACTCATTTAATAGCCCTCTTCCAAGCTTCTCTAAAACATTTTTATGCAACGCATCGCTCAAGGCGTTATAACGGTGTCATACCGTTGCAAGTTTTGTTGCATTAATGTTACAGCAATTCATTACTGTGCATCAAGTAGTTGTACAACAGATTGCATACTTGATTGCACGATAACCTCTGCTATCGATCCAATTCAATTGAAGACCGTATGCTTATTTGGATTCAATATAAAATATGTGGTATACAGTATTAATTTATATATATATTTCAAAAAGTATTAATTTATATATGGTTAAAAGCTTGGTTGTTGGTAGGTGACTAGTACAATTTGTTGGGTTTCATTTCTAGTTTATTCTAATTTGTTTGGGACTAAGAGTTTAGTTATTGTTGTTGTTGTTTGTATATATGATTAATTTAAGTAAATTTGTTGATAGGTGATTCCTAACCAATTTAAGAAGAAGAAAAAAATTCTGAGGAATTAATTGTTTTACTGTTACTTTTATTGTTAAACATGATCTCTAGACTACCTCTTAGTCGTCAAATGGAGGCGATTCGATCCGCATCAAAATTCGCGTGAACAGTTATGAGATTCATGCCATGCTTACATATTTTACCGTCAATCAAATGACACTGACCAAACATCAGACCAAATCCATCAGACCGTCCCCACTTCCCTCAATCCGAGACATGCTTTTACATGCATCCTTTTTATTATGCATTTTTACAATCAGATTACATATCAAATCTTAGTTAGCAATAGACGATCTAACAAGGAAGGAAAATGTCATTATCTTTGCGTCAATTTGAGCATGTCCACGTTATCTTAATTTGATGTGAAACTTGAAATTAAGTCAAACTCAAATGTGTGGTGTGTTATAAGCTCTCTAATCAATTAATCCTTGCAGCAAAAAATTCAAAGGCAAGGGTTGCATCACCATATATTTTGTCAAACATAAAATATACAGAGGGACACCCCAAACACACTTGATGTCAACAAATTTAAACAATCAGTGACAGAGGAGCTTTCATAGAGGTTCCCTGCATCTTGATGAGTTAGCGAAGCAAAAAATTAATTTAATTGGCGGGATTATATTGTATGGATGCTAGCTAGTGTGTATTTATTTAAAATCTATGTTACCCGGATACTCCGTAGAAGGCCGCGTACCCGTGTCGGATACGTATCGGATACCGATACGCGCCCGATACGGACCCGATACGTATCTGATAAGCCAGCTGGCGTATCGGCTTACGTGGCGTATCTTTCACCATCCGATACGGTCTCCGATACTTGTTGAAATGCAGCGATACGGCTCTGACTGGACGCACGACACGGCAGCGATACGTTAGGTCTTATTTTTTTTTCACTTTCTCCGCTGTCTGGATTCGTTCCCTTATTCAAAGGGAATCGATCACGTGGGTGTGGGGTATGCTATTCTCTCTCCTCTCTCCAATGCCTTCACGTGGGTTTTGAGGGGCAGTATATTATAAATATATTCAATTTTAAATTCTAACATCTACTCTCTCCTCTCTGGTTTTTTTTTTTAAATAGAATTACTGTAAACTAAATCAACGGAACAAGCCTCTGGATTTGGGATTTTCGAAATTTAGCCTCCACCGATCCTAGGGACCGGTGTAGCCAAAAAAACCCAACCTACACCGATCCTGGGGATCGGTGGAGCCTGTTTTGCACCATACGGGTGCAGCCTGCAGCCCTTGCCACAGAAAATCCCATCCTTCCCTCCACCGATCCCTAGGACCGGTGGAGGCTTGATCTCCAAAGTTCGAACCCGAGAGGTCCAGAACTCCATCTCTGTCTCTCCCTTTCTTCTCCTTCGTTTCCTCTCCGAACTCTTCTTGTTTTTTTTTTTTTTTTCTTTTATCCTCTCAATTTACTCAACCATTTTAGAATCCAATTGTTTTAAAATTTCTGGATCGTCTAAGAGAGTTAGAAACTCTTCGGATCTACGATTTTGACGAGGTAAATATCTCTTTTTTTTATAATTTTTTATTTTAGCCGAATTAAAATGAATAACTAATTTAATTTAGTTTGTTTAGTATATTTAGATTGTTTTTGTGAAATGTAGTGTTAAATTAGTATTTGGTGTAATTTAGTGTTGATTTGGAGTATATTTAGTAATTTAGTGGTAAATGTGTGATATTTAGATAAATGTGTGAAATGTGTGATATGTGTGTAATTTAGTGGTAAATGTGTGATATTTAGATAAATATGTGAAATGTGTGATATGTGTGTAATTTAGTGGTAAATGTGTGATATTTAGATAAATGTGTGAAATGTGTGATATTTAGATAAATGTGTGAAATGTGTGATAATTTAGTGGTAAATGTGTGATAGTAATTTAGTGTTGATTTGGAGTATATTTAGATAAATGTGTAATGACTCTCATGAAGTTTAAAATTAGATAAAATTATAAATGTGTAAAATTAGTAATATGTAGTATAAATTTGTGTAATTAAGTGTTCATGAAGTTTATTTTTAAAATCAAAATTAGATGATATGTTGTTTACATATAGTTCAATTTTCATTATTGTAGCCATATGCTTGAAAAAATATTTGTTTATATATTTATGTGTGATGACTCTCATCAGTTGCAAAAATATTTGTTTATCAAATTTTCTAACAGAGTCAATGGATAATCCGGATTATCCAGAGTTGTTGAAATTAGCACCACAGAACCACAGGGCATGGCAAGTTCGTGATATGGTAATTTTGATTATATTTATTAATTATTTGTTGCAAATAAATATTATATGAAGTATTTGAAGGGTTTATAATGTTTTAATTCTTTTTGGCAGCCTACCTCTTCATTGCAGGTAAATTCACATCAGACTAGTATTGCTTACAACAGTCGGATGGACGGTGCTCTGAAGAGGTTAGGGTTGTATCAAATTGCTCGCCTTAATGATTGCAAGATTGATCCGCATTTGATTACTGCTCTGGTTGAGAGGTGGAGGCCGGAGACCAATACATTTCATCTACCTGTCGGTGAGGTGACAGTGACGTTGGAAGATGTTGCATGTCTATGGGGCTTATCGACTAAGGGTAATTAATAATCATGAGTTGTTTATCGGTTAATTTAATTACCTATTTATAAAAAATAAATTGTTAATTGTATAATTCTTTTAATTTGCAGGTGACGCGATTACTGGCACCAGCGATACTGATTGGGACCCATACTTAGAGTTTGATCTAGGGGCTGATCCGGCAGATTTTTACAATCACCTCCATCAGACAATGCCATATAAATATAGGATTTATAATCCTAACACATCGAAAGAACGATTGTCCGTCTCTGCTTATGCGCTTAGACTAAAATGGTTGCGGGCGCAATTTAGTTTTGAGTTAGAAGATTGGCACAACGATGAGATAGTTGCACGGTACACTCGAGGTTTTTGTATGGATTTATTCGGGTCGGTTATGTTTCCAGATTCAAGTGCGGATGGAGTCCCTGCGATGTACTTGCAATTCATCACTGATCTAGAGACTCGACGAGAATACAATTGGGGAGGTGCTGTACTTGCACATCTCTATCGAGAGTTGTCACGTGCTTGCCACGCGGGGGCAGACACGATAGCGGGTCCGATGTTGTTGTTACAGATTTGGTCATGGACTCGATTTGCTATTGGTCGGCCTATACCCCGATCAGACCCACCTCCCTTCGGTGGTGCCGATGAGGATACGAGGAATGCTTTCGGTGTGAAGTGGACCACTCGACATTTGTGGCCAGAGAACCCTCACTTAGGTAAAAAGATTTATAATTCGAGATAACTTCGATAGATTTATAATTGGTTTTTTAAATTTATATTTTTTTTTACAGGTGGTACAGCCACGTATAGAGATAACTTCGATAGACTAGCTGATGAGACAGTTAACTGGCAACCATACGTTGATTACTATGATAAGTTACCTCGACATGTCCGACGACAAAAGAGGTATTGGATGAGATGCGGTTACGTGATCCATTTTTGGATGGTGGAGTTTCAGCATGCGGATAGAGTCATGCGCCAGTTTGGTAAGTACCAAGAGGTCCCGCCTCCTCCTCCTCTACCATGGGATGAGATCAGTTATTTACGAAAGACGTGGTATCACGATGGCAATTCAACAAGGGATGGTTGTTGGGGGATGACTCTTAGTGAGTACATCGAGAAGCCTGTAGTATTAATTGGAGAGCGGAGACCATATGACATGAGTAGGCATCATATGTACATGCATTGGTTCAACGCGCGTGGTATGAGATCAGTGTATCTATCAGATAACAATCCGGAAGCTCTACGACGTCAGGCTCCCCCGCGGACAGGAGATGTTGCAACACTGGCATACGTTCCTCATGGTCATAGGCATTCTCGTGTGGTTCGTACATTATTTTTTTTTTCAATCAAACTAGATTTTTTAATATTAATGTGCAATGTGTCACAGTTCGAAATGTATTATGCAGATTTCTCGGACAATACAATCCACTTTGCAGGCAATAGAGATGGTGCAGACCCCGGGACAAATAGCATATGGCAAGATAATGCTCGAGAATGCTCGTGACATTATGGAGGATATTGATCAGATCCACATCTTCCGAGGCATACTCGACAGTGCTGGCCTCCCTACGGACTTGGACATGATCAATTTGGATGATGATTTCCCTGATCAGCATTATCGTCGCCCTACAACTTCAGAGCCTCCCCCGACGTGGGACAACTTCATGAGCGGCACAGAGCCTGGATCTATATCTGAGTTCATGCTCAATGAACTAACGGGAGACTTCAGTATGATGGGACCATCCACTGGAGATCCGGGAAATCTTACAGGCGATTATGCTCCATCCACTTCAGATCCACCTCTTGGAGTCCGTACAAGGCAGCCTCCTGGGCATTACACTCCCGGGACTGACGCCCTTGGACCTAATCGACAGCGCCGACGAAGGCGTTAACATGTTTCGACTGAGTAAGTGCCTCTGTTAAGCATGATACCTTTTAAATTTTTGATTGGATCCATTATTTATTGATTAATGCATGATACATTTTAATTTTTTTTTTGCAGAGGTACCTGAAGATTAATGTTAGATTGTATCCATTATTATATGTATGTTATCTGTAATGTTAAATGGACTATTGTAGCTTTAATTGGACTACCTTTAATTATCCTTTAAATGTGTTGTTTAAATTATGCTTATTTGAATCATATTTGAAATTCATGTATGTACCACCGAAGCATAATTTCTTGATTAAAAATGTCAAAGATAAATCTTAGAATACAATAAAAATTACAACATAAATTCTTAGAATACAATAAAAATTCTTAGAATACAACATAAATTCTTCGAATACAACATAAATTCTTAGAATACAACATAAATTCTTAGAATACAACATAAAATCTTAGAATACAACATAAATAGAACTTAGTTCAAATAAAATGAGTACAACTTAGTTCAACATAATGCATAAACTTAGAAATCCCTAAATCCTACGAGTTTAGCGAGTCGATGCACCTGTTACAAAATGAGTACAACTTAGTTCAAATTTAATTGGAAATAAACAGAATTGTATTTTGAATTTTTAAATTGTTATACCCGAACGTCTTGCTGTAGTTGACTCTTGATTGTGTTGTTGAGCATTACGCCTCCTGGCAGGGGCCTCCATTTTGTCCATAGTCATAATTCTTCGTTTGTGTTTTCTCCTACCCTTATTTATTTTTTCCTTATCCGGATCTGGCCTTATAATGGGGCCATCAACTAATGGCCAATTCCTTTTATTTCCAAATCCATGGAAACGACCAGACCAAGTATCAACATAATTTTGTAAGCTGTAATATGGGTTAACATAGTCGTTAGGATTTAGCCTCCTAACGAAACAAACTGCCAGAACATGGTTACATGGGATTCCTGTTAATTGAGGTCTCTGACACACACATATAGGCATTCCTTCTGCAGGGAAGGTAACATCGTACTTCACCTCGCCCCGAACACCCTTCAATTAAAAAATCATATTTACATCAATGTATTACGTGAAAGTAAATAATTAGATTTATCGAATTATTGACTTACTGTCTCGAGAATTCCATTTTTATCAATAACCTCATAGCTGTTATGGCCATAATACATCGGTCTTACATCATGTTTCCTTGCTTTCTCATTACGACGATGTAAAAGCAGTGTAATGTTCATTGAAAAATCCAATCCCGATGCCTCCCATCCAATCGCGGCCTCCCGCCTATTTACAAACCAGTCGACGCACTTATAAAAGGTCTTTTCAACAATTGCACACACAGGTAGTTGCCTGGCAATCCTAAATACACTGTTTAGTACCTCAGAGCCATTACTTGTCATTATACCCCATCGATTGAGGAATCCATCATGCACTTGTGCCCACTTATGCAAAGCCAAAGGCTCTGCATCAGAGTTGCGGAGCTGTTTACCAAATTTCATAATGTAGTCATATACGTCTGCATCTCTTTGCCTAATTCTTTCCATCCCCTCTTCAAATCTCCAGATTTTTTTCTTCGCAACATATTTTTTGAATACAGTTTTGATCCACTTTTGAGGGTATTTTTTCCAGATATTTTCACAAATATGCTGTGAACACAGTCGGTGGACAGCTTCACCGTTTTCCTCACACCATCCCAGATTAGGAGCCTCAGACACCCCTCGTATACCAAGGTGCTGGTCCGAGATAACGCAGATTCTTCCTGGCCCGACAACATTGATACGCAGCCAATTCATAAACCAACCCCAATTTTCAATAGACTCTTTTTCACAAATTGCAAATGCAAGTGGCAAGAGTTGTTGCTCTGCATCGTAAGCACAAGCCATAAAAAGTTTACCCTTGTATCTTCCGGATAAGAACCCGGCATCAACACTGATAACGGGTCGAAGATGAGGCCATGCTTCAATGCATGGCCCATATGCCCATGCAACCCGGTTGAAAATATTGATATTATAATCTTCTGATGGTCCATGTTCTATTAGGTACTGTGTACCTGGATTAGATGCTTTGATGGCACCCAACAACGATGGCAGCATCTCGTAAGACTTCTCCCAGCTCCCAAACAAGTCGGCAATTGCAAGTTCCCTACCTCTCCACAACTTGTTATACGAGGGCGTTACTGACCCAAATTTAACTTTAACCATATGCTTGACCGCTTTAATGGACATCTCCAGATCATCTTTCAAAGCCGGTTTAATAATATCAGCAATTACTCTGGCAGTCATTTGATGACTATCCAACCTTTCAGCACTTCCAAAACATGTGTGGATAAACGGGTTGGTGGAAATTGTCCATGCACCAGTTGGACATACAATTGCATACAATTTCCATTGGCACTTAGAAGATTTACATTTAACTCTATACTTAGTTTTGCTGCTGTTTAGCACTTCCAACTCTGTGTTTCGGGGTAGGTGAAAATCAGCAAGTTCTGATTTTAGTTTGGCTTTGGATTCAAACATTTGACCTTCAGCAAATTTTTCATCTAACCTGGGGGGGTTCGCAAAAAATGCACGATCCTTGTATGGCATTGGCAATTCATCGTTGAATGATGAACATGGATGCTTAAGTCCTCGATTGAGGAATGGGATCGACTCGTGCCAATCCTTCAATACTTCTCGGGCGTTCATTTCAGCCTCAAATTCGTCCATATCTGCGTCCCATGCTTCATCAGAATCGTCATCATCAAAAGAACTTGTATCAGATTCATTGTCTCGATCTGATTGCTCACAAGGGTCATCACCAGCCTGAACCGGAGGTGTGTAGGTGGGTACAGGTACACTGCCCGAGCCAGGATGAAAGCCGGTCTGAACCGACGGTGTGTTACTACCTCCAGGCAAACTATCTGGACACGGATCATAACTGATTTGGTTTCTACCCTGGTGTGCCTCAGCTACCAATTCTATAACCTTAAATCCAGCCACTTGAGCTGCAGTTTGTTTAATGACATCCCAAGTTTCCTCATTTTCTATCCGAAATAGTGAGAAATGGTACGATCCGGGTTGTGCTGTGTTCATACGTACCCTGATTGTCAATTTGACTCGACTTGGAAGCAATTCAAGTCCAACGTATATTTGCCGTCTTATAACAGCAAAACTGGTAGAATCAGATACGGTAAAGGTAAATGCAGCCCCTATGTCATAACCAACACCTGTTGAAGTGCTTTGGAGGTTACCACCATAATACACATTGATCAATAGCAGTGACATTTTGCTGAACAAAATTCAAACACCAAATTAACTCCAAATATTTTTCAATTTTACAACACTAAATATAAACAGATGAGTAAAAAAAAACTCACAATAATAATCAGAAGATGATGCTGAGTACAATGGTGGTGGCGATCTGTTCATATGGCAACTCCTCTAAGAATTTGAGAAAAACGAAATAAAGAAAGAAAGAGGAAAGAAGAGAGAACAATGGAGGCTGGGAAGAGAAGAAGAGAGGAGAAAGGGTGCGGCTGGCTTGTTTTGAACCCTAAACATGCCTACACCGATCCACAGGACCGGTGGAGCAATTTTTGAAGCTCCACCGATTCACAGGATCGGTGTAGAGCGTTTTCCATGTGGTCTTCCGTGTAATCGGTGTGGCAGGTGCAAAAGTGGCTCCACCGGTCCCTAGGACCGGTGTAGCTTGGGTTTTTTCTGCTCCACCGGTCCCTAGGATCGGTGGAGGCTAGATTTCTAAAATTGAAACAGGAAAG
Source organism: Carex littledalei (assembly GCA_011114355.1). Taxonomy (NCBI): domain Eukaryota; kingdom Viridiplantae; phylum Streptophyta; class Magnoliopsida; order Poales; family Cyperaceae; genus Carex; species Carex littledalei. The sequence continues at coordinate 547,879 of CM022101.1, read as the reverse complement.
GCTGGTTCCGTTAAATGATTTTACAGTAATTCTATTTAAAAAAAAAAATCCTCCTCTCTCATGAAGTAACACATAAGAATTTTATGTGTGAGTTATATACTCTTATTTTAATTTTATGTGGGACTAACACAAAAATCTATAAAACCGGACTAGTTCATGAAAAATTTTCTGTGACACTTAATTTAGGTGCAATGGACCACTGAATTATATACAAGTGTTGAATTTCTGTGATAATGGGCCACGTAAATTAAAATACAAATGTCACATATGGAGTCACTGAATTAATTTCTGAAACTTATATATACCCTATATCGCATTTATATGGCATTTAGTTAAATTATAAACTAACTTAATTAATATTATAAGTGTTGAAATCATTAAATTAATTATTTTTCTGTTGTATAATACAAGTGTTGAATTAATAATATAATTAAAATAATATATAAAATAGACGTATCGTATCTTAGATTTTTTTAAAATTGCTGTATCACCGTATCCATATCGTATCCGATACGATACCCGTACCCGTATCCGATACGATACCCGTACCCGTATCCATGCAACATAGTTTAAAATTGTTGGCATTTTTTGTTATATCCGTACATACTATTTTAAATGAAATCAGAATTTAAGGGATTATTTGTATGGATGCTAGCTAGTGTGCATTTATTTAAAATTGTTGGCATTTTTTGTTATCTCCGTACATACTATTTTAAAATGAAATAAGAATTTAAAAATTCATATATATAGATAGTGCAACTCTAGCACGCATTCAAGCTTGTATAAGACAGAATAATAATTTTCAATAATTATAATAATATCAAATTGATCATCTTTATATAATGAAATATATATCGTATCACAAATTTTTATTCGATGTTCTAATAAGTAAATGAACCAAAAATATCTCTCTTTCAATATGAATCATGGAATCTATTAAATATAATTTTTTTTATTTTTAGATATATGTTGAGAAAAAAATAAAAAATTAAATACGCGCTGAAAATGCAGATGGATATATTAATAGAAGAGACAAATTTCTTTGGTCACCCAACGGGCGAAGCTCAATTAATTTCGTGTACTGATCCAAGTTTGACCTGTGCGGTACTCATACTTTGACCTGGCAGTGGTTAGGAGAACCATTATCATTTATTCAAAGCACCTTTCTATTGCACCAGTCATGTAATATTATGCGTAAATAATTCCTGACTTATACTGAAAAATGTAATATCTTTATTTACCACCATCAAAGAATTTCTAGAATGCTGCCACAGTATATATATATGAGTAAGGCTACGGTGCTTTGCAAAGTAAATCCACCCCTTTACTTCGGGCCACTTTTTGGATTTTGAAAATCCAAACAACCGATCCGAACCGTTCAACATGTTCTAAACATTGAAATGTGCTTGGAGACCAAATTTTACATTTTTTGAATTTTTTTTACTATTTATTAAGCCACTTTGAAAGTTTCTGATCCGGTGGTCCAGAAAATTTTACTGTTTTTTACTGTTCACCATTGGATCAGCGATTTTCAAAGTGGCTTAATAAATAGTAAAAAAATTCCAAAAAATGTAAAATTTGGTCTCCAAGCACATTTCAATATTTAGAACATGTTGAACGGTTTGGATCGGTTGTTTGGATTTTCAAAATCCAAAAAGTGGCCCGAAGTAAAGGGGTGGGTTTACTTTGCAAAGCACCGTAGCCTTACTCTATATATATATATATAGAGGAGGGATCGGATGACACCTCTTTTTGGTGACATCCGAGTTACCACATTCATTTTTTTCATTTTCAAAGTCCAAATCGTCGATCCAAACCGTTCAATATGATTATCTAAATAAAATGTACTTGCAGATCAAATTTTATATTTTTTTGAATTTTTTTACTATTTATTAAGATGGGTACAAAATTCAATGGTCTAAGTATGGCTGTTTTTTTGTAAAATACTTAATAAATAGTAAAAAAATTCAAAAAAATGTAAAATTTGATCTGCAAGTACATTTTATTGTGGAGATCATGTTGAACGGTTTGGATCGACGATTTGGACTTTGAAAATGAAAAAAAATGAATGTGGTAACTTCGGATGTCACCAAAAAGAGGTGTCATCCGATCCCTCCTCATATATATATATATATATATATATAGAGATAGGCTAACATGCTTCTGGTAGAACTTCGGCCTCGTGCTTCCGGGGGCATATCTTAGTGTTGGATGTTCAAACAACAAATTCAAACCGTTAGATGTGATCTCTATATTAAAATCTGCTTGGAGACCAAATTTTACATTTTTTGGAATTTTTTTACTATTTATTAAGCCACTTTGAAAATTCCAGATCATATGGTCCAGACTGTTTTTACTGTTCACCCGGATCTGGAATTTTCAAAGTGGCTTAATAAATAGTAAAAAAATTCCAAAAAATGTAAAATTTGGTCTCCAAGCAGATTTTAATATAGAGATCACATCTAACGGTTTGAATTTGTTGTTTGAACATCAAACACTAAGATATGCCCCCGGAAGCACGAGGCCGAAATACTTCTAGAAGCACGTTAGCCTATCTATATATATATATATATATATATAGAGATTGGCTAATGTAATAACGTTAGAACTTCGGCCCGAAGTTCTAACGGGTCGTTTTTGCAATTTCAAAATCCAAACAACCCATCCGAACCGTTCAACATGTTCTCTATATTGAAATGTGCTTGGAGACCAAATTTTACATTTTTTGGAATTTTTTTGCTATTTATTAAGCCACTTTGAAAATTCTGATCCGGTGGTCCAGAAAATTTGGCTGTTTTTTACTGTTCACCGTTGGATCAGAAACTTTCAAAGTGGCTTAATAAATAGCAAAAAAATTCCAAAAAATGTAAAATTTGGTCTCCAAGCACATTTCAATATAGAGAACATGTTGAACGGTTCGGATGGGTTGTTTGGATTTTGAAATTGCAAAAACGACCCGTTAGAACTTCGGCCGAAGTTCTAACGTTATTACATTAGCCAATCTCTATATATATATATATATATTTTGTAAACATAATACAATATTGTTTGCTTTTTTGCACATCATTGCAACAGCATGGGGTGCACAAAGAATCTGTGTTGAATTTGATTAGATATTATTATTGAGATGTTGGCAAGTTTCATAAATTGTTAGATTCTTCTTTTGACCTTTAAACAGGATAGGAATCCAATGTAACAGCATTTCCTCCTTTTCAACGAAGTACTTGTGCTTTGAAATAAAAGTAAATAAACAAAATTTAGTAGGTCCAGACCTAAAAGCTGGAGTTAAATCTGTTGAAATTCTTGAGAATTTTAGGACCCCGAAATTCAAAATCCAATTGTTTAAGTTTTTCCATACACGAATCTCAAAGCAGACAATTTTTTATGCACTAATCTCGAAACATATAGACGGTTGGATTGAGAATTTCAGAATTCTCGGAGATTTCAGCAGATTTGTTTCCCTAAAAGCTAGCAGATATTGTAGTGCATCTACCCTTTCAAATATAATCAAGTTCAAGCAGGTAAAAGAAAACAATGCAAAAATTCTATCTGGGTGCAATTGTAATTTGAAAGTTTAAAGCGGGCTTGATAGTTGCGGTGCTTTATTGGAAATTCATTGACAATATTTAGTTTGATATTTTTAATAATTATTAATAATTATTAAAATAATAAGTTATGACATCAAAGTAAAATATACTTTTCAAAAAGAAAAGACACTCAAGTAATATAAGCGAGTGCAAAGAAATAAAACATAAAGAAACCAATCATTTCATTATCTTTTGCTAGTAGGATCAAGAATATCCGAAACGAATTGAGAAAACCCTGTTTAACTACCGTTTCCTTTATTCAGATTTAAAAATGGTTTTTCACGCGGAGATTTTACGGAGTGAGATAACATTTGCGTCGCGACTCGCGTGGCCTTATGTACAGTCCCTATTTTCTCCACGTCAGACGTAATCCAGATACAGTAAAATTTGTTAGTGAAAATTCTTCTTGAAGGACAAAAATTATATTTTAATCACAAAAGCTACTCTTTTTTTTCTGGATCTTAAGATGGCCGAATGTGATTGGATACATGGAGTCACGCGCTGCTCCTGGAGATTCTAGATCTCCTGGGACCTCTACATGTAATTTCCAGTGTAATGGGTTTCTGTGTTGTGGCCCATGATTCAAGGATGAGATTTTCAGTTTATATATATTCTTGTTTATAATCAAATAGATTTGTATTCAAAATTATATGTATTCTTTTTTCAAAGTGTTTTCGGTGGTATTCCAATGTGACATTAATAACGGACCATTCTAATTATAATTAGTTTATTGAGTAGAACTAGGGTGTTCTTAAGCTCATCAAGCCCTTTTGAGCTTAATTCAAAAACCTATTGAATTGGCTTCAACGATGCATCCAAACCGTTGAAATCGATCTACTTCACTAGTGATGCATTTAAATGTCAAATTTATAAATTTTTGAACTAATTTAGTATAAAGTCAAGCGGTAAAAAAAAAAAATGGTTTATAAGTTAACTTTAATGTGTTCATTTTTCATCATTTTTTGACTGCTTGACTTTATATTAAATTAGTTTAAAAATTTATAAATTTGATATGTAAACTCACCACTCGTGAAGTAGATCGGTTTCAACGGTTTGAATGCGTCGCTTGAAGCTAATCCGATGGATTTTTTAGTTAAGCTCACAAAGAGACTTGATGAGCTTAAGAACACCCTAGTTCTACTCTAGTTTATTATATATAGTAATATAACACATAAATTCTAATTACTTGACGCCTTTACAAGATTAACCATTTGAATATTATTGAAGTCAAACTTCTTTGGCGTGCCTCATTTTATTTGTTCAGTTGTAATTTGCATGATGCTTTTGTAATGGTTGCAAATGATACAATCGTGTACTCACCACACCGACAATTAAACAGAAATAGTTGAAAATGATCCAAATAAACTTGTCGATAGCGCCAAAATTTCAAGTTTTACAGCCAATTGAGGCAGAATCAAAGCTTGACTTTTTGGTTCAAAAAGTGAGGTGACCGAGTTCAGCCTTCAGCGACCCACTCAACTGTTCTTCTCCCCTCTTTACTAAATTGCTTTCACAACCGCTTTTTCTTATATGCCCCTGCAATATCTGCTATTTCGTTTACACGTCCCCATGAAGCACTGTTCTGCATATGATATGAATTGAATTGACTAAAATCATTGTTAATAATTGTCACCGAATTAGACTTAACGTAACATTGCTCAGTGCCAGAAAAAAAATTAAACTTGCAATGTTATATTCATTTTTCTTTTGCCTTGAATACTTGCAAAGTTCTTGAAAAGTCACTAAAATTCCCATTGCTTTAAGCTATCTCAAGTTCACAATACAAGATATAATTGATAATTTTCAAGAAGGAATTTAATAAAAAAAAGTTAATTAAAATTCCCACTATTTAAAGTTATTTCAAGTTCATATACCTCTATAATATGATTAATTATTTTTACTCTATCAAATACCTTGTGATGCATCTTCTTGGAGATATATTACAAAACCACAATTGGAGACCGTATCAATTGGAGCTTCTTTACTATACTAATTTATTTATTATTTTAATCACCAAATTATTTTTCTGTCTTCTAAGAATCAATATATGTTAAGTTATCTCAAGTTCGCAATCGTAAGGATTTAATTGAAAATTTCAAGATGAAATTTAATAAAATAAGTTAATTAAAATTCCCAGCATTTTAAGTTCTTCAACAGTTGATATTTAATCAAATAGTTTCTTAAGAATACCTCTATAATATGATTAATTATTTTGTACTCTATCAAATACTTCTCGGGTCGGCCAATTTATGCTCCCTTTTCTCGGCCCTTTCTGCGTATCCTGTTTCCAGTAGTAAGTAATGAGTTCTCTTCTCTCCATTCGATAAAGAAAGGTGAAATCTTTATTGGCCTTTTCCCCTGTTTTTGATTGAATCCTTGTCGATTCTTATAATTACCTTCTAGATTTGTTCACTCTCACTCTCTCTCTCTCTCTCTCTCTCTCTCTCTCTCTCAACCGCCGTCTTCTTTCTACAAACACCCTCCCCGCTATCCCTAAATATCTCTTCCGATCAAAGAATCGAATCGGTAGAAGAAATCAAAACTGAAGAAGAACAAGTCAGTCTCAAACAAACTAGAAACAAGGTGCGTCTCTTCTCTTTCGCCCAAATTCGAAACCCTTTTTGCACAGTAACTCAGGTTCGGAAAATCGCCCAATAATTGGATCGCGGGCTGCTGATAGGTAGATTTTTTTTTTTTTCAAATTATGGTTGCAACGAAACAATGAACTGACTATTGCTTGCTGTAGTAGAAGGTTGTAAGTTTAAGTAAGGTACTTTACGAACAATTGAATAGGTTGTTGTAGGTCTTTCTCTGCTTGGTTAGTTGCTCAATTGAAGTACTTCCAGGTGCTTTGAAAATTACCCATAAATTATTTTCGTATCAATTTCTGTTTTTCTTTACAAAATTTACCGCATTTTTTTTAGGTTTAGCTAGCGTCAACAGATTTGAGTCTCTTACCTACTCTAAGATTTTGACTTAGTATCAACTGGGTTGCTAAAAGTTCACCTTTAAGCATACATACTGAAATAGCACATTAATTATTTTTTCTGATCTCTCTTCTCCAACTACTACATGCAGAACCACTTCCTTGAAAACATGGACTCTACCTACCAACAACCAGAGTCGCAACCCATTAAACCCAAACATGCTACCGGTGCCACCAATCAACAGGGAACTGCCATGGATGAAGAAGGCACACCTTTTATCGGCTATTTAGATGTGGTAATCCATCAGGCCAGAGACATACACAATATATGCATCTACCACAAACAAGATGTGTATGCGAAGGTTTCTCTTACTGCTACAGGTAACAATTTGGACACTACCGCTGTACCTGACTCGGTCTCAACCCGTACAATTAACGGGGGTGGGCGCAACCCAGTGTTCAATGAGTCGCTACGTGTTGGGGTCCGTGTACTGGAATCATCGGTACGCTGTGAGATCTATATGCTCAGCAGAGTGAAGAACTACTTGCAGGACCAGCTACTCGGCCTAACCCTAATCCCCTTATCGGATCTCCTAGTTGCGCCCGATAATAAACTAAATGGCGAGTTTGCTCTCTCTGCTAATGACCTTTTTGAATCTCCTGCTGGATTTGTGCAGCTATCTCTCTCATATTCTGGTTCTTCTCCTGAGGTTATGGCAATTCCCTCTCCAGTTAACAAAAAGAGTGTCCAAACAAAGGAAGCTAACGGGTCGTCAGCATCTGCCTCGGAGTCGGTGCCATCCGAGATGGAGAAGATTGAATTTCCTGATTTGGAGTTGGTGAAAGAGAACCAAATCATGGTGTCAGAGTATTTTGGCATACCATGTACTGAAGTGGAGAATGCTCCTTTACCAAGCTCGGAAAGCCTGATAACCACTGAGGAGAGTGAAAACCCTAATTCGCATGAGGTGGGTGTGCGTGTGGTTGAGAGCTTCTCAATGACTCCTGAGAATAGTGTGGACTCGGTCCACGGTGAGCCACTGAGCAGCGTGGCGACAACTGACTCGCCGAACACTTACACAACCTCAGATAAGGATAACAGCTCATCAGAGGTAACAGAAACCGAGGCAGATTCATCAGAGACGATAATTAAGCCAATGATTAACATCAAAATCGAGCAGGATCAGACAGTGAACGAGAAAGAGATTGTTGACATGTATATGAAGAGCATGCAACAGTTCACCGATTCTCTGGCGAAGATGAATTTGCCTAATGTCGACTTTGAAAACGGTAGTGCAAGCCCGAGCCCGACCACAAACTCAAATTCCAGTGAGAATGGCAGTTCAACTTCGGGGAGAAGGGATGGAAGTGCGAAGGACAAAAATTCAAGGGTTTTCTACGGAAGCAGAGCTTTCTTTTAAAAGACAGAGAAAGAAGAAATTATATTTTGTGTGTTGTGAGGTAGAAAGACCGGCTTTGAACTTGTTAAATGGTTTTTAGTTGTGTCTGATAGGTAAAAAATAGGGTCTGTAATCGTAACCGAAGACTTTTTTATGTTGTTGTTTCATCTGGTTTTAAATTTCTAATGTACCTGATGCTACTGTTGTGGTCTAGACTCTAATCTACATTTGTCAAATATCTATTTACTTTGAAATATTGATAATTTTGGTTGTCAGGAGATAACAGCACCTACTATGTACCTTCACTGATTTTTGGTACCAGCTAATTAATGATCCTGGTTGTGCACACTGCACATTATTGATGCTAACCAGTGAGTATTCATTGGTACAATGCTGCTCTTTAATGTGTATTTATCCAGTGAATATGGTTTTCATAATACTGAAAAGCTGATCTGGGATTCATTTAATTTAAGCAAAAACGGCAGTTTGCAAACTTTTGACACCTTGAAACACGCCAGTTCCAGTACCAGAAAAAAAGTAATTATATTATCTCAGAATTTATGACTACTGGCCATGATTTGTTACTGTTGCTTTTATACAGAAAATATATCGCAATTATAGTCTAGCAACTACCGTTACATTGCTACTAATTTCTAATTATCGGATTGGCTTCAAATGATAAATTCAAACTGTTCCAATTGACGAGTGATGTATTTACGTGTAAAATTTATAATTTTTCAAATTATTTTAGTACCAAGTTAAGTGGTCAAAAATAATGAAAAATAAATGTATTAAAATTAACTTAAAAAATCTCATGTTTGACGGTTTCATTTGATACTAAATAAATTCGAAAAATTATAAATTATGCACGTAAACGTACCACTCATAAATTAGATCAGTTCAGACGATTTGAATTTGTCATTCAAAGCTGATTCGATAGATTTTAAAATTAGTGATATTTAGACTGAAATACCACCAATAAAATAACATCAGCAGCAAAACTCGCAATTATAGGTAATTAATTATATACACCAGTGACATCAAACAAGTCCAAGATACAGAAAAGGAATAATGTTAGAATTGACAGAAAATTTTGTCTACCAGCGAGCGATACATTTCTCTCCTATTTTGGCCGAAATTTTTATTTATAACATTTTCTGAAAATAAATTAATAAAATAACCATTGATTCTGGTCAATTCTAAATCTAACACGGCCGCAGAATGCCGGAGCGGACCCATATGGGGGGGACCGCAGAATGCCAGAGCGGACCCTCATATGGGTCCGCAGAATGCCGGAGCGGCCCCTGGAGCCGCAGAATGCCGGAGCGGACTCTTTATTTTTTATTTTAGAAATACAAAATTTTAATTTGTTTAGGGTTATTTATTTAGTTTCGAATGTTGTTTAAATTGATTTTGGTCGTATTGTATTTTAGATATGTCGTTGGTTTGAAATATTTTAGATATTTTAGATATGTGGTTTCTTTGAAATTCTTTTGTGTACTCTGAGATAATGAAATCAACAAAATAAATAAATAACAACAAAATCAAACAAACAAGAAACTAATCAACTAAATAAATAAGTATCTGACAAAACATCTACCAATACTACAAATAAGAATCTAACAAAACATCTAACAGTACAACAAATCAAAATCTAAGGCTCTGGACTAAACACCGTCCTCGCCTTCTTCTTCCTAAACCCCCGACCCCGCCTGCAGAGTGGCGTCTCGTCAGTATCTGCGGAGGATGCTGAGTCGTCTGCCTGGACATCCGTAGACTGAACCGGCTCCTGGCGAACCTCCTCAATCTCGGATGTCTGCTGGACCCCAGGACCAAAAACTGTGGTCTGTCCAAACTCAGCCTGCGTGAATAAAAACGCCTGTCTGGCAATGGGGTCATCGTGGAGCATGCTGTGTACCCCTACTGGAGGATGGTCTACTGGTACTCATGCTGTATTGGATAATTTTTGGTCAAATATGAGAGTTTGGTCAAAGTCCGGTTTAAATTTGGGTACAATTCTAATTAAATTTGGGTACAATTCTAATTAAATTTGGGTACAATCGAATTAAATTTGGGTACAATTCTAATTAAATTTGGGTACAATTCTAATTAAATTTGGGTACAATTCTAATTAAATTTGGGCACAATCGAATTAAATTTGGGTACAATTCTAATTAAATTTGGGTACAATTCTAATTAAATTTGGGTACAATCGAATTAAATTTGGGTACAATTCTAATTAAATTTGGGTACAATCGAATTAAATTTGGGTACAATCGAATTAAATTTGGGTACAATTCTAATTAAATTTGGGTACAATCGAATTAAATTTGGGTACAATTCTAATTAAATTTGGGTACAATTCTAATTAAATTTGGGTACAATCGAATTAAATTTGGGTACAATTCTAATTAAATTTGGGTACAATTCTAATTAAATTTGGGTACAATTCTAATTCTAAATCCTAAATTAATATCTAATTCTAAATGCTAAATCTAAACCCTAAACCCTAAATCCTAATCCTAAACCCTAAACCTACACCTAATTACTACTCTACACTAAAAATTAAAACTAGAGAAGAAGAAGAAAACTTACCCGAGGTCGAAGGGATTGAAACTTCAAATGAGATGTAATGAAATCGGAACCCAGCGGCCCCTTATATAGGCTGGGGACCGCTCCGGCATTCTGCGGCCCCAGGGGCCGCTCCGGCATTCTGCGGTACCCCCCATATGGGTCCGCTCCGGCATTCTGCGGCCGTGTTAGATTTAGAATTGACCAAAAACGATGGTTATTTTATTAATTTATTTTTTAAAAATGTTAAAAATAAAAATTTCGGCTATTTTGGTGGGAAGCTGGAATTGAACGTTTGTAGAAACAATACATCGCATTCTTATCCAGATAGATAACACCTGTACTGCTGTACATGATCAAGCGGTCAAGCCTTATTTATGATCTCAGATTATACCACGTAGACCGTACTTACTTAATTGAAAGTTGAAACTACCAATTGTACACATATACCACACGCATTTCTTTTATTATCCTGAGACGGTGTCAGGTCGGACTCAGTTCCAAATTTGGATTCAATTCCAGAGTTTGAAAATATAAAATTCCAATCCGCATTTCTTTTATTATCCTGAGACGGTGTCAGGTCGGACTCAGTTCCAAATTTCCAACTTCTATTTTCAATTCCAGAGTTTAGTTTTGTTAAAAAAAAAAAATCCAGTTTAACATCAAATGTATATCAAAATTATGGGCTCAAAAACATCGACTGGTTCACCATTCAAGGGTGAAACTGGCGGTCTGATTATAATCGGACGGCTCGGATTAAATGACAATTTTGAAAAAAAAAATTAGCGATCCATCTGGACCGCCTAATTTCTGTTAACTAAAGCTCAACACAGGAAAGTTGCAATTTTAATATTTTTGGTTTTATGGTATTTATTGATTCAATTTGGGTGAATGGCTTGCAATTTGAAAATGAGTTTATATTTGGATTGAGATCAACTGACAAATGGGTTACTTGATAATCGTAAAAGGAACTCGCAAGTGAGAGCTTAGCAGTGGCTGCTAATGAGAAAAATCTGACATTGAAGATATAAAAGTTAGAAAGGGGAGGTAGTATAGTTGACTAGGAAAAAAAATCTTACGATGGTTATTCAAGTGTCGAGAGTTCGATTCCTTCTTATGACTTTGCAGCTTCTGTGAGGATTTTCAAAAAAAATAATATAAAACTTGGTCTCTGCTAGGGCATTCAAAAAAAAAAAAAATATATAACTTGCATTTAACAGTCTTTGATGAAATGGTCAAATTAAACTCAAATTGCACAAAATCTGTTACATAACCAACAACTTATATATATATATATATATATATATATGAGGAGGGTTAAAATGCACCCTCTTTTTGTGCTCCTAACGTGCACCCTCCTCTCATATATTCATTTTCAAAGTTTAAATAGTCGATTCGAACATTCCAACGAGTTCTTCATATTAAAATGTGCTTGGAGACCAAATTTTACATTTTTTGAAATTTTTTTACTATTTTTTCAGAATTTTTGATTAAACTAAACAATAATAAAAAATTCAGCAAAGTGATGATTTTAAAAAATTCTAAAAAAATAGTAAAAAATTTTCAAAAAATGTAAAATTTGGTCTCCAAGCACATTATAATATGAAGAACACGTTGGAAAGTTTGAATCGACTATTTGAACTTTGAAAATGAAGATATGAGGGGAGGGTGCACGTTAGGAGCACAAAAGGGAGAGTGCATTTTAACCCTCCTCTATATATATATATAGGGTCCGGCTAATTTGCTGCCGGCAGCATTCTGGCCAGCTGCTGCCGGGGGCATTTCGGCCATTTCTGGTGCTCAAACAGCCGATCCGAACCGTTCAACGTGTTCTAAATATTAAAATCTACTTGGAGACCAAATTTTACATTTTTTGGAATTTTTTTACTATTTATTAAACCACTTTGAAAATTCCAGATCACATGGTCCAGAATTTTGTTGCATTGTTTTTATTGTTCACCCGGATTAGCAATTTTCAAAGTGGCCTAATAAATAGTAAAAAAATTCCAAAAAATGTAAAATTTGGTCTCCAAGTAGATTTTAATATAGATTGAATATCTATATAAAAAATTTTGTTGTTTGAACACCAGAAATGCCCCCGGCAGCAGCTGGCCAGAATGCTGCCGGCAGCAAATTAGCCGGACCCTATATATATATGTATATATATATATATATATATATGAGATAGACTAATGTGCTAACGTTAGAACTTCAGCCGAAGTTCTAACGAGTTGTTTTTGCAATTTCAAAATCCAAACAACCGATCCGAACCGTTCAACTTTTTCTAAATATTGAAATGTTCTTGGAGACCAAATTTTACATTTTTTGGAATTTTTTTACTATTTATTAAGCCACTTTGAAAATCGCAGATCTGCTGTGAATAGTACAAAACAGCAAAATTTTATGGACCACCGGATCAGTATTTTCAAAGTGGCTTAATAAATAGTAAAAAAATTCCAAAAAATGTAAAATTTGGTCTCCAAGCACATTTCAATATAGAGAACATGTTGAACGGTTCGGATCGGTTGTTTGGATTTTGAAATTGCAAAAACGACTCGTTAGAACTTCGGCCTAACGTTAGCACATTAGTCTATCTATATATATATATATGACAGTGCTACGGTGCTACGCATATATAAGGGCCCTCCGTGCTACGGCACACTTTTTGAGTTTTCAAAATCCTAACGGTCGATCTGAACCGTTCAACATGATCTCCATATGAATATGTACTTTCAAACCAAATTTTACATTTTTTAGAATTTTTTTTGCTATTTATTAAGCCACTTTGAAAAAACACTAATTTGTACACAACAGTAAACTTTTCTGGACCATTGGATCAGCGATTTTCAAAGTGGCTTAATAAATAGTAAAAAAATTCTAAAAAATGTAAAATTTGGTTTGCAAGTACATATTCATATGGAGATCGTGTTGAACGGTTCGGATCGACCGTTAGGATTTTGAAAACTCAAAAAGTGAGCCGTAGCACGGAGGGGCCCTTATATATGCGTAGCATATTAGCCAGATTATATATATATATATATATATATATAGAGAGAGAGAGAGAGTCCGGCTAATGTGATAACATTATAATTTCAGTCTAAGTTATAACGAGTCGGTTTTTGCAATTTCAAAATCCGAACAATTAATCCGAACCATGATCTCCATATATATATATGAATTTTCTTCTATTTTTCAAATTTTATTTAGTTTAATTCTAAGAAATTATTATTAAGATTGTCAAGGTAATGAAATCTCAATCTGTTGAATATTTATGACACACAATATTAGTTAAGAACTTTATGAGAATTCTTCATTTATTCACAAATAAAAAAAAGGAGTATCTAACAAAAGAAAGAAAAGAAAGTTTTTTCTTTTTCCAAAAAGGGGGTTATTTAAAGCGTTCTCAATCTGTTAAATGTATGACACAAAATATTGATGCGGGCCTTGTGAAAATTGTTTTTTTATATATTTTTTTTGTTAAAGAAAAGAGAGATTATTTAATAGAAAAAAGGAACCAAAGTAATTTGTAAAAGTATACTGTTGAGGCAAAAGTGGAAACCGTATGGGCAAAGAGATGTCATGATTGAAAAGGAGTGTACAAGTTGCAATTTGCTTGTTTTGTTTTGTTTTGGGCTAACATTGCTCACCTTTGTTAGTGATATACTTATTTATATGCTCAAAAGCATGAATTTTCTAGGTTAGATACTACGCATGGCAACAAAGTATGGCAATTGCCAATTGGCATTTGGCAACACACCACCGACTTTTGAATTTTGTCCCCCCTCTACGCTGTCATTTTAGTAGGTGTGCTTTCATTTCCCATTTTGTTGTGTGTACTGCGTAGAATCTGTCTCCTACAAATACTCTCTACACTGTTTGATACATTCATTGAGGCCACAGAGAATCAAGATTCTAAATTTTTGGTCCAGGCTTTACTTTTGTGCTGTCAAGTCTCAGTGTCTCCCACTGGTAACAGGTAACTTGGGAGGAGAGATTTGGATGGGCCGTTGGTGGGCTTTATCGATTAGCATGTTTAGAACAAATTTCTTCTCAACGGATCGTTCAAGTATATGAAGACGTTAAAAGCCTTTTCGGCTAAAACTACATCTATGGTACAGTCCTCTCTCAGAGCCCAAGGAAAAATTTCCAGTGTACCCATGCAAGCTTCTAAAATCAATGTTATCAGAACTGAACCGGGCATTGACTCCGAAAAGTTTCGGGTCACCGATTTACTGGTCGGATTGATGGTCAATCGGTTCAACTTCTGATTTTTTAAAACAGTTGAGTATGATATTGATATGTTATCTATCATCTTATTGTAATGTCAATTACAATAATATCATGTGCATAAAGCTTAATTTTTAAAAAATTAATTACATAAATAATCCAAAGTATAATATTTATATTATTTTTTTCTAAATTAGATTGGTATACAACAGATTTTTTTTATAATTTACTATATAAATCATCAAAATAACATTTTTTTAGTTATTTTTATTTAGAATAGCACACACCCGTATGTCATTTTTATATGATTGTGTCAGTACAATATTTAAATCCAATATTTGTTTTATTATTGATTTCAAAAAAATTAAGTCAATACTATATTCATATAATTCACTTTAAAAATAAACATGTTTGAAAAAAAAACGCATTTGAAATGAAAGTTTAAGAAGATAACTTAATGGGTCCACTTTTTAAATTGGTTTTTCTGAGATATCTTCGATATTAAAAGTCATGGGTCCCACTGTCATATTCACCTTCTTTTACTAGGGCTGCTAATGAGCCAAGCTCGGCTCAAAACTCAGCTCAGCTCGTCATATAACTAAACAGGCTCAATTCGGGCTCGGCTCGGTCTTGAAGAAAAAAACTCGGCTCAATTTAATAAGTTTGAGCCTTCAGCTCGGCTCATAACTCGCGAGCTCAACTCATGCCAAGCATTAAAAAACAAACATTTTAAAATTCTTTACTGTTTTGGGTCATGAGCTCAACTCATTTACTGTTTGGTTCTAAAATCTTGTGTACTATATCACTCAAAAATATGTGCTAATAATCAAGTAGGCATCACAAGAAACGAAGTAATCATATATATATATAACGTAAAACCTTTTTTTTTATATATATACTACAAGTTAAGATTGTTTTTCAATGATCTGAAAATAATTAATCTTAATAAATAATTATTATCAGATCATATTATGATATGGAAAAAAAGTAGTGTTAATATATAGAAAGTCTACTGTAATCTATTTTATATATATTTGAATTATTATCAGTGTTATTTGTCATTTTGTATATATTTACGAAATAAAATTTTGTTTTGTAATAAATTCAAGTTTGTTTGTAAACAAAATTTGGGGGTTGGCTTTGGGGGATTGCAAAGTAGTACAGAGAATCTGCATGCGGTCAAATTTTAGTACACAAGAGTAAATGTTTCTTGTGCAAATGTTTAAGTGATATAGTACACAAGAGTAAATGTTTGAGTGATAAAATAGAAGAGACTCCTTGGCTCACGAGCTGGCTCGGGCTCGGGCTCGGCCCTGTTTGAGTGATATAATATGAGCTGAGTCGAGTTCGGGCTTTATTTAGTTTAGGGCCTGGCTCGATACAATTTATTGAGCTGTTCAACTCATTGGCTCATGAGCCGCCTCGGCTCATTAGCAGCTCTATCTTTTACCCATTTCCCCTTCTTCTTATTCTTGTTTACGATCTATTTTCTCCAACCAAAACCACTTCTAATCTGAAACCCAAATGAATTTCTTCTAACTGGGTTTTTTCTCGAAATGGGTCAACGTTTTTTTAGTAAAACCGGCCGATTTAATCAGTTTTGGCAGGTTCAATAGCATAAACAATTCTTCAAGCGAACCAAACCGGACTAGTGACCGGGTCCGATTTTATGCATCTTGCTAGACATACAAGATCTGATATATCACTTGCTGTAAATTTATAAGCAAGATATAGTTATTCTCCCATGCGAAGACATTATAATGAAATTAAACATATACTTCGCTAACTCTGAGAAATTTTAGCAATACACGAAGCAAGCCGAGAATGTGTTTGGTTAAGATATGTGATTCAACACATTCGTCAGACATGTGGCTTGTCTTCTGGAGAAATGATCGTGACGATCATATATGAAAATAATATTGCATGTATTAATCAATTAAAGAAATGATGCATTAAAGGAGATAGAACAAAATATATTTCATCAAAGTTATTTTTCATATATAATCTCTAGAAGAATGTTATTATTGTTCAGCAAATCCGTTCAAGTGAAAATCTAGCAGATTAATTCACTAAGGCGCTCTCTACTGCAATATTCGAAAAGCTAGTTCGTAATATTGAAGTTCGTCGAATTAAAGATCTTGATTGATGTTTTCATGAGGGGGAGTTAATATGCACTATATTTTTCTTAACTATGGTTTTTTCCACTGGGTTTTTCTAGTAAGGTTGTAGTTGCGTATTAAAAGAATAATGTACTATTTTTCCTTCACTGGATTTTTATCCCATAGGATTTTTCCTAGTAAGATTTTAATGAGGCATATTCTTATGTAATGGACATCCAAGGGGGAGTGTTATGAATACATTTTTAATGTGGATGTCCATGACTCCCAATATTCATTTCTCCACTACCCCACTACTATTGAAATTCATTTTTTCATTTATTATTGTAATTAATTTACAATTTGTGGCCTATAAATAGAGCCTTTGTAATCTTACATTGTACACATGAGAAATGTATGAATAAAGAGATTGTTATTTTTTATATGTTGTCTTTTGTTTATCTTTATTTTATAACAAAGATAACTAATAACGCAGGTTATATAGTAATACATGTCTCTAATTGAATTTCTCTCTCGCTAATCTAGCGGTCCTCTCTCTCAAAAAAAAGAAAAAAGAAAAAACCTCCCTCCTGAGCGTTTGGCTCTCCCCTCTGCACCAAATTTCTCTGTTCCTAATCTCCAAATTGGTGCTCTCGATACTTCTTTCCATAAAAAGGAAAATAAGCATATTAAATTAGAAGGGAGAGAACGTATTAGATTCTCAACCTAATAGAGTTTGGGATCTCATAATTTAATTTGTGCATGAACTAAAAGATTTGCGATAATTTTGAATAATGAAAGTAGCAGAAGGTACTATTTTGCACTTGCCCAAATCAAAATTAGAGGTGTTTTCTCACGATTCGAATTGGGTTCGTTACAGAACAGATCCTTCTTCTCGCTATCCCTTCTTGGCTGGAAAAGAAAGAGGAGGAAGAGGAAACCCTGATTAAATACTTAGGATGCGTTTGGATGCAACTCTACGAAATAGCGTTAACCTGGGGTTACCGCTATTCCATCGTTTGGATGAGTTAGCAAGAACAACGCTAACTTCAGGAATAGCTCTATTCTTAGGGTGATCCAAACGTAGAATAGTAGAGAAGAATAGACACTAACTCAAGAACAGTGCTAATCCCATGCTATTCTTGACGATCCAAACACACCCTAAGTTTTAATGGATACACTAGAACTAATGGAGAAATAATGGACATCTCCATTCAAAATAAAGGGTATATTTGTCAATTCAAATTTTCAAATAATTAAATATATGATTAAATTAATAAAAGGGGATAGAAAAAATAATTTTAACTTTGATGAAAAAAAATAGTTATTTTAGAAGTTTGTATGGATACACTAAATTTTCCCTAAATTAAATCACAATTAGATTGTTCGCTCATCACACTAGTTTTGGAATAAGAAAGTCAGAAGTCAAGCTATCCAACACTCTCTTTAAACCTTTGTTATTACCAATGTTTTAAAATTCGATTTTGTTCATACATGCGGAAGGTCACTGTATACCACATGTGCGGATTTTAATGCCAACCTATATACGTGGATTTTAAAATGAGCTATTGTTGGACCCTAATAATTTGAGAATATGTCTAAGGAATTTACCGTATTAATTCCTTGAAAATCAGGTGAGAATAATACTCTAAAATCTCATCTTCTTGAAATTCACTTAATAATGGACAGTGATTTTCATGAAATAAAATTAATGATAAAATTCTACATAAAAATCATGAATTTAGATATAAAGAAACCCTAAAAACTCAAAAGAGATGAATTTATATGAATTTTTGAAGTCTAGAGACAATATTAGATGCACAAAATGAGGTACTCCTAACAAAAACCTTAATCAACTTCTAAGTGTCCGCATATAGTAATATGCGTCTGCATGGACGGTTCCGCATGTATTATTATGCGTCTGCATGACTACATATTCAAATCTGTATATTTGTGACTGCATGACATATTGAACGCAACAACAGACCGTATACACATCCGCATATGTGGTCCATGCAGTCGAACAACTTTTAATCCGTATATGCGGTCCATGGGACCAAACAACTTTACTTTATTTTATTCCATTTCATAATTTTATCAATTTCACTCTTATTCGGTTCCTATTCCATCGCAATTTTACATTCTTCCACTATTACAGGCTTACAGCTTCTGCAAAATGACAGTGTTGCGTAGCTCTGTCCAATTTTGTTTTGGAATGAGATTGAAAGCGGACACAAAAATAACTATTTTCTCGAGTGATAACAAGCGTTATCTCCTTATCGTTGCAAGAATTTCAAGAGTAATATATTTATACTGATTCTTGTTCTTGTTCCATTATTTCAAATATAGCTTGAGGAAATCAAAATTATCTTCTTATTTCAAATTCTTGTTCCATTATCATGCATTAAGGGGTGTAAATAGAATAAATATTTACATGTTTTGTCCATGCCAGTATCCGTATTTATGAATAAATTATCATTATGTGTAGTTTCGTATTCATAAAAATGATACAAACATAGATACAAATTTGTTTTTGAATTATCCAAATAACGAGGATATCCAAATTATACGAATCTGAAATTAAAAAAAAAATGCTATAAGTTTCTTATTTACAGGATGATGTCAAATTGTTAAAATTTCTCTATGTACCTCTCAACTTCTATGTTTTCTCTCTTAATATACCCTCATATTTTATGTACTTGTTATCTGTCACGAACATATATACTAATAAATCCATATTGTTTTATCAATTTTGTTATATTAAATTTTATTTTATTATTTTAGAATACTTATAATATTTGTTAGTAATATTGGTTAATTATATGTTTAATATCAGTATGTGTCGATTATATGATACAAGTATTCTAAAATATAAAACTAAATTCATTATTTTTTAAATGCTACAGAAAAAAGAAATCGGAGCAATGTCCAAGTTTTATTCCAAGGATCTACACGCCTACAATCGGTGATAGATTCCTCATTCCTCTACTTCGGGTCAATGACCACTTGTGCCAAGTCACTGACATCAGTGGGTCCACTGTGTCAGGGACTCGCCATTCACTCTTTAAAGTCTCCCTCTTTCTCTCTCTCCCCCCTATCCACTCCAGTCTTCAATCATCTTAACTAAAAAGGAAAAAAATCAAATATTGGGCCGTGTAAGGTTAGATTTGGTCAGGCCTTGTTTTGGGCCGATTAATCTGGATTTACATGACAAATCGTAATCTAAGTGCATCTCTTCCAGCATCCATTTTTGCTTTACAGTTGGAAATAACATGTGCTCAATCATTGAAAAACAAGCACAAATTTTGCTTGAACAATGCAACGAAACAGTTAAGCACTGTTTTAGGAACTGATGGACAGATATGTTAGTCAACTATGAAATATATTGTATATGAAGGGAAGGAAACCTAACATGGTAAAATACTAAACATAATACTTTTTAAGAAGTAGCATGTGCAACCAAAGAGAGGACCCACATGGCACCACATATCATACAGCTATGAAAAGCTAATCTAAACCACAGTGACAATGCTTGCAACTTACAAACAGCATATATTCTCTCTTTGTAAAATCAAATTATAAACCCTCCACCCAGCTTCCCCCATCAAAGAACAAGAAATAAATTAAAAAATAAAGGCAAACTTTGATACAAGTCAATCAAATCTTTCAATGAACTTTTATTCCTAGGGATCAAGGTGGGATCCCTGTAAATTTACCTAACATGTCCAGAATATCTCTATTACAGTAAATATCCCAAAAAAAATTATTAAACAAAATAACAACCTGACAGTACCAAAAGCCTACAAATTACATGAACTTTTTTGTATCAAATTTTATACTGTTCAACTCTTCTCACCAAAACAACAAGTACAAAACCTAACAAACTTTAATTAAACTAAACAAAATAAAAAAAATCCCAAACCTTGGCAAAATCCCTTATACCAACATTTTCTCTTCCTCCCCCCTCTCTAAAATTTGCAACCCATAAAAACACATCCTCTGGTTAGCTAGGAAAATTAACTAACCTCAGTATATATTTTGATTAGAAATGTTTCGAATTGACAGCTTTGATACCTGTGCAATTGACACTTTTGTAACTATCCAGATTTGCCCAAATAATAACCATCCTACGAACTAATACCTGAAAAACGTAAAATAATTTAATGAATATTAGAACCAATTCAACTGAAAAGCATAATCCAAGTAACATGCTGCTATGAAAGAAAATTTACAAACATAGCAATAGCAAGGAGTAGACAGAAGCAAATATGTTTCTCATTTTATTATAAATTTTCTCATATCAGGACATTTTCTTTGTCTTACTACTATTTAGTCATGTCAACTTTCTGCAATTTAATCACAACTATAGATACAACAACAACAACAAGTATATAACATGTCTAGTATTACACCAACCACATGGGTATGTACAAGTACTATTTCATAATCTGCACAGAGCAAAGGGCATGGAGGTGATAACAGTCACCGTACTAGCATCTATGATCCAAATTTGCTAAACTCTTCTACATTATTATCCGGAGTCCAAACCCGAATGACCAATTCAAACCTTTGATCTTGTTTTATGTCACCAGCGATGTGCACACAGAGAAAATTTGTTAAGTTTTGAAGCCTTTTTTGAAGATCAACAAGGAAAAAAATGAATGCACCATTTTGATTTTGAATTTTGAAATGCCAATGTGGAACACAAGTTGTGCAGTCAATCACACTTAAAAAGAGGCGGTTCATAATTCACCTCAAGAAGTACCTATCAACAAGAGAAAGAGAGCGAGAGATTACCTCTGCTTGTTTCCTTGTAATTCTCCATGTAACTAAACGGACCAGGTGCATCAAGCTCGTTTGCGAAGCTCCAGGTCTTATCTCCGTAAATCGGGTCAGACCCACCGTACAACTCGGGGTTGTGGTTCTTCACTTCATAACTATTATTGTCAAAAGACCTGGTACCAATTTCCATTCCATCAGTCCTCCCATAGCCTCCTCCTACAGAGGTGGGACCCCCCACCAGACCAAAGCTACTGCTATTGCTCTCTCCAACTTGGCCCATCCAGTTCAATCCATTATGACCACTACCATTATTGTTATTGCTACTCATGTTGTTATCAAACGGGCCCAAGCTTCTTACTGCTGAGTTAACAAACGAATTAGGGTTTCCAGGGTTAACGGTGGGTCCGCCAATGGCACTGTTGCCCCATAAATTACGTGCAAAAACTGACCTGGTGTCATCATTCACATTGGTATACCCAACTGGGGTATTCAAGCCACTGTACCGGTTTGATGGGTATGGGCTAGAGTTGACCTGTCGTCCATAACCCGGGCTGCTGTTAAAGCTAGACCCTCCACCAAAACCTGGGTTCATGCCCGGAGGCTCAATACCCATCCCAACACCATAGCCACCATGCCCAAACGAAGACAGGCCATTTCGCCCCCCAGAGAGAAGCCCAAATCTACCGTCGACCCGCATCCCATAACTCCCAATGGGGCTGGGGCCAGATCCGTACCCGTTAAGGAAGCTATTGACTCGGCCTAAAGGGGAAGCAGGGGCAGGGATGGGGGAGCGGGAGTGGCCAGGGCCATTAGGCCCGGGAGAGAGATCCTTGGGCACAGCGCGTTTGACCTCAACAAGCTTTCCATTGAGTTGGTGAAAGGAGGACTTAGAGAGGACGCGGTCAACAGAGTCATCGGAATCGTAGGTGATGAAGCCGAATCCACGGGGGCGCTGAGTTGTCTGATCGTACATGACAACGACGTCAGAGATGGGGCCAAATTGCTCAAAGTAGAGCTTGAAGTCGGAATCAGTGATGGACGAGGGGAGCCCCCCCACAAAGATTTTGCGGGTCCGCCCGGCCCCTGGACCCGGTGAACCAAGAGTGCTTACGTTGGTGCTGGTTTTGCTCGCAGTAATGCTTTGGTCGTCCCGAGGCACCGCTTTCTTCGCTTCTACCTGACATGGAGAATAAAAAAAATTGTTTTTGTATCATATTCTACCGGTATTTCTGGGTCAAGGCCCGAAGTAGTACTTGATAGCATGATTGGCAAATAGCGACTTGAGACAACAGTATTGAATAGTGACCAGATTTGCTTTTGCTTTTATGATGCCAAAAGTTAAATCTGGGATTTTTGATGCACCTCTCTGTTTATAGTATTTGCAATTAAAACAAATTAAACAAACAAATTTGTTCAAATTGTTATGGTATTTGTGAAAAGAAATTAAATTGATGGTTACTAATGCCATGAATGAAATTCAAGAAGTTCATAGGTTTTACTAAGAGCATCCAAAAAAAATATATATAACTTGAAAACATTTAATCATGCTGGCTATTTCTGTCTACCTCCACCAAATATGCAAAGCAAATAAATAAAACAAGTTATATGTATATATAGGAGTAAAATTCAGAGTGGACATGAAACAAATGCATTTGTGTTTACTGGAAACAATCATGTATATTCAAAAATAAAGGGACTCGCTCTTGAAATAAATAAAAGAGAATAGACTTACCATGCGACCATCGATCATGTGCTTCTCCATTGTGACACGCTCAGCCACACCCGGGTCGGCAAAGACAATGAACCCAAATCCACGAGCCCGACCAGTGACCCTATCCCGCATGATCACGGCCTCTGCCACCTCACCATATCGACCGAAATACTCTGTGAGCCGATCTTCATTCGTCTCCCATGAGATCCCACCAATGAATAGCTTACCTGAATCCGCCTCCATTGTAAATTCCTACAATTACACAACCAGATCAATATTTTTATTTCAATTTTTATGTTCTGACGATCGAAAGGCCGAGATGAGCTCGAACCAATAAATGCCGGACAAGATTACGAATCTCTTGTATAGAGAACAAGCTGAGTATATTGAATGCTGTGGAGATAAAAGGCAATAAGTAAACGTAGGACTATGGGCAAATATTCCCATGGCCATGGAAAGAAAAAAAAAAATTACTATGCACACCCCTACAAAATGAGAAACATGTACTAAATAGCCTTTTCTTTTAAATGTCAAAAATGTTTCTTGCACGCTATTTTTGTACACATAAATGACCATGCATGGGTGGTGGCTTTTATGCTTTCAATTAATCAATCAAGTGATTCAATACTAATTAGAGTAACAATGGAGTCAAGTGATCAAAGTTTCAAGTATGTAACTGTGCCATGCACTAACCTGCCTTGACAGAATGAAAACAATAAAATCTAAATAAACATGGAAACGGACCATCAGGCAATATGAAATGAAATAATATGAAATAATGACTAATACATATGATGATAGTATCTTTTATGGATAACATGTGTAAAATTGGATCAAATATACAAGAAAGTGAATCGAAAACTAAATTTGCGCAACAAAGATATAAAAATTCCAATCATTGTGCATATGGATACATTATAAGATAATGAATGTGTCTTTAAACGAAGCATACTAAACACAATTGACATTGAATCAGATATATAAGCTACGGGTAAAAGTTTCCTAATTCAAACTGAAAATATGACACATAAACATGTAAAATAATGCTCATCAGATACACTTCAAATTAGTAAAAAGTAAGGACTGCAGGCTCATTGGAACCTTTGATCAGTCAAAACAAGGAGAAGACACAAAGTGGTAGCATAACAGAATTGAGAAATTACCAAATTATCATCGTATGTATAATGGTATTGAATTGCTTATAATTCAACAAATTGGTCAGGACAGGATCAATTGCAAGAAAAACCAATGCAATAACAAGCATATTAAATACAATTGAGCTAGTATAAATCCCATACAGGTACCGAATTGGTCTCGGAAAGTACAACTTCACACTTTGGATCTAGTTAACAACAATAAAAAACCCAGAATTGAGTTATATTTATCAGAAGTGGGGTCGTATCGGATTTGTTTATCAGAAATCAAAGTGTCCTGGTGCATAATGAGGCACAAAGACTCAAATTTACATAATGGTCCTTATCGGATCCATTGCATATGAATCAATGCAATAAAAGGAAGTATCCAGGTAAAGTGTGAATAGTAACTGACTCCTACAAACTACACAATGGAATAAAAAAGTTACAAATTCACAAAATGGGAGCTTGACCGATCTATCTATGGTCAATTAAAACAGGAATTTGGGTCAAAGAGAAAGAAGCTACTTTACTGAATTCAGATTGTATCAGATTTGAATACGATTCATGCAAATGCAGAATCGGACTAGAAAATTCAACAATTAAAGCAATGGATGCCGCAGGTCCTATTGGATCCATGGGTGCTGAGTCAAAGCAAAAAGAAAAGTAAAGAAATTCTCAAAAAAAAAAAAAAACCATCAATCCGAACAAAATTCAGATTGAATCGCATCAGGGAGAGACCATACCGATCGATCTGAGAAGGCTTTTGACTGGCGATTGGAAGCGAGAAAGCACAATTCCCACGATTGCCCCTAAAATCTCATTCGGGTCAGCATCAAAATCGCGAAACGCAAAACAGATTATCTATCGTCGCCTCCCTCCCTCGGATGTAAACTCTATAAATAATATGAATGAACAAATCTATCGATGCAAAGATCGGCGCTTTATTATGCTCCGTTCGTTGCCTCCAAATCCGCGCGGCTGAGTCAGGTCAGGTGAGAGAGAGAGAGAGGGAGAGGAGAGAGGAGCGAAACGATATCTTTGCGTGGGTGTATATATATAAAGAAGAGAGAGAAAGGGAGGATGAGTGATCCTGGGCTGTACATGAGGTGGTGGGAAGGTAAGAGAGAAGGGAGATGAGCGATGTGGATTTGGTGCGTTTTTCACTCTTTAGGGGGCTTCAACTAATACTTTCTTTAATCCATTACACACATCCCTTCTTTCCTTCATCCTCTCCATTTATTCCTCATCCCCTTTTTTTTTACATCTCATCTCATATCTGATCTCATGGCTCGTTGACATTCACATTATTAATTAGAATAGCTTAGATTTTGTAATTGAATTTGAATATAGTTGTTGTTATATTTATGTAATTATATAAAGTTCTTTATTTGTGCATCTTATTCTTGTTTATCTCCCTTGTTCATTCACATTCACATTATTAATGCACAAATTGTTTAGCTCACATTATAGCATTGAAAGTGTACTCTTTGTATAAAATACAAGTTAATTTGATGCAAACACTTTATTAATGGTGGGATAACAGAAATAGTAATAATTGGACACCTAAGGTCTGTGTATAAATGGAGACGATTTGGACTGAGGTTAAAAACAATGGAGTTGATCTGAGAGATGTGTCTATTTAATGGAGATGTTTTCTTTTTAAGGAGAGAAGGGGTTGGATTGTGGTAGTTAAAAAAGATATTATTTGTTGCACCGGGTTTATCACAAGAAAATACAAATTCATGCAAGGCTCTCCATTGCCTTTAAAATTAAGGTTATTTTCAACAATTTCAAAATTGTCGTTTTGTTTTCTTTCTTTTACTATATTTTGTCAAATCGTTACATCAACAAATTCCGTTAGGTTTTAGAAGTAAAATTATAGATTTTTGTAATCATTTTGACTGAATCAAAGGTAAATAAATATCAAACCGTTATTTTTTACATTATTCGTAGCTATAATTTTTTATTTTGATATATGTTGGATTATAGTAGTTATCAAATAAATTTATTGTCAATATAATCTATCATGGTATATAAAATAAATTACGAGCATAAGTTGACTTTCAAACGATGTACAATCTCATCTTCTTCGAGCTTGCTTTGAAATATATTCTAAGCAAGTTATAAAACTGAAAAATATGATTTAGTTGAAGTCAAAATTAATATTGTTACGTATATATTTGAGTAGGGTTAAGATAACTGATTTTTTGATAGGTACAAAATTATTATTTTTTAAATATAGAGATCATTCAAAAACAGTGATTTTGTAATTATTTAAAAAAATAGTAAAAAGATTTCAAAAAGAATAAAATTTAGTATCCAAACATATTTGAATAAGGCAATTGTGTATTCATGTTGAGCTGTTTGGATCAATTATTGAACTTTGAACACGAAAATAAAAATATGAGATGTGATTAGAGCACAAAAACAATAAAACATTTAAACCATACTCTATTTATACTGTGCCAATATGTGACTGATTGGAAGTTTTCTGAGGGTCGTATTTGTAAATAAAATAAGATGAAAAAAAAATATGAATATAATTGTTATCATAAGGGTTATTTTCTTTTTTTTTTTTAATCATGTATTAGAGATCAAGTCACCCAACACACTTCGAAACATCTCTATATATTACAAAGGGTTTTTTATTTTGTGGATTTCAAACACATGACCTCCCACATGAGAACCCTGTGTTTTTGCCACTAAATCAAATATAGTTTAATATGAGGGTTATCATCTTAATTATCCTTTTATCTTGTTAATATCAAATTTCCACAGTAACTGAGAGAAATGATAACAACAATCATGTTTTTTTTATAAAACACATTCACAGTTTTTTCACCTTCTTTGCTTTCAAATTAGCTTTTATCACCAGCATGAAATGCTAAAAAAAAAAATATGATGAAATTTTATGACTGGCGACGCTACGATACTATGTATATTACGAATTGATTTGTGTTATAGACTCATTTCTCTAAACAACCGATCTGAACATAATTTTCATATGAAAATGTACTCGCAGATCAAATTTTATATTTTGTAGAATTTATTTTACTTTATTATAAATAGGTAGAAAATCACTGCTTTCAAATAGTCCACGAATTGTTGTGTCATGGACTCATATCTCTAAACAGCCAATTTGAACTATTAAACATAATCTTCATACAAAAATGTACTCGCTTATCAAAATTTACATTTTTTAAAATTTATTTTACTTTTTTATAAATAGATAAAAAATCACTGCTTTCAAATAGTCCATATTTTTTAGATCAAGTGGTGTCTACCTATCTAACATGATAAAAAATTATTCTAAAAAAATGTAAAATTTAGTCTACAAGCACAATTTTATATAAAATTTTACATAAAACTCAAATTTAACAGTTCGGACTGATAGTTTGAATTTTGAAAATAAAAAAAATTATCCACAGCATGCGAGTTGATCTGTAATATACGTTTAACCACAATCTCACTCATTTTATGCATAACTCCATTAATATTCAAGATATTATGTTTATTTATAAAAAATATCAAATATATACAAGGACTATTTTGCAATATTACTGTATTTTGTATAAACATCATTCTAGCGTACATCCAACTCTTATGGTACATATAAAAATATTATTAAAACTAAAACTTAAAAATATCATAAGTGTTCTCAATTATGTAGATAATTTAGGGCTGCAAACGAATTAAACCGAATCGAATTTAACTCAGTTCGAGTTCAAGTTCGAACCAATTTTCAAACTAAACTGGTTCAAAATTGAAGTAGGGTTTCAAACTGAAAAGAAGAGTTCGAGTTTGATTCGGTGTAATTCGAATCAGTTTTGAACCGAATTGGTTCGAAATTGAAGCAGAGTTTAGAACTAAAAAGAAGAGTTTTGAACTGAGTCAGACTCAGTTTGAGTTTGATTCAGATCTATTTCAAACCAAACTGGGTTTGATTCGTTTCAGAACCGAGTTGGTTTGATTTGTTTCGAACCGAATTTTTTTTCGAATTGAACTCAATTGAATCACGAGTTACGAGTTTTTTTACACCCCTAGTAGATATGGACACCTATCAAATTTGAGTTAATTTAAAATTTAATTAGTCATTCATCGTAAAGCTATTAAAACTCCACCGTTAATAATTTAAAATTGATCGATAAAAATAAAATACTATCCATCTTTTAAATCGATTCAAATTAGATACCTATCAAATTTACATAATTAATATACAATGTATATAATTTAACGGACAACTTGATGGCATATAATATATGCAACGGTAAATTCTACCGAAATATAAATGGACATATCCAGTTGACTAAACCGGTGATGATGTTAAGACGGCAGTTTGTACCCGAGGACCCAGCTGTCAGACAAACTAGTTTGGTCTAGGCCTTTAAGAGTTGCAGTTGGGTCCATGCCTTTTTCAGAAATAGGCCTCTAATGCATGATGCTTTCTTCTTAGAGAAAATCGTGCACGTAAACCTGTGCGAATGTTTGCTACTTTAGGAAAGTATTTTTCTCATATCACCCCCATAAAATTTTAATATTAAAAAGTAACCCTCCAAGTAGGCCCCTTGCTCGCAAAAACGATCATGAGTAGTTGATTATTATCTTAGGTCCGCACCTAGATATAATATCAGGTCAGTGTTTTTTTCGCCGACATTTTTATTAATATCCAAAGTTTAATACAAATTATTATTTATACTCAGAATCGGACCCAATATCAAAAAATGCCCAAACCGGCCAGAAAATGGCCGGCTTACTTCCCCCCTAAGCTGGCCACTTTCTGACCGGCTTACTCCCCCCTAAACCGGCCACTTTCTGGCCGGCTTAGTCGTTTTTTTTTTAATTTATTTAAGAGACATTATGAAGAGAAAAAATAATGAAATATAACACTGAAAATTTGAATTTTTTTGTTTAAATTATATGTTGATTACTTCTTTTGATATATAATTAGTATATTTATACTAAAATACGCTAAATTACTTGAAATTATGTTGAATTACACTATATTAAGTTAAATTACATAAAATTACATTACATTACTCTAAAATACGGTAAAATTACGGTAAATTACATATGAATAGAGACGATATCTTCACTGAAAAGGTGAAAAACGAAGACGAAACTTCAAACGGTCATAAAACGGCGCTCGAGTGTCCAATTTCAGCAAATGACCATTTTTCGGAAAGCTTGCGAAAATGCACATGCATCAGTGCTGGTAATGTCGGATTCCAAAATTCATAATTGCCAAAAAACTAAGGGAAGAGCCTCAAAACTTGAGTTGAAGTTTCCGATTAAGATTTTCATTTCTATTATTCAATCCAAGTAGCTCAGTAAATTAGTTACATAATGAACTTGTAGAATACCAGTTTTTACTATTTTCGGAATTTTTTTACTATTTTTTATGATTCATGAAAGATGGCACAGAATCGGTCTATTTTAGCATAATTTACCGTATTTCAGCATAATTAGCGAAGTTATTGTAATTTAGCGTAATTTAACGTAATTTAGTGTAATTCAACATAATTTATTGTAATATAGTGTAATTCAACATAATTTCAAGTAATCTAGTGTATTTTAGTATAAATATGCTAATTATAAATCAAAAGAAGTAATCTAACAAATAATTTAAACACAAAATTCAAATTTTCAGTGTTAGATTTCATTATTTTTCTCTTCATAGTGTCTAAAAAAAAACGACTAAGCCGGCCAGAAAATGGCCGGTTTAGGGGGGAGTAAGCCGGCCAGAAAATGGCCGGCTTAGGGGGGAGTAAGCCGGCCATTTTCTGGCCGGTTTGGGCATTTTTCGATATTGGGTCCGATTCTGGGTATAAATAATAATTTGTATTAAACTTTGGATATTAATAAAAATGTCGGTTTTTTTCTTCTTTTTTTTCAAATTCAATAAATTTTAGTTCTTTTAAATTTCCTGTACTGACTTTGTCACGATCTTTTTAGCATTTACCAAATATTTATGAAAACTAAACATTTATATAATAAAAATAATACGATTAACTGTATAACAAATCATATAGAAAAACAAACATATATTTTCACTTAAACAAAATGCAAAAATGAAAGATAATATAATCAGATGAATGATTGTGTTGATGAAAAGAGTATAAATTAGTGGAATACTAATAAGCCGAGTATCTGATCTAATTTGAATTTTGATTATTACAGCTCGCTCCGTGTTTTGTGATTGCAGAATTACATTTTGGAATTTGAACATTTATATATAGATATGTCAACCTTCTAATTAAACTCGCATGGTCAATGGTCAGACTTGACTTTTTTTTATACATCAAGAATCACAGGCATCGTCGTTAATCATTAATAGTTAGTATAATTATAGAAGATAAAAAAAGGTAATGCAAAATAAAATAAAAAAATATATGGTTTATATCGACTATGCAGGCTTTAAAATAAAGATATCGATCCATCGTACGAATCAATATATACTATACATGGTATCACAACTTTACTCGTGAAGTATTTCTTGAAGGAGGTAAAATACAGAGGACATCCAAGAACTATTTTACAACTTTGTATGGTAATTTTTGTAAAAGAGTATATAATTTATTGGCATGGGGACGTGATCGGTGTAACTTTGTTGCCAATGGGATATAAATTTGTTGTTATTCCAAAGGGATCATACGACTCTGTTATTCTTATTACAACCGTTTAAAGTTTTTCATGCACGAATTTTACAAAAAAAAGCTTTTCATGCGCGTCTCAAGGAAAAAAGTTTTTCGTACCCGAATCTCGACAAAAATCAACAGCTGGAATTGAAATAACAGGTACTGTGATCTCTTTGGAATAACAGCAGATTTATTTCCTTGCCAATGACCCCATGTGTCATGGAGCTTTTAATCACAATCTAACAACCTGTCCAAGTTGAGATCTAACAAAAATGAAAAAGAGTTATTTATTTTCATTTTTGTGTCTAGTGCTCACTCTCTTCTCTATTGATGCGCTGTTTTTTTTTTTTATCATTAAAGAGTTCAGTATATCCAGTATATATTAGATGTTATTTTTGAAAATTAAACACATGTCTTTCTCAAGTGACGGAACTCGCACTGGTGTACTTTTTTGAGAAAGAAACTGGGGTCACGCCCCTGTTTGATTACTGGTAAAAAGTTACAAGAAGGTTGTAACGTAATTGGAAATAAAACACAATTCGCTCAAAACAGTTGAGCTGTAAAAACAGTAAGTGCAGGAAAACCCCAAAACAGAAAATAGTCTCCCTTCCTATCAAAGAAATGAAGATTTAATAATAAAAAAAAACCCAAAAAAACAAAGATCCTTTTGCGCTTCAGTTCTTGTAAGCCTATAATCTCATGCTGTTTGTGAACTCCATTTGTTGTTTTATTTCTAGTGCCAGCTGATCCACTGTTCTATTCATACCAGTAAATATGCGGCTGCACCTTTCACGCCATATCACAAACTGTGTAATTACAATCAGCGATCTAACCTCTGGCTTGCAGCCCTTGTTCAGCGCCTCCTTTGGTTGAAGTTCATTTGGTTGTATTCTCATTATCGTTGCTGCCTTTTCATACAACTCCATTGTTGCGTCACAGTTGCCGAACAAGTGTATCACTGATTCCCCATCCCGTTTGCACATTAGACACCAATTAACCATAGTCCATCCCCTCCTCATCAAGTTGTCTATTGTTAATATCCTGTTTAGATTCATTAGCCATGCAAAAACTCTCATTCTCGGCGGCGCTTTGATTTTCCAGATTTGCTTGAGTGAGCTTTTGATTGTGGATCCATGTTTCAATGCTTTGTAAGCACTTTTAACAGAAAAATTACCAGATTGCCCCCATCTCCATTTAACTGTATCCACCCCTTCACCCATCTGTTCTGACGCCCAAGCTAGTGCATCTTGCAATGTTTGGAGCTGGCCTTGTGCCATGGTTGATAATTGGCCTCTAAATTGAATTTCTGTTGTGACCGCCTTGTCTAGTGTTATGTGTGGGTCCCATGCATATGTGTACAGAACTTGCAATTTGTATCTTAAGATTCCTTTTCCCCAATTGTGGTCCCATAGCGATATTGTCTTCCCATTTCCTGGCTGCCTTGTGATAGACATCCATAGAAAGTAATAAGTTTCCTTGAGGGTTACTGCAAACAGGTATGATCTAGGTACCGGGTATGGGTCCGCGTTTGTGGCTCCGAATATGGTTTTCCAGAGTCTCGCTTGAGGTGACAACCACTGCCATTGCCACTTCAACAGTAATGAGGTATTGAATGTCTTCAAGTCTGTGACTCCTAGCCCTCCTAGTTCTTTCGGTGTACACACCAAGTCCCAGTTAACAAGATTCATTTTCTTTTTCTGTTCCGACAGCCCTTGCCACAGAAAATGTCTTCGGATCCTGTCCATTTGCTGTATCGCCCAAACCGGTAACTTCAAACATTGCATATAGTATGTGGGCAGTGTTGAGAGTACCGCATTTGTTAGAACCACCCTACCTGCTATTGAGAGATGTCTAGCCTTCCACCCCGTGAGCCTTGCATTAAACTTCTGTATCAATGGCATATACGCTTCCTTATTGAGGTTTTTGTATGATAGGGGTAATCCTAAGTATGTGAATGGAAAGGAGCCCAACCTGCATCCCATTGCCCTTGCGAACTGTTGACTTAACTGTTCTTCAACCCCTATCACCAACAGTTCAGATTTGTGGAAATTTACCCCTAAGCCGGAGATGTTTTGGAATACTATAAATGCAATTTTCAGCATCTGAATCTGTTGTATCTCTGGTTTTAAGAAAAAGAGCGCATCATCCGCGTATAGTAAGCACGGCCTCATTTGTGGGAACGGTAACCTTATAGCTCCATTTCTCACTAATTTCCTAAACCATCGGTTTATAAAATCCATTGCAATGATGAAGAGAAATGGGGAAAGCGGGCTTCCTTGCCTTACTCCTCTTTTGAGTATCAATTTCCTACCCGCTAACCCGTTTATGACAATTTGGGAGCTTCCCTCTAGTACCAGTCTTCTTATCCACCCAATTACATTTTCAGGAAATGACAATCTATCAAGTACAGCCAAGATAAATTCCCAACTAATGGTGTCAAATGCCTTGTGCACATCTGCCTTAAAAATAGCCAACGGTATCTTTACCTCGTGTGTGTGATGCAGCACATGTTGCGCGTATATAAATCCTTCTGTGATCTGCCTGTTCTGTACAAATTCGGTTTGCGCCCCATCCACTAGGTTTTCTATGTGCAGCTGTAATCTGTTTGCAATGATCTTTGCCAACATTCGTTGCACCCCGTGAATCAGACTAATCGGTCTGAAGTCCTGTGGGGTCTGTGCATTTTCTTTCTTCGGAATGAGTATGATGTGAGAGTTATTCAATGGGTGTAGTGAGGAGCCGGCTTCATTGGTAACCTTAATTAGCACCTTGTGTATATCTGGCGCTATGATGTGTTGGTATTTTTTGTAGAATTCTCCCGTAAATCCGTCTGTTCCCGGACTCTTGTTACTCGGCCATTCTCCTATCACCTGTTTCACTTCTTGCAACTCTATTGGTCTGCCTATTTCAGACAAATCATGAGCGTCTTCGTATAAATTAGGCCAGTGTATGGTCGGCATTGGTGCCGATTCTGCTCCCATTAGGTTCTTATAGAATTCAAAGAACACACCTGCTTTTGCTCTCTGGTCCGAATATAGCTGACCCTGGAATTCAATATGTGGTATATTATTGCGCCTCCTCGTGTTTGAGGCTATTGCATGAAAGTATTGCGTATTTTGATCTCCATGAGCTTCCCATTTTGCCTTCGCTCTTTGCCTCCATATGTCTTCTTCTAAAACGACCAATTCCGTGTATCTCCTTTTAATGAGGCACTGTACAAACTTTTCTAAGTCTGTC
This sequence comes from Carex littledalei, assembly GCA_011114355.1. Taxonomy (NCBI): domain Eukaryota; kingdom Viridiplantae; phylum Streptophyta; class Magnoliopsida; order Poales; family Cyperaceae; genus Carex; species Carex littledalei. The sequence goes on along the minus strand of CM022101.1, from coordinate 513,571 downwards.
ATTCTTCTTGCTTCTTTCACCTTATCTGTCCAGCCCAAAAAATCCCTGCATGCCTTGATTTGCATCTTAACCGTCCCCACTCTTGCCGCTGCCCAATCTCTAATTGCCCGCTGTAATGCTTGTAGTTTTGAATGTAACTTTTCAGGTGTGTCTGCTATTGGTGTCATGGCCCATGATTCAGCAACTATCTCATCCAATTTTGGGAATCTCAACCAACAATTTTCAAATCTGAAAAAATTCGTCTTTCTGAATCCTGTTCTTGCCGTGTATACAATGGGACAGTGATCTGACGAGGTATTTGGTAATGCTTCTTGTTGTGAATTGGGATATTTGGTGTTCCATTCAGATGAGATAAGAAATCTGTCAAGTCGCGCCATGGACGGGTTTTCGCGATCGTTGGACCATGTGTATTGTCTGCCGTGTAGGGACAAATTTAGCAGGCCCAAGTCCAGAATTAGTCTAGAAAATGATAATGACCCTCTCAAATCCGATGTTGGGTTATTTCTTTCAAGGTTGTTCAATGTTACGTTGAAATCTCCGCATAAAATCCATGGTGTATTTCCCGGATTTAAGTCAGATAATTCATCAAAAAATTCTTGCCTGTGAGATCTGATCGACGGGCCGTAGATGCCGGTAAACCAGAAATCTGAGCCTCCGTCCTCGCTTTCTAGCAAAACTGATAACGAGTACCGTCTAATCTTTACATCTTTCAATGAGAACTTCCTGTCTGTCCATGCTATTAATATACCACCTTTGGTGCCCAATGCATCAAGTGTTTTGTATTTGTTTAGACGCCAACCGCAAACCTCCCTTGCCATCATATCATTCATATTAGCAACCTTCGTCTCTTGGATACACAAAATATCAGGTTTCTCCAAAAGCACCGTTTGCCTAATTGCCAATCTCTTCTCTCTTTCATTGATTCCCCTTACATTCCAAGTGAGAAATTTCTGTTTTGTATTATGATTCATCGATAAGCATGATCAACCGAATATTAATACCTGACTCATCCTCCTCAAAATTCATCTGATCTACTTGTGTAAACCCCCCATATCTTGTTACATCATCTTTTGCATCGACAATAGATAGCCTATCGCTATTTCTACCACTTCTCAAAACTAGAAAAAGTAAATGCTGGTAGTGATAAAGCTTTAACATATTCGATAGTAAACTACGGTTAGCTTCGAGCGCACGTCTTAGATCAGATCTGTCTGTTGGCCTCTTCCCTCGGCCACTAAGTTTGTGATTTTTTTGCCCATTTCCTGCTCTATTTCCACCCCTGCCGTGAAAATCACCATCTCTGCCTGCTCAGCAGATAGCGGGTCCAGTGTTTGTGCGTATTTCAGATCCGGTTTATTGAACTTTGCCCTAGGTCTGCTCGCTCGCTTCATACCTGCTTGTTGATCGCCTTTCAATCTACTTGCTTTCTCCATTACTGATATGTAAGGTCCAGAATGCTTAGCGTGAAGCCGCGGGCTTCTCCTTGACTGTTGTGGTGTGTGATAATTGCTTCCTTCAAAACCCGGAGGTCTGTTAACAAAATCTTCCTCTTCATTTGGCTCACTAGTCCTTTCACTTGTTTCCCTGTCAGGCACATCATTGTTGCTCTCCAATTCTTGGTCCAGTTGAATTAGAGTCTCATTGGTTATTGCTATTTCTTCTTGGCCCAATTCAATGTCTTCAATCACTACACGGGCCGCCACTCCTTGGCCCATTGAGAATTTCTCATTCTCTGTTTGGACCCTTGTTATTTCCTCTAGGCCTATTTTCTGCCCGTTATCACTATCAATTCCCAATGCTCCTCTGACCCCGCATTTAATGCTTTCCATAACTTGTCCCTGTAACTTTTGCATCCTACCAGTTAGAGTGGCATGCGTTACCTCTATTGCAGCTATTAGGTCAGCAAAATTAATGTCGATTAGACTGTCTGTAAAAGGCTGAATCTGAACATAGGACTGATTTCCCAACCAAATCTGTACTACCCCCGCCACAGTTGATCTTATGGTGATCTTCTGTGCCACAACGGGAGGGTCAGTTTCTGCCCCTATCTGCTGTGTCGCCATTAGAGAATTTGGAGCTGTACTGCCCCCATCCACCGGCCTCCCTGGTTTTTGCTGCACCGACTTCACCGACCTTCTCCTTTTCCATATCCGTTTTTTTATTTTGGACGCCACCTTCGTAGGAGCCCGTTCGGTTGGTTTAAACCTTTTTGCGCACCCCATCCCCTGTCCAACCGGAGTCCCCCTTGTCCTGGCCGAGTCCCTACTGTTCCCATCCGAGTCTCCTGAGTCTGGTGGAGAGTGGTGCCCACGCTGCTCGTAAAAGTTTCGGTTATATGGCTGACCCCTCGTGGGGCGACCCGGTGGGGGGAAATACCCTGGTTGTGCAAACCTCCATCCGAGAAGTTGCACCTTAACATTTTTCTGATAATCACCTTCTCTGACTAGGAGGTTCTTTGGAATGTTCTGTGGGTGGTTGGTCGCCATATAGATGGTGATGCTGTGAAGCTGGTTGACCCTTTCTCCGTATGGCAATGTGTGTTTTATTATTCCCAACTTCGCTGTGACTCTCTTTAGGTCATCTTCATTCCATAAATGTAACGGTAGGCCGGTAAGCTTGATCCAGGTCTGATAACCGGGTGGTTGAAATGCCATCCCTGTGGTGACTTTCCATTTTTGAAACTGTACAAGGGCCTCCTGCGAAGGGATCGTATACGGACCTTGCTCAAGGGCCACATCCCTCACATGTTCATTCCGAAACACCATCAGATATTGCCCTTCCCCGGTGTCATGTATCTTGTATGAGGAAAAATCTCCTCCATGTCTCACTACTAGTATTCGCTTCAGTTCATACAACACTTCATCCTTCATTGTGCCCGCTTGCAATTTCACCCATGCTGCCTTCTGCAAGTACAGGTTGTCCGGCCTCAGAGCTGTTCTAGGAGGCAAGAGTAACTCTTCTTCCTCTGGACGGTCATCCCAGAACTCCTCCTCCATTGGCCTCCTCTGTGTGCTAATCTTTCCCTTTACTATGCTAGCGTAAGTGGATTGGTGTCTGCCACTATTTCCTCCTTGGTAATTTGGCTTTACCTTTGGTTTCGTTTGTTTTATAGGCCCAGAGCACCTGCTAGAGGAGTGTCCTAATTTAAGGCACTTAAAACAACGAATTGGGTCCCTACATTGAGCTTTCCTGTGGCCAGATGCTAAACAACGGAAGCATTTCCCCTCCTTAAATGCTCTGTCATACCCACTCTTTACTTCAACAGTGGAGAATGTTTTGTTTGGCGGCTGCATGTTGTTGTTTTTTTCCTTTCTCTGTTCCTTCCTGTTTCTTACCGTCTGCCACCCCCCATTAATGTCGCCTGTTGTGTAGTTGGTGGCCTCCTGAACTGCTGCTCGGACTTCACCTTGTTTTGATGATTCCCCGGCCTCCCAATTTGAACTCCATGATAGTTCTTTCGTGCATGGTTGGGCTGCACTGCCGTCGATGTCCTTCGTAGCAGGGTTATTAGGCTGTGGCTCTTTTGGTTTCTGAATTCTCCTTAGGATGGTTGGGATGTTGGTTGTGATCTCGCCATTGTTGTTTGCTTTGCTAGGTGGGGAGGGTTGTCGGTGCGGTGTCGGTGGTTTGATTGCCAGAGAATCGCCTCCTGGGTCGCCTGGAAGCATTGCCGCACCTGCATTCCTTGTTAAAGCTCTCCTAGATAGCAACTCTTCAAACAGCCCTTCATAAACAAATAGTTCTTCACTGAAGGGGCACTATACTTGCAATAACTAATGAGGATCATCTCGCACTGGTGTACTAAGTCTGTGATTCTATATATTTTTAATTAATAAAAAGACGGGGAGAGATAAATGGTGGTGATTTATCTGTAAGAGACGGTAAGAGGGTGGTAGATTTATGAAAGTAGAAATGGAGAGGACGGTGGCAAGACAGATTTTTTGTAAAAAAGATGGCGAGGTATAAATATAGGTAAACTCTTAAAAAATTGAGATCGAGGACTAGAAATGCAAAATTTCAATTTATAAGGGATGCTTACTACTTTTTTTCCCTGTGCTTTCTTCTACGGTTCTAGCCCCGGGCATAACTATATCTATATATATGAAAAATAAGAAATAAAATAATGTAAAATAATGAAAAAAAAAAACTGAAATTAGTTTAGAATGGCGGGAAAGTCTTACGGCGGAGTCGAGAAATATGATAAACAAAACAAAATGTTCAGAGACATAATAATAGAATTATATTAATCACACACATACTTTTTGTATTTTTTTATGGGAAAAAATGACAAAAGAAGGATATTTTGAAAAGAAAAATTGGATTTGTGAAAGACAAATATCTTGCCCCGGCCTCATGTGGCTTCGCCACTAAAAGACCATCAGTGGCCTTTCGTATTGAAGATTAAAATAAAATTCTAATTTTCTATGTTACGTCAATTAACAAGAAAGCTAAAGATGCTAACAGAGTATTTTTGGTTTCAAATATCGTACGAATCATATGCAGCCAGCGCTGTTTTGATTTTAAAATGTATGCGATGCATAAAGTCAAAAGTGTTCTGTTAAAATCTCTACCCCTAACAAGGAAAACCTAGCCAACCTCCTCCGCTAAATGTTTTGAGCGACGAGTTTGAGAAAATGTGTTTTTTAATTAAATTAAATTACATTGCTTTTGATGTTTGAATTTTATTCTGTTATCAACACCGTATAAAATTTCAAACAAAATGTGACTCTTTAATACATGAGTAAATGCAAGTTTAGCGGGCCCATAAGAATACCAGTAACTCTCACATTTTTTAAGATATTCTTTTTGGTAGAATAAATCTACGACTCTGCGTAGAAAAATAAGTTTCATGGCTATTCTTTGGGGACAGATATCCTCCCGGGTACCTGACTCAAGCAAATTGCAACGGCCGGCTCAGATTAATTCTATCTGGACCAAACTCAATCCGGTGCCTATTGAGACTGTAGGGGGTCTGTTTTGAGATTCGTGCCATATTAAATGGGCCGTCCAATCGTAATTTGCTTGAGTCACGTAACCTGGGGTGATTTGAATTCATTCTTTGGACCTATAATTAAAGTTGTGTTATTTATTTTATTAGTTTATGTCAAAATTACTACTCCCGTTGCGTATTGGGCCGATATTTAATTTGAAAATAGTAATTCATATTAATAACACATGAATTAGATAATACCAAACATTAAATAAAGTTAATAAAAAATTATAAAATAATTTAAGAACTAATGTGGTTGTATTATATTTTTCTTTTAAGTAAGGGTTTTGTTAAATTTTGTATCTAAATATTTTCATATGCTTTTTACGGAAGGTGAAAAAAGTAAAATCCATTTCCGTCTCTATTGTGTTTGATTGCATGTTTTTGTGGTACATAAATATTTTATATTTTTTTAGTACCATTACATATCCTATACCTACCGTATAATTTGTTTCGTGATAAAACATAAATAAGATTTGGAAATATAATCTAATACAGGACCATATAAGATGTTATGTTTGCACAACTTTATCTAACTAAATATGAGTTTAAAATTTCAAACTTGTCGTAATTGTTTAGAATTACATATATCAGGGGCATAGCCAAATAGAATCAGGGGTGAACATTTGCCTTTCCGTGGCTCAATTTTTTATTTTTAGAATATATATAAAATAACTTATAAAATGTTTATTTTTTTTACCGCTTGACTTTGTACTAAATGAATTCAAAAATTTTAAAATTTTACATGTACATGCATCACTCATGAAGTAGATAGATTTCAACGGTTTGAATTTGTCATTTAAAGACAATCCGATAGACTTTTAGAGTTGTGCTCACCAACCCCTCTTGGTGAGCACATCACACTCTAGCTTTGCTCGCGCTCTCTATATATATAATTTTTAAAAATAATAAAATATACTTAAGCTACAAAAAAATATAAAATGTTACGTACCCCTAATTTTTTTTTCAAAATATATTTCTACTTCTAATATTCAAAATAAGTACAAAATTATGCTCCGTTGAAGGATTTTTTTATAAAACGTAAATAAAAAAAATCATAAAACGGGGTGATTACTCACCAAATTACAAAAACTATCAAAACCTAATAAAATTTTCGGTTACCCCATTGTACAAATGGTCACACTCCGCAAACCTACAAATCCATAAATTGCCAAAAAAAAAATTCCAATTATGTAACCGATAAATTTACGGTTACCAACTTTTTTTTTTACTTTCATAACCGGAAATTATATACGGTTACCACAATAACAAATTGCAAAAAAGAAAATTCCAATTATGTAACTGAATAAAATTTACAGTTACCACTCTTTTTTTACTCTCTGGTAACCGGAAATTATATACAATTACCACTTTTGTAGAAGTTATGGTGTACCCTGACTTGTAATGTGTGATAATGGGATAACCGAAATTTTGTAATCAATCCATTTTGTAATTTTTTTTATTTACGTTTTATAAAAAAATCCCCCGTCTAATTATCCTGACTACATTTGTGCATTATACTAAAAGCTAAATTTCATTATTGCTTAAAATATCACTTTAAAGTACTGGAAGTTGGTACTAGCATAGACTAGGGATGCGGCATAAAATATTTCCAATAGGTTAGAACTTAGAACCATAAAAAAGTCGAATAGCACCGTTTCATTATTATTTGGGATTAATTTAAAAAAATTCTGATTTCATACGGGGGTTCGCTTATTGCGTTCAAACATGGCCATCACTCAGGGAATGTGTTTTTGTTTCTCAGCTGCGAATTCAATGTTTTCCAGGGATGATTGTACAAATGTGTAGACTTATTTAATAATTAACCCACCTTTTTTATTTCCTTAAAATCAAGGTACTGGAAAATTTTAAAAAAAAAAATATTGATAATTATTAATTTATTGTTATACGCGCATTATTTATTTAATTGAAATAACTTGGCGGATATTACGAATTCGATCACAAAAGTTTGTGCTTGTAATTTGTGATGAGGCACAATGCACCGACTTGGACTTTTTGAACGTGCATCGGCAAAAATGAAGAGAAATTTAAAAATACAAAAAGAAAAAATAAAACTGAATTGTTTGAGCACAGACAGGAATTTTGTAATGTGAGGCTGATTTGGAAAGGTATCACTAGAAGGCTGGATCTTCTGTGGCGTTGCAAGTTATTAACTCTATAAGCAATGCAAAGTTTAGGAGTATATGGAATATAAATTCCATTGCATATATATAATAAATGATGGGGCTTTTGAATTAATAATGTACTAGCAAATTTACTGTAAATTTCATATATATTTAAAGAACATTGTTATGGACTTCTTAATCATTATTTGTACCACCTTTTTATCAAAATAAAACACGTGTATCTGCGAAAGGTTAGAAGATCAAAACAACAACCAGACGATAAACTTACTGACTGGCTAGATATCATAATACAATACTGGAAGTTATTATCACAAAATTTTGTTATCAAAATGATATAATTTACCACTTAAAGTCTCATATTACATATGATATTTTATGGATACAAACTGCGTGGAATGACATGTGAGTCAATAATAGATTATTCGCTGATAGTTTTTTTTTTTAATGTGGATATAGATCCTTATATTATTTTGAATGATGTGGCATACACCTTATAAATAACCGTATTAATTACCTCTTTTATACAATTGTACTTGCTTTGTAAGAAAAATAAAAGATTTACAAACTTATATAGCTAACTAGATTCTTAAAGCTATAACTATTGTTTGAAACTTTTTCGTTAGAAAACAAATCACACTGGTACTAATAATATTAATTTAATTCTGCAATCATCTTTAAATCAGAGACAAAAAAAGCTCAATTACACTAAAACCTTGACTGACAAAAAGTTTCGTAGTGTCTTGCTGCCTTTTTTCAATAGGATGTTACTTATTTATATTTGATCTCTTGTCAATAACAAATCTGAACCAATTCAATGCAATATTTGCATCAGGTGGATGCATCTATAGACCTCTGGTATGCTACCACAGAAGATCAAATCTCCGAAGTAAAAAGCCCACATAAATATCACAAAACAAAACCCAATTAGAGGCCCATGTGCTGGCCCAACAATGACATGAAAGAAGAGTCGCGTCAATTTACAATGAAAATAAAATAACACGGGAATATGCGAAGCACATATACGCTTCTAGAGTCGCGTCAATTTTCTCTGACACGTATCATGTTCATGCTTGAACACAACACCAACTCGCGTCTCAATAAAAGTAAATCGAATATGATACGTCGTACTGTCTTGGTTAATTTGTGTCATGCGTATATTTATACAACAGAAGCGTCGATGAATATACTTAGAATATTATATTAAAAAATGCAGATATTAAAAAAATGTGGATCTGACTTTGAGTTAGCAAATATATATACTTTGTAATTTAAAATTTATTATAAATAATTTTTTTTTATAATATAATTAGATACGTAATAGAGGACGGTTCAAATGCCTCCATTTTTCATGCCTCCACCATGCCTTCATTTTAAAAACTTTAATAACTCAAAATTTAAAACTTAAAAGTCAAAATAAAACCGTTGGATATGATCTACATCATTTTATTTATATGCTTATAAAAAAATTATCACATTTTGATTTTGTTTTTTTGTGAATCAATAAGTTGAAAAATTAACGTCTAGAAATTATCCACATTAGTATGTTTTTTTACAAGCTCTTGATGACAACCAAAACAAAATTGAAATGTCATAATTTTTTACACGTGCATAGATAAAATGATTTAGATCATATCCAACGGTTTTATTTTGATTTTTAAGTTTTAAATTTTAAGTTATTAAAGTTTTTAAAAATGGAGACATGGTGGAGGCATGAAAAATGAAGGCATTTGAACCCTCCTCTACATAATATTAGTATATATTTTGTTATAATACTTACTGTTCGTTTATAACTTTGTATAGAGGTTGGCTAATATACTAAAGTTGGCTCAGAACATTTTGTTATATCAAGTGAATTTTTGCAATTTTGAAGTTCAAATAGTTTATTTGAAGTGCTCAATGTGTTTCTCATATTAAAATGTGTTTAAAGACCAACTTTTACATATAAAATTTAAAGTAAGTTTCACTTTCTTATCCGAACTATATTTGTGTCTATGTTCAATTAATATCCAATATGCATTTGTATGAGTCTATCTATATTTGTATTCGAAAAGTTAAAACGAATATGCATATGATTAGAGTAATATCCGATATGTATCCAATTTATTTCACACCTAATTCACAGCGATAGAGATATCAAAGATCACCATGATTGATCATCACGAATATAAAAAACGACTCGTGCTGTTATATTTTTTATTGACATGTATAAACTTTGTTTGCTAATTTGGAAAATTCTTTGTTAGCAATCTGTTAAATTGTCAAATACAAGAAGAAATTGAAGTGGCATCATTTAAACAATTAGAAATTAACAATTCTAGGAAAATGAATTAAACTAATGACGATCGTGACATAATTAGAATCCAATAAAATTTCGAAAAAGTTTGCTCTGAAACCGGACATAACAGATCCGTTGATTCCAGTTGGACCAGTCCGAACGGATAAGGAACATTTAAGGAAGACAAATTCTACTATGGAACGAAGAATCAACAAAGGAATTATATCAATTTTGTCTTTTAAAAAATTAACAGCTGTAATTGATTCCGACAAACCTTTTGCTAATTCTTTAAGATTTTTTTAAAAAACCATCGTCAAATCATCGAAAATTCGGAAACTAATTTGATTACAATTTTTTTTAGAAAAACCATCACTACCGAACTTCATATTCAGTATGAAATTTTGAAAATGAACATCATGCTCGGTATTCAATGATGACACAAAGGCCCCCTCATTCCAATTTAAAAATAAAATAAAAAGTGTACTGAAGACAACCTTTTGCTAATTTTTGGCATTTATGTCTCAAACCGAACATCATGTTCGGTTTTGTTTTCTTTCTCCAAACCAAACGTGGTCTTCGGTTTCATTCTCTGAATAATTTTTTGTGGCATCGTATAAAGAGAAGAGGTCAAACCGGGTTCAAATATAATATCGAGCATGATTTTCGGTTTTCGATATTCGGTGGTGATGGTTTTTCTGAAAAAAATTGTAATCAAGTTGGCAAAGTTAACACTCTTCGTGTGGGAGGTCGCAGGTTCAAAATTCAGAAGAAAAAATTTCTTATAGATATTAAATAGTTAGGTGACTTGATTTCTAACTTTTAATAAAGAAAAAAAAAGTTGTTTTCCGATTTTGGATTATTTGGTGATGATTTTTATTTTTTTTAACTTTTTTGATCCACAGTAGAACGCCTATTTGTGAAAAAGAAAAAGAAAAAACATTTTTCGACTGGGGGCCCTTTTATAAATTTGCTAAAAGTGTAGCCTAATTCTTCCGTTTCCTTCTCCATGGACCAGGCCCATGGGTACGGACGGATATTAACGGAACCATTTTGCTTAATACAGCGCAAAAAGCAATTGTAATTTTATTCTGACAGTCTTGCCCTAAACAGAAACAGCAGCTGTGCATTAAAAAACTAATGATAATGTAGAATTTTTGCAACATAGTCTATCGTCTCATACTGTTCAGAGTGTTTATAGCTATGCATATAATTCCTAATTTTTAGAAAACTTTTTTTTGTGCTATTTTTATTAATTTGTTATGTGTATTCGAATAAAACGAATATTAGCAACATACAATTCGTACACCTACTTAAAAATTTTTTGAATGATATAAACCATTTTCGTATGAGTAGTATACATGAGCAAACAAATAATGAAAAAAAAAATGATATAATAACGTAATATCAATAAAATGAACGAAATAAAACATTAAATAATTTCTTTACCGCTTACAGATTTCTATGTATTCAACATTTAATTTGTCACATTTACGAGAAGAAAAAGACGCAATGTGAGGCAACATAATCGTAGGATGCATAATTTATTCAGAGAAATAAGCAGTACAACTTAAAAGGTATACTGTTTCTCATGTATTTGATATCGGGCCGATTTTTTTTATAATATCCAATATTAAATAAAAAATTACAAAAATATTCAAGGTGTTTGAGGATTTTTAAAAATATCTAAACAGTCGAAATTTTTTACTTTTCTTTTTCTTTCAGGGCCGCCAAAGAAAAAAGGAGAGGATATATGTTTTTTTTATTTGACATCATTCGACGGAACAGAACATCAAATGTAAGATTTCTGATTTTTCTATTTTAATTAAATAGAAGATGTTATAATTTTTTATTTTTTTTATTGAAAGATTAGAAATATTTTTTTAAATAGATAGAATACTATAGAATTGAATTTACTAGAAAGACTGCGACAAATAATCCGGATCACCATTTTTCAGTCAGGATTTTTTTGCGGCTGTAAGAAAAATTAAAATATTTTTTTGTGTGTTACTGGAAAAAAATAAAAATAAATTTTTTGGATTTGAGTTATTGATCTTAGTTCAAAAGTCACTTTTGGGTAAATAAAGAAATTATCGTGGTCCTTCTAGTACAATCAAATTTTAAGGAACTCCATCTAGTTCCCTAGAACCTATTTTATATTTTTAATATTTTTCTAAAATCACTTCTAGAGAAACACATGGAGTACCTTAGAATTTGAATGCACTAGAAGGACTACGATAATTTCTTTATTTATCCAGAAGTGACTTTTTAACTGAGATCAATACCTCAGATCCAAAATATTTTTATTTTTTTTCTAGTAAAACACAAATAAATATTTTAATTTTTCTTACAGTGGCAAAAAATCTTGAATGAAAAATGGTGATCCGGTTATTTGTCGCAGTCTTTCTAGTAAATTCAATTATATAGTATACCATCTATTTTCAAAGAAATATTAAAATATTTATAATATTTCAATAGAAAAAAAAAAAAAATCATAATATCTTCTATTTAATTAAAATAAAAAAATCAGAAATCTTACATTTAATATTCGGTTCCGTCGAATACTGTCAAATAAAAAAAAATCATATATACTGAGAAATGTCAGGATTCCTGGCTTTCATTTTTCTTTCAGAACCGTACTGAAAGAAAAAGGAAAGCCAAGAATCTCAGCGATCTGAATATTTTTAAAAATCCTCAAAAACCTTGGATATTTTTGGATATTTTTGTATTATTTATTTATTTATGGATATTAATAAAAAAAAATGGGGATATCGGGGCTTTGAAATATAAGAAGCCCATTTATGATTTGTAAAAATTAATATTGAACGGCTCAGATGTCATTCTACACGGTGAGGTACTGGATCTGAAATTCCATTTGCACTTCGAGAGCACTGTGAACGTCGATTCGAACTGCTTCTCCATCCTCTCGTAGTCTCATCCTCTCCTCCGCAGTTGTTCACTCCAAAACCCTAAACCCTCGGGACAAATTGACCAAATTAAAAAAAAGAAAGAAAGCTCTAGAAAGAATCGAAATCGAAAAATTCAAATTCGGAATCCAACCAAACCAACCCCCCTTTCACATGCGTTGCATTTCAAATATGAGATCTCTTCTCCCTCTTTACCTACCCCCTCATACTTTTCTCTGTAAACCATCCCTCTTTACCCGGCACGCCGTTTTTCCTCCTCCGATCGGTTCTACACCTCCGATCAAATTCGCCATGGCAAGGTGCAATGGAGGGCCATCTCTTGCTGTCAGACCATTGAGTAGTGGCCGCTTAGACGGTGATGATAGGTCAAAGGATGTCATGGGTTGTTACGGGGATATCCACATCATCGTGGGTCCTATGTTTGCAGGTAAAACCACCGAGCTCTTAAGGCGTGTGAAAGCAGAGCTCAGCAATGGAAGGTACTTGTTCACAGCTTTCATGTATTTTGTAAATTCCAGATTTGTAGTCAGGGGCCGTCCCAGGAATTTGGTCATGGATAGGCAAAAATAAAGTTGGGATGGGAAGAAATATCGGGCTTCAATAGGGGTAGGCAAACTTGTTCAGCAGGGGTGGAGCTGTAGGCAATAGCTCAGGAAACCATGAACCAACTTCTTTTATTCAAAAATCTACGGGTGCCTACCCGGGCCTATTTGGGTCTGCCCCTGATTGTAGTCTTGAGTTTAAATCAGTGAAAGTTTAAATATTTCAAGGACAACTAGGTACGGGATTTGGGATAATTTATTATATAAACACTACAAGGAGAAGGGAGGGGTTGTGATTTATTGTGCTCTTTCTCTCTGGGGCTGTTTGTCATTTGCAGTATAAAGACCATAGAGAGATCACTTTGCCAATATATATAGCCGAATAATATCTTAGCATGATTAATTTTTTTTGGATCAGTTTTCCTCTAAAAAACTGTTTAATGTCACCAGAAATGTGGCAGTTGTGAAATCTGACAAGGACACCAGGTATGGTCTGTCCTCGATTGTGACACATGATGGTGCGAAAATGGCATGTTTGGCCCTCTCCGAACTCTCTACTTTTCGTGGTCAATTCGGGCCTGAAGCCTATGACAAGGTTCATTCATTGAATTATGAATTGTTCTTTTGGTTTTTTATACATCTAGTTTTTTATTTTATTTTTGGTGGGGTGGCAGTTGGATGTAATAGGAATTGATGAGGCGCAGTTCTTTGAGGATCTCTATGAGTTCTGTTGCAATGCAGCTGACCGTGATGGCAAGACTGTTATTGTTGCAGGGTTAGATGGAGACTACATGAGGTACGTGCTCGATTTGAATCCTTATCATTGTTGTACCATAGTAGCAACCTGAATTCTACATAAGATCTCTTATTGAATTGTAAATGTGAGCTAACTTTACTCTACTGGAATAAGTGGTACTGCATCCAACAGATTTCATTTGATCTGGTACCAATGTATCAAATTGTTCTTCCTTTCTGGTACAGGCCAGCAGTGCATTACTTGAATGGCTTAGTAACTGCTGTTACCAGATCCGGTTGGTAGTATTGTCACCCTTTGACTAGGTAACTGCATGCCTTTGACATTGTACCTATTTTTGCCAGGAAGAAATTTGGCTCGATACTTGACATAATCCCAATAGCAAACACAGTTACAAAGTTAACTGCGCGATGTGAGATGTGCGGTCAGCGTGCCTTCTTTACTCTGAGAAAGACAAAGGAGACTCAGACCGAGTTGATTGGTGGGGCCGACAAGTACATGCCAGTCTGTCGACAGCATTACGTCGATGGTCAGATAGTTGTTGAGGCAACGAGAATTGTTTTGGATATTGAACAATCTGCTGCTGTACATGCCTGACATAGCTTTTTGTGGTGGTTGTTTACGACTATGATTTGTATTTGCCTTTATTTTATGTATAGTAGTTTAGCATTATCCATGTCAGCTGATGATTTATCCGTTGATAGCTAGCTAGTAATGTTATTGAACTTCAAGCACTTTTACTGATTGGTTGCTCTATTTTATTCTCCCTTGACCTTATTTGGATACTTTGAAAAACTGTTGAAAACTTGACCCTGGTGAATTTTGTATATTTTTAGTATATTGCTGTCAATACAGAAAAATTGCTGTCAGAAAGCATTTTCTGGTAAAGATATCACTGCAGAACAGATTCTGACAGGGCTAATCCGCTTCTAACAGATGGCCAGACCTGTAAGCTACTTGTGCCACCAAAATAACCTGTATGGGGATTGGGGATCATGTACCAGCTATACCGGTACTGGCTGGTACAGTTTACTGCTATTTTTTAGATGGGTCTTTTAAATTCCTGGGTGAGGGGGGAGTTGTTTATCTCTTGTTTGAGGGTGAAATGTTCGTAGAATATGGTTTCTACTACTCGGAGCACGGGGGCACAATACACTGCAAACAGAAGCAATGGTGGCACTACATGTGGTGATGAGGTTGGAGCAGAGGGTGATTGTTAGCTGTATTTTTAAAACTGACTCATTGGAGGGGAAGCATATCCTCTTGGGTACCGTGCGGTAGAATGAGCTCTCAGCCGAGCCAAAATAATTGAGTGCGAATCCTCTGAGATATCTCATATTTTACCTAATTATATTATAGGGGTCCGATTTAAGATTTGTGTTAGGTTAAAAGAACGAGACAAGTGAGATCAAGGAGCCTTCACTTCAAGTTGATTGGAGGGCATTTTTGGAAATCACGCAATTCTAGGAACTGTTCAGATGTAATGCTGGTTTCAGCTGCTGCTGCAATTACATCAATAGGGAAGCTAAAACAGGCTCATTTTCTTGCTAATCTAATTATGACTTCGAGGGAAAATGTCCTTATTGGTGTTGACTATCCGTTGTTTCCAGGGATGTAATATTGTTACTGTATTTTAAATGGTTTGTATGAGAAACTGAGCAATGAGAAATGGAGAGAATTTGTTAACTATTCGTTGTTTCTACGGATTATTTGTAATTGCTACTCTTTTTTTTCAGTTTCAAAATTTCATGGGAAATGGAGAGAAAATGTTGAGATGTGGAAGTTTCTGCCGACCTTCCAATTTTCTTGGCATTTGTCTTGACAGAAATATGGCTACTCCATTACTCCAACCGTACGCGGAACTCTTTATTTTCCAGTGCAAATGTTCTCTAACATAAAGACACATAACTGAGTGTGGCGTCCACTGTCATTTGCTAATTCTTTTCTTCGTAATGCACCAGGTCCAGGTGGTCTTTCCTCACCCCGTCTATTCCTCTTTTTTATTTTATTTTTATTTTTGAGAAACTTGGGAGTGGCCGTCAAGGAACCCCGTCTATATCTCTGCTCCAAAGCAACTCTCCCCGCCGCCTTCCTCTCTCTCTTGCTCGAGTGTAAACCCTAGGCTTTGGCAATGGCGACCACTCAAGCCCACGCACCAGTATCCACCATTCGTGCCTCCTTTCAGCGTCTCCACTCTCCCACCAAAACCCAATTGGTACATTTCGCATCCAACCCCTTCATTTTTGCTAAATTCGGCAAGACATCTTTTTCTTACAAACCATCCACAATCAAACCCTTAACAACACCCCGGGCCACTCCTTCCAGTTCTTCTCCGACCACCTTCCATGGCCAGTGCTATGTCCTAGGTGACAACATAGACACAGATCAGATAATCCCAGCGGAGCACCTAACTCTTGTTCCATCAAAAACCGACGAATACAAAAAGCTGGGATCTTTCGCCTTTTCGGGTCTCCCCTCTTCTCTCTACCCAATACCATTTATCGAACCCGGTACTGATTCCACCCGGTACTCGATAATCATAGCGGGTGCCAATTTCGGATGCGGGTCGTCTCGTGAGCATGCTCCTGTAGCTCTTGGTGCTGCTGGAGTGCGGGCTGTGGTCGCAGAGTCGTATGCACGAATCTTCTTTAGAAATTCTGTTGCAACTGGAGAGGTTTACCCACTGGAGTTGGAACTGGAGGGTGTGAATAAACAGTGCAGCACTGGAGATGTTGTGACAATTGATTTGGGAAAAAATCTGTTGATTAATCATACCAAGGGGAAAGAGTTTGTTCTGAAGCCGATTGGCGATGCTGGGCCTGTTATTGATGCCGGGGGTATTTTCGCATATGCACGAAAAACTGGAATGATATCTTCGGTTTCGTAAGGTGATTTTTTTATATTTAAATATCTGGTATTTGAATTTACTGATTCATACCAATGCAAGCACTGTTGGGAAGAAACCATGTGCACTGTCATTTCCATTAGTTGATACCTCAATATATTGAGGGGCGGATCCAGGATTTTCGTCAGGGGGCACAAAAATAGCGAATCGGATTTAAATAGCTAATCGGGTACTAGATAAAAAACAATGCTCTAACTTAGAATTTCCAATGCTTTGACTTCTATTTTCAATGTTGTTAACTTATAATCCTAATTGCCCCAATCATAATTCAAGGAATTTATCCTAATTTTAACTTTAATCGGGTTTAAATCCATTAGCTTACCGGGTACTAGATAAAAAACAATGCTCTAACTTATAATTTCCAATGCTCTGACTCCTAATTGTCGGTGCTTTATACTTATAATCCTAATAACCAATCATAATTCAAGGAATTTATCCTAATTTTAAATTTAATCCGAATTACATATCAAAATTCCAGAAGGGGGGCAAAAAAGAAAAAATTTCGGGGAGGGGGGCGGGGTCCGGATCCTCTAAAGTAACCCAATTTTTGAGTTTAGATCCGGACCGTCCGATTCGAATCCGGGCCAATCCGGCCTGAGGTGGAGTTCACGGGGGAGGGGGCGGGGGCAAATCTAAACTAAAAAATTGGGTTACTTTAGGAGATCCGAACTCGGGGGGGGGGGCGGGGGCAAAGTTGGTCCGGATCTATAGACCTCCCTAAAAACTTAAAATCCAGTGGGCCAGTCATCCCCCTCCCCCCTCCTTATTTGTGGCCATGTGTACAATCTTTCTATTATTTTTTTTTTTTTTTAAAGAGGCATAAGCCCGTTTCATTAATCATGAAACCATAATTACATAGTCATCCAT
Source organism: Carex littledalei (assembly GCA_011114355.1). Classification (NCBI taxonomy): domain Eukaryota; kingdom Viridiplantae; phylum Streptophyta; class Magnoliopsida; order Poales; family Cyperaceae; genus Carex; species Carex littledalei. Next base: position 496,167 of record CM022101.1, on the reverse strand, counting down.
ACAAAAATATAGGCATCTTGTGCACCATTAGTCTGCATAGCGGAACTCAAAAGAACTAGACAATAGCAACATAATATGCAGATTAACCAAGCTATATACCAAGCTTGCGATGTATCTAATAACCAAAAATATACCAATGTAGCAAGTACTAAGCCGCATAGTAAAGGGCTAAGGTGATCTACTAAATACAAAAATTGGAGTTCTGCCGTCTTCACTGTGAGTTGGGCGTCACTGGCGGTTGATAGACCACCATCTCCATAGGCATGTATTGTGCAATAGGTATGGCATCTTCAATTATCGGCATCCAGTCAGTAATCTCGGTTTGCACCTGTGGTGTGACATTTCCTGCCCAATAACCAAGCAAAGACTTAATGAGGAAGATAATATTTCGGGCTGATTTAATTGGACTATTATTAAAACAGTTATCATTTCTATGCCTCCACATGGTCCAGCAAACAGAACTTAAGACTACTAAGAACCCTATTTTTTGAATTGTTGGTAAATGCATAGCAAAATCCAGGATATCCCAAAAAGTTTGCCATTGATGCATAAACTCTTGACTTTTTCCTAGCCAAAACCAAACCTTTTGAGTCAATGAACAAGTGAGGAATAGGTGAGTGATGGTTTATGTTTCTGTACAAAATTGACAAGTTTGGTTACCAGTCCAACCACGTACTGACAAGTTATCTTTTGTTAGAATGGAGTTGTGAGCGACCAACCACATAAACACACGTATTTTCGATGGGACAGGTATGGCCCACCATATCAGTTCTGGTACTAAAGGTATAACCCCTCGGAAATTTAGAAATTTATATAATGAGTGGGTAGTAAACTTCCCTGTATGATCCCATCGCCAAGCTAGATGGTCCTGAGGTGAGGTAAAAGAAACAGAACTGATGATGTATAAAATTTCAGACCAATCAAGCAAGTCAAACCCTTCCAGTGGTCGTCGAAATTGTACTCTCAACCTTTGAGAATCAATAACTTCACTAAGGAGAATATGTTTATTGTTACATTTACGATAGACTACTGGATATCTAGTAGCTAATGCACACTCTTTATACCATATATCAGTCCAAAACCTACACTGTGTATTACTCCCTGGTACATACTGGACACTAACCTCGCCAATATGTTCTAAATTAGAAATACTTTTCCAGAATGGAGAGGCATGGGTGTGGTGTTCTATATACTTATGTATGATAATGTTTTTCCAAGTGGCCTGATAGGCATTATTTTTAAATCTCCACCACCATTTTAATAATAATGCAATATTCATTTCTCTAAGGTCTAAGACACCCATCCCCCCAAATTGTTTAGCTAAACATACAGTTTTCCAACTAACTAAAGCATATTTTCTCTTCTTTTCTGTACCTTGCCATAAGAACCGTCTTCTAATTTTATCTATTTGATGAATAACAGTAATTGGAATTTTAAACACTGAGAGAGCATATAAGGGAATTGTCGATAGAACTGAATTTACTAAGGTAATCCTACCTCCTATAGAAAGGAGTTGGCTGTGCCAACTAGGTAATCTAGCTTCAATTTTATCTACTAAAAATTGCCAATCACTAACTGCAAGTTTTTTAATGTGTAAAGGAAGCCCTAAGTATTTGAGTGGAAATTCTCCCCATTGACATCTAAACAATTGATTGAGGTGTGAGGTATGTGGGTCAACATGTATGGGATACATCTCAGTTTTCTCATAGTTCATTCGAATTCCTGATAAGGCTTCAAAAGTCATCATTGCCCACCATGCAGATTCAATATTCTCTTCCTTAGCAGCTAGGAAAAGAATAGTGTCATCTGCATAGTGACAATTTGTGATAGCTGTATTTTCTAGACAAGTTGGACCTAAACCAGTGATTACTGCTGCTGCCCTACCCTTATTAAATATTTTACTTAACGTATCAGCAGCTAAGATATATAAAAAAGGGGATAGAGGATCCCCTTGCCTAACTCCTCTTTTACAATAAAAATATTCAGTTAATTCTCCATTAATTGTCAAACATGATTGGGAGCTATATAACCAGTTTTTAATCCATTGAATCCATTTTGTACCAAAATTTCTACTATGTAACACTTCTAATAAGTAGTCCCAATGGATTTTGTCGTAAGCTTTCTCAAAATCCACTTTAATGACAACACCTGGTTGTTTAGTTTGTTGACTAGAGTGCAGAATTTCCTGACTAACAACCATATTATCTAAAATGTATCTACCCTTAAGGAATGCTGCTTGGCTAGAGTCAATTAGTCTAGGCATTACTTGTTCTAATCTTATTGTGAGTAATTTAGATAAGATCTTAAAACTACAGTTAACTAAGCTAATTGGTCGAAATTTCTTAATTAAAGTTGCATCTTTCTCTTTGGGTATTAAACAGATGCATGATTTGTTGATTTTATGCAAGTCAAGAGAATTTTCATAGAAGAAGTGAGTGAGAAGCAACAAATCATCTTTAACTAAATCTCAAAAGAATTAGTAAAACTGAAATGTGAACCCATCTGGACCAGGGGCCCCATTTGGTTCAGATGCAAATACTGCAAATTTTAATTTCTTTTCGGAAAAAGGTCTTTCTAATTCCCATTGTTCTATAGGTAGTAATTTGTCTTCTAGATCCCAAAAATCAGAATGTAAATGAGCAAATTTAGTTCCAGTGGAACCTAGCAAGTCTTTGTAGTATGCAACTATATGAGATTTTATTGCTGGGATAGAATGTGTAATGTGGCCATCTATATTCAAAGCATTTATTCTATTTTTTTTGGCTCTATGTGTTGCTAGGATGTGGAAATATTTAGTGTTGGCATCCCCTTCTGCTAACCATTTCTGTTTAGATTTCATTTTCCATTGGGTTTCCTCCTCTTGATAAATCTCTTCTAATTTATGTGTAATATGTACCCACTGTTCCCCTTCATCTTTGGTGAGTTCTCTACTATCTCTAATGAGTTCTAAATCATGTAATAAGGCTGTTAATTGAGTCTTTTCTCTCTTCTTTTGACCATAAAAATTACGAGACCACCCTTTAATCCGTTTTCTAATGTGTTTTAGTTTAAGGTTCCAGCTTTTAGCTATATCTGGTAAAGAAAGAGGGTGTTCCTGCCACCATTTATGCATGAGTGAAATAAAGTCTGCTTGATCAGTCCAGCTGGGGTCAAATCGAAACAAAGGGGGGGGTGTTGGATATATGAGAGGATGTTTGGACTAGTAAGGGGCAGTGATCAGAACCATGGCTACTAAGGTCTCGAATTGAATTGGAGGGATATTGCTGTTCCCATGCTAGGGTAGTGAATACTCTATCTAGTAGTGCGAATTTAGTGCCATTAGACCAAGTGAATTTCCTAGTGTGAAGTTTGTGTTCTATTAAATGGAAAGTATTAACAAAAGAGTTAAAAAGGGTACTAATTGGGGCATCAAAATTGTGTCCTGATTTTTCTTGTTTTTTCCTAATAGCATTGAAGTCCCCACATAAAAACCAAAGATCTAAACTAGTATTTCTGATTTGAGTTAATTCGTCCCAAAATGATTGTTTCATATTTCTCAATACTGGCCCGTATACCACAGTCATTTGCCATTTAGTATTATCAAGTTTATTTTCTAAGATGATATCTAAACAAAAGAGATGCACTGTATGTTGAACAATTCTAATTTTATTGCTATCACTCCCTACTAAGATACCACCTGAATTTCCTATAGAAGGGACCCACAGCCAAGAATCTAGTTTGTTGGAAATACTTTTGAGACATCTATTAGTGAATGACTCTTTTTTAGTTTCTTGAATAGCTAATAAATCGATTTTATTATTCTCAACTAGATCTTTAACTATCTGTCTCTTCCTACTAGAGTTTAACCCTCTACAATTCCAATTGAGGATATTCATGGATTAGGCAAAGATACACGAAGTGGCAGGCTATTATCTACAATTGAGTTATCTACTGATCTAGGGGAAGTAACTACCTGTTCTACTTCAGAATTAACTAGTGAACTAAGATGATGTATTGTATCTAGAGTAACAGTAGTAGGCTGCCTACTTGTACTATCATGTAGTACCTGTTTTATGACCTGTTCAAAATTAGTCCTATCTAAAGATCTAAGGCTATCAATGATGATTGATCTATCATCAGCATGAGTACCTAATTCTATTTGATATACTCGAAATAAGGCTACAATTTGTTCTAAGCTAAGTCTATTATAAGGGAAGCTAGTAATAAGACTAATACCTGAAGAGCTGCTGCCATCTGCCATTTTTCTTTTCTGCGCCTTGCTCAAAGTAGAGGCAGGGTCACCTTGCACTGTGACTCGGAGACTGCGACGTGGCTCAGCTGGCGCTCTTCGGACAGGTGTATCAGCCACCTCAGGTGTTGGGACTTCAGTGTCAGATAGATGGATTGAGCGAGCTGGTGTAGCCCCATCCCCCTCACGGGTCTGCTTTGTAGCACTGCGAAGGCGTTTGCCTATTCCAGTGGCCTTGGCAGAACCCCTTTTTTGAGGTTTGATGATGCCAGATTTGGGGGTTTTAATGGCTAACGGTTTGGGTTTTTTCCTCCCCCACGTGTACTTCTTTTTGGGGGTAGGTCTCGGTGCATTTGCTGGGTTATTATTAGGAGAAACCCACTTCTGAGATTGTTTCACTGGAGCACTGGTTGGTTTTGGTGGGATGATGTTCAATCGCCTAACTCTTTCTAGAATGGGTTCATCTTCCTCAGTCTCATATTGGGTAGGATTAGGTGAGTGTTTTTTTGGTGTTGGTTCTGCTATTGACTGGGGTTGTGCTGTCACTGGTTTTGGCACTGGAGTAGCTGTCCCTGTCCCTGTCACTGGATTAGAGGACACTGGAGTGGAAGTCACTGGAACTGTGACTGTCACTGGATTTTCAGTCGCTGTGAGGACAGGAGCAGAATTTGCTGTTACTGTTACTGTCACTGGAGCAGAAGGAGAAACTACCATTGGTGTTGCATTTTCTGTGATGACTGGACCCGTAGCAGGGGCCCCAGTACTAGTACCAGCCCCATCTTCCATGCGACATTGTTGTACATATTTATCCCAGTCAGCAAGGTCCATTTCTTCATCAATTAATTCTTCCTCTAAAAACACATTAATTCCCATAGGACTCTTACCAGCCGCTGCTGCCCTAAGATTGACTGGAGTGGGAGAGATATCGGTGGCTAGCATGCGAATGCTCCCTCCCCCTTGAATCACTGGAGGTTGGTTAGGCTGAGTGGTAGTATTGTCCCTAGTATTCCCATTGTAAGGATCTAAATCGCGGCGCTCACTTTCCCCAAATTCTGTACCGTTTGGGTATGGTCGCCCCCGTTTCCTACCGGCCCAAGCATTCAACGGTTCTGTTTGCTCTGTTTCGATTTCAATATCTATTTCGAACATGGTCATTGTGCCAGTAGGATCACGGTAAGGCACCACATGTGTCTTAGGGAGGAGTTTGAGGTCACAGACCGCAAGTTTGAGGCGAACGAATCGAACATCGTAGCCGCTTTGAGTAGCGCTATCGATTTCTTGTACATAAGCCCCAAACGGGTTTAGAACCCGATCGTATTCCGAAAAATCATCGAAGAAGATAGGAAAATTATAGATCCGAACCCAGATATTGTGTAAAGGAATACCTTCGCTGAAGCTGCGCTCCCAAGCGACGATCGGGAATTGGACGTCTCCCAACCGAAGATAACCTCTAGAAGCCACAGAGTCTAGCCAGGTCGCATTGGGGGCTTTGATGAGGTATTTGTACTCATCAAAGACCGATGCGACCCACCGATGGTGATTGAACCGGCTTCTGAGCACATTCTCCACCTTTTCCGGCCCCCATGCCGCGATATCATCTAAGACGAAGCTCAACTGCAAATTTGCCTCAATCGCCTGGGACCGAGGGGTTGCTTGAAGAATGACCAACGGAGGTGTAATCGCCATTGCTGGTTGAATGGATTTTCTAGGTTTCAGAAGAGCTAGAGGAGGAGGATTAGTAGATCTAGGTTTAACATTTGGGGAAACGATCGGATGGATTGTCGTCGCTCGGCATTCAGTGGCTCTATGACCCAATCGATTGCATGCGAAGCACAACTGCTTATTTCGACAATTTTTGGCTAAGTGACCACGATCGCCACAACGCATACAGATCGGACGGTTCGCGGTGGACTGCGATCGAATCTCCGCGATTCATTTTCGTACGAGCGTGGATCTTGACTCAACCGGCTGCGTTGATGTGCGTTGACGCCATAGAGTGATAGGTTGTTGAACCACAGAACTATAGGATCTACGCAGGCCGGGTATTGGCTTGGCTCCGCCATTAATGGAGCTTGGGGAACTCCAAACTTCTTACAAAAGCTCTCTCTCAAAAGGCCCAATCTACGTTGCTGGGCAGGCCGAGTTATTATAGAAGTCATCTAGAGAATTTTGTTTTTTTATTTTCGTTTTTCCTCTTTTTTATTTTATTTTCTATTCTGTTTTTTCAATCTTTTCTCTCTTTTTTTAATCGCCTATACAATCGCCTATCATCTTTTCATATCGAACAATAGGCACTATATGAACCATGCAATGTGTCACTGAACCATGTGTCACTCGCAATCTTTCTGTTATTGCATGTTGTTTTGTAATTTGTAATTTGTTAGTACGACCATTTGACAGTGTCTCTTTCTTTTTCCTTCTAGGCCAACTTGGATGCACCTCTGGAAGATATTAGCAGTGCTTTTATAATGCCGAAAATTGTGGTTTTCTTGAATAAGGTAAGCGAAATTGATGTTTTGTGTAGGTGTCTTGGAACTTTTATGTACTTTAGGATAAGTAGTTATTTGTAGTTGGTGCTGTTATAAATAAACAAGTTGCACTATGCTTGTGTGGTTGAATGTTTTGAGATAATGAGTAATGTAAGAAATTAATTTTAGGAAACTGGGAATTAATAAAATCCTGGTTTTGCATGTTATGTCCTTTTATTTCACATCCAAGTAAGAGATATCTTGTATCTGAGATCAGATTTTTGGTTGAAAGAAAAACAGTAGCTACTTCATGAGCTTCCACTATTATGTACAACAGTTGTCGTTTTTCTCTGGGGAATCGCGCAACAAGTTGTTCAGTGCATTGTTTTAAACTGAATTTATTATGCGTTTTTGTTTCTTCATTTTATTTCATTCTTCTTTTCTAACAGTACCAAATATTTACAGTATTCGCATCAGAAAAATTCTACACAAGCCTGTAAAAATCAGTTCATGTACTGATAGCAGCCAAAAATTTTCAGGTGTGCAAAGTTTCTAAGGTTTGTCAATGTATAGAGAGAGTTTAATACCATTTCTGGTCATTTTTGGAAAATGTAGAGGTTAGAAAAGAAACAGGAAGTATGACAAAATTTTGCCAAAAAGTGAAATCCTTCAGTTACTAACCAAACTTGATATAACTCCAACAGCCACAGTTAGCTTTCATTGCACATTTCATGTTCAGTTTCGCTTTAATCGGAGCTGTTCATTGTTTGCGTCTATATCCGGATCTCTTTGAAAAGAGAAAACCACCTGTACAACTACATGAAAAAGCAACCCCATGTTCCCTAAACCAAAAAAAACAAAACAAAACTAAAACTGAACTTTCAAAATAGTTTCTTTCTTGAACTCAGCTCTTGTTGTGTATTGGATTGGAGCCTCGTCGTACCTTCCTTTTGCTCATACGGGTCGTACCCAGTGGAGGTGGAACTGCTACCAGACCCTTTTTTGCATTCGAGTGTACAAATTGCACAGATGTACTGACATGCATCTCCTTCATTCTGATTCCATTGTTTATTCTGATACTATGAGCTATAGATGAGTATACAAATAAGAGGCAAAGAATGAGTAGAACAGGATAAAACCTAGAAGAGTTGGTAGTCATTTCAGAAGTTAGAAGAGGAGAGAGGGTTTATTGGTGTTATGCTCTCTTGTTTGGATTTATTTATATATATTTTTATAGATATCGGGTCTAGATTTGGGTCTAAAAGCACTAAAGAGTGATTCTATCATTCTAAGGCTGTTTTAGAAGGTTCGGACTGAATAAAGAGATTGCGGTACAGTTACAGACCTTGGAAATCGCAAAATTAAAGCATGATTGGAATGGAATTCATGTCACCTAAAGTAACTCGAATTTTGAGTTTAAATCCAGATCGTCAGATCTGCGCTGTGCATTACATCTCAGGACAGATTGGTCTGGATTCTGATCGGACGGTCCGGATCTAAACTGAAAATTTGAATTACTTCAGATGATCCGAACTCATTGGAATGTGGGTCTAATTTCGGAGTACTAGTTTCTTTTGTCCTGTTATATTTTGGTGAGTTATAAATGGTTACTAAGTTTGATGTTGTCAAGCAACCGAAATGCTTCTTCAATTTCAAAGTGTTCAAGTTGTGTGTTTGGTCATTTATATGGAATGAAAATTGGGAAATGGGGGTGGTTTGATGGTCATCGGATCAAATTTAATATGATTCAGGCTAGAACTGTTTTATTTGGATCAAGATTCATGTGAACAACTTTAAAATTGTTCACATGAAATTGACGTGGATTGGACGGCACTGTCCGGATACCACACCAGACCGAAATTAATCTGATATCCACTTAAATTTGGAGGTTAGAAGACGGTAAATCAACTATGTACGCTGTGTGCTGTTGAGCGAATAATATTTTTTTCTCCATTTTATGCCCGCTCCCTTCGAGTTTTTATTTTTATTTTCTTTCAATAATTTATTTACTGCGAAAATAGTGAAATTAATCAGTAGATTCTAAAGGGGATGTACCGTTACGGTTCTAGTATCAAAACCAAACAAATCGCTTTATTCTCTGATCCAACTCTGATAGACCCCTTTAATTTTTTGAAATCTGACTTTAAAAATAGCAATAACCACTTAACCAGGCAAGCGGAGCAGCCGAGCAGGTACTTTGCTTTCTCGTTGCGTTTGGACTTTGTTCCCTTTCTGGCATATACAAACGAAAAGCATTTTTTTTCTCACATTTGCAATTGAAATCTCGTATGATACACTATTCTTCTTTATGACGCTTATTATGTGCGCCACTTTAATTTACAAAAGGATATGTTATAAATTATGCCGATATTTTTATTAAAACCCCCAAAAAAAAACAAATTATCAAATCTGCTCCCACTCCAAAGTTATAATTATTTCTACCCTAACCGCCCGTGGGCTGGGCGGTCCACTTTTTCCACCTGACCGCCCAGCAGCCGGGCGGTCCACTGTGCATAGCTGACCGCCCAGACACTGGGCGGTCCAATTTCCATAGCTGACCGCCCAGCAGCTGGGCGGTCCGCTAGTGTTTTTTTTTTTTTTAAGATTAGATTAGAGACAATATGAATATAAAGATGCTGAATTCTTAACGCTAAAAGTTCGAATTTTTTTTGTAAATATTAGTTAGATTACTTCTGTGAAGCATATTTATACTAAAATACGCTAAATTACTTGGAATTATGTTAAATTACGTTGAGTTACACTATATTAAGTTAAATTACACTAAATCACATTACATTACGCTAAAATACGGTAAATTACATATGAATAGGGACGATATCTTCACTGAAAAGGCGAAAAACGACGACGAAATGAAAATCTTAAGTAATTTACTCAATATGTAATTACTTAAGTGAGTTATACTAAATTACTCAATACGCTAAAATACTTAAGTGAGTTATTCTCAAGCTTTCCGAAAAGTGCTCATTTGCTGAAATCGGACACTAAAATACGCTAAAATATGCTAAAATACACTAAAATACGCTAAATTACGCAATACGCTAAAATACGCTAAATTACTCAATACGCTAAATTACTCAATACGCTAAAATACGCTAAATTACTCAATACGCTAAATTACTCAATACGCTAAAATACGCTAAATTACTCAATACGCTAAATTACTCAATACGCTAAACTACTCAATACGCTAAAATACGCTAAATTACTCAATACGCTAAACTACTAAATACGCTACTCAATACGCTAAATTACTGAATACGCTAAAATACGCTAAATTACTCAATACGCTAAATTACTCAATATGCTAAAATACGCTAAATTACTCAATACGCTAAATTACTGAATACGCTAAAATACGCTAAATTACTCAATACGCTAAATTACGCAATACGCTAAAATATGCTAAATTATTGAATACGCTAAAATACGCTAAATTACTCAATACGCTAAATTACGCAATACGCTAAAATACGCTAAATTACTCAATACGCTAAATTACGCAATACGCTAAAATACGCTAAATTACTCAATACGCTAAAATACGCTAAATTACTCAATACGCTAAATTACTTAGAATTATGTTAAATTACGTTGAATTACACTAAATTACGCTAAATAACAATAACTTCGCTAATTATGCTGAAATATGGTAAATTACGCTAAACTACGCAAAATTACGCTAAAGTAGACCGATTCTGTGCCATCTTTCATGAATCATAAAAAATAGTAAAAAAATTCCAAAAATAGTAAAAATTGGTATTCTACAAGTTCATTATGTAACTAATTTACTGAACTACTTGGATTGAATAATAGAAATGAAAATCTTAATCGGAAACTTCAACTCAAGTTTTGAGGCTCTTCCCTTTGTTTTTTGGTGATTCTGAATTTTGGAATCCGGCATAGCGGGCACGGACGCATGCGCATTTTCTCAAGCTTTCCGAAAAGTGCTCATTTGCTGAAATCGGACACTCGAGCGCCGTTTTATGACCGTTTGAAGTTTCGTCGTCGTTTTTCGTCTTTTCAGTGAAGATATCGTCCCTATTCATATGTAATTTACCGTATTTTAGCGTAATGTAATGTGATTTAGTGTAATTTAACTTAATATAGTGTAACTCAACGTAATTTAACATAATTCCAAGTAATTTAGCGTATTTTAGTATAAATATGCTTCACAGAAGCAATCCAACTAATATTTACAAAAAAAATTCGAACTTTTAGCGTTAAGAATTCAGTATCTTTATATTCATATTGTCTCTAATCTAATCTTAAAAAAAAAAAAAAAAAAAAAACACTAGCGGACCGCCCAGCTGCTGGGCGGTTAGCTATGCACAGTGGACCGCCCGGCTGCTGGGCGGTCAGGTGGAAAAAGTGGACCGCCCAGCCCACGGGCGGTTAGGGTAGAAATAATTATAACTTTGGAGTGGGAGCAGAATTGATAATTTGTTTTTTTTTGGGGGTTTTAATAAAAATATCGGTAAATTATGTGACAGCTGTAATAATCATTTAACTAATTATCAAAGTACAAATAAAACATAAAATTATAAAATATGTGCGCTTTAAAATCAATCGATCATTCAATGTACGATTTTAAAAAATAGCGAATTATTTCATATCAATACTTGGTTACTGGCTAAATTAATATACAAATACATCAAATTAGTATGTAATCTACCGAAAATCAGGCGTCCTGATTATCGTATACATTTTCTTTTCATTTCGACAACAATTTTGATTGTTGTTGCATTTATGATGCAAACATAATGTGTGAATGTATCCCTTGATAAAATCTTCGCATTGTGTTATATCAAGAGCATATTCGGCAATGAGAATTTTTTATAAGAAAACATAAGTGTTCGGGGTACATGAGCAATTTTTTATGAAGTTATTTTTTTCCCCTTCTGCATTTTTTTTAGAATATGTAACACCAATATCAAATAGTTAAGTGCATTGATAGAGATTAATATAATTGTACATATTTATCCAAAAAAAAAAATGTATTGGCACATTTGGATCGCTCATGCGCAACTTATTGTACTATTCAATTATATTTTGTTTTTATTAATATTAGCCTTGCGTTTAATGACCAATTCTTGTAACCGTTCAATTTATTTTTTTTTTTTGATGAAAAATGAGGATCTGAGTCCTCATTTGTTATATGTAACCGTTCAATTTTGATCTGATCGATATACATTGAGCCAAACCAGTACTAGTGCAGCTATAGATAATGCTACTTAAATTTATGGGAAGACAAGGATAAAACTGAAAAAAAATGGAGAGAACAAGTCGTAAAGATAATACTTTTAAGTAGAAAAAAAGCTTAACTAAAACTCAAATAACCCTGACAAAGAAAAGTAAGAGCGCCCCAACGATTGGCAAAAAATAAACTCTCATAAGCTTTAGCGAATGAGAATTGAATTTGGATAGCTATTCATAAACTATTTTTTTTTCCCCCAAAATTCTCGTGAAAATTTAAGTTGGTGAACAAGCTGTAGGTGAAGATTACCTGTCGTACTGGTGCAGTGCACACAGAAAAATATAAAATGTGCAACTATAAACACAAGTAATCCCCAACACATACAAGAAGCAACTATCCTTATCCGGTACACGGTTCCATACGCATATGGCATCTCACTGCTATCTAATTCTAACCCATGTTGGATCGTGGTAGATCTTGTATTAGAAGTCAAGTCATTTAATTATCTAATTCTAACCCATGTTGGATCTAATTCTAACACATGCTGCTCTGTTTTGCCATATGTTTTTGTCCCTACAAACGCAATGTGTTATATTGATCGTTAGCACTTATCAATTTAGGCGGCCTCGTCAGCAATGAGTCGGCTAATATTTCACTACTTTGTATTATAATTTGTTATTTTCAATATATTGTGGTCGTCTCGTAATATACTTCTTCTTTTTATTCTCTCCTTACATTTTCTGGAAGTGTTCACTGTTGTGATTTCTTGTAGTATTTTCCTTCAAAATTGCATAACGTATGCACTACGTAGGGGATCGATATGATATGCTGTTTATGTGGTGTCATGATCCTGTTATTATATGGCTACTTAATTTTGATGCCACATCAAAAGCCATATAACTAGTACAAGTTGAGAATTCTTTCTCTATCTCCTTTGATGAAATAGCTGTAGATTCATACACATAAAGATAATTAGTACAACAAGTTTAAAAAAAGAACAAAAACTTAAAAACTTAACAACCATGACATTACCATATTTCTATATATAAATTTTGTATATTTAATTGTGACTTTAAAATCAAGAAGAACTCGTATCCTCTCTAGTTCTCACCGTGTAGAATGAGGAATCTGCATTTTAATGAACCTGGCATGAATTTTGATTGGTTTGGTATGGTTTGAATTTTAATTTAACCTGGCCTTGTATTACAAATTTGCATGATAGCATTACTTTCTACCCACCATGTTCACACATTGATAGTATACACAAATTTCTCTTCTCAATTTAAAATTTAACGAACAATATTCCAATAATTGGACTCGATTTAAACACTCTTAAATGTACCTACTAAAGAAAATATACAAATTAAGTATGACAATATATTTTGTACCTAGACCGTACCGTAATAATATATTTTCAAAAATACCGTAGTTTATTTTATTATGCAAATTTTTATTGAATTTTGTGAGCTGCACACGAAATCTATCTGTATTATATCATAATGACAAAATTCTTATTTAGCGGAATTATTCACTAAGTGAAATTTATTACTATGGAGCTAAATGTGTGAACTATTTATGATTTCCATAAAGTTTGAAGACTATTTAGTTTTCTTATTTCTGATCTTGCTTCGAATTTTTAATTGGATGATCCATATGTATAAAATATGGATATGAAAAGGCTGCTAAAACTCTACTATTCTGTGTGGCCCAATAAAAATAGAGAAAAACTATTTATCTGCTTTTCGTAAAAGGGCAAAAACAAAATATCCGTTTTGGATCGGGGTTTTGAACCCGACGTGAATCGAACACGCAACCTTCTGATCTGGAGTCAGACGCGCTACCATTGCGCCACGGATCCTGTTGTTAATATTCTGAAAAATAAAGGTAATATCAAAACCTAGACGGTACCGTAACTAATTTATATCTATTATATTTTCAACATTATAAAAACTGCACGATACGGTTATAATTGGTGACATCGAACAATCCCCTAATCTAACAAGGATTCGAATCACCAACAGGGTACTGCATTGTAAGGTTTCTATTTCATCATTCCCTTGCCTTTTCCTTTTCCTTTACCTAACATTGCTATTCTCCTAAAGAGCTTCAAAATCCTACCCGCACATCTCCTTTGTGATCCCCATGACATGGATCCAAGCCCAATACAACCCCTTACTTGCCCAAGTGGCTTTCTCCTTCTCATTCCACTCGACCCATCAAGACCCGAAACCCGAAAACTCGGTACTTTGGTGCTGTTCTCACATTGGAGACTCTTCTTCAATGACATGATCTCTTTTTCAAGTGTTTGAATCCGAAAACTAGCCGAATCATACTCTTTATTTGAAAGTGAAGTTGAAGGGGGACATCCGTCATAAGGACTTGCCGAGTTGGGTGTAAGTGTCCCGGTTATGGCGAGTTCGCTTGCTTGCACGTAGCGGAACGAGCCAGAGCAATCTTTCACGGTTTGATGCGTGTGTAGTTGTTGGAGGAAAAGAGCTTGCATAATTAGTCGAAGAGGCATTTGGTTATTTTGTACCGCATGCACGCATGTTTCCTGCGATAGTTTTCGGCATTCGAGGTAGTTGCACAGAGAGGATTTCTCTTCCCTTGATAATCCAGAGTGTTCCTGAAAGGGATGAATAAAATTCAGATATTATAAATGAAGAAAAGGATGGTCAAATATTTTTGCACATTCTTTTTAAATATACAAGTAGCCAAGTATTCTACCAAACTAAAATCAATTGCTCTTAAGTTTGATATATTTCCTACATTTGTTTTATTTAAAGCTCTTCATGTATGCATATTTCCTACATTTATTTTATTTTATTGGTCAATGGTCAATTTTCAAGCACTGTAACTAAAGTTAGATTTTCTCACCAGTAAATATGTGGTAATAGCTGCATATAGGTGATCATGTGTTTCCCGTTCGACTGCTGGAATTACCTCAATTAATTGCACAAATCTCTCAAATCCAAGACTTGGGTCAGAGGCAATTTGCAGGATATACCGGTCCCACAAATCAGCGACTACTGACATATCACACAACAGGGTTTGGCCTTGACATCCATTCTTTCTCTTTCCAACAACATACATCTTAACAATTCTCTCCATTGTTTCCACTTCTAGACATGACCCGACTGAGCCTGACTTATTTCCCTTTTCTGGCAAGAGAAAATCAGCATCTCTTGCCAAGTGTAAGACAGAAACAACTTTTTCATGGATCATAATCTTTGAATCTTTACTAAGCTTAAGGCTTAGGGATCTCGAAAGAAGTGCGAAGTAAAATGCCACTGGTATGGCCATGCCAGCCTTTTCTTCTACTGGTAGTAGGTCGATTATACCTTCAAATATCGTGGAGACCTTGGTATTGGCATTTTCAATCCCATTTTCTTCACTTGTTTCTTCCCAAAATTTGTGGGTCTTTTTTGAAAGCACCCATTTATTTGCATAAAACATGATAATTGGGCCCACATACTTCTCTCTCATCCCTTGTCGCCTCAATGACCCAATGATCTGCTTAAAAAACTCAAAAGGAAGAGCTATAAGATCTTTTATCCATAAATCTTGGCCCGCTCTTTCCTTTACAATCTCACAATTCCAGTTTCGACCCGTTAAACCTTGCATTGACAAGGCTGGACTGTTGGTTTTTCTCTCGGGTTCTAAAATTTCCATACATGCCATGAAAGCTAATGACTCGACACATCGACTGACAATTAATAGCTCCTCTGATACTGGTATGAGTGGTACGCATTTTTGGAGCACGATTAGTGTGTCGTCCCAATTTTGGAACACGACTTGGTTCAGGTATAAGTCTGATCTTTCTACCAGGTTTAAAGGGTGGTGGTATTCTTCAGTCATTTCTAAGAAATCGGCTGCACAACGCAAGGCCGATACATTAAATGGGTCTAGAATCAGTGGATAGTCGTATGTGAACAGCATAACCATCTCAAAGGATTCTGACCCGCCTGGGAAGTTGTCAGGTAGTTCGATTTCAGAGGAGCCTTGCAATGCCTTGTTGAAGTAGCCACATTTTGAAATTAGGGGTTTCTGCATAAATAATACAGGTGAAATATTGATTTACGGATCTAAGATGATCAAGAATGGGGATATAAAGCAAGCCTAAAATGATGCTTAAAATATAATTGATTAGGCCTAAATTGATCCTAGTTGGGTATTAGCAAGTTCGCCTCTGCAACTATTACTATTCAGCGTCGTACGACGCAGAGAGCCATCCATCTCCAATGAAAATTGGACAGTTTGGATCATATCAAAAATCCCTTCCCCTGTCTATTATTTAAAGACCGTCGATCAAGGCTGTCCTATTTTTATTGGATCATCTGGATTTAAAAATGTACATTCTACACAAATTCCTGAGAGTGCATCTGAAGTGGCATATTCTACTCTATTTCCTACCATTTCAGTTTGTTTTGCAAGTTCAAAACTCTTGGATCTGGCGTTTTTAATTTTCTCTGGTGAAGTTTTTATTAAATAAAGCAAATAGAGGCTGGACATCTATTTTTCCACACAAAAAAAAAATAATTCTGTAGCATTATGAAAAAATATCCATAAACAGAAACTTAAACAAATATTTTTCCTGACTGGTGCACGTTAATGGCAATGAGCTTAACTTTATAAGAACATGCCATTTTAAATAAGAAACCCAATTCATTAGTTACTAAAATTACCTTGTGCAGCTCGAAAATTTTACCGCTTACACGAACAGAAATTGATGGCTCCAAATTGGTCTCCCTAGTCCTGAATATATATTATAATCAATATATGTTAGTATGTTACTTAAGAAAATCTCAATTAAAGAAAAAAACTAAAAAGAGTTCCTACTGGTATATATGGTACGTGGTAAATAAGAAGTATACTACTCAAGTAAAATAACAATGATTAAAGTGGGCTCAAAGACCCACCGGTTTCATGAGAAATCAGAGTTAATCCACAGAAGATGGTACCGATTCAGTACCATTCAATCTGTGAAAAAGTTTTACAAAGCAACTATATATAGAGTATAGAATCCCACTAACAAAACAACTTGCACAGTCAGAGAGATTACCTAATACAAAACGCTAAACAGTTTCAACAGCAGAAAAGATACAAATAAAACTACAACTAAATATATCAGTTGACTTCACTAAAGTAAAATTACCAAGAGAGAATTCTTCGTCTCAGTAGTAAAGCTATGTTGGGACTTGAATAGGGGCTTGATCCCATTAATGGACTTGTTCTTCCCTTTGGATACTCCATGAAGGGTATATTAGATAATGATTTTCTAGTTTGAATGTGAAATTCAGTGTTAAATGGTATGTAAAGGAGAGAGAATTAATGGAGGTGTGGAAGTTGTAGCGTTGTGCCTTTTTAAGAGGACTGTATGTTGAGCAAAGAGCTCAAGGTCTTGGTTTAAACAAAAAAGAGTATTATTTTCCCTTTCAGATGTCTAGGAACCGGTAAATGTATCATCTCCATTTTGAAAACTCATCTCTCTCTCTCTCTCTCACACATCAACAGCCTTTGGGTTCATACATAATTTATTATGTTCAGGCTTAAATTCTAGAAAAATAAATAAACAGCATATACATTTATTGCACTTTTAGTCAAATCTTTTATCATGAGAATTAGATTATATTTGTATATATGATTAAATTTTGCTAATTTTGTTGATTATTACAATTGTCGCAACACCTATCAAAATCAATAAAATAAAATTACAGACATATTTTATGTAATTTAGAAAGATCAAGTATCAAATTTGATACAATTTGAAAATCAATTGGATTCATCAAGTAATAAATAAATTAACGATTCAATTTACCAATATTATAAAAAATATATATAATATGTCCTACATTTACTTGGTGATGAAATAATTCTTAAATTATATTAAATAAAATATATGATCAACCTAAATGATAAAAATAAATCTACAATTTTAGTTTTAATTTTCATTATACTTTAATGTCAATTATCATAATTATCATTTATCAAATAAGTTTAGTTGTCAATATAAATTTTTTTTTTTTTGGTTGAAAGTACGTAGGCGATTGCATTGATCCAACGATTTACAAGATAGCTATTACATCGGTTTCCTTTGTTTAAATTAAGAAGCATGAAAACCTATACACTGAGCTACTTGTAAAATCATCTAATTTGTTATTTCTGGAAGTACCATATACGCGAAGCCAAAGAATGCGAACTGGTCTATTCGCGTCCGATTAGCAAGTAGGTGGGTCTTCCGAATTTCTTCTTTGGAAATGTAGACACAACAATAATTTTTCGAGTTGCATTATCGAACCCTTCTTTGAGGACGAAACGTCTTCTTCTTTCCAAAATCGATGCCACCTAGAGAAATGTGCAACTGAGAGACACTGAATCAAACTAAATCAACCGGACCAGGACAGTCACCACTCAGCTGAGAAGGCACTGAATCAATATGGACCAGGAACTGAATCAACTGATCCAAGACAGTCACCACTCAGAAGTCCCGCGATAAAGAAAAGAAGAAGAAAGAGAGGAGGAAGGAGACAACTCTGCTCGAATAGAACGAGTCGAGGTAAACCGGACAAACGAGAAGGGATGGAGGGTGCAGGGCTGAGCGGAACAGCCGGACTGAAGTCGACTCTTAAAATCACCCCTTCTGTTCACCTTTTGAATCGCCTGCGGAGATACCAAGGTAGAGAGGAGTTTCCTATTGCTCCTGAATTATATAAAATTTCTTTTATTGATAATATGAAAAGAGAAATAGGTGAAACGGATTCAAAATTCACAACTAAGAAAGTTCGTAGATAAACACTTGCAGGAGATGAGCTCACAGACGTTATATGTAAACTAAAAAATTATTTCATTAACGAAGAACTTCTCACTTCAAGAAAATGTTCAATTCAACGTTGACTAATTTTTTTGGATAAAAGTAGAAAGCGAGTTGAGATATTATTTATCTTTCTCATATCATAGTTCATAAAGGACAAAATTAAAAAGAGTGAGACTATGGTAATATGCATATTACACATCAATCCGTACTATGAATTTATATATGTATTTTCAAAGTCTAAACAGTCAATCCAAACCATTAAACATGATTTCTATATGAAAATGTGTTTAGAGTATACATTTTTTAGAATTTTTTACTATTTTTTTAGATAGATTGAAAATCACTATTTTCGGATGGTTGAGAGTTTTTTTTATTAAATGATTTTCATATGGAACATGTTGAACTTGTAAAAAATATAAAATTTTATTAACAACATGATTTCCATAATAAAAAAAAAAGTTGATCTATAAGTACATTTTCATATGAATATTATGTTGAACTATTCAGATCGACTGTTTTGACTTTAAAAACAGAAATATTAATTCATAGTACGAACTAATCCGCATTATGCATACAGTACCCTAACCTCACTCATCTCTAATTAAATTAACAAAAATCGTTGTTGAAGACCTGATTTTGAAGCTCCATTTGAAGGAATAAATGGAGAGGATGTGAGGGCGGGAGTAAATGGTAGAGGGATATGTTGGATCACACACCGTACAAGCATGGATGTGATTAAAAGAAAGAGGGAACTCTGTTTACGAAGTGACGACTATTAGTCGAAAGCAATAAGATAATAAATAAGATAATACGAGGGAACGGTGACTGAGGGCGCACGAATGGGAGGGTTGGCGGTTGAATCCCAATTTTAAGGCTTGGAATTCGGATCCTCCTATTCCTATTCCTGGATCAAGCAGCTAATTCCTTATTAGCTGCTTTTATTGGCCAATAAGAGGAGGCTGCTTTTCTTATATCTAAGCCGTTCGTTCAAACACCACTGACGACTCAGATTTTCTTATGTATATTCACTTTCTCTGCGCTGCCCCTGCCCGTTTCTTTTATTATCTTATTCTTCAAAAAACTTCGCAGAAGTTGCAAAGTCAAAGTCATGAGAGGGGCTCAAATTCTTAGTGAATGACTACTGTTGAAGGACCTTTTTTTCTAACAAATTTCGCTACCGCCTCATCTCGTTCTTTTATCATCTTCAAAAGCAGAGAAAACAATCAAATTCACTTCCTCTCCGAACAAAAACTCAAAATCTCAATCCATTATTTATTATGGCTATTATGGGAGATGGAGTTATGGTGAGTTGTGGAGTAAGAATTGTTTCTTATTTTACATCTATATTTTAAAATTTAAAGTTGAAATAGTCGTTCAGAACATTCAACTTGAATTTTCTATGACTCAACCACCAGTTCAACACTGTTAGAACCATGTTATCTATTGCTATCAATTTTAGATGAAATTTTTTTTGTCATGAATGTGTAAAAATTCATTTTTTCAAGGCACTTTAGAAGAAGAAATGTATATGACTCAACCACCAGGTTACAAAAAAGAAACCGTTCACAACTCTATTTATAGATTTAAACAATCTCCTTGAACATGGTACACAAAACTCAACAACTTTTTTACTTCTTCATTTTGTTAAAAAGCACAATAGATTTCTCAATGTTTGTCAAACACCAAAGTAATTCAACCATTGTTTTTGTATATGCGAATGACATAATCATTACCAACAATAATGACAAAGAAATCAATAATGTAAACAAATATTTAAAAGGAAATGTTTAATTAAAGATTTAGAAAAACTTTAAAACTTCCTAGACACTGAAATTGCTCACTCAATTAAAGAATTGTTTTTCTCGAAGAATGATACCTTTGAACTATTGAAAGAGATATGTAAACTTTGTATAAAACCTGACACTTGAACTTTTTCGATGCATTTGGTTTTCTGACTTTAATCAAAACTAAAACAAAATTTGCTTTAGTTATGGTGGGGATGGTAGTTAGTGTAATTTGGTAAGTTGGTAGGGGCTGATTTGTAAAATTGCATGATATTGAAGCCGCAACTTACTTATGCATAATCAACAACGCGTGAAAAAAAGGACCCGCACGTGAGCAGAGTGCAGACCTTGGGCAGAAGGGCAGGCCTAAATTACACATCTCTCACGGAGCACAAAATCTGAGTCGTTGGTAAATTTTGAACGGCTCGGATGAAAGAAAAACAGGGTTCTGCTATAAGCTAAGAAAAGTAGCAGATAGAACGCCGCACCCTGCACGCCACGGCTGCTCAATTCCCGGGCCATTTTGAGCCCACCTTACATTACATCTCTTATTTTATTATTACTTCTTTGGATAATGGGCCCATAGCAATGGGCCAGGGCATGAGGAAACAAAAATATTAATTACTATATCAGCTAGTTCTACTGAGATGCTTCATGCTAGATTTGGAGGGCTTTTTTTTTTTCTTTTTACCTTTTAAACTATCTCGATTTTAAAAAAAGTGATAACACTATTTCTATTTTATGAACGTATGTGTTTACAAGTTATTTTGAACTCATACATTAAGATATCTAACAATATTGAAAATTTCGTTTAAATATTAAAACAAACAGTCTGGACACTGAACACATACGTTCAGTATTTCCGCGTTTAATTAGATATTTCATTACTTAGAAAAAAAAAATTCAATTTTTTTAAATGTCTAAAATTATGCATTCACAATAATTTATAAAGGCATGCATTAAAAAAATAGACATAATGTTGCAAATTTTTTACAAAAAATATTATCCTTAAAAGATTTTCAAAATAAGGATAGAAAAGAAAAATTCAGATTTGGGTTAAATTCCGGCCCCACCTACCAGTGAAGATGGCACTTTACTTGATCATTACTCATTAGTAGATTCATCCAGAAAGAATTTGATTACTATCAATCTTATTAAATTAGTTTCGTGGAGTAGAACTAGGGTGCTCCTAAGCTCACCAAGCCCTTCGTGAGCGCGGCTCTAAAACCTATCAAATTGACTTCAAACGACATTTCCAAACCGTTAGATGTTTAATCTATATCAAAATCTACTTGGAGACCAAATTTTACATTTTTTGGAATTTTTTTACTATTTATTAAGATGGTTTGAAAATCGCTGTTTTTATTAAAATTCTGCACCATTGGAAAACAGCGATTTTCAAACCATCTTAATAAATAGTAAAAAAATTCCAAAAAATGTAAAATTTGGTCTCCAAGTAGATTTTAATATAGATTGAACATCTAACGGTTTGAAAATGTCGTTTGAAGTCAATTTGATAGGTTTTAGAGCCGCGCTCACGGAAGGGCTTGGTGAGCTTAGGAGCACCCTAGTTCTACTCTAGTTTCGTGACAATTAAATGTGAGATTGGGAAAAGCAATTTACGGGTATTGTTGCCAGATGAATTACCATCCCCTAATTTAAATCTTGTTTGTTGGCTTCTAGGCGGACAAAGTACACCTAGAGAGTAGAGACTAGGAGAAGCAACCGCAAAATCTTTCTCACATTCACACTTTGACCAACTTTTTAAATCGTAGGACTTCAGTGTTTTTATTTTTATTTATTTTATTTTTTTAGAAGAGGGTTCGAGTCAAGCTATCTATTTGTCTAATATTTACACAAGAGATCTCTCAGCTGAATTTTGAACTTGTAATCTTGAGCATAGAAAGTTTTACATTTTGTCACTAAATTATCCAATTTTAAGCACATAAAGTATTACATTTTGCCACTAGATCATTAATAAGAGTTTAGTTAAACCGCAAGGCTTTAATACTGTGCACTTGCATGGATAGCGCAGGGGAAGTATTATTGGGAGATAGCGCAGGGGTCCGGGTCCATTAATTCTAAAAGATTTCTATGTCCGGTACCGGAGAGGATATGAATTCGGGTTCTGCACCCATTATATGTGCTTATGGAGGCCGATATTTTTATTAATATCCAAACTTAATTACAAATTAATAAATATACCCACGTTAGCTGGGTATTTTTAAAAATGTCCAAACCGGCCATTTAATGGCAGGTCCACTTTTTTTAATGGCTGGTTCTCATATTTTTTTTTGATGTTTTAGACCCTATAAATACTCATTTTTCTCTCTCCTCCCTCTCACAACTCACTCAACTCACAAAAGAGAAAGAGAGTAAGGGAAAAAGAGAAAGAGAAGACGATTTTTGAGCGATTTGAGGCGATTTCCCAGGGCTAAAAGGATGAACAATAGCAACTAGGTAGGTCGTCCTATCGTGGCCTAGCGAGAGGAGAGTCAATTAGTGATCGAGGTAAAAATAAGGGAAAAAAGAACAACTGTCAAGTATACCGTGATAAAAAGAACTGTCAAGTATGTATGATGGAGGAATTTCTTAGACGGTCTATTCGGTATGAAATTTCAGACGATGACTTTGTGGAAAACCCCTACGGCTCTGGTTTGAAAAAAAAGAAGGTTGATCCAGAGCCTCCAACATCGAACGATGAGTTTGTTCTGGGTACTTATACTGGTAAGGCTAGCACTTCGTCTATTGTGACTGATCTAGATCCGGCAATATCGGATGAGGAGTTTGTTCCATATACTTTCAAGGCTCGTACTAAGAAGTAGAATTATTAGGGTTTAAAATTTGGATGCATTTGAGTTGGGTTCTAAGAAGTATTATTATTTTAGTTGGATGAATTAGGGTTGTAAAATTTTTGAGTTAATGTATTGACATGCATATAGACTTGATGTTTCTCTACATTTGAATATGCTAAAAAACAACAAAGTTATAAAAACTTACATTCAACTAACTCATAACTTAGTCTTAATAAAGTACATAAGTCAATTTAATTGTTCCGAAAGCAGCATCTAAATAAACAAGTTCACAACATGCATCAAATGAGAAAAATTTAAATCACCTATTACTACTACGCCTAAAATTAAATCCGAGAAACCTACCAGTTGCAGAAGATGGCGTACCAGATGGCTCTGCTTGGCTTCCAGATGCCCCTGCTTGGTGTTTTGTTGTTTTGTTGTTGAGATCAATCTGATCTGCTAAAGTGTTTTATTGTTTTTAAAGGGAAACAAATACCTTTTAAAATACTGGCAGTCAGATGTGTTCAGGAAATGAGAATGTGGCTAAATTTCTACTAAATTTGGTGGTTTTTACTGTTTTTCAATTTCTCATTTTACCGAGGGGTAAACTGTAAGTTATGCTTTTGTGTTTCTTTTTTTTACACTGAGTGTTGTGTGTGTGTTTTATCTCAATCTTTATATAAAGGTGGGTATGTAGACTGCCATGTACCAGGATTGGTACAAGGCATAGCAGGTTGGCAAGGTACCTAGACTGGTACAGTGCATACTGGAAATGGGACGGTGCATAGATGATTTTTTCTAATGAACATGCACCGGTGGATATATAAAGTGTGAAATGTTCTAAAGAAAGCTGTTGTCGGGATTTTAAAAAAAATATATTTTTTTATACATGCCAAACTTGACTGAATCTCATAATTTTAAATTTTATTTTTATAAAGTTATTTTCATGAGTTAAACCAAAAGTAGCTGAATCACAACCCAGTACAGGTGTTCAAAGATACATGATTGAAATATCTAATGAATCCCACTTGTAGATGAGCATATAGTTCTTATATGAATTAAACCTTGTCAGATTATTTTCGTGTTTCGAATCTATTAGAAGCGAAGGGTGAAACAGGAGACATACAGTGCGTATTTCTTTCAATTATTTTCTCTTTCTTTGCTCGTATAAAAAAAGTTCAAGACAAAAGAACAAGGGTAAAATGGAAAAATAGAAATTTTGACAATACTTAACTATAGATAATTAACTCTAGGGGTAAATAAAAAATATAAACAAGAGTTGAGAGACATATTAGATATAATAAAGAGTGTAGGGGTATATAGGAAACCAAAGAAGTTTTCAAGGGTAAATAGAAAATTAACTCTTTAGTTTAGCAATATTTATGTGCGAATCAATTACAAGTATTTACAACCAAATGATCATGCGATCGGGTGGTTGCAAAGATTTAAATCAGTATCTGTTAAGAAATCATTTCTATTTTCCAAAGCCCAATTCCTCAGACAAAAAATTTTGTTATACTTTTTTTTCGAGGAATTAGTGTAGGCATACAAAATTCTTATAATAAACATATATGAAATTCTTAATATTTAATTTTCACCCGGAGACCTCTCAGGAATATTATTTTTTATTTAGGAAATTATTTAATTTTAGTTTTACAAAATTGTTGCATGTTGGACAGACTGAAGACTTGATGGGCCCAACTTGCCATCTCCTTTGTTACCGAAATACAGCCCGTTTATAAAACTCGGACCTTCGTAATTCTCGCGACTCGCCGCGTTTTATCCGGACCAAACCCAGGATTTCACGAGCTGATCCAAACCCGAAAGAATCATGCAATTCACTCCAGTCAGGTACAAAATATTTTTCCTGGACCAGGTTCTCCTTGAGCCATTATAATGATGTCAACCAACCTCTGGGCTCCACCCTTTATTTAAAGAAACTGGTTCATGTAAAATTTCGGAGGACAAGCCTTTCTGGTAAATTATGGAAAATATTAACTAGGGCTGGTTCACTACAAACATAAAGATACCTTCAGTTGCGGCCTTGTGGGTCCAGAAAATCAGTGTTTTTATTGGACCAATCACCCAGTAGACTTGTTTTAAATAATTATTACCACGTCTCCACCGCTTCTCTCGATTTTCCTCGAAGGGAAGTAAAGAAAAAGAAAAGGAAAGGTTCAAGAAAAAGAAAAACTGGCAATAATGGCGAGTGCCCTTCTGTTTCAATCAACCGGATTCGAATTCAACCAATTCCTTTTTTCTCTTTAATTTTCCCCCCTTCTATATTCTTCGGCATTCATCCCTCAGACCACCGAGGATCGTTTGATTAGTCCCAAAATCCACCTTTCCCGATCTCTGTTGGTGGGTATGGGGTTGTTATTCGTGCAATCGCTTCCCGGACCGAAGGTGTTCATGTGTCGGTGTTGCAAAGTCGATTCTGCTTCGCATGATGCGATTCTCTCCAAGAGCTTCAGTGGGAGATATGGTCCCGCCTACCTTATCAGCCGTGTGTGAGTTCCTCTTTCAAGATCAATTACATTTCTAATTGCATTAGCGTTATTTTGTAATTGATTTGGCATCAAATTTGTTAAATTGGATGTTTTGCATTAATGCCCTCAAATTTGAGGTTTTTGGAGTGATGGGTCCTTCCAGTGGATGGAAAGGATTAGCTATTCACTTAATCTGATACATGCGCTGCTCAATTCATTCTGAGTATAATACTTACAGGGGAAGATTTTGTTGTAACGAAGAGATGTGCAGCGACACTGTGTTGTGGTGCTTACCAGCATCAACTGGTCTGGTACTAACCGAGTGCTGGGCAGGGTCACAGCGTCTTTATCAATAGAAGTTTTTTCCTTGAAAGCAAGTTTTCATTTTATCTTATAATTTACTGATGTCAATGACCAGCGTGAATTTTACTGTGGGGCCGAGTGAAGACCGTCATCTCCTGACAGGGTGGCACATTGTATGTGACGTTTACTGTAGCTGCTGCCAGCAACTTCTCGGCTGGAAATATGTAAGTTTCTACTTACTTCAATTAGCTACATTTTCTATTCTCATCTCTTATCTTTATAATGTATAACTTTGTGTTTGCCAAGAAAAAGATACTTCTAGAAACCACTTTCAAATGTATATTTGTTTGCCATCTGATGAATACTATCTGGAATTTCAGAAATCTTGATTTTTTTTTCTTCTGCAAATAGCTAAATACTGATGGATAGTTTTTTTTTTTTTGTTCTAATACTGATAAATAGTGGACAACTATGTATTCATCCATTACTTCCTTTCCATAAGTGGTTAATCTTTTCAATTTGTTCTCGAGTTTTTTATCTTTATTCAAGCTGGTAAATTAAACTAATTGAAAAAAGCACGTACCTTAAGTGTTTTGTTATACACAACGAAATATATGTATGAATACGTAGCTACCTTTATTTATCTATTTCCCCTTTATTCCCACCATTTCTTTCCTTGTAATCTCAGTGAGAACTGTATATTTTGTAGCATCAAAATTGCCAATACTGGTCAGCATAAGATATTAACTTAAGTTTAGAGCAAGCTACCAGTAGTCCAGTGCCAGTATCATCTCTTCAATTTTATAGTCTCTTGAATACAAATTTGTGAGGCTTTAACAAATTATGACCCCTTTATTTGCAACTAATATAAATCTTAAATATTATATAATTTATTTCCTATTTGTGCGAGGGTACCCCCTTAATCCCACTAATTACAAAATGCCTGTGGACTGACTTTATAATGCATTGCCAAATGTCGGCACCAAAACACATAAGCACTTCTCTTTCTTTATATTTTCTCCCACCTGGAAATGAATAGGTAAGTGTATGATATAGAACCAAATATGATGTGTACTTTATAACATCAGAACTTACAAGTACCAGTACTATAATGGTTGCCTCTGTTGTTTCTTGTACTGGATATTAAGAGAAATACACACATTCGAGCTCCATTTAAATCATTTTGGGCATCTGGGTACCCGGTAATTAATGCATGATATTAGTTAATATCTTTCTTGGGATAATGTAGGAGAAAGCGTACGATGAGAGCCAAAAGTACAAAGAGGGGAGGTTCGTGTTGGAAAAGGCTCGTGTGATGAAGGTCGGCTGATGTTCTGTTCACAGTTTTTTTATATTTTTGCAAGGTTCTAAATAGCAATTATCGCGTCATCGCGGGAAGGTTAAAAAAACGCTATAGCTAGCTATAGCACCGAAAACGGTTGATAGCGCTGTAACTTTTAAAGCTTTTAAGGTCCGAAAACGCTATAGCGCCGCTATAGCTAGCTATTTAGAACACTATTTTTTTTGTAAGTCTTTAAATTTTTCTATTTACATATATTCCTTGAATATATGACACGGATGCAACATAAGGCGGTCGACGTATCTTTTCTCTGACAACATGGTTCAACCATAGAAAAGGTGTACATATCAGATATTTCACGTAAGTTGCTATGACTAGACTATGTAGGAATTAGGGATTTTGTTTTATAAAAAAAACTGAATATCATTTTACCCATTTCATAATGTTACGCATTTTTCTTTATTTTTAAATGCAGGTAATTAGATACTAATGTTGACTTGCTGAGGCATCATAATCTTCGCGGATTAATTCAAGTTTTACTAGAATTTCAAATTTTAGATTGCTCCTGGGATTTTTCATTTTCGTGTCTTTTACTTGAGGAGTTTGGTGGTTTTTTCGGTTCTTTTGCTTATAAACCTAAATTAGGTACTTCTCAACAAAAATTTATTTAAGAGCCAAGTACTGCTAGGCGGCTGTTTTCCATTTCATGTTTATGTAAAGTAATATCCCCCGTCTTTGGTCTGTTTTTTCCATGCCGAAAATAATGCTGAGCCATTCTATTTGTACGATTCAACTGTAAATTTTGCAAATGCAATTCTATTTATATCTTTTTATGCTGTTATTTGCTGTCATCGATCAAACTTGTGTAAAATGCACATTATATTTATATAAATTTAGGTTGGGTGATATTAAGGGGTATACAAGGGTCAAATTGATCATATTTTTGTCTATATTTTCAATCTGCTCTATGGGAGTCCGGTTGTGATACTTCCAAATAACTAACCTCCACAATTTAAAAAATAATCCAATTCATACTTTTTTAAGCGGTCGGATTATGCATGTTTAATTGACAAAAAATTAAATATAAAACATAATTAATTATTTTAATAATTAAGAAGTTAGGAATAAAAATATAATATCCAACAAATAATTACATAAAACAGACTTGTAATAAAAATAAGGATCCTGGTAATTATCTCCGCACTCCATCCTCCATTATCTCCTCACTTAACTTCCATAACTATCATGGGGACCATAAAATCTTCAGCACTGATTTTTTTTCTAAAATATTAATACCTATGCACGAAAATATTTATACCTATAAGGTGAACAATTTTTACATAAATAATTCTCTCCAACTATATGGGAGGACCACTCAAACTACATGGGAGGGATCATACATGTTTTTAGAGGTGAGTTTTTTTTATTCGTTCAATCTCGTCCACATTTCTGACGATCTATGAGAAATTTTGCGAATTTAAAACCACGAATGTCTTCTACGCAGGGACAATTTTGCGAATTTTGTGAATTTTATCTTTCAAATGAGATCTATGATGACGTACTTTCGAGCTCGTCGTCACACAAGTATTTATACCTCGTCATGCAAGTATTTTTACCTATACTTGCAAGTATTTTTTACAGACATCTAAAAAATATTAATATCAAGTATTACAAGTATTTATACCTATACTTGCAAGTATTTTTTACAGACATCTAAAAAATATTATACTTATGAAAGATTGACGCAGGGACGATTGGAGAAGATTGATGCGGGGATGCAGGGATGCGGAGTCCCCACTACTTCATTAGAGGAAGGTTGATGCGGGGACCATTGAGGGACTGGAAAATGAATAGTCATATCAAGTTACGCATGCAAGTATTAATATCTTAGTTTGCAAGTATTAATTTCTTATCTTCCAAGTATTTATATCTATGAAGGTTGACGAATGACGAGTGTGGGGACTGAAAAATGGAACCATATAGTGAGGACCATAATACATTTTTTCTCTAATGTTGCTGTGGAGACAGAGAGGGAACATGAGTGTGGAGAGTAATATAGTTATTCTAAAAATAATACAATAACATAACCCATGCAATAGCATTATTATATATAATTCAACACGACATTTTCTAACTAATTGGTAATGAAATTATTCATTTGATCAAACTATTTAGATCTCGTCGTTGGAGTTCTTTAAATTTACGGAGAACAGAATTCAATTATAAAATGCGAGTCAAGTCAAATGTCTAACTGATATATATTTTAGGGAGAATTGGTGTATATATACTCATTAAAATATTTTAAATTACTTATTTTTTTAATTAAAACATGCAAATTTCTTATTTTTTCATTTTAAATTAAATACTTTCTGACTTCCCCGTATGTGTATTAAATCTGAAATTTTCTAAATTTAATTAATTATTTAGCTCTATTGTATAGTTGAAGTACTTGTTTTGCCTTATTTTTAATGGACGCACTCATTTGACTTACAACACTATGTTTCTTTCTTTGTGATTATACCTAACGTTAGTTGTAAAAATTTTGTGGACAATTTGGTCATCATAGGAAAAACATGCGATAATATAGTTCCATAAAAAAATAGTTGGTGCTAGGCATAATCACAAAAATAAAAGAAACGGAGTGTTGCAAGTCAAATGGACGCGTCTCTTTTTAAAAATAATAAGGCATAACAAATATTTCAACTATAGAACTAAATAATTAAGTAAATTAAAAAATTCATATTTAATGAACATGAGGAAAAATAAATAAATATTTTAATTTAAAATATAGAAATAAAAAATTTGAGTATTTTAATAAGAAAAGATAGGCAATTTATAATGTTTCGATGGTTATACTAGCAATTTCTACCTTTTAATGTTCATAGCCAATTCGTATTAAATTAAAATTCAATTCGTATTTAAACAAAATAAAATTCAAGTATGCTATTTCCGAATCATATTGGAAAAATAAAGCCTATAATAATAAATTTATTTAGATAAGCGATGGGAAGATTTGGAGACGTCGCCGCCATCTAACTGTTATTTCAAAATTTACGTCCAAGTGCATCTACAAAATGGTAAAATAGTTCTTTCGTAGAACTATTCGTCTCGTAGGATGTAATAAAATTCGTGATGATCTCCTTTCAAAATATTTTGTATCATATTTTTTTTAATCATGCACCTCGCTTAAATGACCAAAATCAAAATGTAACAATACGTACAGTAGTGCAACGAGATCATAAAAGATTTTGATTTTACCAAAATTATTTTCTCTTTTCTTCATCTGAATAGAAAAATCAGATTGTCATTCTTTCTTATTTTTCTACCTAACCCTCGGATCAATAACACTATCCAGCTTATAAGTTATAATAGTGTTGTAATATTCAAAGGGATCGTCGATGATCAGCAAAAAATAAAGCTTTTAAAAGTTTTATGCTGACCTCAACGAGCAACGGTAAAAAAAAATCGTCCCAAAAATTGTAAAGTGAAACCAGTCAAGATCGATTAACAATTTGATTTGGGCAGGTAAAAGACTAGAAGCGGCAACAAACCATAGAGAAATCTTCACCGTAATGGCCACATCAGATCCGAATTTCCGTAACTCCCAATCAACTTCGGGGAATGGGCCCCACAGCCCATGCTACCTCGCCAGTTCCGTGTACATAGCTCCAGTCGCTAGACCCTAGGGGTAAAACAGTCAAAATGAAATACTCCTCTCGCTGGATCTCCCTTTCTTTCTCTGTAATCCGATTTGTGTTGTATTCTCACAAGTCACAATTGCAGATCGACTCGCATTGCAAATAGATATGCGGCAGAAAGAACAGGAGATCCGAGTTCTCCTTGCGCCTCTCAAGTCAACAGTTTCTGACAACGCGTTGTGATGCAACGAAATTATCTGCTGCGAGAGTTCTAACCCCATACTAATAACAAGAAGTTCACTGACATGGGGGCCCACCCATAGGATTGTCAGTTGAAGCTCGTTGCTAAAACCGAGTAAGGGTATTGACAGAGTATTTTGTGCTTCCTGCAGTGTATGGACAGTAGAATTAAAGTAGCGCTGCATAAAGCAAACAATAATCTGTCGATAGCTTTACCCCTAAAACTTTCGTTGCTGTAGTAAATACGGTGCGTAAGTACGAGTTCTCGCAAAAGTACAACAACAAGCAAAGCAAGCTTAAAAGCTAAATGGACTTGGTCTAAAACTACTGGCAGAGCCTAGAAACTGATTTAGGACCCACATTACAGGAATCGCATAAATTTGAATAATGAATAAAAGAAAGAGGTCTAACTAGATCGCAAAAGTATAACAACGAGCATCAACAGAACGCTCTTCCAAAACTACCCCTCAAATCCAATCACTGAAGTTTACCACCAAAAGATTAAAAAAGAGATTTCAGCGAATTTACAATTAGATTTTTCCCTGCTTGAAATGTCTGAGGCGAACGGCCATGGTTCGCCGGAGAAGTCTGTGCCGGATCCTAGGGTTCAGGCGGTGTCGGCGGCGGCTAGTGGTGCCAGGTACAAGACGATGTCTCCCGCTAGGCTCCCCATTTCAAGAGAACCTTGCCTCACAATTCCACCTGGATTCTCTCCTTCTTCGTTGCTCGAATCCCCAGTTCTTCTCACTAATATGAAGGTTTTCGATTTGTACTTATTTTACCACTGAAGTACCAAATGTTGAACATGACAAGTTTTGTTCCCCAATGTGTCCTCCATTACTTTGTACAGCTCCCCATCAAGGGAAGAAACTAGAATTTAGCACTTCTTGCTTGTTTTGTCTAGCATTAATTACTCGGTCCTAAATTGGAATTAAGTCCTTGTAGATAATGTTATATTGGAAGTACTTATTATATTGTATTTTCTCTTTTCCTTTAGAACTTTGTGTGGCAAAGAGTTATACATGATGTTGCATAAATTGATCTAAGTTTAGTAGACTACTCGTTTAGCCATGACAGCAAACTTTCATTTTAAAATCCCTTATAGCAGCTGAAGTAACTGAGCAAATTAAAAATAAAAAATAAAAAAAATAATGCTTCTCGGACGCATCAAACTTGTTATATTTTTTTTTTTTAGAATAAAAAAAATTAGGATTTACACAGAAAAATCGATGCTGATTATCATTATGAACTTTATGCTTATTCTCTTTTCTTCAACTTTATTCTGGTGTACAT
This sequence comes from Carex littledalei, assembly GCA_011114355.1. NCBI lineage: Eukaryota > Viridiplantae > Streptophyta > Magnoliopsida > Poales > Cyperaceae > Carex > Carex littledalei. The sequence continues at coordinate 463,600 of CM022101.1, read as the reverse complement.
GTATTCAGAACGTGATATAAATATATATGAAAGGACAAAAAAAGAACACTAGGCTGGGTATTGACTTAAGATAGTTGGATGTAGAATATTCCTTTTCTTTTTTGTCTGGCATCAATGCTTCCTCAAACAAGGAACTTTTGTTTTGATTCTTAACATCATTTGCACTATTAAACTTTAATGTGATGCAAGAAAATTATTCGTTTAGTATTTTATCTTGACAAATTTTGTTTCTGTTGTTTCCTTGGTTTCTCTAGAGAGAGAAAAGGGAAAATTTGGGAAATATGGAAGTGACTGGATAGAAGGATTTTTATCTGGTTGTTTTGAATACATCTAGTAGCAACTAATTAATTCTAAACAGTATTTTTCACAGCATCTCATGACTTCAGCACAGATTTAGACATTTGTTCTCAGGCAAAGTTATTGATGTTTGACCTAAGATGCATTGGCAAATTTCTTCTTAATTTTTAGTTTTGTCCATGTAGGCTGAACCGTCTCCAACCACTGGTACCATAAATATGTCATCCATGATGAGCAAAATTATGACTTCAGGAAACTTACCTTCACCGAGGGACAACTGCGTAGACAAGTTAAATGAAGATAAAGGTTCTAGTGAGTTTGAGTTCAAACCCCTCCCCAATTCGTCAATACAATCTATGGTATGTCTATCTGCTGACTGTCCCTTCTATAGTTTTATATTCAAGGATTTGTTTAACTCAGTATCTATGCCTAGTTGGCATCATAGTTTTTTGGTCCGGATTTTGATTGCTTGCTTGTGCATATGTAGAATTGAATTTTAGCTGTATTGGAAATGATTAGTATGATATTCCTGTCATGCTGTTGGTGTCAGGGAAGAAAACACACGATTCATAAATGGAAGAAGAATTTTATGGAATAATCGTTTTATTTTGATAGGAACTACTTTTGTGGAAGTTGCTACTTAGAAAATGGACAGAAAAGGTGATAATTGTAAATCGGTGGTTAATGCTAATGCATGAGATGTGTTTCCTATTGTAGGCTTCACTAAAGTGTGCCTACCAACATAATGACTCAGCACCATTCTTTCAAATCCAGAGTCAAGCTCAAACTCAGGCTCACACTTCAAACTCATTGCCTCCTCCTAATGGATCTGGACCCGAGAACAAACCATCCAATGCACCACAACTTATTGAACAGTACCCTTTAACTGACAGTGGGCCTCAGGAACCACCTTATGATGAGCAGATCAATGGATCGGATCTTAATGCATCAGGTGTGAGACATTACCATTTTGTGTTGTTTTTTCACCTGATTGGTTGTAGCAGTGGCAAAATCCAATTTGTCTCTGTTGGTTATGGTGAAGGAACTTAGCATATTGAAAAAAAAAAAAAAACAATGTATGGTTTCTTTTGCAATTTGACTGAAAAAGTATAGGCCCTCTTCTTTTATCAAAATTGAAATAATAGGAGGAGGGATCTTTCTGCAATTTCATTATAGCACTTATGTTTTCACGAACTTCCCAAAAAAAAAAAATGAGTGACTTTTTTTAAATTGCAACAGGTAACTTGAATAATGTGGATAAGTCAATTGAAGATGGATACAATTGGCGCAAATACGGTCAAAAGCTCGTAAAAGGAAGTGAAAATCCTCGGAGCTATTATAAATGCACACACCCAAACTGTGAGGTGAAAAAACAATTGGAGAGGTCCATAGATGGTCAAATAAAAGAGGTGGTGTACAAGGGTCAGCATAACCATCCCAAACCATTGCCTAACCGTAGATTAGGTCTTGGTGGATCTGTGTTACCTAATACTGGAGATGACAAATATGATGGTTTTGTAGAAGGTATTTTCTCTCCCCTCTCCCCCCTCCCCCCTCCATTCTCTCTCTGGAAAATTTAAACACCACAAACTCTCTCTTTCTCTCCTCACACTTCCTCCCTTCTTCCGTATCCTCCCTCCCTATCTATTGCCACGTACCGATAGGTGTTATTTTGTATGCTATAGTATCTGTGGGGCTATATTTCTCTACTTTGTTCAGGTGACCAAACTACTCTTGACTTGCCTTATCATTGTCCATGAATCTGAATAAATCAGGAGCAAGCAAAATGGGTCTTTGGGCAATATTTAAGGAAATAAATGTAAGGTTGTTTGTTATGTTGTCCATTTTTATTGAACATGTAGAGATGCTTATTTTTGCAAGGGGGTCCCTGATACATTTACTTCTGTTGGGGTGCACATCAATATGCTGTTTGATGTGCTTTAGCATTTGAACAAGTCATATTAGCTTTAGTGTATGAATATTTCTTAATGGTTTGTTTTGTAGATAAGTTGCAAGGCAATCTGAATCCTCTGCCCAATCAAATAAATATAAATGGCAACAGTGACGTGCCACCAGGCACAGCAACCGAAGATGATGGTGTGTCAGTTGGTCAATGCAATACTGGTGATGACATGGCAGATGATGAGGATCCAGAGTCCAAGCGCAGGTCCTTTAATTTTTAATTTTTTTATTTTCAACGTCTTATTCTTGCGATGATCAAATGTTGAAGGGCAATTATGTTGCAGGAAAGTGGAGGCGGCAGCACTGGATGCATCAGCATTCAATAAACCTAATCGTGAGCCACGCGTGGTGGTTCAGACTGTAAGTGAGGTAGACATATTAGATGACGGCTATCGCTGGCGCAAGTACGGACAGAAAGTTGTCAAAGGAAACCCTAACCCGAGGTGAGGAGATCTCTTATTCTGGAAGAAGAATACCGAGTTAACCTTTTTTTCTTTTCAATTTTGGGTTCTTTTGGACATAGCACCCTATAGTTTTTCCATGTATACAAAAGTCCTACTCAAAACCAAAATGTCTTGTTTAATAGTTGTTAATAAGACCAATCCTTCAGAGCAGGCTAATGGAGAAGTTATAATACACTAGTTTTTAACAACTACATCCGTATCAGTTTAAATATTAAAAATTTGATCGTTAGATTGTGACGTTAATTTGTAGTTTGTAAGAATCAGGATGCACTTTGGCTGAGTTAAGACTATCACAGTGGGGAGCAATGTAGAGTTTTTTTTTTTTTTTGACCTAGCCTTTATTCAGTGATTGGTTGTTTGTTTGCTTGTCAGAGGAAAATTGTTGGGTCTCAATTGCAAATATGATAAAGTAAGACTATTTCTGTAATGAGCAACTCCAATTAAATCTCAGGCATAACGAAAGAAATAGCTCTTTTGCTTATTTTTCTTTTTGGTCGTTTGGTGCTTCTGACTTGTATATCTATTTATTAAATTACAGTTTTTTCTTAACACGTACATTTTTCTTCACACAGGAGCTATTACAAATGCACAAACATGGGCTGCCCTGTACGAAAGCATGTTGAGCGGGCTTCTCATGACCCGAAATCTGTTATCACCACATACGAGGGCAAGCATAACCATGACGTGCCCACTGCTCGGACCGGATCCGGGTCTGGGTCTTATGACCCATCTACTGTGGCTACTCCCATAAAACCCTCCCCGAGTGCAGGCAACAGTATGTTCAGGCCTTGTGATAATATTCCCGTGTCCCGACCTTACAGTCGACCAGATGGCAACAACAGCAATGCAATTAGCTTAGATCTTGGTGTTGGCATAAACCCAAATCAAGGAAATAATGGGCATTACCCACATATGCCGGCAAATGCTTCTGGTTACGGTAATGTGGTCGTACCGGCTGTATCAATGGTGCATAATGGACTACCACATGTACAAAATAGAGAGGAGGATGATGGTTTCAGTTTTAAGACAACTCCGATTAACCACTCATCAAGCTTGTGTTACACCAGTACGGGTAATTTAGTTTTGGGGCCATAATTATTGTTTTCTAACTGAAGTGTATTATTGGATGACAATTTTTTAGCTTTGATTTTTGAGAATGCTATCGAGTGATGTTGTAATTTTCTGGACTTACGGATTGGGAACTGTTCGAGGAAAATATGGATAGGGATTAAGGTAAGTTGGAGATGTTTATCGATTCTGGATAGATGTCCTGTAATCCGACATTTCTTGTACAGTCACTTATTTAAATATCATCTCCCTCTTTAATATGCTTTTTTGGTATTTTCATTTTGTTTATACCCTTTCTGCATAAACGACGACATATTAGTATTCCAAATGGAAAAGAAAAACCTTGAATTATATCAATTTGTAATCATTAATTTTTGTATTTGGCTGCCAATGCGAAGAATAGGCTTTGTAATCATGGGAAATTATGTATAATAAACGGTACTTGAAAGAAACCATCAAGTTGCATGGATCATGAATCATTGTCATGCGTGCAGTGGAGCGTTTAATTCCATGGTGCAATAATACCTCAGGAAAGCATTAGGTATGAGCAATCGTTATTCATCATTACCTCCCAATTTGACACTTAAACAAGATAAAAGCATGACGTAGAACCTTTCTCCTAGGTGTTATCTTTTTTTTTTTTTTGAAGGTTCTCCCAAGTGTTATCTCGTAGCACCCACTTAAAAAAGAGATGCCAGGTACTACAATCTACACAACGAGACATGATCTAGGTAGCATGGCACTACGAGTCCGGATCTGAGGTAACTCAAATTTTGATTTTGGATTTGGATCTGAACCATCCAATCAGAATATGGACCAATCCGGCCCGAGACGGAATGCGCAGAGCACTTTAATATTAGTGCCACAGCAGATCAGATGGTCCGGATCTGAACTCGAAATTTGAGTTACCTTAGCTGATATGAATTCATGACCCCATAAAAACGATGGCAATTTCATAATCAACGCGTGTTCCCTCTCTCTGCCAATAAGTTTTGAATAATATAAATAATAGAGAAATTCCTTTTGCCTTTATGCTCCTGTAAAATTGTGTTTTTCCCCGTGTTTCTTAGCTAAAAACTTGAGTGCTTTATTAAGGCTGTAATGCAAGCAAAAACTGGTACCAGCCATCTGACTGACACATGCAAAAAACTGGTACCAGCCATCCCCTTACCAAAGGCTGATTCTTAGAAACTTTGGTACCATACCAGGAGTCGTTCCTATATCAAGTTAGTTAAAATCCACATAACACGTTGTCAGAAAGAGATGTCTAAAGCGCAACAGATAATCCAAAATTATTTTTTTCACAGCACGTTAAATATTTAACTTCCCTATAGTTCTTTTTGCCAAATTATTTCTACAGATGCTAAAAAACAGAATAAAAATAAAAACACTGCATACAGATAACCAACAAAATTCACACATTAGCAAGGCATAGGGCAGCTTTATATAATACAAAACCATACTACCCACACAGCATCACCTGCGGTGTCTCTCGACTCCAAATCTCCCATCTACAACCAAACCTACATAAACTTAAGATCAGATAACAGCTGCCTGAACACCACCTAAACCTACTAAATGTAAAACATAATACCACATAAAACTACATGAACTCTGAAATTATACACCTCATTACTCGTGACGTTAGGACATGACATGTTGCCTTCATCTCCATGCACAAGATACAACCAATGGCCGATGCTTCCACCCAAGATAAAGCACGCCTTCTCTCTCCTCAAGCCAGTAATTTGGCGAATAACTCTCCAAAAGCGTCTTAATGGTGGCATTTACCAACGGGCTAAGCGCACATGGCCTAAACCCTGCCATTGAAAACCGTGCTCTCCACTTGCCAAACAGTTCATGCCTCTCCACTCTCTCTTCGCCTTCACATGCAATGATATTCACTATATCCCTTGCCAGACAATGCTGTTCCACACTTATTCTCTTCTTATCCTCCCTCGGCATGGTCACATCTACTGACTCAAATATTGCAGTATAATAGTCCAGGGTTTCACAAAACCGTTGAAAGAATGGCGAGGTGTTCGTGTTAGATTCCTGCTCAGCTAGTGCCACAACCGTGGGGTTTAAGCTCTTAATTAACCTAATTAGCCGGTCACGGTGATTTTCAGTATTCACACTCTCATCAGACATGTGATGCAATTGAAAAGCAAAATTAACTGCTAGCGCATCCCCATGCCGGATCTCAAGATGCTCTCTTCTAATTTCACTACCAGTCATGTCTAAGGGGTGAAATTCAAATGGTACACTGCATGTAGCAGCCACACGGGCAAGTGTCCTACCGACCAAATGCAACCCACCACCACGGGCATAGGCAGATTGTGTATCGTCTATACCAGTTATGCGGATTTTGGGGGGCCCACCAGGCCGTGCTGCCAGGGCCTGAATTAGGGTTATCCACTGGGTCCCCTGTGCAATCTGAAAATCAATTATGTGAACTGAATCTGCCCCTTTGACTGCCTCCGCAATCGCACCATTTGCTGACAAGTACCCAAATTTGAAATAAGGGCACGCCTCATACAGTGCATGCATGTATGACATCAGGTCTGAGCTAGTTGGTTCTTTGCATTTCAGGGCCTTGTATATAGAACTCCCTGATGATTCCAGCCTGGCAACAAGACCTTCTAGAAGGTAAGCACCCAGCCGTTGGAATGGTGTGCCAGAGATGGAGACCATCTGACGGAGCTCTGGCACCATCCATCCGATTAAAATGATATCATTTTCTTCTACTGCTTTTGCACAATGTAGCAATAACTGTTTGAGGTCACCACGAGGAATGCCCATCAACTGCATCCATGTAAGCGGGTCGGGAATACCCGTTTGGCACTTTTGGTAGTCCTCTGGTGCATCGAAGTCAGGTCCGCATATGACGCTCTCCAGTTCGCGCATCTTTTGTTGTAGTTCATCCAAGCTAGGGTTTGGGTCCTCTGTAATGGTTATGCATGAAACGCTGTTCGGGGACCCGTGAGATATATTTGTGTTATCCGATTCGGGCTGGGACAACGGGCTACCTCCAGTGGAAGAGACGCTGTAGCATGATGGTGAGTTGTGTGAATTAGGGTTTGTTGTCATGGATTCCAGAGTGCAATAGGGTTGTGAGTGCGCATTTGAGTTAGGGTTTTGTAAATACGAGCCCTCGTCAGAGGAAGACACGTATTGTGGTGATTGGTAGGTGTTTTGCTGTGTGTAATTGGATTCCGGATTGCTGACAGGTACAGATGGGTACTTATAGTAGGATTTATCAAAGTGAAGGTATTCTTTTGAACTTTGCATGGTGATGTTATATGGGTCAATTCTATATATTTCCACTATCTGTAGGAATTAAATCCCTGCAAATAAGCATGTCTTAACCTGTAAAAGGACAAGAAGAGTGATTAGTTAATATAAAACATAGCCATTTCAACACCTGAATTTGTGACCAAGAAGAAACAAAATAGAAAGAGAACTTCTGTTTGGGGTAGGTATACAATTGGCTGTCAAACAACACATCAAATTATTATAAAACTTCTAGTTTAAAAGCGGTTAGAAGGGACAATAAAGCCAGGAAAATAAGATTAGTTATAGGGGAATGAAAAAGTATTCGTCAAATTAAAAGGAATAATTGAGATCTGATGAGGGAAAAGATAAGTATTAGTTGGTTGTTCATAAATTCCCAAAGACACCTTTAAATAAAAATTTCCCAAAAATTAGGAAAGAAGGATGTACATCTACAGTCAAATGATTGCTTTATTGATCATAAATCTTGAACTTCCTCCCAATTCAAGATCGGGATAGAGAGAGAGAGAGAGAGAGAGCCCAACGAACAAGTAACCAATAAAATTAAGTAATTGCAAAATCACTGATACTCTTGATTCTTTATAATAGGAACAACGCAGATAAAAAATAAAAAATAAATAAAACCTAAGAACAAAAAGGAACAGAGACTTTCTCATAATCCCAAAACCAGCAGGATTTTAACTAATTCCGCTAAATACGCAGCCTAATTGAGAAAAAGAACAGCCGATTAACGAGCAACATAAGAGTAATTAAATATTTCACATACCAATTTTTGACATACCTCGAAAAAAAATCAAGTTGGGTTCTTTTCACAGACGAAACAATCGAGTCAAGTTGGGTTCTTTTCACAGAGGGGGATAGAGAGAGAGAGCAAAAGAAAAGCCTTCGCCGAAGGAAAAAGCTAAGAGCAGTAGAGCAATTTGTTGCCTTTGTATGAGGTTTCTTTGTGTAGAGCTACGTTTCTAGTTTCTACCATTTCAGTAACACGGTGAAGCCTCTTTCGTAAGCATCTTCGCTAGGATCGCGTCGGATCACGTGTGGCCACTACGATTGCTATGGATAGACCTTAATATAGCGGATTCGGATAGGGGTGAAAACGGCATGGATAATATCTGATAGAGTCCGAATCTGCTGCGATTCCACGAGGGATCGCAGGATCCTGAAATTCCGAAATCAACGGTTCAAACTTTTCCGTGTGCGGATCTCGGAAATATTCTCGGAAAGTAAATTTTCATGCACGCATCTCGAGAAAGACCAACAGTTGAGATCGGATCGCAGGGTCCTGTGATCCCCTGAGAATCACAGCAGATTTATTTTCTATCTGATAGGGGTGAAAACAGTATTTGAAAAATTAGATGTGGATATCCGATATCTGAATATTCGTGTGGATATGAATACAGAGATGGTTTTAAATTATCTGTATCAAAACAGTAAATATATATATCATATAGTTTAATATATATTATGAAAAAAATATGTTATTCGCTATTATAATTAGATGAATATTATGAATTTTAGTATTTTTTAATAATATTTTTATATTTTTAATAAATATTCGATCCGATTCGTATCCGTCTAATATTAATCCGTATTTATATCCGAAAAATTTAAAAAAATATAGATATTCCGTATCCGCTCCGTTTTCACCTCTAGATTCGGAATTAATTCAATGTAAATCAATTCAAATTATATATAAGATCCATTCCGATAAAATTTTGAGCATTTACATTTCGGATTCATATTGAATCGAATTCAGATCATATCAATTATTTCAGTAAAGATGTCTAAAATAGTATTTCACTTCAAAAGGTGTCTAAAATAGTAAAAATAAAAAAAATGAGTATAAATTTTTAATTACTTAAATGTATTTTGAATTAATCGAACATATCTAATATGCATGTAACTTGATAAATAGCATTGTTCGAAAGATTTTTTTCTTCTTAAAATTGATGTATTCTTAAAAAATTACTCTAATAATTATTTATGGCATATGTTAAATCAAAACCTTGCGTTGCTTCGACTTTATTTGTTCATCTTTATTATATTTTTTTGTGGACTTCAAAAATGAAACACTTTTCAATAAATGAAATACATACATATTTCTGATATCGTCTTGCTTGATTAAAAACTTGTCCTCAAATCTTTTAAAATATTCTTCATATAATTTATTTTTCTTAGACTGTAATTCAATCATCAGTAGAACTGTAGAAGAAAAATGCACATCAGCACATGTATATTATATTATAACACAATCAATCGATCAATATAAATTGGGCAACAAAGATATTTCACGCCCAATAATTGGAGAAATAAGGAAATTCATACTCGTTTTTACTATGATATTTTATTAGCTTGAAACATCAATACCTTTCAGGCTTTCAATGTTAGAAAAAGAAATAGGGTAATTATATCTTCCCCATCTATCCATTCCCCATTTCATCTCCCAACTAACTAACTAACTACCTTTTCTAACTATAATTCAAAATTCTAACTACCTAATGACCCTACAAATTAATTACCCAATTTTCTCCATTTATTTCTTTCCTCTTTCTCCCTCCCTCTCCCACCTCTCCCACCTCTCCCTCTCCACCTCCGCCTCCACCTCCGCCCGCCTCTCCCACCTCTCCCTCTACGCCTCCGCCCGCCTCTCCCACCTCTCCCTCTCGGCCTCCCTCTCCCACCTCCACCTCCATCTCTCACCTTCGCCTCCCACCTCCCACCTCCGCCTCCTCTCTCTCCCACCTCCGCCTCCGCCTCCGCCGGAGTAGATCCATCATTGTCGACCGCCAGGTCAGATCCGCCTCCGCCGGGTCAGATCCGAGTTATTTGCAAAGAACAAAGCTTCATTAATGGTGAATTAGAACAGTGCGTACTAAGTACATATGGATGAATACTTAATGTTTTAGAGATGAATACTTCAACGTTTATGGATGAATACTTAATATCTTAGGCATAAATACTTTAACTTATATGTATGAATACTTGATATCTTATGGATGAATACTTTTTATTTGTTTGGTATGCACATATGTTTGTAATACTCTTGGTACATTAACTATTTACACTTACACGATGAGGATGAATACTTGCTTAATGCGGGATGAATACTTGCATGACGAGGTGTGAATACTTGTGCAACGGACAACTCAAAAGTATGTCATCATGGATCTCATTTGAAAGAGAAAATTGTGTAGAAGACATTCGTGGTTTTAGATTTGCAAAATTCCTCACAGATCGTCAGAAATATTGGTTAGATTGAACGGAGAAAAAAAAACTCATCTCTAAAAACGTGTAATACTCTTGGTACATTAACTATTTACACTTACACGATGATGATGAATACTTGCATGACGAGGTGTGAATACTTGTGCAACGGACAACTCGAAAGTATGTCATCATGGATCTCATTTGAAAGAGAAAATTGTGTAGAAGACATTCGTGGTTTTAGATTTGCAAAATTCCTCACAGATCGTCAGAAATATTGGTTAGATTGAACGGAGAAAAAAAAAACCCATCTCTAAAAACGTGTCAAAGATGAGTGATTGATGTGTCCAAATATGCTTCTATTGCAAAAATGAATACATTTATATAGATGGATGAATGCTAGTTGTGTTACAGATGAATACTTTTTTTGCAAATTTCTAAAATGAGCTGAAGGTAGTTAGAAGTCCCCCACTTAATTAATGCGCTGACGGTTATGCGGTCCCCCACTTAATTAATGCTCTGACAGTTGTGCGATCCCCCACACATGTTGTTTGTCCCCTACTTTCTTGTTGTAATATATCCAAATATGTTTCTATTGCAAATGTGAATACCTTCATATAGATGAATGAATACTAGTTGTGCTACATATGAATACTTCTGCAAATTCCTAAAATACACTGACAGTTATAAATTCTAACTAACTAACTACCTTAATTAATGCAACTGATGGGGATGAAACGGGGGATTGTTCACGGGGGAGAGCTAGGCGGACCCAAAGAAATATTATATAATGTGGTTTCACGTTACTTTCAACGGAATACGACAAAAATGGAACAAATTTGTTTCCGTTAAGTATAAACTAACAACTTAAAGAAATTCAATCCTAAAATCGCTCATTTTAATAAAAAAAATAAAGGGTATAAATGTAAACTTTCATAAACCATGATTTGTTGATAATAACATCTCTAATATACAGAATGATATATATATATATATGAGTAGAACTAGGGTGCTCCTAAGCTCACCAAGCCCTTCGTGAGCGCGGCTCTAAAACCTATCAAATTGACTTCAAACGACATTTCCAAACCGTTAGATGTTCAATCTATATCAAAATCTACTTGGAGACCAAATTTTACATTTTTGGAATTTTTTTACTATTTATTAAGATGGTTTGAAAATCGCTGTTTTTATTAAAATTCTGCACCATTGGAAAACAGCGATTTTCAAACCATCTTAATAAATAGTAAAAAAATTCCAAAAAATGTAAAATTTGGTCTCCAAGTAGATTTTAATATAGATTGAACATCTAACGGTTTGGAAATGTCGTTTGAAGTCAATTTGATAGGTTTTAGAGCCGCGCTCACGGAAGGGCTTGGTGAGCTTAGGAGCACCCTAGTTCTACTCTATATATATATATATATATGGGTCCGGCTAATTTGTTGCCGGCAGCATTCTGGACAGCTGCTGCCGGGGGCATTTCTGGTATTCAAACAGCAAATTTTTTTATATAGATATTCAATCTATATTAAAATCTACTTGGAGACCAAATTTTACATTTTTTGGAATTTTTTTACTATTTATTAGGTCACTTTGAAAATGGCTGATCCGGGTGAACAGTAAAAACAGTCCAACAAAATTCTGGACCATGTGATCTGGAATTTTCAAAGTGGCTTAATAAATAGTAAAAAAATTCCAAAAAATGTAAAATTTGGTCTCCAAGTAGATTTTAATATTTAGAACACGTTGAACGGTTCGGATTTGCTGTTTGAACACCAGAAATGACCGAAATGCCCCCGGAAGCAGCTGTCCAGAATGCTACCGGCAGCAAATTAGCCGGACCCATATATATATATATATATAGAGAGTAAGGCTACGGTGCTTTGCAAAGTAAACCCACCCGTTTACTTCGGATCATTTTTTGGATTTTGAAAATCCAAACAACCGATCCGAACCGTTCAACATGTTCTAAATATTAAAATGTACTTGGAGACCAAATTTTACATTTTTTGGAATTTTTTTACTATTTATTAAGCCACTTTGAAAATCGCTGATCCGGTGGTCCAGAAAATTTTACTGTTTTTTTCAAAGTGGCTTAATAAATAGTAAAAAAATTCCAAAAATGTAAAATTTGGTCTCCAAGCACATTTTAATATTTAGAACATGTTGAACGGTTCGGATCGGTTGTTTGGATTTTCAAAGTCCAAAAAGTGGCCCGAAGTAAACGGGTGGGTTTACTTTGCAAAGCACCGTAGCCTTACTCTATATATATATATATATATATATATATATATAGAGTAAGGCTACGGTGCTTTGCAAAGCAAACCGGCCGCGGTGCTTCGGGCCATTTTTTGGATTTTGAAAATCCAAACAACCCATCCGAACCGTTCAACATGTTCTAAATATTGAAATGTGCTTGGAGACCAAATTTTACATTTTTTGGAATTTTTTTACTATTTATTAAGCCACTTTGAAAGTCGCTGATCCAACGGTGAACAGTAAAAACAGTAAAATTTTCTGGACCACCAGATCAGACACTTTCAAAGTGGCTTAATAAATAGTAAAAAAATTCCAAAAAATGTAAAATTTGGTCTCCAAGCACATTTCAATATTTAGAACATGTTGAACGGTTCGGATGGGTTGTTTGGATTTTCAAAATCCAAAAAATGGCCCGAAGCACCGTGGCCGGTTTGCTTTGCAAAGCACCGTAGCCTTACTCTATATATATATATATATATATATATATATAGTGAGTGGCTAATATCAAAACGTTTGTTCCTAGACCGTAGAACAAACGCTTTGGTTTTTACATTTTCAAAGTCCAAACAGTCAATCCAAACCGTTCATCATTCAATCTATATTAAGATGTGCTTGGAGACCAAATTTTACATATTTTAGAATTTTTTTACTATTTATTAAGTCAATTTTAAAATCGTTGTTTTCAATGATCCAATTTTTTTTCATTGTTTATTAAAATAAGCAATTTTAAAACTGGCTTAATAAATAGTAAAAAAAATCCAAAAAATGTAAAATTTGATCTCCAAGCACATTTTAATATAGAGATCACATCTAACGGTTTGGATCGACCGTTTGGACTTTGAAAATTGAAAAACTAATTGTTTGCACCACGGCTCCGGAACACACGTTTCGATATTAACCAACCCCTCTCTCTATATATATATATTGGATTTTTGCTAAACATATAGTGAAGACATACATATAATCTTCAATGGAGTCCGATTGCCCGAAATAACAAAAATTGCAAAATATTTACTACCAGAAGAAAATATAAAGGGCATATTTTATATCTAAGAATTTTGCAAGAAGGAATTATCTTAAGCACAGATTAATTTCAGGTTAATGAAATTATTTTTCATATATAGTCTCCAGTCTACATTAAAAAAATTTGTAAAGAATATTAAAATAACCAGGGACGGAGTTATGGATAATGAACGGAGTCAATTGACCTCTATTTTTTCTAAATTATTTTTGTAATTGTATATGATTTTCTAAATACTTTAGAGTAAAATTTACGATTTTTTTTCATGCCCTAAAAAAAATAAAAAATAGCAAAGATGCCCTCAGATTTTAAAAAATTCTAAAAATGTCCTGACTACCCTTGGTGGGGAGGTAGTCTTCTAGAGCTGACCGCCCCACTGTGGGGCGGTTGGCTATTTTTTTTTCTATAGAGATTGTTTAGTATATATAAAAGGATTTTGCTAATATGCTACGCGTATATAAGGGCCCTCCGTGCTACGGCTCACTTTTTGAGTTTTCAAAATCCTAACGGTCGATCCAAACCGTTCAATATGATCTCCATATGAATATGTACTTGCAAACCAAATTTTACATTTTTTAGAATTTTTTTACTATTTATTAAGCCACTTTGAAAAAACACTAATTTGTACACAACAGTAAACTTTTCTGGACCATTGGATCAGCGATTTTCAAAGTGGCTTAATAAATAGTAAAAAAATTCTAAAAAATGTAAAATTTGGTTTGCAAGTACATATTCATATGGAGATCATGTTGAACGGTTCGGATCGACCGTTAGGATTTTGAAAACTCAAAAAGTGAGCCGTAGCACGGAGGGGCCCTTATATATGCGTAGCACTGTCCATATAGCTCAGGATTAAGGAATTCACCGATCAATTAATATATATCAACCCCTTATTGGATAAAGTCTTAAGACTCAAAGAATATAAATAAAAAGAGAGATACAAGGGAGGATCTTAATTAGTACAACTTATCAACCTAACATTGAATAAAGGTAATTCTACATATGTTCTCTAATTTGTTAGCTGATTTGAGCACTGATTTTATAACTTAGAAAGATTATATGTCTACTTACTTTTGTCTTTTGAAATAGTGTGGCATTGCTACTTCTTAGCATAAGGAATGTACCTTTTTTATGTTGAAATCAATTTTATAACCTACTGTTTTTCTGTTCATAAACTTTAATTGCAGTTTTGAGGCCCTAAACGATGTCTTTTTGGAATTTTGAGTGCGCGGGACATTTTGTAAGGTAAATCTTAGTTTATCTTCAAAATTTATATCTCCTCCCAAGCTTTCCGAAAAGTCGTCGAACACTCAAAATGGAGTTTCCTACATAAAGTTATGGTCGGTCAAAGTTAGGCCAAAGTTTGGTCAAATTTAGTCCTCTCTCAGTTTGAGCTATTTTAGACAGATACATTCAGATTTCAAATTAAATGTACATGATACATTTACCTTTAAAATAACTCAAATAATATTTATTTATTTATTTACTTATTCTTAATGGATTTTGGATTCGAATTGTACCAGATTTACTGTGAGACCAATATAGACCAAAATCAAACATAAGAGTATCCAAAAAGAGAGAAAAAAGAATAAAAATCATAGAAGCAGTGAAACCATGATAAGTCTAAATTATATATACTCTTGATTAAGGTTTAACCTAAAAACTAAGAATTTTCTTGTATTTTAGTATAATTTTGTGTTAAAATATGTCAAGAACCAAGTTACTGCCAAAGTCTATTTAAATTACAGGAAATGGAGAAAATTATAGATCTTCTCGTAAGCTTTTCAAAAAGTGGTAGAACACTGAAAACAGAGTTACGGATCATAATCTATGCCCGTTTGAAGTTCGGTTCACAGAAAATTCCAGAGAGTTCTGCTGCGGTACAAGCATTTCGTGCGGGCCGCATAACTAGCCACACAGAATCACAGTTGCTGACACACTGTTCGTATTTTGGCCATATTTTGGTCATACGAACTCAGATTTGGGTGAATCAAAGCTTGACGGAATGTAGAATTTTATGCAGCCGCACCAATAGCCGCCCAGCCTAGATTTGGACATATTTTATTGCCAGATTCACCTACAGATCTTGTTTGCTTGCTCCCAAAGTCACAAAAATTGCTATATATTGACAGGAATGTAGCAGGAGAATTCATCTCTTATTCTTTAATCAATCTTTTAACCTAGTTTTAATTCTACACATCTTTCTACATCTTTTCCATCTTCTCCAAGTGATTCAAGACGATTTAAGCGAAGGATTGAAGGCTTTCTCGAGCGAGCAAAGTGAAGGCAAGGGGCAGCGAGCAAGGAGATTGGTGTACTCTATTCTCTTTCTTGTTTTTCTCAGTTTTTATCATGTTTACCCTTGTATTTCTTTTGGATGTTAGCGCACCCATGAGAGGCTAGATTTCCTCTCTAGGGGCTTAGGCTTTAAGCATGAACTTGTGTTAAAATCTACCTTACTTGGATGGTTTTCTTTATGATTATTGTTTGCTTGTATGTTGTTCTTGTTGATTTTATAATTCATGTTATTGTGTAATTTGTGTGCTTGTTAATTAGCGTCCCGCTTAGGTTTAACCAACTTAAGATGTTTAGGATAAAAAATTAATGGTACCAAATTATGTACATGAATAACCCTAGGATTTGAGATTAGAAATGACCAAACCTACTCTTAGTCCGGAACAACAAGAAACAAAGGTTGAATTTAGGTGAATGACTTAATCGTGAAGCCTCATATTTAATTAGGACCCCTGGGATTGAACCAAATATTGGTATGAAGAACTTAATCGTGAAGTATTGGTATTTAGAGATAAACTAGGCTAACCTATGCTTATGGTCTAGATAGCTAGGGTGAAGGACTTAATCGTGAAATCTGAATTATCTAGACACGTCATTAATTCACGAAAGTGGCCCTTTTTGATATATAAGGCTTAGAAACCCCATAATTGCAAACATGAATTTAGAAACCAATTAAGTGTGGATTTGACCAAGTGATTGTATGCCGATAGCCCCTAGACTTTTATCTTATTGAATCACAAAACTCCTTTACTTGTTTGTTTTAAATTGCTTTGTTTAAATTCAACTCTCAATCGGGTATTGAACCCACAAAACCATTTTTTAACAAACCCCTCATTTACTTTTATTTGCACTATTTTAGGATTAATTAATTTAGTAAAAAGTAATATTTTCTGTTATCTTTGGATCGATACATATTTTACTACAATGATAGGTTGTAGGCTTGCAACCGACTTATCATTGTGTATTAAGGTTTTATAAATTTTAAAAGTAAAAAGTGTATTAAATTGACCTATATTTTGATACCCAAAATACACAACAAGTTTTTTGGCTCCGTTGCCGGGGATAACGGATAGATATTAATTTTTACTTTAAAAATTAATTCTAGAATTTTTCTTGCATTTATTTTATTTTACTTCTTTGGAACCTACTTCTCTTCTCTCTTTCTTCTGCAGATTTGAACACTGGCACCTATAACTATGAGCCAGAGACAGAGCCAGAAGAACACACCGAGCGCATCTCATTCTCAACATACTCCACAATCCGTTCTTAAGGAGGAGGAAGATCAAATGGCCGGAAACACTTATTACGAAATGCCCTTGGACGAGGAAGAAGAAAATGCATCTCAAGTCCATATTGACGATGATCCTCGTCCCAACAACAACCATCCTCGATTCAACAACCCTTTCCATGGCGCAAATGGCGGAAATGGCTCTCCACCTCGCAATCCAAACGACCGCCGACCAATTAGGGAGTTTGTGAATCAAATGGTGTCGGGCCAACGATTTACCATCTTAACATGTTTTTATATAAGGAAGCCGGTGATAGAGAGAAAAATTTATATCCTCAGTTTGATTTATCATTTTTTTTAAGATGGTATAAATAAAAAGTTCGGCATTTCATAAAAAGT
Organism: Carex littledalei; assembly: GCA_011114355.1. Taxonomy (NCBI): domain Eukaryota; kingdom Viridiplantae; phylum Streptophyta; class Magnoliopsida; order Poales; family Cyperaceae; genus Carex; species Carex littledalei. The sequence continues at coordinate 446,112 of CM022101.1, read as the reverse complement.
TTTCACCATCGGACTATTATCTATTGGTCTAGAGTAAGCTCAAATGTCTCATTGTTATTGTCTCAATCATGCTCCACGTCCTTATCTCAGTTTTCAAAGTTCAAACTGGCGATTTGAATTGCTTGACATGAACTCCATATTAAAATGAGCTTGAAAATCAAATTTATATTTTTAGAAATATTTTATTATTATAATGATTTTGTACTTATTAAAAAATAGTAAAAAAAAGATTAAAAAAATATAGAATTTGGTCTCCATGCATATTTAATTTAGAGATCGTGTTGAACGGTTCGGATCGACTGTTTGAACTATGAAAACGAAAATTAATATTTGAGGCATGATTGGGATACTAAATAGATGTGGAATTAGAGTCCTCATTGGTCTATTGGATCACATAATACAGCAAATGTATTTACCGAGGATGAAAGAATTTTTGTTAAAATCACAGATACATCTGACATAGAAAATGTTTTTTTTTTAGATTGAAGGGATAATATGAAAGGCTCGATAATAGATCTTGCACTGTACTTTATATAATAAAATTGATCCTTGCATGCTTTCAAAAAGTTATTAGATAAGGTCAAGGGGTACTGAAAGGACATTTAAACAAATGGATAATTGCCCAAAGAATTGCCCCGAAGCTATCTCTTTGAATATTTGGGGAGAAAGGTCCCTTATTATTATTTTTGTTTCGGCATAAAGCGGCACCATAAAAATGCAAAATGCAAATAAGAACCTTTTTATTGCTTACATAAAAATATTGCGCAATTTGATATGGAAAATGATCTGTATTGGTTAAAACTTTAATGAATCCTAGATTTCTAAGTTTCAGCCAAAATAATATAAGAGAAAACCAAGAATGTAATTCTAAAAAAAAAAAATTATGACGATTTGAGCCGATATTTTTATTAAAACCCCCAAAAAAAAACAAATTATCAAATCTGCTCCCACTCCAACTTTATTTTTATTTCTACCCCAACCGCCCGTGGACTGGGCGGTCCACTTTTCAAACCTGACCGCCCAGGGGCTGGGCGGTCCACTATGAATTTTTTTTTTTTTTTATAGGCGGTCCGCTGGGAGCAGACCGCTCCCCATTCTCTTTCGTCTCTGCCTCTGCCTCCTGTGTCGCCGCCCCGCCGCCCCGCCGAGTCGCCGCCCGAACCACCACCCCAGTCTCTCCCTCTCTCCCTCTCTCTCCCTCTCTTCCTCTCTCTCTCTTCCTCTCTCTCTCTAGAGCTTCCTCTCTCTCTCTCTTCTGCCATTCTCTCTCTCTCTCTTCCTCCCTCTTCCTCTCCCTCTTCCTCTCTCTCTCTCTCTCTCTCTCTCTCTTCCTCTCTCTCTCTCTCTCACCCGAATCCTAATTTCGGCCATATCGGCGACAGTCCGATTATTTTCGGGTAAGTTTCTAAATAATTTTTTTAATTTATATTTTGTATCTTGTATTGGCATTGGAACGATTGGTAGAATTGAATTGTTAATTATCGTGTCCGGGTTGTTGATTTTCCCGAAACGATTGAATTGTTCAAAATTAGGGTTTCCGGTATTAGAGTTTGTAGTTTAGGGATTTAGGGTTGACAAAACTGAAGTTTATAAATTAGGGTTGAATTGTTAATTATCGTGTGCGGGTTGTTGATTTTCCTGTCGCGATTTAATTGTTAAATTAGGGTTGAATTGTTAAATTAGTGTTTATGATTGAATTGTTTAAATTAGGGTTGAATTGTTAAATTAGGATTTAGGGTTGAATTGTTTAAATTATGTTGAATTGTTAAATTAGGTTTGAATTGTTAAATTAGGGTTTAGGGTTGAATTGTTAATTTAGGGTTTAGGGGTTAAATTAGGATTTAGGGGTTAAATTAGGGTTTAGGGATCAAATTAGGGTTTAGGGTTGAATTGTTAGATTATTGTTGAATTGTTAAGTTAGGGTTTAGGGTTGAATTATTTAAATTATGTTGAATTGTTAAATTAGGGTTTAGGGTTGAATTGTTAATTTAGGGTTTACGGTTTAAGGTTGAATTGTTAAATTAGGGTTGAATTCCTAAATTAGGGTTTATAAATCAGGATTTATAAGATAAAATCTTATGTTTATTGAAATGTAGTATGGTCAGAACTAGACGGGGACGTGCATGGGATGCCCCTCTGGAGACGGGGGAGAGTTCACATGATCACGATGCTGAGGCATCCGGTGCAGCGGCATCCGGTGCAGAGGCATCCGGTGCAGAGGCATCCGGTGCAGAGGCATCCGGTGCAGAGGCATCCGGTGCAGAGACGTCCGGTGCAGAGACGTCCGGTGCAGATGCTCTCTTTGGAGATTATCCCCCTCACCATCCTGACACATTTAGTCCTCTTCTGTGGACCCCACATGTCAGGCACCGTGTCTCACTTGCATCTATGGAGGTACGTTGGTTTTGTAATCCTAATTTAAATAGCATTATTTAATTAGACGTTTATATTGAAATCATTGTAAAATGCAGGACACGACGATGCTGACAGTGAGACATCGCACCCCCGAGATACGATACGTCCGTCACCCGTTGATGGAGCGGTGCATCATGCATCTCGGGTTGTATCAGCTGGCCACTATGACTCACTGTGATATTGACCAGGCTCTCGTTTGCGGTCTAGTGGAGAGATGGCGACCGGAGACGCATACATTTCACCTTCCGGTTGGGGAGATGACAGTCACACTAGGTGACGTCAGCGCCTTGTGGGGTTTACGGATAGATGGCGACCCCATCGGTGGTGTCTCAGACGATCCGGACCTGATGCACATGATACCGGAGCTGCTGGGGGCCGCTCCGACGGACTTGCAAAAGAAGAAGAAGAAGAAGAAAGGAGAGGAGGAGGAGGAGTACCGGTATTCCAAATACTGCATCAGTCTTGCGGCGCTCCGCAGTTACTTCCACCGGCGTAGGATCACCCCCGAGACACGTGACGAGCAGACCGTTCTGAGGTAATCACAAACAGTTGCAAATTAAAATATGTTATGGATTCAAAAAAAATTGTAGTTATTTATGTCTCTAATTTATGTTGCAGGTACGTGAGGGCGTTTGTCATGGATTTATGTGGCAGCGTCATGTTTGTCGATTCCAGCGGTGACGCAGTCCCGATTATGTTCCTCTCTCTGCTGAGGGACATTCAGCGGCCGTCGAAGTGGAACTGGGGTGGAGCCGTGCTCGCCCACTTATACCGGGGCTTGTGTCATGCTTGTCTGGTAAGTTTATACAAATATTTTAATTTTTTTATTACAAATATTAGGGTTCCATATTTACCAGAAGTGCACCGCATGTCCAAAATTTAGGCGACGAACAAGCAGATTGCCGGACCGCTTCTTCTACTCCAGCAGTGGTCCTGGTCGCACATACCGGTGTGTCGGCCTGTTCCTCCAGCTCAGCATGGGTTATGGACGGGAGATGACCCCGAGAGACGTCCGGGGTACGGTGCCATATGGGCTCCTCCCCACACATACGAGGACACGGGCAGGGGGAGGACCGTGGGGATTTCGTATGTCCGGGGTCAGCTCCAGATGCTTCACGAGGCGAGCATCACCTGGTACCCCTATCGGCTGTTCTACGATCGGGGCCTTCTGTGCCAGCTGACTTTAGACCAGAGACATCTCTCGTTTTATCGGGGGCCGTGCGTATGCTTCTGGATAGTTGAGTATCACTATCCTGATCGAGTGCCCCGTCAGTTTGGCTTGGATGCATATGTCCCTGATTTTCCAGAGTTGGGCGAGCAGCAGACCACCCAGCTGCACAGGTAACTACCCACTACCTTATTGTTTGCCTATTTTATTACTTGTTCAGCCATACACGTTGCTAATTAATTTATATTGCAGCACTAAACACAACAAGCCCAAAGTCGACTGGATGACGCGTTTCTGGGAGCATTACCAGCGTGCTGCATCACCTGGGGATCACTTATGGACCCCGCCTCCAGCTCCAGATGCCCCTACGCCGGCCGGGCCTTGGAGATTACGATATTTAGTCTGGTACCAGAGATGGGGCATGCCGACCGTTTATCTACAGGGGGACTATGGTGATGCTCTCCGACGGAGACTCACGGGTGACGGATCTAGGACTTACTTGCCTTTCGGCCCGATCCATACTCGTTCGGTATGTTTAAATGAAACTGAAATGCTTAAAAAATTATAGTTATTTATTCATCTTCCAATAATAATAATAAAAATACGTTGTGTGCAGATTTTGACGGGTATTAGAGGAGTGGCACACAGCTTGGTGTGCATGGCGAGAAAAAGTTGGAGAGCGATAGGATGTCAAATGCTCCAACACAGTGCACCGATCGTGGAGGACTCTGGCTGGGACGGTCGCCTCGTTGGTATGTTGCACGATGCTGGGGAGGACATCAATTGGCGCGAGATAAAGGCCCCACCACTAGATCCGGAGCAGCCTGGAGACCCTATCTACGCTGCGGAGATGCCGCCACCTCCTGCAGGTAATAATATGTCATACAAATGATCATTATTAAGTGTCTCTCTAAAAGATCATTCTTATTAATTTATCTTCATGTCTGCAGATGATGACTCGGGTTGGGCGATCCACCAATGGGTGTTGAACAACAACGCGTGGAACGCGTACTACAACGAGTATGGAGTTCCAGTGCAGCTTACCGAGGTAGCAAAAGATCATTATTTAATTAATTTACTCGTTACTTCTATGTCTTTAATTTAACATTGTTTACATGCAGGATGAAGCTGCCGCCGCCGCCTCATTCTCATTGGATGACCTAGCTCCAGATGAGGGCGGATGGGAGCCAGCTAGCTCCCACCGACCGCAGTATATGGAGCCCAGACAGCACGACGGCGAGGCCAGTGGGAGTGGGGCACAGACTGCAGATGGCTTTGCCGCTGCTATATTTGGCACACCGCCTCCGGCCACGTATCCTCCTACTTGGGAGGCCGATCCGTGGGTGTTGCGTACACAGGCGGGGATCCGTGGGGAGCATGCATTACACCTGGGGGCGGACCCATGGGCGCGCGAGACCGTACACGATGACATGCAGGTGGATGAGGTTCACCAGAGGCGTCCGCCGTCGCAGAGGGAGCACCGTGCACCTGATAGGCTGGACCTCTCCGGACCTCGCCCTCGTCGTCGCCGTTAGGGTTTTATATTTTTTTTAGTTTGATAGGTTTCTAGTATTTTAGTTTGGATTATTATATTTCGTGTTTGGACTGTTATGTTTCATTTTTAGACTTACCATTTCGATTACTACTTTTGTTGTTTAGACTTACCATTTCGATTACTACTTTTGTTGTTTAAACTTACCATTTCGATTACCAATTAGAAACATTTAAACATTAACAAAACTTAATATAAAACTAATCAATTATATTAAAGCTAGACAATTACATAACATATACAAATAATCGTCAATTATAAAAATATAATCGTCAACAAATAATAAATATATATCATACAATTTAATATGAAACATTCAAACAAATCATTACAACAATTTAATATAAAACATTCAAACAATTAAAACATAAAACTCTTATAAAAAAAAAAACAATAGCAGACCGCCCAGCCCCTGGGCGGTCAAGTTTCAAAAGTGGACCGCCCAGTGGCTGGGCGGTCTGGTGGGAAAAGTGGACCGCCCAGTCCACGGGCGGTTGGGGTAGAAATAAAAATAAAGTTGGAGTGGGAGCAGATTTGATAATTTGTTTTTTTTTTGGGGTTTTAATAAAAATATCGGCGATTTGAGAGAAGAAGAATTGAAAAAAGAAAAGTTGGATAAAGATGTTAACAAAACAGTTTTGACTTTTACAGTACACGAATTACATATACAACGCTCTTTTGAAGTAAAAACTGATCTCTTACAACTTTTTATCCAAAAAGTTCGGATAGAAAGCAATAAAGACCTCTCCCACGTGACGTGCACCAACATAGGCTACAGGTGTTGGGGTGCGGATTTTAACAGCATGAAATTGACTCAATGCAGCGATTAGGTGAGAGAATTATTTTACTTGGACCATTATGTCCATGTTTTAAAAGGAAACTATTATAACAGCATATATATTAGAAGACCGGCCATAAGCATTAATGGAGCATCACCTTTTAATGGAAATATTTTCTTCAAATAAATTCAAAGATATACATATGAGTTGAGAATATTGTATTTCCCTTTTTATTGTTACAAAATCAAACATTATTTTTGCTAGAAAAAACGACCCGTGTATTTTATATTAAATATTGAATTTCTACATTTGAAATTTGACGCGCATAAACTTTATCCCGGACCGACACACAAAGTCACATAAGATGACAGTCACAGAATATCTGACCAGAACCAAAAAAGATCGTCAACATTCGTACAAAATCAAGGAATCTTGCTTTGAAGACAATCATGTATTATATTAATTATTATTGGGTTGTTTTGGTAACTACTATGAAAGGATTGCCGGCATTTTTATTAATATCCAAAGTTAATTACAAATTAATAAATATATCCAGAATCAGTGGGTATTTCGAAAAATATCCAAACCAGCCAGATTCTCGCCGGTTTCCTCCTCTCCCATCAACCGGCCAGAATCTGGGCTGTTTCCTTTTTTTTTTTTTTTTTAGAGAAACTATGAAGAGCAAGATAATGAAATCTAACACTAAAAATTCAAATTTTTTGTTAGATTACTTTTTTTTATGTATAATTAGCATATTTATACTAAAATACGCTAAATTACTTGAAATTATGTTGAATTACACTATATTACATTAAATTACGCTAAAAGTATGTTAAATTGCGCTAAAGTACGGTAAATTACATATGAATATAGATGATATCTTTACTGAGAAGGCGAAAAACGACGACGAAACTTTAAACGGCCATAAAACGGCGCGCGAGCGTCCGATTTCAGCAAATGATCACTTTTCGGAAAGCTTGCGAAAATACGCATGCGTCAGTGCCGCGATCCAATCTAAGTAGCTCAGTAAATTAGTTATATAATGAACTTGTAGAATATCAATTTTTACTATTTTTGAAATTTTTTTACTATTTTTTATGATTTATGAAAGATGGCACAAAATCGGCCTAATTTAGCGTAATTTTGCGTAATTTTGCGTAGTTTAGCGTAAGTTACCATATTTCATTATAATTAGTGTAATTTTAGCGTAATTTAATGTAATATAGTGTGATTCAACATAATTTCAAGTAATTTTAGCGTATTTTAGTATAAATATGCTAATTATACATCAAAAGAAGTAATCTAACAAATAATTTAAACAAAAAATTCGAATTTTTAGTGTTAGATTTCATTATCTTGCTCTTTATAGTGTCTAAAAAAAAAAAAATGGAAGAAACCGGCCAGAATCTGACTGATTTGGACATTTTTCGAAATACCCACTGATTTTGAGTATATTTATTAATTTGTAATTAACTTTGGATATTAATAAAAATGTCGGAAAGGATTGAAACATCCTGGGAGGTTTCTTTTTCTGGCGTAGCATTGTGTATTTAAAATAATTTACCCGCAAATAAAAGGTGTGTTTTGTCAAATATAGTGGAACTTGAAGTGTTTTAAAATAAGTTTATGTATCAAATGGAAGTAAATCAAACAGATTGAAGTGAAATTAAAGTATCTTAATAACCAGGCGGTATAAATTTGAAGAACCAAGTTATTAAAATTTTAACATTTTTTTCTTTCTCTATTATACTTGTATTAAGACATGAGGATATTGATATTTTTATTAGAGTTGAGATAATATGCCTTTAAAGCATAAGTCTTATTGTGCTTCACGCCCTTTCGTATCATTTTCAAGGTCTAAACGCGTCTATCCGAACTGCTCAACATGATCTCCATATTAAAATGCATTTGGAGGCAACAAAAAATTTTTTTTTTTTTACTATTTTTTAAATTGTTGTTATTTATGGTCCAGATTCTGAAAAACAGTTCTTTAAAAAAATTCTAAATATATAGTAAAAGTTTTAAAAAATATATAACAAATTTGGTATTCGAGCACATTTTAATATGAAGATCATGTTAAGTGGTTCATATTGACTATCTGAACTTTGAAAATGAAGATAAGGACATAAAACATAAGAGACGTGCTTTATAAAACACCTGAGCTTAGAGGTGGAGGCACATGGTGCATATGGGGATCAATTGACTCCATTAATTTTCAAAAAATGTGTACTTCTTCGTGATTTTCTATATAGTTTAGTGTAAAATGCTATACACATCGTAAATTAATCCACATATGCAACATGAAAATTTTATATGAAAAACTCTCATTCACGTTTGATCCCAATTGTTTGAAAATCTGGCTCCACCCCTGCCTTAACCCATATCTTTTTATTAAGTATTACTTTATTTACTAATTTTATTATTACATCAAAGCGTCACTGTTAAGGTGACTTAATATTTACTTCGCTTTGGCGGTTTCTTCATTTGTCAAATATACGAAGAGATTGGATTATAATATCCGGGAGGACCGGGACATTACCCTAATAGGTGTACTAAAGAAAAACGGTTTCGTCAAACCTAAATTTACTGACAAATTTCTGAAATGATGTCCATCAAAGCTAAATAGCTAATTCAAGGTAATTTTGTCTCCTTATATTTGTTTGAGACAGGAAGGTACAAGGTTTAGTTATGAAACTTAATTATAATACGTGGTTGTTTTTTGTTTGATGTTAAAAATGAAAATAAATTAGGCAATCAGTATAGTCAATTAGTGTACATGAAAATGTTCAAATGTATATATATGTTATGAAAATTAAATGTATATACTTATAGGGACACCGAAGCATTTCTCAGAAAACAAGGGGCGAATGAAGGTAGCAGTATCACTGTTACAGTGTTACCGCTTGCATTGCTCCCAATCTCCCATCCCATGTACCCATGTACCGAGTGGCGGGATACACAAACACACGGTTTGACCAAAGACAAACCGGTCAGGATCACTCAGGCGGTTTAAGGGACATCCTTTGACTCTCTGCCTACCCGTGTTCTCAGATTCACTGTGGCGCATCCGCGGTGAGAACTTCATGTGGTATAAGATAAGAATGAAGCAGTATTAAAGCCAGGGAGGATTTATGTAATGTAAATGGGGTCAAGTTACTCTTATTTTTTTTCGATTTCAAAATTTAATATTCAAATTTTTATTTTTTTATTGATTTTTATAAAAAAATCAAGATATGTATGATTTGTTTTTTATATTTTGGTTAATGATTATATAATTTTTAATTAGTAAATAATTTATCTCATTCATAAAATTGCTGTATCTGCCTCCAAAGTAATTATAAAAACATTTTTCCTGCAATCACCAAACTACTTTTTAATTTTTATGATTCCAAATAATTATTCGTGTAATACACGCATAATTCGTAATAAACAAAAAAAAAGTCAAAAAGTATTTTTGGATCTTTGGATATCGTACGAAATGAAATCTGAAATTTAGGTGGTATAGAGATGTCTTGGGAGACAGTCAATATCAGCATTAATTGTAAGTTTGAATTGAAATATTTTGTTGATGTCACGTTGTGATAAATACAACAAAAGTTCGCGGCGAGACATTCTTTTTGGTGTTGTATTAATTTATTTTTAGCTGAAATTGAATATATCAACTCGATTCATGGTACAGTTTGATGCAAACTTTGTTATTAGCAAAATATATTATATCGATAACAAATTTATCTAACAACTTCGGCAACTGATTATACAGACTCCATCTATCAGAATAAGAAATAAGTAAAATGATAAATATGTGCTATATAATTTAGATTAGCTCTGTATTAATTTTGATGCATTTTGAAACATGACCATAGAAGATTAACAGTTCAATTTCATTAACATCCGACCAATGACCGAATAATTTATAAATTACATTAAATTTGCTGAGTAGAACTACGGTGTTCTTAAGTTTATCAAGCTCCGAAATTTCTTTAGTTGGCACCTTAATAATTCGAAATTAAACAACCACCACTAAAAACTCTGAAATTCAGAAGTTACCACCCACGCACCCTGGAGACGCACACCATGGCTGGTGCGCACTCTAGGGAAGGGCACCAATCTGGTGCCCTTTCCAGATTGCGCACCAGCCATGGAATTTTTTTTTTTTTGGTTCTGTTACGTTTTGTTTTGAATTTTGTTTGCTATAATTTTATTTTTGTTAGAATTAGACAGAGAAACTAAAAATTAGCTATTTTTAACTAAAATGTTATAGTAAACCAATAAAAATGTACGTTGGATGTTATACATATTTTCGTATGTCCAACGTATGGTGTTCTTAATCTCTAAGAATGATACGATAGATAATGAAATCAGAACATACGATAAAAGTAGAATAAAAACATAATATCAAAATATAAATCCATAATATTCAAATAATACCATAAAAATCAACATAACAACTAAATAACAATCCAAAAAACATAACAACTAACGAAATTGGTGCCCTTCTCCAGGGTGCGCACCAGCCAGGTTTGGTGCGCGCCCCCAGAGTGCGTGGGTGGTAACTTTGGAAATTCAGAGTTTTGTGTGGTGGTTATTTAATTTCAAATTATTGAGGTGGTAACTAACAAAATTTCGGCACCAAGCTTCTTTGTGATTTTAACTCAAAAACCCATCAGATTGATTTAAAGCGACGCATCCAAACCGTTAAAACTGATATACTTCACGAGTGATGAGTTTATATGTCAAATTTATAAATTTTTAAACTAATTTAATATAAAGTCAAGCAGTCAAAAAATGATGAAAAATGAACACATTAAAATTAACTTATAAAACATATTTTTTTACCTCTTGACTTTATACTAAATTAGTTGAAAATTTTATAAATTTGACATGTAAACGCATCACTCGTGAGTAGATCGGTTTCAACGGTTTGGATGCATCGTTTGAAGCCAATTCAATAGGTTTTTGAATTAAGTTCACAAAGGGATTGGTGAGCTTAAGAACACCCTAGTTCTACTCAAATTTGATATATAAATATGAGTTGGACTATCATGCAGGAAGTAAAGTGCATGTTTTACTTTCCGCTCATATCTTCATTTTTAAAATTCAGACATCTAGTAAAATGTCCTTAACGATCAAATTTTATATTTTTTTTGGAAATTTTTCGCTATTTTTTTATAATATTTTAAAATCATTGTTTTAATATGACAACAAAATAGTAAAGAATTCTTAAAAACAACGATTTAAAAATTCTAAAAAAAAAGCAGCAAATAATTTTTAAAAATTGTAAAAATTGACTTCCAAGTACATTTTAATATGGAGAATATGTTGAACTATGCACTTTATTTATTTCCCAAAGTATGATAGCCCAACTTATATAATATATCTAAATCATAAAATATAATATTTCATAGTAGCCTCATTAGACCGTACATCTCTCTTGGTATATCCAGATAATAGGTAAGAACATAAACTGAAACATTCTGGAGCTACAAAGATAGTTATTAAATCGTTAGCACCACATAAAAACATTCCTCCTAGAGTAGCTGTTAATACGAATAAAAGAAACTCGGTTATAGCCATTTCTGTACATTCAATATACTCTACGGATAGAGGAATACATAGAGTGGAACATACTAAAATAAGAAATTGAAAGATCTCGTTGAAATTGTTCGTTTGGAAATTTCCCGAAAAGCTAATTCTAGGTTCTTCTCTCCATCGGAACAATAGGGCCGTTATGCTTATTACTAAACTTGTTGCAGAGATGGAATAGAACCAAGGTCTATCTTTATGATCAGAGATTGAATCGATCATCAGAAGAAGAATGAGGCCAAAAAAAAGGATACATTCTGGGAAAATGAAGCTTCCACGGAAGAGAAGTAAATGAAAGGCTTTCATAAAAATTCTCGTAGAATCGAGAATGAAGTTTTCATTCTGTACATGCCAGATCATGAATTAGTAACTGCATTGTTTCGAACTGTTTCGTAACAGTACCCCTGTATTGGTGGGGGATCTCGTAAGATTGCAATACAACGATGGTCTTAGACGCATAAAAAAAAGGTTTTATTATATCATTGAAGTGATATAATAAAGCTTTTTATATGCAACTATGATCGGGGTTAAACCAACAACTATTCATGATTCCATATGGAATATGGAATATGTACCATTTGAAGAAAATATTAGTTTCATGCAAGAGCAAATTTCAAAAATTTAACTCAAAGAAACCAACATAGATCTACTTATTTGACTAACGATGAACCGTATTTAGCATTTTAACTTGTTTAATCTTTATACCTCAAATCTTGATCTCTAAACCAAGAAGTTGGGACTTGAGATGTAGGGTTGTTGCCTCCTTGTCGAGCATTCACTTCTCCAAGCCGGCCTCGAAATGACACCCGCTTCGAACGCACGAAGCCTCTACGAGTATCCACCCGAGATTAAACGAAACTCTTGTTTTTCCCTTGCTAGAGGTAATCAACCAAGAATCTAACTTAACCTTAGCTTCTACCTCTTCAATAAACTATTAATTTTAGTGTAGAAGTTGTGCTCAACACATGAGCAAAAATGGTGGAGACAAAATTGCAAAAACTCTTCTCTTTTTCACCTCTTCTTACAAAAACGTTTTTCCAATTTTTCTTACAAGAGAAGGAAGAAGAGAGATGTTAGAATGGTGGCTAGGGTTTGGAAAAAGGTGGGGTATTTATAATATTAATTTAGGGTATGTTTAATCATCTCAACCACAATGGATGGCTAGATTTAAACATGACAAAAGTAACTTTTACTTTTGCCATCCAATGGAGCTCTCCATTAGATGTACCTTTATCCCACTTTATTCCAAACCCACTTCATCAAATGGACTTCTCCATTTAATGTTAAATTGGGCTTGGGCCAATTTCTATTTATGCCATTTTCGTTTTTGCCACTTATGCCAACTTTTGGCCCACCCGACAATTGTTACGGTTAATTGTATTTGCTCAATTTTGTTGAGAAATAAATTTGAACACCATGTCCAACATGTAATAAATTTATTCTAAGATCAAGTTAGTCATCTCCATGACATTTTTATTTGTTTCGTTTTCTCTCTTGGGTGTGACCTCGTAGGATCTATATCGTGTTGACAATAGAATCAAAACTTCTTTTAATTCTATAAATTATAAGCGGCACCTAGCAATATGCATTATAATTACTCAACAGATAAAGATGATATGAACCAATCAACATCACGATCCTAAAGCAATATTTAATTGCTTGTGTCAATTCACGTGTCACATGATATCGGGAATAAATCCAAGGCAGGAGAGTGTCATCCTTGCAAATTTATTCTTTTCTTGATTCCAAGTAATTCAGTAAATAATGATCAAACTCATTGATCATAATTGCATGCATACTTTATTACTCCATCAAGGGGCCCGAAGATATCATCACTCACATATGAAATATGAGGGACACTGGTATTCTTGATAAATATCTTTTCCTCCGCACAAGACACACATATTGAGATATTATCTGTATAGCTGCCAGTTACGGTCAGCGTTGGACAACACCTACAGATACATGTATCTCATGTAGGAAAAGTAATCATCTCATACCAAAGAATTCAAGACACAAATGAAACATTAATGACATTAACACAATCCATGTTATGTTTCATTCTTGGGTCATGTCCAATCCCCTGATCTCCATCAGGTATTTATGTGATTAAATTGGTAGCTCCTTACCATATGATCCGTAGAACATGATCATCATTTAATCCACATACTAATCTCGTACCGGTAAATAGTGTTCCCTTTTAATTACCAAGATTAGGGACATTTAGAGTATTTATTATATTATTATTACAGAGTTTTACATTTCAAGTCCTCAACTCGAAAAATCTGTAATGTAATTAAATACTCAAGGAACAAAATGATTCTTTCATTTCATGAACAAAACATAGAATACATCCATAAATGGTTGGCTTCTAGATCATAACACTAACACCATTCTATATTTTGAACAAAGTTAGCATATGCTATGCTCACTAATAAGGTTTAGTGAGCATAACTCTAAAATTTATCGATTTACTTCAAAGGACAAGTCCAAACTGTTCAAACCGATATACTTCACGAATGATGGTGTATGTGCAAATTTTAGAATTTTTTATTTTATTAATTACAAAGTCAATCGCTAAAAAAATGAATGCATTGAAATAACTTATGAAACTTTTTTTTTTACCGCTTGACTTTGTACAAAAAAAATTCAAAATTTTACATGTATACGTATCACTTGTAAAATAAAATCGGTTTCAACAGTTGAGTTTGTCGTTTAAAATCAATCCGATAAATTATAGAGTTATGCTCACCAAGCTCTATCGATGAGCATAGCACAGACTGAATTTACTCTTATTTTTATTTTAATAATTATTTTATTAATTATTGCCGTTATAAAAAATAGTATTGTAAATACATTACATATTTGAATAAATTTAAGTTTACTATATTATTATGGGTGCGTTTAGATACTCAAGAATAGAGCTAACTTTGGATTAGCTCCACTATTCTCAAACCTTGGTGATCCAAACACAAATTAGCAAATTGGGTTAGCTCAAGAATAGCCCTATTCTACTAACCCATAGAAATGGTGGGTTAGCAAGTATAGAGCTAGTGGAGTTAGTGATATTAATAAAATATTTGATTCCGATCAATTAGAGTTAGTGTAACACCACGTAAATTGAAATACTAAATTAAGGTACAACATAAATAGTGTATATATATTTGTTTATCTTTCTGTCATTTTTTTATTCATTTAATTTAGTAATCCAACAAGTTACCCAAGTTAAACTAACGTCAAGTAAAACAATGGATTTCAACATAAATCCGAATTGAAATAACATATGCAGCGGACGTTGCAAATATTGAAAGCCAGATAACCCAATTGGTTTAATTGCCGAAAGTTATATTCTGTCAATTGATGCGATTAAGAGATCTAAATTTAATTTGATAACTCTCAAATAACTGCTGCCTCTTTGATCCATAAGTTGCCAATTTCAAAACTGCCTCTTTATATATGATTAAACCCTCATCTATATCTCTGTCTCCCTCTCCGCTAATTCCTTACAGAAGGTTAAGAAAGAGAATACAAAAAGGTTAGATATCTTGGTGATTTTCTTTCATTCAGAAATATTTGTATTATTCAATTATTACTAACCTGATTAGACAATTCTGATACTCATCCATTTGAATTCCTCTATTTTGTCCTATTTATATAATCTTTATATTATACTTATTTGTTCGATAAGAATTTCTTATAGTTGTATAATTTCTAAAGTTATTTATTTATTAGGATGTATTATATTATTTGATAAAATCCTGTCATAATCGGTGGAAATTAGTAATGATTCCAATGGTCAGTATTTCCTAAAAAAAATCTAATAGGTTTAATTTTCTGAGACTTGTACCGAAGTATATAAAAAAAATATTGATTTGCATCCATTATTTTATTACATGGTAAATTTTCACCGATAACCTTAGTATTTTATTCACCGATAACCTTAGAATTATTTTATTACAAAGAAGTGTATTCTAAAACCTTAGTAATAGTTTAATCCCATTCCCCACAAAAATTCATTATAATTGTCGGACCACACAATAGCCAAACAAAAAAAATATAATTTTGTTAATCTTAGGAAGTATTCGGAGCAATAACAAATTTAATTATATGTCAGATCATTGGATAACAAATATAGTTGGTTTATATCTTAAATAATATTCGGATGGCATATGAAAATAACAACAGTCAAATAGAAACTTATATAATTATTAATTTAAAAACCATGTTACATGGTCTAGGTCTGAATTCTGAAGTAAGGAGTAACGTAGAGACAAGAGTGAACTACCCCACGACAACAGGTACGGGTTTCCTGGATATTGTCAAATTGTTACCTACCGTTTTGTTTGCATTTATTTAATTATGAAATTGTGCATGTTGAATCGAACAATCCCTTTGGCTTTGTTTAGAGAATACTAGGATATAATTATTTGTTTGATCATCGGATTTATAAGATGTGTTGTTTTGAGTATGACCTTCGTGTGATTAAACGAACAAACGTAGAAAATAATGGAAAGTTAAAGGAAATGAGTCAATGTGCGTTGAACGTGTGTTGGAATGTATACATTGGGTCTAGTGTCCGACTGGACCCCTCGTTAACGTGGCGTTGGTTGGACTTCCCGTCACGGGTCAATACCTTGCGGTGGTTCGAGTCCCCGTTGAGTGAGACAGTTGAACTAGTGGTGGTTCGAGTCCCCCTGGGGAGACGCCAATAGCTGGTGGTGGTTCGAGTCCCCCTAGGGAGACGCCAATAGCTGGTGGTGGTTCGAGTCCCCCTGGTGAGGCAAAGAAGATCTAGCTGTGGTTCGAGTCCCCGTCTAGTGGCACGGCCAAGAGCTGGTGGGGTTTGAGTCCCCCTGGTGAGGCATTAAATAAACTTGGAAGATAATTAATGACGTGTGTGTGTTTTAAATAAACATTAGTAAGATTGCATGTGAGAATATAATTTTAATCCTATTTGTATTAATAAGTTAATTTGACAAGCTCCGGGACTGGAACTAAATCCCGTACTGAGAGACTGTTCGATCTCTCACCCGTTCCACTTTTATGTGGGTTCCAGGAAATGATGAGGCCAACAGAGAGCACGAATAGGAGGGATGCGAATCAGGAGGTCAATGAGCAGACGGCTCAAGTATCTTTTCTTTTATTATCTTATTTTTCTAGTTAAACTTTAAACTTGATCTCTCTTTTGAAAGTGGTTACATTGACGGATATGGCAATTATCGGTTTGTTTGCCATGTTTGTCTTAATCTCATGTTATATGTATGTTATGTACTTGAACTAATTGTGGTATTTGAAGACTTTGTTGGATTTTAAATTATTGCATGAGTATTTATTATTGATAATGTATGTGATGTGCACACGCCTCACGTGTAAACACGTGGCGGGTTGTCTCGGGGTGTGACAGTTAGTTTAAATATTAAATTAGTATTAAATAAAATATTTTATCAGAATTAAATAAATATAATATTAGATTAGTATTAAATAAAATATTAGTTTAAATATTAAATGTAATATAATATTAATTTAAATATTAGATTAGTATTAGATAAGATATTACATTAAATATAATATAATATTAGTTTAAATATTAAATGTAATATAATACCAGTTTAAATGTTAAATGTAATATAATATTAGTTTAAATATTAGATTAGTTTAATTATTATTTTATTCATTTCTTCCATCACTATTTCAACTATACAATCCGGACGACATTTTTACTAACCCGAATAGTTTAAAATTAGCGTTATTCTCAAACCACTCAGGTTAACACTATTTCCAACCACTAATCCAAAAATTTCTAATTTTGTACTAATCCTTACAAACGTACCCATAACGATTTAAGCGGGAAAGTTACCCGACAACAAGAATGAAAAATGAAGAGGAGCTGATATCAATTTAGACTTTTACCTCTGTCTTTCTCTCTTTTGACAATAATGTTGCAAGGTTGTTATCAAATCACTGCCCTTTTTCAAACAAATCATTTTGTTGAATAAGGCAAGTCTTCGACTTCCAAATTAAATAAAGGAAACTATCATGAAAAAGTACACCAGAGTTGTTAAATCTTCTCCATTCCCATAGATACTGGAGTTATATATTCGAAGATACTATTTGATAAAGTTCTGAACTCCTCCTTCCAGAGGATGTTTCTCGGAAAAAAAATTGTTTAAAAAAAAAAATTAAATGCCGGTGTCGATAATGGGAAATATTTGGGCCAAATTAAGGAACTAAAATATTTCCCTGGAGGCCTCCGGTAATTAAATAAATGGAGAAGATCTGTGCTTTTTAGTAATCTGGTGTTGTCATTCCCCCATCATCGAGTCCGGCTAATATGACATTGGTGTCATTCCAAATTCAATAACACCACATCGTATACCGTTGGATCTGCTTTAATATCCGTGCTTTGCACGAATATTAAAGACACTAGTGTTTTGCACGGATATTAAAGCAGATCCAACGGTATACGATGTGGTGTTATTGAATTTGGAATGACACCAATGTCATATTAGCCGGACTCCCCATCATCCTTTCATCATCATTGCTTTTGACTTCAGATTATTGCCTCCTATTGTCTTCATTGACAATTTTCTTTATTATATATTTGTTCATTTGTCTGTTTATGCTTTTGTCTATTTACTTATATCAATATTTATTGTGTATTGTTCATTTATTTTTAATATACGAACTGGACCTGTCTCTAATTTCCGCGGAACATTTTCATTTTTTTTCCCCTAACAGTGGACTTGCTGCCTTTACAATTAGAAACTTAAAATATTGTTTACAAAATAATGGTATTGGTATCAATTAGTGATACCTAAGTACTATTTAAACAGTAATTCATATGGTTCAAAATTCCTCACTGATGTTCTGTAACAGAATTTTTTAGGTTTTTTACGATAAAAAAATGAACTCTTTTTGAAAAATAGTGGATATTTTCACCGATTTCATATAGAAACCATATGAACTTGATCGGTACCCAAATTAGGTGCCAAAATCAGATACAAGAGTCATACATCTGAATTTACATAATCACTAGAAATACTCAATAGAAACTATCTAAAGCAGCCAAAATACCATATCCAAATAACCTAAAAGCACCAAAATAACCACATAGTTCAATACCAAAATATAACTACTAAAAGAAATTAAGCTAATTCATCCCAATTAATTCTATCTTCATCATTCAACTCTTTGCCAGACATTTGATTTTGGAGGCTGCCAACTCCAAAATCCTGAGTAGAGGTTTCCTCGGAATCCACCCTGGCTATTGATAACAAAAGATCCATTACCTGAGATGTGTCCGGACTGCTGGTTTCGTCCTCCAGAATGAGATCTGGGAGGTCCTTATCATCAAAGGGAAGCATTAGGCTTAATTTAAGTAAATTATTTTTTGATTTAGATTTATACCAAAAAGTTGCTAATGAAATAATCTTAGTACCAATTGCTTTAATAGAGAGAGAATGAGTATCATTAAAACATATTCGATTTCTCTCCAACCAAATTACCCAAAGAACTGATGCTCTTAATAATTCAACTAACAATCGTTCTTTTAAAGGAATAGCTGCATCAAGCAACCATAAATCCTCTAAAGAAACACAATCAAAAGTAAAATTATTATAAGAAGCTATCCAATTCCAAATAAGTCTAATATAAGAACAATGTACAAACAAATGGTCTGTACTTTCAGGTTGGTCACAGAACACACAAGTGGTAGCACCTGGCCACCCTTTGGCTGATAAATTAACCTTAGTAAGAATCTTGTCTCTTCTTACTAACCACAAAAAGATTTTTATCTTCAAAGGTATATGAGATTTTCAAATAGTGTTATATTCTGAATTAGGCATTCTCCCAAATTCTAACCATCTATAAAAGGAATGAACAGTAAAATAATCATCTTTATACCATCTCCAAATCAATCTATCCTCAACTTGGTCTGATAAAGTAAAATGTTGAAATCTGTGTTGTAAAGCTTTCTACAAGATATGTACCAGTTAATTGTCTTTGGAAAGATAAATGCAAATGAGAAGTAGCAAAAACATCAGCCACATAAATAAGTCTATGTGTAGCAATAAAAAATAAGTTAGGAATTTGATGTTGTAATGCATGTTCAGTGCATCATCTATCTAACCAAAAAGCTGTGGACTTACCATTACCTATCTCTTTATTAAGCCCTAAATTAATAACTACATGGTCTTTAAGAATTGATCTCCAATAAAGAGAACAAACAGCAGGAGAAGTTATGTTACCATACTTACTAAGAAGAATATCCTTCCATCTACCAGTAACCGAATTATCTAGAAATGTAATCCACCATTTAGCTAGGAGTGTCTTATTCATTAATTTAAGATCCAAAATAATCCACCTTGGTCTTTACTTTTGCAAATCGCTTTCCATGCAACCAAGAAATATTTCCTTCTAGTTGAATTACCTCCATGCCATAAAAATTTTCTTCTAATTTTATCAATTTTATGTCTGATTTTGACAGGCATTCTATAAATAGACAACCAATATAAAAAAATTGCAGAAAGTACAGAATTTAAAAGTGTTACCGTGCACCTAGTGATAATATTTTTTTGAATAACACCTAGTGATAATAATGATGATAGAAAAATGAACTCCTTCAAAGTTTTTCGAATCAATTGCGGCGTATACTATATAATTTATCAATACGTCATTGTTCATAAGATAAAGAATTGGGAAAATACTGATCCTTTTTTATTATAATACCTGTGACCTTTTGCTATACCGTCTATTCAACATTTGCTTTCAAATAAACAAATTGAACCATCATTTTCTCCTTCAAAGTTTCTCGTCAAACTCATCATTTGTTACTGTAGTGTACAGAAACCGTCATTTAATTTCAATAAGATGGTGAGATTCATTTTTTATCAAGAAAAAAAAAGCCCAAGATCTAAAAAACTAAAAAAAAACATTTGTGGATTTCATTGGGCTTAACGCGAAATTACGCAATTAGAAGGCCATATTTATGCTGTGCTCCAATTTTTCAGCCCATATCACGATTTTACTTCTGCTAGGACCAATTTTTGTGCCGAAATATATCATGGAACCTCTTCATTTCCAATATAGATAGTTTGCGGATATATAAATATGGAGTCCGGCTAATATGACATTGGTGTCATTCCAAATTCAATAACACCACATCGTATACCGTTGGATCTGCTTTAATATCCGTGCAAAACACGAGTGTCTTTAATATTCGTGTTTTGCACGGATATTAAAGCAGATCCAACGGTATACGATGTGGTGTTATTGAATTTGGAATGACACCAATGTCATATTAGCCGGACTCATAAATATGACTATGTTGGTAATTATTTTTTGTTAACTAGATATATATATTTTGTAATAATATTATGAGCTTACATTAGAAAAAATAAATATATTGACCATAATAATTGAATATCCAATTTATATCTATATTGTATGTTATTTATATTTTCTAAAGGTAAAAATAATTTGTTAAATAATATATTAGTTTTGTTCCAATATATGAATTAGAGGTCTGAACTATATTTTGTATCCGTATAATTTAACTACAATCTGTTTGTATACCGACGAGAGAGCATTTGACTAATAATTTGAAAAAAAAAAAAAATGAAGAAAAGGAAATTCAAAATTGATTGATCTTAAGGACGGGGGCTTTGCATTCAGCTTAAGAAGCTAAAATGGAAGAAAAAGAAAATAATGGAAATAAATGAAAGTTGAGAAAAAGGCACATGCACTGTTTAAAAACCATATATAAAGATTTATGACACGATACGCCATGTTACATGTATCAGTCGTGTGACGTATTCATGGGTGTGATGTGTTTTTTTTTCAATTGAAAATAACATGTCATATAAATCAGTTTTTGTTACATCACGTCATGTGTCATTACGTGACCAAATTTTTTAACATTTTTTCTTTATTTTTCTTTATTTTCCATTTTCTTCGAACTTTTTGGTACTTCTTCAGATTTTTTTTTAATGAACTAATTTAAAATCCAAAAAATATAATTAATGTGATCAATCATATCACATTTGATCAAAGCGGATGCACATGTTGCATATGGGGTCAATCGACTTCCATGATATTTCATTTTTTTTTATAATTACATATGATTTTCTATGTAGTTAGTATAAAATGCTACGTGTATTGTAAAATTGATCATCATACCGTAACATGTAAATTTTATATAATTTGATCTCATTTGACCTTTATTACTTAAATACCTGACTCTACCTCTCACATAGTGTTGACCACATGATCATTCACATAGTGACTGTCACTGCTATTTATTTTGATTATGTCACGTAAATATCTTCCGTTATTGTGACATGCTGATCATGTCACGTAAAACTACTTTTATTTATTACATGACACAAAGTGAGACACATATCACGTCATTACGTCAAAGTCAAACTTTCAAACCCAATTTCTTGTTTCTAAAACTTGTACACTTTTGTATATACCAGAGACCATTGACTTTGTACAGTTCACTTTCCAAATACTGATTCTATTTCTTTTTTTACAAATCCAAAATTTTCATTCCGGTAACCTTCATGTGGAAGTCACGTGACTCGGATCCTGCACATTTTTATCTTTTGGTGAAAATTTCTGGGCTCATGCTTCACACTCAAAAGTCACAAGTAAAAAAAAAACAAAGAGCTTTCCTCAAAAGAAAACGAAAATAAAGAAAAAGCTGGTGTGGTGATGATCTGGTTTAATTGCAATTTGAGCAGCCAATGCTCGACTAGCTCCACCAAAACAGAGTGCCAGTGCATATGTAACTACGTAATTAAGGTTGCTCAGTGCCAGTGCAATTAATTCCTATAGATAATCCACTTCACAATAGTTCCCAGCTTCACTTGCTTGTAGATTTTGTAAAACAATTGCCTGTTTGAATTTGGATTTTTCCTACTTATTGAGCATCAAGGAATGAAATCTTTCGGGTCGCCGTAAATTTGATCTAGGTTTTTTTATTTTCAGAAATAGAACAAAAGAGGGCAGAGGAAGAGAACAAGTATTCTCTCCATTACTGTAAAAATTCTCTTCACTTTACGGTTTGAGATTAATTCCCAACCGCTTTAGGATTCGGGCTGACGGAGGGGACAGTATTATTGGGCTTTGAGATTCGTGCCAAGTTAAAAAGAACGGTCTAGATCAAGTAATTGTAAAAGATTTCCTATTACGGTACGGAGAAAGATCTAAATTCAGAGGAGAAGGGCCTCATAGTGGGATTTTTTTTTATAAAACGTAATTAAAATAAGGGAAAATCAATAAACGAGTTGATTATTCTTAAATTTTGAAAAATCATCAAAACCGAGAAAAAATTTCGGTTACCCTTGCTCCACCTTCCAACACCTGTCCACACAACAAATTACCACATTTAATCAAATTTAGAATTTTTTATTAATTTTGATGGGGGTAACCGGTTTTAATTTTTGGTTACAGGAGCACCGGAAGTTATTTTTGGTTACACACATTTGTAACATTTTGGTATGAGAAACTGCATTGCTTTATAGGGGCACCGAAAATTATTTTCAGTTACTCACATGAGAATTTTTTATTTAATTTTGGTTACCCTCAAATTTAATTAAATTTAAATATATAATCACCATAACCAATTAAAAAATTCGGTTACCCCACATATTTTGAATATTTAACACCATAACTGAACATAAATATCGGTTACCATTAAATTTGATTAAATTTGAATTTTTAATGAAATTTGTGGTGTGGTCGTTGGTGGGAGGGTGTGGCAAAGGAATCGAAATCAGCTGAAATCCGAGATTCATGAACAGTACCCTGAAATTTCTAAATCCGAGATCCAGCAGTCCAATTTTTTCTGTGCACGCATCTCGAAACAACTAATTTTTCTGTGTACGCATCTTGAAACAATTCAATGGCTGGATTTGTGATTTCAGGGATTTCAGAGTTACTGTTGATGATCTCGGATTTCAGCAGATTTGGATCCGTGGCAAAGGGGTAACCGAAATTTTTTCTCGTTTTGATGGGTTTTGTAATTTAAAGAATAATCAACCCGTTTCTTGATTTTCTTTTTTTATATTTACGTTTTATAAAAAATATCCCTCATAGTGAGACTATAATTAACATGTTATTTTTTTTCAAAAAAATAAACCAAATTCTTTTATAAAGGAATGGACCAACCATTAATATAAAACATTAAATTATTTTCTGAGACTAAATTGTTCACCCGATTTTAAGAAAATAATAATTATGCTATGTTTTACAAGTAAAATTTAGTACTTCAATGCTATACATTCATTTTTTATCTTAATTTAATTTTGCAAAAAAAAAAAATTGTGCTTTAGAATCTATTCAACCGATTCTTATCGATTCTGCTTTTGATGAAAAATAATCACAAGTTAAATGAAAAAAATATTATTTTCTCTGCCTATTACTGAAAAAATCCTAGCTACGTCCTAGATTCTTAGAGGATTTGTAACATAGAATTGAGTAGGGGTGCACAAAAAATACTCATAACTCGTTCGAAACCAATTCGGGTTCAACTCGCCAGCAACTCGAGTTGAAACTGTCTTGAGTCAAAACTGACTCGAGTTCATTGACTCGGTTGTCTCATGAGTTGAATCCAAGTTGACCCTAACTCGGTTGACTCACTAACTTGGTAAACTGTGCAATGTTTTATTAGACTTTGTACTATTTAGTAATTTGATAAACTTATTAGTACTATTTAATCATGTATTTGTCACTGCCTCATTGTGTAAAGTTTTAAATTGTGTACTATTTTGATAAACTATATACTGTTTATTTTGTTAGACTTTGTTTTGGTAATTTTTAATTTGATAAATTATGTATTATTTATTACTTCGTTTTGGTAATTTTTAATTTGATAAACTATGTACTATCTCACGAGTCACGAGTCGACTCGAGTTGTTCATGAGTTAAATCCAAGTAGGATTTTCTGACTCCAAACTGGATTAGCAACTCGGACTTAACTCGGTTCATGAGTTCACGAGTTGAATCTGAGTTGCCCTCAACTCAGACTCAACTCGGCTCATGAGCAGCCCTAGAATTGAGGCTCCCTTTCATGCTAAAACAGAAGGAACCAAGTTAGTGTTTGAAAAAGTTAATTTTTCAAATTAATATATTTAAAAGAAAAGTGTTTAACTGTCTTATTTTTTTTTATCTCTGTAATGACTTTAATTTTCAATTTATAATTATAAAAAATTTAAATTTTATATATAAATTAAATAATAGATATCATTAATATTATTTCTCTATATGCAGATAAACAATTGTTATTTTTCGAATTTATTTTTATATATATCAATAACAAAAAACAATAAAAAAAATTCACATTAGTGTATTCATGCAATAAGCTCTCTATATCAATCAAAACAAAGTCGACATGTTATAAATTTTTGCATATGCATGAAAAGAATGATATAGATTATATTTAACCGTTTTGTTTTAGAATTTAAGTTTTAAATTTAAGTTATTAAAGTATTAAAAGTTAAGACAAAATAAAGACACTGAAGATATTTAAATCCTCCTCAGTTTAAAGTAAACTAAAAAAAAACGCAAAACATGAAAATATATTCATAAAACCAAACTCGAACCTTATAGATCCTTACCGTTATTTTCAATACGGTATAAAATTATGTAAATAGTGAGGCTGCCTTTTCAAGTAACAGCTGTGAATTTGATATCTTCATCTTTTTTAAATAACAAACTTTCGTCTTTTGCATTTTTTAATTCCAAATTAAATCTTAATTCGAAGAATAACTGAATAAAAGCGTCCGCAAATGGTTTCATTACATATCTATCTGTATGCAAGACTGAATCGTTAAAGTTGGGTGACATTATAAAGGAAATAACGATCACATCTTTTATCTCGAAACGAAATGCTTTTGTTAAAAAAAAAAATTCAAAATAAAATGTCTTTCCTGTTTATTCATCACTCTCACTTATTTCTTAGTTTTCAAATTCTAAACGGTGAAAATTTTGTAATTTGAGTAATCACAACTTTATACAAATTATTCACATTTGATTCTTCACAATTCCAAATTTAATTTTTTTTACTAAAGTTATACCTTTTATTTATAATATTGTTTTATAACTAGAGACAAAATAATTTTGATCTCATAATTTCAAAATTTTATTTTCATTTTTTAATTTTGATTCCACGATAATAAATTTTAAATTTTTTGCTTAAAAATAATATAATTTTCTCATTTAAATTTTCCAAAATCAAACTTTGAAAATCAGTGTTGCTTTGGAAAGTTTCAAAAAACATTATTTGATACTCTCGAAATAGGGTACCTTTAAGGTTGACAACTTTTAGTTCTAATTTGTAAATATTTCGAACTACAAAATTTCTACCTCCACACATTAATGATTTTGGCGAAAATACAATATGTTGATAAATACAACTGTTGATCATATATTTTTCTAACCTCTCAATTTTGAGTAGGTAATATTTTAATATGCAAATTTAGAATTTTGGGTTTTATTTTAAAAATAATATATTAGTTTTTATTTATTTATGGTAATAGCAAGTTGCGAAAATTAGTATTTTAAAATAGGGGGAATTTCACGTACACCCCTCAAAAACTTCAAAATTACATATTCCCCCCTCTAATCTTCAAAATTACGTATTCCCCTCTATGAACTTCAAAAACTCACAAATTTACCCATTTTATTGTCTTTTATATTAAAACTCATTTTAAATTAATAAAATACCCATTTTACCCTTTATTATAAGCGATCATTTTCCCTCGAAAACCAATCAGATAGAAAATCGATATTTTCCTTAAACATGCTACAATTTTTTTATGCTTTTCATAAAGGGTAAAATAGGTGTTTTATAAATTTAAAATGAGTTTTAATATAATTGACAATAAAATGGGTAATTTTGTGTGTTTTTCAAGTTTGAGGGGAGATACGTAATTTTGAAGTTTTTGAGAGGTATACGTGAAATTCCCCCTTTAAAATATGAAACAAAATGTTCATATTATAAAATTCATAATTTTGAATCTAGTAGTAAAGACAATGCTCTCTATATAAGAGATTGTAGTTTGAAACTCGGATGAGAGATTCCTTGTTGATATTAAACTAATCGGGTGGCTTGACATTCGACCCTACTTAAATAATAGAATTCGGGATTTTCTAATGACGAGGGTTCCATTGCGCTAGGTTTTTGGTGCTACAAAATGACACCGCCTCTTTTTGCATCTATATTTCAAAATTGGAAATTCAAATTTCAAATTTCAAATCCAAACTTTTGGCTTTTCTTAAAAGGACCGGATCACGTAAAATTATACAAGTTCAAAATACAATTTATATTTTTTTTTATGACCTGAGAGGTGATAAGTTTTTTTTTTTTTTTTGCCATTCAGAGGTGATAAGTTCAAAAACCCTCATCTCATACTTAATATAATTGCAAACTTTGCCGTAAACTTGTTACTTATTAATGAATGTTATACGCCATAATTTGATAGTAGTTTTATAACATTGAATTGTCATTTCACAGAACACTTTAGCATTTATATGCAAAACTCATTGTAGCTTTAACCGCCCATTCATGCAGTAATATATATTTTTTGTTCACTAGTAGTGCAGTTTTTTTTAAATAAAATAATCCGTGTATATAGCAGGAATTTTGTGACGCTGTGCTGTCATCCATGTTAATATCAAGAAGTTGCGTTAGATGTTTGTATAATTAAAGCTGCCAATTTCAGTGTATATTAATCACCATACATTGCCAGTAAAATATTTTAATATTTTTAATTTTAAACTCATTGAATGTTTTAATCGTAGTTTTGACCGCTCATTTATTTAGTGGAGGTATTCTTTATGGATTCGATGGGGTCGTTTTGACAGGTATTAAATTAAATTCGATTCATGGTCCGATTACAATTTTCTAATCTGTGTTAAGATCCACACACACCTGATATGTACAAATTTTAAAATTATTCATACGAATTTTACTGTAAATCAAATGATCTCGAATAACATGAGAACGAATTTAGTCGGATCCTATCAGACGCCCCGTTCCCATTCTTTATTCGTTAATTATGCGATTTATTTGGAGCGGTGTGATATTGAGCTGTCAAAGGCGTTACATGGAGAAGTCATTCTCATGTGAAGAACAAAATTTACAAATGCGTAAATGTCTCAAGTTCAATTTATCACATAGAATACTCTAGCATTTTTATGTAATTCCATGTATGTATCCTCTACATTAACGATTATTGTAATTCCTTCGTATTTTTAACCACGGCACCCATTTATGTAGTGGAAGTATCGCGGCTAATCGTTAATCCATGTTTGTAAATTGATGTTACATAAGGCATTAGAAATGTGTTTGATAAAAAAAAAGATAAAAATAATTACTTTGATATATCATGCGAGATTGAAAACTTAGTTACGTTATTATCAGTTTTGTCGAGACACATTACAAATACAACACGACACATAATGTTACGTATGTCGGTTACGTAATGTGACTTACGTGTATGTGACATGTCTATTTACGTGGTTTTTCTTTCTTCAACCGAAAATAACACGACACAACACACTGTATAAATTAATTTGGTCACGCCACATCACAATTTTGTCTCTTTGATAGAAAATTAGTTACATCACATTTTTCTTCCGAATGAGATTTCAAATTAAAACCTTGCAAACTTGTGCTTCAAAAGAAACAAATCCAGCTCCAATTGGAATTTTTTTTCGCACACTCATCACTTCAAATTTTAATTTATACGGACATCTGTTACAAAAATTAATTATCAAAAAATACTTTATAAAATTTTGTCACATACTGGACAAATTATATTAGTCTTCCCAGTCCAAATAATACAAAAACCTAGATGTATAAAATCTCAGAAAGGTAAGGATATCCATGCAAAATTGGTTGTTACAGTTGCACTTTGGTCCCCTGCAACTGCAGAACCGCGCTTTTTTGTCTTGCCTGTGCTTTTGTAGATAAATCCATCTGTTTGCATTTATTCCCAACCAGGACCCAGGAGTAGTGTTGCCTATTTTGTTCCCTGCATTTCATAAAAGAGAAATTCTTTTTGGAAATTACAACCTGTCCTCCGTTTTACAATTTCTTACATATTTGCTTTTCTGGCGACATCTACGCATCCCATTAATTACAAAACTATTCCAAAAAGAGCGAAAATGCGAAATCAATAATCTCTCCCCGAACCCAGAACCCGCCATAACTAAAATCGAACCATTCTCTGTACACTGCGCTTGGTTACAGTTTTTGAGTTCTTCGAGAGAGAAAAAGGTACTATGCACAACACTGCATTTCTATTTCGTGTAAATTAGAAACTTTGGTTGGTTTTCTGTCTTGTTCTATCAAAATATAAACAAATTTGAAGTGTAGTTTTGGTGATTTTTGTCGCGTTACTTGCTCGAGAAGATGCGTACTCGCCTTTCTCATTTCTTTTGTGTTTTTTGGTACTTATTGCTCGTGTAAAAGAGAAATAGAAAAGAACGAATTATCTCTTTGGTTTCTCGGCATTTGCAAAACAAAAGAAAAAGAACCAATACAAATTTGAAGTGGTTTTTGTCGTGGTCTCTCCTATAGAAGAGATTAAGCGTAAACATTCGTTCCTTTTCTTGTTTTTTTTTTCTTCTATATTGTGTAAAATCAGACTCATTTCCTCGTCACAACCCCCCACGACTATATTTGAATTTTCAAGTGGTTTTTTTTTTTTGCTTCTTCTTTCTTTTTACTGGGAAAGTTTATTTTTTTCTTCTTTCAAAAAGCGAAGCATGAAATGTGAACTTTTTTCGTTCTGTTCGTGCGAAATTTTGGCTAGTTTTGTTTTGAAAATATGTGCAAAGTCTGTAATCTCACTCTTATATTTCCTCAAAACTTGTTTATTTTTTTTTGGATTTTTGTAAATGTTCGTCTTCGTCCAGTTTTGTAAGATATTGTACTTCTTTGTTGGAATATTGCTAATTCGAGGTTCTTTTAGAAGTTTTTTACTTTCACGTTTCGTGCAAGAATAGCATTTTTTTTCTTGTCGTTTTTACCTTGTTGCTGTTTGCGTGACCTAGTTGCCAGTAAACATATAAGAACAACTGTTCCACATTATACAAAAGAAATTGTCTGTGTTTTTTCTTGTGTTCTCTTCTTAGTCAGGTAAATTCTAAGTTAACATGTATTTTTTCTGTCTTTTTGGTTTTCAGATAACTGAATCAACAATGGAAGTCACTGAATGTACCAGAATAGTTCTAAACAGAATTGAAAAATTCGAACCCGAAAATGCAACCAAAATCATGGGTTACCTCCTTTTAAATCACACATATGAAGAAATCCTTGGGTACGCACTTGGTTCTGATAAGAAAATTATCTCCTTAATCCTTGAAGCTAAATCCTATCTCACCTCTGCTCCCAAATGTGTTATCCCTCCCCAATTCGCACCTCAATGCGCACCCTTTCCAGTTGCTTTCACCCCCCAAGTCCCTCCTTCAATTGGACTGGCACCGTTCTACAGCAATTCTCAATTGAGCATTCCACATAACATGATTGCACAACCCAATTTGACCCAATTAAACCCCAATTTCGGTACTGACTTGGCACAAGTGTGCCAATACTACCTGAGCAAGGGCTACTGCAAGAATGGTGCCAGGTGTCGGTTTGTGCATGACTCGAATTTTGTTCCAGTTGGTGATTGGATGAGGTTGGAGATGGAGATTCGGGAGATACTTTTAAGCAGGGGACGGATACCACTTTCAATTGCATTGTTGCCTATGGTTTATCAAGAGCAGTATGGTAAGGTTTTACAAGCCGAGGGGTACCTTACTGAGAGCCAGAGGCATAGCAAACTGGGTTACAGTTTGACTAGATTACTTGCTCAGTTGAGAACCATTGCTTTAATTGAAAGGTACCTAGAATCTTATTTTGTTCTTGTTGTAGTAATTTTTTTATTATTTGTTGTCATTTTTATATAGTATATACTTAAAGTTAGCATGAAATATCCCCAAAATGTACAGGTGGATGTTATTTTTGAAAGATAATATTTGTTATTTAGCCCCCTGTTGAGGGAAAATCATGAACCTGGAAGCAGGTCTATTATCTGCTAAGATTAAATCCCCAACATGGCGCTTTACAGATAAATAATTTGAAAGATAAATGAGTAAGCCTACGCTTATACCAACAAAATATTATCTTTTACCTTAGGCCACATGGTCAGCATTCGTTAATTTATATCTAGTATGCTTTACAGGTCCATCACTAATAGTCTCTTTCTTATTTTTTTTTTCTCAATCCCCTTTTACCTTAGGCCGCATGGTCAGCATTCGTTGGTCTTAGCTGAAGATGCGCACAAGTACATTGAGTATACTAGATTAGGTAAGCAGGACACCTCCAGCAGCTCTCATCAGATATATCTTACCTTCCCAGCTGACAGCAAGTTTACTGAGGAAGAAGTCGAGATATACTTCAGGTACATATTGCCCTCCTTTCTTGTACTGATATGTATTGGCATGTTAGCTTCTGTTATTATACCATAACTTATTTGTATGTTTCTGATGAGAAGCATCAATTGCTAGGGACGAGATTATTTTGTTGAAGTAATTTTTTCATTTACAATCCTTTTTTGTTGTTATGATTTGTAGCAAGTATGGGCCGGTACGGGAGGTGCGAATACCGAGGCAAGCTAGGCGCATGTTTGGTTTTGTGAGTTTTGTGTACCCCGAAACTGTACAGCTCATTCTGTCAATTAGTCATCCACACTATATTGGCAGTTCCAGAATTCTAGTGAAACCATACAAGGAGAAGTCAACAGTCAATGAGAGGTATAATTTTCAAAGCTTCAATTCTATTTTTGTTATTTGTTAATTTGTTCCAACATTTACTAAATTCTCGAAGAGTAATTCAGGAGGATTGCTGAAGTGGATCTTTCCAACTATAATGCTTGCAATTTCTTTGATTTGGGATTGGAACCTAGTGCATGTAAGTTCTTTAGAGATTAAAACTTTACATTTTCTTTGAATCTTCAAAAGCTAACAATTTAATTCTCATTTTAGCATTGGGTGGGTATAGCTGCGATGAAAGATACCTTCAAGATCAGATGATGAATGAGAGAGAGATTGATATGGCTCTGGAGAGGAGAGAAAGACACCTTGTTGAGCGTCAACAAATGTGTAACAAGCTGACGGGTGGGCCTGCCCATTACTTTAATCCAGAGTACCTCCAGTTTGCGCAAGGTTGAATAATATTTCATTATATTGTTAGTCTTTGGATACTGAACTTGAGAAGAGGAAATAGTTAAGGGAATGCTATGATAAGGTCATTTTTTTTACAGATCAATTAGGTAGGCTTAAGATCAATGCAGCGCGGGAAACTGAAAAGGCCGTTTCAACCAGCACTAGCAGCAGCGACCCACATAGGTAAGATCAAGGTGCCCTACACTGGATCTTAGTTCTTCTGGTACCAGACATTCATGCCTGGCACCAGTAAATGAATTCTTAATTGTGAAAGCTATACTTTCTTTCATGTTGGAAGAACAATTAGCTCTGAATTTTAGTAATCTTTCAATATTTTGTTGGATCTTACAAATATCTATTTTTTTTAAATTGCAGTGGAGAAATCGACCTACCTGACAGCCCATTCGCATAGAGATATCTTTCCAAGCAATATTTTGAAATTACATAGAAGAAATGAGCTAATGATAGATGATAGGAGTTATCAGAAGACTGTAAATTTTTGATAGTGCTGTAAAGGGCATAGTATAGAAGCCGAGAGAAAGCAGTACAGTTATACCTGAGAATACAGAGTTGATGCATGAAAAGATAGTTTAGCAAAGTGCTGGTAGGATACTTTTTAGTTGGTATACTAGATGCTAGTTGTTAAGTAATATAGTCTTAGTTGCTATAGAATGATCGATATATGAATATTTGGACGTGTTTTCCAACAGTAGTTATAATCTGTTTTTTGCATGAATGATTGTTCTTTTTTTCTTTGTATTGGTAGCTACTTCGAGTGGTATAGCGTACAAAACACTGGAAAATATCTACTATACAACTCCATCCATATCCTCTCAATTCTTTTGAAAATTATCCAAAATATATCATGTTTTCGGTTATCCCTTGTGAAGATAGAAACTGAAAGATAGAATATATGTAGAGGTGGTATCTACTGAAAAGTTGAGAATTTGGATTCATGCTTTAGAAAATGACGACACTGCTTATTTGAGTCCTGTCCACTGTAGAGCATCTGTGTCTTTTGAGGTTTCATGCACTGCTTGTGCTGTGATTTCACATTAGCATCCTCACTTGATTGTAGCATTATTTGTGATATATGCATGCGCTCTCACACACACACGGATAAGGCTGTCTATGGATTGAATCGATCTGGATTGGATTTTAGTATAATCCAAATCCAAATTTATTGAGATTTTATAAAATTCGTATATGGATTCATAACTAATGGAATTTGATGATTCAAATACGAATTTATATGTATTGTCATAGTGGATTTTAAATCAAATTTGGATTTTAAACAAAATTTTGACTGATGTCAATATAGGCTTTGAGGCATGTATATTGACATCAGTCAAAAATTTTGTTTAATGAGGAGGGTTCAAATGCCTCCATTTTTCATGCCTCCATCATGCCTCCATTTTTAAAAACTTGAATAACTCAAAATTTAAAACTTAAAAGTCAAAATAAAACCGTTAGATATGATCTACATCATTATATCTATGTGCTCATAAAAAATTATGACATTTTGATTTTGTTTTGGTTGTCATCAAGAGCTTGTAAAATGTACTAATGTGGATAATTTCTAGACGTTGATTTTTCAACTTATTAATTCACATAAAAACAAAATCAAAATGTCATAATTTTTTATGAGCACATAGATATAATGATGTAGATCATATCCAACGGTTTTATTTTGACTTTTAAGTTTTAAATTTTGAGTTATTCAAGTTTTTAAAATGGAGGCATGGTGGAGGCATGAAAAATGAAGGCATTTGAACCATCCTCTTGTTTAATTTATGGAAGTATAAATTATGGATTTTGATAATGAGATTTAATTTCATGAGGCATGTAGAAACGATAACCACATGCTATTACATACTAAAATTTATCTCAATTTGATCAGGCGGAAACCGAAAGCCCTGGTGTGATGTACTCTGATGCATGCAGTCTCCTCTAGCCGAGAATATTTAATGGGTTGTTACAGACCGTAATTTGGCCCAGAAAGACCTGGCCTCAAATGTAATATTTGCTGCTACATAGATTGGCTGTAAAAGAGAAGCAATTTTATGGAGTGAAAGCCGATAAAATTGAATTCATATCACCTAAGGTAACAGAGTATTACTGTTTAGATCGGACAATCAGAATCCGCATGAAATATTAAAGGACCCCGTGTATTTTGCCGAAAATTTTAAAGTTAGCACAGTTTAAAAAAAAATAAACTAAAAAATTATCGTTTTTTGGAAAATTCGAAATCTACCACAGCCGCAGAATGGTTTTGCGGACCCAAATGCTGGAGACCGCACAGGCGTTCTGCAGACCCATTTTTTTTTTTTTGGTTTTTTATCTAGCACCACGTGGGGATCCGTGCCCCGTATAGAGATCTCAAAGTTTTTTGGTTTTTCATTTGGACGCAAATGCTGGAGATCATGAATGGGGATGCGTGCCCCCTTTTATGAGATATCTCAAAGTTTGAAAAAAAAAAAAAAAATGGGTCCGCAGAATGCCTGTGCGGTCCCCAGCATTTGGGGCCGCAGAATCATTTTGCGGCCGTATTAGATTTCGAATTTTCCAAAAACAATGGTTTTTTGGTTTATTTTTTTTTTAACAACGGTAGTTTTAAAAATTTCGGTGTATTTTGCCTCCGACCATATTAGCCAGGATTCTAATTGGACGGTCCGGATCTAAACAAAAATATTATGTTACATTATATGAGAGGATATGGAGTCCCTAAATTAATTAGGTTTGCTACCAGCCTATCATTTGCATGATTTATGATAACTTATTAATAGATTGGCAAGGAATCCATTACACGTATTTGTCACTGAAAATACTAATACTGTATAATAAATAATATTCTACATGTAACTTTAGGTAATTCTAACAGTTTACACTTTACCGCCTAAATTATGAAGAAGAAAAAATACACAGGTAAGTGTATATTTTTTTTGTTAAATCTTGGACAAGCACATTTTACCGAAAACTGCTTTTATAATTTATAGGCATGTTATGCATTTGTTATATATATTGATAATTTTTATTACACCATTGGTAAACTCCATCTGTTGTTATTCACATATCAGCAGCATTGAAAACAGAGGAGGGGTGGGGATGGTTGCCAATCCGTGAATCCGTGTGTATATAAAACTTTTTTTATATTAACTATGTGAAAATTATATGTTTTGATTTGTTATTATGTTGTTAAACGTTGTTCTTTTTTTTTGAAAGTAGTGGTGGTACCACTGATTTCCATTAGAAACCAAAAAGATCAAGTATTGGTACCTAAAACAGGTACCAATCCCTCAGTCAAGCATACATCTGTTTAGTTACAAAAAGCAGAGAACAGTTATGAAAAGCAACACAAAAAGCATAACAAAGTCCTATCAATAGTCTAACAAATTCCAGTCAACATAATCATCTTCTTCACCCCAATCGATGCCAGACGTTGGACTTAATGGGCTGCCAGGTCCAAAATCCCCGTGAACTATCTCCAAAAACTGGTCCCTTGGCGCCTCCCTGCCTGACATTGACACTAGGTCCTCCACTGCCGTGGTCAGATCCGTGGTGCCCTCCTCCACTTCCAGGAGTTGGTCTGGGATATCCTTAACATCAGATGAAAGAATGAGACTCAAATTTAAATGAGAATCATCATTACGAGAAGCGCACTAGAAAGAAGCTAAAAATAAAATTTTACTACCCAATGATTTAGCAGTTGAAGGGCTTGCATTATTAAAACAAACATTATTACGTTCTAACCAAGTAGTCCATAGAATTGCCCCTCTTAGTTGTTAAACGTTGTTAATGTCCCTGACATTAGATTCCTTCCTTATCCTTGCATATGAGATTATGAGATGAGACTTTCCATACCAGTGTAACTGGAAAATTAGGGCTCATATTGTCATACATATTTTAATTCGCAGACACCTCCACAGGAGAAAATAAATTTCACCTGTTCTCTTTTTCCAATAAATGAGTGGCTTAATTTAAATTCTTGTAGCATCTCTTCAGCTGCATTACTGTTTATAGCCACATCTCAGCAGCAGGTGAAACACTAACCAATTTCATGTACCAGTCTCCAAAAAGAGATTCCACCACCTATGTATCTGACCCCTCACCAGGTACCACAAGTGGTGTATTACTATTCACTGTGGGACATTCTTTTTCCTTTCTTTTTTTTTTCAAGATGCTTTTCATGCCTCCTAGCAAATCTGGACCATAAGCTCTAATTTGATGATATGAATTGACCTTATCAGTGGACATATCAAATTGGTTCCTTTCGCATAATCTAACCATTATCACAGAGGAGGTAGATAAAATACTATCTAACAGTTGTTTAATTTCTGTCCAGCAGCTAAATGTGTGCTGAAACATTGTTTCTGCAAAATCAATGATTACAGTTGGTTTTGTCCAGTAACTAGTTAAGAACACGGGTGTATGTAACTGCGATGAATTAAACATCTCTGAGGATTTTTTAGCAAATAATCCAATCCTCACCGTAAGATCCAAATCAAACGGTGGAAAACTCCATACATCCTCGTGCTATTCGGGGGATGAAAAGAAGAAAAACGAATCCAACTTCCCTCGCTTACAACTACAACCCGTGATCAGATGCAACTGCGATCCTTTCTCCTGTACCCTGAACTGAAATGGATCAGAAAAATTTATCAATGAGGAACGGGCCCCGCTTTAGTCGTATCACAGGGTCTTTCACGAACCGAGTCTAGACGAAAAATAATGGATCTCGTGAGGCCGTTAGCGCCAACTCCTTCCTGCCAACAGGTCACTAACTGTAAAATGACCAAAACAACCCTCTCAAGTCTCAACATCTCCCAATAGAACTGGACTCGGATCGGAAGCGGCGCTAGTGACAGCTCACAATTTACAGGCATCCGTATCCTCCCAGGTACCTGACTCAAGCAAATTGAAACGGACGGTCCAGATTAATCTTATCTGGGCCAAACTCAATCCGGTGCCTATGGAGACTGTAGGGGTCTGTTTTGAGATTCGTGCCATTTTAAAAGAACCGTCCGATCATAATTTGCTTGAGTCAGCTAACCTGAGGTGATGTGAATTCATTTGCAGAGCACAGTTCAGAGGGGTATCTTCGTCATTTTGGAAGACTTAAGGGGGTTTTAATTGGAGAACCTGCTGTTGCTTTATTTAGTTAAGGTGCTGGATGATTTAGCAAGTGAGGAAGAGGGAAGAAACACTGAGTTGTAAATCCCATAATTAGATACGGTGTACAGGAGAGCTCGTAGTCTATGGTTGAATCAGGTCTCTTCTCCTTGCGGGAGGTATCAAGATGCTTTCTTTTATATTTTGTTTATTTCC
Source organism: Carex littledalei (assembly GCA_011114355.1). NCBI lineage: Eukaryota > Viridiplantae > Streptophyta > Magnoliopsida > Poales > Cyperaceae > Carex > Carex littledalei. Next base: position 409,073 of record CM022101.1, on the reverse strand, counting down.
ATTTCCAAAATCTCGTCTTCTTCTTATTGTTTTTTTTTTTTGATGAATTGATTATCAGGCAATCGCATGCTAGTTTAGAAAAAAAATCTTGTTTTCTTTTTGGGGTTGCTTATGATTAAGCATTCTGTATTGTTGATGTATTTTATATGTTTCAGTTTAATTTTGTTATGTATTTAGCCGCTATTTTTAAGTACTGTTTTTTTTCCCATTTCCATTGAAGAAGTTGAATTGGTTTTTCAATTATTAATTTTGGTATTAAAAAGATAATTTATTAATGTTGGTTGAAAGAATGCAGTTTTCTTTAACACTCTTTTTGCCCTCTTTTATTGGTATCTGATTAACTGTTATTGGTAATTAGTAACAAAAATGCGCTTTTGTGTTAATCTTATGGATTCCTTTTGTATTATTTTCTTCTTACACAAAAATAATGTCATGCTGGTAGTTCGAACAAAACTTCCATTTTGCACAATTTTGGATATCGGGATTTTTCAAGATGTTTATTTTGCCAATAGATCAAACTCGTGTTTACTGAAAACTAATTGTATAATTGCCACATATTTCCATTTATTATTGTCATTCTTGAAAGAAAAACTATATTTGCCAGGTGAGCGATTTTCACATGAAGCCATGCTAAAAAGTAAATAAGATATAAATCATTCCCTACTGACAATTTTTACATTTTCCCTTATTTTCCTAATCTGCTGTTTATTTCATTTACACAGAGAGAGACCGATTTGGTGATGGATTTCGCAGAGCTAGCCAAAATCATCTACTCACGGATCCAGGGTTTCGAGCCTGATAATAATGCAAGAATATTTGGTTGCATTTTTTTGCGCGCTCCTGATGAACAAGAGATGATGCAACTTGCCTATGGGTCTGATGCGACCTTGATTTCGTATATCAATGAGGCCAAGGCAGATCTTAGCACCAAATTACCACCAAATTCATCCCAAATCCAATCCCATAATTACCCCTTATCTGGCCTACGCAAGTTCTCCTCCAAAAATCCAAACCTACACATGCAATCCCGTATCTACGATAATTTTGATTGCTATAACTACACCCAAAACCTGAATAACCAATTCATCGGGTTTGATGAACCATACAACAACATAAACCACTTACCAGGATATATGTCGGGTGTGAACATGTACCATGACCCAGTAGTACAGAGACGGGTTACGAAACCATCCGTGCTGGTACCAAAACGACCATGCCACTACTACTTAAAAGATATGTGCAAGAATGGTGCGAACTGTAGTTACTCGCACCACAAAATCCCGTCAGATTTTTCGGAGAGCGATTCTACAAGTTGCGGGAGTGGTACAGGTGACACACCAGCATCATTAGAGCAGTTGGAAATGGAGATTGTGGAGTTGCTGAGGTCAAATACTGGGCAGCCGGTATCAATTGCCTCTTTACCGACGCTTTATGGCCAGATTTATGGGAAGGGGTTGCAAGCTGATGGGTATTTGACTGAAAGTCAAAGGCATGGCAAGGCGGGTTATAGTCTCACTAAGTTGCTTTGTCGGCTTAATAAGATAGCTGTTATTGAGAGGTACGCAACACCGTGTTACCGATATTTATGCCCAATCTTTACAAAATCAGAAATAATTGGTACTAATACTACAATAATACAAGTATGTAACCCGTATTATTGCATTGATATGTTGTGAAATTAAATTATTAATTCAGGAATTTGCTTACGTTTTCAGACCGCATGGACAGCATGCAGTGGTTCTAGCTGAAGATGCTTTCAAGTACATGAATTCTGGAAATGAAAAAATTGATGTAACTCAAAATTCTGCAAACCAGATTTACCTCACATTCCCAGCTGACAGCATGTTTACTGAGGAGGATGTTCATACATATTTTAGGTATATGGTTAATATTCAAGCATATATGCAATATAAACCTTTTGTTCTGATTATATGCTTGAATTTTTTTTTCCTGTTAAACAAAAGTGCCACATCCCAATGCTTCGCAGTATTTAAAATCAATAGGCATTCCAATGGTCCTAGATCATACCAATAGAATGTTATCTTGTATTAAGTAAATTGATCTTAAATGTTTGTCCTGCTTAAATGGCCAGCACAAATGCATAGACCTTAGTCTTCCTAATTAACACCCGGTACAAGAACTTGCTGACATCATGCTTATTCTTCTTCATTCATTTCCTCCTTGCAATAGTCAATATGGGCCGGTACGAGATGTGAGGATACCATGTCAGGACCGGCGAATGTTTGGTTTTGTGAGCTTTCACAGCCCTGAGACAGTTCATCTCATCCTAGCGAACCGCCATCCCCATTTCATCTGCGGGGCCCGAGTCCTGGTTAAACCTTACCGTGAGAAGGCAAGGTAAAAAATATATTTTACATATGTAATTAGAACTTTGACATATTGTATACAGTACTTAAATAGTGTTTTGCAAATAAAACCCAGTATAAAAAAACTATTTCCAATTTCCAGGTACTCCATGGAGAAAATGAAGCCACAGTTTGGCTACAACCTACACCATACCAACATTGATCCCGACATTTGTCCGAGTAATATGCCTTCCCAAATACTAGTTAATATTGCATTCATGTTATCTAATTAAGAAGATGGTAACTGAATTTAATTTGTGAATAACTATGTCAGTGCCCGGAGAATTAGGGTCTTCGATGCAAATAAAGAGGCAGTTGTATCAAGAAATAATGGCTCAGCTGGAACTGGAGAGGATGCAACTCAACGAGCTTGGCTTTAATCCAATGACTCAGATTTCTTCCCCTAATTATAAATTAGACAACTGCAAATATCTTTCAGGTTTGAATGACAACTTGAGACTAGTTTTGAGCATTATCTGTTAACTGAGCACTTTGTTAGCAAATTTGTATTTGATCCTTATAGTTTTATTTTGATTTCAGATCAGAAAGAATTTGACTCAATAGACCCATTACAGCACGTCCTTGATGCGCTAAATAAATGTCCGACAAGTATCAATACTCCAGCCTTATCCCCTGTCACGAACGACTCTAGCATTGAGCAGGACAGGTAAAACCAAAAATATATAACACAAGAAAGTAAATAGTTCGCAGCTTTGCATTTTTTTATATTGGATTAATGTATGATTATTTTCTTCGAATCAATACATATCAATGAAAATTCTGTAACATACTACTGTAATATGTTTAATTGAAAAGTTGCAATTTATCCTACTAAATTCTGATGGGTAAAATTCAATGGATGGTTCCCAACACAAGATTCAAGATCTAAGGGTAGTGTGGGTATGTAAATATAATTAGGTCATGTGTGTTTTGAAAGTGAAGTACAGTGACTTATGTACTTTGAGGTACTTCAATGCATTAAAGAAAAATGTTTAAGGGACTTTTAAGGAAGATCAAACTGAAACATATTCATAGGTAGAATAATGTTAAAACACCACACTTTTTTACTTATTTATACTTTTTATACTCACTACTTCACTTGCCAACATAATAAATAGATGACATTTTATCTTTTCAATGAATATACTTCAATACTACCAAACACCGATACTTTAAAATGATTTTGTATAGTAGTCTTAAAATTCTATTCTTTCATAGTGTCACTTTCTTTGACCTCGAAAATAATCTCCTTTATTTTCTTTATTTTTTGATGTTGCAGCTGTCCTGTTGAACTGCCAGAAAACCCATTTGGAACTGTACAGTAATGGCAACTCACAAGCTTATCCGCAAGTTTTATTTCAGAGAGGCTTTATCATTATTTTTATTTCCCAAAAAAAAAAAGGGTGGAAAAGGGAACCCGCAGCACAGTACATAATATAAAGAGAATACCGAAGACTGAAGTCGACATGTGAAAATAGTTAGAGAAATAACTGTAATGAGAAGTGGATAAAAAAACAAAAAATAAAAGAAAATGTGGATTACTCGTGTGCATAGAACAAAGGTACAGGTTTATGTATACATACATATGACTGATAGGTTTAGTGTGAAGCTAAGAAAATGTTAATTTATATTAGTGAAATAAATGATATATACTTAAGTTGGTGGCACTCATGGACTTCATGTTGTAACTTGATCACTTTCTTTTTCTTTTATTGCCACTCTGTACACATGATGATGGTTGATTTCAATTTGTGAATTAATTTAGGTTTGTGTAGAGCCTTTTTGTCATCTGTTCCCTGGTAACTAATCAAGGGGTTCTCGTGTTCATTTCTTTCAATTTAATATTATTGGGTACTTACCACAAAATTTAATGCTGATATATGACTAAAAATATTGGTTCCCTGTATGTTATAAATGTTTATACATGAAGCTTTTGGCTCTCATTTGAAATCTAAATAGTAGCATCCGCAAAAAAATGGTTGTAATATATAGCCTAATTTATAATTGTTTATTTTCCTTATGGAGAGGGAGAAGATAAAAAGAAGGCAGTGTCAATGTCAAGAATCTGTGTGAACCAATCAAATTCTCTATTTTAGGATTAGCTTAGGTGGCATTTTATAAACCCTCTTTATCCTGAAGAAATATGTGTAAAAAAGACAAATTTAGTTTAAACTCATGGGACACACCTGACCTGATCAATCCTAGTTCTTTTGCTGTCTGTCCCTTTCTGTTTCAAGATGTCTTTTGGTGTATTTGTCTGTAGATTATCAGTACCTGTCATGTACTGTAGCTTGTCCAAGTACTTGTTATTTAGTCAGTATTGCATATTTGCATGATAATGATGCGATTATAATAAAGGTTGCTAGTCAGGATTACAATAATTAATGATCATATTAATTTACAAAGTACCACTTAGACTCTTATTGAAATAAATAGAAAAAAGGTTGCTAGTTTGAAAAACTTGAGTTGTGTACTGGATAAGAATAGTATTGTATAAGATTGCATTATAAGGGAATTCGTATCATCTGCATTAACGGAGCGTGCGTTAATAGATCTGGACCATCCGATTGAGATCCGCACTAATATTAAAGGGCCCCGTGCGTTATAGGTGTGGGGCGAATTGACTCCGATCCTGATCAGACGGTGACCGAGATGCTTTAAACTAAAAAAAGATGCTCTTTTGAGTTAATGCAGAAGATGCGGACTCATTATAAGGAGGGTTTCAATATTACAAGTTTTTTTTTTGTGCTACAACTTCATCTGTTCACTTTCAGACGGGATGCTTCCACGGAGAATTATGTTTTTTGGAGCTCATTTTTTACTAGATCAATGATAAAATAAAATGAATCTAGTTTACTATTATATAGATTAATTTTTAATGTGTGTTTATTTTCTGACACCTTGATTTAGTATAAATGAACTCCCAAAATTATCAAATTTTAAGTGGGGTGATGTTGTTGTATTTTGTGTCACAAAAGGACTGTGGCATTCAAATCTTCCTCTTTACGTATTATAAGGCTAAATTTTTTATTTATTTTTATTTGTTTAACTACTCTTCAATTGCAACTTAGTTAACCTAATTTCAACTCCAGATGCATCATATATACCGCAATATTTAACTGTTTTGTATACATTTTCTTAATTAAATCTTCTTTGGTCAACTAAATGATGTAATCCAATAATTGTTGTAACAATCTGATCAACATATTTAATATTGTTGTACAAGGGGCAATTTGATCTTTACGTATATTATTATACTGAACTCATTCGTAATTCTATCGTCTTAGTCTTAAGTAACAAAAAAAGTGTGTCAAAATTTTTTTATTTTTTTTTAATTCTCAACCCCTTAAATTATGTGTTGAGGAATGGCACCATGGCGAGAAGCTTATCTGACAATATCTAGAGGATTTGGATAGCTTGTATGATGACAGCTCGGATGTGCCGCGGAGCTGTCTGCCCATGTGAAGGTAATCTAATTGGACATGAAGTCTAGATTTGTGGGGCCTACTTGGTTCATGCTTTTGATTGGTTCTCAGTGGATAAGGTTGTTACATTTAATGTGACATTGCTGCTAAGCGCTAACGAATGACTGCATTTAGAGTTCCTAACCAATGGGAGCTGAAACAGCGAAACCAAATTATCTGGTACAGTTACATGTCACTAAAATGTAAATCACCAATAGTTAAATCCAAATTTCATGAATAATAAATCATCCCGCCAGCAACGACAATTATGCCGTGAAATTTGTAACATAAAGTGTGGGCTTGCACAATTCAGAAAATGTCTACTACTACAATGTAAGATATAAAAAAAATATATGCGATATGATAAATGCACAATAGAACAAAAAATATATATATACAGAATAAACAGGGGCCTCATGGGACACCTCATACAAAACTTGGGCTCCTCTTATATTTTTGTGTATATATATTTTTTTTTGTTCTATTGTGCATGGCGGGACAATAGCCCAAGTTATTTAAGGACACCGCATACAAAATAACTGGGACAAAATTTTGTATGAGGTGTCCTTAAAATAACTGCGACACCTCTATTGTGCAGTAACTTAAATAACTGGGGACACCTCATACAAAACATGGGCCTTAAATAACTGGGGACACCTCATGCGATATTTAAGGCCCATGGGACACCTCATACAAAACTTGGGCTCCTCTTTTGACATACAGGTCCATGGGCCTCATACAAAATTTTCCATAAACCAAACGACTCGTTGGAAGAGCGCATAGCAGAAAATATTTGGGGAAAATAAGAAGTGTCACCACGTCGGTATTTTAAAGATGAATTGTATCTAAACAAGAAGAGCTACCGCATTCCATCTCCACTCTATGTACCTTTCTTTTCTATATGTTTTGTCCATATAATCGTACAACTTAAAAAAACGAAAAATAAAAACTAAATCCTATCAAAACTGTCCATCTGTGAATATAATGAAACATAACCATATCTTGTGATCTAACGACTGAGTACCTGGCCGTGCAAAGTTATTTGTCTCATGATGAGACAAATAATTTCTTCGAAGAAAAAAAGAGAATATGCATCCTCACTCCAATGGAAATCCATTGATTTCTTTAACAACAACCAATCCAATCCTGTCAAAGAGAAATAATTTCCTTTACCAATCTCAATTCACCCCAATTCATTCAGAAAAAAATAATTAAAGGAAGCACTTGTGTCAAAAGATAATCTTTTTGTGCAAATTGCACTCATCATTTTGCAAATAACACCTAGCATTTCTAATAGCTGTAATAAAAATCCCCAATGTTAGTTTGTTTTCTTTAACAATACTCAATTGCTCGAACAAAGGTTGGCGCAAGCAAAATGACTATGTTGCCCATGGCCTTATCATAATAACTGAAACAAATCTCTTTGTAAATGCTCATGGAAGTTTGGAATCAACTTAATTTTTTTAATTATTAAATATTATTATTATCATTATTATTATTATTATTATTATTATTACTATTTTGTAAATACTCATGAGATTTAGGGGCAAAATTGTCAGTGTTAACCGACTATTTCTTGACTCTTATGAGCAAACAGCTGTTACTTGGCTGCATCACAAAAGAATGCTGAATGTTATTTGCAAAAGGTAGAAAAAGAAAAAAAAAAAACTACTGTACCTCTAGAAGCGCTCTTTCAAGATCCCAAAACACCATCTATTCCTGGAATTGGCTAATTACCAATAACCCGACTTCACTACCTCCTTTCTCCAACTACTACCACTACCACTTTGCTCACTTTGCTGAGGCTCCTTAAATGCCTCCTCTCTTCTCCAACTATTACCACTAACACTTCTCAGAGGCTCCTTAATTGCCTTTCTCTCATGCTGAGGAGCAAAATCTGACAACAAGAGCCGCTCTCTAAATTTCAGATATGCATCGACACTTGTACCAGCCCATTGTTCGCAAAAGGACTCATCACGGGGAACTAGAGATCCAATTGGAAATGGGCCTTTTTGTGGGGCCTTTTTCAGAGAAACTAGGAAGCAGTGTCGGGGACGAATTCTCTGCTCTAAGGAGAGGCTCAAGTACACGGGGTACTTTGTTAAGGTGTTTACTTCATTTCTCAGCTCGTTTACAAAGTAGTTATATTTTGGTCTAAGATTGCCTTCCAGAGATAAAGATAGTACCTAAATGGAATTTAAAAAGAAGAAAAACATTAAGACAGTGAAATTGTATTTGCACTTAGACAAAGATGCCTAGAGATGTTTGTTGGCCAATAAAAGCCAAGTAAAACCATAAGATGCTGACAATTCCGACAATACTAAAGTCCAAAAATAACCTTAATCATAAAGCCATGACACTAAGAGTAACGTACACTCTAGTACCTTAAAAAATCCTATTTCACCTACAACCTAAATGGTGTCCCAGTGATTAAGACCAATGTACAGTCTAGTACATTATCATCCTATACCCTAATTGTTAAGGTACAAAAATTCCAGGTAAAAGATGGGAGCGCACCAACCTGTGCCAAATTTGTCAAAACTTTCAAGATCTCCGCATCCTTCATGCCAATACTCCTCAAGAAATTAATCCTTGGTAAAATACCATCCTCTATACTATAGTGTAAAAACTGGGGGTGCTTGGTCACCATTCTTACAATATTATACTTAGGCGCCCCAAGCTCTTTAGAAAAGAAGAAAAGTCTTGATTTCCATGAGCGGTCAATCGGTAGAACCAAGATTTGCGGACTCAATTGCACCACTTTCCCAATATCACTCTCCTTTATACCGACCTCTTCAATCAGGTACTTAATCGTAGGTCTGAGAGAATTCTCAATGCTATAAGAGAAGAAAGAAGGCGCAGCGGCAATAACATGCCCCAATTTGGTACTGGGGACACCAATACTCACTAAAAACTGAACATGCGCGTAGAGATTGTCAACACTGTATTCCAAGATTTGGGGCTGCCGCACCAGGATTCGCTTCATGTCCTCCTTTTTTACACCTATGGTGGTTAAAAGAACCATTTTTTCACGGACACATGTCAGGCTCGTGTGGAAACAACGCATATGACGTTCAAACATGCTTGTGAAATGAGACTCATTTAGACCATAGGTGCTTAAATAGTTGACTAAAGGATACCACCTTGAGTCGAAATTGAGGTCTTTTTGTAGACATTCAAAACGCTTTCTGGAGAAGTTTGTGTGCTTTGGCTGTCATGAGAAGAAACAATGCTTATTTGTTAAAATGGCCATAACAGCTCTATACCAGTATGATCTGGCTCAGATTACAACCTAAAATGTAAATGGTAAAAGGATGGCATGTGATGACAATTAACTTTGCCAATATCTGAGGTACTCGAATAAGTCAAGGCATATGAATATATTACCTATCAAGCCTTATGCGCTTCGAGTATTGTTTCACAATGCATCAAAGGTCGTTAAATTCTAAAATGCAATTCCCAGATTGCGAAGTTGAGGATTTCTAAATGGATTCTAGCACAGGTATATTATGTTCTAAACCCTTAACAAATAAAAATTTATAGCAATTACCTCTCCCATACTTCCCAAGTCAATTAAGTCTTTTTTTGAGGACACACCGACTCTGGATTTAGCTTTCTTTTTTGGAACCTTGCCTTTGTCGTCTTCATCAATGTCAATGATGATATCTTCATCCTTCTTGCCATAGTTAGATCTAGGCTGTCTTCTATTGTGATCTTTTCTTAGTTTTTTGTTATCTGAAATGTCAAATTTAATTGCTCACTCAGATGATTGAACAATACCGGCCCTACATTGCTTATATCAGCAGGTATTTCAATTTATTTTTGGACAATTGCATTGGTTGAAGCACTAATGTTAATTCATGACCAAAATGCAATTAGAGAGATCCAATAGAATTATTGAAACATGAAATACCTTTCTTTTCATCAAACTCACTGTCACTATCACTATCACTGTCACTATGGAACTCTTCCTCTGATTCCAATAGATCGTCCTGAGAAGAAAATGAATAATTAGGTACAACACAAAATCTTTCCTGAAGCAAACACATTGCATGGTTTTCAGTGCGTGTCTGTGTGTAGGTGAGGGAGTGAGAGAGAGAGAGACGCACAGAGAGAAACCCGTCGTCACCAAACCCTTCCGCTTCTTCTTCGACGTAGTCATAATCATCTTCGCTCTGATACCGCGCAGCACGGCTTCGACACCTGAAAAGACGCTTAGGTTGGAACCCGCGGAAGTAACACTTGGAGAGGTGAAGCAAGGTCACTCTCGAAGATGCGGAGGCGGAGGCGGAGGCGGAGGGGAGGAGAGAAAGGCGGGAGGAGATGGGGCGCAGACACAGCAGCGCCATTGGAGAGAGTGAGAGCGTGCTATTTCAATGGCGAGGTATGCACAAGGGATAAGAGTTGGAATATTCTATCTGGTCCATGACCTCCTGGCTCCTGCTGCTTTCCTGCTTGATTTTTGCTTTGCTCAGTGGATAACTCCGCAAGCGGCAAGAGGTGAGTGAGGTCTAAGAGAATCTCGAGGGTTTATGATGAATTGGATGGATTTCCTGTGGCTGGTAATGGTGCATGTCATCGCTGGGAGATGCAACTTGCAAGACTCAGAAGCCAGTGAAACGGAAGGCCCAATTCAAGTAACTTTTTAATGCATGATGAAATGTGAAGTAAATGAGTTTTTAATATTCTTAGTTAAATTGTATACAAAATTAACGGTTCGGATCTTACAAAATTAAAATACAAAAGTTGCTTAATGACCGAATTTATTCTCGATAAATGGCTAGGAAAAAAAATATGAAAATTTAGCTGAAATAACTACACTGTAAGTGTAAGGTTTCTTTTAGAGTTGCTTTTATTTTTGTAGTTCTATCATAAAATTTCATTTCAAAAATACAACAACATATCAACATTATCATTTCATTACCAAATTTATCTTCCTCCCCCTTCCCTAACCGACCAGAAACTCTATATTTCCCTTAAACTATCGTTGTTCTTTTAAGAGAAGAAGAACTTTTTTTAATAAGATACGAATAAATTTTTTAATTATTTTTTTTTCAAGAAAGAATATAATAATATATAAAATAATTGCAAAAATATATGAAGTTGTAAAAATGTTTGGGGTGAAAAAATCTCTGAGACTACCTTGAGAGTATAATTTTATATTATTCATCAAATTTGGCGCCTTTTCTGATAATTTTAAGAGGAACCGAACCTCATAGAGCAAAAATATAAAAACTATATATACAAAAAAGAAAGAAAAAAAACTCATTACATAATTTCGGCCGACATTTTTATTAATATTCAAAGTTTAATAGAAATTAATTAATATATCCAGATCCGCTGGGAAGTTATAAAAATACCTGTATCGGCCATTTTCTGACCGGTACCCAATTTAATTCATTACCGGCCTGAAAATGGACGGTACCCAAAATTTGTTTTTTTTAATAAAGTACCGGCTATTTTCTGGCTGGTACTTAATTAATATATTTTTTTTAAGATGGGCATAGCATATATGCTAGAAGAAAAAGTCGTAGGAAACTCGGATTGAAGTTTGCACTCGGTTTGGCTAAGATTAAACAAATGCATTTGGTTGGATGTGTGTGTTACATCAGTTGCATGTATCGGTGCATCATCGATGTTTTTGCAATGAAACATCGATATTTTATTAGCCGGGGTAGTGCTAAAAAAATATCGGTGCGTCGTTGATGTTTTTGTAATGAAACATCGATATTTTATTAGACTTGACAATTAAGTAGAGTAGTGCTATAAACATCGGTGCGTCGCTGATGTTTTTGCAATGAAATATTGATGCACTTTTGTCGTCGTTAGGCCGTGCATAAAGCATAGGTACTCAATTTTAGAATGCTAGTTATTGTCAAATTAAATTCACTAGCTGCATGTGAATACTAAACTTTAGTGTCATACGACACTGTAAAAAAAATGTAGTTTAGTGTTCGCATATGGCTAGTAAATTTAATTTAATAATAACCAGCATCCTAATAAAACATCAATGTTTCATTACAAAACATCAGCGACGCACCGATGTTTTTTTAGCACTACCCGGCTAATAAAACATCGATGTTTCATTGCAAAAACATGGATGATGCACCGATACATGCAACTGATATAACACATGCATCCAACCAAATGTATTTGTTTGATCTTAGCCAAACCTAGTGCAAACTTCAATCCGAGTTTCCTACGACCTTTTCTTCTAGCCAACTATGCTATGCCCATCCTAAAAAAAAAAAAAAAAAATTTGGGTACCGGCCATTTTCCGGCCGGTAATGAATTAAATTGGGTACCGGCCAGAAAATGACCGGTACGAATATTTTTATAACTTCCCAGCGGATCTGGGTATATTAATTAATTTCTATTAAACTTTGGATATTAATAAAACTGTCGGTAATTTTGGCAAGTAGATAAACAATTCTTGTGGTTGGAATTATTTTTTGTTTACTGCATATAGAGAACTCTATGGATTTTCAGTCTAAGTTAAAGTTAGAAAAAAGGAAAAAAAAAATATAACTCTTTAAAGAACAAAGAAGAAAAAACACGAAGAATCTTTTAGATAAATGTGGCATGTAGAAAACCTCTGCTAAAAAAGACAAACGATCAGAACTCATTTAATTGAACTATCGACCATTCTCGATCGAACTTTAGCTTTGCACGATTTACTTTTTTTTTATTTAAAGTAAGAGCATTTTTAAATTTGAAATTGTGAAAAATGATATATTTTTTTACTATATCAATAATTTAATAATTAGTTCTTAATTAATTTCGTACCATTCTATTGCCGCAAGTTAAATTTACTTAATAATTTTGTAACTTTAAATTTGCATTTTTACAATTGTCATTACAAAATGACCCTCCGTTAAAATTGCTATTGTCATGTCACTCTTGCAATTACTTTCGGATGGAGATACTTCAATGCCCTTTGTTTGGGTAAAGAGTTTAACAGAGTAGTTTAGCTTCATACAGCGCACGAACCATCTGCACTGCTGTTTTGATTCTACTGTCCTTCCTCTGCAGGAAGTAAAAGCTACCCTGTCAATTATTTACCCCTTTGTTTTCGTCAATACTCTCTCCTGCTCTTCGCAAATCGCAAAGCGCAATTTCCTGCATCTTTGTCTCCTACCTTCTCTCTTCACTGTCGGCCTGCCGCTTCCCCTGCTTTCACCATCTCTTTCCCTTCCCATGCCTCCTCCCGGCCCCTTCAATATTCGTGCTAAAGCAGATCGGACGGTTCGGATACACTCAAAATTTGAGTTAAGTCAGGTGAAATGAATTCCTCGCACCACCTTCTGATCTGATTCATACTCCTCCACCATTGATCTATTTTGCGTATAGTTCTATATATCCTCCCAAATCGAATTAAAATTCGAGGCTAGTGATCTCTCCAGTCGCTCAAAGAACCATGGAGGCAAATAGGAGAAAACATAGGATTCTAATGGTCTCCGATTTTTTCTACCCCAATTTTGGCGGGGTCGAGAGTCACATCTACTATCTCTCTCAATGCCTCCTCAAGCGTGGCCACAAGGTGCCTTTTTGTTACCTTTTGTTAAGACTTCAACTCATTGTATCTGCATGGTACTCAAAAATGAATTGATATGAGCACACTTTCAACTGTTCAGAAAGGAATGGGAAATGACATTGCTTGGGATCAACTTCATATGTGTTTGAAATTTAGTATGAGCACAAGAAGTTATTGCATAGATGTTAATGTCTTTTGAATTATGGCTTCTCTTGTATTAAATATGAATAGACTGGTATGGGGTTGGTACCAGTCGAGTAATAGGTGTGCTGTTACCCGGATGATTAGGTACCAGTGAGGACTTTAGTGCTTTTTTTTTTATGCTATTAAGGATATTGTATGTGGATTGTTTCTTTAATGAAACAGGTAGCTGCGGCTACTTTTAAAAAAAAAAAAATTGGGATCTCTAAGTTATCTGATACAGTAAGTTTTAAAATAAACTCTATTAATTAACTTGTGAAATAGTTCAGGTTGTGATCATGACACATGCATATGGAAACCGTACAGGTGTTCGGTACATAACCAACAATCTAAAGGTTTACTACATACCCTGGCGCCCCTTTCTCATGCAAAACACACTACCAACCTTCTATCTCACGCTCCCAGTAATTCGCACCATTTTAATTCGAGAGAAGATCTCTATAGTGCATGGCCACCAAGCCTTCTCCACCCTCTGCCATGAATCCCTAATGCACGCACGCACAATGGGTTTCAAGGTCGTGTTCACTGATCATTCTTTATACGGGTTTGCCGATCCTGGGTCCATACACATGAACAAAATACTACAGTTCACGCTGGCCGATATAGACCATGCAATATGTGTGTCCCATACAAGTAAGGAAAACACAGTGCTCCGGTCGGGGATAAAACCGGAGACGGTTTTTGTGGTGCCGAATGCTGTGGACACCGCTATGTTCACCCCAGCACCTACCCAGCTCGGGCGCGATGAGGTGGTGATTGTTGTTATAAGCCGTTTGGTGTATAGGAAAGGAGCTGATTTGCTTGTTGAGGTTATTCCAGAGGTCTGCAGGCTTTTCCCCAATGTAAGTGATGGCGCATTCTTTACTTGTTTGTAGATTTTAGGTAATTTGTAATACTTGACCTTATAATTTTTTTTTATTTCAACCTATTTATTACCGTCCCGTCCTATAAAAATGTGCAAAATTGTGTATAATGAGTACATTAGGATCTATATATTTGGGTCTTAACAAGAAGTATTTATTTTTAAATTTTTTAAGGTGCGTTTTATAATTGGAGGAGATGGGCCGAAGCGGGTGAGACTAGAAGAGATGAGAGAGAAGTTCTCTTTACAAGATCGAGTTGAAATGCTAGGTGCAGTGCCACATTCTCAGGTCCGATCTGTGCTTATCTCAGGTCATATATTTTTGAACAGGTATTGCTTGTTGTTATTGCTGTATCTTTACCTATTTTGCTGATTGTTTAATAGTTTAATTTAACATTGCTTTCCAGTTTAATGTGTTTTCCTTTTTAGTTCACTGACTGAAGCCTTTTGCATAGCCATTTTGGAGGCCGCCAGCTGTGGATTGCTTACTGTCAGTACAAGAGTTGGAGGAGTTCCTGAGGTACTTTGTTTTTTTGAATTTTTTGTGCATCTCTAAATCTACTTTAGCATTGCTTCTTTGAAACTGTGACATTGTTCTACTTTTTCCCTTATATTTTACTACTGTGAAGCTGTAATTGTTTTGTTATGTGCATAGCTTCTGAGGGCTGTTAACTTCAAATGTTTACATAAGCAGGCTGTCATGTAAAATTGGCATTGGTTCAAATAACTTGGCAATGAGTATTTGTTGGAAAAGAACAGCACAATTTTTTTCTGTCTATATTGGAAAGCCTTTAGGAGAGTTTATTTTTTTTAGGTTCTACCTGAAGACATGATAGTATTGGCCGAGCCGGCCCCACAAGACATGGTGCGTGCCATCCAGCAAGCAATTGACATGCTACCTAACATTGACCCCCAAATCATGCATTCACGTGTAAGTATGTTTCTTCTTTGATTTCGTATGTTGTTGGTTTTCCTTCCTAATGGACACATTTAATGAACTCATATAAGTTTACAATTTACTTTGATGTGTATGGGCAGATGAAAACCTACTATAGCTGGCATGATGTGGCGAAGAGAACAGAGATTGTGTATGATTGTGCGATGAATTCTTCCAACAAGAGCATCCTCCAACGGTTACCGAGGTTCCTTTTTTTGACCCACTTTTAAATCCTTGTTAGTTTTCTTAGTTTGATTAGTCCCCGAAAATTTGATTTGTTGTGAATATTCCTTCATGTGCTTGAAGAAACGCTTCGCAAGCAGAATACATTGTTTTCCAGTAAAGCACTTTGTTATTTATTCTAGGTATCTCACATGCGGAGCTTGGGCTGGAAAACTTTTCTGCCTTGTGATGATTATTAATTTCATCTTGTGGCGCCTGCTCGAGTTCTTTCAGGTATTGTAGTTTGCACATGAACCTATCTGAAGTATTGATTTAATAGAATCCCGACCTGCAGCCATAAAATCCAGCGGCATTTGGTGCCATTGGGGAACTGACACACTGGTCCATGGAATTAGGGATGTGTTCAAACGGTCGGTTTGGTTGAAACCGAAGTAAAATAGCCAAACCAAACCTTTTTTCAGTTTTTAAAAATCCAACCGAACCAACCAAATTAAAATGACCAACCGAATAACAACCGGACCATTTAAACCAAAATAATTTCGGTTTGTTCGGTTGAACCTAATAAGAGATTAAATTTCAAAAAGTCAAAACTCAATACATATATCAATACATTAGTAATTTCATGGAAATAATATCAAGATAACATTACACACATTTTTCAATTCCATACAAAATATGTAGATATGTTCTAAAATATCCAAACCAAAATGAAAGGAATGAAGCGATGATTGAATCAAACAAAATATAAATCATACTTCAACCATTATAATTCGGTTGGTTCGATTTAGTCAGTTTTGAAAAGTCTAAACCGAATCGATCCATTTAAACCGATTTAAAAATTGAACCGAACCGATCCATCCATTTAAACTGAATTTTTTTGGTTCGGTTGAAAATGAAACAAACCGGACCATTTGAATACCCCTAGATGAAACAGTTGTTTTGGAGGGGAGTCCATTTGTCAGTGACTCAATGGCAGCCAGTGCCATTGTATGCAATGACAGCGGATCTGAACTCGATTTAGTAAATCTCTTAACATTTCTGAAAATCGCTCCTTTTTTCTTTTCTTGTATAGCCTGCTGAAAGCATCGATGAGGTTCCAGACATGTTATCATTATGCAATTATGAAGATGAGAGCTGACAATTTTTTTCCTTGTGCTTAATCGATCAACTTGGGATAATGATTGGTTTGGTTGGGCTGATGATTTTTCATTGATGTCATGTAGCTTGGTTTTGTTTTTGAAGTGCTTTTGCATAGGATTGGAGCAATTATGTTTAACTGTGATGCATAATGGAGCAGCTAACTACATTTTGATTAATTTAATTACTACGTGTTGATCTTCACATTGAATAATATACTCTTTACTGCTGAATCTCTTTTAAAGTAAGGGTTTCAAAAAAGTTGTGTTAAGAATTTAAGCAACAGATGGGCCTAGCGTGAGCCTATTTCCTTACGGGCTTCATTTGTATTTAATATAGGCCTTCAGATTTTGAAACTTTGAGACCATCCCTGAAATGTAGATGTGTCGTGATCAGTGTTGTAAAAAATAGTCTTAATGGCCGATTAAAAGGCCGTTTAATTGTTAACGATGGTCAAACCGTTACGAATACACTTAACGGATACCTGTTTGCGGATGAAAATGATTAATCGGCCGTTTTTTTCCGATTAATCGACCGTTTTACCGTTAATCGTCCGTTTATTCTCATTTATTTCCGTTTATTTCTATTTATTTTCGTTATTTCCGTTTATTCCTGTTTATTCTAGTGAATATTTATTTTCACTTTGCTTTTTCTTTCTGTGATAGTGTGTGATAATAAGATTTATAAATTCTGTATTGTAGTTTTATTTGTGCTTGAATTTACATCCAATATTTTTTTCTTTTTACTTTGAAATTGATTAATTCTTCTATTATTTATATACCATGTATTTTTCTTACTTATTAATGTAATTTTTTCAATTAGTACGTCGTGTTCATTTATGAAATTAAGTTGTTATTATAAACTAAATTTAGGATTTTATGTTGGAATGTTTTATTTCTTTCAAATAATATATTATTAGTATTTGAAAAAATTTAACTCTCAAATTTATTTTTTCATTAAATAAATGTGTTACTTACACATGTAAAATACTTATGTGTTAAGAAGAAATAAACGTAGTATCATGTTATAATAATAAAATTAAGTTAAATTAAGTTTATTTGATAAGTTTAATGAGTTAAATAAATTATGATATATATATATATATATATATATAGAGTTGCTAATATCAAAACGTTTGTTTCTAGCCCTTTGGTGCTACCAAGTTGTTTTTCGATTTCCAAAGTTCAAACAGTCGATCCAAACCGTTAGATGTTCAATCTATATTAAAATGTGCTTGGAGACCAAATTTTACATTTTTTGGAATTTTTTTATTAAGATGGTTTGAAAATTGCTGTTTTGAAGTATTTTTCAGCACCATTGAAAACAACGATTTTCAAACCATCTTAATAAATAGTAAAAGTTCCAAAAAATGTAAAATTTGGTCTCCAAGTACATTTTAATATAGATTGAACATCTAACGGTTTGGATCGACTGTTTGAACTTTGAAAATCGAAAAATAACTTGGTAGCACCAAAGGGCTAGGAACAAACGTTTTGATATTAGCCCATCTCTCTCTCTCTCTCTCTCTATATATATATATATACACACACACATAAATTTAATAAAAAACATTAAATTGTCCGCATAATTCCGATTAATCAGCCGCATACTGATTAATCGCTTGGCGGTATCCGTCCGTCCGTCCGACGACCGCATACCGTTATTTACAACACTGGTCATGATCATGTTAAATTTTTACATGTTATATTGTGCCGTAATCAAATTCGGAGTAACGATTATGACATGTTAGTCACGTCGTGATCACACGTGTAGTGTCTAAATGTTATTAGTCATGTTTGATTACATTTAACTATTTATTTCGTAATTTAATTTAGTTTATTTAAATTTCACCATTCGATCAAGATCTAACCATTCGGATCATGATTACGTGATATGTCATGTCATGTCGTAACTAAATTAATTTGCGTATCATGTTAAAAATAATCCCGTTATGTAAATGATCACAGTGTACGTAAGTCATCATGTAACAGACGCACATGACAGAACTGTGCCGTTCTGTATCGTATCCGGTCACGGCTTGTGCTATTGACCTTTGGAGTATGGACTTTGAAACGCGTAGGAAAGAGTCCAAGCGACTGGTGCTATTGACCGGTTCCAATCGGCGGTTCTGATTTTCGACAGTCGGACTCGGTAAAACTCAATACCGTTTTCCCAAGGCCCATATGTAATGTCAAACCGTGTGGCGGGCCGAAAAGATTAAAAAAGTATGAAATAACTTGAGACCAGCTTAACAAGGAGGGCGGGACGGATTATAGTAACTCGTTACAAGTTACAACCTACTTTTCCATACCATTCCAGAAGATTTTAGTCCACTTTCTAGAGATCTGACAAAATCCATCTAAATCTAGCAATTAAGTCGTTTATATCCTCTAAGCACGCTATAAATACATCGATTAGTTGAGCGTTAGCTCATACGAAACCCCACCTTTCTACCCACAGATATATCCATACCAGCTTTTATTTTGGGAAGCGACCTTTCTCTCTCCCTGTCCCTGAACTAGACGCGCATCTCCATCCTTCTCATCTCTTTCGCCTTTTCGTTTGTCTTGTTGTTTCCCTCTTCGCTTCCTCGCATCGCTTCATGGTAAGATCACCTTTCTTCTTCCTTTCTATATGACGTCTTTTACTTCGGATTCCATTTTGCTTCGGATTTTTCTTTTACCCTATTTATGTTTGATCTACATCGATTGAATTTTCTGTTAGAATTGTACTCTTCTGGTGGAATTCTTAGATCCGTTGTTAATTGTATAGTATATTCGGTAATTTGTGCAGGAATTAGTTATAAGAAATACCTGGTCGGGTTTAATAGATATATCTGGATGTGCTATTAAAAGGGGGGAAATTATTAGATATAGTCATATAGCCTCTAACGTATAAACATTATGCAACTTACAAATATGTTGTGATAGTATTTCTTCATCAAATGCCCTTTTGATGCTCAAGGAAAAAAATTCAAAAGATTTCATTTATCAGTTGAACAAAGTCCTTCACCTTAAAAGGGTTTCCAGAGAAATTAGTTTCATCCCAGCCATTATTGATATCCTTTTATAAGTAATAAGAGAAATGAAATGCATCTTGGTCCTTTGTTGCATTACTCTTGTATGTTCTAATTATTTGGATTACTTTTATTGATAAAGACTACCTCGAGGCGTCTGGCGGACAGGAAAATTGCAAAATTTGATAAAAATATAACAAAGAGAGGTGCAGTTCCTGAAACGACGGTGAAGAAGGGATATGACTACCCTGTGGGCCCCATCCTGCTTGGCTTTTTTGTCTTTGTTGTCATTGGATCTTGTAAGTTCTTAGTCCTTTTTTAACAATTAAATTCTTATATTTGTAGTCTGTTACAAAAAAGTAAACTTTTTGTATTACATGTTCTATTATTGGTGATTGTTCTATCTAGTTCTTTATTTATGACACACAAACATTCTCTGTTGAAAATGTAATTTTCATAGTATAACTGCTCAAGTTGAACCAGTGGTTAAAATTTCTACTGTATTTGACTTGGAAATAATAACTTAGTAACTTATTTTGTTTCATTGGGCTACAACTTGATACTTGGGTTTGTAGTATATTGATATACTTAATTGCATTATATATACTAGGTTAACCTTATAGGTCTCCGATAGTACACAGTAATGCATTATGTACTGAACACTTGGTTTATTTAAATTTATTGTGATATATTTCTGTCTTATCTTTTTCCTTTTAAATGCAGCATTGTTCCAGATAATAAGGACAGCTGCAACTGGAGGGATGGCTTAATAACAGGATGATGAGGATCTTGAATTAGTCTGTTCTTTGATTCTGACTGTGAGAGATGATTGTTGTTTGTGTTTCGAGAAAAGTGAAATTGACTATTATTATGTAATCAGTTGACCTATCTTGTGTTAGACCTGAACAAAATAATAATAGTGTCAACTCCCCATTTCTCGTATGTGTGCTTCTCTCTTTCGCTTTTTGGATGCCGTTTCTATTTGCCTGTTTTTGGGTGGTAAGCCAAATTGTTTGTCATTTGATTATAATTTGGCGTGCGACTACCTGATAGTATCTCTGATTGCTCCTAAAAGAATAATTTGGTATGCAGAAGCAGCAGCATATTGCAAGCACTGTACCAGTAAACAGCAATAACTATCCTATATGAAACAAAACTTAGGAAAAAAAAAAATACTTGTGTAATTGTAATAGTAGGCGGGCTAACAGCTTGCTGATATATCCTGTCGCAGAGCAGTATTGTATGGCTAGTATTACTGCTATTCTGTGATAAAAAATAGGTGTCAACCAAAGTCTATTTGTCTGACCTTTTCCTTTTGATAAACAAAGCAAAGAAACATTGCAGTACAAGACTTCCAATAAAAATTTCAGTTCCAGTTTAGCAAGAGATGCCCATAATATTACCTTTGAAGTTTTGTCAGTTTCAGATGGTTCGAACAGTAATGGATCTAACTCGTGCTGAAACAAACATGAATGCCTTTGCATGATTGCGTGACTGAATAAATTCCCAATTTAGCCATGAAACCAGGACACCACAACTAGATGGACTCAAATCAAATAAATAATTATAAAAGAAAGAAAAGAAAAAAAAATGTAGGAAAAAGGATCAGATTTTAGCTGGCAATATATACAAAGCCAATGTGCCATTATCAGGTAACATATCAATCAGGTATACCATCAGTACTAATCGACAGGTATCAAAAAAATAATTCGTACCAAGTGAACGTTACAAACATCCAAAATGAAAACAATTATAATGTAGTTATCAAAACAATTACGATTGGGAGAAGGGCTTAGCTAGCCGAGTGCACCATTAGAAAATAGTTAGATAAAAATGGCGTGCAGGCCCGGTGCCAAAACCCTAAAACAGAGAGCCAGAGGGACGAACAAAACAAAAGTGAGGCACCGATATTTTCGGGTCCAATTCGTGTTATATTTTGGATAGTTTTCATTGGGTTCAAATTCGAATTGGGCCGATCAAACTAATCAAATTGAACAAACAGGTGGTGTGATGAATCTAGCTTCATTCCGACTTTTTAAATTGAATGGTTGATTAACAGATTGGTAACCCTGTTAATTAAATCCATTATTCTAATTATTAGATTCGATAATCTGGAGCGTCATCAAATCAATTGTTGACATGCACCTTTTCTGCTCCCACCAAATAAATATTGTTGTGCGGCAGCGTGCGTAAAAATAATAGGAGGAAAATAGTACGTACGTGTCATATGACTATTTGGTCACTGAAGAAATTAAATAGTAGAATCAAATGGCGTTTTTTTAAGCTATGCAAAAAAAAAGTCTATTTTTTTTTTTCAGATAACGGCTATATACGTCAAATTCTTCTATTATTTTTCTTTCAAAATAATAGCTAAATATGTCGCAAATTTAAAGTTTGCATCCAAAGTTGTTTCTTAAAAAATATTTTTTACTGGAAAGAATCTTCTTCGGTTCTCTTTTCTAGGTTATCTTATATAATGTCCACGTATTCGGTTTCCAAACAATTTATAATTTTCTCCGCTACTGACTCCGCACTGGTTTATTCTCTCAAACCATTGAAAAACAAAAATAATATACATGTGGATCGTATACGGTATACAATTATTGATACCTTACAAAGAATTCTTCTTAGATGACTTAATTATGCACGAAACTTGAACCGTCTAAGCATCAAACCATAAGTCAGAATACATTAGTCTCTTTGACAGAACATTTGATGTGCTGTATTTGTCTGCACCTCTGTCAGCACTTTTTCCAGGAAATAAAAAATAAGCAGATGAAGTGTATTTTATTAGTTAGGTCTAGATACTTTGACTTGGGTAGATCACAGCAACAATTAAGTATGCTTATCTTTTTGTTTCTTTATTCAAGATACCACAATCATAGTATGGATCAGCCCCATAATTTTTGTCGTAATCGGTATATATAATATATATTACCTGTTACCCCCCGTGACTTATGAAACGGAACACGATGTCTTTTTTTATTTTTATTTTTTTTTAATTTTGAGAAGCATGATAGAATAGAAGCTATCAGCTAACGGAGCACGCTGTCACCTCTCAATCTTGACTAAGAATTAATTGGAGAGGTTAAGCAAATGTCCAATACAAAACAGGACATCTCCGTTTCAAATAAATGGAGAAGAAGACGTAGTTACTACACAGTTCTAGTCTAATAAAAAAATGATTTTTCATAAATAAATATTTTTTAGGATTGAGCCATTGATTTGGTCCAAGTAAATTGAAATTTGGTTTGTCTTTTATCAAACTTTTACACAACAGACAACATAAAGAATCTGAAAGAATTGTCACTGATTCAGTCGATCCTTTATCACGTCACGCATTTACATGGCTGGCGACATAGAAATCTGAAAGAGGAGGGGGTGGGTGGGGTGACCGAATCATTTTGACACTTTTAGGGACCTAATCATTAATTCGGTCTAGAGGTGGTGGAACAAATCAATAGTTCAGTTCAGTTCAAACTGGAGGACGGAATCTATGTGACCAGTAGTTATATGGAGGTTGGGACAATAGTGGATCGATTCATTGATTCCGCCACCTCTTACATCAACCGAATCAATGATTCGTTCCTTACTGTTTTTGAAAAAAAAAAAATTAATCTGCTTCCTAACAAACCAATTTTCCAATTTCTAAAAATAATAAAATTTGAATAGACTCTATGGGAAGGCACGACGGGGCTCAATCTATCACAGTCTACATCCACAATGAGAGCATTATTATTTGCATGTCCTTGTTCACAACCATTTTTTATGTCTCATGCAACGCATCATTAATTCATCATTGTGTTCTTTCCTTGTCATTCCTTTTTGGAGCAATCATTTCCAGCGAATCAGCATCAGATCCGACTAACTATTTGAGCTGTGTGAACTCGTTTGTTCGATTGCGCAAACCCCTTGATTCAATTCACTTAATAGACGGCAAAAACAAGAGCAAAATATCAATGCTGTTATAAATAAAGAAATTTATACTTGAGACCCCTTCAGTATACCTTAGAAAGATGTAAATGTATATCTTTCACTGGTAAAACAGTGAAAATCTCCTCTCAGTGAAAGCAAAGCGATTCCAAACTCTAGCCGTCCCACGCTCTCCCTTAGTGGGTTAGAGAAATTGAAGAGAATAAAAGAGTAAATCTAATACTTAGTTAGAGAAATTGAAGAGAATAAAAGAATAAATCTAATAAAAAATTGAAGTCATTTAACATGTTGTAAATAATTTTTTGTTTGTAAAATCGTGAATCGACATTTAAAGCCACTAACTAAAAAATTAAAAAAAAAACAGTGAAAATCATCCATCACAAGCTTTATATAAAATTTGATGTGGAGTATTATCAACCATTATCACTATTCTTGCTTGATCAAGAAAAGACATGCATGCTCTGTTAAAAAGAAGTAAAAAAAAATTACAGCAAACTTGGAGGCATTTGTAATTAACTTGACTAATATAATACAAGATTCCGTGCTCCAAACCACGATTATATCTTTCGTTGCGCTTTTTGTTTTGACTATGTGGAGCATAATTTGCTAACAAACACCCATAAACGACACCACATAATAGGACCTCCCTTGATTACTTTCTAATACAATGTATATAATACAAAAGATAAAATAAGCGTAGTAGCCCTGTTTTTGTTTCTTCTGATCATATCAGTCATTAACCTTTCAAAGTCATAGTTTGTTGCTCCATTTCTCTCACCAAACCTTGGATAGTATGAAAGTTCAACCTTTTTTAAAAAAAGTTAAGGAAAAGACCCTGAGCTTTTTCAGTTTGCCACTTTAGTTCCTCCTTCACTTCCTTTCACCATTTGAAGTTCACCTTCTTCCTCGATTTCGTCCATATTGAGCCCGAACAACTTACATGTCTCTTCTAACGTCTTCCCGCGTGTTTCTGGCAAGCAAGTGTAGAAAAACACCAATGCGGCTGCCGCTATACCCCCGTATAAAAAGAAACTGCCACCAATGGTTATAGCCTTGTACAAGGATATAAAGGTCATGGTGAGGACGCCACTCGTTACACGGTTGACAGCAACACCAATGGCTGCGCCTTGCGCTCTTAGCCTGAGAGGGAATATCTCCGACGTATAAACCCATGTAATTGGACCTAGTCCGATCGAGAAAAATGCCACGTAAAACAATACCGAAGCAATAGACAGTGCGACGGCCCATTGGATCGTTTCGCCTTCATGTTGGTTTATTACAGTCAACCCGAGGCCCAGACTGGCAAGACACACTATCATCCCAGTAACACTTGATAAAAGCAATGGCCGCCGGCCAACACGGTCGAGAAAAACTGTTGCCACAAGGATGAACAGTGTCTTGGTAAACCCGACTGCCACGGTGGTGCCCAATTGAGCATTGTCCGAATGTATCCCGGCTTTCTCAAAAATTGTCGGGCTATAGAGAACAACAGAGTCGATACCCGATGCTTGTTGGAAGAAGTGAAACCCGACTGCAGTTAGAAGGATGCGTCGAACGGCGGGAAGGGGGCGAAGTAGGAGCTCCTTCCAGATGCCTTCGCCATGGCTTTGTTTGGACATAGTGACTACATCATCGTTGCAAGATTCAGGAATGCCGGCGGCCTTTTTGATGTCGGCAAGGCGAAGCTCAGCTTCTTCAGGCGACTCTGAGATTTTATTGAGGACAACCCTGGCATCTGCTAGGCGTCCTTGCAGAATAAGCCACCGAGGCGACTCGGGCATGAACAGGACAAGTATGCCAAGGAGGATAGAGGGAAATGCACCTACGCCGAGCATGAAGCGCCAGCTGAGGTTGTATGATAAATGCGAAAACGCAAAATTGGAGACATAACCAAGAAGGATTCCTGTTGCATTTAATTGAATAAATATGGAAGTGTAAAGTCAATTTAATTCATATTTTTTTTTAAAAAAAAAGGGGTTAATTTTAAAAAAAAATTCAGACCTGAGTTGATGAATACTTCTGGAAAGGAGGTAAGGAATCCACGGGCTGAGGCCGGTGAGACCTCAGCTGTATATACAGGCGCAATCATGAGAGCATAACCGACACCTATGCCGGCTATAAGACGGCCGAACATAAGGAAAGCGTAATTCATCGCGAAACCCATCAGAAGAGCACCCACAAAAAAGATGGAGGCTGCAAACACGATCGTGTAGCGCCGGCCAATCCAGTCTGAGGTGCGGCCCGCCGCAAACGACCCGACCAGGGAATAGAGGTTTAGTATACCGAGGAGAACCTCGACCTCTACATCCGATAGCTTGAGGTCCTTCTTGATATATTTTGCAGCACCACTCATAACACCAATATCTACAGATATTATTAAAATTTGTTGATTTAGCATTAATTAAGAGATTGAATCTTTCAAACTTTTAGGCATTTATTATAACGGACTTAATTAGTATGGGCTGTTTATTTAAAAAAAATGGATGGATAATTAAAATTCTTCTTATGAAGCCGGAAATCCAATTAAGGATACATACTTTTTATATGAGACTCTTCCATATAATCAATAAGAAATGAACCAACCAGTATAGAGTTTTTATAGACACCCCTTCTTTAGGGGCACAAGAATCGTTAGACGTTCTTTCACGTATTTTTCGATGCAGCCCGGTTGAGATATATACAACTCTGATAGGTCCTGTGGGATTATATATTAGGACCCGCTTTGATTCTCGCGGGAGGAACACAAGAGGAAACGAGTTGCATTCCCGAACTCTAAGATTTCTTTTAATAATTCGCTATTCCTATCTCTTGATCAAAGTATTGTTAATAATTGGTCTTGGCTTTGTAAAAAACTACGAGACCAACGCGAACTTGTTCGTAGATTTCTTAGTGTTTGTGCAGAAAGGACATGCTCATCGGAATATGAGCTACTCTCCACTATGGAAAGTAAGCCCATTTTATCACCCAGAGAAGCTATCGATTTTGGTATTATCGATCACGTAGTTAATATAAGAGAAGAAAACGAAAATAAGATCTTAAACACTCTTAATCCTTTCATAGAAAATCTCTATGAAAGTCGATTTTACCTTTTTTGATCTGACCTAGATACTTAAGAAATTGGGGAAGCTAAAGCCAACCGATAATATGAGATTTTATCCCGTCTGAGTTCTGATAAGAAATGATCTTATATCGTATATTAGAATTCACTTTGTCTTATTTTCTAATAAAAATAGGAGAATCATCTTGATTAAAATTACTCTTAAAGTGTTTTTACGATATATTATTAAAGTTGATAAAATGCTCTCGACTTTAAAATTGAAAAGACTCGAGTGTCCTTATGAGTCTTTTACCATTGAATTTTTCTTCGGCTAGAAAGTGGCCGGACTCCTTTACTCAACCTTGGGTATGAGGACGGTCCGTGATTTGGTCGATGTGGAGGTCCTAACTCTTTTTTAAGCCGTTTTTTATTTTTCAGAAGAAATGGATAGAGAAACAATAATGTTTTAATAAATCTCAAACTAAGAACTAAATAGCAAGCCTTCTTTCTTAATTACAAAAAGAAAAAAAGAGAAAAACAATCATTACTAGAGCAAAAGCTCAAATGACTAACAAACGGACAAAGTATAACTTTTTCCCTTTAGTGTTGTTTGTAATACAATTACTAGCGGTTGGTTAATTAATTTAACTGGAAAGTAGCATGACAAAAGATTTACCATAGCCCAAGAGAATGGAGGTCATAGAAGCAAGAATTGCACAACCAAAGGCATAACGAAAATTGCCTTTCTTCGCTGGAGCACCTTGTTCTTTGAGATTAGTGTTTAACTCTGTGTTAGCATCTGGCTTTGGTCTCTCCATTGTTGTCAAATAATGGAGTCACGAGGAGGTGTGGAAATGGCGAGTGTCTACTGTCTACTGAGCTTGTGTGGTTTACAAGTTATATAGACAAAAAAAGGGATGGTCAGAACCAATCAGAGGATAAAATTCAAACTAGGAGTATTTCTGCACCTCTAGAATCTACGATCTTTTCACATTTCATTGGTTTTAATTTAAAACTATAAAATAATCTGCGTACATATATATTTTAATATTTAGTAAAAATTGTGTAAAATTTCTGATGGTACACTACATCATAACACAGAATATATATAATTAACAATGTAAGAAAACGAGTCCATTGTGGGTCTATAGCCAGTTGATTAGTAGTAACCTACTAGGCCACATGTGACACGTTTCACTGTGCTGTTCGCTGTTTTAGGTAATATTGTACCAAAAGGATTTTGCATATGTATCCTTCTAAATATTTATATTTTAACTATATATTTTTAATCAAACTATTTAAAACTTCAATAACAAATTCTGTCAGCTCTGTGCAGGTTGCTGCACTAATATCTGAATTTATTTTGATTAATTTTATTACTATCCAAAATTAAGAGATGTTAAACTTAAGTACCTAACATAAGTAAAAATGTTAAAATTTTGTTAATTTGACTTCTTTGTAATTACATTAAATTTAAAACAATTGGCGAATAATTTTTCATAAAAAAAAAATAGTTAAAATGACTATTGAAACTTTGAAAGTAAATAAACAACATTCCAATGTCTGTGAAGTTTGACAAGTAAACTTGAGAAGAAAACAAACAGAATCAATTTGGTCTATGTCTTTAATCTTTAGGCCGGTATTAATTTCACCACCAAGTATTGGGCAGGGATTTTAAGGGTTGTTCTAATAAAAAAAAATATCCTTTTAAAATATAATGTCACAGCACCTTAAAAAAAAATAATGTCATGATAGAAAATACATTACATGCCGGAGTTAAAAAAATGACGGCCTTCCTTGATCTCAAAATATTATTAATAATTTTCTAAAACATTAAGTATGATATTATGTTTCTTAAATAAATAAAAATCGACTCTGATTAAGTACATGTTTGGTTGCTATTTAGAAAGAAAGGAGTATTTAGTTGTTTACTTTAAGTTAAGGCGGCTTAAATATTTTTATTTGATTGAAGCTTGTTAATTAAGCTATGATTTAATTTATTTTTGTTTGTTTGAAATTTATTATTTAAGTTAAAATATTTTGTATTGTATATTACTGTATTTATGTAAATTGTTGCTTTAAAGATGCATTGTTGCATTCAAGATGATAATTTGATTTATGCAATGTTTTTTATTTTTTTTATTTGGATATAAACTTGTTGCTTAAGCATCTCTGGATACTGTAGATGAACTAAACAACGAGGTTAAACTTGCTACCGTAAAAATGAGAACTGAATTGTGACTGGTATGATGCTAAAATTACTGACTCAACAGAAGCATGTTTTAGCTGGTATGATACTAAATTGCAAAGTCAAAATTTGATCATCCAGCCATCAATTATGAAATCCTCATTAGTCTGGAATACTTGTTATTCTTGTTGGAATATCCAATTTTAATAAATGATTGTATTTGGTATCAGAAAAAAAAAAGAAAAAAAGAAGAAGAAGAAAACATGACATATAAATCACATTTTACATTTGATTTTGAGGAAAATTACACAGAGGTCCTTTTAACATTGAAGCTGAATTTACAAAATAATCCGAAGAATTTACTCAAATTCTGACCCCAGAAAAAGCCTATGTAAAAGAGAGATTATTTATGTAGTCCCTACCAAGCTTTCAAAAAAAAAAAAGATTATTTAATATTGATGTTACTTTCAATACAATATACTGCTGTAAGATTTAGCTTCCTCAGTAAGTTCTGAAATGAACCATAACTGAATTGTGACTGGTAACAAAATTTGAATTGTAACTAGTACCAGATCCCAAATGAGATTGGTACCAGACACAAATACCAAATTCAGCAACTCAAAAACAGATTAAAGAACAAAAAAAAACAACAACCCAGCAGTTGATACTGCATAATTAAAGAACAACCAGTAATTAACAAGAAGTTAGAAACATCACACCAAAGACCGATTGAAGAATAAAATGCTAGATCATAATAGTGATTTAGCATAATGCTATAAAACAGGTCTCTACTCAAACAGATCTCTGCTAAAATGTTAAAATTGACATAATGCTAAAACAGGACTCTGCTCAAACATAATGCTAAAACACCGAAATTTTTATTTATACCATTAAAAAATAAAAATAAACCAAAACAGCACGAGTTTTGGAGAATTTTAAAATCACCCAGGCCGCTCAATGCCCCTGCGGCCCCAAAGACTGGGGGCCGCCTAATGCCGTTGTGGCTCCAGTCTTGAGGCCGCCCAATGCCACTGCGGCCCCTCTGCAGCCCCTAATTTTTACTTTTTTATCATAATTTTTTTATTTGTTTTGGTTTTTGGGTTTTAATTTTTGTATATAGTTTATATATTATGTGTAATTGTTATTTTGTTTCAAATGTCGTTTATGTTGAAAATATCGTTCGTTTGTCGGAGCAAAATTTAAGTGTTGTTTATTTTGGAAATGTTGTTCGTTTGAAATATCGTTTGTGTACGAAGAAATAATGATATAATGAACAAAATAAATAAATAACAAAACAACAAATAAAATAAATAACAAAGCAACAAAACGCCTAACCAAGTACAAATCAAAACCTACGGGTCTGGACTAAATACCGTCTTCGCCTTCTTAACCCTAAACCCCCTACCCCGCCTGGAGAGTGGCGTCTCGTCAGTATCTGAGTCATCGTCCTCTGCATGGACATCCTCTGGTTGAACCGGCTCGTCATAAACCTCCTCGATCTCGGATGTCTGCTGGACTCCATGATAAAAAATCGTAGTCTGTCCAGACTCACCCTGCATGAATAGGTACGCATGTCTCGCTATGGGGTCATCGAGCGAAGGGAACTCTGCGATCGGCATGGAGGATCCAGGAAACTCTGGGATCGGCTCTGTCTGAACATACCCCGGCTGATAGGTAGGCAGTACCGTCTGAGTCGGAAGGTAGCCTTGAGAATACAGTCCATCTCCCTCAGTGCCAAAATCTGTGGACATGTTGTAAAACAGTGGCTCCTCCTCCTCACCCTGCAGTAACTTACAAATTAGTTAATCAAGAATTTAAAAAAAAAATCACAGTTGTGTATTTTAATTACAATTATACCTCGGCATCCTGAGTAGCCATGACCTGGTCTGCGGCTCGGCGCAATACCTCGGTACCTCAATTGAACGCCTGACCAACGGTTTCAGAGTTATGGACAGGTGTAATCTGGGTCGGTACCTCGGTCGAACGCATGACCGACGGTCTCAGCGTTCGTCACCAGCGTACATGACGTAGATATCTGGCTCGTCGGATATGTCATCTATCACATCACACTCGCCCAATCCAGCGCACCTGAGTAGAGAGTCGAAGCGCGCCCTGTACCCACATTGGCACACCGCGGGTACATTGTGCTTGAGGATGGCTTTTCTGAGCCTCTTCCAGCCCCTCATCGTGGCCATCATTGCCGCTATGACGC
This sequence comes from Carex littledalei, assembly GCA_011114355.1. Taxonomy (NCBI): domain Eukaryota; kingdom Viridiplantae; phylum Streptophyta; class Magnoliopsida; order Poales; family Cyperaceae; genus Carex; species Carex littledalei. The sequence goes on along the minus strand of CM022101.1, from coordinate 378,003 downwards.
AACTCTTCACCAGATATAAGACCATCATGGCCATCGGTACGCCGGCGGGGATAATATCATGGATCCGTCCTCTCCGATCCCTCGACCTCGGTACCTGCTCGTGAGGGTTGTCGGTGATACACCCCTCTATATATATAGTGTACGCACCGTTATCCTAGTAAGGTCTGTATGAATTACAAAAATGTCAGATATTACAATACTAGTGAAGAAACAAATTAAAAAAATTATTGTTACATGGACGCGACATCCATGGGACGGTCGGGCTCAGCTAATGGGGGGTTTGCAGATCTTGCCTGGGCCACGTAATTAGCACGTACAACTCCACAGTTCTTGTCCGCAGTGGTATCCCTGGCATGATGAAGCTGTCGCCACACGCTCTCGCTGATCAGTGCCGGGCGGGGATTGCTGATGCATCTCGAACTGCCTCATGACCCATCCGGGTTAATGATGCTCAACAATTTGTATATTTAATTATGTTAGCTTGCTTATATGAAATTAAGTTGCAGTGTCAATAATTAATTAAATTAAATTACAGTACCTGAAAACATATGAACGGCACCTCTGCATGCCAGAAACGCTCCTGCTGCCGACATCGCTCAGGCAATACCTCCAACAGGCACCGATATACCCCATCTACCTCGACCTGAATTTACGGATTTGAAACCTTATATCAATCCAAACAACAAAACATGAAAATTTTTAAATCAAATTTTAAAAAAATAAGACTTACATATTCTCTGTAGGGCTCTCAGGTCACATACTCTGAATCATCTCTCAGATGCTTGATCTCCTGTCTCCAGAATGTGATACCGAGTGACGCGCCATGCCCTAACCCAACTTAAATCTTCGGAAAGCAATACTTGGCGCCGTATGCAGGGCAGTTTTCTGGCTCGGGCTTGCCCCATTCCGGGACATCTGTCTTGTTAGCTGGGACTGGACGGTCAACGATCAGATGTGTGTACGACCAATGTTGTAGTAACATGCATGGTCCAATAAATGTCTTGTTCTTCTTCAGACAAGCATTGTTAAGACCCCTGTACAATGTTAGTGTTAACAAGAAATGTATTACTTATATTGAAATATAGAACACAAAAATTTAAAAATTATAAGATCAAATTTTGTACCTATATAAGCACGACAGAGTGTCACCACCCAATTGTACCTGCCCGCAACAAGCAAATCGCGCAAAAGCTCGAGATAACACAGCCGCACCTGATCTCCGTGTGAATCCGGAAAAAGCCAACACGTAATCATCTCCAGAATATACGCGCGCAGATAACGATCAACGATCGACTGTTTTTTATTTAAATTAGAACATTTTTTTATATTTCTATTTAAATTAAATAAGATGAAATTTACACACCTGATCTGGACGATCAGGATAATCCTTGAATTTGGCCCTCAACTTCGCTAAGCTAATGGTACTGGGCGAGATCTGAATCTTCTCACCTTTCTTTTTCTCTTTCTGGAGCTCCGCGTGCGAGTACCCCAACAACTCTATGCACATATGCTTGAAGTCCCCGTACTCGACGCCCGTTACAAGCTCCCCAATAATAGTCATACCCCACGGACTGCTGACATCCTGTAGGGTGAATGTCATCTCGGCATGGGGGAGATGAAAGGTGTGAGTCTCAGAACGCCATCGCTCAATGAGACCAGAAGACAAGCCCTCGTCATGTATCTCCTTGGACATCTGGGATAGCTGGTACAGTCCCAACACATGCAATGTCCCTCCATACGCCGACTGGTACTTTTGCCACATGCGGTTGTGACGAACCGTAGCCGCATCTAAACCCTGCATTTAATTAAAAATTCAGGTCGAGTTCATTCAATATTCATAGAAAAAAATGATGTTATTAGTTTTTTTTAAAGATTACCAATTTAAAACTTACCCCAGTGGTAGCCTCTAAAATGGAGTGCTCTGCGTTCGGGTACCACAAAAGGTCGCTGACCCTGTCAGTGCGACTCCAGATACCCAGAACATCTGCCAACACCCTATCGACTTTTTTTGCTATTAATATTGGTACCAATTTTGGTCAAATACAAGGTTCTAAATAGCGATTATAGCGGCATAGCGGGGAGACAAAAAAAAAAGCTATTGCGAATAGCGTAGCTATAGCGGAAGCTATCATACATAGCGTTTTTTTTTCTTTTCAAAATTTATATTCTATATTTCTATTAATTATCAACATGATCAATATTGGAGAATTGGAGTAACAATCAAATGACAACTAATCTAAGTCTATACTTTTTTCAATCATGCAAATAAGAAGAAAAAAAAAAGAATCTACAAGGTAATATTATTTAATAGTTCATACTTCATTATAATAGACGAAGGACAATTACTTTTACAAGTGAAATGAAGTAAATATACTTATTTGAACATTTTATATATTATAATAATCAAAATTAGCTTTCAATTGAAACGAACGATAATAATTTTACAAGTGAATACTAGACGAAGAGCAAGTAAAAGAAAGAATTAATATTTGAATATTTTCCGATATAGAATGAGAGACTAAATCACAAATAGGAACAGAATCACATAGTTCGGTTTAGAATCCTTTTCATAACAGACCATGTAGCATCATAAATAAGAACAAAAGTCCATGTAAATCGCAAAAAAAAGCTCATGTAGCATAGCGGTAGCAATAGCGCGTAGCGCGTAGCGGTAATAGCGGCCAGCTATTACAGCTATAGCGGTCGTAGCTGAATTAGCGCACTTTTATCTCATAGCTTAGCTTTTATGGTCCGAAAAAGCTATAGCGCTGCAATAGCTAGCTATTTAGAACACTGGTCAAATATGATAAAAATTCTGATTAAATGTGTTGCCATTTTGGTACCTTAAGTGTAATCTAAAATTGGTACTAATAAAATCTAATACATATACTAATTAAATCTCGGTACTATTCTAAATCCATAATTTTGGTACAAAACAATTTAATTTTGATGGTAAACAATTTAATTTTGGTAAAATAAATCTAATTACATTTTGGTATTGTTCTAATTTAATTTTGGTGCTCAAACAATTCATTTTGGTCATATTCCAATTAAATTTTGGTACCATTCTATTTAAATTTTGGTTCAAAATCCTAAACCGTAAAAATTAATATTTAATTCTAAACCCTAAATCCTAAACTTAAACCTAAACCTAAACCTAATTACTACTCTAAATTAAAAATTAAAATAAGAAAAAAAAAGAAAACTTATCCGACCTCGAAGGGATCGAAAACGATACTTGAATTGATAATGGAATGGGTTCCAGCAGCTCCAAGATTGGAGCCGCAGCGGCATTGAGCAGCCCCTAGTCTTTGAGGCCGCAGGGGTATTGAGCGGCCTGGGTGATTTTAAGATTCCCTAGAATTCGTGCTGTTTTAGTATTTTTTTTATGGTATAAATAAAAATTTCGGGCTAAAACAGGTCTCTGCTCAAAGCCTCAAACTGATAGTGATTGTACATAGTTCAAATTAATGCTAAAACATAATGCTAGGACATGTCTTTGCTAAAATATAATACAAACATAAATCATAATGCAATATAGTTAAAATTGACTGAAATTAGGCATGGTTCCTCAGTAAGTTCAACCTTTTCACTGCCAACAACGGCTTTAAATCATATAAATCCAAAAAAAAAAAAAAAGAATTAGAACTCTTATTTGAATTAGGGTTTCTCCAAAAGAGATTGAGCGGTCGCCACACTAGTGGCACACGTAGGACGGATGAGGGGGCACAACACAGAGCAGTTGAGGCAAGGGAGGCACAGTGCATAATATATAGCCGTGGCAATTAGGGAAACAAAAAAATAGATTGAGAAGCGAGAAACTGAGAAATATTTTTTTTTTCTCTGAATGAATTAAACCACCTGAAAAGGTAGTTTACTTGCTCTGTCTTAAGTATTTTTTTTCTTCACTAACGCTGCAATCAAACATAATGTAAGAGAGTTATCTAACTATGCATGGTTTCTTTGTTTGAATAATTAGCATTTCTAGCCTTTTCAATTTTCAAATCCCCTCTTAAGTATACTTTAAATATGTTCAACTTGATAGTATAATATTAAATATAGTAATCTAATAATATCCATGCATTAAGGTTGATATAAAAAACTTCTGTACATCATATATAGAATCATCCATATTGCATGTTTCTAATAGAAGAATATAATTTTGTATATTTGTTAATTATCTAACAATATCTCTAAGATATTTTTTATTCTTTTTCACAAGTTTTGACATTTTTCTTTAATTTTCTTATAAAAAAATATCAGCTTCTTATATCAGAAGAGCTTTGTTCAAAGACTACAAACTTTTTAGACATATTTGTTATGAAAAATCATTCACCATTTCATGATATATTTGGATGTACTTTTACTTTGCCCCACTGTTTTGCTCTTTTGCATGCAGCTCTTCTTTTTTAATTTGGTCCTGTTTCCTAAAAATTACTTGCGCATTCTTGATTTGTCATTTAATTTGTCTGTCTGTTATCTCAGTTCTCAGTTCTCTGTACGTAGAACTTTCTTTTTGTTTTTCTACATGAACTACTTATTCATCACACCTTTGTCGTATTGGCCAATATTATACCCCCGGCAAACAGGTCCCCCCTGGGCCCTGATATATATTCTGATTATCCTGCTGTCTATTGGCAAATGGTGTAAAAAAGTACTATTGATGTCAAATTGAGGTTCAATGTGCTGAATCCATTTTCCATTATGAAATTTTTTAAATCTGATGTCGCATTTATTTTCCTATAGTTAAACTGTAGATGACAGATATCTTCCGACATTTTTATTAATATCCAAAGTTTAATAGAAATTAATTAATATACCCAGATGTATTTATATAAAAATACTCCTACCGGTCATTTTCTGGCCGGTACCCTTAATTTTTTTTTTAGAGACACTATGAAGAGCAAAATGCTGAAATCTAATACTAAAAATTCGAATTTTGTGTTTAAATTATTTGTTAGATTACTTCTTTTGATGTATAATTAGCATAGTTATACTAAAATATGCTAAATTACTTGAAATTATGTTAAGTTACGCTAAATTACACTAATTTCGCTAATTATACTAAAATACGCAAAATTATAATAATTATACTGAAATACGCAAAATTCAGCTAACTCGATCTTGAATTTCCAGACTTGAGAGTGTGGCCGCACAAAGCTCTGAAAATTGTTGATATACTGTGTATTTTGTGGTACTTCTTAATTGCAAATTTTACAATCAGTTCATCAATGATTTGAACTTTTGCTTGTATAGATCCACAAATTTATGATCACACTCTAGAATACATAAATTGTCAAATATCATTAATTTTTCACAGAACAATCATACATATCATAACAGTTACAATTTATAATTATATCACATGTGTAAGCTAAACGTTGGATATACAATATCCAACATTATCAACCATTATCACTGTTCTTTCTTGATCAAGAAAAGACGTGCATGCTTTGTTAAACAAGTCAAATATCACACTAATATAATACAAGATTCTTTGCTCGAAAGTCGTAACCACAAGATATCTTTGATTGCGCCATTTGTTTTGACCATGGAGCATAATTTGCTAACAAACACCCATAAACGACCCCCCATAATGGACATCCCTTGATTACTTTCTAGTACAATTAATGCATATAATACAAAAGATAAAATAAGCGTAGTAGCCCTTTTTTTGTTCTCATGCATATCAGTCATCAACCTTTGAAAGTCAAAGTTTGTTGCTCAATTTCTCTCAACAAATCTTTGATAAGTACGAAAGTTCAAACTTATTTTTACAAAAGTTAAGAAAAGACCCTAAACTTTTTCATTTTGCCACTTTAGTCCCTCCTTCAGTTCCTTTCACCATTTGAAGTTCACCCTCTTCCTCGATTTCGTCCGTGTTTAGCCCGAACAACTTACATGTCTCTTCTAATGTCTTCCCGCGTGTTTCCGGCAAGCAAGTGTAGAAGAACACCAATGCGGCTGCCGCTATACCCCCGTATAAAAAGAAACTGCCACCAATGGTTATAGCCTTGTACAAGGATATAAAGGTCATGGTGAGGACACCACTCGTTACACGGTTGACAGCAACACCAATGGATGCGCCTTGCGCTCTTAGCCTGAGAGGGAATATCTCCGACGTATAAACCCATGTAATTGGACCTAGACCGATCGAGAAAAATGCCACGTAAAACAATACCGAGGCAATAGACAGTGCTACGGCCCATTCTATCGTTTCGCCTTCATGTTGGTTTATCACAGTCAACCCGAGGCCCAGACTGGCAAGAGACACTATCATCCCACCAACACTTGATAAAAGCAACGGCCGCCGGCCAACACGGTCAAGAAAAACTGTTGCCACAAGGATGAACAGTGTCTTGGTAAACCCGACTGCCACGGTGGTGCCCAATTGAGCATTGTCCGAATGTATCCCAGCTTTCTCAAAAATCGTGGGGCTATAGAGAACAACAGAATCGATACCCGATGCTTGTTGGAAGAAGTGAAACCCGACTGCGGTTAGAAGGATCCGTCGGACGGCTGGAAGGGGGCGAAGTAAGAGCTCCTTCCAGATGCCTTCGCCATGGCTTTGTTTGGTAATCGTGACGACATCATCGTTACAAGATTCGGGAATGCCGGCGGCCTTTTTGATGTCGGCAAGGCGAAGCTCAGCTTCTTCAGGCGACCCTGAGATTTTATTGAGGACAACCCTGGCATCTGCTAGGCGGCCTTGCAGGATAAGCCACCGAGGCGACTCGGGCATGAACAGGACAAGTATGCCAAGGAGGATAGAGGGAAATGCACCTACGCCGAGCATGAAGCGCCAGCTGAGGTTGTATGATAAATGTGAAAACGCAAAATTGGAGACATAACCAAGAAGGATTCCTGTTGCATTTAATTGAATATTGAGAGAAGTTATATTATCATTATAGATTATGATTTGGGAGATATATAATCAAATTTCATCAATACCACTGAAAGCCAGTGATATACTTACCATTTACCAAATATGAGACCGATTTATTTTGAATGCCATAAAATCAATAAAAAAAAAAGGATAATTTTTTTAATACCTAAGTTGATGAATACTTCTGGAAAGGAGGTAAGGAATCCACGAGCCGAGGCTGGCGAGACCTCAGCTGTATATACAGGCGCAATCATGAGAGCATAACCGACACCTATGCCGGCTATAAGACGGCCAAACATAAGGAAAGCGTAATTCATCGCGAAACCCATCAGAAGAGCACCCACAAAAAAGATGGAGGCTGCAAACACGATTGTGTATCGCCGGCCAATCCAGTCTGAGGTGCGGCCCGCCGCAAACGACCCGACCAGGGAATAGAGGTTTAGTATACCGAGGAGAACCTCAACCTCTACGTCCGATAGCTTGAGGTCTTTCTTGATATATTTTGCAGCACCACTCATAACACCAATATCTACAGATATTATAAATTTATTGAGTTAGCGTTAATTAAGAGAATGTATCTTTCAAACTTTTAGGCATTTATTATGACGGACTAAATAATTAAAATTCTTCTTATGAAGCCGGAAATCCAATTAAGGATAAATATAAGAGCAACTATATTTTTTTTGCAGTAATGCCTGCTTTATCATCTCTTAAAATCAATCGCTGGACTTATAGATTTTAAAGAAATTCTATTAAATTAATTAAGGCTCTAAGTTTTATAATCCAACATGTATGCAAAATCTGAGACTCTTCAATATAATCAATAAAAGACGAACAACCAGTATAACTAAGAATTAAATAGCGAGCCTTCTTTCTTAATTACCAAAAAACAAAAACAATCATTACTAGAGCAAAAGTTGAAATTACTAACAAACGAATGAAGTATAACTTTTTCCCTTTATTGTTGTTTGTATTACGATTTTTAGTTGTTGGTTGATTAATATAACTGGAAAGTAGCATGACAAAAGTTTTACCATAACCCAAGAGAATGGAGGTCATAGAAGCAAGAATTGCACAACCAAAGGCATAGCCAAATTTGCCTTTCTTCGCTGGAGCAGGAGCACCTTGTTCTTTGAGATTAGAGTTCAACTCTGTGTTAGCATCTGATTTTGGTCTCTCCATTGTTGTCAACTAATGGAGTCAGAGAGAGAAAGAGAGGAGGTGTGGAAATGGTGAGTGTCTACTGTCTACAGAGCTTGTGTGTGGCTTACAAGTTATATAGACAGAGAAGGATGGTCAGAACCAATCCAGTCCGCATCTTCTGCATTAACTCAACTTTTAAGTTAATACATTTCGGCCGTCTGATCAGCATCCGGACCAATTCGGTTGAGATGAAATGCACGGAACATCTTTAATATTCGTGCCAACACGGATCGGACGGTCCAGATTCATTATGTATTATATCAAAACATGAGTTAATGCAGAGGAACGAACTCGAGGTCGATCCGAGCAGAAAATTCAAACTAGGAGTATTCTGCACCTCTAGAATCTACGATCTTTTCACATATCATTGGTTTTAATTTAAAACTATAAAATACTCTGCCTACATGTGTATTTAGTAAAAAGTTGTGTAAAGTTTCTGATGGTACATCATAACACAGAATATATATAATCTACATTGTAAGAAAATGAGTCCATGCCTCCGTCACTCCGTGTATTGCCAGTTGATTAGTAGCAACTTATTAGGCCACATGTGACATGTTGTACAGTGCTGTTCGCTGTTTTAGGTTATACGATTCAAATAAATAGCGCTCACTCTTAACTAAGAGTTGTTTGGTTGAGGTTTTATTCCATGGATTTAAATTCTATTTTTTTAAGTAAAAGTTGGGAGTTAAGGTATTTAATTATTTAATATTTACAGGAGATTTTTTTATTTGAATTTCGAATTTATAACTTTTCATACATATGTTATTATTTTTTTGTTACTAGATCAAAAGTTGATTCTCGGATTTAAATTCTATTTTATCATAAAACGCAGATTATTTATGCCGACTTAATTAGACGTAAGTTTAAAGTTAAGACCGGTCTTAATTTGACGAACTAATTAAACTTAAACATTTATATATTCCTATTTAATTTGAATATACATACGTCCATTCTATTTAAAATTAGGGCAGTGTTCAAATTTTGAATCTTAATGTTCAACGTCTATCTTATTTTCGTAATACATTTGTAATATCATAAATTTAATAAATTTATTTTTGTATGTCATAAGAAATTCGGGTTCTCTCTGTTTTTTCCCCCTGGTATCTTTCCTCCTTCGTTTCCTTCTATGTATTTTTATTAGATTAGAACTGAAAAATCCACATGTTTTTCAACACATTCAAATATCTCTCTTTTGCATCAAAGCCACTCGTATCCCTCCATCGCTCTCATATATATATTTGTATAATTGTATCTTTATAGGTACTCAAATTTTAAATATGTCCGTGAAAAAATTCAGAACCATCTAAATTTTGAAATCGCGAATGTTAAAACCGTCCGCTCAGAAAATACATTTCATAGACGAAAGAGTGCGGACCTCTTGTTGGGTTTCGCTCTTTCTTCCGGGGAAAAAGGAAAAGAAACCCTAACTCTCGCGATGCTCTCTTCTTCCATCTCCACACCGCTCAATTTCGCTCCTTCCATCCTTCCTAGTTCTCACCTCTGACATAGTGATACTCTTTCCTCTCTTTCGTTTTTATCTCCTCGTGTGGAGAGGATAATGAGAGAGAGGGGAGGAAGCCAAGCCAAACGGAGCCGAGATTGTGGTATCATCGGAGTTTGAAGCGTAGAGTCTTCGTCTTCATCTCGATCGAAGCGCAACAGCAAGCAAATTCGGCTGTTGGAGCGTGGCGGCTATCGGACGAAAGCGGATTTGATCGTGGATAGAGATGGAGAAAGAGATAATATGATGTTTAAGAATAGAGATAAGTAAGTTTTAGTTTATTATAGTAGTTTATATGATTTCGTGAGAATAAATTAAATAAGTTTAGATTTAGATAGAAGGGATATTTGACTTATTGTAATATTTTTTTTTTTATCAATGAAATTATTAGTAGACATTTCAAGTAACTAACATTTAAAAAAAAAAAATACATTTCATAAATTTTAAATTGGTCGATCCGTTCAAAATTTGAGTTAGTTGCTCTCTTACCCCACAGCACAGAGAGCCTGCAGTATATATATCATACGATTTGAGTTCAATTGATTCTAATCAAATTCAATTCAGTCTTAATATCTGAAATATGTGGTACACATTTGATGCCAGTTGATTGCAGGTGGGGTTAAATTTGATCGGATGTGTAAATTGCAAGATATTAGGAGGGCATACCGAAAAGAGACAAGAAGAGAATAGTTGCGAGAACGGAGGTAAGAGAGGCGGAGAGAGCTATTTTTTTTGTTTGAAAGTTAGCAGATTGAATATATGTAGGGGTGTAAACGGAGCGGATTTGGAGCAGATAATGCTGATATTAAATCCGTATTCGCCTTTCAATAATTGAATACGGATACGGATACGGATAGTAAACGGATGTCAAAATTCAAAATCAAATCCGCCTTAAACGGATACGTATACGGAGCAGATAATTTACGGATACAGATTCGAATACGGATACGAAACAAATTATTGTCAAATAATTAAGTCATATGAATAATCCACTCAAATAATCCCACTTGTATAATATAATACAAGTATTATAATCAAACAATATTTTTTTAGTAATGCAAACAAAGAAAAAGAAAAAGAATAAAAGAAAAAAAAAATATAGCTCCGATCGGGAGCACACATTAGTCCCACAAATGGAATTAAATTGTAAGTGAAGCCTTCATATAATAGGAGAACCAGAGTACTATCAAACCCACGTGGTCTCAGTACTTCAAAGTACAGTGCAGTCACATGGGCTCTGGGCCTTTCAATTAGAAAGCGGATTCAGGTAATAATATAATTAACAGATTTGGAAACCCGTTTTTATAAACCCGTTTCTATCCGGATAGTATGCGGATATCCGCTCCGTTTACAATTTTTGAACCATATCCGAATCCGAAGCTGTTCTTCATAGTTAGAAAATATTCAGATCCGAATCCGTTTATCTGAATTCGGATCCCAAGCGGATACGGATCGGATTCGGAACGGATAATTTGTATCCGTTTACACCCCTAAATATATGTCTTACTAACAATTATATCAATAACCAAAAAATATTTACAATACTTATATATAAACATTTATTTCAGAAAATAAATCTCTATTCTAGTTTTAACCCTCTCTTTTTACTTTACGCTAAAATATATAAAAGTCTCTATTTCAGATCTACATCCTTCTTATTCTCCTTAATCCTTCCAAAATATGAATAACATTATTCTATTTTTTTAATCTTACATATTTACTTTCTTTATTCTCTCTATTTTTTTTTCTATTCTATATATTTAAGTTAATGCAGAGAGGAGAATCAGCCTTTAATCTAGTAGCAAAAGCAATACTCTCCATGTGATCTCTATGTGAGAGGGGAGAGGTAATTTGGGAATTCGTATCAATATATTTTGAGTTTTGATCCGGATAAAAATTACAGAAACCTCGTGAATTCTAACATGGTTGAATTAGTCCGATTTCTCATCTGACGGTCCGAATCCAAATTTAAAGTTTAAGTTAGGGATCTGTACGGTGTACCCATCATTTGGTCATCGGACCAATGCCCTGTCTTATGAGCTGTTGAGCTGTCCGATCTTATAATTGGGTGTGTTCTAATGGCTGAATTTATTTAATTTAAAATCGAATCAAATCATTCTGAATAAATAATACTTTGGTTGTCTATTATTTGATTCGGTTGAATTTTATATTTATAGTATTTGATTTTTTTGTTGTTGCATGGTTCAATTTTGACAAAAGAAAAATGAAACAAACAGATTAAATCAAATAAATAACAATATATATATATAGTAAATATTATGTTAATATTGTGATATTGCATCTATTCATTCATAAATCATCACCTGAAATTCTTATATTATCGGTTATATGAATTAAAATATTCATACTAACTGAAATTAAGGAACTGATTTTTCAAATTATTTGATCAGTTGCAAGTTGCAACTAATAATAAGATCAGACGGCTTAAAGAAAATCATCGGATGGGGCTTGGATCCACTGACCGGTACATGTCATGATATAAAGCGATGATCAATTGTAATATAATATGGTGCACTAGGGTTACGATAAGAGCTTTTCATAAGTTGCATTTAAATTAGAGGCACTGTATGTAAATATAAGGGGAAGCGCAGTGCAACATGCAAAACTTCTGTAATTATTTTTTTTACCAATTAATATATCTGTTAACGGAATTTCCGTTAACCATCAAAAAAAAAAAAAAATATAATATGGTGCAAATTAAAGTTAACAAATTAAGTAAAGACCAATAATTCATTGAAATAAATCAAGAAGATTAAACACTGAAGAATTAAGCATTCTGCTTTTCGATTAAGGGGTTGTTAAAAAGAAATAGTTAATTAACCCACTTGATTGTGTCATTTTTATTCATTTCATTTACATACAAATTAACCAGCTGCTAGCTAGCTGGCCCCTCCCTTGGATTCAGTTGGCATCTCAACTTCTTTCATCTCCTCAGGTTTCAGCCCAAACAACATGCCAATCTCCTCTAGCGACTTGCCACCTGTCTCCGGCAAACACGTGTAGAAAAAGATCCACCCGACCGCCGCAATCCCCATGTACAAGAAGAAGCTTCCACCGATGGTTATCGCCTTGTACAATGAAATAAACGTCATGCCAATAATGCCACTCATGGTGCGATTTAGAGCAACGCCGATCGACACACCCTGAGCCCTGAGCCTGATCGGGAAGATCTCTGACGTGTAGACCCATGTGATTGGGCCTTGACCGATTGAAAAGAATGCCACATAGAAAAGCACGGATGAGACGCATAGCCCGACGGCCCATGGGATCTTTGCAGCGGGATGTTGGTCGATGACAGTTAGCCCGACGGCAAGGCCCAAAAGGGAGAGGATCATCCCTCCAGTGCCTGTCAGAAGAAGAGGCCGCCGGCCAAACCTGTCAAGGGAGAACGTCGCAACAAGGATGAATACAGTCTTGACAAATCCGACTGCCACGGTGGCACCCAGGCTGGCATTCTTGTCATGTATCCCGGCTTTCTCAAAGATACGGGGGCTGTAGAGCACGACCGAGTCGATACCAGATGCCTGTTGGAAGAAGTGGATCGCAAGAGCAGACAAGAAGATCCGACGGACAGGAGGGGAGGGTTTAAAGATCAGCTCCTTCCACACCCCTTTACCTTGGTTCTTCTTTGACACGGCGACTCTGTCATCGGTGCAAGACTCGGGGATTCCAACAGCCTTCTTGATCTCGAGAAGGCGGACCATGGCTTCCTCTTCCGTCTCAGAGGTTTTCTCCAAGACAGTTTGTGCGTCCTTGAGGCGTCCTTGTAGAACCAGCCAGCGGGGCGACTCCGGCATAAATAAAACCCCGATGCCGAGAAAGACAGCCGGAACGGCTCCAATGCCGAGCATGATACGCCACCCCAGGTCCAGCCGGAGCTTGGATAAGAAGTAGTTGGACACGTAGCCAAGGAGAATTCCTATCATTGAAAAGAAAAGAGCAATGTGTATATATACTTAATTATGTAATGTAGCAGGAAATTTTTCACAGTATGTACAAATTTTCAATGTGTTCATTAATGCTTGCATTATACTACAACGTTAATTTGACATGTTAAATCACTTTTGCGTTGCGAAATCTCTTCAAATCATTCTAATATATCCTATTATGACATGTATTATTGTTTTTTTTTTAATTCATCATGTGTAGTAAAAAAAACAAAAAAAAATCAATATTAATATATGTCGTTTACATAATTTCTTAATTTAACTTGAACAATAAAATAAATCATTACAATTAAAAAAAACAATAAAGTATTAAATTTTTTTTTTAGAAATGATGTTAGCCCTCTCATATTCAAATTGTAGTTTCTAAGGTGACAAGATTGAAGAGAGTAACGGAAATTTAAGTTTTAACTTTGTTCAATATCATTAATTTTGATCATAACTTTAATAACCCAATGATATAAACAAATCTAGAAATTAATCCATACCTATATTGATAAAAACCTCAGGGAAGGAGGAGAGAAAACCACGATAGGCAGCCGGGGCAACCTCTGTCGTGTAAACAGGAGCGATCATCATGGCAAAGCCGACGCCAATGCCTGCCACAAAACGGCCGACCATGAGGAAGGAGAAGTTTGTGGCCAAACCCATCAGAATGGCACCAGCGAAAAAAATCGCAGCTGCTATCACAATTGTGAACCGTCTCCCGATTATGTCGGAGATACGCCCAGCAGCAAATGAACCAATCAGCGAGTAGAGGTTCAAGACACCTGAGATGATCTCGACCTGTGTGTCCGATATCTTCAGGTCCTCCTTGATGAACAGAGTTGCACCACTCATCACGCCGATGTCTGACAAACACAAAATTTAACATTTCATCGAAATTTAATCATCTTAAATTCTTACTAAAAAAGGAAAATTTGGTGATTTTACCATAGCCAAGAACAATAGATGTCATCGAGGCAAGAATGCCGCACACCAAGGCGAACGTCTTGGCGCTGACACGCTTATCCGATTGTCCGGATTCTACGTTGGCCATTGTTGCACTGCTTTCACGAGCTCTGAAAAGAACGACAGGGCCGGGGTTGTTGCTTTTCTTTTTTTCCCGGAGAGACTGGGCTACATCTACGACCCCTCTGAAAAAATCAAGAGAAATGGAGGAGGGATGGGAGCAATATGCCTCAGTTTGGATGCTGTATTTATAGGGAACTTGTACCGGATAAGGGGTCGATCTAATGTACTTTGGGTTCCGAAACCTGCGTATCGACCAGTCTATTTTTCCTATATATGTTTTAGAAGTTTAGCTGGAAATCTTATCCTAACTACTAAATTTGGGGTTTTACAAATTTATATTACTCTTCTTTGAGTTGTGAGAATCTACCCAAGCCACAATTTAATTACGTTGTCCAACTCATTTGAGCTCATTTTAACTAAATCCAATCAGTAACTATTTGGATAACTAATTAACCGCGTCTATATATATTGCGTAAGATTGATTACATTTAATGATAATTGATTTTAATAATTAATTGCAATATTCAAATAATATACATTGTATAATATAATATTTTCTTTTATATATGGGTGTATATATACCATCACTGTAGACCGAGATGCAGTGTCAGTGCGTCATATTTAAGGATATTGCCACAAAAATTGAGAGAATTAATGAACCTCACAAATAATAAAATGATCAAATTTTAGGATAATGCCACAAAATTTGAGAGAATGAACCTCTAAAATAGAAAATGATTAAATGTTAGGATAATGCCACGAAATTTCTAAAATATTTTTTTATGAAAAATACTTTTTATTTTATTTTATCATTTGATAATTATTCCTTGAACCACTACTACAAAAACACTAATCATATACGGCACATCATACACGGAACTAAGAAAATTTCAACAAAACAATGTCTAAAAGGAGGATCGAGATGCGCGCACAAAAATGAGTTCTAACATATGTTGTCCCTAACAGCACTTAGAGGGGGTGAATAGGTATGTTTAAACTTTAACTCCTATAACATGTAACTGTTGGACTATGCAATAATTCACTTAGTCTATTTGACTAGATTTGCAAAACTTATATTTATTGAATTTAACAATTTCCTTGAGTTGAGATATTTGCAGGTTCATAAGATTTAGAATTCCAACATAACTGTTAAGACTCTTTCCTTTGTCTTTGAGATAATTGACTGTAACATTGTTCCGATGAAGGCTAAGACTTCAAAATCAATATCTATTTTTCACAAGCTTTCCGAAAAAATGGTCATATGCCGAAATCGGATACCCGAGCGCCGAGATACGCCAGTTTGAAGATTGCTGAAGGTTACTGAAATTCCACAACGCTTGACAAGCGTTGTTACGGTTGTCACAACGGTTGGCTCTGAAAGTTCTTGCAGAAAATTGGGTCTCGGAAATGAATTATTTCGTTGCAACGCTTTAAATCGATCAGCCTACACACTGTTCGTATTTTGGCTGCAGTTTGGTCATACGAACTCCGATTTGAGTGAATCAAAGCTTGAAAAATCCAGAAAACCGAGATCTACAACTTTCATGTAGTAACTTTATTCAAATTTTGAAGTGATGGGTCTCTATGGGCCGTGGAAAACCGATGTCAGTTATGTAAACGTTTATAAATCTAGATTTGTTTCTCTCCCTATATATATAAACAAATATTAGATTTTTCTCAAGTGCTCCAGCCGTCAAACACTTCCTCCTCAGTTGAAAAATAGATTCACCATAGTTGCTTGATCTTGAAACTTCGATACTCATTCAACAACCGAAAATCTTCTCCACTACAACTCAATCTCGTGTAAGAATTAGAGTGATTTGTGTGAGATCTCTTGTTTACTCAAACCTTAGAGCCTTTGTGTGCTCATCACCTCTTGTCCTAGAACCTTTGTGTGCTCGCTTCTTGTATTAGAGCCTGTAGTGCTCGTGAGACATTTCTGTGCTCGGGCCGAGTGACTTCTCAAGCTTTGTAAGGGTTCACCGGTTCCACCTTGTACTTATTTCTCATTGGGTAAAGAAAGTCACACCATCTCGAAGGTCGCGAGCCCCGAAGACGTAGGCGTTAGTTCCGAACTCCGTAAACAACTCTTGTGTCAAGTGTCTCTCAACTCTTCTATTTATTTTACGCACACTTGTTTAGTTTAAAGTTATTATTGTTTCCGCCAAGAATAACACATACACACATTAGTTAAAAGTACTTAAATTTAAAATTTCAAAATGCCCCATATTCACCACCATCTAGGTGCCTTAGGGACCAACAAGTGGTATCAGAGCATTATTACTCAAATTAAGGCACACTTAATTTGAGTTATATCGATCCAATATGGCACCAAATAGGCAAGTGATAGAACCCTCAATCTTTGGTCAAATCTCTAATAATTTTAGCCATTGGAAAAGACTTATGATTGATTTTTTTTTAAACTAATGAGGTTTGGGATATTGTAGAAAATGAATATGTACCGAAATTTGATGACAATAAGGAATTAACCGCCAAATCCAAACTTGAAAAGAAAAATAACATTTATCCAATAAATTATATAATTAATTTGGTTAGTGAATATGTTGGATTATTAATTGATGATATGAGTAGTGCCCACGATATGTGGGAGTATATAATAAATCGGTATGAAGTAAATACTCAGATTAAAAGGATTGAGACAAAGTTGGATGGTCAAGATCTCAACCTTGTATTGATGGAAAATGATAATGAAAGTCCGATGATGGTGGATGTCGACTCAATTATCACAAGCAAGAACATCACCAACAAGAAAACCATTGAGGTTCTAACAAACATTGCCACATCCAAGAACAAGAAGATAGACTCGGATGATTCAAGTGAAGCATCAACAAGTTTCGCCAATGAGGTAACTCTAGAACTTGAAAACAATGATTATTAGTCTAAAATTGAATTGATCAATGAATGTGAAGAAATTGATAATACAAGTATCTCTTTGAATGAGGATCAAACACATAGTAATGAAATTAAATTGATGTCTTTTCTCGGTGAATCACATAAGACCTTACTTAGAAAAGAGGAAATTATCCAAAATTGGAGGTCTAAGATTGTTGAACTTGAGTCTAAGGTAAATGAATTTGAGTCAATAACACTTGAGTCACACAATTGTAAATTACACTTAGACGAATTAGAATCCGTTAGAATAAAGACAAACCAGTTACAAGATGAGAATAGAAGCTTAAAAACAACTAATGTTATAAATAAAATGTTAGAAAGTAAGATTAAAAGTTATGAATCCAAAGTTAAAGAGTTGAAAATGACTAGTAAAGTTAACAATTGTCAATCACACTTAGGTGAAATAGGGATTTTAAAAGTAAGAATACAAACTTTAGAGACAAAAAATAAGGCTTTAAAATCATATAATGAGTTTAAGAATGTAGTTAATCTTGAACAAGATAAGATAGATAATTTGATTAGAAGTTGCAAAAATATCGAAAGCGCAAAAGAAAGAGGGAAACATACACGAAACTTAAATGTTAATAATAAAAATTATAAGTGTAATAGTGCACACAACAATTCAAGAAGAACATTTAGCTCACAAGGATCAAACAAAATTTATTCTAAAAGATCGAATGAATGGTTCCATGATTTAAAAGATAAAAATATTTCACAAAATAGAATTCAAACTAATGACTCAACTAGAAGTGTTTCCCAACATCACAATAAATTTGAATCCTACCAAAATAAAAATGTTTCACCTAAAATAGTAAATTGGCGTCCAAATGAACCTTGGAAACAAATTCAATAGTTGAAAGGTCACTTCCAACATCATTTCAAGCAAGGTCCAAATTTGAACACACCTCATTTCTCAATATCTCGAAAACCCTTACTAACCTTTTGTAATTATTGTTGTAAGATTGGACATCATTGGAGTGTAGGTTTAGGAAGGGAAATAATATGTCGAATGTTGTTTGGGTTCCTAAATCTAGGTTAGAGTAAAACTCTACCTAGTATCTCCCAAAATTATTCAAATTCAAAAATATGAAGGGGAGATAAGATAAAGGTATATATTAGTTATTATCCATTCTTTTTAACTATTATATACTCTTGTAAGTGTGTTTGATCATTACTCACAAAGAAATTAAATGGATCATAGACAATGACTTTTTACATCACATTACAAATATTTTTATCAAGTTCATCAAATTTCAAAAGAAACAATGATTCTAGGTTTAAGTTAGGCATGCTTGAATTTCAGGACTGAATTATACCTCAAAATGCGTCAATATATGTTAGTTAGGGAGCATGGCAATTATCTTAGTTAAATTCCTGATGAAATAATCTTCAAAATAAGCAAAATAACATTAAACATTGCAACGGTTAATAAACCATTGTAACGGAATAAATAAGATAAACTCAATACTGAAGAAAACACGTGTTAAGAACAAAATCAATATTTAAAGCGTTGTAACGCTTAAATTAACGTCATAACGGAATAAATCGAGTTTGAGCAGCTTTCGAGTCAGAGACAAGCGTTGTGGAAAACGTTGCAACGGTTATAATCATTGTCGCTGTTTTAACAACATTAAATGCATTAAATGCTATGAATTCAAAATTTCTAACCAACCGTTACAACGGTTGACCTACCGTTACAACGGCTGTCTGCGAAAAATGATAATCAAATCATTTATTTCCAAATTTCATTATTTCCAAAATTCATTGAATTTCGAATTTTGTCTTCTTGACCATTCTTTTGTTGTCCTTTCAGATCGTTATACTTTCCAAATTAAACTATTAAATAAAATATAATTTCAAGATTAAAAGATTTATATTTCCTTTGCTTTCTTCATTTCATATTTGAGAATCATGTTGAATTCAATTGATTACATGATTTGCCAAAATTTAATACTAATATAGAACTTTGAATTGAAAGATTTCTTAATGAGAATTCATATAGATTAGTAAAATTATTAAGATACAAAATTTTACTCAATTAAAATTCACTTGGATTTGGATATATGACTTGGTCTAATACGTGAATTGCAAGAATCAAATTTATTGATCATGCTCAATCCTAACTTAATTAAATTGTCCATACTTTAATTGCAACAATTAAATTTCATTGATCTATTGAAATATTGGACTTAGTTAAAATTGTCAAAATTTTAAATACAAAATTCATTCAATTGACAATTTATTTGATTAATACAATTTTACATTGTAAAATTCTATGAGTCTCAAAACTTAAATTGCAACATTTACTCATTTGGAGAATAAAATTGTCAAACTCACTTTAAAAAATACTAACTACAAATTTAATTGACATATGTGAGCATTTTGAAATTAAAATTGGTAAAGATTAAAACTTTAAATTGCTAAATTTATCTCAAACTTATTGAGTTGGTGATGAAGCCAAAACATATAGTGAAAATCCCTATCTTTTCTTTCAAAAAATGGCGAAAAGCGAATGCAAACTAGTCATTTTCCCGATTTATTTACCGCAAATGTGTTTTTAGGTCTTTTTGGCAGGTTTTTGAGAAAGTTGCGTATTTATGCCAAAAACAGAGCAAAAGTGTCATATTTAGGCGATTTCTGGAGATAGCGTCAAAACAAGGCATCAACACCACACACGAAGTGCATATGCGAAATGGTGAAAAATACATAAAACCCGCTAAGTTAGGAAGCCGTTCGGCCTCCTATATGCCGTACGATCCGTGGACTCAATCCGTGGGCTGTTTCCTTTAGATCAGATCATCCACCGTTGATGCTATTTTCGGCAGAATTCTTCTGAAAGGACGCAATTGCTTCAGCGGCAAGCTTTCATAGCTATTTTTGGTTTGATCTATCCAAATTTGGAGTACACTCTAAGTTCCACCACCTCCACTACTTCCACTACTCCATCTCTCATATTATGAAGGCTATAAATCCTCATTTTGTAATAGGATTTAGTATGCGTGTTTAATTGTGTTAAGTCCATAGAATAGAGATTAACAATCCTCATCGCTAGGTTAGGTAGAGAGTTACTTAAAGAGAGAATGACAGCCATCGGAAGCCAAGCAGGAGAACAAGGCGTCATCTAAGGAGGTAGAGGTTCATCCATCTTCAATTGGGTTGTAATTTATGTTCTCTTTATTTTATTCCTTTCATTTTGGCATGGCCATGAGAAGCTAAACTTCTCATCTCTAGGGTGAGGGTTGTACTCGAATTCTTAGTTATGTTTTAATATAAGTTTATGTTTTGTTTATGTTGATTTGAGTTTTCTTTATCATTTAAATTCCTTTTTATTAAGTCCTTGCATACATAGTTATGTCTACTATATGCCAGTGACCCTCCACATACCAATAGGTGTCAATTCACTGCATCCCGGTGTGAGTGGGATAATGCATGTAAGTAGTTTAACACTTCGGCTAACGAGGCCTGACAGCGGTTCAAAGACTAGGGTTAGAACCCAGTGGGCTCCCTTGGCAGGATAGCGTAAATTGTATACTTTAGATTATATTAGGAAACACCTAGATTAGGTAGGGTCTTTAGGATATTTGAACTACGGGATAGTATAGGGAAATAATATAATTACGTACCTAAAATACTTTAGTCTTGGTAGCCCAAAAGCCGATCGCAAGATCGGAAAACCTTTCAAATCGCATAGGTAAAAACCCAGCAAGTCCTGCGGGGTAGTGACAGTACCGCATGCGGGATAGCTGTGGGACAATCTAGGCCGCATGCGACAGTGACAGTGCCGTATGCGACGTGGAGGGACGTCAAAAGTTGTATTATTGCATAACTTAAAAGGAGAAAACCTGAACACTAGATAATCTCTATTTAATTGTTTAACCCAAACTTTAGCACAATTAGCGCCACCGCATAAACCTTAAGGGTATTGAACCCTATCTTAAACTATTTTAAACCTATTTCAAAACCCCTCGAGTACCTAGACTAGTGAAAATTGTTAGAAATCCAATACATTATCGCTGTGGATCGACACCCCAATTATACTACACGGTAGGATCATATGCTTGTGATCTGAACGTAAGTAGAAATTAGGGTTTATAAATCTTTAAAAGTAAGTAGTTCAATTTGGACTCATCAGTTGGAAAATTTAAGAAATGTAATATTAATTGCAAAATCTATTTTACATGACTAAATTGTCATAACAAAAGATATGACACTATAGATTATTGTTGTTGTTCATGATGAATTGATTTGTTTGATAAGTATGCATATTTGAGATATGATGCTTTAATTGCTATATTATTCATGTTAATTGGTTTTGATTGGATAAAATTGCTAAATTATAACCTCATTGGACTTTGATCAAATAAATAACTTCACTTATTAAATTTCAATTAAATTGAATATGCCGAATTACAATATCCAATGTCATGAGAATCTTGATCAAATAAAATTGCAATATCTAATTTCATGAGAATAACTTATAATTTCTAAATAAGACAATGGAATTTTCATATCTAATTGAGTATATCAATCTTGATCAAATACTTAATTGCAAAATTATCTTCTTATGAGAATAATTCAATTTGATCAAATAAAAATTTTAATTATCAAATATTCATTCTCATGACCAAACTTCAATTAAAATTGAGTATATGACTCCATTAAATGTATAATGCACAATATTAAATTTCTATATTCTTGAGTAGTGCATATATGTATGCTTTAATTGTCATATTTTTATTATTATGCCTTAATCTACATTTTTATAAAATTAAGGGGGAGTGCATGAATTGAGGGGGAGCCCCCTCATATTTTGTTGATTTAACTATGATAATTCCTCCCTTTTGACCATTTCTAAAAATGGGGAGAGATATTACAAGTTCGTTAAAATTGGTATTCGCTAAACACCATGGGAAAATTAAAAATTCAAAAATTCAAATTTGTGGGAATATCCAATTTATGCACTCACTTGAGATATATGCTTTGCAAATCGTCAAAAAGAGGAGATTGTTGGACTATGCAATAATCCACTTAGTCTATTTGACTAGATTTGCAAAACATATATTTATTGAATTTAACAATTTCCTTGAGTTGAGATATTTGCAGGTTCATAAGATTTAGAATTGGAACATAACTGTTGAGGCTCTTTCCTTTGCCTTTGAGATAATTGACTGCAACATTGTTCCGATGAAGGCTAAGACTTCAAAATCAATATCTACTCTTCACAAGCTTTTCGAAAAGTGGTCATATGCCGAAATCAGATACCCGAGCGTCGAGATACGCCAGTTTGAAGACTACTGAAGGTTGCTGAAATTCCACAACGCTTGACAAGCATTGTAATGGTTGTCACAACGGTTGGCTCTGGAAGTTTTTTCAGAAAATTGGATCTCGGAAATGAATTATTCCGTTCAACGGTTGATTAAACGTTGCAACGCTTTAAATCGATCAGCCTACACACAGTTCATATTTTAGCCATAGTTTGGTCATACGAACTCCGATATGAGTGAATCAAAGCTTGAAAAATCTAGGAAATCGAGATCTACAACTTTCATGTAGTAACTTTATTCAAATTATGAAGTTATGGGTCGCTATGGGCCTTGGAAAACTGACGTCAGTTATGGAAACTTTTGTAAACCTAGAATTGTTTCTCTCCCTATATATAGAAACAAATATTAGGTTTTTCTCAAGTGCTCCAGCCGTCAAACACTTCCTCCTCGGTTGAAAAAGAGAGCCACCATGGTTGCTTGATCTTGAAACTTCAATACTCATT
This sequence comes from Carex littledalei, assembly GCA_011114355.1. Lineage (NCBI taxonomy): Eukaryota > Viridiplantae > Streptophyta > Magnoliopsida > Poales > Cyperaceae > Carex > Carex littledalei. The sequence goes on along the minus strand of CM022101.1, from coordinate 354,751 downwards.
CAACAACCGAAAATCTTCTCCACTATAACTCAATCTCGTGTAAGAATTAGAGTGATTTGTGTGAGATCTCTTGTTTACTCAAACCTTAGAGCCTTTGTGTGCTCACCTCTTGTTTTAGAGCCTTTGTGTGCTCGCTTCTTGTATTAAAACCTTTAGTGCTCGTGAGGACTTACCAAGCTTTGTAAGGACTTACCGGTTCCACCTTGTACTTCTTTCTCATTGGGTAAAGAAAGGCACGCCATTTCGAAGGTCGCGAGCCCCAGAGACATAGACATTAGTGCCAAACTCCGTAAACAACTCTCGTGTCAAGTGTCTCTCAACTCTTCTATTTATTTTACGCACACTTGTTTAGTTTAAAGTTATTTTTGTTTCCGCCAAGAATAACACATACACACGTTAGTTAAAAGTACTTAGATTTAAAATTTCAAAATGCCCCATATTCATCCCCTTTAGGTGCCTTAGGGACCAACAGTAACTATCTGTCGGATAGATAAATTTGAAAGTCGTTCATGTGTTTAAATAATCTATCTATTATAAGTTCTTCGTGGAATCAATAACTTGTAAATTAAATAACAATTTAACTAAATATTAAAGTGCAGTAAAGTAAATAGATAGAGTTAGAGAAAGTGACACGGGAGTTGTTAACGAAGTTCGGTCTCAGAATGGACGTACGTCTCCGGGGCAACACAATCTTAAGAGGCGCGCCTTTCTATTACCCAATGAAGAAAGAAATACAAGTTGTGACCCATACGAGACAACACACATGCGGTCCAAACAGACGACAGACGAGCACAATAGCTCAAAGAGAGAAAGGTGAGAACACAGGCTCAAAGATATAAGCGAGCTTGTAGGCTCTAAGTCCACACAATCACTGGCTTCACTCCAATCTCACAATGGATCAAGTTAGGTGAAGTATATTTGAGGTTGTTAGAAAGATAATTGAAGTTTGAGCACAAGCAACAATGGACTAGGCTAAACCTCTCGAAAGGATTCTAAAGTGTAAGATTTGTGAGGGTATTCTCTCGTCAATGAGATAGAAGACATAGCCCACTATTTACAGTAGAATTCAAAAGAGAGCCAACGGCTCTTTGCAGATTAAAAGATTTACAACATAATGGTTTAGCCTATTTTTTGTGTGCCCAAGTTTTCAGTATTGACCAAGCGCGATAATTTGAATTTTGAATTTGATATCCAGACAAGCAACGGCTAGACTCGAGTGGTCTCAATCTCAAATCTACTTTACCATACTTTTGGACATAAATAAAAATAACAACGCAAAAGGTAAAGTATGATCTTCATAATCTTCATGATCTTGATCTTCATATGATCTTCTGTAATCTTCCTAATTCAGCATCTCATCAATATCCGACAATCCAAATTGCTCATGTGAATCTTCCATCAAATCATATTTATCAAATCATTCATTGTAGCTCGAGGAGATCATGCAACATATTATCTTGTGCAGTTTGTCACGTTCTGACTTGTCATGATATGCACTTTGACTTTTTTTGACCTTCGGACGCGACTTGTTACGCCAACTTGTTATAATGTGAATCGTTGACTTGCTTTGACCTTTGGTTATAACTATTAAACCTATATATCTCAAACAGAGAAACTGTAAAATTTAATGATTATATGTTTTGCAAATTAGTCAAACAGCACAGAAAATTGCTTACAACAACAACATACACACAGTCAGATTGTTGAGAACAGTATCTAAAAAGCACCTGTATTTGTACATGGTTTCTCAATAAGAAATAATGTACGATTACACCCCTTTATACACGGTTTAAATGATAAAACCTGTGTATGATTTTTCCCAATCTCCAAATACAGTTTTTCCAACAAAACTGTGTTCAATATTAATTTTTGAAGCGACGTCCCCTCGCTATTCATGTGTGCCTCTTCACACCTTCCTGACATCCATTTAAGTCATGCCCCTCCCCCTTGTCTCCTGATATCTTCATTTCTCACTATTTTTGTTGATTGTTTTTCACTCGGAAAGAGAAGGACACATGTAATTTCATAATACATGAATTGATCATCAGAGTGGATGAAGCAGAGGACATAATTTCACAAAAGCAATGAAGTGTTGAGTTCTGCCCTTTTTTTTATTTGACTTTTGAGGCAGAATAATCCCATTGCTAAAAGGGTTAATCCACAACTCAGGCTATGTAGGAAAGACGAGTTGAGCTCGGCATTGTGCGGTCTCTATTAAATGGATCCGCACAACACCGGTGCGGCCATGGTACATTTCGAAATTTTCAAAAATGGTGGTTTTTTTGTTTATTTTTTTTTAAGCTGTGCTATAAATAAAAATTTCGGGTATCTATGTATATGTATACCATACACGGTTCTTTAGAAAGATGAAAGTCTCTCAACTTTCATTTAATTGTTCATAAAAGATCTCTTCGTCACTGGTTCGAACCTACAATCTCCCACATAGAGGATGTTGTCCTTTGACGCTAGATCAAAATTGATTCTAGATTTTTGTTCATTCATTGATTAAGTGTTCATAGTTACAAGTTACAACTTCTCATCTCTCTGATTTTATACAACTAATAATCTAAAAGTACGAGTAGAACTTTGGTGTTTTTAAGTTCATCAAATTTCTTTGTGAATTCAACTCTAAAACCTATTGAATTGGCTTCAAATGACGAATATGAACCGTTTAAACCCATCTACCTTACGAGTGATGCATCTACATGCGAAAATTTTAAACTTTCAAAGTAATTCAGTATAATGTCAAGCGATCAAAATTAGAAGATTTATAAATTATTTTTAATGCATAAATTTTTTATGTTTTTTTATCACTGGACTCTATACAAAATTAATTTGAAAATTTAAAATATTTGCATGTATATGCATCACTCATAAGGTAGATCGGTCTCAACTGTTCAGATTCGTCATTTAAAACTAATCCGATAAATTTAAGAGCACCCTAGTTCTACTCCTAAAAGTACATGCCCTTTATTAAGCAGATATGAAGAATAAAAGTTGAGGATATAGGAAGTGTCTACGGTGCTACACGTAGCATAGAGGCCTCCGTGCTACGGCTCAATATTTGAGTTTTCAAAATCCTAACGGTTGATCCGAACCGTTCAACATAATCTCCATATGAATATGTACTTGCAAACCAAATTTTACATTTTTTAGAATTTTTTTACTATTTTTTAAGCCACTTTGAAAAAATAGTAATTTCAACAGTAAAATCTTCTGGACTATTGGATCAGCGATTTTCAAAGTGGCTTCATAAATAGTAAAAAAATTCTAAAAAATGTAAAATTTGGTTTGCAAGTATATATTCATATGGAGATCATGTTGTTCGGATCGACCGTTAGAATTTTGAAAACTAAAAAATTGAGCCGTAGCACGGAGGCCCTCTATGCTACGTGTAGCATATTAGCCAGATTCTGAGGATATAAATTGCAAAATAACCACTCGGGTATGCTAAGGGTACCTAAGGTTGTGATCTCCAACGAAAACCAAGCCGAACATCTAATACAAGCTTTTAAAATTCAAGATATTTAAATCCCACTTGGAAAAATACCAAAAAACTACTAAAATTACTCTATTAAAAATGTGGATAAATGAACCTAAACCCTAGCGATAGAGATGTCCAATGAAAGAGAAAAATATCCTCAACCATCTTGTGGCAATTAAAATGCAAGAAATTGAGTTAGACTGAGAATCAGAAATTGAGATTGGAGGCTTGATGAATAAGTGTCATGTAATTTAATTTTATAATGATACTGATATTTATTTTATGAGGAGATTAATAGTAATACTGTTTGCAAAAATAAAAAATTTCGAAAAGAAAAAACTGTTGATTGGCTGCTTTGGTGAGTGGAAAGAGAAATATGCGAGAAGAAACAAAGAAAGGTTGCGAATTGTGAGTATGAGAGAGAAGAAACAATTAAAAAAGGAAAATAAGAGTTTATAGCAGCACGGGTGGGTATAGTTTTGAGATTGAGACCACTCGAGTCTAGTCGTTGCTTGTCTGGATATCAAATTCAAAATTCAAATTATCGGGCTTGGTCAATACTGAAAACTCGAGTCTAGCCGCTAACTGATATTTTATTAATCTATTATTGTGGATTGAATTTGATAAAAAAAAAAATATTTAACTGAAAATTGTAACGGAATATATTTGTTATTTTAATTAAATAATTGCTTCAATGATAAAGAGAGAAATTTTAGATTTTTTTTAAAAGTAGCAAAAATTATACGTAAAAATTATAATTTTTGTAAATCAGAAGGATTTAGTCTCCCTACCCTCTTAAATCTGTCCCTTGAATGAAGGTCGAACTTTGTTCTTTTAGATTGGGAAGTGATATGATACACTCTAATGAAAAGTATATACTGACAAATTTTTTTACTGTATTAATCAGTCAATAAAATATAGACACGAGCAAAAAATTTGCATGAAACCACTCGCTGCTTTGACACGACTTCATTTTTGCAATTTCACTATTATTTTAGTCCAGAAACATAAAATATTAGTTATATTAGTGAGGTGTCCATTCCAAAATTGATGGATTATATTATCATTAAAAGTTCTTCATAAATGACATCAACAAGTCAAAGGTGAACATTCAAATAAAAGAATAAAAAAAAAACCCAATTTATGAAAACGAAAGCAACATATGGACGCGCTTAAATACTGCGCCCATCGTCTTTGACCATAAATGAAGAAAAAGAGATATTAACTAATTTTAAGCTTCATCTGTGCACTCAATGACAAAAAGGTCAATTTGAGTAGATTTGTTGTTGAGAATTTTTTATTTATAGAAATAAATATAAAATAATATTGGATATTAGAATGATTGTTTCAGAATTTAGATATATAGACGGAATAAAAAAAAATCGGCTACACAAAATGGAGTTGAAAAAAAAAATTGGATCCATTGGGAGTGCCACAACAACACAAAAACATCACACAAAAAATTCGGTCTTAATGGATCCGAAAAAAAATTCGCATTGATAGTTTGGATCGAGGAAGGAGGGGGAATTCAATTCACATCGTCGAAGATATCTCAAACTTTGAGTGGATTTGTACAAAATCAAGATCATTCAAATTCTTTTTGCATGAATCTCAAAGCACATTAAACTGAGCTCTTCATTTCAAATAGACACCAAATAGAAATTAACGCCGGCTTTGAATTCACTCAAAGTTTGAGATATCTCAGAGGATACAATAACAATACAGACTCTCCCGGAGAAGGGGAGGATTAGGAATGATGTATTTAATGGATTGTTGGGATCCTATGTGGCCAAGTCCACACAACGTCCGTGATGTATTTATTAGATTCGAAAATAAACAGCTCCAAAAAACTGATTTTTTTTTTTAAGTTCCGTCTACTATATCAAAATTCCCATATTCTCATTCTAATATTCTATATTATTTTATATTAATTTCTATAAATACAATTTTCTTTGTATTTATTAGATTCTAATTCTTTTTCTTCACGACTCCGATATTTCTGCTAAACCAGCGACCGTGACACTGGATTTATTGTGTCTTTTGCAAAAAGTAAGAAATGTATGCCTGGTCAGATTACCTACCATTCTATCTCCGTATATTTCTATTTTATTTTTAAATATTTTCTTCAAATAGGAGTCTCTCTCAACAAGTAAAAATATTGGCGTGATACTTAATTAGTTACAAAAGAGTCTGACTATTATGACATAAGTGTCATTTCAATTTATATAATACCAACTCTCAAATTATCGAATCGATTTCAAACGGTGAATCCAAACCGTTCAAACCGATATACTTCATTAGTTGTGCGTTTACATGCAAAATTTATAATTATTTGAATTTATTTAGTATCAATCAAGCGGTCAAATGTGGGAGTTTTTAAGTTAATTTTAATGCATTTATTTTTTAAAATTTTTGATCGCTTGACTTGATACTAAAGTAACTCGAATATTTTTTTTTTTTTTTGCATGTAAACAAATTACTCATAAAGTAAATCAGTATGAACGGTTTGGATTGAACTCTATCTATAAGTTTTAGAGTTGATGTCATCTAACAGACTAATACCGATCTGGTTATAAAATTAAACGGTGAATTCCATATAAAAAAATTAGTTATAGCAATTTCTTGTCCATTATTATTGTCATGGAAAAAAAATATGTTTGACATTAATAACAAAACTTTGTCATCCGTACTATTTGCTGCAAATACATCATGAATCATGATTGTATGTGATCTCGCATAAAATCAAATAATAAAAAGATTACCAAATTTTTAAAGTAAAAATGAATTAAGTAAACTATGGAATAACGGCGTAACAAACTACTCAACTTAGACCACATTCCAATTCATACATTTTGAAGAATTGTCAACCTAGGAGAGGAATTTAATCGTAATATATATTGTTATCATGACTTGTACTCTATAAGCAAAAATAATTTCGGTACTTTATATTAAAATTAAAATTTCAATTTGAGCCACTTAAAATAACTATATATTGAAAGTTTGAAACCTTGTTGGAATTTTTTTTTTTCAAAAATTTCAGTATATTTTTTAAATAGGAAAAACATTCATAAAATTTAAAAATTATGTACTTCATCGTAGTAATGTTTTTCTTTTTTATCTAAGAAATAATATAAAAAAGCTCAAAAAAAATATATTACTTTTCACAAAAAAATTCAACATATATAACATTGAATAATTTAAATTAACTATTCGAATTACAAAACTAAAATTTATAAAATAAATTTACCAACAAAACACCTTGCCACAACTATCGGTGTCATATTTCCTCAAAAAAAAATAGGGTAATTATATTTTTCTCCATCTATCTATCCCCCATTTCATCCCCAACTAACTAACTTCATCTTCTAACTATAATTACAAATTCTAACTACCTAATGGTCCCTACAAATTAATTAGCAAATTTTCTCCCTTTATTTCAATCCTCTTTCTCCCTCTCTCTCCCACCTCCGCCTCCACCCGTCTCTCCCACCTCTCCCTCTCCCCCTCCGCCTCCGCCTCCATCTTCCACCTCTCCCTCCCCGCCTCCGCCTCCCTCTCCCATCTCTCCATCTCCGCCTCCTCCTCCCTCTCCCACCTCCGCCTCCGTCATTCCATCCCAATCAAGCACACCTCCGCTGGGGTCAGATCCATCGTGTCTATGTTCCTTTTCCTCATGCAGTAGCGAGTTATTTGCAAAGAACAAAGCTTCATTAATGGTGAATTAGACCAGTGCGTACTAAATACTAAGAAATGACATAAAAACAAATTTTGAAAAAATTATAGGTGTATGAATGAATACTTGATGTCTTAGGTATAAATACTTCAACGTGTATGAATGAATACTTGATATCTTAGGTATAAATACTTTAACGTATATGTATGAATACTTGATATCTTATGGATGAATACTTCAATGAAGTATGTTTTGTTTCATTTAAATATTGTTTTTTTTTTGTAACATTTCAATTATATGATCTGTAAAATTTGATAGATTATTTTTGTTTCGACAGTGAAACATGTGGCAACTATTTTTTATTTCCAAAAAATAAAATTGAACTATAAAACAATAAAGCAATGTTCAGTACTATTCGACTGCTCTTGTAAAATTAATCGAGGTATGCACATATACTTGTAATACTCTTGATACATGAACTATTTATACTTATACGACAAGGATGAATACTTGCTCGATGAGGGATGAATACTTGCATGACGAGGTATGAATACTTGTGCAACGGACAACTCGAAAGTATGTCATCATGGATCTCATTTGAAAGAGAAAATTGTGTAAAAAACGTTAGTGGTTTTAGATTTACAAAATTCCTCACAGATCGTCAGAAATATTGGTTAGATTGAACGAAGAAAAAAAAAAATCACCTCTAAAAACGTGTAAAAGATGGGTGTGTGATGTATCTAGTTTTTTTTTTTTTAAATACTTGATATCTTAGGTGTGAATACTTGATGTATTATATATGAATACTTTATTATATGTGAATACTTGCGCGCCAGTTGTAAAATATTTCAGATATTAGGCGGTTCCTAAATAGTAAGTGGTCCCCTCAAGTAGTTAGTAGTTATTAAAGTAGTTATTAAACGGAGAATGAATTCCGGGGGATAACTAGGCTCTCTAAAAAAATATAACATATCATAAAAGACAGCCATACAGCTGTACGATATTGAAGACCAAAATTAGTCAAAGTAAAAGATGGAATTTGATAAACTTCAAAATTTGTTTACGTCAGCGTTCTCTTATGAGTTGCTCTGGCGTTGAATTATTTTGTGCAGGTGGCAAATGGTAAAGGGCTGATCTGTGATAAAATATTTTATACTCCATTTACTAGTGATAACAGAATATCCGGAACTTTTTATTTTTTGAGACCACTCGAGTCTAGCCGTTGCTTGTCTGGATATCAAATTCAAAATTCAAATTATCAGACTTGATCAATACGTATTCAATCTAATTACGTTCAGTTTAGTTTTAGGTTGGGTAGGATACGAATTGATCTATCCTATCATACAAAAAAAAAAAGTCAGCAGAAAAGCCGGAATATGGATCGAGTACATGTGGAGGCAACTCATCTTATATTTCTTTTTTCTCTTTCTTATCTGGATAACTCATCTTATGATTCTTTGCCTTTTCAACTTTATTACAGTTTTGGATAAGAAATCCTCTTGTTTCGTTTTAACAATTATCAGTAGCTAGTTTGATATTTCAAATTCGTTTTTTAACTTCTTCAAATACATATTTTAATTAACAATTGTCAATACACATTAGCTAGTTCTGGATATATTTATTACATAGGATTTTCCTACTATATGAGTTTCGAACTCATGATCTTCAACATTAGGCCACTAGTTCAAAGATAGATTCTTGTATTATATTAATAGTTAATACACACTTGTTTATTTAAATTTTTTGTTAAAATATTAATAAGAAACAATTAAAATTGTTTAGGTGCATGGTAAAGAAATAACATTTCTTATTTTTATTCTCATGCAATGCTTAAACCGTTAAACGGCTTCTCTCTGCTAAATTCCAAATATTTTCTAAAATTGATTTTGTGTGTGTGTAGATACATCGCATATACCTTATCTGCCGGGTGGACCCACCAATTGTGGCCACTATCTGATCCCTATTCTTATTGACCTCAATTGTGGTTATTATATAGACATGCAACCTACCTATTTTGAGTTTTTTTTTTTACCTCAAAAAATTAAACCCTTATTCAGAGCCCCCTGGAATTGCCGACATTTTTAAAATATCCAAAGTTAATTACAAATTAATAAATATATCCAGAACTGCTGGGTATTTCAAAAAATGCCCATACCGGCCAGAATCTGGCCGGTTTCTTTCCTTTTTTTTTTTTTAGAGACACTATGAAGAGCAAGATAATGAAATCTAACACTGAAAATTCAAATTTATTGTTTAAATTATTTGTTAGATTACTTATTTTGATGTATAATTAGCATATTTATACTAAAATACGCTAAATTACTTGAAATTATGTTGAATTACATTAAATTACGCTAAATTACTTGAAATTATGTTGAATTACACTAAATTACATTAAATTACGCTAAATTACACTAATTTCGCTAATTATAATGAAATACGGAAAATTACGCTAAATTAGGCCGATTTTGTGCCATCTTTCATAAATCATAAAAAATAGTAAAAAAATTTCAAAAATAGTAAAAATTGGTATTCTACAAGTTCATTATATAACTAATTTACTGAGCTACTTAGATTGAATAATAGAAATGAAAATCTTAATCGGAAACTTCAACTCAAGTTTTGAGGTTTTGTCGGCACTGACGCATGCGTATTTTCGCAAGCTTTCCGAAAAGTGGTCATTTGCTGAAATCGGACACTCGAGCGCTGTTTTATGACCGTTTGAAGTTTCGTCGTCTTTTTTCGCCTTCTCAGTAAATATATCATCCATATCATATGTAATTTACCGTATTTTAGCGTAATGTAGCGTAATTTAACATAATTTAGCGTAATTTAATGTAATATAGTGTAATTCAACATAATTTCAAGTAATTTAGTGTATTTTAGTATGAATATGCTAATTAGACATCAAAAGAAGTAATCTAACAAATAATTTAAACAAAAAATTCGAATTTTCAGTGTTAGATTTCATTATCTTGCTCTTCATAGTGTCTCAAAAAAAACAAAAAAAATCTGGGAGGGAAAAAAAAAGAAACCTGTTAGATTCTGACCGGTATGGACATTTTGCGAAATACCCAGCGGTTCTGGATATATTTATTAATTTATAATTAACTTTGGATATTAATAAAAATGTCGGCTGGAATTGAACGGAGGATATGGCGGGGGGAAAAAAACAATATCAAAAGCTCGCCAAGGCCACAATTCACATACTCTGCATGTAGATAATTTGATCATTTCTTCCTTCTAAGTTTGTAAGAATTAATTCAACATACAGAAATTCTTCATAATTTATTGAAAATTCAACATATCTGAAAGCGAGCATATTTATAATTAATTAATAATTTATGAAAAACAATTTGCAAATCTGTCATTTAGTTGGAACCGATGGCGGTTCAATGCGCATTGGATCAAATTCAGTTTAATGTTTGCTCGGAACTGTTCGATCCGTTTCAAAATTTGTGCGGACAATTTAACATATCGGACCAAACTCGATCTGATATATGGTCTGAATTGTTCGATCTGTTTTAAGATATGTGCAGACAATTTAAAATATCGGATCAAATTTAATCTAATATATGATCGGAAAAGTTGGATTAACTGGTTTAAAATTCGTGTAAATTATTTATTTTAAAATCCATTGGGGAATTTAAATAGACAACAAATGTTAAAGTGAATTCAACAATTCCAATTTAAATAGACACGGCTCCTTTCTCTGTAGAGTGTGGTCAACAAGTGCTGTAATGTATGATAGAAAAGCGATACAAAATTTCAAGAAAACGTGCTTGGAATAAGCCTCCTCTTTTGGCGTTTTCGGATCTTGTTGTCATTGACTTAGACTATCAAATATTTATGATTGCTAGTAGTTGCGTTTCTCACGTTCACTTTGAAAGCTACAACAGAAGAGAATTATCAAATCTTACCGTTTGTACTTTTCATTTTTTTCATAATCATGTCTAAATATTTTCGTTTTGTTCTCCATGTGAAATTTGATAAGTACGGAATTTATACTTGTTTTTAATTAAATATAGATAATGAGCATAATGTCTCCGTTCTTTTTCTGAAAAAAAAATCATATTTGCATCCCATAAAAATATGAGAATCATTCTATTATTGATCTCCATAGTTACAATCTATATTTTCAATATAATTATGATATCAATATAAATATTTCATATGGTACTTGACCCACCCACATCTAAAAAATTTATGGCTACGACTATGCTTGCTTGTTATATGGAATGATTTCAGAATTTTTAAATTTATGTACAGTCGTTTATCAGAATATTGAGCACACTTTTACCAGTATACTGTCTTAATCTTTATACTGATGAAAACCCAGTCCAATGCAATATGTTGTCTTGTCTCTCTTTGGCGGAAATTTTTTATTGGTAGTAATTAATAGAAAAGGAGAGAGACAAATGGTAAGATTATATTAATATTTATATTGATAGTAAGATCAGTAGGAATTCTACCGATTTTAATTTTTTTTTAATTTGATGTATAGATGGAGAGAATTCTTATATTTGATTTCTAGTAAAATATGAAAAGTTTTTCAAAAAATAGATGGAATGTTTTTATATATCTAAATTTTAAGGTACTTTATCTATTTTTGTAAAAAAATAATATATGTTACTAGAAGAAATTAAAAGGAAAAAAAGAAAAAAACTGATTTAGATCGGTAAAATTCTTACCGATCCAAACTTTTTTATTTTTAAAATCGGTAGAACTCCTACCGATCTTACTACCAATATAAATATTACTGTACTCTTACTGTTTGTCTATATTCTTTTCTATTAATTACCACCAATAAAAAATTTCCCCCCTCTGGCCACCCCCAAGCTACGTTTGGGTAGCCTTTAAAAACTGGCTAGGGAGTAGGGATATCTCTTTTCCTAGGTTGGCCTTTTTCAATACCTACCATTGGTCTTCTACAGTAGTGATTTATGGATTTCATTTATTGAGATGTGTATAGTGTATACACTTTACACAATCTTGCTGCTAATTTATTTATTGCAGCCGCGAGTGTCTAACAGTCTAAGTCACGCAATTACTGAATTGCACATGGGGCCATTTGTCCGTCAAGCTTGACGGGCGTACTGTGCACAGTGTCGAAAATTAAGGACCAAGTTAAAAAATCAACACTAAAATACTAGACAATAAAGTACAATATAATATTATTTTATAAGAGAACTGGAAATACTGATATATGTAAAAATTACAAATGTATAATAGACAAAATTAAAATTAAAATTTATGAGAAACCTAATTTTATTTTTTTCTTACTGTCATTTGTCTCATCGAAGACGAGAACATAATGTCTTCATAGTGTATTTGGGCTTGCAGAGCATGTGCAATGTCGTGCATGCCCGTTCTATGGTCCAGATTGAGGAGAAGAACCACAATTTAATTGCGGCCTCGATCTGTGGTACTTCTCCTTGCCAATTGCAAGTTGCGGATAGTACATCTTGATTGGAAGAAATTTGAAATAACATGTGTTGTATGGGTCCACACTTATTTTCTGCGTTACACATGTCAAATATAATCGTGAATGCGTGTACATGCACGCATCACGTGCTTCATAGACTGACTTTCAAACACAACATGACCAAAAACACGTCAGATGGACATACAAACACGTCATATGTAAGTTCAGATGACGTGCAATATTTATTAGACGTAAAAGGGCATGACATTCAGTGTTTTTTCTTTTTCTTTTTTTTATTCTCTCCGTGCAATGTTTATTAAATGTCACAAAATAAATAAATAAATGATTTAAAAGAGGTCGCTGTTAATAATATATATCTTGACAACGCTATGCACTTACTATCTTGATTCGATTTTGCACTTCGCACTTAGGGCCTGTTCGGCTGCACAGTGGGAATGGGAATAGGAATAGGAATAGGAAATTTTTGAACTGGATTTTACTGTTCACGTGGGAAAAAAAAAATTCAGTCTGAGTGAATTTTTTTTTTCCCACGTGAACAGTAATTTCGGGATTACTGCCGAACAGGCCCTTAGAGCGCAAAAATTTCTAATATTTGAAACATTGTTTTATATATATAGGATGATATGATATCACACTATGACTTGTCAAGGTTTGACGCGTTACGGCGAAGAGGTATTCATGTCAGCTGGATCCTGACTATATTATATGTCCACTTGTTAAAGTGGTAACTGGACTATAGTCCAAATGAGTATGACATGTTTAATTCTGTCTCTTAGAGTCTTAGTACACATTTAAAAATTGTTTCCTTTGAATTTTTTACCAGTTGCAATTTTTATTTTTTGAATGGCCAAAAAGAGACGTTGATGATCTTTACATATCAATATCAAGCGGATCAGACTACACTAAGAGCATCTACACTCCAGTAACTCAAATGAATTTCTAAATAACTGTTAATTTCTTTTTAAAAATTAAGGTCTTTAAATTTTTTTAACTCTCACATCTCTGAAATTAATTTTAGAGTTTCTATTAAGCTACATCAGCAACAAATTAAAAAACATAAATAATTTAAGTCAATCATTTTATCAGAATGGAGTTTATAAACAATTTCTTAATAAGAAACTTTACTGCATAATTTCTAAATAAAAAACTCTCCACATTTCTGAAACTGAATTATAAACTATTAGAAACTCTAATAGTATCAGGAATTTAGATTTAGATGCTCTAAACTGTTCTCTCACTTTCCCGTTATTCTTATTTTGTTTCTCGCTTGATTCTCTGTGGCATAGGCTCCTTCAACCGTATGGCCATTATTTTCATTGCGTTTCGGGAAAAGCTTGCGACTATAAATTACATAATATGTAACCATATGAAAATATCAGGTTAACATACATCACATATCAAAGATTTCAATGGTTCGAATATATATTATTTTATTATTTTTATCCGCATCCGAGCCCAACGGATTATGGATTCTTCCAACTAATTAAGCCCCTATAACTTAAATTATAATTCTATTATTTATTTACAAAAATAAATCTTAATAAGTATATAATAAAAAATAACTGTGCTAAATTCAAACTTAATCAAATAGAAGTATAGAACACAATTAATTAAACTAGTATGATTGAGGTATACTCATCCTTGATCCAACTCAAGACTAATTAATAAAGAAAATTTTAAGATTCATAACCGGTTCATTAATTAATTTATGCTTTGAATAAGTACAGTACAGTATGGATCAGGTTGAGTCGAATATTATCATCCTATTATAAATAAAACTTCCAAGTATTCCAAAATGTATGGACGTGAGAAAATTAACTAGAATTAAAATTTACAATTATATTGCCAATACTGTTACATATCAAAATAAATATGTTTATGTGCGAACAATTAAGTCACGCACGCCATTTTTTTTTTTTTATAAAGTTTTTAAGTGTTTTTTTCTAACCGGTAAAATTTTAAGTGTAAAAACCTTTTAATTGAAAAGCTGCACGATCAATTTTCCAAACTAATGCGCCACCAGAATATTCTAATAATTTGTGGCGTTGTGTAAAGACAGCAACAGTACTCACCAGTGGCTATAAATTGCCCAACAGGTGACTGTCAGCTTCAGGACAAGGTATAAAATGAAATTTGGAAACTGGTTAATAAATTTTATATTTTTTCAAAAAATGTGAATGCTTTACGTATAAAAAGCAGTATTTTTTTTTTTAATTTGGTCTCACCCTTTCAGTCAGATAGAAACAGCAAATAACAGCTAAATATGATAAAAACTGTGTGGCTCTTTATTAGTAATTAATTCTTAATTTAATATTTTCTATTACTTAAAAATATGTTGTGGCTCTTACAATTACAAAATGATATTATTAATTCAACTGGAAAAAAGTAATTTTATTTTGAAAAGAAGATAACATACAAACAACTTACTTTAATTTAATATTTAAGTAAATATAATTTTCAGTTTCATCTAATTTTTGTTCCTTATGCTATTTTAAATCTCTCATCAACTAATTACATATAATATTAATAATTGTGAATCTGCATATCATAAACAAAATATATGTCTCCATATTTTAATTGATTCTTTTTGTCTATTAACTTTTAGACAAATTTAATTGGCTTGAAAGAATACAATATGAAACTCTTATAAACCTTAAACATATTTCTAATGTTAAGATGGAAACTATTAAAAAAAAAAAAATAAGTAAAAGAGGTGTTATTGTGGTTGCCACTTGCCAAAGCTTCTATATTTTTCTTTCTTTTTAAAAATAGGCACATGACACCTTTTAATTGTTTTCTTTTGGTGATTGAACGAGAAAATAAGATGCTGGAAACATCCAGTAGTTATTCTTGTTAGAATAAACAAACATAAATTATTTCCTTTTAAGACTTGAATTTCATCGGATGGTAAAGCATCATCGCAATTAATCACATTTGAATTTCATCGGATGGTCAAAGAACCCTCCAAAGTCCAAAGGGCTTCGACATGCTCCGCCTAAAATAAAAACCTGAAGAAGTTTCCGATAATCGGCCCATAACTTATCCTGATTCAATTAAATCAGGCCATAATAACCAAAGGAAATATAGGCCCATTTAAATGGAACGTGGTTGTTCGTAAGATTGGAACTAATAACTTTTTAATAATACCAATTGAAGACATTCTACTCAAATGGTAAACGTGATTAACCCATGAAATAGTTAATTAACTTATCTCCCATTTTATGTTTACACAAGCCTCTCGAAAAGTAATTTAGATTATCATAAATTACAAAGACTAGACAGCATAATGTATGCAAGAAAAGGCGCTTTATTGGTCGGCATTCTCAGTCTCAGCTGTTTTAAGTGGAGAACATGCCGCATTATCAAAAACCCTAATATGGCACAAAGCACCACCCGCTTCATCAGCAAATACAATCTTTCTTCTTTTTTGAAAACCATAGTTGCTAGCTGGAGGTGACGATGCACTATTACCGGCTGACTTCTGCCAATGCAAAAGATAGTTTTTCAATTTTACTAAAACGAAGGAGTTTCAATCTTACTAAAACCATAGTTTCTTTTACATTTGCCCCTTTCAAACCTAAATATATGTGCCCTTGGAAAATGAGAAATATGGCCTGTAGCCCTGTTCTCATAGCTTTTCAATAAAGAGTTCTCCCTCGCTTTTTCTAGATGGAAAAAAAGAAAGGGTAGTTTGGGCATCCCCTCAATGAAATAAAAGATACGCAGGGTATAAATGACATTTTATGTTTTATAAAGAGCATATGATGTTTCCTATGTTCTGTGGGTTGATAGTTATTCAGTACTGATAATTTGGTAGAATCATGTTCAGTCTGTTACCAAAATTTGGTTATTGCACCTATGCAAAGAAATAAAAACACAGGATGACGCTATAAGCTGAAGAAACTGAACTTACCAGAATTTTACAAAAACGATTGCAATCTTTTGACATGAGAGCTAACCACCTCTTTGTTGTCCTTTCTAGTTCTGATGCATTCTCAGAAGCTTCCTTTATCTGGTACAAAAAGAAAAGCAACTATTAAATTAGGTTCCTATAATTTTTACTAACAGATAAAATTACAAGATAAGGGCCATACTAAAGCCAAAGTAAAGAATAGTGCACATGCTATCATCCCAGAAAGAAATCTTAGAAAGATTCAAGTTACTAAAAATGTACCTCCTCAGCACTAAATTTGGAAAGCGAAGGTGATGGCACAACCAAAGACTCCTCCAACACACCCCTCATAAATCTCATATTCTTTAGAAGTTTAGTTGTGACATTCTCAAAATCTTGCATCTGCCGGCGCGAGAACTCTATAGCCTTTTCAGTGTCCATTTTAGGAGAAGAATCCTTTGTGCAAGCAGCTCCTGTTGACTTGAGGTTCCCTTTTTTAATCACGCCATTTGTTTTCTGGAGAACTCTTTCAGTACTTTGTGTGGTTATTGCACATTTTTTCAATCTGGTGCAGTTTTCAAATATAATGCTCTTCTTGCATTCTGCAAATAGTTTGTCAGAGCTACATCAGTTTAGAGAACTTTGAAGTAGAAGCTTAAAGAAAATAAAGAAAGTGTAAGGGGCTTACTTGAAATTTGTGCTTCTTTGCAGAGGTCAATTTCAGTTATCGCTTGACAAAGCTTTTCCTGGGATGTAGGTGAAATTATCTGAAACAGACAAAGCTCCCATATCATATATCTGTAATGAGAAAATATGAAACAAATAAAACAACAAAAGAATGAGAAGTATAAAGAACATACTGTTCTACTGGATAGAAGCTTTATGGGGGCATGCTCTCTGGTGGTTCTTGGATCCCCGTTTACCTCCTTTTCTAATATAGCCTCTTCATTATCAGTAATTGTTGATTGCCGTTTCTCCAAGTTATCGCACAACTGCATAACTCCAGTGATTTCCCTCTCAGTTTCTTCAATGGATTGTACCTGATCTGATCCTTTGAGCACCTCATCAAAATTAGTAACAGCCCCATTTCCATGATTACTATCAGTTTCAGGATTTTCAGTTGGAGAAACAAGTGCGCTATGAACTGAAGGAGAGGCATCATCTTCTTTCTTATAGAAGAACTTAGATGTGGAGATGGCACTATAAACTATACTCTCAAGCTGTCCCTCACTTGACCTCAAATTGGTATTGTCAAGAAAATCAGGGACACCTTCACAAAGAAAACCATAATTATCACTGCTTGCATTCTCTGTGCGTGGATTTGCGAGTGCATCCACAGTTGCACTGTCAGTTACCATGAATGGCTTTTTACTAGCCCCCACCTGAGCATTTTCACTTTCCTCCGAGTTGCTTCGGCAGTTTTCAGGAAAATAGACATTCTCCTCATTCTCACTGTTATTGTCGCCTGCCTCATTAGAAGAAGAGTTTATGTTTTCTCCATCTGGTGAAATTTCTGTAACTGGACGTACATCACTCCGTGCCTCTGTAACCTCGTTCCCGTGCAAGGTGTTTTGACAGCCCTCTGGTGAGTATAAATCCCCACCAGACTCCACATCACCAGTGCATGCCTCATTACACGAGGAAATCAGATCTTTGCCACCATGGATGTTTTCAGTTATGGCAACTGCACTTGGACCATCTTGGATTTCCCTTTGAACAGAACTGTAATGGGTGCTTTCAGGTGAGTACAAATTCTCCCCAGATTCCACATCATTCATGGATGCCTCTTTAAATGAGCAAATAAGGTTCTCACCAGTAGGCAGTTTTCCCGTTTTAGAAGTTGGACTTACATCGCTTTCCATCTCAGTAAATTCATCCTCATGCAAGCTGCCTTGGCTGTTTTCATGTGAGTACAAACTTTCCTCGGATTGGCCATCAATCCATGCCCTGTTGAAAGAGCAAGTAATGCTCTTGCTGTCGGAAACATTTCTAGTTAAACCGACTGGATTTGCACCAACTTCTGCATCCATAATTTTTATTTCAGGCAAGTTGCTTTGACCATTTTCTGGAAAGTAGAAATTCTCCTCAGATCCCACAATTTCCGGACATGGCTTGTTACAAGCACGCATTAGGTTTTTGGGAGATTGTGCATTTCCATTGGTTGGCCAGATCAGGTTAGAGGATGGGTCACAGGAAGAATCAAATTTTGCAACAAAATCCACCTTGCAGGGAGCAATATCAATTGGTTCCACCTCCAAAACTGGCTCACTATCCAGATAGAAGGAGTTATTTGTCATGTCGATTTCACCCCAGGTTTCGCTATTAACATTACAAATTAAACCATCTGCTCCAGCACCAGGACTGGTGATATCATTAGACGATGATGTGGCATTAAATTCCGTTTGCACTGAAAGAGTCTCCTGAATGCCTTGAGTGTCTTCTTCAGCTAGACCTACAATAAGAGACGGAATAGAAAAACTTATAAAAATAGAAAGCAAAGTTGAATCAGGTGCAAACAATTGAAATGAATGACAGATTTTTTTTTCCAGTTGACAATCTCACGTTACATGTCAAGTTTTTTATTTGTTCCTATAGTTGGAATCACTCAACAGGTCTCCATCCTTTCACAGAATTACAATTTATGGATTTCCATAGAAGTCCCCTCATCAATTTTTGGACCTAATGTATAAGGAAATCACCCAAGTTTGTGTGCAGAAAATTCACTAAAAAATTTCCTACATAAAAACATGATATGGAGCAAGTCAGGAAAAAAAAATCTGGAACGATTTAAATTATTAGCGACAAGGAGGTAATTTAAAGGCAAGATACTAAAATTAGTTTTTATAAAGGTACCCAGTACAAATTGGCCATGTGGTAAGGCATTTAATGTGCCCCTCGCTATTAGTTAACATCAGCACTTTTGCTGCATAAAGCCATAAACTGCCGCTCACCTTTCGAGCCTTGTACAACTAAACATTCTGAAATGACTTTGGTGACCGTGATTTTGCTTCTCACGGCATAAGAAGACTTTGACCTCTTTGCTTTGAAAACTATAAGTGGCTCGTCTAGGTCATCAGTTTCTTTTGGTTTGGCATCAGCCTTTCTCTTCTTTGTAGCTTTGCACCTTGCTCTGAGGTCCTTCAGAGAGACATCCAATGCACCCCACCTTCCGGTCTCGAGATCATTCTCTTCTGATCCAAAGAAAGAGTAGATTTCTTCAAAATCTATTGGCTCAGATTTAATATTTGAGATGGTACATCTGAATTCTCCTGGGAATTTCAAAGGTGAATCGAAAGAAGCTGCTTTTCTGGCATCTTCCGCTGCATAAATGGCAGCTAGAGACTTCATTTTTAGAACTTTGGGTGGATTTGTCAAAACACCTTTTTCCGAGGTGCTCATGGTAAACTGCATAAGTTAGGCTTGGATAAGATAGGAGGGTTATGGAAAATTTGGTTGGGAAAATGAAAGGTTATTGTCTTGTAACAGCAGGAGCCAGCGGTTTGGTATGAACCTGTAGAAATGGAAGTTGACAAGAATAATAACATTAGACTATTTCATGGTGATGGAACAGTATTTGCAAGATCATGAGGGTATTTGGGGAAGAACAAAATTAATGATTAATCAATCCCTCATTAGAACCCCATTCATTATAGGCATCAAACCGACCAAGAATGTCAAAAAATAATAAGCTTGAAGCTATTGTAAATGTGGTTCAGTGCCTTTTTCGCATATTTATTTTAGTGTGGCAATTCAAAAGTCAAATCTGGCACATATCTTGTAACCTTTAACATTTATCAATCAAATAGTGAGATCAGATCAGCAAGAAGTAGGAATTGATGCACGGAAAAACCAAGAAAACAAAGCCAATTAGCCCAATGAGACCACAAATTGGAAGTTCAAGAAACAAGATTATTGTTTGCTAGAGCATAGAGTAAGATGCAAATAAATGTGCGATTCGGATGAGTACTTACCGTAGCAAGATCAGATCCAGATTTGTAAATGCATTCCCACCGATTTGGATTGGACCCGAATGGAATTCTTTAATTTCTGTTGAGACGAATGGACAGATAGGAGCGCTGTAGAAACCCTAGCACGGTGGAGAGTGTGCGAGAGAGAGAGGGAGAGAAAAAAAGAGAGAGAGAGAGAAAAAGAGAGAGGGGGGGTATTATCAAAAAAGGGCGGAAAAAAAAAGGTAGAATTCGCGCCAAGCTGCCAAGACTCCGCGGGCGGGAATTCGGAATCTACGCCTCAAGCCCCCGTCACATGGAAATTGGAACCGCAACTTCTGAGGTAACACAATATTTCAGTTTAGATCTAGACCGAGACGTTAATGCACGGGGCCTTCAATATTCGTGCTAAAGCAGATCGTACGGTCCGAGTGTAAAGTCAAAATTTCTGTTACCTTGGTTGATATGAATTCTGGAAATTGATGGTCCAGAACTGTTGAATTAAGAAAATTTACGGGTGTTAATGAAGCTCTTTTATTCGTTTATATATATATATATGTAATTTGTATTGTATTTCATAAGACAAATAAAAATGAGTGAGTCTATGGTACTATGCATTGTATGGATTGGTTTGTAATACGGATCAATATTTCTATTTTCAAAATTCTAATTATCGATTTAAAATGTTCAACATAATTCCCATATTCATATGTACTTACATACTGACTTTTATATATTTTAGAACTTGTTTACTATTTTTTAAGCTAGATAGAAAATCACTTGATCTGAAAATTCTGGACCATCCAAAAATAATTATTTTCTATCTATTTTAAAAAATAGTGAACAAGTTCTAAAAAAATATAAAATTCAGTCTGCAAGTACATATTTATATAGGAATAATGTTGAACGGTTCAGATTGCCCGTTAGAATTTTGAAAACGAAAATATTGATCTGTATTACGGACCAATCCGTGCTATGCATAGTACCATAGACTCACTCAATAAAAATTAATATTTTATTTGTTCATTTATTGGAAAATAATACTGGTAAAGATAATTTTCATCAATTTATGGAATAAGGATATGGATAAAAATTATCTAATATACGTTATCTAATGTGATAATTATTAAATATATAATTATATATATAATTTTTTTATTTGTACATTTAGCTATATAATATATGTTAATGATGAAATTTTATTTATTTAGTAATTGATGATAAGTTTGATTTATATAATATTTTATAGTTATGCTAATGTATTGAGTTTATCATGTCGGTCCATATGCTAACGAGTTAAATATTACTTTTTCACTTCCGAACATAAAAATCTTATAGAATGCTGAAGTTTATCAATTTTATAATTTTTCTACTACCTTTTTATAATTTTTCAAAGATGATCCTAATATAAAAATATCAATATTTGCATATCAATAATTATTATTTACAAAAATCCTAAACAAAGTAAAATAAAATCTTAGAAAATAGTAAATCTTGATATTCTACACTATGTAGATTTCATTGAGCAACCTCGATAGGTCGTTTAGACATTAAAAAGTAAAATTTAACTTGTTCACGCTAGTACATTAACATCACTTTATATTTTATATTGTTTTATTAAATTAGCAATTTATATCTTTTTTAAAATAATAAGATGTATAATATTATGAATATAATGTGCGTAAAGAAATATATACTTGTTTGCTATGAATTTGTATTAGATTATAAAAAAAAAAAAAATTTAATAATTATTCGTGATCCGTCTTCTGCAATTCATCTGTTATAGGTGGAAGAATCAAAATAAAATATAAAATATAAAATTAATTAAGATAAATATTGGCTCGATTAAAAAATGGATATAAAAGATACAAAAAATGTACTGTCATTTCGATTTTTTCAATAAAACGTATACCATAAGTTGCGAAAAAGAAAACAAAACGAAGATTTAAAACCCTCCAAAGCTTTCAAATTAAGACAAGAATCTTGATAGCTACTACCAAGCTTTAAAAAAAACATTAAGATAAGAAATCAAACAAAAAACAGCACAAAAGAAAGGGAATACTTGAAGAAATGGATTTTTTTTTTTACAGTTAACTCTTGAATTTTAAAATATTATAAATAGGCTCAAATGAAAAACAAACAGTGATAATTCAAACAAATTATGTATTTGTCAATCAAAAGGATAATAAGACAAGGTATTGAGACAAAAAAAAATATTGATTCTTTCAAATTATGTTTCATTTTTTTATATATGAAAACTTGACTAATAGAGTATAAATACATGTAGTCAGGAACGGTCCAGAAAATTTGATAAACTATTTTTATTTTATCGAAATTTACGAAAGACTAAAAAACCTATGACACGGCTATTTTTTGAGAAATAATCTAAATAATAACATAGTAGAATTAGGGTGTTCTTAAGCTCATCAAGTTTCTTTACGAGCTTAATTTAAAAATCTATCAAATTGACTTCAAACGACACATTCAAACTGTTGAAACCGATCTACTTCATGAGTGATGCGTTTAAATTTCAAATTTATTAATTTTCAAACTAATTTAGTATAAAGTCAAGCAGTCAATAAAAAACGAGTTATAAGTTAATTTTAATGTGTTCATTTTTCATAATTTTTTTACCGCTTGACTTTATATTAAATTAACTAGAAAATTTATAAATTCGACATGTAAACACATCACTCGTGAAGTAGATCGGTCTCAATGAGTTGAATGCATCAATTCGATAGGATTTTAAGTTAAGCTAACAAAAGTCCCCGCTTCAATTCAGAGAGATAGTCTGATTGTTTAGCGTGCTTTCGTTCGAAAAGGGAAAGGAATGTAAACTGCATGAAAATAAGAAAAAAGAGAGAGTAGAGGCGTTGATTCGTTAAACAAAGGCTCAAAGAGGTGGTGAAGAGAGGGAGGTGCACACCACAACAAAAAGAAAGAGGGTGTTTAGATCAAATTTTCAAAAATTCGGATATTCAAATACGGATACATATATGACTTGTGCAGTTATGGATACGTAACACGGTTTAATTTTGTAAAAAAAATACGGATACTTTTCAAATAGTATGTTAATTTTTCGGATATTCATACATTTAGTTTTTCACGTATCATTTTATTTCAGAATTATGTGTGCTTAGAGAATAGAATTGGTGTATTTTAATTAAAAATATAGTTATGTTGGTTATTAATTTTTGTTAACCACATATTTATTTAAGTGACATAAAATGTTTAATATGAAAAATATTATTTGTTCACTATAGTAATTGAATATCCGAATTATATCCGTATTTTATGTTACTTTTATTTCAAATGAGAAATAATCTATTGAAATAATACGTTATTTTTGTTACGAAATATGATTTTAGGAATCCGAATTATGTCCGTATTCATATTCATAGCCGTTTAATATTCATTCCGTTTCCGTTTAATATCGGATATGTATCCGTATTTTAAAAATAAAAACAAATACAAATATAATTTTATCACTATCTAACCCATATTCGATCCATTTGCACCCCTAGATTTATAGCTTGGATTTTTCGAAGAGGTGAGGAGGAATTAGATTATTAATAGAGAGGTTGCTGCGGAATAGGTTAATAAATATTTTCCTTCCTTAACTTTAAATTAAAAAACGCTCTTAACAAAGAAAGTTAGCTACAAGTGCAGTGACTTAATTTCTTGTATACAAATCCAATTTGAAAGAATCTAATACATTTTAGGGAGAGCCTAGCTATCCCCCGTCAACCATCCCCCGTTTCATCCCCCGTCAGCGCATTAATTAAGTGGGGGACCGCATAACCGTCAGCGCATTTTAGGAATTTGCGGAAAAGTATTCATCTGTAACACAACTAGTATTCATCATCTATATGAATGTACTCATATTTGCAATAGAAGCATATTTGGACACATCACTCACTCATCTTTTACACGTTTTTTGATATGGTTTTTTTTTCTCCGTTCAATCTAACAAATATTTCTGACGATCTGTGAGAAATTTTGCAAATCTAAAACCACGAACGTCTTCTACACAATTTTCTCTTTCAAATGAGATCCATGATGACATACTTTCGAGTTGTCCGTTGCACAAGTATTCATACCTCGTCGCAAGTATTCATCTCTCATCGAGCAAGTATTCATCATCGTCGTGTAAGTGTAAATAGTTAATGTACCAAGAGTATTACAAACATATGTGCATACCTCGATTAATTTTACAAGAGCAGCCGAATAGTATTCATCCATACGATATCAAGTATTCATACATATACGTTAAAGTATTTATACCAAAGATATCAAGTATTCATTTATACACGTTGAAGTATTCATCTCTAAAACATCAAGTATTCATTCATACACATCTAATTTTTTCAAAATTTGTTTTTCTGTCATTTCTTAGTACTTAGTACGCACTGGCCTAATTCACCATTAATGAAGCTTTGTTCTTTGCAAATAACTCGCTACTGCATGAGGAAGAGGAACATAGACATGATGGATCTGACCCGGCGGTCGACAGTGATGGATCTAATCCGGCGGAGGCGTGCTTGATTGGGATGGAGTGACGGAGGCGGAGGTGGGAGAGGGAGGCGGAGGAGGAGGTGGGAGAGGGAGGCGGAGGCGGAGAGGGAGAGGTGGGAGAGGCAAGCGGAGCGGAGAGGGAGAGGTGGGAGAGACGAGCGGAGGCGGAGGTGGGAGAGGGAGGGAGAGAGAGGAAAGAAATAAAGAGAGAAAATTTGCTAATTAATTTGTAGAGACCATTAGGTAGTTAGAATTTGTAATTATAGTTAGAAGAAAAAATTAGTTAGTTGGGGGATGAAATGGGGGATGGATAGATGGGAAAAAATATAATTACCCTACATTTTATATGTAGCTGTGATTATGTTGTATCAAAAGTGTTAATGAAGTTCATTTATCTGTATACTCTATTCACATCGCACATACGATGTGTTTTAAGTGCTAATAAAATATAACTCGAAAAAATAACTAATTTAGTTCATCCGATTTCGATTAAAAACATAATTGATAAATTTCAAAATATGCTCACATAATATAGATTAATAATTTTTTTTGAGGAAACAACAGGGGTCGAGCCCTTATTTCATTAACTTCAATTGATTATATAGTCTATAGATTGAGTTTCCGATAGGAAACCCGAGTTATATAGATCAATAATTATAAATATTAAATTTTGATTTACCTGGCATACGTAAGACTTTTAACGAGTCCGGCTACTACATCACTAGTGTCATTTCAAATTAAATAACACCACATCTTAAACCATTGGATCTGCTTTAATATTCGTGTACAAGATAGCCTGGAATGACACTAGTGTCTTGCACGAATATTAAAACAGATCCAATGGTTTAAGATGTGGTGTTATTTAATTTGAAATGACACTAGTGGTATAGTAGCCGGACTCACTTTTAACATACAATATAAAATATTTGGATATGAACAAAAAGCACACTATCTGTTACAGTTCTTATGAATTTACATTTTAATTTATGTGCAAAGAGAAAAAAAAGGGCTCAAATCTGATAAATAAATTGGAAATAATGAAAAATATACGAGAGCTCGTTGCGAACTATTTTTCTTTTGAAGGATCACTGAATTTTCTTTGAGAAAACAATTTGGTTCTTCAGCCTTATGATATGACTGTCTATGTATTAAAATTGCAAAACCGAATTGTTGTAAGATATTGTAACTTACAAATGTTGTAAGTGGATCTCTCCTCATATATATATATATATAGAGATGGGCTATTATACATTGCAATGCATAGGCACCCTTGTGCATTGGACCATAAATCACCGATTCAAAGTCCAAATGACCGATCCAAACCGTTCATCTTGTTCTCCATATTAATATGTACTTGGAGACCAAATTTTACATTTTTTGGAATTTTTTTACTATTTATTAAGCCACTTTGAAAATCGCTGATCCAATGGTCCAGCAGATTTTACTGTTGTGTACAAATTAGTGTTTTTTCAAAGTGGCTTAATAAATAGTAAAAAAATTCAAAAAAATGTAAAATTTGGTCTCCAAGCACATATTAATATGGAGAACAAGATGATTGTTTTGGATCGGTCATTTGGACTTTGAATCGGTGATTTATGGTCCAATGCACAAGGGTGCCTATGCATTGCAATGTATAATAGCCCAACTTTATATATATATATATATATATATAGAGTAAGGCTACGGTGCTTTGCGAATTACACAGCTTCTTTTGCTTCGCGTTATAATCCCTTGGATATGAGTTAAAAACTGTGCAGATCAATCCGATTAGATTCGAAAATTGTCGCTGAAATTTCATTTTGCGTCTCTCCGTTAACTGGATCCGTCCATTTCATTAAAACCCACAAACCCCAACCCCCTCTCTCTCTCACAGTGTTTTCTACCATCGCCCAGACCTAAACAGATCGCCTCTCACCTCTCCTCTCTTGGCGCCACTCAGTCCGGCGGCTCTCCTTCTCTAGTGCAACCAACTCTCACTACTGAACTCCTCTCTCATTATAAATCTCCCTCCCCAACCCCTGTGCGAAAGAAAAAAAATCTGACCCTCTCTCGCTTCGTCTCTCACCAACTCTCTTCTCCACACGTAGCGGATAGTGCAGCGCAATTGATGTCTCTGAATCCCGTGAGTCTTTCTCTCTTTCTCTCTTCCTCTCCTATGTTAAGAAACTGAAATTTGTAATTGGGAAAAAAAAATGGGAAAACATTTTGGTTTATTTCTAATAAGAAGTCAATTTGGTTTATTTCTCAAAATAGGTGCAAATTTAATCATTGAAACTTTGTATTCACGTTACCTTGACAAATAGTTACACAACTTGAAGACAGGTTTAATCAAAACAAAGTTGCATAAATTGGATGTCTAATTGAACCAATTTCAGTTAGGTTGATGGTTATACCCAATTAGGGTTTAATCTTTTTTGTTTTTGCCAGTCTAGGGTTTAATTTCTGCCATGTGTTACGGTATGGTACGTGTTGTTATTCATCGCATTTTAGACAGTTTCTTACCCAATTTTCTGTACCTGTTATTAATTTTCAGTGTCTGCAGATGTACAAATACTGCACTTGCTGGATTACAATCATTGAGGTTTGCTTCTATCAAATCTGACCTAATGGAGCTGTAATTGGAAAGGACAAGTTGTTGTCTATTGAAGCTAATAAGAAAGAAGTATTTGAGATTGAAAGTGATTAAGAAAATGGCCTAGGTGTTGCTTAAATTAGTAGTTAATTTATGAACTATAATTAATTATTCTATGAGTTCACTGAGACGGTTTAGAAGAGTAATGGTCTTTTGTTTAAATAAGTAGTGTTATGTTGTTTACATTTGTTGCAAAATATAGAGGTAAGGAAACATATAAACAATTTTTATCTGCAATCAATTTTATTCTACTTTGTTTATTTGAACCTTTCTGCGGTGATGCTCTAAGTTGAATGAATTGCATAATTTTCTTTTAGATGAATTGCTCTGAATTGCATAATCTTCTGAGATGATGCTATGAGTGACTGAGTTGCATGAGTTTCTGAATTACATAATTTTTTAATGAGATTGGTACATGGTACTAAATGGTTGTTATTTCTTATATTATCAAATATCTTTACATTTACATGTTGACAGTGATACATGGTACATGGTACGTGTTTACTAGTATGCTTTAGACCAATATAAGGCTGGTGATACTTACTGGTACAACTATACCATGTCAAACCAGTGAAGCACAGATTTACAATGATATTTAAATGATATGTAGCATGATGTGAATCCAGTGAAGATTAAAATCCTAATTTGATACAAAGATTAAAATTCTAATTTGTGACAATTTATGTCACTACAAACATCTAGCAATGTTCATTATATACAACATGACGCATTAAAACATGCATAAAGCTTAAATACAATACAATTATACAAGCATATGATGCGAACAATCTTACAAAATAGCACGTTTTAAAAGTTATAATTACAAGAACACCAGCAAGGACTATCTTCACCATTTTGTTTATGTTTTTCCTCGCTTATCTCATACATTGAGACAAATTGATTTGAAATTAACATCATGGCATGAAGTTGTCAGCATCTTGAAATCTTGTATGCCCCTCTTGGAGAAAGCACAAAAAACAATCTCTGAAAAAACAAGAAGTTAATTGCATTTTCTGAGCAACAACTTGTTCTACAAATATAAGATCGAAAGTTTTAAAATTGCAACTTCAATTATGGTACACAAAAAGTACAAATATAGTCTCTATTTTGATATTTTGACTATAAAAATGAATTGTAAAATGCAACTTCAATTTGGCTACTCATTTGACTAAATCTGATTTGTAAACTAAATATACAAGTTGGACACCAATACTACGATGATTTGTTAGCTAAATCTGATTTATGTAGATTTTCAAAAGAGGAACATTGGTAAGATAGCAAGAGCAGTAACAATAATGAGTCATCCTATGTACAAATACTACGAGTAATTTGACCACTGACCCCCTAAAAATATTTCCTATTATGTCCACAATACTGCCCTTACCAGGATAGATCGAAGTGTGACCTTCGTTTTTCAGCAAACCAATTTTTCTTTGCAGTGGTTAGGTGTTTTCTACAAAATTTACTAAAGTTAGAGAGAAAAAGGTAGAGGGAGAGAGAGCTTACCAATTTCAGGTGTGAGCTACTGGTCTGAGAACAAGGGGTCGCTGATCGGCTACATGTCTGAGGTAGCACGAGAGAAAGAGATGAGAGAGGTTGGCGCCGAGAAGGAGAAGAAGGAGAGGATCGACGACTGGTCTAAGCTTCTAGGTAGGCTGGCTGAGAGAGGAGAATAGGCGTTAGAGAGAGATGGGGGTTGGACCTGTTTCATTTACTGGATACCTCCATTAACTGGATAGGCGATATGTTAATTTCCAGCGACAATTTTCGAATCTAATCGTATTGATCTGCATAGTTTTAACACAGATCCAAGGGATTATAACGGGAAGCAAAAGAAGCTGTTTAATTCGCAAAGCACCGTAGCCTTACTCTATATATATATATATATAGAGTATGGCTAAGTTGCTGCCGGCAGCATTTCGGCGAGGTGCTGCCGGCAGCGTTTCGGCTATTCTGTTGTTCAAACAGAAAATCCGAACAGTTCAACATGTTCTAAATATTAAAATCTACTTGGAGACCAAATTTTACATTTTTTGGAATTTTTTTACTATTTATTAAGCCACTTTGAAAATTCCAGATCATATGGTCCAGACTGTTTTTACTGTTCACCCGGATCAGCAATTTTCAAAGTGGCTTAATAAATAGTAAAAAAATTCCAAAAAATGTAAAATTTGGTCTCCAAGTAGATTTTAATATAGATTGAACATCTATATAAAAAAATTTGTTGTTTGAACATCGGAATGGCCGAAACGCTGCCGGCAGCACCTCGCCGAAATGCTGCCGGCAGCAACTTAGCCATACTCTATATATATATATATATATATATATATATATATATATATGAGGAGGGCTCAAATGCCCTATTGCTTCATGCTCCAATCGTACTCCAACATCTTTATCTTCGATTTCAAAGTTCAAACAGACGATCTGAACCTCTCAACATGATATCCACATTAAAATATGATTGGAGACCAAATTTTATATTTTTTGAAATTTTTTTACTATTTTTTAAGATAGGTACAAAATCAATATTTTTAGAAACTTATGGACCATCTAAAAACAACAATGTTTTAAATAGCGTTTATAGCGTCATAGCGGGAAGGCTACAAAAAAAGCTATAGCGGAAGCTATTCCAAATAGCGTTTTTTTTTTACAAAAATTATATTATATATTTGTACTATATATTAACATTATCTAAAGTTTCATAAAACAATAAATAACACCAAATTAATTAAGAAATTATAATATTCATATTGAACTAGTACAAAAGTCTATGGTTCAAAATATCCATAATAATATCATAAACTATCGATCTTTTTCTATACAAAATATCTTAAGCATCATGATTCATTCTATTTTTTTTTTCTATACAAAATAAATTTTATGGATCTTTATTTAAGCTCATATAAATTGTCTAAAAAAGCCCAATATGCATAGCGCGCTACACGCTATGCGCTATAGCGGACCGCTATTACCGCTATAGCGGCCGTAGCGCAATTAGCGTATTTTCATGCCATAGCTTAGCGTTTAGGGTCCAAAAACGCTATAGCGCGCTATTTAGAACACTGAAAAACAATGATTTTGTACATATCTTAAAAAATAGTAAAAAAATCTAAAAAATATAAAATTTGGTCTCCAATTATATTTTAACGTGAATATCATGTTGAGCGGTTCAAATCATCTGTTTGAATTTTAAAATTGAAGATAAAGATATTGGAGTACGATTGAACATGAAGCAAATGGAGCATTTGAGCCCTCCTCTATATATATACACAGATACTTCTAAGTTAGTGCTTTTTAATCGCACCCAATTATCTCCGATTAGAATTTTTTTTTCTTGACTTCCTTAATTAAGAAACAACAAATTGAGTATTAAGATGTAATTTTTTTTTTCTCAGCACCGAATAATAGAATTAGTGATATGAAATTAGCACTTACCCTATTTTTTTTATCTCAAAAACATATTCCGTTCAGAATTCAGATCCAGTTCAATACTTGACTGTAGAATGAAATCCGAATCGTGGTTGTAATCTGACATGAATCTTAAAGCATATCCTTGTTCCAAAATAGGCTCCGAATTTTTCAAAAGAACCCGTTGTGTTGGAAATTTTGCAAAAGAACTCCTGTCTCTGTTTTTTTTTTTTTTGGGAAAACACGTATTCCTCTAAAAAACTTTAATATTACGTATTTTCTCTTCAAAAGTCTGCAATATTCTATTTATCCTTCAAAATTATATAAACTCACATATATACCAATTATAACTCTACAATATAACAAAACAGAATTCTCGTACTTCGATAGAATTGTGATGAGTCAAAAGCGAAGATTCATCTTCTAAATTTTGATAATATATAATTTGCACGTGTAAATAATTATGAAGTTTTGTTAAGCTTTATTTTTAGGCTATAGAGAAATGTAAAGTGAATTGTATTGTTTAACTCAGTGGTTACCGATACATGAACAGATCAATATTATCAGTCTCTAATGGAGAATACTGACACGTTTCCAATTTTTTTTGTATGAATGGTGATCGGAACTGATGCCAGCACGAACTCAAAGGAAACAGAACAAATAAAGAGGAGTGACAATGCCGTAACAGAGAGGGCCAGTGCAGAGAGAAGAAAATTTGGAGGAAGAGTGAAGCGTTTGGCTGGCATCAAACAGAGAGAAAGTATTAGAGAGAAAAAAATGAGAAAGAGAAGAGTTGGAGGGTGTAACGGTCTGAAGTGAATTTTAGAGTCTCAACTACTGTTATTTTAATTAATTTTAGACATATATAATATAGCGTAGAGTTATAATGGGTAAATATGTGAGATTTTATAATTGTGAAGAACAAATATGATATTACGCTGGGCCCACTACTTTGGAAGCTATCGGGAAGAGATTGGAATGTAAGGGCCTGTTCGGATGGCGGATGGGAACTGAGATTGAGTGGATTTTGCAGCTAATTGGAATTTATGAAAGTCCGTTCGGATACCCCAAATTCACCCATTTGTTCCCATTTTTCTTCCCACAAAACGTTTACATTTCAGTTCATTTTTCTGAGAAATAAAAAAAAAATGCCTCAGAATTAATGTTCAATATCCCAATTTTCTCTCTCCTTTTTTTACTCTTCACGTGGGTGTAAGAAATCATCTGTTTGCTCTTTCACGTGGGTGCAAAGAGAGAATCTCTCTCTCTCTCTCTCTCTCTCTCTTTACCTTTTTATTTCTCCTAACAACGCTCAAAGTTTTTCTCAAAAAAAAAACAACGCTCAAAGCTTTATATATAACAATCCGGTTTTAACTCGATTTCTCAACGTGTGACTAACCAAACGGTTCCGATTCAGACAGTCTTTTCTTTTTTTACAAATTAAATAAATTGGTGAGAATTTTAATAAATGATTAATTTAAATTACATAATTAAAAATTATATAAATAAATAAGAAATTTAAATAGATAAAAAATTTAAATACAAATTATTTTAAATTACATAATTACAAATTACATAAATAGGCGAACTTTTTTGATACAAATTATTTTTTTACTAATAGATGAGAAATTACAAATTACATAATTATTTATTTAAATTTTGTTATAAATGTTATAAATGTTTATCAATACTTATATTTTATAAAATAATAATTAATAAGTAATGTTATGTTATTATTTAATTATATTACTAATGTTTTTATTAATAAATATAATTGTATAACATCAAGTATTTTAGAAGAAAAAAAAGATATCCTACAACTAATCTCACGGTACACTGTGACTGAACACTCATTTTAACACATTTCATAATCAATCCCGTACGTATTCATACCCATGGGTTCCCACTTTTTCAAAAGTGGATTCCCATCCCCGTCAAATCCCATCTCGTACAATCCTGTGACAAACGAACAAGCCCTAATAATATATATTCATAAGTTCTTTATTGATTCTATCCCTATAATATAGAAGAAAAAAAATCTCTTTTTGAGAAAATGAGATGAAAGTGATTTCTTTCTGATATTTCAACAAATTTCTTAGAAATATCTGCATATAAATATACAAAAGTTATGGTATAATATAAAACAAATTTCTTTTTGATATTTCAACAAATTTCTTAGAAATATATGCATATAATTAACTTTTGGATATTAATAAAAATGTCGGCTGGATCCGAATTCCCCCCGTCATTTTTTTTTTTAGCATAAGAGAACCCCTGTCGAAAGGCTGCATATTCGCAAACATCTCGACTGCACAGATCAACAGTTCCAGTAAGTGCATACATCTAGCTAAATTCGACGATCGCCGACGGAGATGGAGAGCTCCGCCAAGAGGCGACTCGAATCGATCTCTCGCCACCTCATCCAACCGTCTCAACGCATACTCTCCAGTGGCTTCTGTCCAGTACAACCACTGCCTCTTCTTTCCATCATCTCTTTACTCTTTTGACAGTTTTCTCTCTCCTTTTTCTGTTAAATATCTGACCCTAGCTCTGTTAAAAATCCAGAGTCCCCTGAGTGTTGACACAGGATTCTGGGAGCGGGCCCCGGTTGTCATAGGAGGGATGGTTTTAGACATACAAGCTATACCCAGGGAGGAACCTAGTCCGGGAACTACTACTCCTGGAAAGGTACTATGTATTGCACAAGCTACTCTTTTTTTTTTTTGATAAAAGTGGGATCATAGGCCCACCGATTTTCCATTATCTGAATAACCAAAGTTATTGGATACTGGTACCAACACCTGGCATACAAAATTGCACAAGCTATTCTAATGTATTCAATTTAATATTTCTCATTATTTAGTCTAATTAATGCTATTAACATTTAAATTTTTTAAAAATGAAATTTGCTCAATTTGATATTATCATAGTGATGACCCTTCTGCCCTTCAAAATGATAATTCTAGGGTACATTGAAGTTCTATTGTACATTCAAAATTATAACTGCTCATTTTTAGAGGGTATGAAACATTTCATACTAATTTGTGTCATTGCCTATACAACAACAACCAACAACAACAACCAAGCCTTCAGTCCCAAACAAGTTTGCCTATACAACAACAACCAAGCCTATGAAATGAGAAAATGAATTGATTTGGTTTTAAGTTTAGCTACTCTAACGTATGAAATTGGGTTCAATTTAATTCTGCTGATTAAATAATCTCCAGGTTCGTTATATAAATGGGGGAGTGGCAAGGAATGTAGCTGAGTGCATGTCAAAACTTGGAACCAAACCGTTAATTATTAGTGTAATTGGCGCTGATATGGCAGGTGACTGATTTAGTACTTGCTGTTTCTTTTAGCATCTTATTTGTTTTTCAAAAAAAATCTTTATGATAAAAGTATATTTAAATTCATGGCCTGAAGGGGAGCAGCTGATGAGTTACTGGAAATCAACCGGGCTACCAACTGAGGGTAACATTTTTGAATCACATTTACCATATTTTTTTGTGAATGATGGCTGGTTTATTTTTAACTAAAATGAAGACCTAGTACTCCAATTAAGATGTTGAATTGGTAGTATGGAAGCAAAATTTATATTTGGTTCTTCTATTCCTTTCTTTGTTCCAATTGATTCCAAGACTTTATTTTGTTCAGTTTGTTTCCTATATCATTGTTGTAACTTAATCCAATACACCTATCTTAGAAACTTCTTGTCTTTTACTAATTTGGCTTCCTTATCTTTAAAGCTAAATAAATGATGTTATTTCCTTTTCAGAAAGTAGGAAATTTAAACATTATCTGACCCACTTGCCAAATCATGTATCCAATTCATAAGTTAGACACCATATCTTTTGGTTGTTAAGAGGACCTGACGTAACATATGAAAGCAATTATGAAATTATTTGAACTAAACTTTGGATCAAGAAAAGCTCTTACCAGGGCATCAGAATTCAAGGGCAAAGATTTTGCCTATTTTCAATAATATATTCAAATTGAATATGTAGGTATCCTGAAGTTGGAAGGTGTGGCGACACCTGTTGTATCAGTTGTATTTGGCTCTAAGGGAGAGTCGGTAGCAGCTGTTGCCAGTGTTGATGCTGTTGTAAGATCCTCACCATAAGAGAATAAAATAAATATTTTTTTTTTTGTGAAATTTGCAGAAAAATGGTTATTTTTTCCACATTGCAATTGTTCCTTTTCTTTCAGTATTTTTAATTAGTCCCCTATGTTGGAGTTATTTGAAAGATGGTTGATGTGATTGCTTATCCCTTAACAGTACAAGTCTTATTCATCGATAATGGATGGAGAATAATAAAATGATGATTGAATAAAAGAAGTCAATAGAAGCAGAAATAACAAAGTCGAGTATAAATAAAATGAAAAAGTTGATATATCTGAAATGTTCTCTCAAGAAAACTAGATTTATTTTAATTAATACTAGTACTTTAAGAGTTGCATGAGTTAATCCATAGTTAAAGATTAATAATTCTTGGTAAGGATTACTTTATCAGAACTGCATAATATTGAAGGTGTTGGAGATTGATTAATAATTGTAGATTCATATGCAAAATATTCAACATATTGAGGCTTTTATTGAAATACTGAGTCTTCAGGGTTTTCTTTGTAATTTCATGGTAATTAAGGGGCTTTTGGTTTTGCTTCAGGTAGGATGAAGTTATTGTTGTACTTTTAACTTTATTTGTATTGGGCACAGGAATCATCTCTGACTCCTGGTTGGGTAGAGCGGTTTCATCAAAATATATGTGGTGCACCAGTAGTGATGGTTGATGCGAATTTACCATTTCAAACCCTAGAATTTGCTTGCAGAAGTAATTATCTCTAATTACTTTCAATTTTAGAATTTTTCTTTTTGTACTGGAAAATTCAAATGTTGTAATTGGCCAACTTCCTTTTGGTCAAAATGTTGTTTATTTTCAATTTATTTGCCTTGTGTTTAGTTGGACTTCAGGGTTCTGTTATAAATGAAAAGGAATCTGACCAATTAACACGGGATGAACTAGATACTGGTATGGTAATATCATGATGCTGATATTTAAGAAACTGATAAAGAGGCTACAATTCAATTTTCAAGTGGCAGTAGGAGCTGGGGTGCCAGTGTGGTTTGAGCCTGTCTCCGTTATCAAGTCATCTAGAATTGCTCCCGTTGCAAATTTTGTGAGTACAATACAGTTATAAAACAAACATATGTAAGGCTGGGATGTCCTTGTTCTTATCTATTGATTTTATGCAGGTAACTTGTACTTCTCCAAATGAAGGGGAGCTTATTGCCATGGCAAATGTATTATCTCCTCAAACAAAATTTGAAATCAATTTAGAAGAAATTAAAGAAAAGGGGCTCCCTGTGGAAGACTTATTTCAGATGCTAAAGTCGGCTATTATCTCTTTGCTTGACAAGGGAATAAAACTGCTTCTCATCACACTTGGTTCAAATGGTTTATTCCTATGCCACAGTCGAAATCTGAATTTTTGCAGAGAGAATTATAATTCAAATTTGAATGCTGATAGGTTTCTCGGACAGTTGTACCAAGCAGTGAACAGTATTTATTACAATGGTTTTTTTGCAAGAAGCTCATCTGAATTTTGTGCATTTCATTTTCCTGCAATTCCTGCTGAGGTGGTCAGTGTAATTGGAGCTGGGGATTGTTTGGTTGCTGGGACCCTTGCTGGAATTTGTGCTGGATTGGATGTGGTGAGGAGTGTTGCAGTTGGGGTTGTGGCAGCAAAAGCTGCAGTCGAGTCCAAAAATAACGTAGCTGACAAATTTTTGGTGACTAATATTCGAGGTAACTGGAACCTAATATTTGTTCACTAGTATTTATTTTGTATTGGACTATTATTGGTAATTTGGTTCTAATACTGAACTTATGTCTATGGCAAAAGTGTTTGTCACTGGTCACTGTCACTGTCACAGCTGCTACGTACCTGGCTGACTTGTAAGGAATACATGGCCAGTTTCTTTTCAAGTTGTTTAATTTCTTGTTTCTTTTTTAGAACTTTCTTTTTCAGTTCAACTTGTTAATATGACTGGAATAAGGCATATTATGTTATGGTCCAGAAACTGTAATAAAGTCTAATGCCAGTTGATGAAAAACGTGCCATATAGCAAATTATCACACTGAAGAATTCTGGTATTTACTTTGAAGTGTAAAATGCAACTTTATTGGACTAAGAGAAGTATTAATCTCTTTATGTCACAAGCCGGTTTTGATGTAGTGGTCTTTTGTTTTGTTTGCTTTGTGTTGCAGATGAAGTGAAAGAAGTTCTCTCATGTGTGAAACCTCTTTTGCTTTGAGCAAAAGTCACACTGGACGGTATAATTTTTAATATTTTGTACAATGGCGCATGTTCCTCTTTTGTCAAACAAAGGACAGGTAAATAAATAAGAGTCAGTAATATACTTCTGCTATTGTATTGTTGTTTGTCAATTTTAATGTGTTGGTTGTTTTGTTTTTCTTTATAAATGAAGGGGAAGAAGTTCTCTAGTCTGCGAGACACTCTTTTGCTTTGAACAAAAGGTTCTCATAGGAGGTCAATAACAAGGAATTCATTAAGCAAGGAAAAGGACGAGAAGAAACCAAACATTCTAAAGTGGGCAGCTTTTATTGTTTCAAAAATGAAACTTCAAGCAATACTTTACAAATATGCCCCTTTCTTTTAACAAATAAGAGCGACTTTATAATGTTGACTTGAACAGTTGTGTACCTCAGCAAATGCACTGCAAAGCTTGAGAGCGGCTAATTTTAATGCTTATCTTGTTCGTTTTACAGAAGGAGTAGACCAGTAAGAGTCCAAGTCTAAAACATAGAAAGATAAAAAGTTTGCTTTTCTGTTCGGTTCGGGTTTTGGGTTGCTCAGGAGCTAAGTTGGGACATTTCATGTCTTTACCCTGACAATATCAAATGATTGACTCGTGTTTTTTTTTCTCAGTTGACTTGTTTTTTTTGTTTTCCCTGGTATTAGGCCAGCTAAGGTTTCAAGTCCAGAAGATCATGTTCATTTTGTGTAGCAGTTGGGTTTTCGGGTATCCTTGGTTTGGTGGATTTAAGCCAGGTTCTAGTGGTTTTCTGGTATATGGATTGTGGTGGTTTGATCTTGTAGTGGGTTTAAGAAACAGAAGTTCAAAAAACAGACATGTCGGGTTCGGGTTTAGGCTCATTAAGCAGGTTTTCTCTGTGAGGTGGATTTTTGAAGGCTTTAGTAGTATAGTTTCAGAGTATATTGATTTTTTTGACAGTGAGGCTAACATTGATTTGTTGACATTGACAAGCAGCTGGTCATTTGAGATCACTTAAAAAAGTTTTTTTTATAACTGAAACCTTATATATTTCTCAAGCTAATTAGTAAAAAATTGATCTTGTGATGGAGGGAATTTTTTTTTGAAACAACTGCATATTTAAAGAAACTGATTGTCATTCTTAAACCAAAAACAAGAACGTTTCAATTCTGGACTGGTACAAAACTCAAAGCAAATAAGAACAATTTGACAAGCAACCATAAAAGGATGCAGCAAAGATGGTTCGCTTGAACTTCAGTCTGAGTTAACGATTGCATTGCCATGACTTTCTTTACCGAGTCCTTGGCCGTGATTCTGCAGTAGAGTTGTGTGCAAGAGGCACTTGCTTGGCCGAATTAAAAAATAACTAAATTATAAAAAACTTCAGGATAACTCGTTCTGTCACCAAAAGGAAGATACTAACATTTCATTGTAATTGTTTTTTTTTTGTTTTTTATTCCAAGCCCGTAGGCAAAAGTACATTACATAGCCACATTTGATTAGTGTATTAAAACACCAAATTAAACAGCAAGCTGAAATTGAAACTATTACAAATTCAAGGCTTTAAAATTGGGTTCGTGCAACCCATGAAGTCATGCCCTTCAGCCCTTCTATTCTTCCGCTTCTTGCCAGTTGGTCTGCCAAAACGTTCTGGCATCTGTTCCTGTGTTGGCATTTGAACTCGTGGTTTTGTTTGAAGATTCTCCACAAGTGCATCACCTCTGAGAAGGCCCTCCAATCCATCTTCATAGGGGGTTCTAGTTCGGTGACAGCCTTGGCAAGGGAGAGGTTGTCAGTATAGAAGATACAAGATTGAATCCCCCGATGTGAGACATACTCAGTGGCTTCCTTTAGAGCCCTTGCTTCTGACTGGATAGGGCAGCACGTTCGTACTCTTGCCGATCTGTATGCAATTAGGGTGTCCCCTTTGTGGATCACAAACCCGTTACCCCCACACCAACCCTCCTTCCAAGCTCCATCAACAAAGCATGTGAACATTGCTGTAATCACTTCATAATGTGGTGGTTGTTGCTGCAAACTTTTGTGCTATGTTGCTGCTAATGATGATTCAAACGTCACCTCTTTGAGTATCTGTTGGAACCTCTGCGTATTGGGTATTTTCCCCTCATATGCCATTTCATTTCGACACCGCCAGATGGACCATGCAATGGTAGCAATACTGTTCCATATGTCCACCTCCTGGTTACCCAGAATTGAATTGAGAAATTCCTGTAAAGTACCTGTTATGCGATCCGATCTCATTGACAGTGGAGAGATGAACCAACACATGCGCGCAAAGGGGCAATTGAAGAGCAAGTGGTTGATGTCTTTGTGGTCACCATTGCAGCTTGCACATGTAGGATCAATTCTGATACCTCTAGAAGCTAGTATTGATCCCAAAGGTAGAGCTTTGTGCAGTAAACGCCAAATAAAAAGCCTAATTCTGGGCAGAACTGAACCTTTCTTCCATACTCTCCTCCACAAGTTCAGATTGACGTTCCCCTGGATTGGAGAACACACCTCTTAATTGAACATAGGCCTTGCTAACCGCATAATCACCATTTGTTGCCAGCTTGAAGATTGGTCGATCAGCACCATGGTTTTGATCTGGTGGCTGAACTGTTGAGACGATGTTTACTGTGCAGACATAGCCTAGCAGTTCTGTCATCCTGGGCACATCCCACGACGCCCCGTCAGATGTTAGAAGGTCTCTAACCCGCAGATTGGCCTTAGCATGATTTGCAGGCCTCAACTCAAGGGCTTGTGGGTACCATTGTAATTGTTTGAGTTATCAACAAAAGATGGTTGCTTCAAATCTTAGTCTTTTGAGTTATTGTTTGCATTGCCATGACATCTTTAGCTAATCCTTAGCCACATGTTCTTTCTTTTAAATTCTGCATCAGTAAAAAGAAAAATATTGGATGTGACTTTGTAGTCGAGTTGTGTATAAAAAGGCAGTCAGCCGAATAAAAAAAAATTGTAAATTATAAAAATGTTCAGGATAACTCATTGCATAATCTTGTATGAATGCTTGTTTATTATAGCAGTTGCAGAGGGTAAGAAAATAGTGACAGCAAATTAAGCACATAAAATGGCAATATAACTCATGTATAGAGGAAAAAAATGGCTTTAGAACAAATATAGAAGATGTTAAATGTCACGAGTAGAACTAAGGTGTTTTTAAGTTCATCAAGTTTTTAGTGAGTTTAATAAATTTTAAAATCTATCGGATTAGCTTCAAATAACGAACTTAAACCGTAGAAGCTGATTTATTTCACGAGTTATACATTTAAAATAGAGTATTTTATTCTTTTAAAATATGTACAATTTCATTTCAATTAACCAAGCAAATCCAATTATCCGTTGAAACTGCTAAATATACGAGTTTGTCCAAAGTCACGAGTTATACATCATAGAAATCCTACATATTTATAAAGCTATTTCATCTCAATTAAACAAGCAAATCCATTTTTACCATATATTTAGCAGTAACATTAGTTTAAAAATTAGTTCATATATATAGTTAGTTCTGTCACACTCCAAATCAGAATTCTGGATTAAGGCGTGATCAATCCTTGCCTTGTATTTATGAACTCAATAAACACGCAAGGCTAAACAAATATAAATATAAATAAGTGCGGAAGCATGAATGATAATAATAATAGCATAAGTCATACAATCCATAAATAAACATACATATATAAAACTCATACAACCCACGTCATAATATCATAACACCAACTAAGGAAAGGAATACATGATCTAACGAATCCGATGTACAAATCAAAAACATCGGGACTCGTAAATCCTAACCAAAAGTCCTATAAATAATAAATCAACTACGTGGACATCGGGGACAACTCCCGGCAAATCCTACTGCTAATCACCAGTCTCTGTACCTAAAAACCCACAAAACAACTTGTGGGTGAGCGACTAATCACTCAGTATGAGACCCAGAATTATCTCTTCAGGGATCCTCTATAGTCAAAGTACTTATAATTATAAACTACGTATGATTTTGTAACAATAATTTATATGCATGTGATGTAGTTATATATATAGAGTATGGCTAATGTGCTTCCTCTAGAACTTCGGCCTCGTGCTTCCGGGGGCATATCTTAGTGTTTGATGTTCAAACAACAAATTCAAACCGTTAGATGTTCAATCTATATTAACATGTACTTGGAGACCAAATTTTACATTTTTTGGAATTTTTTTACTATTTATTAAGCCACTTTGAAAATTCCAGATCCGGGTGAACAGTAAAAACAGTCTGGACCATATGATCTGGAATTTTCAAAGTGGCTTAATAAATAGTAAAAAAATTCCAAAAAAATGTAAAATTTGGTCTCCAAGTACATTTTAATATAGATTGAACATCTAACGGTTTGAATTTGTTGTTTGAACATCAAACACTAAGATATGCCCCCGGAAGCACGAGGCCGAAGTTCTAGAGGAAGCACATTAGCCATACTCATATATATATATATAGTGCTTGGCTATTATGCTTATATAAGCATATGCCCACATATGCTTAAATAAGCATTTTTGCGTTTCCAATGTTCAAATGGTCGATCCGACCGTTCATCTTGTTCTCCATATTAATATGTGCTTGGAGACTAAATTTTACATTTTTCTGAATTTTTTTACTATTTATTAAGCCACTTTGAAAATTGCTGATCATATGGTCCAGAATTTTGGAAACACTGTTTTTACTGTTCACCCAGATCAGCAATTTTCAAAGTGGCTTAATAAATAGTAAAAAATTCAGAAAAATGTAAAATTTAGTCTCCAAGCACATATTAATATGGAGAACAAGATGAACGGTCGGATCGACCATTTGAACATTGAAAACGCAAAAATGAGTTATAAGCATATGTGGGCTTTTGCTTATATAAGCATAGTAGGCAGCCCCATATATATATATATATAGAGTAGAACTAGGGTGCTCTCGAGTTCACCAAGTCCTTGGTGAACTCAAGTCCAAAACTCATCGGATCGGCTTCAAACGATGAATCCGACCGTTGAAACCCGTCTACCTTACGAGTGATGCGTCTACATGCAAAAATTTTAAATTTTGAAATTAATTTTGCATAGAGTCAAGTGGTCAAAAAACGTCAAAAAATGAATGCATTAAAATTAATTTATTAACCTTCTAATTTTGACCACTTGACTCTATGCAAAATTAATTTCAAAATTTAAATTTTTTGCATGTAGACGCATCACTCGTAAGGTAGACGGGTTTCAACGGTCGGATTCGTCGTTTGAAGCCGATCCGATGAGTTTTGGACTTGAGTTCACCAAGAGCTTGGTGAACTCGAGAGCACCCTAGTTCTACTCTATATATATATATATATAGAGAGTGGCTAAGATCAAAGTGGTATGACCAAGGCCTTTGGTGCTACCAAGTCGTTTTTGGATTTGCAAAGTCCAAACGGTCGATCTAAACCGTTAGATGTGATCTCTATATTAAAATCTACTTGGAGATCAAATTTTACATTTTTTGGAATTTTTTTACTATTTTTTAAGCCACTTTGAAAATTGCTGATCACATGGTCCAGAATTTGGTTGCACTGTTTTT
Source organism: Carex littledalei (assembly GCA_011114355.1). Lineage (NCBI taxonomy): Eukaryota > Viridiplantae > Streptophyta > Magnoliopsida > Poales > Cyperaceae > Carex > Carex littledalei. The sequence continues at coordinate 311,872 of CM022101.1, read as the reverse complement.
ACTGTTCACCCGGATCTGCCATTTTCAAAGTGGCTTAAAAAATAGTAAAAAAATTCCAAAAAATGTAAAATTTGGTCTCCAAGCAGAATTTAATATATATTGAACATCTAACGGTTTGAATCGACTATTTGAACTTTAAAATTGCAAAAACTAATAGGTAGCACCAAGGCCTTGGTTATACCACTTTGACCTTAGCCACTCTCTATATATATATATATATATAGAGAGAGATGGGCTACGGTGCTTCGCAAAGTAAAACACCCTCTCTTCGGGCCATATTTTTATTTTGAAAATTCAAACAACCGATTCGAACCGTTCAACATGTTCTAAATATTGAAATGTGCTTGGAGACTAAGTTTTACATTTTTTGGATTTTTTTACTATTTATTAAGACACTTTGAAAATCGCTGATCCGGTGGTCCAGAAAATTTTACTGTTTTACTTTGCAAAGCACCGTACCCCATATATATATATATATGAGTGTGGCTAAATTGCTGCTGGCAGCATTTCAGCCAAGTGCTGCCGAGGCTATACTTGATTATGTGATGTTCAAACAACAAATCCAAACCGTTAGATGTTCAATATATATTAAAATCTACTTGGAGACCAAATTTTACATTTTTTTGAATTTTTTTACTATTTATTAAGCTGGTTTGAAAACCGCTGTTTTCAGTAAATTTCTGCAGCATTGAAAACAGCTTAATAAATAGTAAAAAAATTTAAAAAAAATGTAAAATTTGGTCTCCAAGTATATTTTAATATAAATTGAACATCTAATGGTTTAAATTTGTTGTTTGAACATCACATAATCAAATATAGCCCCGGCAGCACTTCAGCCAAAATGCTGCCAGCAGCAATTTAGCCACACTATATATATATAGAGGTTGGCTACTCTACTTACATAAGCATATGATGGCATATGCTTATAAGTCATTTTTGCGTTTTCAATGTCCAAATGGTCGATCTAAAGCGTTCAACATGTTCTCTATATTAATAAGTGTTTGGAAACAAAATTTTACATTTTTGGAATTTTTTTACTATTTTTCTAGAATTTTTCAAAACAGTGGTTTAATATGGTAAAAAAAAAAATCTGAAAAATACTATTTTGAAAAATTCTAAACAAATAGTAATAAAATTCCAAAAAATGTAAATTTTCGTTTCCAAACACTTATTAATATGGAGAACATGTTGAGCGCTTCAGATTGACCATTTAGACATTGAAAACGTAAAAATAACTTATAAGCATATGCTCTCATATGCTTATGTAAGTAGAGTAGCCACTCACTGTATATATATATATATATATAGGGATGAGCTATGGTGAGACGTGGAGTAAAACAAGTTTGTACTCCACGCCATATTTTCATTTTGAAAATTCAAACAACCGATCCGAACCGTTCAACATGTTCTCTATATTGAAATGTGCTTGGAAACCAAATTTTACATTTTTTTGAAATTTTTTACTATTTATTAAGCCACTTTGAAAATCGCTGATCCACTGTGAACAGTAAAAAACAGTAAAATTTTCTGGACCACCGGATCAGCGATTTTCAAAGTGGCTTAATAAATAGTAAAAAAATTCAAAAAAAATGTAAAATTTGGTCTCCAAGCACATTTCAATATAGAGAACATGTTGAACGGTTCGGATCGGTTGTTTGGATTTTCAAAATGAAAATATAGTGCCATGGAGTACAAACTTGTTTTACTCCACGTCTCACCATAGCTCAATTCTCTCTCTCTCTCTCTATATATATATATATATATATATAAAGTTGGGCTATTATACATTGGGGCTGGCTACTATGCTTATATAAGAATATGCCCACATATGCTTATAACTCATTTTTGCGTTTTCAATGTTCAAATGGTCGATCCGACCGTTCATCTTGTTCTCCATATTAATATGTGCTTGGAGACTAAATTTTACATTTTTCTGAATTTTTTTACTATTTATTAAGCCATTTGAAAATTGCTGATCTGGGTGAACAGTAAAAACAGTGTTTCCAAAATTCTGGACCATATGATCAGCAATTTTCAAAGTGGCTTAATAAATAGTAAAAAAATTCAGAAAAATGTAAAATTTGGTCTCCAAGCACATATTAATATGGAGAACAAGATGAACGGTCGGATCGACCATTTGAACATTGGAAACGCAAAAATGCTTATTTAAGCATATGTGGGCATATGCTTATATAAGCATAATAGCCAAGCACTTATACATTGCAATGCATAGGCACCATTGTGCATTGGACCATAAATCACCGATTCAAAGTCTAAATGACCGATCCAAAACAATCATCTTGTTCTCCATATTAATATGTGCTTGGAGACCAAATTTTACATTTTTTTGAATTTTTTTACTATTTATTAAGCCACTTTGAAAAAACACTAATTTGTACACAACATTAAAATCTGCTGGACCATTGGATCAGCGATTTTCAAAGTGGCTTAATAAATAGTAAAAAAATTCCAAAAAATGTAAAATTTGGTCTCCAAGTACATATTAATATGGAGAACAAGATGAACGGTTTGGATCGGTCATTTGGACTTTGAATCGGTGCTTTATGGTCCAATGCACAAGGGTGCCAATGCATTGCAATGTATAATAGCCCATCTCTCTCTCTCTCTATATATATAGAGTAAGGCTACGGTGCTTTGCAAAGTAAACCCACCCCTTTACTTCGGGCCACTTTTTGGATTTTGAAAATCCAAACAACCGATCCGAACCGTTCAACATGTTCTAAATATTGAAATGTGCTTGGAGACCAAATTTTACATTTTTTGAAATTTATTTACTATTTATTAAGCCACTTTGAAAATCGCTGCAACTGTGAACAGTAAAAAACAGTAAAATTTTCTGGACCACCAGATCAGAAACTTTCAAAGTGGCTTAATAAATAGTAAAAAAATTCCAAAAAATGTAAAATATGGTCTCCAAGCACATTTCAATGTTTAGAACATGTTGAACGGTTCGGATCGGTTGTTTGAATTTTCAAAATCCAAAAAGTAGCCCGAAGTAAACGGGGTGGTTTACTTTGCAAAGCACCGTAGCCTTACTCTATATATATATAGGCTAATGTGCTAACGTTATAACTTCGGCCGAAGTTATAACGAGTCGTTTATTAGTTTTTAAAATCCAAACAACCGATCCGAACCGTTCAACTTTTTCTAAATATTGAAATGTGCTTGGAGACCAAATTTTATATTTTTTGGAATTTTTTTACTATTTATTAAGCCACTTTGAAAATCGCAGATCTGCTGTGAATAGTAAAAAACAGCAAAATTTTCTGGACCACCGGATCAGTATTTTCAAAGTGGCTTAATAAATAGTAAAAAAATTCCAAAAAATGTAAAATTTGGTCTCCAAGCACATTTCAATATAGAGAACATGTTGAACGGTTCGGATCGGTTGTTTGGATTTTGAAATTGCAAAAACGACTCGTTATAACTTCGGCCGAAGTTATAACGTTAGCACATTAGCCAATCTCTATATATATATATACATATATATATATAGAGTATGGCTAAGTTGCTGCTGGCAGCACTTCGGCGAGGTGCTGCCGGGGGCATTTCGGTCATTTCCGGTGTTCAAACAACAAATCCGAGCCGTTCAACGTGTTCTAAATATTAAAATCTACTTGGAGACCAAATTTTACATTTTTTGGAATTTTTTTACTATTTATTAAGCCACTTTGAAAATTCCAGATCACATGGTCCAGAATTTGTTGCACTGTTCACCCGGATCAGCCAATTTCAAAGTGGCCTAATAAATAGCTAAAAAATTCCAAAAAATGTAAAATTTGGTCTCCAAGTAGATTTTAATATAGATTGAATATCTGTATAAAAAAATTTGTTGTTTGAACACCGGAAATGACCGAATTGCCCCCGGCAGCACCTCGCCGAAATGCTGCCGGCAGCAATTTAGCCATACTCTATATATATATATATATATATATATATATAATTTGAAGATAAACTGTTTATTTAATTCTTATAACAATAAACGGTTCTACTAATTTACTTATACGATAAAAATATGTAGATTATTTATTATCTTAATTATTGCGATAATTAGTCGCATTTCAATACATATAGGATTACGTTTGTTAAAAATTATTCTTAAGTACGTATAAAATAAAGATACGTTGTTAATTAATTGTTCTAATTAATTAACAACTTATAAATTTAGATTTTGAATTAAAAATTCGTAAGTGTTATTTTATTGAACTATGGGGTGGTGTTTTTAATGTGTTTCGAGATCACACATTGTCCAATCGGATCTTTGTATCTGCTCAGGTTATGTTATGAGGTAACTATCCAGGACTTTACTAATCATCTCTCGATCTTTAGGTTTACGTTATTCTCCGATTTTTAGTTCGACTTCTTTTTAAATAAAATCAATCGTCAATTGTTTACGCTTTTAATTTTGACCCCTTTTTAATTTATGCCCTGACTTTAGGTTGAGCCTACCAAGAAGAGGCTCGAGACCCTAAGTAGTTTGCCATATTTTAACTTCACTTATTTTTAACTAAACTCCAATCATGCTCTAAAATAAATTCCCGCTACCTCGTAAATTCCAATCGTGCCTATGACCATTTTAAATTAATGTTCTAATCCATCATATGTTGGGTTCGCACAACCCGATCAAAATTAGGCCAATTCCAACTAATTTAAATCAATGCCCAATCTAATAATTTGCATTTTCATATTTCGGCCTAAAGGCTAAAAATCATTTAATTTCAGAAATAGGCCGAAGTCCATTAATATAACTCCTCAGCCGAGCCCAACAGAAAAAAGGCCAAAGGCCTCTTCTAATAAAACAACCAAGACCCATGTGTAAAATAGGCCCAGGCTCTTCAATTAATTAGCCAAGGCCCAGTCCGAAAGCCCAATTATTCAAAATCCAAAAATTTGCATTCCAGCCCCTAATTATGAAAACTTACGCAAGGGCCTAATTTTTACAAAACCACCCTTCAATTTCAAAGAATGTAAACAGGGTCCCTGTCAGTTCAAAACAAACTAGTACCAGTGGCATCACTGGGCTGGTACCAACTGGTACCAACAACACTCCAATATCGCAAAACAAGCACAAAGCAACAGAATAGAAACAATGCACCACACAACAGAGACAGGCCCGAATTAAACAAACAAAGCCAGCACAAGGCCGAAACCAATCCAACAAGGCCAGTACCAGGTCACAACAAGCAACACAGCCACAAACAACCAACACAACAGAGGGCCAGCACCAGAGACTGTCACAACCAAAACACCCCAATACCAAGTCAGTACCAGAGGCAAGGAAACAATGAAAAGAACATCACAGCCACCCTAAAAAGCACAGCCCCAAAATCACTGTCAAGCCGGGAAAATCAACAACCCGCGCAAGACTCTATCCAAACAAAGTCAACCGACAAGGCATTATCACGCACAACAAGCAACAAACAAAAAAAAGGGTGTGCTTAAGAGTTACCCGAGAGAGGAGCAAATCACGAAATGACAAGAAAAATGGTCGGTACCAATAAAACTGCCTCGCCTCACGGCCGGTACCAAGGAATCACCTCGCGTCACGGCCGTCCGAATCAACAAGCACCACACGGAAAAAGGCACCACCTGGCACCAGAGACACCACCACGAAAGGCACCAGCACCAAATAGCACCAGTACAGTACACCACAAGGCAAGAACACCCTAACCCTAGTAGGGTTTGGGAAAATCGCAAGTAACCAAGAAAAAAAGAAACAAAGGGCGAGATGGAAAAATGTTAGCACATGAGCAAGCAAGAAAGAGAGAGAATTAGTAACCAAGCCCACGAGAGAGAAAGAAAGAGTATAAATAACCAGAGAAATCCACGCGAGAGAGAGAGAGAGAGCGGGTCAAGGGTGTCAGAGAGCTCCGCTCTGACATCCGTACTGCCATAGTCGTCGCACACGAGGGCGATGCGACTGGCGTAGGTGAGCGACCAAACCACAGGTGCGAAAGAGAAACAACCACAACGCAAAGAGAGAGAGCGAGAGAGATTCGAACGGAAGGGGTCCAGCGTCAGAGACAAGAGGGAGACAGAGAGGGGAGATTTAAAGAAAAAGAGGGAACCAAAAGACCAACACTAATCATCAAGCCAAATAATAATGAAATTCTCGCATCCAAACAAAAGAAACAATACACACAAAGTAATAATAACTGCAGCAACCATGAGAGAAACACTTAAACAAAATTCAATCTTTTTCCATGCATATTATATGATATTGGTACCCAAATGCAATGATCATGAATCTTACTTAATGCACAAATGTTCTTGTAAAGCAATTTTTTTAACATTTTTATCTTGCGATCTAGATTCGATACTTTTCTGACAACGGGTAATGCGCTACCACGAATACGGCGCCTACACAATTTATGTTATGGCCACAACCTGAAATTATGCGCTTACCCCGAATACGGCGCCTACACAACTACAGTTATGCGCTACAAATCCAGCACCTACATAACCGTATCATGCGCTACCACGAAAATGGCGCCTATGCAATTTCTGTTATGCGCTACAAATTCAGTGCCTACATAACCGAAATTGTGCGCTTACCCCGAATACAGCGCCTACATGACCCCGGTCATGTGCTACCACGAAAAGACAGCGCCTACATGACTGGTCAATTATCCAGTTTAATATTCAATCAATTACACATATGACTATATTAATTAAGCATGCCTTGCCAATTTCACCCGTTACCCAATAACTAATCTATTCATACTACGCACATAATGTTGGGGGATCTTAAAGGCCAAACAATTACGCCTTATCTAGAGATCAAACAATTACATCTCATCTAGGGGTCAAACACTTACACCCCGGGGAAGAAGAAACAATCCCCACCTTAAACCTAAGGACCGTCCTATGCCAAAGATACCCGAAAACATAATCTAAGTGCGGAATTATACCTAATTCCATGCCGTTTGCCATGGAATATCCAAAGTCTTTAGCAAGCCGTCTCCGTGAGCGCGAGACAAGTCTTTAACGGCAAGAAGTCCTTCTCGCCTTTGTGGTTGGGTTGTGGATTAGATCTTCCAAGGCAACAAGATACGCCCTTGAGAAATCCTCTCCAATTTCCTTATGAATCTCTCCTCTCAATTCTTTAATGGAGGAAGAAAGGAGAAGGCACTCAAAATTCTCTCTTAGAAAAAATAACCACTTTTCAGAATTATGAGTTGAGTTGGTTATCTTGTGCCTTGGGGACCAATCCTTATATATAGTAATATATATGGTTATCTGCCAGTATTTTGTGCGACTGCATCAAAAACCGTGCTGTTGCATCAAAAACCGTGCGGCCGCGTCAATATCCGTGTGGCCCACACAAACCTCTTAAATGGCAGTTTTCTTAATTGCAAATTTCAGATCAGTCCATCAATGATTTGATATTTGCCTAAATTATTCTACACATTTATGGACCACATCCTATTAAATACATATATTGTCTAATGTCTTAATTTCATATTAGATCACTTTAATTGTAACAATCATATTGACAGTATACAATTCATAATTATATTACATATATGCTCAACGTTGGATATATGATCCAACAATCTCCCACTTGAGCAATATGTCATACTCTTTTAATTATGTATTGTTAACCTTATGTGCGCACATACTTTTCTGTCATCTTTATGTATTTCCAAACCAATTCCGTCCATCAATTACATCAGCAAAGGACTAAAGCGGCTTTCGTCACATTTATATTAGTCATGACTAGACCATCAATAATATCAGTACTAACATAACCAAATGACATGAATCATGATGTGGATGTATAGCATAGAAATTACACGCAATTGTGATCTTACTGTGCAAATTTCTAACTTGGTCTCCTTCTTAAAAACTTGAAACTAAATTTCATAAACTTGTTGTAAAATGCAAAATTCAAATAAGCAATTCGCAAATCACATACTCAATTGTAAGGTCAAAACAAAAAATTAGAGATAGAATGCATATAACAATCCTTTTGCAATACCATGCATACAACATAAATAACTTGTTTTCTGTCACAAGTTTCATATCCAAAATTACAATAAGTAAATAGAACATTAAAATAAACAACCAACAGACTCCCACTAAAACTGAATTTCCCTAACAGAAATTACACCCATATGAGCAACATGCTCTTCAAACTTATTGGGTGGTAATCCTTTAGTAAGTGGATCCGCTAACATGGAGTCTGTCCCTATATGTTCTATGGATAACTGACCCTTTTGCACTCTCTCCTTTACAACCAAGAACTTGATGTCAATGTACTTGGACTTTGACGAACTTCGGTTGTTATTTGCGTAAAGTACGGCTGAATTATTGTCACAATACAATTTTAGTGGTCTCTCAATAGACTCCACTATACGCAGCCTAGTGACAAAATTGCGCAGCCATACACCATGATTCGATGCCTCATGACATGCTACAAATTTTGCAGCCATTGTGGAAGATGCTATAAGCGATTGTTTAGCACTCTTCCATGAAATGGCTCCTCCGGCTAACATGAAAATGTAGCCGGATGTCGATTTCATGCTATCTTGACATCCTCCAAAATCAGAGTCGGTATACCCTATGACCTCAAGCTTTTTCGATCTCCGATACGTGAGTATGTGATCTTTTGTTCGCTGTAGGTACCTCAAGACCCTTTTGGCTGCTTTCCAATGATCTAGACCTGAGTTACTTAAGTATCGCCCTAACATGCCAGTGATAAAAGCAATATCCGGACGTGTACACACTTGGGCATACATGATGCTTCCAACAACTGAGGCATATGGATACTTTAGCATTGCTTCCTTTTCTAAAGGATTCTTTGGGCATTGGCTGAAACTGAATTTGTCTCCTTTTGCCACATGGGTATTTCTTGGTTTACTGTCTTGCATGCCATACCTTTTCAGGACCTTTTCGATATAATTCCTTTGGGATAAACCTAACATACCTTGGGTTCTATTCCTCAGTATTTCAATCCTTAGGACAAATGATGTATCACCAAGATCTTTCATCTCAAAATTCTTCATCAGAAATTTCTTAGTCTCATGCAACATATTTATATCATTGCTGGCAAGCAATATGTCATCTACATATAAAATCAGAAACACAAACTTACTCCCACAGAACTTAAGGTATATACACTCATTCACAAGATTTGACTCAAAACCAAATGAGATAATCACATTGTGGAATTTGTAGTACCACTGACGAGACGCTTGCTTTAGCCCATAGATGGATTTCTTAAGTTTGCACACCATAGACTTTGCGTCTTCTGACACATAGTTTTCTGGTTGCACCATATAGATTGTTTCCTCAATGTCACCATTGAGAAACACAGTCTTAACATCCATCTGATGAAGCTCTAAATCGAAATGCACAACTAATTCCAATATAATCCTTAATGAGTCTTTCAATAAAACTGGAGAGAGTCTTTTTATAATCGATGTTTTTTTCTGTGTAAAACCCTTAGCAACAACACGTGCCTTAAATTTTTCCACATTACCTTTCGAATTCCTTTTGGTTTTACATATCCATTTTGAACCAATGGGCCTCGCTCCTTTAGGCAATGGGACAATTTCCCAAACGTCATTGTCTGCCATAGATTTTATTTCCTCATTTATGGCATCGATCCACTTGCTAGAATTAGAGTCTTGCATGGCTTGTTGAAAATTTATGGGATCATTTTCTAACATGCTAACATCAAACTCATGCTCTTGAAGGTAAACTACAAATCCGAAGATATTGCAAACCTTTTCTCTCTAGTGGATCTTCTTATTGGCACTTCTGAATTTTCTTGAGGGTTTCCAGCATTGTTGTCAACAACAATCTGGCCAACAACAGCATTCTCCAGAATTTCTGGAATTTCACTTTGTACTGTTTGATCTTGTTGAGTTTGGTCTTCAATAATAGTTTCATTTTCGATAATTGTATCTTGATTTAAAATGGGTTCAATGTCCACAAAACTCTCAACACCTGTGGGAATATTTACATACTCCTCTTCGAATTCAAAATCCATTATTGTATCTCCCCCCGCAAACTCAACATCCTCAAAAAAATTTGCATTTCCCGTCTCGAAAACTGAATGTTCTGTAAGATTATAAAACTTATAACCCTGTGAGCGCTCGGCATACCCAATAAAATAACAACTAACAGTCCTTTCATCCAGTTTCTTTTCGTGTGGCCTATAAGGCTGTGCCTCAGCTGGACATCCCCATACCCTTAAATGTTTTAAACTAGGTTTTCGCCCAGTCCAAACTTCAAATGGAGTTTTGTTAGTTGCTTTAGTGGGTACTCTATTTAGGATATATGCTGCAGTCTTTAAGGCTTCACCCCATAGATTTTCTGGTAAAGTAGTACGACTCATCATACTCCTTACCATATCCTTAAGCGTTCTATTGCGCCTCTCAGAAACACCATTCATTGCCGGCGAACCGGGCAATGTATACTGAGGCACAATGCCGCATTCATCTATGAAATGGGCAAAATGCCCTTTCATTGTTCACCTGATCCATCATATCTGCCGTAATATTCACCACCACGGTCAGATCGAATGGCCTTAATGCGTTTGTTAAGCTGTAACTCAACTTCCGCTTTGAAACTTTTGAACACATCCAAGGCTTGAGCATTTTTCTTAATCAAATATATGTAGCCATATCTAGAATAGTCATCTATGAATGTAATAAAATACCGTTGTCCATTTCTTGTGACCGTTGGAAACAGACCGCATATATCGGTATGTATTAATTCTAAGACGTCATTACACCTTTTGGCTTCATATTTTCTTAAATTGGTTTGTTTTCCTTTTATGCAATTCACACAATCATTAAGATCTGAAAAGTTTAAGGGTTCGAGAATATCATTAGACACAAGACGTTCAATTCTGCGTTTAGAAATGTGACCTAAGCGCTTGTGCCATAATGCGGCTGAATTCTCATTGGTTAATTTTCTTTTAAGGCTTCTTGTATCTATATGCAATGCTTCAATATAAGAGCTATTGACATCCAAAGAATATAGATTATTATAAACTGAAAGAAAATCAGAACCAACTTGTTTTGAATTATGAAACAAACCAAAATTTTTATTTCCAAAAGTACAAGTAAATCCATACTTATCCAAAGCATAAATAGAAATTAAGTTCCGTCTAAAAGACGGAACCACAAATATCTCATACAAATTCAAATAAAATCAAGATTTTAAAAGTAATCTATAAGTCCCAATAGCTTCCACCTCAACTTTATTACCGTCGCCCACAAAGATGAATCTTTCATCATCACTTGGCTTCCGATAATTTAGACAGCCCTGCAATGATAAACTTATGTGAGTAGTTGCACCTGAATCTATCCACCAAGTATATCTAGATACAGAAGATAAATTAACTTCCGTACAAACCATAACAAGAGATGCACCTTTCTTAACACGCCAAGCATGATAATTCTGGCAATGCATCTTCTTGTGTCCAACTGCACCACAGAAATAACAGGCATTTTCCGATGCGGCAACTGATTTTCCCTTATCCTGTTTCTTGTTGGTGTTCACTACAGCATCCTTATTATCCTTATTATGATTTGATTTTTTACACTTAGCCGATGCCTTAAATTTGGAAGTTGTAGCAAAATGGGCACTTTCTGTCTTCTGTTGTTTCAATCTTTCCTCTTCTTCAACACAATGGGAGATGAGTTCATTGAGTGGCCATTTGTCCTTTTGACAATTATAGCTCACCCTAAACTGTCCAAAGTGTGCAGGAAGGGATATCAATGCTAAATGCACTAAGAGATCATCAGAAATCTCCAACTTAAGTGCCCTTAGTTGTGAAACAACAGTAGACATCTCCATGATGTACTCCCTAATACTTCCCTTATCTTTATATTTCATTGAGACAAGTTTGGTCAAGAGTGTACCAATTTCAGACTTTTCATTCTTGACAAACCTTGTCTCAACTTCGGCTAAAAATTCCTTAGCATTAGTAATCTTATCAGAAATCGAGCCTCTAAATGCCTCTGGAATGGACCTTTTCATAATCATTAGACTCACTCTATTAGATCTGTCCCACTTTTTCTCAACTCTCTTTTCTTCAGGAGTTGAGGTAGCAGTAATTTTGGGACAGTCAGTTCTGAATGCCAAGTCTAAATCCATGACACCGAGAGTTATCATAACACTCTCCTGCCAATACTTGAAATTGGTACCATTTAACATCGGAATGTCTTTTAGGCCAGTAGTAATGCTAGCTGAAAAAATTCGAACAAAAGACACACAAAACAAACACGATTTAGCAAAAAATCTGAATTTATAAATTATATTCAAATAAAGGCTAAACAATTCCATTATTACCAAAGTATCGGTTTCCATTAATTGATTACCGGAGGGCAACAAATTAATTTCTTATGATACTTTGTCGCAATAATAAAGTATTGATGATTCATTAACATATCGACAACATGCCTTCCGGAGGGCCGACATTATGACATATGTATAAAGCATAATAATCATCTTCACACTTTAATATCACTCAATTGTACATAAAACTTTAACAACCATAATCTTCCGGAGGGCCGATATATGATTGCTTCAATTAAATGTACACTTAATTTCCTTTTATATAATGAATCTAAATTAACTTTGTCAAAAGAGGCACCGGAGGGTACATTAATGACTCAATTAATTTAATTCAAGATATATATAACTTTAATGCCTTTAAAAGAATCATAATTTATTCTTATGCCATAAAATAAAAAATTACAATTAAATAAATATAATTGCATCATAACAATTGCAGTTATGTATATAAAAAACAAATTCGGATTTTTTTTTATTTTTTTTTATTTTATTTTCGGAAACTGAAAAATAACTGCATTTGTTATGCTGAATTAAGACATGATCTAGAGAGATTTTAATAAAAGATTGGAAGCACCTTAAATAGCCTTTCAAATTTAGAAATTTCTAAATTTCTAAATTATTGTTTCAAAAAATTTATAAAAAATAAATTTCCCAAAACCCTAATTTTATAACCGCCCAAAAAACTGAAATTTTTCAGGATCGAACATTATTTGATCAGAATTTTGCGATTTCAAGTGGAAATCTTCGAGCAAACCCTAACCAAATTATTAACTTAAATTTTAGGCAATCACGATCTCAAATAAAATAACTTTTGTGCTCTCCAAACTTAAATTTTCAGATCAAGAAAATCAAGAAAATCAACGAAAAAATCAACGAAAAAATCATCAATTCCTAATTCTCTCTAGATCCTTAAAGACCTAATCATTCGGCATAGGAAGGCTCTGATACCACTTGTTGGGGGATCATAAAGGCCAAACAATTACGCCTTATCTAGAGATCAAACAATTACATCTCATCTAGGGGTCAAACACTTACACCCCGGGGAAGAAGAAACAATCCCCACCTTAAACCTAAGGACCGTCCTATGCTAAAGATACCCGAAAACATAATCTAAGTGCGGAATTATACCTGATTCCATGCCGTTTGCCATGGAATATCCAAAGTCTTTAGCAAGCCGTCTCCGTGAGCGCGAGACAAGTCTTTAACGGCAAGAAGTCCTTCTCGCCTTTGTGGTTGGGTTGTGGATTAGATCTTCCAAGGCAACAAGATACGCCCTTGAGAAATCCTCTCCAATTTCCTTATGGATCTCTCCTCTCAATTCTTTAATGGAGGAAGAAAGGAGAAGGCACTCAAAATTCTCTCTTAGAAAAATAACCACTTTTCAGAATTATGAGTTGAGTTGGTTATCTTGTGCCTTGGGGACCAATCCTTATATATAGTAATATATATGGTTATCTGCCAGTATTTTGTGCGACTGCATCAAAAACCGTGCGGTCGCATCAAAAACCGTGCTGTCGCATCAAAAACCGTGCGGCCGCGTCAATATCCGTGTGGCCCACACAAACCTCTTAAATGGCAGTTTTCTTAATTGCAAATTTCAGATCAGTCCATCAATGATTTGATATTTGCCTAAATTATTCTACACATTTATGGACCACATCCTATTAAATACATAGATTGTCTAATGTCTTAATTCCATATTAGATCACTTTAATTGTGACAATCATATTGACAGTATACAATTCATAATTATATTACATATATGCTCAACGTTGGATATATGATCCAACACATAACAATCAAGCAGCTAATTTAACCATAATACACAAACAATCAACAAGTAAATTGCAATCAATAAGCACACAATGTGCAACATAAGGCAAGCAAGAAACCCGCAAGAAATCAAACAATAATATAATAACATAAGTTGAAACGGACTAAGAATAACTCGAAATCCGCACCATCAATTCTCTTCTCTCCGCTATTTTCTCTATTATTTTCCTTTCTTTCGTTTCTCCCTTATATATCTCCGATAGTTTCAATGGTGGTCTAAACTTAACGGGAGAGAGAAAGAAAAGAAAAGGAATAAAATTTGGAGGCACAGTGGCACGTGTAGAGAAACTTAGAAGTTAAATAGGTGAGTTTTAAACTTTTTAGAATTTGATAATAGGAATGAGATGCATGGCTGCCAAGTGTCCCTTATTTATTTTTATAACTTAAAAGAAATTGTATTATCTATTAATACTTTTATTAAATGATTAGTGATTTTGCACTTAACCCCTGGAATTTTTATAAATGAATTTGAATTTTAGAATACAAGAATTAACATAATGTTACAAACAAATGAATTTTAAATAATTCATATTAATTTACCATAAGTTAATGCAAGTTTAAATAACTCACGAAATTTTCAGAATTTCTATTATAAACACTTAATAAATTATCAATCTATATTTGTTAAAAAAAATTTAAAATACTATTTTCAAATTTCAAACTTCAGAGTCTTATAGATATACTTGGAATTTCATATTGCTATTTTAAACACACTTCACTTCAAGTTAGATAAATCTCCAAGTGTTGGAAAATTGAGATGTTACAATTTGAGGGGGGGGGGGGGGGGGGGGGGGGGGGGGGGGTCTGCCTTTGAGATTCGTGCTAGGTATTTGAACGGTTGAGATCACCCAAAATTTAGAAATAAATTTAATTTGGTAATATCTAAGAGATTAATTACCTCTAACTAAACAATAACAAAAACAAATCGACTAGACTTGCGTTTAACAACTAATACGAGTTTCCGAATGTTCGTGGTTTTAGTTTATAATTTATTTATAGTTTTATTAAGTTTTAATTAACAAAATTTAAATTTATTTATTTAATTAACTAACAGTTTTTTTTTATTAGTTGTAAATTCTAATTGTTAGTTTAATTAAATAAATTTAAAATTTTCAGACTATAACAAGTTCACTTAATTTTTTTTTTCATGTTTGTAATTACTTTTAAATTACTCTAAAAATAGATGTATAATTTTAAGAGGCCAAACCAGGACTGAAATTTGTAATTTATACCGCCTCCACCCTCCAGTGTTGGAATTTTGAATGTTGATGCTAGACAATTCTTTTTTTTCCCCTAAAAATTCTTCATATTTTTCTAAGGATTTAAATTGATTTTTCATTTATTAAATACAAAAATTCGGAGGAGTGGGTTGAGGAGTCTTATCATTTTTTTTTTATTTAGTTTACTCCAGTAGAGGTGAAAGTAAAAACTAGCGTATATTGTATGCGAGATTACTGTAAATGATTTTATGGTGAATGAATTGATATTTACTTTTCATATCTTATTCTTATTCTGTTTTTCTCAGTCTCATTAATTTACCAAAATTCTAGCAATTTGTTACAAATAGGGAAAAAAAGAAAAGAAAATTAGATTTAAAGGCTAATCCACGTCATAACACTAGGACTGAGCGAATGTACCAGCAGATATTTTAGCTTATTGGTTGAATTGAATTTTAATACCAATGTCTTTCTGAACTCCAAATGTCATGTAATATGTTTTTCTTCAAACTCTTACGTATTTATTAAATGTAAACATGAGAACTCTTGCACTTTCATACAAATAAACATCGGTTATATCCTCAGAGGAGGGTACTTTTCTCATCCAAAAGGTTTTGATTCCCTTGTATTGAATATGTTTTGTAACAAAACAAAAAAAAATTAAAAGACTTTAATAACTCCATTTAAAAAAAAATGAAAAATGATGTAGATCATATCTAACGGTTTTATTTTGATTTTTAAGTTTTAAATTTTGAGTTATTAAAGTTTTTAAAAATGAAGGCATAGTGGAGGCACCAAAAATGGAGGCATTTGAACCCTCCTCGAAGAAAAATAGGGATCGATACACTAATTCAGAATTCTAGCTGAAAACCTAAAAAGAAAGATACACTGATTCAATGTAACTTAATTTCCCATATTATCCTTAATTATTTCTCAATTATTATTATTTTGATTTGCTAGAAATTAAGAAAGATACGTACACTGATTCAATTTAACTTAATTTCCCATATTATCCTCATTTCTCAATTATTGTAATTTAATTTATTAGATTCGCTAGAAAGATACACCGACTCTATTCAACTTTCCCCATATTATCCTTACTTCATCCAATGGACAAAATTAATTGTAATCTTTGTTTCTATTAAAAACCTTTGCGGCAATTTAATTGTACACGCTATGTGACCCACACACTCTATAGGACAGAACAGTTTGTACTTGTGCAACGCACGAGTCATATGGAGCGCTGTTTTAACTCTATGGTCCGTGCGCTAGCTGTACAAAGCAAAACTGCTCTGTTAACCTTACCCCTCTATCTGCCACTTGCCACCACCGCTTGAGGGGCGCACAGAGTCCCTATAACCCCCCCCCCCCCCCCTCTCTCTCTCTAATATATATACACAACCCCCCCTCTCGTTGTTTCGTGTAATTAACCCTTTCTTCTCCACCTTTAATTAATCTCTCAATGCATACACCATCAGCCTTCATGGCCTCCTCCAAACCATCGTTACCACTCAGTCTCTCTAGATCAAACCGCCTTCATGGCCTTGTACCACCAGTACCTTTCCCTTTAGGTACCAACCTAGCTAGCCATGTCTTCATCATCTTTGTTTTTTTTTACTTAGTTAAAATTACATGCTTAAGTAGTGGTGCTAATAGTTGTGTTTGTTCCATGAAAGAACATATTGCCTCTCTTTCTCTCTCCATATCTCTCCTGTGGGTCATTTGGGGTCACTAGCTAGGTAGGGGTCCGATATAGGAATAACTGCTCTTAAAAGATGAGTTAGTGGGTTCTAAGTTCCAACACTGTTGTGAAAAAGGTATTTTGTTGGGTCCATATCGATTAGCAGAATAACACCTCGCCCGTAAACATCAGATTTTATCAAAAATCTGATACCAAAAAAAAAGTAAGAAAATTTTGGAAATAACAAAGCTGATCAAAAGGGGTCTCCATTTGTCATGAAATGGAGGGGAGAGTTTATGTAATTTTTTTTAGTTTGTATCACCTTTTTTTTTTCTTTTGTTTTAAACTTTTTTTTGCGCGTGATAATTGTGTGCAGGTAATGGAAAGGAGCAAGCAGTGATGAAGGTATGGAAAGGATTGAGGTGCAGTTGTTGTAAATGTAACAAGCAGTGGCAGCAACATGCGTTATCCAAAATCAGGACTCAAGGTGCCTATTCTCATCCATGCTTCCCTTGTGCTTCTTTGTTTCTTTCACATTGTCTTTTTTCATTTCTACTTTTTTTTTGTTCATCATATATCCTCTCCATTACTATCTACAAAGGAGACACGTTTCACATATATATCAACTTCTAAATTCTAGAATATACCCTACATATGTGTAATAACGTGTGCCTACAAATTTCATGATATTATTAGGTAAGCTTAATTATATATATTCCATACTATAATGTACTTTTCTTTATTCTTTTGTTTTTTGTTCCAAAATTCTAATGCAAATAGATAATCAGCAAATATTTATTAATTGTGCACAATTATCTAAAATCAAGTGTTGTATTTATAAGGAAACATAAGGAATAAAGATGCAGAAACTTTAGCTTTTGTTATCTTTTAGTGTAAGGATTTCCTTTTCAATTATTCTTATCCGTTTCATTAGATAGAGGAATGTTTGTAAGCATTCCAATATTAATTGCTGAATGAATAATTATATATGCACGGAAGCAAATTAACATGCAGTTTCATGTGGTTGTTCTAGTGCATGAGCAAATATTAATATTCACCTCCTAATATTTCGGTACATCCAAATTAAATAAGGAAGGGATATATATATATATATATATATAGTTGTAGTTTCCATCCGAGTCTTATGATGATATGTGTCAAGTCTTACCAATAATTACTTAGTGGCAATGGCAGGGCCACGTACTGGCAATTAAGGGTCAGTACCCCTGGTCCAAATATTTGTAGAAAATGCTTCTACAATCATACTTAATATAATTAATTATAATTAAAAAGTATCATCGTGATCTAAAATAATTATGATATATTTTTTTAGTAATTCACTAATTAAAGGACAGAAATTCAAATTTCTTCATTAAATGCTCTCATTTAATGCTGCAGATATATATTGGAAACGGAAGGAAGTTACAAGAAGTCACTAAAAAACATTTCCACTCTAAAAGTAAAAACCCACAAAAAAATGTATTCTCATCTAACTTGGATAAATCAGTTATATATTTGAAATTAAATCATAAAGAAATCGCTAGGAACATTTTGATAATTTCAGTGAATAAAATCTGATAATGTTGCATTTTGCAAACAACAAACAAATTTGAAATTTCTTATGCTGCTTTGTGTATTGAGTTGCTTATCCACTTGTAATATAATACAGATAATTAGACGACTGAAATGATAATCTATAAAATTAGTTTGTGTTTTTGAACACCAACAAAAATCTCCAACATCTTAGTTTGATATATACTTCAAGACGATTTTTTTTTTAAGCTAGTCAGAAATATATAATATGTACTGTCAAACAAGAAGCAATTCTTTCAATATGTTTATATGATTTTGGGGTTTACTCACTTCCTTAACATAGTACTAAACTTAAAAACCAAATAATTTCATTTTCTCATTTCCTACACAATCACACAAGTTAGTATGAAATATTTCATACTCTCCAAAAATGAGCAGTTCTAGTTTTGAATGTACAATAGAACTTGAATGCACTAGAATTATCATTTTGTAGGTAGAAGGGTCATTACTATGGTCATATGAAATTAACAAATTTTATTTTTTAAACAATGTAAACTAATCCATTAATTAGGCTAAATAATTGATCTTCAAAGTCTAAGGCATTTGTGTTGGATGTATGGAGCAAATCGTGTGAAAACTTGATAAAAAATAATAAAAAAAATGAAAAGAACTATCTCCAGTGTGGAACTAGTAGATTTCCTGGTTTTCCATTCTAGATTTTCTCACACAATCTTTTATGAGAAGTCACTGACATATGGACCCTACAAGTAGGAACAGAGTAAATTTCTACCAGAGGAGCCCAGAACTCTACACTTCTTCTTCCTCATCTGGATCTCTAATTTCTATACAAATAAATGTTAGTATATTTTAGTAATATGAACAATTAAGCATAGAACAAAGGGTACAAACCTCCAATGTTTATATTACCAATGCATCATTGATTTTTATTGTTAAAATAATATATAACTGTAGTGGTCCGTACAAAATTGTGTACCAAAATTTGATAGCTGACTCGATGGGTGCATTTGGCCGGACCCACTAGCTCTGCTAGCAGGTTCAACATGGACCAACGTACTTGACCCACTAACATTTCTGATCCAGTTTGAACCTTCATCGTTATAAATCTAAGTTTTGATAGAGGCAGGGTCCTCGGCATCAAAGTAAATCTCCATTTTAATTAAGAAAGCATCCTGAATTTTAACACCCATAAAGAATCAACTGATCTCAGCTGTAATTAATTACGCAGCCAGGCACTGAATTATTGCAAAATCTCCACTACATTAAAGGTTCTTAAACATCCAAAAACAAAGTTCAGGTAATTGAAAAAAAGATTTCTTGTATAAATTTTTCCGCACTCTTGAAACATCTCTATATCATCAGGGTTTTTGTGAAAATATTCTAGTGCTTACAATTTTGAAAATAGTAATTTATACAAGTTGGACTAAGAGAAGGTTTTGTCGAATTAAAACTGAACCAAAGGTCACAAGTAACAATTTAGAAGCGACAATTATCTGAACTGGTCACCTAATTTGAAAAGTATGAGACATGTTTGTCAATTGTTGAGTAGAGAGACTAATAATAACTCGAACAATACTTTTATTATATTACAAACATTACAATCTTACAATACAAACTCTTTCTACTAAAACCTCCAAACTGACTAACTAGTACTCTTTCTTGCAAAGAGGAGCTTGATCTTTTGCTTGGAGAGCCAAGGCCCCCTATTTATACTTCTAGAATTAATTTAGTTATTCTAAAATATCTATCCCAAAAACAATGGTCCTAGATATTTTGAAATATTTCAGATGAAAAATATATAGCCTTCTAGAAATGTCTAGTTTCTAGACATTATTGTTGATTTAATTTGGATTGTTGACTCATGGTGTAATGTTGCCTGTATTTAACATCAAGGGCTCGTTAATGATGCTTAGCGCATAATGGTGATTCTAAATACCGGATTATGGTCATGATATATGTGAACATAGAACCTTAAAAACTGAATTGATAGTGATCCTTATTATTTCCAGAGTATTCTGTTTTTTTTTTTCTCAAATTCCTTCTTAATTTTTTATGAAAACAAACTTATTTCTCAATACAGTCACTCTTTGACCATTAAATAGTTGATCATCAAATATTAATGATCACAATTGCTCAAGTAGTGGGTGTTCTCGAAATTTAGAGAATACTTAAGTGTCATGTACATGGATACCCATTTTATTAGATTTTATATACAGGTTACAGAATGCAATTCATCAGTGGTGTTGCAGCTACTAGATCTTTGCTGGATACTCTTCCAACTGATGAAGAAACAGAGGCATTACCAAAGGTAGCTTCTTATTCTAAAGATAATTTATTTTACAAATTATAACTTTTTCATAAGAAATTATTTTCCATACATTGTTTTGCAGCTGTCGGGTGGAACCACATTACCAGAAATGGTTCAGAAAATCAAGGATATGTTAAAATCAATTAATGATGGAGAAATTACCGTCTCAGCATATGACACAGCATGGGTTGCATTGATAAAAGACGTCAATGGGGGTGAAGGTCCCCAATTTCCATCAACCATTGAATGGATTGTCTCCAATCAACTGACAGATGGATCATGGGGTGATGCAGCTTTTTTCTCAGCACATGATCGGATGATCAACACTCTTGCATGTGTCATTGTGCTAACTTCATGGAGGGTTCATCCTGAAAGTTGCAACAGAGGTAGTGACTACCAATTTAATAAAAGGAATCACATATATTTCGTCTAATGTTCATAAATTAGCACATGTGGGTTTTTTTGTTGTTTTTATTTATTTAAGACAAACAAGGAAAATTTTGTGTTTTCTGTTAGGTTTGGTATTTCTTCGTGAGAACATGTGTAGATTGGCAGAGGAAGCACCCGAGCTTATGCCTATAGGATTCGAGATTGCGTTCCCTTCTCTAATGCAAATGGCGAAGGATCTTGGCTTAGAAGTGCCCTTTGACGATCCCATCCTGCAAAATATAAACGCCATGAGAGACATAAAACTTAAGAGGTTCAGTGAGGTCTTGCATATATAGATATTGTTTTAACATACGATCTAGTAGAGGTCTTGCATCCAAGTTTTGACTGAGCTAGTAACCAAGCAAGATGTTGAAATGCCTACAATTAAGTTATTCAAGTATTATCACTTTGATCAGGTTACGCACTGGTGTCAAGATGTCTAAAAATTAAATCTTTAACAGTAATATTTTGAACCCTTTTTTTTGTTGTTGTTGGTTATTGCATTTTGAATAGGATCCCAAAAGATGTTATGCATGAAGTGCCAACGACACTCCTTCATAGTCTAGAAGGGATGCCTAATTTAAATTGGGAAAGACTTCTCAAGCTCCAATGCGATGATGGCTCCTTTCTATTTTCTCCTTCTGCTACTGCATATGCTGCTATCCAGACAAATGATGAGAAATGCCTTGGTTATCTTCAACAAATTGTCAATAGATTTCATGGAGGAGGTAAATAATATTAATTGTTTATAAAATATTAACTTGTTGATATGTACCACAATTTATATAAAAATTAATGTCTTCCATCATGCACTTAAAACATATAATTTGGCAAATTTTCATTTGACAACCTTCGTAATTAATAACAATGTATTCTTTTTTTGTTTTCCTTTTTCCTTCTGTGTTGTTAGCTCCGAATGTTCATCCAGTTGATCTTTTTGAACGCATATGGGTTGTTGATAGATTGGAGCGCCTTGGCATCTCTCGGTACTTCAAAACTGAAATTGTCAGCTTGTTGGATTATGTCCATAAGTATATAGCTCCTCTTATCCTAATATTTATCATTAATTTGATTTTTTCTTTTTTTGTGCAACTCAAATACTAATTATCTATGCATGTATATAACAGATCTTGGAGTGATCAAGGGATATGTTGGGCGAGGAATTCGAGAGTACATGATATTGATGATACGTCAATGGCATTCCGTCTCCTTCGTTTGCATGGATATGAGGTCTCTCCATGTAAGTTGTAACAAACAGTGGCTTGTTTTTATCTTGCATTATTTCTATATTACAAATCTTTTCTTTGCTAAAAGAGGGATGTGGTAAGGGTACAAATTACCAATATCAATGCACTTTCAACAAATCTTCGAATATTTCCCCAATTATACTTATTGCCGTTGCGTCTTAATTAACAATATTGTTGTTATTGTTTAATTAATTTTAGGCGTATTTAAGCATTTTGTGAAGGATGGAGAGTTCATCTGCTTTGCAGGGCAGTCAAATCAAGCCGTGACCGGCATTTACAACTTGAACAGGGCTTCTCAAATCATGTTTCCAGACGAACATATTTTGCAACAGGCGATGAACTTCTCTTGCAAGTTCTTAAGACAGAAGCAAGCTTTGGGCCAGCTAAGAGACAAATGGTTTATTACAAAGGACCTCCCAGGAGAGGTAGGTAAATGAACTCGTAAATGTCTTTATGTGGAATGAGAACTTGAGCAATGTTTAGTTTACATCATACATTGATTAAATTATTAAATAGTTCAAAATGAGGACAAAATTTCTTTTGTTATACCAAATATTTTATTTTGTAATCTTATATAGTTTTGCAAACCATTTACATGAAAATTCATTTTTTGCAGATAGAAATTTAATGAATTTAAAGAAAAAAAATCCTTTGATGCATTATGATACCGTTTATTAGTAAAGTTGAGATTCTTTATAAAAGAAATTAAATGCAGGTGGCATATGCATTGGATTTCCCATGGTACGCAAGTCTACCGCGTGTTGAAGCAAGGCTGTACTTAGATCAATATGGAGGTAGCAGTGATGTTTGGATAGGGAAAACTCTTTACAGGTAATTTACGCAATTTGCATGTATTAAACATACAAATTTACAATTGCTGACATCTAGACATTCTGTGTTGTTGGTAGGATGCCACTTGTTAGCAACGACTTCTATTTAGAGTTAGCAAAAGAGGACTTCAACCACTGTCAAATGGTACATCAACTTGAGTTGCATAACCTGCTAAGGTAAAATTATTTTCAAATCGAAGCAATGCTTGCAAATTGAATTTATATGACATCTGCTTATGATTGGCAATGGTGTGGCATATAACTTGTAACAGCTGGTACAAGGAAACAGAGCTAGAAAGGTTTAATGTGAAGAGGAAGGACGTCCAGAGGGCTCATTTTTTAGCAGCATCCTCAATTTTTGAACCAGAACGAGCACCTGAGCGACTTGCCTGGGCACAAACTTCTATACTTGCCGATGCTATCACTTCATTCTTCACTGACGATGGTCGCTGCTCGGGAAAATTACATGAGTTCATTCTCAATTTTCTTGGGAAAAAGAGTTCCAATATTAGTTCTCCTGAATGTTTTATCAAGTATGTCCTCCTGTTTATGCTTTATAAAACTAATTTTTAGCCATTTTATGTTTTATATAGCTTTATCACATTGAAATATACAAGTACATACTTTTTCATATAAGCAAATATCAGTTTGTGTTTTATATACCAACTTTTTTTCATAAATAAATCTACTCGTGACAATATAAGGACACCTTTTCCTGTCAGCTCTAGAGAGATGACTAATGGAAAACGTACTAATAATTAGGTCAATTGAGTAACCATAGAAGCCCCAACACACAAAAGCTTTATCCACCAATTAGCTAGGCTTGAGAACTCAATTTTTTTTTTAATATAAATAGTATTTACCCTTTACATATAAGGAGTCAACTCAACTATCATATCACTTTATTCTGACCAGTTAGGAAGTGTAAGGTACAAGAAATGCCTTGATTCCCCTGTCTCTGATCATCACTATAACATAAGTTGAAAATCCCAGCTTAAAATGACAAAATTTGAATTAGAGAAGTGAGGTATCTCTTCTCTAGTTTAATTTGAACTTTTCTTCGATTCTATTCCATAAGACTAACTAATATACTCTCTTTCTTACTTCATATTGTCTTTGTTCTCCTAACGTGTCCATCTAGGGCCACACGACATTTGTCTAGTGGATTTACTATCTTGTCTCTAGAGCATTTTTTTAATACTAAGTTAATTAACTAGCATAACAAAGAACTAGTGACTACTAAGATGATGTAAGCAACTTTATTTCAAAAGATCAAAGGTACGAAAGAATGTTCGCCTGAAACCTGATGTTCTAATCATTTTCCATGTATTTTTTATGAATGTTTTAAACAAAAGTTTAATTAAATTGTTCATTTTCCAAATATATTATTCACAGCATAATTGTAAATTAAAGAAATTACAGTACAGTTTTATTAAGATGCAAAAAGAAAAAAAGTGCGGTTCTTTCAATCAAGAAAATATGATACATACATCACAATCTTTTAATTACCTTCAGAAGCAAAACATCCGAGTAATTGACTTGAAATATAGAGAGTATGTATGCTAAGAACCAGTGATGACTGTTTAAACTCAAAAAATCTTCAAAGTAGCATTCCATATTTGCGATATATTTTACGGTTTTTTTTAATTTTTAAATTGGAAACATATCGCATTCAATATTTGCGAGGTATTATTAAAATAATTTCATCGTTTAACTAGCATATATACTCAAAAAAAAGTTTGTGTTGCAGGATTGGAGAGCAAAACAAGAGAAAAGACGGTTTAAAGTTGGTATCTGCTTTAAATCAAACACTAGAACTCATGTCTTCAGAGTCGGCCTCGCTATTACAAAATCAGGGCCAGCAAGAATACACCTATCATTATTTAAGACATGCTGTAAGTTTATTCAATCTTTTTATTATGGTAATTTTTCAGGTTGGTAAGTGGTAAATTAGAAATATTACATCATGCCACCACACCATATTTTCTTATTAGTTCTTCTCATGGTCTTGTAGTGGATGAAGTGGCTGCTGGCATGGAAAGGCGATGAAGCCGACTACAGGTTGAGTTATACAGGCCAAATGGGGTTGCTTTTAGTTAATTCAATAGAAATATGTGCAGGACGATTTGGTTGGGATGATCTCAGATTTGTAAGTGAAAACTATACAAAGATTTCACAACTCACCGCTTCAATCTGCTACTGGCTTCATCAAATAACACTTCACTCTAAGGCATGTTCTGTTTTTTTGTTTATTTGTCATTTTATTTATTTAATGGCGAAGTCTCTCCAGTTTTGCATCATATTTAGGCCATCACTTTTATTTGTTGCTGTATTTCCTAATCTTTTTTAAGGAACTTCTTTTAATTAGTTTACGCATAATTACAGTTAATCACAGTAATTTTTGCTCGATTACTGGTACAATATTTTTTTTTCCAAATTAGTACTACCAATAGTTATGTATACAGACAGCTAACACTCTGTCAGAATGTTTTTCGGTGGAAAAGCATCGAGTGCATGCAAATCTGTTCCTTCACTGGGACCTAGCAACTAGCATTGCAAAAGTGTTTTGCTTTTTTATCTCTTTTAGACAACAAAAGCTGAACTAGAAAATATTCTTTTCTTTTTGGCTGAACTAAATAAAATATTTCAAAGAGAAGATGTATAAATTGGGTCTGACGTTGACCGCTTTTAATGATTATGCTCCAAATGATGAACTTAGGTTCTTCTGTGGAATCTAGTGTGGGTACCAGTTGTCAGATTACCCATCGCATGAATGGTCACAATATGACAACTGAAATAATGCATGATAAAAACAAAACAAAAAATTACTTGGAACTAAGAATTAAATACTGAAAAGTTACACTGGTTTATATATAATTAAGGTATTTAATAAGATCCCCCTTTTCATTTTGTGTGTGTGTAGGATTTGACCAGGCAACAAGGAGACCAAATCAGAGTTGACAAGGAAGTAGAGAGAGAAATGCAAGAGTTAGCCCAACTACTGATTGAAAGCCCCAATTTTCATGAATGCAACACCAAAGGAACCATTCTAAGTGTTGTCAGAAGCTTCTATTATCTAGCTCATTGCTCTCCTCTTACCATTGACAAGCATGTCTCCATGGTCATCTTTGACAAAGCAGAGTAAAACCAACTATCTAAAATGACAGGGTATAGCAAAATAATAAAAGTTGTTTTCTTCTAATAGAAATTAATGATGGGTTTTATTTATAGAACAATTACATAGTACTAGATATTTATGGAACAAATTCTTGTAATTGTTAAACTGGTGAAAAATAAAATTAATATATGTGCTATGTCTATTATATAATATGTGTATATACTCCTAGCTAGTTTAATTGTTTAACGAGTACATTTTTTCGTTTGTTCGTGTCACAAAAAATCTTTGAGCAAATTAACTCGAGTTTATCAATGTAGAATATATTTATGAAAAGGGAGAGGGCAAATAATGAAAAGCGGAGTATCCTTCCTGCCCATGACTGGTATTTTTTGAAAAAAAAGTCGGGTCCAAATTAACAACCACAAATTGGCGTGCATAATTGATCATTGGATAATTATTCTAGCATGCAAGCAATTTTTTATATATATTTATTTTATATTTAAAAAAATATTATTGTATTTGAAAAATGAAAATTTTTAGTGTGTTCTTCATTTATTAAATAGTACATAAAATATTAAAAGTGAAGTTTTAATTTGATCTATGATGATGACCTGTTGATTTTTAGAGAAAAATAGAGAAAAGACAAAGAGAATGGTTTATGGTAAAAATGCATTTCTGTATTGATGTATTAATTGTGTATTTCTTTACAAGTTTTTAGTCCTATTTATATTACAAAGTCTAACGGCTAGTTTTTGTACCGTTGGTACTATGCCTAGTTATTGTACAGTTGGCATCTACTGTTGCTTTGTCATAAATAAACTAAAGACCCTATGCTTGATTTAATCTAAGCCACTCGATCAATGATGGATGACTGAGATCAATCCTCAATTTCTTCATTATTTTTAGCACCAATTAAATTTTAAATTAACTAAATTTAATATGTATTTTATCTGAAAAAATTGAAAACACAACTACATGAAGAATATTTTTCAAAATATCAACAATATATAATAGGAGTCTTGCTATTTTCATTAGATGTACGCTAAATTAGATGACTCATCAATCAATTATTAATGTTTACTACAAAAGTTAGATGTACGCTAAAATTATTATTATGTCTCAAATTCAGCTCTCGGTGTTTACTCATCACCATGTACTATTGAAATTTTTTAATCATGCTAATTTCATTAGTGCCACTTTCTCTATTTTTTCAACTAAACTCGATTTAATAGGAAGTGTTGCTACTTGATGCATTTTACATATATACCAATGAGATGGTATGGTCTGCTAAGTTTACTGCAACTGCCAATTACTTCGAAGTACAATCTTTGTTACCTTTTTCTGCTATGATTTTGAATCTGAGCTGTCAATGAGCTAAGTTAGGTAAAGCTTGAACTCGACTCATGCCAGAAAGCGAGCAATCATGCGCCGAGCTGAGCTAGCTTGTTAATAGATCGTTCATACTGTGAGCCCGTACATAGATCAAAGATTTTCGTCGATTTGATGTTCCGCGCATAGGCCATAATTGAGAAAAAAATTTATCTTCTTCTTACAACGAACTTCATACCCTCATGATAGACATAAAGAGGGATAGTGAAAGAATCGGAAACTAACTTCATCTTCTCCTTGTAACGATCTTAAAAAGAGCTGAGGCAGCACGAACTGAGTTGGGTCAAGCTTGAACTTGCTAATGACGAGCCGAATCAGAATCGAGCAAGCTAATTACGAGCTTTTTTTGAGCCTATCTTGAACGAGCCACGTGTTTTTTTGCCGGCCCTAGTTTTGATAGCTTAACAGGATCTTTATTATAAATCTGCACAGAAGGGAGCACTGTTTAACCAAAACCTGGCTTTTGAACAGACAAGAAAACCTAATAGTAGGTTTAAATGTTTAACGAAACAACAGATAAACAAGACCTTAGTTTGGGGGGGGGGCGGTGTCGGTGTTGTAAAGCTAGTAATGTTGATTTTTGTGAGATTGAGAAGGTTGCAGAAAATAACAGTGATGAAATTGTAAGTATGATTCTGATTATTCTGTTTTGTACAGTGGAGCTTTTATAGCTATCAACAGTAACGGTAGAAAAAAGTTACCGTTACCTAACACCTATTCTAACAGTTGCCTACAGTTGCCTATATTTCCTAAAATAGAAAAAAGGATTGAGTGACTATAGTTACTCTCTAATTTTCTAAATCTAGCCTATGATGATAACAACTCTGAGGCTTGATTAAATCTTAATTTTTCCTTTAATTCTCAATACTCCCCCTCAAGTTAGGCGTGTAGATCCCCCTCAAATTAGGTGTGTAGATGTCGATCAACTCTAACTTGCTCACATTTTTTTCAAATGACTTTGGATCCATCCTTTTGTGAAAATATCCACTAATTGATCTTCACTTTTTACGAAGAGAGTCTCAATTTTTTTTGCTTGAATTTTTTCTCTAATGAAGTGACAATCCACTTCAATGTGTTTCGTTCTTTCGTGGAATACCGGGTTGGATGCTATATGTCGTGCCGCTTAATTATCACAAAACATTTGCATTGGCGCATGAATTTTAATTCCTAGATCCGAAAGAAGTTGCTTGATCCAAGTCAACTCACTAGCGGTGGACGCCATGGCACGATATTCCGCTTATGCGCTTGATCGTGCCATAACATTTTATTTCTTGCTTTTTCATGTAACTATGTTTTCATCTACAAATGTACAAAAGCCAGTTGTGGATTTTTTATCAAAGCTCTCAGCTCAATCTGCATCGGAATAGCCACACACATGATTAGAATTGTTATTTTTCATACAAATTCCCTTTCCGGGTGTTCCTTTTAAATATCTTAGAATTCTATTTATTGCCTCTAAGTGTGGAATTCTAGGGGCATGCATAAATTTGCTAATTTGACTTACCGAAAAAGAAATATCCGGACGCGTTACCGTTAGGTATATTAATTTTCCTACAAGTCTTTGAAATTAGTTTATATCTTCTAAAGGTTTACCATCTTCGGTATTTAATTTATTTTTACCATCTATTGGTGTTGAGGCCGGTTTACAACCTAGTTTACCGGTTTCTTTTAACAAATCTAATGTGTATTTTCTTTGAGACATAAATAAACCTTTCTTAGAATTTGCTATCTCTATCCCTAAAAAATATTTTAAATAACCAAGATCCTTGATATCAATTTTTTCTTTTAATTGAAGTTTTATTCTTTCAATTTCTTTTTGATTATTTCCGGTGATTATAATGTCATCCACATATACTAATCTAATAGTAGTGTTATTCCCTTCAATTTTAATAAATAATGAGTGATCCGCACTACTAATTTTAAAATTGCAAGAAATTAAATGAGTGCTTAATTTTTCATACCATGCCCTTGGAGATTGCTTCAATTCATAAATAAATTTCTTCAATTTGCAAACTAATTCTTGATTTTCTCCATTTTCATACCCGGGAGGTAGAGTCATATATACCTCTTCTTCAAGTGTTCCTTGAAGAAAGGCATTTTTGACGTCCATTTGGTATAATTTCCAATCTTGGTTTACCGCAATAGAAAATAATATCCTTACGGTATTCATTTTTGCTACCGGTGCAAAAGTTTCATAGTAATCTATGCCTTGTGTTTGGGTATAACCTTTGGCAACTAACCTTGCCTTGTACCGTTCTATGGTACCATTGCTATTATATTTTATTTTATATACCCATTTGCATCCAACTGGTTTTTTATTTTTTGGTAATTGTACGATTACCCAAGTGTTATTTTTCTCTAAGGCCTTTAATTCTTCTTTCATGGCTTTGCACCAAATTGGATTATTCATGGCTTCATGATAATTATTTGGTTCTTGCTCTTTTGAAATAGAAGTTAAGAACGATTTATGTGGAGTTGAAATATTTTTGTACGAAATGTAATTTTGAATAGGATATTGTACCTCATATGTAACAAAATCCCTTAATCTAGTTGATTGTTGGGTTGGCCTTGATGACCTCTTCTTACCGGTGCTTCCTCCGTAGGTATATCTTCTTCTTCCTCTTCTTCTTCGTTTTGTGAGATATCCTCTATCTCAATTTCATTTTCTATTGAATTTCTATTTCTATCCGGGACATTGATTAGTGGTAATATTATATCATTTTGTAATTCTTCAATGTTGAATTTGTTTTCAACATTTTTGTAGTATGGCTCATTTTCTAGAAATGTCACATCTCTAGAAATGTAAAATTTGTGATTGTTTGGGTCATAACATTTGTAATCCTTTTTTTGTGTGGAATATCCTAAGAAAATGGTTTTAATTGAGGTATAATCCAATTTGTCTAATTTGTTTTTGTGTACAAAACATATGCATCCAAAAACTCTCAAATGGTCTATTTTAATTTTTCTTTGGTAAAGGATTTCCAATGGACTCTTATAATTTAATTGAGCACTAGGCAATCTATTGATCAAATATGTTGAAGTAAGAACGGCATCCGACCAAAATATTTTAGGAACATTATTTTGAAATAAAAGTACTCGTGTCATTTCAAGAAGATGTCGATTTTTTCTTTCCGACACTCCATTTTGTTCGGGTGTGTAAACACAAGTGGTTTGATGTAAAATACCTTTTTGTTTAAAAAAGATTGAGAAATTTTGATTTACAAATTCCGTTCCATTATCACTTCTAAATTTTTTAATTTTTGTATCAAATTGGTTTTCTATAAAATTATAAAATTCTTGAAATTTAGAAAAAACTTCACTTTTATTTTTCAATAAATATAACCAAGTTGTACGTGAAAAATCATCAATAAAGGTAACATAATATTTGTATCCATTAAAAGAATCAATAGGGGCGGGTCCCCATACATCCGAATGAATTAATTCAAAAGATTTTTCACTTTTACTACTTGATAAATAAAATGGCAATCTAGTGTGTTTTTCTAATTTACACACTTCACAATTACTACAATCTAATTTTGAAAAATTAAAAATACATTTTAAAATTTTATCGGAAGGATGCCCAATTTTTCGATGCCAAAGAATGCCTAAATCCTCTTGTCTTTTAGCACTAAGATTGATCCTTTCGTTGCTTAAAATATAGAGTCCATTTTCCAAAATTCCTTCACCAATCATCTTCTTTGTTATCCATTCCTGAAAAATCACAATTTTTGATGAAAAATTGACTTCACAATTTAATTCTTTTGTGATTTTACTAATGGATAACAAGTTAGATGAACAATTTTCCACATACAAAACATTTGATAGTTCTTGGGAAAAAATATTAATTGTACCTATTCCTATGATTTTCATTTTTTCACCATTGGCCACGGTTACAAATTGGTTGGTTTTATATTCTTTAAAATTATTTAACAATTTTTTGTTTCCCGTCATATGATCCGTTGCTCCCGAGTCTAGAATCCATTTATGAGTTTTAGAATTAGAAATTAAATTTGAAGCAATACCAGAGTTCTTTTTGTCATTTTGCTGAAGCAACACAGATAGCTGCTCCAGGAGACGTTTCATTTGATCCGGGTCCGAACCAGATTTGAAGTCGGTTGGGTTTGAATTTGAGGACACTTCTTGGTCCGACTGAGCCCCGAAACCCATTCTTTCTCTGTCTCTCGTCTCTTCCTTGTTCTCCCGATTCTCTCCTTTTCTTGCGCCGCCACCAGTATAGCCTTTCTCTCGGACCGGGCGGAGGTGGGGATGGAGGAACCAGCACCCGTCCCTGGTGTGCCCTGCGCGGTTGCAGTAATTGCACCGATCGGTGCTGGAGGCTCCTTTCCCTCTTCCGCCAAAATTAGGGTTAGGCTTATATTGTGCTTTGAATGTTTTGTTTTCTGTGGTTTCGGATGGCTGAGAGTTCATGAGAAGCCTCCTTGATTCTTCTCGATCGATGATTGAAACTACCTCGTCAAAAGTTGGCATTTCGGTAGAGAGGAGAATTTGAGACCGTACCGCTTCATAGCTTGAATCGAGGGCTCCCAGATAAGTAAAAATCAAATCTTGTTCTGCCCTTTTTTGTATTTGATCTGGATCGGTTATTGGTGGAAGATAGGTTTTGAGTTCTTCCCATTTGGTTGTGATTTCGGTTACGAGTTGGGAATTGTTTTGATTGCTTTGCTTGATTTGTGCCAATTCTTGTTTGAGACTGAAAATGTGGGCGAAATTGTTTTACTGCCCATACCTTTTCTTTGTTGTTTCCCATATCTCTTTTGAGGAGTCGAGGTACATGAAAACGTGACCTATTTGAGGTTCCATGGTGCTTATGATCCATGACATGATCATATGATCAGTTGACTGCCATTCTTCTATCTTTGCATTTTCTGCATCAGTTGGCTCATCTTTCTTTGCTAGTTCTGGAATTTTTGTTTTCCCAGTGATAAAGCCTATTTTCCCTCTGCATCAGTGATAAAGCCTATTTGACCATGGTATATAGTTTCGGTTGCCATTAAGCACTATGGTTGTGAGTTTTTCGTTATTGTGGGACATTCTGGCTTGTTTTTACTGATAAGAAGGATGCTAGATTTTTCTGGTATTTTTCAGAGTGGGGATCTTTTTGGCTCTATGGCTCTTGTCCCTCTGTGGATCTGATTGAGTCTCTTGGCTCTTTGAATTTGTTTACTGGTACATAATCGGTACCAGCTCTAATACCATGTTGATTTTTGTGAGATTGAGAAGGTTGCAGAAAATAACAGTGATGAAATTGTAAGTATGATTCTGATTATTCTGTTTTGTACAGTGGAGTTTTTATAGCTATCAACAATAACGGTAGAAAAAAGTTACCGTTACCTAACACCTATTCTAACAGTTGCCTACAGTTGCCTATATTTCCTAAAATAGAAAAAAGGATTGAGTGACTATAGTTACTCTCTAATTTTCTAAATCTAGCCTATGATGATAACAACTCTGAGGCTTGATTAAATCTTAATTTTTTCTTTAATTCTCAATAAGTAATTCTGTTAAGAATCACTATGAGAACAAGCCAGCACATTATATCCAGTGATTGATGAGCAGGGAGAGCCCCAGCCTTTCTATCTCGCAGAGTGTTCTTTTTAGTCTAAAAGATGCATGGGTAGTGCTATCACTCTCATCCATATATTATTAGAACAAAAGAATATGAAGAAAGAATTTTAATTTCCTAAGAAAAAAAAAGAGGGAAGGCTTAAAAGTTTCAGTTTTCCAGACCCTTAAAAAATAGTTTTTACCTTCTAAATTAAAACATAGAAAAAAAATTGCTGCTGAATAGAACTACAAAGGGTTGAATTCGGCTTTCTCAAACACCCCTCGTGCGTCTAAAAAAATATCCAAGCTAAATTTTCCACAATTTTAAATTATCAGGACAAAAATCCACAATCAAAAATCAATATTAGGGCGGCATAAATCAAGCCAAAAAAAATTACACAAGGAAGCCACGATCCGACAAACTTTACTATTCATGCAAGAAGAGATATATAACGTTTAGTATCTATAACCATTAATTAATTATGTACAATAACTCAACTTCTTGAGCTCAAGTTCTAACTCTTATTTACTCACCACAAAACTGTCTCTTTCAATCTCACTCAAGATCTAAACTCTTCTCTCACTAAAACTTTAGATACAAATACAAAAAAAAAATGAATGACATCATAAACCCGTGAGTGAGTATCCCTGCGGTCCAGCCGAACCAAAATCAATTAGAAGCTTATTTGGAATATAGGGAGTTTGCTTTAAAATTTGTGCCAGATTAAAACCGATCTCAATTCTACATTGTCAGGTATATATTGCACTCCATATGAATTCGAAGCTTTAACCCCAGCAAGCTAATATCTCAAATTTTCAGTTAATCTAAAGCCGGACCAAATTTGTTCGGTGCCTATTTAAAATGCAAGGGACCAGTATTACTGTGATTTGAATTTGCGCAGTCCGTATTTTTCACACATCAACTCAAAGTTGAGATATTTCAGGAGATGCGAATTCGCAAACTGAAGCCCCTGGATACCCAAGCATAGGATCATCCAGTGGGCTGCTGCATTCTTTATGATTTCTGGGCCTAATATTTGGGCCTGAAACCCAACAAAATGCATAAAGCAAAAAAGTTAGTTTAGCCGAGATTGCAGACACAAACCCCTAACACCTGGCCTTTGAGATTTTTGTTCGAAATCCGCACAATTTAACATTACGCTCTCCAAAGTAAATTACGAGTCTCATCGTCAGTAAAGAAACAAGGAGAGGTCTATAATCACTTTAATCAGCTTGAGCTTGCAATGCAATGTCACTCAGACGATGGAGAATGTGAAAATGAACCTCTATTGCTTCTGCAGAAATATGAAGGTGCAGATGAACTTCTAATAGAATACAAGTCAGGTAATATTTACTGTTTAATGTTCATTAATTTACTTGAGCAAATTTAGGGGGTGATGTGCTCACCAAGAGGAGAACGGAGTAGGTCTGATGCCCATCAGACTTACTTTTAGGTTCAACAAGCATTATGACCGTCCGATCTAATTTAAGATTTGAGACATGCACAAATTTTAAAGCGTTCCGCACGAATCTTAAAGCAAATCGACGGTGATTAAACCCCATCGAACCAAAGTAGGTCCAATGCCCATCGGACCTACTCTCAAGTGCACCAAGAGAGATTGGTGAGCACAACTCCAAAAGTCTATCGAATTGGTTTCAAATGACGAACTCAAACTAGGACTGTACAAAATCACTCAAACTCGTAACTCGCTCATAACTTGCTCGCTTTAACTCGCTCATTTACAACTCGAGTCAGTTTTAATTCGAGTTGATTGACTCGTTTAATAAATGAGCTGAATTTGAGAATACCCAACTCACTAATTAACAACTCGAGTTACACAAAATTCGTCATAATAAATCTCATGCCCTTCTAAATGAGACCTAAACTGCTATTTGATTTGTTTGTTTTGTTAGTTGTCTTTTTAATTATGTTTGAATTATTTGTATTTAGATGAACTCTTACTAAGTCATTTAAATTGTTTGTGTTTAGATAAACTCTTATTAGTATATAACTATAACTAAGGAAATTGACTGGTCAAACGAGTTATAAATGAGTTGTGAGTTGGTATTGAGCTGAACTCGAGTTAGCTTTACAGCTCGTTATTGCCATCCCAACTCGAGTTGACTCGCTCATTAACTAAATGAGCTGAGCACGAGTTGAGAGTAACTCGCTCAAACTCGACTCATTTAAAGCCCTAATCCAAACTATTGAAATCAATCTACTTCATGAGTGATGCATGTAGATGTAAAAATTTGAAAGTTTCGAATTCATTTAGTACAAGGTCAAGCGGTCAAAAAAGTAATGAAAAATGAATACATAAAACAACTTATAAAATAACTTATAAAAGTTTTATTTTTTTGACAGCTTGACTTTGTACTAAATGAATTCGAAACTTGCAAAAAAAATTATGTACACGCATCACTCATGAAATAGATGGATTTCAGCGGTTTGAATTCGTCATTTGAAGACAAGCCGATAGACTTTTGGAGTTGTGCTCACCAACCCCTCTTGGTGAGCACATCACACCCTAGATTTGCTCAATTAATTTACTTTATAAATGATTAAGAGTGAGGTATGGTACTATGCATGGCGCGGATTGGTCCGTACTACAAATCAATATTTTTGTTTTCAAAATGCTAACGGTTGATCTGAACTGTTCAACATGGTCTTCATATGAATATGTACTTGTAAACTAATTTTTAGATTTTTTTGAACTTTTTACTATTTTTTAGATGGGTAGAAAATCACTGTTTTTGGATGGTCCAGAATTTTCAGATCAAGTGATTTTCTACCCATCTAAACAAATAGTAAAAAAAATTCTAAAAAATGTCAAATTAAGTTTACAAGTACATACGAATATGGAGACCATGTTGAACGGTTCAGATCGATTGTTAGGACTTTCAAATTAAAGATTTGAGTCCATAGCGCGGGCCAATGCGTTATGCATAGTACCATAGCCTCACTCGAATCACAAACCCTAACTTAAATTCTATTTGGCAAGCTAAAATTTCATAGACAAAAGAAGAGTCTTAACTAAAGATAAGAGAGGTTGACAAAGTGTAAATCCATGTCCTTTTTGTGGTCCACATAAATCTGTTGATGATATTTTTATTACTTATTATTTAGCTTATTAATATTTGGAATTAGATAGCATCTTGTAATTATAATATTGAGTTTACTGGTACTAAAAAAAGATTTGTGGTTTTTAGAGTTGTTGTACTTGAGACCATATGGGTAGAAAGAAATTGGCTATGTTTTTAAAGGATTCTTGTAAAGCTGAGTGTGATGGGGAAGGATCTGCCAATACAAGTGCCACTAGATTCAAAGGGCCTGGGTACTGACGTAGAGAGGTGGTAGAAACTGGTGTGAAACAGACTGGTTGATGACTTTGCTTTGGATAAATTGCTTTTCGTACTGTTAATTTTCCGTATGATCGATGGGTCGTAATGTGTAAAAAGTTATTTTGTATGTGATACCAGAATTCTGGTATTCAATCTCGTTTGGTCCATGGGTCCATTTCGATTTTAATTAACTGCTGGGAGTCAATTAAAAGAGAGAGAGAAAACTGAGGAATAGACTCTGACAAATAATTAAATTGTAAATTAAAGTGGCATTGCAAGCTCAAGTCGCTGACTGCCAATAAATAGCGTCCTCACATGCAAGTTAACCGCTAATTAGACCCTTTTCTTTTTGACATTGTTTGTTTCCAAAGAAATAAGTTAACCGGTACTTATTTCTTTGGAAACAATTATATATGCTGCTGGACAACACTTGCACGAATCGTCAAACCTAAGTTGGACGAAACTGTTCTGTTTTAGGCAAATTCAGCACAGTTTTAGTAGTATTTATTCCGTCAATTAAGAAACAAATTTATTTCCTTTATGTTATTTAGTTCCTTTTATTTCTTTTTTTTCACTGTAATCTATTCATAACATGAACAATAGAATAATATTTTTTTTATAACAACTGTAACAATTATAAATTGCCTTTATCGACTCCTCGGTAGTTCAAGCATAGAACACTACAAATCATCTCAGAAGTTCACTAATACCAATTTATTTGCACAATACACCTTCACAGAAAAAACAATCAATTTCCATTAACCGGGTTGCATATCAAACCTTTATTTACTCACACCACAAACAAATGCTCAACACTTAATTATCTCCCAGAAAATAACCACATTAAAAAAAAAATTAGGACACACAAATTACCTCTCATATGGACACACTATTTGGTATTCCCTTCGGAACTAACCCACCAGTTTTACTCATGTCTGAAGTACTCGGGTACAACAATGTATACGGAAAATTTACTGGTCCATTTCGATTCTTCAATATCGGATCTCCATTCAAATTCTTGATCTCCTCCTCTATTCCAATCAGTCTCTCACTAAACCGGCCGAAAGCAACCAGTGCATTCTCATCAGATGTCCATTCTGGTGTGTCACGTTGCCCGAGGTAGACTTCATCTGACGAATGCCGAGACAAGATCTCAATCAACGAAATTCCTAATAAAGTTTGCAACTGACTTGTTATTGTCTTCAAAAATACCTTGTCAGGGTTTTTCTTCAACTCATCATATGCCTTTGTTCCTGGTTCAGGCATTGGTTGACGACTAACAGTCGGGCGATTGGGGAGGTATCCGGCATATGGGTACTGCCCGAAATTAACAGCTGCATGTAGAGCTGAGGCGATCCAAATTATGGTGGTGCAAGCCTTGGTTAATTCCTTGACTGTATGCATCTTGGGCCACCATTCCTCGTCCTTTTTGTCTCCATGCCCAACCTCACGAATCTCCTTCCACCAATCTTGGAGTTCTATGTCGGATTCCACAGCCGAGTCGTCCAGGTAGTAGAGGGAGCAGTACTCATTGACCCACGATTCAATTGCCGACCATACGGCGAGACCATCAACTGCGTATGGATAGTCCTTGATTAGTAAACGAAGCTTGTTGGGGCTGGAAGGGTCTTCAACTGCGACTCCTCTGTAGAAGACATATCAATGTGATTTGTGTTATTATACAACCTTACAAAAATTCAAATTTGTACACTTGTCATTTAGGTTAATAAGGTTCACCTTCTCATAATATATAGTCAGCATATATATGTAAGCCAAAATTGTTCAGTTAAGTTTTAAAACCTTATTAATTCTCAATTAACTTCATAAAAAATATGAATCATGGTTTCAAATAAAGACGTTTAGAAATATTATGTATGTATTTCTATTAAATTTAATTGTTGCATTTCTTTGTAACGTTAAAAGTGGTTTCATATGCCATACCTCTTGATGAGATCATCTGGTAGGCCTTGCTCAGTGAGTTTCCAACTCTTATATACATCAGACGACATGGTCAGGGCATATTTCTGAGGAAAAACAGTAGATTCGAATATGCCACCGGCATTGACAAGTGTCTGGCGTGCCAAGGCATTGATGTTCATTGTGTCGCGGTAATGTGGGCTCATGAGCTTGTGTATTGGGTGAGTGACGCTCAACTGCCTATGTGTTGCTATGACGAATGGTTCCATCACCGCATGGGTGTTGAGCCTGAAAAAGATGTTGAACATGATTATTTTAAGTGTAATATTTTTCTAACTAATATTATAACTAAATTCAAGTCAGGATTAAAATTAAATTGTAATTGCAATCACTGAAAAAACATAAACTTAAAACACACCAATGGCTGATAAGTTGGTGATATGCAGAGTCGTTGACTGCTGCATAGGCCTTGGCCAACTGCCAAATGGACCCGTCCACTCCCTCTGATGCTGCTGTGTATACCTTGCTTATTGCACCATGTTGCAACCCATCGGGATGCGGTAGGCTCAGCTCAATAGCAATCGGCTTGATTGTGCCATCATCTCTTAGGAATACGAGTGTTCTGCTGGCATAGATAAAGTTTCCTTTCAATGCATTTATTCTTGGTAGGTAAGGCATGAAGGCATCGTGATGGTCGAGTATGAATAACCTATTCTCCCTTAGTGCCTGTCAAAGAAGGTCCACAAATAAGTTGCAAAGACCCCCAAAAATAAAAGAAATTTACATGGACAACTAAAGCATCATATGCCAAAAATTAACATTCATAAAAGAATATTAATGTTTGGTTTTGTTCTTGTAACGATGGTAGTATGTCCCTCTAGTTAAATTACCTCAAGCACTGTGAATCCTTCAAGGTTGTTTAGAATGTGCTCCTCCTTAATTGTGCTCCTCTGGTTTCCGTATTTCTTTGGATCAAGGTTGCTAGTTGGGGGAAATTCCTGTGTAGATAAAGTTTGACTTATTTTCACAACACTATATGAACTTTTATAGATTCATTTAAAGAAAAAAACTCCTACATATGGAAAAGAATGATGTACCTGGAGACATCTAATGACCACCGGGTTCACGCCAGCAAGCATTTCACGCCCAAATTCTTCGTCTGTCCTCCAAGCAAATTTATCATCTGTGCATTGACATGAACAATACATAACATTAATCAATTAAATTGTGATCTTCTTAACAGAGCTTGAAGCTTCAGGTTAAATTAAATGCTTACTCTTACCTCTGAGCACATGCGGAGTGGGAAGTCGAAAGACATGTCCCTCACTTCGAAACCATTCCTTGATGAATTCAAATGGAATTTTCTGGCGAAGGTTATCTAACAATAGTGGGTGAGGCAGGGGTATCCCCCCATCATAAAGGTCTAAGGTATCCTTAAACGAATTGAACTCATTTGGTGTCTCATCAAAGATCGCTTTGAGTCCAGGGAAAAGAGCTTGGCCAATTGATTTTAAGGCAAATGCAAGGAAGTCAGACAACTTCAGGTGGCCAAATCTCTCGTCGCGTGGCACATATATGTCTAGGCTTTGCAATACACTTTGCCTGCTCTCAGATTTTGGATCTGCCCATATATAGAAGGAATTTTGAAATTCTGGCATGACTGGTTAGTTTATAATCTAGAAATCAAATTGGTTCATATGTAGCAATTTTGTTTTCTCTCAGTTTTGGTCAGTACATGGTACTGACGTGCTTGGGTGATGAATTACTTAGATTTTCATTGTTTGCATGTCTAAATAGGTATTAGAATGGTACCAGTACATATTGCAGAACCCTGGGTTCAGCAGGCATAAATTACTAGTATAAGTGTTGATTCTTGAACAGTGCAACATCGATATGCATTCAATACACAGAGGGAATAAGTGGCATGTGATGAGCAAACCTTTTTTGGTTGGGCGGCGACTGGTACGGCCACGGCGAGGATACGGGTGCTCTGGCCCACCGAGAACAGGGCGTACATGATCATCATCCTTGTCGGGATCACCTAGGTCGTTGTAGACCGCATAGCCATAGACCCGATCACTTTCTTTCAGTGGGCCTGCGATATTATCACCTCTGAGATTGCGGAGTTCTTGCTGTCTATATGGCAGCAATGGCAGTGGCATATTGCTCGGTAGGTATGTCTGTGAAAATTGATATATATATATGTGTGTGAGATAGATTAATTTTGGCCCCTTTTTTTAGCGGTCCAGCTACAAGTATAGTACCGAGCATTGACCTTTTTTTCTTTTATTTACGGGCCCCGGTACACTCCAGCATCATTTAGATGTTATTTTTGAGAATTAAACCTGGAACCTCTCCATAGAGAGACGGGGCTCAAGCCACTGCACTAAGCCCACTAAGCCCACGGAGAAGAGTAGAAAACCCAACAAGGGAAAATCGTTTGGCCATTGGTTGGCTGGCCCATTTCTATGAGCTTTTCATAGTTATAAAAAACGGGCTTTCTTGTGGGGCGAATCAATGCCATTCCATTAATAGACAGCATTGTATATCTAGTTAGTAGGGTCCTTCCATAATTTTTTTTAAAAGTACCAATCTAACCTTGTACAACCGACTTTTCTTCTATTTATGACATAAATTTCTAAAATATACTAATAGTATTAAACAAAATTTTAAATTTAGGAAGGTCGGAATTCAATTTCAACTGAAAATTTCACAACTAGTTAGGAATGGGAATGAATTCCATTTCTATTAATTCCTGGTGAAAAGCGCCAACTAAAAGCCCTCTTAAGGCATTCACCTTTTACAAAAAAAGCAAAGCAAATTAAAAAAGCTACCTCATTAGTAAAGAAGATGCGATCATAAGTGTAGTTGGGGTAGATCCAGGAGTTGCAGACGAAGTGTACCCTGCCCTTGTCGGGCACATCTTCAAGAGTGAGCGTCTTGAGGAAGAACTCGGCGCTGTGGTTATTTTTTACAATGACAGCACCAGGGATTCCTTGGCTCTCATCCCATTCAAAGTTTATTTTGAACATCGACTCGCCTGCTATCAGCGTTGTCATTGTCTTCACCCACTCTTTCAGGTTGGCTACCTTTCCCACCTTGCCTTTCTCAGTGGCTATAGAAAAATAATCCAAGTTCAGCAAAAGTGCAGGTAAATTTACTTTACGTTAGTTTTGTAGTACCCATCTTACAAGAATAAGTACCACACAAAACACTACAAAAAAAATATCCACACAACAAGTCAACAACAAAAAATAGAGCACAAAATAACAACTATCACAAATGCGATGATCAAGCCCATTATTTCTAGCTTTCTAAACCATGTACTTCATCGATCTCAAGAAAATAAATTATCAAATTTGAACACAATAGCATAGTTGTTAAGGGCAGAGCCAAGTGAAGTCAGGATAGGACAAGTGTCCACCTCTAGCTCAAAAAAGGTTTAAGAATATATTTCTAATTTTATGTCCATTTCAAAAAAATTATAAAAATATACTTAAATCCCAAAAAATTGTAAAATATTAACTGCCTTTAAAACTTTTCTCCAAAATATACTTCCGAAAAAAAATATAAAAGTATTAGTATTTAAAATAATAATAAATGAGGAGGGTTCAAATGCCTCGTGTTTTTTATGCCTCATTATACCTCATATTTTATATTTTCTCTTCTATTTATATGTTTCTGGACCATCAAAAAATAGTGATTTTGTACCTATCTAAAAAAAATAGTAAACAATTTACAAAAATATAAAATTTGTTCTCCAAGCACATTTTAGTATGGATATCATGTTATGCAGTTCATATTGACGGTTTGAACTTTAAAAACAGAAATATTGGATGTGAGATTGTGAGGCATGATGAGGCATGAGGCATTTGAATCAACCTCATAATAAATTTGTGTCACCCAAAATTTTCGCCCCACCCTGCTAATTATTCTAGCTACGGCTCTGATAGTTGTTGCAGATCAACCTGTTACCATTGAAAATGCAGTAGCTTTACTCCGTACTATGTTGATTAACGATAAACTATAAATGCAGTATTCTCATGTGACAACAGGAGAGAAAATTTTATGAGAAGGGGAGAAAAATGGAGGGAGGGGAGAGACAGTTGAAGAATTAATTTACCTCTTCTACACTTTAATTTGAGGATTACAAAATTTGAATAATTTGTATATATAGTTCATATCGTCTCTCTTTCTCTCTCCTCCTCTCTCCCTCAATTAGTTTTTTGAAACAAGTAAACAGGAACGGTCAGGTCCGATCACCCTCCCCTTCCTAACCCTCTTCTGAAGCACGGGTAAAGGAAATTTGATTCAAATCACAGTGCCACAGAGAAAAAGAGAGAGAGTTTAGAGATAACTTTACCGGGATCAATGTGGGTGGAGGAGACGAGCTGAAAGGAGACACCTTCACCAAGCAGCTCGTGCACCCCATCGAGCAGAGAAGCACTGTAATCGTTGAGATCAAGCACATTCTTCTTCATCAGCACTACTGAACCGGCGATCTTCTCCTTGTTGTTCCCGGTCATGAAATCGCACAATTCATGGCACCACATCTTGTGTACTAATGAATGAATGCTCTATAAGTATAAAG
Organism: Carex littledalei; assembly: GCA_011114355.1. Lineage (NCBI taxonomy): Eukaryota > Viridiplantae > Streptophyta > Magnoliopsida > Poales > Cyperaceae > Carex > Carex littledalei. The sequence goes on along the minus strand of CM022101.1, from coordinate 268,518 downwards.
AGAGAAAAATGAATTGGGATGAAAATAAGAGCGGGACTGGGGGGGGGTTTAATAGTCGCTCTCAAGGGGATGAGATACCGGTGCATCAAATGAGCAAAGCTTCTCTTCGGCTGACAAGTGGGACAAGAGCTTTTTATGAATTACGGATCACTTCAGAAAATTGCTTTTTTTCCATATGAAGATATATAACCATGCATAAGGAATAATCCTGCGACGACAATAATAAATGAATATTAAAATTAGCAAGTAGAAGATAATTAGTCAAAATATTAATATTAAGTAGCAAGTAGATAATATCATAATAACATTCTAAGTAGAAGATAATTAGTCAAAATACATAGAATGCATTTTTCTGAAAAATTATATATGTCAAGCACGTCATTGACTGGTATCCATTCCCATTACTAAATGAAATAAATAATTAATTAATTCATGTTATAAACAACTTATTAGAATTTTTAAGTTAATTTGACTAGATTTTATCAAAAACATGTGACATTCATTTTGTCATCTCTCTTTAAACACAGCAAAACTAATCGACCATGCATGCATAGGTTAACCATTTTTGTTCATTTTATAAATTTTGATATCATTTGGAATAAATTATTATAAATTTTTCATATGGACGCATACGCATTACTCCTAATAACGAATAAAATCAATGTAAAAAAAGAGGATGTTTCATGATAATGAAACGGGCTCTCGCCTTTTTAAAAAAAACAAAAAAGAAATTACTTACGGTATCAGAATCATCATGTAGTTTAGAATATAACTTCACTTAAATTTTGTGTTATACGGTATCAATCAAGCAATTTAGAATAAAAATCCTCATATGCAATTTGTCAATTTGGATAACTATCAATAAAGAAAATAAAAAATAAAAAATCTAACTTAAAAAAATTAATGAACATGTTCGATGTCCGTTTAGATATTTATTAAACAATTAAAAAAAAAATTCAACTCAAAATAACGATTATAAACCCGTAATAAAACCTTACTTTAATATATATTATATTAGCATAGTGCTAGACCCATAGTCTTCCTAAAAATATATTTAATTAGCATACGATTTGTATATTAAAAGATACAACAAATTCTTAGCTTTTGGTTGGGGAGGGGAAGTACTCCAAATTTCTTGACAATTTGTCGGTCAAGAAATCCATCCAAATTGTGAAGAGCTTGCAGACGGACATTACCGGAAGAGCTACACGGATTTTCCTGCCGTGTATGAGTTGAGGGTGTATAAAAGGTACCCTCTATAGACACGGATATTTACCCGTGTATATCTAACGCTTTCTACACGGATTACCAAATAAACAGCCGTGAACATACATCTGCCTGTGGCGCTCTCCATATAACCGAGCAAAACGGATATTACGTAAACGACCATGTACGACTACTCTTTATTCACGGACATTGAAACTAAACGTCCGTGTAGGTTAGTTTACCTACACGGACGTTTAGTTGCATATTCGTGTTCCTCTCTTAACAAATCAATAAAAAATAAAATAATCCTTGTATCTCCGAACTCGTTCTACACGGATATTGGTCAGAACAACCGTGTCGAATTACTCTATCTACACGGACGTTTAATTTCATATCCGTGTCCTGTCATAACTATCGTACACGGATAAACATAAAATAATCCGTGTAGCTCTCCGAAAACGATCTACACTGGTTTTTGTTAAACAACCGTGTCAAATTACTTTTTTCTACACGGACTTTTAATTTCATATCCGTGAAGCTTTCTTAACTATCCACACGGACTTTATAAAAGAATATCTGTACTCATTCTACACGGTCGTTTGTTTAACAACAGTGTGGAATTACTGTGTTCTACACGGACATTTAGTTTCATATCCGTGAAGTTCTCTTAACTAACATACACGGACTATATAAAAGCATCCATGTAGCTCTCTGTACACATACACGGGCTTTAGTTTAACGTCCGTGTAGCATTTGCTTTTGACACAGACTTATAATTCACATCCGTGTAGGGATCGTAACTATCATACACGGACAAATATAAAATAATCCATGCTCACTCAACTCGTTCTACATGGGCTTTCGTTTAATATCCGTGTAGAATTGTCCCATTTTTTTTTCTTGATTTTTTTCATTTCTGGGCTAGCCTCCAGTTTAATTTGCTAGCCAGTTTTCCTACAAAATTCATATACCATTCTGTTTTGCTAGCCAGTTTTCCAGATAATTTGACATTAAATTATGCTTGCTAAATTCATATATACACTAAATTGTTATACAAATCCATGTTCAACATTACAATATTCAGATAGAAACCATCTTGCCCAGCTACATCTTATAAAGTCGATCTGCTCCTTGCTGTACTCAGTTTGCTTTGATGGTTGCTACAATTATAATTTGGTATTAGTTAGTAACAATAAAAGGTAGATGCAAGACAGTCGCAAATATCAATTGCTAATTTAATGAAATGAGAATTATAAGTAAGCATAATATGAAAATATCAATTGATATTATATAGGCACAATTAATATGAATTACATACCACATCTGGAAATGTGAATTGCATTCTTTCGACAAAGTGAAGCATGGAAATCATCATGTAATATCCGCATTCCCAACCCGCCTCCTGTTGCGGGCTCTACAATTTACATTTAGCGGCCTATGTTAGAATGACAATAATTTTTTGAACAGAATATGAAATTATAGAATTGTGTTGTGCTCACCGGCCACCACCTCCAAGTCAACCTATTTCCCATTTTCTTGTCCTTGCTGCGCAATCCTCCTTTTGTAACGTATGCAGCAAAAGCCCTTACAAAATTGAGTGACTCTAATTAGCAATTCCACAATTTGTTATAATTGGAAAAAAATCAAACATAGTGAAAGATTATTGCTTACTTTTGCACATACGGGTAGATTGATTTGCACGTGCTAAATCTGATCCTTTCTTTGGGCTGTGAAGAATCTATCAAGTAAACCGCACTCATGCAAGGCACAATGATGATCAAACACTAGTGTCCCCTGTGGGAGGAGAAGAATTATAGGATCTTAGCATACAATACCTAGATATTTTGGCATATATAATAGTGAGACACGTGTTTGCTTGACTTGATGGTGTGATTTCAATTATTTATATATTTAATCACAAGGTTAGAACTAACATCTGGTGGTATGGCAAGAGAAGAAATCTCTTCTTCGCCTTAGTAGCTTGGAGCATCGCGCCACACAGGTAATTCATAGCCTCCTTCGTAGCATTTTTCACGTTCAACGCACTAAGTACGCTGGGGTCCAGAAAAGCACACAAGTTCTGTTTGCCCTTGCATTGAGAACTATTGATTAGCCTCCTGAAAAATTATCATATGACATTAGAATATATTCTTCAGTGCTATACACATGATATAAATAATTTTTGGTCACTAACATGAGGAAAATGGTGATGTGCCTCACATCGAGCCATTTATCGGACCCCGAGGCATGTAGAAAGTCCTTGAAGTCGGTGAACGACAGCATTACAGTCGAGCCATCGTGTAGAAATATCCCCGGAGGGACAGGTATGACGACTTCCGTCATGTCCTTGGGTGCCACCATCAAGCGGTCGTGGAGATCCCGCAAATCCTTTCCGGGAAGGAGCTTGTATTCTTCCTCGGTGAGCAGACGAGGTGGAGATCCTGCTGGTTGGAAAGGAGGGTCATGACCTGCTAGTCCGGCAGTAGGGTCAGCAACTACTGGTCCGGCCGTAGGGTCAGGTTCTGATGTTTGGGCAGGAGGGTCATGGCCTGCTGGTTGGGCAGTAGGGTCAGCAACTGCTGCTCCGGCAGCAGGGTCAGCAACTGCTGCTCCGGCAGGAGAGACATGTTCTGCTGTTTGGGAAGGTCCTTCTGCTTCGTCCCTCCGTACCGGTGACATCACGCCCTCCGTGCGACTACCATCATCTCCTCGTGTCTGTATCGAAATTTTTTACCTTTTTCAAGTATTTCAAAAGGAAGTGCTTTGAATGTAACCAAATAACTTGACTATTTATGCATTACCTGATCCAAAATAATCTGATTCTTGGGCCATTGTACGAATGACAGCCGGGCATCATCGACATAGAGCATGCCACTCTCAATTATTTGGACAGGAAGAGGTACGCGCTCCCATCCCTTCACGACATTGTCAATCTGTACGGCGGCATGGCCGGGAAGTAGCTGCTGATTGTGCACTTTGTTGGCTGCTGGATGTACCATGCCCTTAGCAACAATCAGAGGCTTACTCCCGAGCCACAGCACGAGTTCGCATTCTGTGGCGTCCTGCATTTTCGTGCAAGTAGTTATTTTTAAATTGGAATATTGTCCAACAAGTAGTAATTGCCTTTAGAATACGAACAAGTAGTGATTACCTTTAGATGATCCAAATCGTCTCCGAACGTCCCGGATGCCTGACTACTTCGCCGAACTCCCGTCGGGGTGGGAGGTGCTTGCTCGGCTGGCTGCGCCATAGCTGTAAAATCGGCACGCAACCTTGATTCCAACTCCTTCATCTTTGCGTCGTACTCGGCGCTCACCTCCTTGCGCAATTGCACAACTATCTCGTCTTTGTTCACTTTCGCACGAGATTTCCTTCAAGGTTTTGGTCCATTGAATACGTCCTTCCAGCCCCTGTAGGCACCTACGCTCCTTACTCGACCAGGGTGTTCTGGATTCCCGAGCGCTATGGACAAGGAGTCATCTTGCCTTTCGACCGACCGGGCACCGGAATTGACCTCCTCCTCCACCTCCAACTGTGAATAGAAAAATTAGTTATAGCAAAAGAATTAGTGATGTACACAAAGTTTTTAACACGCTTGAATTACACATAGTTCTAACGAAAGACTCTTACCATTCTCTGAGCCACGGGTTGCAACGCGGGATGTAGTACGATCCTCCCATCAGCGGTTAACTCGGACCTTGCCAACGTCCAATTTTGAGCCCTAGGATTTTTGATCCTAACCACGGGTGAGTCAACGTCTTTGTTCAACTCCAGTATTTTAGCCCACTCCTCCCTTTTACCCTGGTAACCACCCGACCCCAACTTGTGCGGATACTTGTTCATTCCTACGATCCTCCTGCCCTCCTCCCTTTTTTTCTTCACACATCCAAGTAAAAAAATTAGCCTAATATTTTCTATTTATTAAAAAGTAAATAAACCAATTAAAAAGCAAACAAAAAAATTACAAGTTGTGAGTGGAACACCATTTCAACTTCATATTAATTCAGTTATTCAAAATAAACACCATTTCACATTTATATATGATTGGAACAACAGCAACAGGGTCAGTGGCGGATCATAGTAGTGTCTGGGGGTGCTAAGCCACCCCAAGTTTTTAAAATTTTATTACTAAGTATATAAAAATCATACTAATTTGTTTCTTTTATATGTATAAGCCCCCCTATAATAATATAACAAAGTTAAAGGGTTTTAATGTAAAAAACAAAAATTACAGACCGGCTGTTTGGCTTCATTCCTATTTGAGTAATTGGGCCCTGTGTGTGCAGTGGAAAAAAAAGTAAAGAACCCTATCCAAATTGGAAAGGTCATACTAAAGAATTGATGATAGCTTTTTTTTTTTGAGATAAAAGTCTGTGGGCATTGAAATTTCATTAAGCTAACAAATGTAAAATTACATGCTAAGTTCCTACCAGCCAACTAATTTACCAGTATCTAAGTGGATTACAAAGTTCAAATAAGAAAACAATGAAAGATAGTAAAGAACCAAATACAAGTTTTAGCTAAGAAAAATGAATTGGGATGAAAATAAGAGCGGGACTGGGGGGGGGGGGGGGGGGGGGGGTGGGTTTAATAGTCGCTCTCAAGGGGATGAGATACCGGTGCATCAAATGAGCAAAGCTTCTCTTCGGCTGACAAGTGGGACAAGAGCTTTTTATGAATTACGGATCACTTCAGAAAATTGCGTTTTTTCCATATGAAGATAACCATGCATAAGGAATAATCCTGCGACGACAATAATAAATGAATATTAAAATTAGCAAGTAGAAGATAATTAGTCAAAATATTAATATTAAGTAGCAAGTAGATAATATCATAATAACATTCTAAGTAGAAGATAATTAGTCAAAATACATAGAATGCATTTTTCTGAAAAATTATATATGTCAAGCACGTCATTGACTGGTATCCATTCCCATTACTAAATGAAATAAATAATTAATTAATTCATGTTATAAACAACTTATTAGAATTTTTAAGTTAATTTGACTAGATTTTATCAAAAACATGTGACATTCATTTTGTCATCTCTCTTTAAACACAGTAAAACTAATCGACCATGCATATATAGGTTAACCAGTTTTGTTCAGTTTATAAATTTTGATATCATTTGAAATAAATTATTATACAATTTTCATATGGACACATACGCAATATTACTCCTAATAACGAATAAAATCAATGTAAAAAAAGAGGATGTTCCATGATAATGAAACGGGCTCTCGCCTTTTAAAAAAAAAAAAAAGAAATTACTTACGGTATCAGAATCATCATGTAGTTTAGAATATAACTTCACTTAAAATTTTGTGTTATACGGAATCAATCAAGCAATTTAGAATAAAAATCCTCAAGGTTCATGATTAATTAACGTATGCAATTTGTCAATTTGGATAACTATCAATAAAGAAAATAAAAAATAAAAAATCTAACTTAAAAAAATTAATGAACATATTTCGATGTCCGTTTAGATATTTATTAAACAATTAAAAAAAAAATTCAACTCAAAATAACGATTATAAACCCGTAATAAAACCTTACTTTAATATATATTATATTAGCATAGTGCTAGACCCATAGTCTTCCTAAAAATATATTTAATTAGCATACGATTTGTATATTAAAAGATACAACAAATTCTTAGCTTTTGGTTGGGGAGGGGAAGTACTCCAAATTTCTTGACAATTTGTCGGTCAAGAAATCCATCCAAATTGTGAAGTAGCTTAATTAATCTCAAAAGTCCAATGTACTATATATTTCCTTTCCGTGTATTTAGCCCAAATTGCAAACCCAAAACCTCTGGAGGTCAATTTGGGTCCGATGCTCATCGGACTCAAAGTGAGTTCGATGACCGTCCGATCTACTTTAAGATTTGCGCCCGCAACTTTCGTGTTTGCTTTAAAATTCGTGCGCACGCTTAAAGCAGATCGGACCTAAGCTGCTCTCAAACCCCTGACGCCTGGGAATTCAGATCCTTCCCGCCTCTCCGGTACCGTAATAGGGAATCTTTTAGAATTATTCGATCTGGACCATTCTTTTTAACTTCGCACGACTCTCAAAGTCCAATAATACTGTCTCCGTGATAGCGCAAATCTCAAAGCGTCTGGAGTTAACCTCAAACCGTGAAGTGAGGAGAATCTTCTACGGTACTGGGAGGATACTTTTCCGACGCCTGGCCTATGAGATTTTTGTTCCAAGTCAGCACAATTTAAAACATTACGCTCTAGATCTCTCCAGAGTAAATTGCACGTCATCCTCATCGTCAGTAAAGATAAAGAAAGAAGGAGAGATCGATAATCACTTTAAAAGAGATGAGTTTGCAATGCCACTGAGACGATCGACAATATGAAAATGAACTTAATTTAAAGATAAGAGAGATTGGCAAAGTGTAAATAGATTACTTTGGAGGAATTTACATTTCAAAACTTGCTTTCAATTTCAACTTAAATTAGCAACTTTACATTTCTTAAATTATCTCATGTAATAATTTAATTGGACCTTGTACCAATGACACCTCTGGTGTCAATTATCAATGAAACTAGTGGGCCTGACCCTGACCCACACTTAATTTTCTCTCAAAAAAAAAAAAAAAACATTAACCTGTTGATGAAGATTTGTGTATACACACGCACAAAATGCATATTTGTTTATAGTAAAATAGGATACACATTAGATAGTTTTTGACATAGGTGTAGTTCGGTAATGATAAGCACTTATTTCTTTGGAAAAAAATTATAGTATATATCCTCAATATTATTTTAGTGCCTCAATATGCCGCCGGACAACTTGAATCGCCAAACCTAAGTTGCACGAAACTCTTCTTTTTAGGCATATTCAGAACACCATTAATAGTATTTTTTTTTTCGTTAATTAAGAAAAATATATTTCCTTTTTAGTATGTTATATAATTCATTTTTATTTCTTTTCTTTTCACTGTAATCTATTGATGAGATGTACGATAGAATAATCTATTTTTTCTACACCATAACAATTAGTTGTCTTTATCGATTTCTCAGTAGTTCAAGCATAGAATACTAAAAATTATCTCAGAAGTTCACTAATATCAATTCATCCACACAATAAACCTTCACAGAAAAAACATCTAATTTCCATTAACAAGGTTGCACAGCAAACCTTTATTTACTAACACCACAAACAAGTGCTCAACACTATATTACCGCATACAAAACAACCACAAAAATAAAATAAATAGAAAACACCAAGTACGTCTCATATGGACACACTATTTGGTATACCCTTCGGAACCAACCCGCCAGTTTTACTCGTGTCAGAAGTATTCGGGTATAACAATGTATACGGGAAATTTACTGGTCCACTTCGATTCTTCAAAGTCGGATCCGCATTTAAATTTGTGATCTTCTGCTCTATTCCTATCAGTCTCTCACTAAACCGGTCAAAAGCATCCAGTGCCTTCTCATCAGAGGTCCATTCCGGTGTGTCGCGTTGCCCGAGGTAGACTTCATCTGACGAATGCTGAGACAAGATCTCAATCAACGAAATTCCTAAAATAGTCTGCAACTGGCTTGTTATAGTCTTCAAATAGACCTTATCAGGGTTTTTCTTCAACTCATCATATGCCTTTGTTCCTGGTTCAGGCATTGGTTGACGACTAACAGTCGGGCGGTTGGGGAGGTATCCAGCATATGGGTACTGCCCGAAATTAACAGCTGCATGTAGAGCTGAGGCAACCCAAATTATGGTGGTGCAAGTCTTAGTTAATTCTTTGACTGTTTTCATCGTGGGCCACCATTCTTCGTCCTTTTTGTCACCATGCCCAACCTCGCGAATCTCCTTCCACCAAGCTTGGAGCTCTGTGTCGGATTCCACATCTGAGTCTTTCGGGTAGTAGAGGGAGCAGTACTCCTTGACCCATGATTCAATTGCCGACCATACGGCGAGACCATCAACTGCGTATGGATAGTCCTTGATTAGTAAGCGAATCTTGTTGGGGCTGGAAGGGTCTTCAACTGCGACTCCTCTGTAGAAAACATATCAATGTGATTTGTGTTATTATACAACCTTACAAAAGTTATAATTTGTACACTTTTCATTTATGTTAATAAGGTACCCCCTATTCTCACAATAGCAACATATATAAGTCACGTCAAAATTGTCCAGTCAAGTTCAAAAACCTAATTATTTTTTTATTAAAGGGCCCGGTACACCCATCATCTTTTAGATGCTATTCTCGAGAATTGAACATGCGTCTCTTTGTAGAGAGACGAGGCTTGCGCCACTGCGCTAAGCCCGCAGTTTAGTATAAAAACCTTATTAATTCTCAATTAACTTCATAAAAAATATGAATCATGGTTTCAAATAAAGAAGTTTAGAAATATTATGTATGTATTTCTACTAAACTTAATTGTTGCATTTCTTTATAATGTTAAAAGTGGTTTCTCCATACCTCTTGATGAGATCATCTGGTAGGCCTTGCTCAGTGAGTTTCCAACTCTTATATACATCAGACGACATGGTCAGGGCATATTTCTGAGGAAAAACAGTAGATTCGAATATGCCACCAGCATTGATAAGTGTCTGGCGTGCCAAGGCATTGATGTTCATTGTGTCGCGGTAATGGGGACTCATGAGCTTGTATATTGGGTGACTCACGCTCAACTGCCTATGTGTTGCTATGACGAATGGTTCCATCACCGCATGGGTGTTGAGCCTGAAAAAGATGTTGAACATGATTATTTTAAGTGTAATATTTTTCTAACTATTAATATATCTAATAGTTTATTCCAAGTCAGGATTAAAATTAAATTGTAATTGCAATCACTGAAAAAACATAAACTTAAAACACACCAATGGCTGATAAGTTGGTGATATGCAGAGTCGTTGACTGCTGCATAGGCCTTGGCCAACTGCCAAATGGACCCGTCCACTCCCTCTGATGCTGCTGTGTACACCTTGCTTATTGCACCATGTTGCAACCCATCGGGATGCGGTAGGCTCAGCTCAATAGCAAGCGGCTTGATTGTGCCATCATCTCTCAGGAATACGAGTGTTCTGCTGGCATAGATAAAGTTTCCTTCCAATGCATTTATTCTTGGTAGGTAAGGCATGAAGGCATCGTGATGGTCGAGTATGAATAACCTATTCTCCCTTAGTGCCTGTCAAAGAAGACCCACAAATAAGTGAATATGCGTTTTGTGCGGCATATTGGCTTTTGTAATACGACAAGAATGAGATTCTTAGTCTGATATTACGTTATTGAGGGGTTCGAATACCTCCATTTTTTTTTATTTTCTAATAACTAAATTTCTAAAATTTATGTCAAAATAAAACGTTAGGTGTGATCTGTATTATTTTCTAAACAAACTAATTATAACTTATCACTTTTCAATTTTGGTTTTATATGAATCAATAAATTGCAAAATCAATGTCCATAATTTATCCACATCAATTTATTTTTGCAAGCTCTTGATACTAATCAAAACAAAAAAGAAATGTCATGACCTTTTATGTGTGCATATAAAAAATGATATAGATCATATTATGTCCCTCCTAACGGTTTTATTTTGACATTCAAGTTTTAAATTTTAGGTTATTTTAGCTCTAAAAATGGGGGTATGATAGAGGCACAAAAATATAGAGGCATTTGAACCCTCCTCATGGTAGTATGGCCCTCTATTAATTTATTTACCTTAAGCACTGTGAATCCATCAAGGTTCTCTAGAATGTGCTCCTCCTTAATTGTGCTCCTCTGATTTCCATATATTGTTGGATCAAGGTTGCTAGTTGGGGGGAATTCCTGTGTAGATCAAGTTTTGACTTATTTTCACAAACTATATGAGCTTTTATAGATTAATTTAAAGAAAAACTCCAACATATGGAAAAGAATGATGTACCTGGAGACGTCTAATGACCACTGGGTTCACGCCAGCAAGCATTTCACGCCCAAATTCTTCGTCTGTCCTCCAAGCAAATTTATCATCTGCACATTGACATGAGAAATAATAACATTAATCGATTTAACATCTGTGCAAGCTTCAGGTTAAATTGTTTAAGCATCAATTAGAGGTTTGCTCTTACCTTTGAGCACATGCGGAGTGGGAAGTCGGAAGAGATGTCCCTCACTTCGAAACCATTCCTTGACGAATTCGAATGGAATTTTCTGGCGAAGGTTATCTAACAATAGCGGGTGAGGCAGGGGTATCCCCCCATCATAAAGGTCAAAGGTATCCTTAAACGAATCAAACTCATTTGGTGTCTCATCAAAGATCGCCTTGATGCCAGGGAAGAGAGCTTGGCCAATTGATTTTAAAGAAAAAGCAAGGAAGTCAGACAACTTCAGGTGGCCAAATCGCTCGTCACGTGGTACATATATGTCTAGACTGTGCAGTACACTTTGCCTGCTCTCGGATTTTGGATCTGCCCATATATAGTAAGGAACTTTGAAATTCTAGCATGACAAGTTAGTTTATAATCTAGAAATCAAATTGGTTCACGTGTAGCAATTTTAGTTGTCTTCTCTCAGTTTTGGTCAGTACACGGTACTGACGTGCTTGGGTGATGAATTACTTAGAATTTCATTGTTCGCCTGTCTAAATAGGTACCAGAATGGTACCAATACATATTTCAAAACCCTAGGTTCAGAAGGCATAAAATACTAGTATAAATCTGGATTCTTGACCAGTGCAACATCCATATGCATTCAATTAGCAAGATAAAGAGATAAGTGGCATGTGATGAGCAAACCTTTTATGGTTGGGTGGCGACTGGTACGGCCACGGCGAGGATAGGGGTGCTCTGGCCCACCGAGAACAGGGCGTACCTCATCACTCTTTTCGGGGTTACCTAGGTCATTGTAGACCTGATAGCCATAGACCCGATCGCTCTCTTTCAGTGGGCCAGCGACATCATCTCCTCTGAGATTGATGAGCTCTTGCTGTCTGTATGGCAACAATGGCAGGGGCATTTTGCTCGGCAGGTATGTCTGTAAAAATTGATATATATATTTGTTAGATTGATTAATTTTGGCCTTTTCTTTTTAAAATTTCTTAAGTTGATTTAAATTAAAATAATCATAAAAGTTTGGATCCACGTTTCAAAAAGAAGATGCGATCAAATTAAAAGCTACCTCATTAGTGAAGAAGATGCGATCGTAAGCGTACTCGGGGTACATCCAGGAGTTACAGATGAAGTGTATCTTGCCCTTGCCAGGCACGCCCTCTAGAGTGAGCGTCTTGAGGAGGAACTCGGAGGGGTGGTGATTTTTTACAATGACAGCACCAGGAATTCCCTGACTCTCATCCCAATCAAAATATATATTAAACTTCGACTCACCCGCCGCCACGGATGTCATTGTTGTCACCCACTGTTCCAAGTTGGCTGCCTTTCCCACCTTGCCTTTCCCGGTAGCTATTCAAAAAAACAAAAAAAAAAATAGAAGGTCAGCAAAAGTGGAAGTAGGATTTTCTTTATAATAATAAATCATTGATAGAACTGAAATTCTAGAGAAATTAATATCAGTATCTAACTTCACGTTTCAGTTTTATGGCACCCATCTTAATTAATTTAGCACATTTTAAGTACTTGTTCAATGCTTTCATATAAGACGATTCTATTTTAATTTAAAAGTCAAGTGGAAAATTGGTTTCCGTTCGTCACAACTCCCAAGCTCACCCGTGTGGGACTAATGGAACTAAGTATTAAATTACTGTGACAAATCCAATCGGTTACAGTCTTATGCAAGCTGGAATAAAACAAAACATAACTACAGAATAAGCTAATCAATCATCCACCCAAAGCAACAGTAAATATTTGCATATATAATGTTGAAAAATCAATTTTGTCACTCAAGTCAAGTCAAATTTTCAACTATGCACGTGGTCTACTTTTCGGGAACAAACACGTTCAATTTTGACTTAACGTTTCATTTTCAACTTTTCGCACTTGCTTTTCTCCTCATTAACATTACCTACGGGTTTTTCTCAAAAAAAAAAAAAGAAAAAGTTGTGCTTAACATAGAAAAAATTATAGTTTCGTCCCTAACTAATCCAACAATGCCATTGGCTGCCCGTAACCAACTACTGGAGAACTATACCTGCGCCTGCGCCTGCGCGCACGCCATGGAGTCAACAAGCCCAGTCAATGACAAAAGACGTGAGAAGCAAGCAACCCATTGCTGTACAAAAACCATACCGTACGAAATACACCGTAGCCATTAGACTTGGTAGTCTTGGACAAAAACCATACCGTACGAAATACACCGTAAATTACCACTCTTGCTAATTAATAAAGTAATTGGGCATTCTTAGATTAATTGATTTCTTGATCTGCTTAGCGTTATTAAAATAATTTTTGTAGGAAGAAAAACTACAGTTTACAAAGATAAAAGTACCAAACTACTCGGTCCCAGGCCATCAACTCACAGAGAACGGAGTAGGTCCGATGCCCATCGGGCCTACTTTTAGGTTCAACGAGTATGATGACCGTCCGATTTAATTTAAGATTTGTGCGTACGAAAATTGAAACAGACACGCACAAAGTTTAAAGTGTTCCGCACGAATCTTAAAGCAAATTGATGGTGATTAAACCCATCAAACCAGAGTAAGTCCGATGCCCATCAGAGCTACTCTCAAGTACAACTCACAAGGTATAACAAGAAATCAAGAACACACGGAACGCTACAGCAAAATATCCACATAATAAATAAAATAAATCACAAAAAAAAACTATCATAAATGCGGTCATAAGCACACTATTAATTTCTAGCTTTCTAAATAGTGTACTTAATCCCAAAATAAAAATTTCTTTAATTTTTAACACAAAAGCATAGTTGTTGTAGACCCGACTAAAGCTCCTAACGTTGAAAGAAGTAGCTTTAATTATTCCTTCGTATCAAGCAAAAAAAAAAAAATTATTCCTTCGTACAATTTTGATTAACGATGAAGGCAATATGGTGATGTGACAAGAGGAGAGACTAAAGAAGATTTGATTCAAATCACAGCCAGGTGCTACTGAGAAAGAGCATAGAGACTTTACCGGGATCAGTGTGGGTGGAGGAGACGAGCTGGAAGGAGACACCTTTACCAAGCAGCTCGTGCACCCCATCGAGCAGAGAAGCATTGTAATCGTTGAGATCCAGCACATTCTTCTTCATCAGCACAACTGAACCGACGATCCTCCCGTTCTTCCATGCCTCCTTGTTCTTCCCGGTCATGCAATCGCACAATCCATGGAACCACATCGTCATCTTCTGTACTATTGATATTCAACAGATAGAGAGAGACAAATGAATTGGGATGGAAAGAAGAGTGGGACTCAAGGGTTTTAATAGTCGCTCTCAAACCCGACATTTTTATTAATATCCAAAGTTTACTAGAAATTAATTAATATCCTCAGATTCGCTGGAAAGTTATAAAAATATTTGTACCGGTTACTTTCTTATCAGTACTCAATTTAATTCAGTATTGGCCAAAAATAGTTGCTACCTAAATTTTTTTTTTTTAATACAGTACCGGCCATTTTCTGGCCGGTACTTAATTTTTTTTTTTTTTTTTTAGGATGGGCATAACATAGTTGGCTAGAAGAAAAAGTCGTAAGATGGGCATAGCATAGTTGGCTAGAATATAATTTGACAATAACCAGCATTATAATATTGAGTACCGATGCTTTATGCACAACCTAACGACGGCAGAAGTGCATCGATGTTTCATTGCAAAAACATCAGCGACGCACCGATGTTTTTTTAGCACTACACTGCTTAATTGTCAATTCTAAGTCTAATAAAACATCAGCGACGCACTGGTGTTTTTTTAGCACTACCCGGCTAATAGAACATCGATATTTCATTGCAAAAACATCGATGATGCACCGATACATGCAACCGATGTAACACACGCATCCAACCAAATGCATTTGTTTGATCTTAGCCAAACCGAGTGCAAACTTCAATTCAGGTTTCTTACGACTTTTTTTTCTAGCCAACTATGCTATGCTCATCCTTAAAAAAAAATTAAGTACCGGTCAGAAAATGGCCGGTACTGTATTAAAAAAAAATTTGGGTACCGTCCATTTTCCGGCCGGTACTGAATTAAATTGAGTACCAGCCAGAAAATGGCCAGTACAGATATTTTTATAACTTTCGTGCGAATCTGAGTGTATTAATTAATTTCTATTAAACTTTGGATATTAATAAAAATGTCGGCTCTGAAAGGGAAGGGAAGGAGCGAATATTTGGAAATTATTTTATCAGGAAAAATCCGGTGCATCAAATTAGCAAAGCTTCCCTACGGCTGACAAGTGGGATCATAGGTTTTTTCACTTTAGAAAATTGCAATCTTTCCCCGTGGTGAGATAACCATAACGAGTAATATGCGTCGACTAATAATTCCAAGAGCAGGGTTGAAGTGAATATGAGGATTTCTTTTTTAAAATAGAACTAAAATAAAATTATTTAAACGGAATAAGCACAGAGTGTTTGGAAGTTAAAAAAACAGTTTCACCGTGGGTTATGAGCTCTTTTGATAAATTTCTATCATTCATTCATTTATTCTTCCTCCACGGTAGCATTAGAGCTCGTTCTTGTAACTTCCAAAACTTTTGGGTTAGTTTTGTTCAGTGTTTTTAAATACGGACGCATGGACCGCATATTTAGATGCATATGTCTTGCAGTTGGCAATCGTGCTCAGAATATTATGCAGTCCCTCTCATGCTGTTTTAAATATGCAACTGCATATGCAGATATGCGAATGTAAAATTTAATATGTGGCGCATGGAATTAAAATTTAATATGCATTATGCAGACCCAACCCAAAATCTCAAATTTAATATGTATTATGCGGATTTATAATTGTTGCATACAAAATTTGTTATTTATGTGGAAATCAAATTTAATTATAATTGTGAAGCATCAAGCAGGTTTGATTAATTATGCAAAAAATTATTGTATTTTTCACATACAATAAGACACACTTCATGTTGTTTATGCAGAAATAAATTCAAATACACGCATATGAATATGTATATGTATGAATTCTCATTTTAAAATCTGAATATATAAATCTGCATTAAAATCCGCATATGCGGTATGTAATAGTCTTCCGCATACATGAACAAAACCGCATTTTAAAACATTGGTTTTGTTTGAACCATTATATTTAGTTCTATTTTAAAAAAAAATCGAATATGAGTCTCCATTATGTCTTTGTTTTAAAAACATTAATAATTTAAAATTTAATACTCAAATATCAAAATAAAACTGTTAAATGTAATATATATTATTTTCTCTACGTGAACATAAAAAATTATACCTAAATTTTTTGAACACAGTATTCATTCAATGCAATTAAACTGTAATTGTATTGTCTTGAGACTCATGAAGGAAAAAATTTCAAACTTGAAACAAACAGTAAAATGGGAAGAAAAAAATATGTGCCCGCTAGTTATCCACTTGAGCAAGCAGCAATAAAAATATATGACATTTGAAATTTTTTATTGTTTGCTGAGCTATAACAGGTTAGGCGAATCAGAGGCAGAAAACTGACCTTTTCAAACATAAAAAAAATGAAAAAATGAAAAATCATTAGATCATGGGTTAGCTCAACAAACAGTAAAATGGGAAGAAGAAAATATGTGCCCGCTAGTTATCCACTTGAGCAAGCAGCAATAAAAATATATGACATTTGAAATTTTTTATTGCTTGGTGAGCTATAACAGCCGGCATTTTTATTAATACCCTTAAAAAAAAAAAAGAAATTATCAAATCTGCCCTCACCCAAAATTATTATTAAAAATGTCCTAACCGCCCAGCCACTGGGCGGTCCGCTCTGGACACCTGACCGCTCCAGGGCTGGGCGGTCCACTTCCCATACCAGACCGCCCCAGGGCTGGGCGGTCCGCTATAAAACCTCTATAAAAGGGGTTTTTCTCTCTCCTGATCAGCACAGTTTCATTCTAACAACTCCAGAAAAAAAGAGGCGATTTTGTGACGATTTTGAGCGATTTAAGGCTAGTAGAGGTATGGACAGTAACAATCGAGGTAAGAAAGATAGCAACCGAGATCGTGGCGTAGCGAGAGGAGGGTCTATTAGTGATCGAGGTAAAAATGAGGGAGAAAAGAACAACTGGCCCGTATGCCGTGATCTCTGGAATTGTGTGACATGTAAGATGAGGAATGGAGTAAACGGCATGGTCGGTATGAAATTTCAGACGATGACTTTGTGGAAAACCCCTATGGTTTTGGTTTGAAAAAGAAGAAAATTGATCCAGAGCCTCCAGCATCGGACGATAAGTTTGTTCCGTGTACTGGTAAGGCTACCACTTCGTCTGCTGTGACTGATCCAGATCAGGCAAACTTTAATGATGACTTTGTTCCATGCACTTTCAAGGCTCGTTGTAAGAAGTAGACTTATTAGGAATTTATGTTGTAGACTTATTAAGAATTTATGTCGTAGACTTTATTTCATCAATTTTGTGTTTGTTTATATTTTATGTTGTTAGTTTTTGTATATGTAATTAAGTATTAAAAATAACAAAACTGAAGCATATAAAATAATCGAGGCAAATAAAAAATTAAATAGTTCACAAACTACCAATTAGAATAGTTCACAACATACATCTAAAATAGTTCATAACATAATTTAACAAAACTTGGTAATCAGCGACGACGGCCGAACAAACTCAGCCGACGTCTGGGTCTGGGTGCAGCTGGTTGTGCGACACCACCGGATGTCTCTCCATGGCTACTACCGGTTCCTAGGCTTTCATGAGTGCGGTGGCTACTACCGGTTGCCTCAGCAACAACTCTAGCATTTTCTCTTTCGTTGGCTTCGTTAATGGCATCTGCATTGCATTCCAGTTGAAATAAAATATAAGTAAATAAATAAAATCAACCGTACCTGCTCGATGCCTGTCAGTTGTTAAACGGCGGGCCTGATGTCCCATTCGCCTACCTTTCATCTGGTTCATGGTCATTACAGCACGCTTGTGGGGTCTTCTTCCTTTTCTGATCCACCCGCTTGCGGGCATGATTCTATCCCCAACATAGGCCGGCCACTGATACTGGTTGGGATAAGGATGGAAAGATGCACCCCAAGTACTCGCAAGGTAATCGGTATGGTACATGTGTGCGACATAATCATCCTCAGAGAAGTTTCTCTCTCGGCACACCGCCATAACATGAGACCAGGGTAGGTGGGCCAATTGGATTCATTGGCAAGTGCATGTTACAGTATTGTCAGGTCCAAAAATAACAATATACTTGAACATCATTTTCACAAACTCCATAGTCCCATCCGGTCTACGGCCGGTTGGAGCAAACTCATTTGGACACTGAACTTCGAATTCTAATTGGTTCTCCCCGTACGAGACAACTTTCATAACTGCACCTTTCTCCCTATGTTTCCTTAGTTTCCCCTCCACCCTTGTTGAAAACGTTTGATTTCTGGACAGTAATTCGAGGGCTTTAACACGCCGTGCAACAAACCATGCATTTAACTTGTAGAAGATGTCCTCTACAATTGCTGCCACGGGCAACATCCGGCTCTGCTTGAAAACATCATTCAAAGACTCAGACCCATTTGTGGTCATAATTCCTCATCGGAAACCTCCATCACGGGCTTGCAATATCTTCTCATATGCGGGTGGCTCAGCAAGATCTCTGGGATTATTTTTTTCTCACCTTGAGTAAGTACGCATTTGCCTTTGGACAGTACTGAAAAAAAAACAATTTTAGATGAGAAAATTTAAGTAAATAATTCAGAAAATATAAGTCAATAAATAAAAATATACATACCTTGGCAAAATCTCTGAACATCTCTTCCACCCTTCTTGGCTACTTCCTCCTGCAACCAATTTTGAATGTATCTGCAACCCATTTTTCGTATCCGCAGTTCTTGTTTAGGTTGTCTGTAACATGTTGCATACACAGCCTGTGCACACAATCGTCATTCGCTGTCGACCACCCGAAATCTGGGCGATCAAAAACATATTTGATTCCTTTGTGCTGGTCTGATATGACACAAAAGAACCGGTCGCCAACCACTTCTCTTTGTAAGAAACTCATGAAAAATCCCTAGTTTTCCCCATCCTCCTTCTCAACAATTGCAAAGGCCAAAGGCAACAACTGATTTTCAGCATCATATGCACATGCAATCAGCAGTCTCCCATCGTAACGGCCAAACAGGAAGCATGCATCTACACTGATGACTGGTCTAATGTATGGCACAGCTTGAATACATGGACCGAACGCCTATGCTATGGCCTTGAATTGCAACGCGTTGTCGACATCCTCTACGCTTAGATTCCAACATTCATACTTAGTGCCGGGATTTGTACTTGTTATGGCCTGGAGCAATGGTGCAAGCAAGTTGTATGAACCATGCCAGCTACCGAACATTCGGCAGATCGCAAGTTCACGCCCTCTCCACAACCTGTTGTATTTTGGGGTGACATGGTTGTAAACGCGTCTGACATGTCTAGCGACCTCCTTAAGGCTCATCGATGGGTCCTCCTTAACGTCACGCTCAATTACATCGGCAATAAGTGAAGCCGTAAGTTGTGCATGATCTGTCCTTGATGACGCAGACTTGCATGTGTGAGGTGGTTCACACTTCTTAATAATCCATGCCTCGCCCTTACCCACAGGGGTTGCATAAAAACGGAAGTGGCAATACGCTTCATCTTTAGAAACAATTACTAACCTTTTTCGGGCCCTTTTCAGTTCTGCACTCCCAGTTGCCGTGAACATGGACCTCATTTATTTTCTTTACAAGTTCATCTAAGTTGGTGTAAACTTGCTGCAGAGCAAGCTCTTGATTGTATCTGACACGCGGCCCAAAAAATGTTATGTCTGCCTCTTCAAAAGTAGTGGTATCGTTGAATGTGGGGCACGAATGCCTATCTATCCGACCTTTAATCGGAAATCTGTCTTCCTTAGGTAAATAATCTCCATCACCTTCTGACATGTGATCAGAATCCCAATCCCCGTTCCATTCGTCACCCGTTTCCAAATCTCTTTCTGGTATGACATCGATCTCAGCATCAACGTCAAGGTCTCTCCGGGTAACAACGGGTGCCACTATAGGTATTGATGGTGGTACAGATGGAAATCTGGATTGGATTGGAGTTTCAGGAGGAGGTGGTGGTGGTGGTAGCTCGGTGGTAAAATCAGGTATATAATTCTCATAAACGGGTGGTACGTGCAGTTCATAACTCGAGTGGCGGGGGTTGTCATATCTCGAGGAGGGGGGGTTGTCATAACTAGAGTGGCGGGGGTTGTCATACCCCGAGTGCTCATGACCCGAGTTGTCATAACCCGAGCTGTCATAACTCGAGTGACGCAGGTTGTCATAACCCGAGTGATCATAACCTCTATTTTCCCTAGAAGTTCCAACCCCGGATTCACGCGGAACTATCTTGGAATATAAGTCCATTACCATGGTACCCTGTGACTCAAAAGTGTTGTAAACACTCCTCCATAACGACTCATCTGTTATTGGATACCTGGTATAGTAAGGCCTACCCCTACTTACTGTGTTAATCCGAGTAGCTAAATCTATATCATACCGGTTGGGGTTCACACCGATATTTTCATACACTATTCCCTTCAGTTCAACAAATGAGGTATTTTCATTTACCTCGAAGCCATAGGCTGCTTTCTTAGTGTACTGTGCTCCATCTACACCCCGGGTAAGCTTCCCGCCCACATACAGTGCAACCAACATATTTCTGTTTGATAGCTACTGTTCAAAATCGCCTCTTTTTTTTTTCTAGGGTTGTTAGAATGAAACTGTGCTGGTTAGGAGAGAGAAAAACCCCTTTTATAAGGATTTTATAGCGGACCGCTCAGCCCTGGGGTGGTCTGGTATGGGTAGTGGACCGTCCAGCCCTGGGGCGGTCAGGTATCCAGAGTGGACCGCCCAGGGCCTGGGCGGTTAGGGCATTTTTAATAATAATTTTGGAGTGAGGGCAGATTTGATAATTTTTTTTTTGGGTATTAATAAAAATGCCCGCTATAACAGGTTAGGCGAATTAGAGGCAGAAAACTGACCTTTTCAAACATAAAAAAAATGAAAAAATGAAAATTCATTAGATCATTGGTTAGAATTTTATTATTGGTTGGTGAAGGAACAAGTCAACAACAAATGATAAGAGACAATTTTTCTTTGCAATAATTTTAATCAATATTTTAAATTCATTAAAATGGAAGATGGGGAACGAAATTTATTAAATATTTGAATTTGGATGGGTAAATAACAACTTATACATTTTTATAGGAAAATCTCTGAAATTAAAAAAGCTTATATGGGTATATATGACTAATTTTCTCAATACTTTATTACAGGGCTGCAAACGAATCGAACTTAATCCAGTTCGAATTCGAATCAATTTTCGAACCGAACTGGTTCGAAATTGAAGCAGGGTTTCAAATTAAAAAGAAGAGTTCGAGTTTGATTCGGTGCGATTCGAACCAATTTCGAACCGAACTGGTTCAAAATTGAAGCAGGGTTTAAAATTAAAAAAAAGAGTTTCGAATCGAGTCAGACTCAGTTCGAGTTTGATTCGAACCAATTTTGAACCAAACTAGGTTTGATTCGTTTCAGAACCGAACTGGTTTGATTCATTTTGAATTTTTTTGAATCGAATTCAATCGAATCACGAGCTACGAGCTTTTTGTGCACCCCTACTTTATTGCATGCTTTCGAGGACATTCCGTTGAGAGTAAATAATATTGCCCCTGCGCCATTGCGTTGAGAGTAAATCTTGACTTTCTGTTTCAATTGTGTTGAGTCAGGTACCTGGGAGGATACGGATCCGTCCCTGTCAGATATAATTTCAATCCCTGTTACTATTTAGTAATTTTTGTGTCCTTTATCTTTGAAAATTTCGGGTTATACTGAGAAAATGTCTCCATTCACACCACGATTTAGTGTGGTGAGTCATTCTGAATGACGCACAACTGCTCCGCGGCTTCATTGGCTGACGACGTTAGTTCTTTCTTTGCTGCGTGACTGCATGAGCCACAAAATAACCGTGGGTCCACACTGCCGCATTAGATCTCATACTTGGAACGTGAATCGCATTGTTACTGAAATACCAATTTCAATAATAAATAGCGGCCCCTGTAGAGTACTAGAGTGTAGAACTGTAGATATTTCTTTTATGACGTTGACAGAGTACAGACCATCTCCGGTTGGACTCATAAAATTATTGCTACCATTTTAATTAAATCATCAAAATGCGCATGTCACATGTGTTAGATATATTATATTAGAAGATAATCATACAAATCTATCAAGATTTTTTTTTTTTTAGGTCAACAATCAACAATCAAGTTGCATCCATGATATAATTGCCGTATGAAGTTGCATCCATGATACAATCAAGTTGACCCTTAATTTGCTGCAGGACCACTTAGGTCAACAATCAACAATCAAGTTGCATCCATGACACAATCAAGTTCGACCCTTAATTACCGCATGACCACTTATCTTATATATAACCGAATCATTTAATTAATGAGTGAGGCTACGGTACTATGCATAGCACGGTTGGGTCCGTGCTACGGCTCAATATTTGAGTTTTCAAAATCCTAACGGTCAATCTGAACCGTTCAACATGATTATAAAATGAATATGTACTTGCAAACCAAATTTTACATTTTTTCGATTTTTTTTACTATTTTTTTAGATAGGTAGAAAATCACTTGATCTGAAAATTCTGGACCATAAAAAAGCAATGATTTTCTACCTATCTAAAAAAATAGTAAAAAAAATTGGAAAAATGTAAAATTTGGTTTGCAAGTACATATTCATTTTATAATCATGTTGAACGGTTTGGATCGACCGTTAGGATTTTGAAAACTCAAATATTGAGCCGTAACACGGACCCAATCCGTGCTATGCATAGTACCGTAGCCTCACTCTTAATTAATTATCATAATTGAATAATATAATTAATTATTACAGCCAACAAAACTGAAAGGCTAACTAATAAATGCTCTTATAACTGACTTTGTAATTGTAAATCATTAATTAACCACCTTGATTATTCTCTTAATGATCCGGAAAAAAAAAACATGATGAATCCATCCCATTATTAATCGGTATTTATTAGGTGTATTAATTTTCACCTTTACTGCGAACTGAACATCTATAAGTCGAGATAATTATAAAATAAAATGTTACTAAGTTCCTTTTTAGAAAATATTATATGAAAGAATAAAACTATAGATAAAACTGGCAAATTTGTAAACAAGAAAAGCTGGAAAATATTAAGATATAAAAGAAAAAAAGAAATCATTAATAGCAAGTGTTGATTATTGCTTCAGAAAAGAGATTAACAAATTGAGCAGAGATATTGGAAAACTAATATGGAAAAGGATTTTTTATTTAAGATATTATAATTTATTATCATTCGCAGTATAAATAAATTTGATTCATGACAATAAAGAATAAATTGTGGGGATACAAAGTAAAATCATAAATGCCAATAATTAATGATCAATTTTACTGATTAGGTTCCATTGTATTAAACCTAATTGATCATGATGACTAGTATGTGATTTCTTATACTATAGTAAAAAGTAATTACATGGATACTATTTTTGTATCTCATGTATTGTATAAAATGTGGGGGTTAAAATATTTGTAGAAATATTAAATTAATCCAATTCATATGCTGCATGTGATTATATATATGTCTCATATGCTGCATGTGATTATATATATGTGTGTGATTAATTATAATGTTGCACAATATTGGAATTTATTATTTTATAATATTATTATAATGTAAAAAAAAAAGAGAAATGTGGCGTATAAATAAAACATGTAAATAATCAATGACAAACTTTTTGATTAAGTTAAATTATACTTATTATTGGTCATGAAGACTTATAATAATTTGGTTGAATTAGAAGGTATGATAATATGTGTATATTTATTGGTAAACTCTCTCACAATCATCATGACATGATATTTTACATGAATAATAATATATGTGATTGATTTTATGTAGTATGATGCTCTAAATAATTATTCATAAATTTATTGATAATTTTTTAAGATCATTATTACTCACAAATAAATGTGTTAAAAATAAAAAATACTTATAAACTCAAGCAATGAGTGATGATTTATTGATATGAAAATGTTGATGATGGACTAAAATTAAAGTTCTTGTATAAATTTCATCGAGGGGATGGGTTTTTAGCCCTAATGAGTTTTCTTGCGGTGGCAACCCAATCTCTGATAGGAGATCCTTGAAAGAGATTCAATGAGTAATAACAAACCGATAAGTTGACGAAAAGAGCGCACACTTTTAAGGAGTATTGACTCCAATCCCATCCCTATGGTGAGTATGCTGTATGTAGATGGTAGGATGAGAAATTTAGCTCTTAATGAGAACCGAGGCAGTAATTTCCGTAGGATGTGACTCTACACATATCCTTGGTAGGAAACTCACCTATATGAGAGTGTCTGTAACGGCCGCAGAGTGAGGCATGAGTAAGCCTTTAAGACTCTCATGAAAAATTCAAGACTTGTGTAAGGCCATTAATGCGAGTACTGTGACGAAAATCTCCATATTATGTGTGTGGTAGTTGAATTTTGGATCAAAGGAACCAGTTCAAGACATAATTCACTATGTTTCCTCCAAATTAAAGCTATCGATAATAGATGAAGTAAGTTTCTAAACTACTTCATCGATGCACAATATAAATAGCCAGCAATTTGTTTCTATATAATCTGTCGTTTGATATTCTTAAATTTTGAGTTTTGTGGGGGATTGTTGGAAATTAAGTTCGACTCAAAATTTACAATTCAATAAATTCATTTAATCTTTATCTGTGATATTTGAAAGTTGAGAGTTAAACTGAATATACACCTCTTTAATTGTGAGTTATTTTGTTAATAACCACTTATTATTTTGTTAATGATATCATGCCGTTGCATCTCTTCATGGCATTTTATGATGCGTTTCTTTTATATTAATAACTCTTATTAATCTCTTTTAAATCTCTTAATCAGCGCACCGGCTAGTTACTAATGTTTCAATATTATATGGGCGCATCCCTTCTCTGTCAATGGGTATCTGAGAAATAAATGAAAAAGAATGAAAACCTTTTCTTTTATTTACTCCCACAGAAAATCTCTTTGATTAATTCTCCATTTCTATTTTATTCTACTTAATCAAATTTTGATATATGCTGGATATTGCGGAGTTATCGTCAGTTGTTTCTATGACGTGCCTAAGGAGCAACAAACCCGGATTATCTTGGTTGCGGGTCCATCTTGCACGATGAGACATAATACGTTTAAGGACAATGCTTCGCACAATCTGAATATCTCTATTTCAATTTGATTTATTTTAATTAATTTATAACTATCCGAATATTCTGAAAATTTATCCTAACATCATGCAATTTAGAATGAAAATCCTCAAGGTTCATGATTAATACCGTATTCAGTTTTTTTCAATTTGGATAATTATCAACAAGGAAATTAAACTATAAAATCTAGCTTAAAAACTAGTGAACAAATATATTTGCACGTTTTCCCTTTAATTTAACAATTTGGATTAAACAACGATTATCTTAACACGTAATAAAACCTTAAATTACTAGATATTTAATTAGCACAGTGCTAGATCCGATATTTTTATTAATATCCAAAGTTAATTATAAATTAATAAATATACTCAAAATGCCTGACTTTTTCCAAAAATGTCCAAACCGGCCATTTAGTGGCCGGTTTTTTTGTTTTAGAGACACTATGAAGAGCAAGATAATTAAATCTAAAACTGAAAATTCGAATTTTTTGTTTAAATTATTTGTTAGATTACTTCTTTTGATTTATAATTAGTATATTTATACTAAAATACACTATATTACTTGAAATTATGTTGAATTACACTATATTACATTAAATTACGCTAAATTATGTTAAATTATGCTGAATTACGCTAAATTACACTAATTTCGATAATTATAATGAAATACTGTAAATTACGCTAAACTACGCAAAATTATGCTAAATTAGGCCGATTTTGTGCCATCTTTCATAAATCATAAAAAATAGTAAAAAAATTCCAAAAATAGTAAAAATTAGTATTCTACAAATTCATTATATAACTAATTTACTGAGCTACTTAGATTGAATAATAGAAATGAAAATCTTAATCGTAAACTTCAACTCAAGTTTTAAGGCTCTTCCCTTTGTTTTTTGGCAATTCTGAATTTTGGAATCCAGCTTTGCTAGCACTGACGCATGCGTATTTTCGCAAGCTTTCCGAAAAATGGTAATTTGCTGAAATCGGACACTCGAGCGTCATTTTATGGCCGTTTGAAGTTTCGTCATCGTTTTTCGCCTTCTCAGTAAAGATATCATCCATATTCATATGTAATTTACCGTATTTTAGCGTAATTTAACATAATTTAGCGTAATTTAATGTAATATAGTGTAATTCAACATAATTTCAAGTAATTTAGTGTATTTTAGTATAAATATGCTAATTATACATCAAAAGAAGTAATCTAACAAATAATTTAAACAAAAAATTCGAATTTTCAGTGTTAGATTTCATTATCTTGCTCTTCATAGTGTCTCTAAAAAAAAAAAAAGAGGAAACCGGCCACAAAATGGCCGGTTTGGACATTTTTGGAAAAACTCAGGCATTCTGGGTATATTTATTAATTTGTAATTAATTTTTGGATATTAATAAAAATGTCGGTGCTAGATCCATAGTCTTCCTAAAATAATATTTAATTAGCATACGATTTGCATATTAGAAGATACAGCCAATTCTTAGGTTTTGGCTTTCAATCACTTAATGATTGATTGCAGAATTCCATATTCTTAACAATTTGTCGGTCAAGAAATCTATCCAAATTGTAAATCTCAGAAGTCCTTTCAAAAGTTTTTACCAAAGTTGATCACAAAATGTTAATTTCAAAAGCTGCCGAGGAGACCTACAAAGCATTAAGTGTTAGTTTTTCATGCTATGAATATTAAATATATATGAATATTTGAAACAAAAAAATATTTTAGCCACAATAACAATTACATAATTCATGCTCATTTATTTTAAAAAATACACATTTATTTCTTTACTGAACATTTGTTTTTTGGTCAAATTCACACATGCATCATGCATGTTGCGTGATATTGCATACTATTATCTACCATCTGTTGTCCGATGCACACGTCTATCATATTTTAAAAAAATATTTTCTTCTGTCCTATTATCATCAGTGCATTATAAGAAAATTGATGTAACATTTACTCTACATTTTCAATTAATTCGTGCCAATTGATAAGATGGACACTAACACCAGTCTGATCTCTTGTAAGTTACCACTTTTGTTTCATATATGAAACGGGCACTTGATGCCTTTTCTCCAAAAAAAAAGTTTGATAAGATGGACAAAGAGAAAATCTTTTATTTTTAAAGAAATGACACCAACCTTCATCATAAATCTTTTTTAGACACAAAATAATTTTGAAAATATTTATTTCATGAGGCTACATATTTTGAAAAATGATCATATTGAATCTTTATTTAAATTTCATCTATGAAAAGTCAGAAGTCATATTTTTTTTTTTTGAAAAAAATGGAAGTACTCACCGATTTTCATTAAACACGAAAACCAACAACAGTGTCAACTAGTACCAACATACTAGTACCAACACAAAAGAAACCACATTACAGTGTCAGGTATTTAGAAAATACCTTGGTCCACCTAGTACAAAAGAAAAAACTAACTCAAAACCAAGCTACACATTACTGACAACTATACAAAATAGCAACAAATCCAAACTGAACATACTAACTGAAAAGTAACAAACAGACACTTAAAAACCTGCAAATTCACAAAATAAATAAGACAGTAAAGACCCTAGAACTTGAAATCATCATAACAGTAGCAAGTGAGGAGCATCACCATCCACCTCATCTTCCAATATTGTCCCTGCTCCAAGCATAAGGGTTATATCCCATGTATCCTCCATGGAAATTGCCACTGTAAGACCATTCAGGTCCTTCACATTACAAGGTAAGATAAGATTTAGTTGAGAAGAAAGATCAATATGTTGGTTTTGTGCCCAAAAAATTTGTCATAGCTAGAATTTGAGCCTCAAGAATCTGTATATGCTTAACCTATCATCTCTTAAAAATAATTTTATTCCTATCTAGGCATATAGTTCAAAGTACGGAACCCCTAAATATTTCAACCAAATTAGCATCCTTAAGAGGAATGCCATTATCAATATCCCTAAGGTTATCTACAGTATAGAACTCAATTTCAAAACCATTGAATCAAGCAATCCACTCCCAAATAGACTTTACCACTGTACATGAGACAAAAAGGTGATCCACAGTCTCAACCTCATAACAATATACGCAAGTTTGGTCCAGGGCCGGTTCTGAAGATTTTGAGGTCCGGGGCAGAAGAAAAATTTGGGTCCTTATATACACAATTTTTTTTATTAATATGCTAATAGATCATACAACATAAGGGGGACATAAAACCAATATCCCTCAAAATAAAACATATACAATGATTAACATACCGACACCATGCTTCTTGCTTCTTGATCAACCAATTCTGAACACTTGTATGTTGTACCTGCACAAAAAGCACGTATAAACCACATCTCATCTAAAATGACTCCTTGCATTTTTAGAAGCAAAATCCTCAATTATATGTTCAACATCAATAGTTTTAAACATATTTTTTTCAATACTTAATATTGTTAATCCATTCAACCTATCTTGAGTCATAGTTGTCCGTAAATAAGATTTTATCAACTTTAATTTTGAAAAACTCCTTTCTGCAGATGCCACAGTAATAGGTACAGTTAGTAAAACTCTATAAGCAACTAAAATATTTGGAAACATCTCAATTTTTTTTACAAACTCCATAACTTTAATGGAGTTTCATGCATTTCCATATTGACATGCTTCATTTGGTAGCATTACCTACAATATTTGTAATTCTAAAAATAAACGTTGTGCATCAATATCACAGTTCTCACCATGTGTCAAAACATTTTCAAGTTTCAGACAATAAAAAATCTCTAATAGGGCCATTCTCAATAAGCAAATCTCTCAGTTTTGAATCTAAACCACCCCACACTCAAAAACACACACCAAGCATACCAAATAGAGAGATTTATTCCAATTGAGAATTTGAAATAACTCAGTAGCTATGATTGCAAAAAAAAGGCTTCGCTTATAAAGAATTAAAGATAAAACCTCACCTTAATGAGTCGCGACGATATAAAATTCAAATTCTGCCAATTGAATTCAGAGAGTCGAAACTAGAACTCTAGAATAACAAGAATCCGGAATCTCTAACTCCCATTCGAACCCCAAATTGGCATTTGAGTTCTGACATCCGCAACAAGATGCGATGCGACAATATTTGAAGCAGCCACAAAACGAGATCGTGGGAGGAGCTAGGGTTTTTTTCTTTTGTTTCACAGTGGAGGGCTGGAGGCAGTGCCGCGGTGGGAGGAGCTAGGATTTTTTTCTTTCGTTTCACAGTGGAGGGCTGGAGGCGATGGAAGTTTGGAAGAAACAACATAATTTTTTTTTTTTACCGTATACAAACTTTTTTTTTGGGGCCCTTTTGGATTTTGGGGCTTGGGGCCATCGCCCTAGGTACCCTGGGTAAGGGCCGGCCCTGGTTTGGTCACCTGTCCATCCTCTTTTCCCTAAGTTCTCTTTAGTTAATATTTTATTTTTCTTTAATGACCACATAAAAATCCTAACTTTTAAAGGAATGTTTGCTTTCCAAATACTGTCTAACCTATTATTGGGTACACCCTTAAATTTCAACCACTTATATATAGGGCTGCTAATGAGCCGAGCCGGCTCATGAGCCAATGAGTTGAACAGCTCAATAAATTGTATCGACTCGACTCGGCTCATATTTTATCACTCAAATAGGACCGAGCCCGAGCCCGAGTCGGCTCATGAGCCAAGGAGTCTCTTCTATTTTATCACTCAAACATTTACTGTTCGGTTCTAAAATTATGAAAATTTTATTATGTTAATGTTGCATTTGCAAAACAGTAAATGTTTACAAATGCTAAACAGTAAATGTTTTATTATACCGAGAGTGGTACATATATTTTTGCAAAAATATAGTACACAAGATTTTAGAACCGAACAGTAAACGAGTTGAGCTCATAGCCCAAAACAGTAAAGAATTTTACAAATGTTTGTTTTTTTAATGCTTGACATGAGTTGAGCTCGCGAGTTATGAGCCGAGTTGAAGGCTCAAACTCATTAAATTGAGCCGAGCTTTTTTCTTCAAGACCGAGCCGAGCCCGAGTTAAGCCTGTTTAGTTATATGATGAGCTGAGCTGAGTTTTGAGTCGAGCTTGGCTCATTAGCGGCCCTACTTATATAGGGTACGTTTGGGTGACACAGGAATAGCGCTAACTCAGGAATAGCTGCTATTGCTGGCGAGCTATTCTTAACACAACACGTTTGGGTGAAAAAAAATGCTATTCTCAACAAAGGAATAGCTCGGGTTAGCTGCTATTCCGCTATTCCTATGAAATGTTGGGTTAGCAGCTATTCTGAACCCAAGAATAGCTGCTATTCCGAGCTATTCCTTGATTCATCCAAACGCACCCATAATGAGTTAACTGTAAATTGACCATTGGAGGTCCACCTCCATATTATTTGATCATTATGGGCTGGTAAGGTAAAAAACTGAAACTGACCCACTAATACACACCACTCTCTAAGGTAAATCCCATTCAAGTGTCTCACAAAATCAATATAAATTAATACCATGAGAGAAGTAAGGACTTTAAAGACTAGGGCATGTTTATTAGAAGATATAGTAAAAAGATTAGGGTAACTACACGATAAAGCATTCTCCCTATGCCACCTGTCCATCCAAAACCTATCTGTATATATGTCCATTGCCAATCTGCCAACTAGAACTAACTTCTACAATTGGTCTAAGTTTAAGAATATATATCCTTCCATAAGGAAGATGATTTGTTCCCATGTTCACCTATAATTGAATATTTTTCAATTAACAATTTCTTCCAAGTACAGCTATGGAAAAGTCAAAATTCATATCTAAATTCCAGCTTTTCATTTTGTTAAGAATCAGAATGTCAATTCATAATCCAGCATAGATATACAAACATAAGAAATATTTTTAATATTCAATTCACGAGGTTCCATATGCCGAAAAATTATCACATTGAATGCTTTTATAAATTCCAGCTATGAAAAGTCACAAGTCAATCTAAATTCCAGCTTTCATCTTTTAAGAACCAGAACGCCAATTCGTAATCCAAAACTGATAAAACATACAAACTATTTTTGAGAATATATATATATAATTCAAGTTAGGCGCATGCATCTGTTGAAATTTGTAGAATAGTAGACCTTAATTATATTTGGTTCACAAACTGTGACACTAATCAACCAATTAGATCCAATGCTTCAATTAATTCAAACGAACAGCATAAGTAACGTAGATGGATTTGTTCAAATCTTATAGTTATCTTTGACAAGCAACTCGGCCCACATGGGTTGACACTTGACCGTTTCAAATTCAACCATTCGAGGATCAATGATCATGTTAACAAGTAACCATCACCCGAAGAGTTTGATTTCTAATTATATATTACATTGATGAAGTTTATCACTTCATATTATAAATCAGAACAGTAAAAGGTAAGCTCACAAAAGAAAATGTCATCAATTTAATAAAAAAATTGACTGAAAAGTTATGATACATTTTGCTAAATTATTGGGTCATGTTTGATTGTGGCATAAGTTATGGAGTAAGTACTTTATTTTGTACTTGTGCTGTCAAACATGAACAAAATGTGATGAAATAGTATAGAGTAAGAAATCACTTATGCCGTCATAAATTAACTCATCTATTTAGATTGTATAACTTATGCCGCGTCTCTCATCTTAAATTAAGTAACCCACCTATTCAGCTCATAACTTAATTTTAACCCACAATCAAACAAGAATATCTTATACCATCATAACTTAAAATAAGCAACTTATACTATCATAACTTTAACCCACAACCAAACATGACCTTGGAGTATAACTCTATTATAATTTGACAATTGTATTATTTGCTTTACTGACAGAAATCACAACTTTATATTTTACATACAGTGAGTATTTATAGAATTACAAGCCTAATTTAACCGTTAGAAATAGTACCATAACTGGTGGCTTAAGAGCTGTTTGAAAAAAAAAAAAAAACACAGCGGAGAAGAAAAGGAAAAAAAATGCTGAGGGTTAGACTTTGTATATATTCACATGGTTATGTTAAGCATCTCCAATGTAGAGGAGCGGTTAAGCGTCTCCAACAAACTCCGTACAGTCCGGACAATTTGCGAATTCTGATTCTGAAATCATTGAGGACATATGTTATAATATTTGGGCCGAAGCAGGCTTTGTTTCGGACTGAAATAAAAGCGTAATAGAACAAGGTGTTATTTTTTGTAAGAACAAAAGATAAGAGATTAAGAAAACAAATTGTATTTGCACTTGTATTTTTCTGATTACAAGTGTTCCTATTTATGCTTACAAGGCCATAAAAAACTAGTCATTACAATGCACTATTCCCTCTTGTTATTAATTACAAGACACTATTTTTTATTATATTAATAAAATTAGTTATTATAATTTTGAATCCTATTTTATATTTCAACACAAAAACTTCCAATATTTTTATTAATACCCAAAAAAAAAAACAAATTATCAAATCTGCCCCCACCCCAAACTTATTTTTAAATCTACCCCAATCGCCCGTGGGCTGGGCGGTCCACTTTCCCCACCTGACCGCCCAGCAGCTGGGCGGTCCACTACCCTGATCTGACCGCCCAACAGCTGGGCGGTCCGCTATAAAACCCCTATAAAAGGGGTTTTTCTCTCTCCTGATGAGCACAGTATTCATTCCAAGTTTCCAACAAATTTCCAGAACCGAAAGAGAGAAAGAGAGGCGATTTTGAGGCGAGTTGAGGTATGGACAGTAACAAACGAGGTAAGAAAGCGAGCAACCGAGATCGTGGCGTAGCGAGAGGAGGGTCAATTAGTGATCGAGGTAAAAATGAGGAAAAAAAGTACAAGTGTCAAATATATCGTAATTTTTTTAATTGTGAGACATGTAAGCTGGAGGAATGGAAGAAACGACATGTTCAGTATGAAATTTCAGACGATGACTTTGTGGAAAACCCCTACGGCTTTGGTTTGAAAAAGAAGAAAGTTGATCCAGAGCCTCCAGCATCGGACGATAAGTTTGTTCCGTGTACTGGTAAGGCTACCACTTCGTCTGCTGTGACTGATCCAGATCAGGCAAACTCTGATGATGACTTTGTGCCATGCACTTTCAAGGCTCGTTGTAAGAAGTAAATTTTTTAGGAATTTATGTTGTAGAATTTTTAGGAATTTATGTCGTAGACTTTATTTCATTAGTTTTGTGTTTGTTTATATTTTATGTTGTTAGTTTTTGTATACGTAATTAAGTAATAAAAATAACAAAAATGAAGCATATAAAATAATCGAGGCAAATAAAAAATTGCATAGTTCACAAACTACCAATTAGAATAGTTCACAATATACATCTAAAATAGTTCATAACATAATTTAACAAAACTTGGTAATCAGCGACGACGACCGAACAAACTCAAATACGACGTATGGGTCTGGGTGCAGCTGGTTGTGCGGCACTACCGAATGTCTCTCCATGGCTACTACCGGTTCTTGGGCTTTCATGAGTGCGGTGGCTACTACCGGTAGCCTCAGCAACAACTCTAGCATTTTCTCTTTCGTTGGCTTCGTTAATGGCATCTGCATTGCATTCCAGTTGAAATAAAATCAAAATAAAATATAAGTAAATAAATAAAATATAAGTAAATAAATAAAATCAACCGTACCTGCTCGCTGCCTGTCAGTTGTTGAACGGCGGGCCTGATGTCCTATTCGCCTACCTTCTATCTCGTCTATGGTCATTACTTGACGCTTGTGGGGTCTTCTTCCTTTTCTGATCCACCCGCTTGCAGGACAGACTCTATCACCAACATAGGGCGGCCACTGATACAGGTTGGGATAAGGATGGAAAGATGCACCCCAAGTACTCGCAAGGTAATCGGTACGGTACATGTCAGCGACATAATCATCCTCAGAGAAGTTTCTCTCTCGGCACACCGCCATAACATGAGAACAAGGTAGGTGGGCCAACTGGATTCCTTGGCAAGTGCATGTTACAACATACTTGAACATCCTTTTCACAAACTCCATAGTCTCATCCGGTCTACGGCCGGTTGGAGCAAACTCATCTGGACAGTGCACTTCGAATTCCAATTGGTTATCCCCGTACGGGACAACTCTCATAATTGCACCTTTCTCCCTATGTTTCCTTAGTTTCCCCTCCACTATTGTTGAAAACGTTTGATTCCTGGACAGTAATTCAGAAAATATAAGTCAACAAATAAAAATATACATACCTTGGCAAAATCTCTGAATAAAAATATACATACCTGGACAGTAATTCGAGGGCTTTAACACGCCGTGCAACAAACCATGCATTTAACTTGTAGAATGTGTCTTTCACAATTGCTGCCACGGGCAACTGCCGGCTCTGCTTGAAAACAACATTCAAGGACTCAGACCCATTTGTGGTCATAATTCCCCATCGGAAACCTCCATCACGAGCTTGCAATATCTTCTCATATGCGGGTGGCTCAGTCAGATCGGCGGGATTATTTTTTCCCACCTTGAGTAAGTACAAATTTGCCTTTGGACAGTGCTGCAAAAAAAAAATTCAGATGAGAAAACATTTGATTAAATAATTCAGAAAATATAAGTCAACAAATAAAAATATACATACCTTGGCAAAAATTTTGAACATCTCTTCCACTCTTCTCGGCTTCTTCTTCTTGCAACCAATTCTGAATGTATCTGCAATCCATTTTTCAGATCCACAGTTCTTGTGTAGGTTGTCTGTAACATGTTGCATACACAGCCTGTGCACATAATCACCGTTCGCTGTCGACCACCCGAAATCTGGGCGATCAAAAACATATTTGATTCCTTTGTGCTGGTCTGATATGACACAAAAGAACCGATCGCCAACCACTTGTCTTCTTACAAACCTCATGAAAAATCTCCAGTTTTCCCCGTCCTCCTTCTCAACAATTGCAAAAGCCAAAGGCAACAACTGGTTTTCAGCATCATATGCACATGCGATCAGCAGTCTCCCGTCGTAACGGCCAGACAGGAAGCATGCATCTACACTGATGACCGGTCTAATGTATGGCACAGCTTGAATACATGGACCGAACGCTCATGCTATGGCCTTGAATTGCAACGCGTTGTCGACAGTCGGTACGCTTATATTCCAACATTCAAAGACAGTGCCGGGATTTGTACTTGCTATGGCCTGCAGCAATGGTGCAAGCAAGTTGTATGAACCATGCCAGCTACCGAACATTCGGCAAATCGCAAGTTCACGCCCTCTCCACAACCTGTTGTATTTTGGGACGACATGCTTGTAAACCCGTCTGACAGCTCTACCGACCTCCTTAAGGCTCATCGATGGGTCCTCCTTAACGTCATTCTCAATTACATCGGCAATAAGTGAAGCCGTAAGCTGTGCATGGTCTTTCCTTGATGACGCAGCCTTGCATGTGTGAGGTGGTTCACACTTCTTAATAATCCATGCCTCGCCCTTACCCACACTGCTAATTGGACAGGGTCGTCCATGGACAAACCGGGCTGAACACTTAAAAAATGAAAGTTGAACGAGGTGTGATCCGAACTGAGCCCAATGTTCAGTTCAGTTCAATTTATTTTTTATTTACGAACCGAATCTGAACAGAACCTGAACAAAGTTCGGTTATGTTCATTCATCAGCCCGTTTGAGAAGCCCGTTTGAATATGTTTTGAGCAGCCCGTTTGAAAAGGTTTTGAGCAGACCGACTCGTGATATCGCCTCTCTCTCTCTCTTAGTCCGATCTCTCTCTCTCTTTCCCCCCTCGCCTAGGGCACCCGGCAAAGTGATCTCTCTCTTGCCGACGCCACCTCTCCTTCGTCGCGCCACCTCTGCTGCGTCTCTTAGCCGTTGCGCAATTTTCACATTTCCAGGTACCGTTTCGCCTTTTCACACTTCATACTTAGCAATCAATTTGAAGTTTAGGGTTTTTTCACACTTCTGTTTCTTTGTGATATTTGTTCTTCTTTTGTGACTGATTTTGTAATTTTCTTGGTTGCATTTGTCAGTCCATTTAATAATTTGAAGACGGGAGTTCTGATCTGTATGAAATGAAGCACTTAATGTAGTCTGTGTAGTATTTCTACTGGAGTTGATTTAGAGTTCAAACCCTGAGTCAAAATCTGGTAGCTGCATAGAAAGGTCGGCACGATGCTGGTACCAGTGGGCTGGGAGATAAAACGTTACTGGTCCCGCAATATTAGTTTTTGATTCATTTGATTTTGTTTGCTACATAAATTGATGATTGTAGATAGTTAGGTTCTGATTAGTCCAATATAAATGCAATTTCATTCCAGTATGCATATGTTGCTCTTGCTTAATTTCAAAAACTGCAAAAATGCAATTTCATTCTATATTTTTTTGACAGATAATGGCAGGGCTTCTAGATTAGTACACAGTATTTAGTCTAAACTCTAAAGTGGTATGGTACCAGTATTTAGTATTTAGTCTGAACTTAAAGCAACCAGGCTTGTTGTATACTTAAAATTGTCAGGTTCAAAACCAGCATGTACCAGCCAAAGTTGTCCACATACTGACTAGGCTACTGATCTTGAATCCTTCCTTAAATGGGTCCTGGACAGGCTCTTTTGGTGTTAATTTGCAAGTTTCAGGGTAATGAGGTCAATCTGGTAATCCTTTTCCTTATCTTTGATAGTCATATATTGACTGAAGTTTCATAATTCTAAAGGCCTGACGACAGCTTAAAGCTCAATATGAGGTATTTTAAAACAAAGAAAATTTAACTTACCACATGGCTAAATTCATGAAAGAGGGTGACAACCTCGGTGAATCTTAGTAGAGCTGTATTTCCATCCTTTTCATTTGGACACTGAGATAATAATAGTGCAGCTGCAACCTAACCAGGGAAATTAGAAAAACTAAGTCCTTAAACAGAATCACATGGAAAATTGTTTTAAAATGTATACTGGTAAACAACAAAATGTTTAATTGAGTCCTCATTTGTTTTATCTTGAAGTTCCAAGATTCCCATTCTGATCACTTAAGCATGCAAAAATGATACCTTCTTGGACCCTAACTTTTGTTATTAGATAAAAGAAAAATCAAAATGTTGATTTCTTGGACCCTAACTTCTGAAAAGCTACTTTATCTTTCTCATGTTTTATATGGATAGGTTAGAGATTTATGATTATATGGATAGGTTGATTTCCAGTACAATTGTATCGAGCATCCCTAGCTTCACTGTTAAGAAAAGGTAAATAAAATTGAAGAATAAATGTTTGAAAATAAAATAAATTGGAAATAACAAATAGTTCCTTTGTTCATTGATCAGAAAATGTTGCCAGTACTTACCTCTAGGCCCCCAAATTAGTGCAATCTTAGTTTTTTACTGGTAAACACTATACTGGTAAACGCTATACTGGTAATAACAATCTTATTTTTCTATACTGCATTAGTAGTGATTATACGCCAGTTTTGCTGGCATGACATACGACCACTTATTTCTTCACTTATTAATACTTTTATTTGTGAAATTTGGCAGGTTATGTTTGAATACTTGGAGTTCAGAAATTGGAGTTCACAGAATTGATTGCCTTTCATACTCTTTGTTGAATTTTTTTTGGAAAAATGTCATGTTGTGGCAGCATAATTTGATATATGTTAAACTCTTTGTTGTTCACAGAATTTGATTATATGTTAAACTCTTTGAGTTCAAAGAGTTCACAAGATATGTTTGTGAAATTTTACCTTTTTATTATATGTTAAACGTTTAACTTGTTGTTCACAGATTGGAGTTCGGATTTTTTTGGAAAAATGTCATGTTGTGGCAGCATAATTTGATTATATGTTAAACTCCGTTGTTCACAGAATTGGAGTTCGGATCTTTTTATTATATGTCAATGTTGTGGCAGCATATTTTGATTGCCTTTCATACTGTACACATTTCCTAATTTAAAACAGAACCCGTTCATTGTTGTTCAAAACAGAGCCCAATTGGTTGTCCATTGTTCAGCCCTGTTCACTAAATTGGGCCTGTTCCGAACAGGGCTCAAGTTCGAACAGGGCTCAGTTTTGAACAACAATGAACGGGCTGAACATGGGCATGAAGAACTTCGTTTCGGGCGGATCATGAACAGGGCTTGTTCCTTTCAATTTCGATCTGGGCCGATCATGAACAGGGCTTTTGTTCATTAGCAGCCCTGGCCCTTACCCATAGGGGTTGCATAAAGACGGAAGTGGCAATGCGCTTTGTCGGCACAAACAATTACTAACCTTCTTCGGTCTCTTTTTTCAGTTCTGCACTCCCAGTTGCCATGAACATGGACCTCATTTATTTTCTTCACAAGTTCATCTATGTTGGTGTAAACCTGCTGTAGACCAAGCTCTTGACTGTACCTAACACGCGGCCCAAAAAATGAGATGTCTGCCTCTTCAAAAGTAGTGGTATCGTTGAATGTGAGGCACGGATGCCTATCTATCCGACCTCTAATCGGAAATATGTCTTCTTTAGGTAAATAATCTCCATCACCTTCTGACAGGTGATCAGAATTCCAATCCTCTTCCCATTCGTCACCTGTTTCCAAATTTCTTTGTGGTACGACATCGAGCTCAACATCAAGGTCAAGGTCTCTCCGGGTAGCAACGGGTGACACTATAGGTATTGATGGTGGTACAGATGGAAATCTGGGTTGGATTGGGGTTTCAGGAGGAGGTGGTGGTGGTGGTAGATCGGTGGTAAAATCAGGTACATAATTCTCATAAACAGGTGATACGGCCGGTTCATAACTCGAGTGGCGGGGGTTGTCATACCTCGAGGGGCGAGGGTTGTCATAACTATAGTGGCGGGGGTTGTCATAACTAGAGTGGCGGGGGTTGTCATACCTCGAGTGCTCATGACCCGAGTTGTTATAACCCGAGTGCTCATAACTCGAGCTGTCATAACTCGAGTGACGCGGGTTGTCATAACCCGAGTGATCATAACCTCTATTTCCCCTAGATGTTCCAACCCCGGGTTCACGCTGAACTCTCCTGGAATATAAGTCCATTACCATTACCCCCTGTGACTCAAAAGTGTTGTAAGCACTCCTCCATAACGACTCATCTGTTATTGGATACCTGGTATAGTAAGGTCTACCACCACTTACTGTGTTAATCCGGGTAGCTAAATCTATATCACACCGGTTGGGGTTCACATCGATCTTTTCATACACTATTCCCTTCAGTTCAACAAATGAGGTATTTTCATTTACCTCGAAGCTGTAGGCTGTTTCTTTAGTGTACTGTGCTCCCTCCGCACTCCGGGTAAACTTCTCGCCCACATACAGTGCAACCAACATATTTCCGTTATGGAATTACTGTTCTGGAAATACTGTTCTGGAATTACTGAGCTAGAATTACTGTTCACCATCGCCTCAAAATCGCCTCAACTCGCCTCAAAATCGCCTCTCTTTCTCTCTTTCGGTTATGGAAATTTGTTGGAAACTTGGAATAAATGCTGTGCTCATCAGGAGAGAGAAAAACCCCTTTTATAGGGGTTTTATAGCGGACCGCCCAGCTGCTGGGCGGTAAGATCAGGGTAGTGGACCGCCCAGCCCACGGGCAGTTGGAGTAGATTTAAAAATAAGTTTAGGGTGGGGGCATATTTGACAATTTGTTTTTTTTGGGTATTAATAAAAACATCGGCAAAAACTTGCTGATTAATCTTCCCACAATTCGTAATAGCAAGAAGTTTCCCCAGCACCGGTTTTCCATTATCAACTGCTCTCTATATTTTGAATCCGTTTGATTTATTCCATTTGTCATCTACTCAGTGCTTATTTTGTGCCGAATTTGTTTTTTTTTTTGGTTACCATGCATCTAAAAAAAACCGAACATTATCCATGAGTTTGAGAAATAGCTGCGCAGAAAACAAGCTGGTTGCAGCTATTAGCTGCGCAGTCAATTACGGGTATACTCAATGACATATCAATTTTGGGGTTTTGAGAGGGGAGAGATTTGAAATTATGGATCTTCAAAAACAATATAGGGCACTCCTTTACAAATAGTTGTGAATTATTCTACGGGCCACTATCAAAGAAAAAATGAATTTTACAATAATGTCTCTTCTTTTCAGCAAATATAGAAACTGATTGAAATATGGTATAGATCATATGATGTTGCCCTTTTTACTATTGTGTATCAAAGTTTATATAATTATATATGAGTAGAACTAAGGTGTTCTTAAGCTCACCAAGCCTCTTTGTGAGCTTAACGCAAAAACCTATCGGATTGACTTCAAACGACACATTCAAACCTTTAAAACCGTTCTACTTCACGAGTGATGCACTTACATGTCAAATTTATAATTTTTCGAACTAGTTTAGTATAAGGCCAAGCGGTAAAAAATGATGAAAAATGAACTCATTAAAATTAACTTATAAATCATCTTTTTTTTGCCGCTTGACTTCATACTAAATTAGTTCAAAACTTTAAAAATTTGACATGTAAACGCATCACTCATGAAGTAGATCGGTTTCAACGGTTTGGATGCATCGTTTGAAGTTAATCCGATAGGTTTTTGAGTTAAGCTCACAAAGGGGCTTGGTGAGCTTAAGAACACCTTAGTTCTACTCATTATATATATTATCATTTAATGTTTCATCAAAATACTATCGAATGAGGTATTTTCATTTACCCTTCACTTCAACAAATGAGGTATTTTCATTTACCTCGAAGCCGTAGGCTGCTTCCTTAGTGTACTGTGCTCCCTCCGCATCCCGGGTAAACTTCCCGCCCACATACAGTGCAACTAACATATTTCCGTTCTGAAATTACTGTTATGGAAATACTGGTCTGGAATTACTGTGCTGGAATTACTATTCACCATCGCCTCAAAATCGCCTCAACTCGCCTCAAAATCGCCTCTCTTTCTCTCTTTCGGTTCTGGAAATTTGTTGGAAACTTGGAATAAATACTGTGCTCATCAGGAGAGAGAAAAACCCCTTTTATAGGGGTTTTATAGCAGACCGCCCAGCTGCTGGGTGGTCAGATTAGAGTAGTGGACCGCCCAGCCCACGGGCAGTTGAGGTAGATTTAAAAATAAGTTTAGGGTGGGGGCAGATTTGACAATTTGTTTTTTTTTGGGTATTAATAAAAACATCGGCAAAAACTTGCTGATTAATCTTCCCACAATTCGTAATAGCAAGAAGTTTCCCCAGCACCGGTTTTCCATTATCAACTGCTCTCTATATTTTGAATCCGTTTGATTTATTCCATTTGTCATCTACTCAGTGCTTATTTTGTGCCGAATTTGTTTTTTTTTTTTTTGTTACCATGCATCTAAAAAAAACCGAACATTATCCATGAGTTTGAGAAATAGCTGCGCAGAAAACAAGCTGGTTGCAGCTATTAGCTGCGCAGTCAATTACGGGTATACTCAATGACATATCAATTTTGGGGTTTTGAGAG
Source organism: Carex littledalei (assembly GCA_011114355.1). NCBI lineage: Eukaryota > Viridiplantae > Streptophyta > Magnoliopsida > Poales > Cyperaceae > Carex > Carex littledalei. The sequence goes on along the minus strand of CM022101.1, from coordinate 226,649 downwards.
GGGAGAGATTTGAAATTATGGATCTTCAAAAACAATATAGGGCCACTATCAAAGAAAAAATGAATTTTACAATAATGTCTCTTCTTTTCAGCAAATATAGAAACTAATTGAAATATATATAGTATAGATCATATGATGTTGCCCTTTTTACTATTGTGTATCAAAGTTTATATAATTATATATATATATATGAGTAGAACTAAGGTGTTCTTAAGCTCACCAAGCCTCTTTGTGAGCTTAACGCAAAAACCTATCGGATTGACTTCAAACGACACATCCAAACCTTTAAAACCGTTCTACTTCACGAGTGATGCACTTACATGTCAAATTTATAATTTTTCGAACTAGTTTAGTATAAGACCAAGCGGTAAAAAATGATGAAAAATGAACTCATTAAAATTAACTTATAAATCATCTTTTTTTTGCCGCTTGACTTCATACTAAATTAGTTCAAAACTTTAAAAATTTGACATGTAAACGCATCACTCATGAAGTAGATCGGTTTCAACGGTTTGGATGCGTCGTTTGAAGTCAATCCGATAGGTTTTTGAGTTAAGCTCACAAAGGGGCTTGGTGAGCTTAAGAACACCTTAGTTCTACTCATTATATATATTATCATTTAATGTTTCATCAAAATACTATCAAAGTGTATTGTAATATGTATGTGATTGTTATTTATTTTCGACAGTTGTTAATTTAAGTGAAAGCAGTCTCTGATAGTTTTGGTGAATTAATTTATTTTCGACAGTTGTTAATTTAAGTGAAAGCAGTCTCTGTAATGTTTCATCAAACCTGGACTCAATTTGGAGCAAATTTGGCATCTCTCACTGGAAGCTTTCAATCATACATATACTGGTACCAGTAAACGAAAGGACAGGTTATGGGTTGCCTGGTTTACATGTGTCGCGTGGGGGCTATGGAAACAATGAAACAAAAGGATTTTCAGGGGTTGTAAAATGCCACCAAGGGTTTTGGTGGAGAGGATCCTACAGGAAGGGAGCTTATGGGCTATGGCTCAATTGCTGTTAACAAGACATCAAAGGAGGGAAAACAAAATGAGAGCATGGAGGGTATTGTGCTAGGCATAGTACAAAGTGCATTGTACTATGGTTATTTTATGTTTGTAGTTTATTCTCAATGTAATACCAGTAGCTTAGACTGAGGCGACTCTAATTCGCAGTTCAGATGTAATACACTGTTTTGAAACTTAATATAAACATCGGGCAGCTTCTGCCGCGATTTCTCAAAAAAAAAAAAAGGAAATGAAGAAGATAGTTTTGGTGAGTTGCAAGCTCATGTGCAATGTATGGTAAGTTTCAGAATTCCTTTGGATTTGGTTGCTACTTTACATGGAAACAACAACAGGGATTTCAATGAGATAGAAAAATTGCTTAAAATTCACTTTTGAACATCAACCAAAAACAAATACGATCAATTCACAATTAACCAATCAAGACTTTTATTCCACACATTTCAAACACGCTGATTCAATCTATAGAAGTACATTACACAATTAAAGTATGAACACCTCTTGGGTACAAAAAAGGAGCTACAGAAATGCAGTCTGCTCATAAAGTACCTTGTTTTTCATATAGACACACTGTTTGGAATGCCCTTTACAGCGAGACCACCCTCATGACTCTCATCTGATGTGTTCGGATATAAAAGCATGTACGGCATTTTGACGGGCCCGACCCTATTCTTCAACGTCTTGTTGTCGTTCATCTCTAAAATATTCTTCCCAATAACCTCCAACCTGTGTTTAAATTGCTCGAATGCACTCAATGCCCTCTGATCAGAGGTCCACTCCTTGGTATCTCGCTGACCTAAATACACCTCATCTGTCGAATGCCGAGACAGTATCTCAATCAGAGATATACCCAATATTGTTTGTAACTGGCTAGTAATGGTCTTTAGAAACACCTTGTCAGAATCCTCAGTCAGCTCGTCGTACTCCTTAGTACCAGGTTCAGGCATCCGTTGGCGGCTAATGGTTGGACGGTTTGGGAGGTAACCCGCGTAGGAGTACTGCCCGAAATTGACAGCTGCATGTAGGGCTGATGCAACCCAAATTATAGTTGTGCAAGTTTTCGTTAATTCTTGAACTGTGTGCATGTCTGGCCACCATTTCTCATTTTTTAGGTCACCATGACCGTCCTCACGAATCTCTTTCCACCATGCCTGGAGCTCAGTGTCAGTCTGGATCAAGGAGTCATTTGGGTAGTAGATGGAGAAGTAGTCATTGACCCATGACTCAATGGCGGACCAGATGGCTAGACCATCAACTGCATATGGATAGTCCTCGATAAGTAGCTGAAGATTATGCTTGCATTTTTCATCCTTCACCGCAATACCTCTGCAACAATGTTTCAGTGATTTAAACTGATTTTGCAAAATAAATACTTCATGACAATTTGTAGGCCAGTGGAATAGCACTAACCTAGAGCTGGGACAACAGCCGTAAATTGGAAAATAACCACATACCCCAACATGGGACATAGCCAAAGAAACCTCTGCCTTCACCAATTAGGCTTGCTTTCTCAGTTGTTAGAAAGGCAGGAGTGTTATTGGCATTCTTTGAAACGGGAAGGAGCGGTTGGATTTCTACATTTTTTTTATTGTAATACATTTTGCATGCATTTTGGCTTCTATCCATAATGAAAGTTGGTTACAAGCATCGTTGTATTCTCAAGAGAAAAGATGGGAAGAAAGGCATACTAGCAACATGTATGTCTCATTATTTATTTAAAATACAAAGCAGAGATTTCGGATATTAGAGGTTTTCTGATGTAGATATGATTTTAATCAATGCTTTATTATTACCTCTTAAGAAGATCATCAGGGAGGCCTTGCTCTGTTAGTTTCCAGTTCCTGTATATGCCAGATGACATCTCTAGAGCATACTTTCCAGGAAACACAGTTGACTCAAAGATGCCACCAGCATTTATGAGGGTCTGGCGTGCCAGTGCATTTATGTTCATTGTGTCACGGTAATGTGGGCTCAGGAGTTTGTGTATTGGATGGGTAATGCTCAATTGTCGGTTTGTTGCAATCACAAATGGTTCAATCACTGCATGTGTATTCAACCTGTAAAAAGAGTTAGATTAATTTTAAAAAATATTGGGGCAGTGTCTATTATTACAGTATATCCTTGGGTTTGTGCATGATCTGCAAAATTTTGATTTGATGTAAAGAGGTTCAAGTTTTAACCCGTAGAAATGCAAAATGCCAACATGATAAATTTTCAGCAGAGTAAATACAAATAGTTTTTTTAATTTTACTTGCTAATTATTCTTCTTACTCACCAATGGCTGATGAGTTGGTGATATCCAGAGTCATTGACTGCCACATAGGCCTTGGCCAATTGCCAGATAGAACCCTCCACACCCTCTGATGCTGGTAAATGAACCTGGCTCACTGCACCATGTTGCAACCCGTCATGGTGAGGCCAGCTCAGTTCAATAGCAAGTGGCCAGAGGGTGCTATCATCTTTTAGAAAAAGGATTGTTCTAGTAGCATAAATGAACATGTTTTCTGGATCTAAGGAATTTAACTTTGGTAGCCACGGCATGAATGTGTCGTGATGGTCCAATATGAACAGCCTGTTCCGCTCCAGTGCCTAAAAAAAATGGACCGAAAGAAAAGCAATAAGACATCTTATGATGATTATAGGTAAATTAAAATTAATTAGACAATAGTTTTACCGACAACATGAGTACACGATATCAATTTTTCTTTTCTTTTTGGAAAAATACACAAGTGGATTCAAAATGTCGAGCTGATTATGTGTACCTCATTGACAGATAATTTCTCTTGAGATATTATCTCCATGTATTTCTCAACCTGTTCAGCTTTTATAGTGCTATTTTGATTCCCGTATACACTCGGATCCAGTTTGCTTGTTGGAGGAAACTCCTAGAAACAAAAACATTAACTTCTATTCCAACGATTTTAGTTTACTTTAGATTTTGACATTGAAAAAGTTGGAGTAATTTCAAATTTAAGAAGGAACCAATAGAAACACCTCAAGCCGTCTGATGACCACAGGGTTCAAACCAGCAAGCATTTCTCGTGCAAATTCTTCATCTGTTCTCCAAGCAGACTTGTCAGCTGTTCATTTGCAGAAAAGTATTTCCATCAAGAGCAAAACTATGAATGAAGTTATGAATTAAATTGCATAAAGGAGTTCAGTCAAATAATAACAAAACTACTTCTTATTCCTTTGGTTACATGGAAAGAATCGTGAATCACCCAATTCAATGTACTACAGAAAATCATCTTTTTGCAATATAGTGGACCAGGACAGATTAGAAATGTTAATGAGAAAATGAACTAGCCTGAAAATTTAAAATTAAATCAATATTCCACTGTCATACACTATACCTTGAAGCACTTCAGGAAGTGGGAGTCTCAGAAGTTCCGCCTCATCCGTTCGTAGAAATTCTTTGATCAACTCAAAGGGTATTTTCTTTCTCAACTTTTCTAGATGCTTAGATTTGGGCAAATTTATGCCACCTTCGTACAGCTCATATGTGTCTTTGAACGACTCAAATGAGGCATTTTTATTAAATTTGGTTTTGAGTGTTGGTACCATCGCCTGACCGAATGCTTTCAAAGCATATGCATAAAAGTCCGACATCTTCAGGTAGCCAAAACGCTCATCCCGTGGCACATATATATTCGTGCTGAGTAGCAGTGGTATTCTGCTTTCTGATTTTGGATCTGGGGAAATATTATTATGTGGAATTAGTTTTGCAAGTTTCTTGGATCTTTCTAATATAGCTGCTTATAAGTCAGGTTGTTAGATTGACAAAAACAAAAATATTGATTTGATCAGGTCCCTAAATGAAACTCTAAGAGGAGTGAAACTATTTCATTGAGAAGAATCTATATTTAAGTTTTTTTTTTTTGGGTCTTCTGGTGATTAACAACTTTTAGTGAATATCTTTTAATTAATACATAGCAGGATACCTATGTACCTTTATTAGTTGGCTTGCGACTGGTACGGCCACGACGGGGATAGGGGTATTCCTGGGAACCACCAAGAACAGGACGTTCATGCTCCTTGCCTTTGTCAGGGTCGCCAAGGTCGTTGTAGAAGTCATATCCATAGATACGGTCATGCTCTTTGAGCTCTCCAAGGACATTATCGCCCCTGAGAGAAATTAGCTCTTCTTCTCTGTATGGCTTGAGTGCCTCAGGCATTTGACTTGGCAAGTACGTCTATGTCGACAAATAAATAATAAGGCAATAGAAATTTTGTCAGAAGAGTATTGTAATTAGAAATATTTCGTCATAGCGCTAAAGTACTGTAATTAGAATTAAAAAGTTCAGTCCATGTCCCCATTGGCTCCATAAAGTGGAACGGTTGGTACTGTTAAATCCATAAATCAGAGTAAGGATCAGAACAAAAAGTTCAACCTTACAAAATTTGTGGGGCTGATCTGGGCCAATATGATTTCAATTGGATGGTTCTAACCAGATTAAGAAAAACACCGCTATAAATTAAGGTTCTGACCTGAGATGTTCATTCTTTTCTTTCTATTAGACACTCCGGATTGAATAATGGCAGGATACTATCATTGCAATAATGTATGCAGATAAAGAATCAGTTCACAATATGTGTTGTGAAATTTTTTAATTCCAACTATTTATGCATTGTAATCAGCGCACATAAGTTAACAGGAATTGACAGGTACTCTGTGCATAGAATGTCAGTTGGATATAATACAAGTATACAACTCAGTAACATATAAGGCATTAAAAAAGATTTATTCTATTTTACTTGAGTTAATGCCTGAACATCTTATCAAGGCATGTGACGAACAAAGTAGTGTGAAGAAGCAACAGAAAGATAAGAAGATGAAAATGCAATACTCACATCATTAGAAAAGAAGACTCGGTCGTAGTTGTATTTCTTTGTAGGGTACATCCAAGAATTGCAAACAAAATGGATTGGTCCCCTGCCAGGTACGTCGTCAAGGGATATAGACTTGAGGTAAAACTCAAAATGGTGCTTGTTCTTTACAATTACTGCTCCTGGTACGCCATGCTCTTCATCCCACTCGAATTCAACCCTGAAATTAGATTCTCCGGTCTCCTGTTTTGACAGTGAACTCCTCACCCATTCTTTCAGGTAGGCTGGATCTCCAACCATACCTCTTTTCGGATTGTCTGCAAATTACGGAACATGGCAAGAGAAATCAAGGTAAAAGACTTGCGGGAAATTCTGATATGAAATACAAATTTTTTTTAATATAAAAGATAGGATGTTTTTGACAATGAAATTATATATTTGATAACTTCAACAACCAGCTGTATTCAAGTTCATCGAGAAAAAAAGTTTACATCTTAGATAAGGGCCGGAGCCAGACTTTCAAGCTAAGGGGGTCAAATAATGAGGGTCAATCATATAAAATTTTCATGCTGCGAATGGGGTCAATTTTATAGTATATAGAAAATCATGCATAAGTACAATAATTTTCAAAATAGCATAGAGTCAATCCGCCCGTCTTAGATGTCTACTATTTTACTTAGACCACATACCAAATTTGGTACGAGTTGTGAAATTATCGTCACTGATCAGAAAGACAGAAACAGATAAAACTGACATATAAATTGTCAAAACCAGTCATATATCTATATATTTTTCTGCTAATTAATGTTTAAAACTCTGTATTTCATGTTTCTGCTGTGAATTTTATTCTGATTTGGTAGGAAAAGCAATGCATGCATGGAACAAGTTTCTAATTTCTACAGCCATAGCTGCAGATCAACAAAAACTGTGAACAATACAATCATTTATTAGTGGACCAGTGCAGATGTAATAGCTTGGATCCAAGTGAAAAAAAGAACATAAAATGCAGCTATGAGTTGGCCCCTCAAAATTGTGTCCAATCCTAAACTGACTGAATTTTAATTTAGGCCATGAGATCGATGTCCTCACGCGTCAAAATAATTTACTAATAAAAATTGAGAAGGGTTTTAATATCACAAATATTTTGGTGGCACAAAATATCATAAACAGTTTTTTTCATTGATATTTCAAAAATTGAAATTCAAATGTCGAAATTCAAACCATTAATTTAATTTGTTTATTTTTATGAGAGATGCAGTTTACATAAAAATATTTAAATTTTAGTGCTTATTTTATACTAGATCATGTTGTCAGATAATGAATGCATTAAAATAAATCAATCATAGTTAAATTTAAATTCATTCATTTCTTTGATCATTTGATATGGTACAAATAAATCTCAAAAATCATAAAATTTTACGTGCATGCACATTTCATGAAAATGAATGAGATCAACAGTTTGGATTTCAAATTTTGGAATATAAATAGAAAGGTGACAAAAAAAGTGATCTCCAAGTACATTCATACGAAGAAGATTATGTTAACCATTCGGATCAATTGTTTGAACTTTAAAAATAGAAATATGAATTCATAGTACGGGTCAATATGTAATATACCTATTATCATAGCCTCATTCTAGTTATTATTATTTTTAAATTTTTAATTTGATTTAAACAATTTATTTTTTGTATTAATATTAATAATAATATAATAATAATAATCTATTGTAGCCGATTATATATCCACTCATAGAGTCGTGTTAATTAGAGACATCTTTTAGGCATTCAGTATATAATGGACGTCTCCATCAAGCACGTCCACTTTTTTGAATTATTTATTTCTGTTGTTTTGCTATTTAAGATGCCCGTTTCGTTTCTTGCTAAATGCCAAATTTTCTTATAAATGATACCAAACCTGGGGAAGGTGTTTCCGGTCTCTTAACTAATAAGTGTGCAAATTAAAAGGAATATTTTAGTTGATTTAATTTATCAATAGAGAGCGAAAAAAGCCGCCCTATTTAATCAAGTGACAACACTTGACTGACTGGAGGGCCCTAATTATCAAATTTCAAAAGTAATAAAATATTAAAAAAAAATACATATTATCAATTGTGATAAAGAAATTTTCATATAAAACGATACTCAAATTGATAATATATAGTTTTAGAAATAACAATTTTAATTACTATTTGAAATTTGACAGTAATTAGACAAGATGTACATTAAAATCTGATTGGACGCTAGAAACATCCAAAAAATAAGACATTAAATTTGTTTCTATCTCCTTTCATCTGTGATATGCAGGGCTGCACAAAAAATTCGTAGTTCGTAATTCGATTCGAGTTTGATTCGAAAAAATTCGCAAAAAATTCGATTCAAAATTGAGTTTGTTCGAAATTAATTCAAACCAAACTCAAACTGGACCTAGTTCGTTCGAAATAGGTTAGCAAACCAAATTTAGTTCGAAATTAACTCAAACGTGAACTGTTGATTTCCGCTGATAACTTATGTTCGTTGATAAAAATATAAGGCCGCCCAGTCCATAATTGCTCTCAGTTCTGAAAAATATTTCTTGAATACTTTGGATATTTGAAAACTTTGGTGATGTTTCTCCTGTTGGCTATTTGGAAAACTTTGGATACTGTGATTGTACTGAACTTTGATTGATTGTACTAAACTTTGGTTCGAATTAATACAAAGTTCGTAAAAGTTCGAAATTGAGTTCGTAAAAATTTCGATTTGAAATTGAATTCATTCGAAATTGAGTTCGTTCGAAATTAATTCAAACCAAACTCAAACTGAAGGTAAGTTCGATAGGTTGCAAAAAAAAACATTAAATTTGTTTCTATCTCCTTTCATCTGTGAAAGGTTGCAAAAAAGGATCTTCTTTCACTACAAGTTTCAAAACTTGCAATAAATATTACGAATCGACTCAATCAAGAAAAACTAACTTGGATGGGTGTAGGTGGAGGAGACGAGGCGGAACGACACCGACTTATGGTTGTGAAGGAGTTCATGGACCCCGTCGAGCATCGACGGAATGAAGTCACTGAAATCCAAGACACTCTTCTTCACCAGCACCACCGTACCGGTTACCTTGATCCTTTGCTGCTGCTTCTTCTTCTTCTTCTCTTCATCAGTGTTTTTCTCTTTTGAGCATGTGCAAAGGCTTGGGAACCTCATGGTGAGTTTGGAGTTGTGAATGTTGAGGGAAGGGGTGGAGTGAGTGCTAATTTAATACGGTTGTTTTTGTTTTGTGTTTGGGAAGAAAGAGAGCATCAATTTAATACTGTAAAGTAATTAATTGATTGATTGATTACTAACTCTGTCACCCAACCGTGATATATATGGATTTTTAATTACTTTCTTAAATAGAATATCTGTTTTGTTAAATAATTAATTAGGAAGGAGAATAAAAAAGAAAAGAAAGCATACTGAGAAAATTACATTCCAAGTTCTTGGACAAAAGAGAATATTTGATTGAGGCAAGAAACATGTTGATTTTGATTGATTGTTGGCCGATATTTTTATTAAAACCTCCAAAAAAAACAAATTATCAAATCTGCTCTCACTCCAACTTTATTTTTATTTCTAACCCAACCGCCTGTGGGCTGGGCGGTCCATTTTCCGGACCTGACCGCCCAGCAGGCGGGTGGTCCACTACCCTTATCTGACCACCCAGTAGCTGGGCGGTCCGCTATAAAACCCTATGAAAGGAGTTTTTCTCTCTCCTGAGCAACACAGTGTTCATTCCCCAATCTCAGAAATTTTCCAGAACCAAATGAGAGATGAGAGAGCCGTCAGAGGCGATTTTTTCAGCGATTTTGAGGCGATGGTGCACAGTAACCCCAGCACAGTAATTCCAGCACAGTATTTTCAGCACAGTATTTCCAGAACAGTAATTCCAGAACGGAAATATGTTGGTTGCACTGTATGTGGGCGGGAAGTTTACCCGGGGTGCGGAGGGAGCACAGTACACCAAGGAAGCAGCCTACGGCTTTGAGGTAAATGAAAATACCTCATTTGTTGAACTGAAGGGGATAGTTTATGAAAAAATTGGTGTGAACCCCAACCGGTGTGATATAGATTTAGCTACCCGGATTAACACAGTAAGTGGTGGTAGACCTTACTATACCAGGTATCCAATAACTGATGAGTCGGTATGGAGGAGTGTTTACAACACTTTTCAGACACAGGGGGTAATGGTAATGGACTTATATTCCAGGAGAGTTCAGCGTGAACCCGGGGTTGGAACATCTAGAGAAAATATAGGTTATAATCACTCAGGTTATGACAACCCGCGTCACTCGAGTTATGACAGCTCGAGTTATGATCACTCGGGTTATGACAACTCGGGTCGTGAGCACTCGGGGTATGACAACCCCCGCCACTCTAGTTATGACAACCCCCGCCACTATAGTTATGACAACCCCCACCCCTCGAGGTATGACAACCCCCGCCACTCGAGTTATGAACCGCCCGTATCACCCGTTTATGAGAATTTTGTACCTGATTTTACCACCGATCTACCACCACCACCTCCTCCTGAAACCCCAATCCAACCCAGATTTCCATCTGTACCACCATCAATACCTATAGTGTCACCCGTTGCTATCCGGAGAGACCTTGACCTTGATGCTGAGCTCGATGTCGTACCATAAGGAAATTTGGAAACAGGTGACGAATGGGAAGGGGATTGGGATTCTGATCACCTGTCAGAAGGTGATGGAGATTATTTACCTAAGGAAGACAGATTTTCGATTAGAGGTCGGACAGATAGGCATCCGTGCCCCACATTCAACGATACCACTGCTTTTGAAGAGGCAGACATCTCATTTTTTGGGCCGCGTGTCAGGTACAGTCAAGAGCTTGCTCCGCAGCAGGTTTACACCAACATAGATGAACTTGTGAAGAAAATACATGAGGTCCATGTTCACGGCAACTGGGAGTGCATAACTGAAAAAAGGGACCGAAGAAGGTTAGTAATTGTTTGTAAAGACAAAGAGCATTGTCACTTCCGTCTCTATGCAACCCCTGTGGGTAAGGGCGAGGCATGGATTATTAAGAAGTGTGAACCACCTCACACATGCAAGGCTGCGTCATCAAGGAAAGACCATGCAAATCTTACGGCTTCACTTATTGCCGATGTAATTGGGAATGACATTAAGGAGGACCCATCAATGAGCCTTAAGGAGGTCGCTAGACATGTCAGACGCGTTTACAAGCATGTCGTCCCAAAATACAACAGGTTGTGGAGAGGGCGTGAACTTGCGATTTGCCGAATGTTCGGTAGCTGGCATGGTTCATACAACTTTCTTGCACCATTGCTGCAGGCCATAGTAAGTACAAATCCCGGCACTATCTTTGAATGTTGGAATATAGGCGTACGGGATGTCGACAACGCGTTGCAATTCAAGGCCATAGCATGGGCGTTCGGTCCATGTATTCAAGCTGTGCCATATATTAGACCGGTCATCAGTGTGGATGCATGCTTCATGTCTGGCCGTTACGACGGGAGACTGCTGATCGCATGTGCATATGATGCTGAAAACCAGTTGTTGCCTTTGGCCTTTGCAATTGTTGAGAAGGAGGACGGGGAAAACTGGGGATTTTTCATGAGGTTCGTAAGAAGACAAGTGGTTGGCGACCGGTTCTTTTGTGTCATATCAGACCAGCACAAAGGAATCAAATATGTTTTTGATCGCCCAGATTTCGGGTGCTCGACAGCGAACGGCGAATGTGTGCATAGGCTGTGTATGCAACATGTTACAGACAACCTACACAAGAACTGCGGATCTGGAAAATGGGTTGCAGATACATTCAGAATTGGTGCCAAGAAGAAGAAGCCGAGAAGGGTGGAAGAGATGTTCAAAGATTTTGCCAAGGTATGTATATTTTCACAGACTTATATTTTCTGAATTATTTAATCAAACATTTTCTCATCTGGATTTTTTTTTTTGCAGTACTCTCCAAAGGCAAATTTGTACTTACTCAAGGTGGGAAAAAATAATCCCGCCGATCTGGCTGAGCCACCTCGATATGAGAAGATATTGCAAGCCCGTGATGGAGGTTTCCGATGGGGAATTATGACCACAAATGGGTCTGAGTCCTTGAATGCTGTTTTCAAGCAGAGCCGGCAGTTGCCCGTGGCAGCAATTGTGGAGGACACCTTCTACAAGTTAAATGCATGGTTTGTTGCACGGCGTGTTAAAGCCCTCGAATTACTGTCCAGATATGTATATTTTTATTCAGAGATTTTGCCAAGGTATGCATATTTTTATTTGTTGACTTATATTTTCTGAATTATTGTCCAGGAATCAAACGTTTTCAACAAGGGTGGAGGGGAAACTAAGAAAACATAGGGAGAAAGGTGCAGTTATGAGAGTTGTCCCATACTGGGATAACCAATTGGAATTCGAAGTGCACTGTCCAGATGAGTTTGCTCCAACCGGCCGTAGACCGGATGGGACTATGGAGTTTGTGAAAAGGATGTTCAAGTATGTTGTTATTTTTGCACCTGACAATACTGTAACATGCACTTGCCAAGGAATCCAGTTGGCCCACATACCTTGTTCTCATGTTATGGCGGTGTGCCGGGAGAGAAACTTCTCTGAGGATGATTATGTCGCAGACATGTACCGTACCGAGTACCTTGCGAGTACTTGGGGTGCATCTTTCCATCCTTATCCCAACCAGTATCAGTGGCCGCCCTATGTTGGTGATAAAGTCTGTCCCGCAAGCGGGTGGATCAGAAAAGGAAGAAGACCCCATAAGCGTCAAGTAATGACCATAGACGAGATGGAAGGTAGGCGAATGGGACATCAGGCCCGCCGTTCAACAACTGACAGGCAGCGAGCAGGTACGGTTGATTCCTTTTATTTACTTATATTTTTTTTATTTACTTATATTTTATTTGTTTACTTATATTTTGTTTTGATTTTATTTCAACTGGAATGCAATGCAGATGCCATTAACGAAGCCAACGAAAGAGAAAATGCTAGAGTTGTTGCTGAGGCTACCGGTAGTAGCCACCGCAAGGGTGAAAGCTCAGGAACCGGTAGTAGCCGCCGCACTCATGAAAGCTCAGGAACCGGTAGTAGCCATGGAGAGGCATCCGGTAGTGCCGCAGAACCAGCTGCACCCAGACCCAGACGTCGTATTTTGAGTTTGTTCGGCCGTCGTCGCTGATTACCAAGTTTTGTTAAATTATGTTATGAACTTTTTTAGATGTATATTGTAAACTATTCTAATTGGTAGTTTGTGAACTATGCAATTTTTTATTTGCCTCGATTATTTTATATGCTTCATTTTTGTTATTTTTATTACTTAATTACGTATACAAAAACTAACAACATAAAATATAAACAAACACAAAACTAATGAAATAAAGTCTGCGACATAAATTTCTAAAAATTCTACAACATAAATTCCTAAAAAATCTACTTCTTACAACGAGCCTTGAAAGTGCATGGAACAAAGTCATCATCAGAGTTTGCCTGATCTGGATCAGTCACAGCAAACGAAGTGGTAGCCTTACCAGTACACGGAACAAACTTATCGTCCGATGCTGGAGGCTCTGGATCAACTTTCTTCTTTTTCAAACCAAAACCGTAGGGGTTTTCCACAAAGTCATCGTCTGAAATTTCATACTGAACATGTCGTTTCTTCCATTCCTCCAGCTTACATGTCTCACAATTAAAAAAATCACGACATATTTGACACTTGTATTTTTTTTCCTCATTTTTACCTCGATCACTAATTGACCCTCCTCTCGCTACGCCACGATCTCGGTTGCTCGCTTTCTTACCTCGTTTGTTACTGTCCATACCTCAAAATCGCCTGACAGCTCTCTCTTTCGGTTCTGGAAATTTGTTGGATTGGGAAATGAATACTGTGCTCATCAGGAGAGAGAAAAACCCCTTTTATAGGGTTTTATAGCGGACCGCCCAGCTGCTGGGCGGTCAGATAAGGGTAGTGGACCGCCCGCCTGCTGGGCGGTCAGGTCCGGAAAGTGGACCGCCCAGCCCACGGGCGGTTGGGGTAGAAATAAAAATAAAGTTGGGGTGGGAGCAGATTTGATAATTTGTTTTTTTTTTTGGGGTTTTAATAAAAATATCGGGATTGTTCGTATGGTTGAGTTGTAATGTGGCCCCCACTTAAAAGAAGGCTCTGCAGAGGGAATGTGGTGTCCGAATTTGGTTGGTTGGTTGGTACTTCTTTTGAGGTTATTCTGTAAACAATTGGTGGAGAATTTATTTGGTGGAGAAAAAGTATAGACATAAAGGCGTTACTCTGTGGCAATTTATTTGCCACATTTATGTAGTGAGCGAATGTATTGTAAATTATCTCCCTTTTTCTCAAATGCAAGAGCTGATTTGTGTAATGGTGTTACAAGATCCCAATGTGCTGATATAATAACTACAAATATTTTCTTCAAAAAATTTAGATTTTTATAAAAAAAATTATTACTATTGTATAATATATGCATAAATGACATTTTAATAGTACTATATCTCATATAGATGACAAATATGTTTTCATATGAATATCATATTGAGTGGTTCAATCTGTTTATATTTAAAAAATGGAGAATGAAATTATAGCACTAACCAATGTGTGCTATGTATGTATTTAGCCTAACTCTTTATTTATTTCAAATATTTTTGAGTTAGATTATATGAACTAGCAATTTATCGATAATTTATTTGTTATTTATTTATCGTTTGTTATCCATGAATTATATGAGTACAAATAAGATACGGATAATAATATTAACACTTAACTAACATACCGTAATCATTGACATTCTAATTAAAATTAAACCATAAAAGAGAATGATTTTCACTTTCTCATGAACTTAAGAGCAATAGAGCCCCTAAAACAAAAAAAAAAAGGGGGATGAAAGCATTCCACCCGCGTAACAATCTTTCACAAATATATGTTGCCCATTTGTTCCATGGACCATTGTACTACAGTACTGCACGTGGTGTTGTTACTTTTCAGATGGTTCAGGATAGAGTAGAAAAAACGTGTTGTGCCGTGTCGTGACTAATATGCCGTGACTTTGGTCTCATGCCGTGCCGTGCTGTGACCAAGTTAATTTTTTACGTGCCATGACCAAAATGTCAAGGGGTGGTCACGGCACGCGAATGGTCACGCCGTGTCTAAACGTGCCGTGACTATACGTGACTCGCGTGACCATTTAATCATAATTTATGTTAGTTTATTCAAGATTCACCATTAAATCAATATCTAATGGTCCTAATTACACGTGACTCGTGTGACTACGTGCCGTGACTAAATCTTTCACGTGCCGTGCCGTGCCAAAGTTTCAAAAGATGAGCACGGCACGCGAATGGTCACGGCACGGAACACGCGAGTCACGGCACGTAACTGACATGCGTGCCGTGCCGTAACCGTGCCGTTCTGTGACGGAGCCGGCTCCGCCGTGCCATTTTTCCCACTCTAGTTCTGGATATTATTCTATTAGTCAGGCTAGCCTGGTAAAGGATCGATAACTAGCCTACGGGCTTTTCTCTCAAAAAATCCAGGCCTTCAAATCAGATCTGACGGCTCAAAAACGACCTGATAAAGGTTTGCCTCGAGAGAAAGTTTCATATGATTTATATATGTTGTTGGGATCATGTGATATTATGCTGTCTGATCTGTTTAAGATTATCTAGATTGAGTGCAAACTCTTCAATTAGATGCTTACAGCTTACCATTACAAAGCAACCAAATTGGCATGAAAGGTTATAAAAAAAGTATAACATAACAAAGGGCATCTAATTGTGACATCAAAGGTATTAAAAACGCAAATCAGGGATCCAGTTTGAACAGTCTGACTGTTCTAAGGTGACCTGATTTGAACGAACATAACTGAACTGCTGTTGTTAAAAATGACAACTTTTCTATACGCGTTTACTCAAGATTCAAGAAGCACGATACATTTGACCATAAATTAATATATGAAGCAAGACATATGTTTTCCACCGAATCCCAACTCCCAAGGTGTACTAGTATAGTTTAATTTGGACGTGTTTTCATATATGTACAAGAAGTTCAACAGTAAGGATAAAACTCAGATTTCCTTGTACATAACAACTGGAGAAGGAAGTTTAAGGGAAGAGAAGAGACTGGGCAACAGGGATACTTGTTCGGTGTAAATAGGGGTGTTTATCGGTTCGGTTCGGTTTCAACCGAACCGAATTAGACAAATCAAAGTTTTATTTCGGTTTAAAAAATACAACCGAACTGAACTGTTTTAGCTGATCAACCGAACCAAACCAAACCGAAGTTTTATTCTGGTTTATTCGATTCGAACCGAAGTATATTATTTTTTTTTTATTTTAAGCAATTGACTTATTGTTTTTTAAGAAATTGCCCATATATTATGAAAAATGTAGCCCTTAGCACAGACCATATAGTACAGAACCGAATAAAAGTATATATCAAGTAAACCAGCATAACAAAAATGTTGCATAACCGAACATATCTTATCCAAACATAATACAGACCATATATCATCCAAACATAGTACATAATATATCTTGTCAATTGGGAGGAGCTGCACTTCATCTATCACAGATCAGAAACATATCCCAGATCATCAACATACAAGTGCTGGCTAGACGGTCATGTAGCGAGCAAATGCCAATGACAGGTCCTTAATGCGGCAGCAAAACCTTACTACCCGGTACCGCGCTAGGTGGCTCCGCTAGCTGCTGAAGTACCGATTCAGAAATGAGCTGAGCCCGACTTTGATGACCTACTACAAGATGATGCTTTGCCGCCTATTTCCCCTGACCAAAACACTGAGGAAGTTATGGTTTTCTAGGAGAGGGATGAGTCTTTCTTCAAAGAAGTTGACAAACTAGGTCAGGCCGTGATGATGTATGGGGAGGGCCTTGGTCTAAACATTGAAGAACATCAGGTCCTAAAGATGGTCGTAGATACCGGATTGGCAAGAGAGGAGTTGCATGTTGCTCAGCTCTCTCGTGAAAGGTTCCTGATTCATCTTCCAAAGGGACTTAGGGTTGAGACCTTCATCAAGGCTCTTCCCAAAGACCTGTGGGATCGAGGTTTCACATTCCAGTAGTGGTCTCAGCTGGACAATGTTGATGTTTTAATGCCCAGATTCAAGCTATTGATTGACCTGGTGGATCTGCCAATGCAACTATGGCGAGAAATAGCGGTCACAAGGGTGATTTCGAAGTTCAGATTATTTCACGGAATTGTTGCCCCACAGCGGGCAACCGACTACACGGCCTATAGGGTGGCAGTGGCCACAGATGATCTCCGTCGCATCCCGCCTTCAGTTACATTTGTGTCAGGAGGCCTCAAACACAAGGTTCGGATAGTCCCAATATCATGGAGAAAGGGAGCCATTTATGAGGCCTCGGACTTCCCTCCGTTGCCTACAAGATTCTCCAGGCCGTCTTCACCGCTGCCTCAAGTGCTTACTCAAACTGAATCAGTGCATATGGATGAGGCACAAACAAACGGCGGTCTTGACCTAGTGGCGTGCTCGAGAAGGGTGCTCATGCAGCTATGCCAGGGGCAGCCTTTATATTCGATACCACCGGAGATGCGCGATCCTCACCGGAGTATGAGGGTCAGGCGAGGTACCTATGGAAGCCCTCAGAGAACTGGCCTTTGTCATGGACAATCCGGAATCTAACAACAGAATCTGTGAAGCGGCTCAACAACCGCCCGCAACAACCAGGCTCGTCGGATATGTCGTCAACCGCATCAACTCCGCCCAAACCAGCGCATCTCAGTAGAGAGTCGAGACGCATCCTGTACCCATACTGGCACACCGCGGGTACATTGTGCTTGAGGATGACTTTTCTGAGCCTCTTCCAGCCCTTGGTCACAGCCATCGTAGCCCCTATGATGCAACTCTTGACCAGATATAATGCCTGAAAATTAAAAAAATTATGAAAAGTTGTACAAATGTAAAATTGTTAGTTTTTAATTTGAAACTTAAAATTAAACATACCGTGGCTACGAACGGTGTGCCGGTGGAGATAAGACCATGGATCCGTCCTCTCCGATCCCTCGGCTTCGGTACCCGTTTATGGGGGTTGTCGGCGAGACACCCCTCCAGAAATATAGTGTACGCGTCTTGATCCTGGTACCAATCTCTGTAAGGTCTATACGAATTACAACAAATGTTAGATATTACAATCAGAAAGCTATAGTGAAGGTTTTGAATTAATGAAAAAATTCTTACACTGGAGCGACATCTATATGACGGTCCGGCTCGGCCAATGGGGGATTTGTAGATGTTGCCTCGAACACGTAATCGGCACGCACGACTCCCCAGTTCTTACCCGTAGTGGTGTCTCTGGCATGATGAAGCCCTCGCTGATCGGTGTCGGGGCGGAGCTGTCTGACGCATCCCGAACTGTCTCATGACCCGACTGGGGTAGTGGTGCTCGATGATCTATATATTTAATTATCTTAGGTTGCTTCTATTAAATTAAGTTGCTCGGGTAGATAATTAATGAAATTAAATTACGGTACCTAAAAATATATGATCGGCACCTCTGCACGCCAAAAAATGCTCTTGCTGCCGACATGGCTCAGGCAATATCTCGAGAAAAGTCCAATATCCCCCATCTACCTCGACCTGAAAGCACACATTTAATACCATATATCAATTCAAACGGAAAAAATGAAAAAAATTAAATCAAATTTAAAACAAAATTAAACTTACATAATCTCTATAGGGCTCCCAGGTCACAAACTCTGGATCATCTCTGAGATGCTCGATCTCCTGTCTCTAGAATGTGATGCCGAGTGACGAGCCATGCCCCTGCTCGACCCAAATCTTCGGATAGCAGTACTTGGCGCCGTATGCAGGGTAGTTGTCTGGCTTGGGCTTGCCCCACTCCGGCACATCTATCTTGTTATCCATGACTGGATGGCTAACGATCAGATGTGCGTAGGACCATTGCTGTAGTAACATGCATGGTCCAATAAATGTCTTGTTTTTCTTCAAACAAGCATTGTTAAGACCCCTTTACAAGTACAAAGTCAGTGTTACTTATACTGAGATGTATAATATTTGAAAAAATTAAAATATTATAAGAATAAGTTTCTTACCTATATAAGCAAGCCAGCGTGGCACCCCCCAGTTGAACCTGCTCGCAGTGGACAAATTGCGCAGAAGCTCAAGGTAGCACAGCCGCACCTGATCTCCGTGTGAATCCGAAAACAACCGACAAGTGATCATCTCTAGAATATACGCACGCAGGTATCGGTCAACAACTACATGTTATTTATTTAAATTAGAACATTGTTTACAAGTAAATAAATATGATATTATTTAAATTAAATAAGGTACAATTTACATACCTGATCTGGACGATCCGGATAATCCTTGAATTTGGCCCTCAATTTTGACAAGCTGATGTTACTAGGCGAGATCACAGTCCTCTCACCTCTCTTCTTCTCTTTCTGGAGCTCCTCGTGCGAGATACCCAACAACTCCAAGCACAATGAACAAAATTCCCCGTACTCGACACCCGTCACTGGTTCCCCGATAATAGTCATACCCCACAGACAACTGACGTCATGTAGGGTGACTGTCATCTCAGCATGGGGGAGATGAAAGTTGTGCGTCTCGGGACGCCATCTCTCAACAGGGCTGGAAGATAAGCTCCCGTCATGGTTCTCCTCGGCCATCTGGGATAGTGATATCTCGCTTTCTTATCTATATTCCTACCAAACTTTGTACCAAAACCTGTGCCTAAAACTGTCAATCGTGTTTATTTCATTGAATATCTATAGAATGTGGTACTACCGTGTATTTGTTCTTACCTTACAGGAATCAGGCAAATTCGAGGAAGAATTTGGAATTGAGAAGACTTTATATACGGTCGGTGTACCTTCTTATGTAGACCGTACCGACCACAGACACGACCAGGATACAATCCACACGACCTGTATATGATACTGATATTTCAGTACCTAAACTTAAAACAGTCATAGATTTTGACTCGTAACTCCGTTTTGAGTATATGACCACTTTTCGGAAAGCTTGCGAGAAGATCTACAATCTGAGCCAGAGACACAGGCACACGGTCTGTGTACTAGTTCACACGAACCGTGTAAAGCATTTCTGGAAACAAAATTGATTTTTGGAAATAGAGGCCAATTGGAGGAAGGTCGGCAGAGCTGCTATATAGGCGAGATCCTGAGCAACAGGGGAGGTATTCTGGAGCTGAGAAGGGATAGCTAGGGTTTGTGCTTGACGGCTTGGCTTGGAGAAGAAGAAGAGAGGCAAAAATCGAGAGATTTGCGACGGATCTTCTTTCTACTTCGAGTTTTTCCATGAGCACTATCTTTATCATCTCTTTTATTAGTTTAGAACTATGTTTGAGTAGACTTTTTAGTTTCCAGGGTTGTGATGTAATCGAATGTTTTGTTTTGCATGTTAGTTATTGGATTCTTGTATTGAAATTTGTGTTTGCTTGATTGTGTTTGATTTAATTGCTTAGATTAAATTGTTTGATTCTTATTGGTTTATCACTAGATGAATGGCCACATCTAGAAAGTACTTTGGCCCTTATGATCTCTCAACCAAACTAAGTACATGAGGTAGGATTAGTGATCCGAAAGGTGAAACCAAGTAGTAGCCGACAGGTGAACATTTCCTCTAACGACGGATAGAGGTTACCTTTAGTATACCGAACAAGCAACTAGGTAATTCGGACCAATATACGACAGTTGAGGTCTAGAACCTAACGAGGGTAGATATTGTAATTTCATACCAAGTTAATGAACCAACAAACGACAGTTGAGGTTTAGGAACATTAGGTATGTTCAGTAGAACCCTACACAAAGGAACAACACAAAGAAACAGTAAATGCTGCATTAACTCGGGGACCACACGAACCGTGTACGACAGTACCTAGCCCGTGTACACTGGACACGGCCCGTGTATGACACTACATGGACCGGGTGCCTCAAGGCAGAACTGAGATGAAGTCATAACCCTGGAAACGCCTTTTACTATTGATTAAAACCACTTTACTGTTTTAAATCTTTTCATTGAACTGTTAGGATATTAAACAAACCAAAACCAACCTTTGCAGACTTCTAGAGTTTTATAAACTAAGTAGAGTCCGAAAATATTCAAACCGTCCTGTGGATCGATACCTGAATATACTGCTCGATAGGATTGTACACTTGCAATCCGAATCGAAAGGTGTACCAAGGTTTGAAAGGTATAGCTTGCTATACTGAAACTTTGTGCATACACTTCTGTGTGAACAGATAGCTGAAACAATCCCATCGCATGTAATGCCCCCCATATGCCGGCTGGTATCGTAACCATATGCGGTTGTGACGAACCATAACCGCATCCAAACCCTGCATTTAATTAAAAAATCAGATCAAGTTCATTCATAAAAAAAATTTAGGTTATTAGTATTTTTATAAATATGACCAATTTATAACTTACCCCAGTAGCAGCCTCTAGAATCCAATGCTCTGCATTCGGGTACCACAAGAAGTCGCTGACCCTGTCAGTGCGACTCGGGATACCCGGAACATCTGCCAACGCACTCTCGATGTACTGGGACATCTCGTACGGAGTGGTTGTAGGGCCATGATGTGTACCTCTACTGGAAGATGGTACACCCATACTGGAAGACGGTATATCTCTACTAGATGTCATGCTGTATTTGATAATTTTTGGTCAAATATGAGAATTTTGGTATAATAAACCTAATTAAATTTTGGTACAAGTCGAGTTTATGTTGGTGTTCAAACAATTAATTTTGGTAAAATAAACCTAATTAAATTTTGGTACAAGTCTAATTTAACTCAAACAATAAATTTTGGTATAATAAACCTATTTAATTTTTGGTACAAGTGCATTAATTTTAGTGCTCAAACAATTAATATTTGATACAATTCTATTTAAATTTTGGTCATATTCTAATTCTAAAACCTAAATTAATAGCTAATTCTAAACGCTAAATCTAAATTCTAAACCTAAATCCTAAATCTAAATCTAAACCCTAAATCTAATTACTACTCTAGACTAAAAAATAAAACTAGAAAAGAAGAAGAAAACTTACCCAAGGTCGAAGGGATTGAAACTTCTTTGAATTGATACAAAAAATGAAACCAGCGGACCCCTTATATACCTTCTCAGGGATCTGCTCTGACATAATGCGGCCCTGGGTCCGCTCCAGCATTGTACGGCCATGGTAAGTTTCGAAATTTCCAAAAACAGTGGTTTTTTGGTTTTTTTTTTCGATCTGTGCTATAAATAAAAATTTCGGTTGTTAGAACCATTGACTTGAGTCGGAGTCTTTTCTGATAAAAATCTTGATTTACTTGTACTTTTTATTTTGTTTTCTATAGTTGACTCAATAGTCGTCTCAGCCATACATTGTTTTTAGGGGTCTCAATAGCACCATTTTATCCGTTTATCCGACCCATACCGTATTCGATAAGACGGGTGTTGGTAAGGTTTTTTTCGTAAACTTATCGGGTACAGGTACGAGTAAATTTTTTTACATTATCTAAACGGGTACGGGTACGGATAAAGTCTATTTCGTACTCATTACCTGATCGGGTAATTATAAAAAAATTATATATATTATATATATTAATAAGCATTGAAAGAGTACTTTAATTGATTTACTTGCACTTAGCATGATTAATATTTTTTTTCAATAAAGTACTATACATGTGTGAAATGAATATATATGTTTTAATGTATTATTTAATAAATAATAAAAATAATTATTATATTAGTATTACCCGTTTTAAGGGTAGGGTACGGGTAAGATAATTTGTAGCAGGTAACGGTAAGGTACGGGTAAGGACAATTTGTAACGGGTACGGGTATGAAAATGTTTCCACCCGACTCTTACCGTACCCGTTGACACCCCTAATTGTTTTTTCTCTTCTCTCTTGTGTCCTGTGTGTCGGTAGTAAGCCGCCAGATAATCGGGGCCCACTAATGAAAGCAGCCGCCAACTAATTTTTCTTGATTAACTAATAAAAAATGACTTTGATATGTGACTGTGAAATTAAATGTTGATAGATATATCTTTTTAAAGTATAATAGATAATAAAAGAATTCTACTTCCAAAAATTAAATACAAAGGTGAGTTCAAGTCAATAATAATATGCAAGTAAATACAAAAATTAATAATTTATATTTGCGTAAATTTCAAGTCAATTGAGTTCAATCTATTCAAATTTAATAGTTCAATAATTTTTCATTTCAGATTAAATTCAGCTAACAAATAATTAAAAAAGAAAGTAGTAGAATCAGTTCGCTAGTCCATTAATTCCTGTACAACTTTTGGAATTTCATTGAGTGATTATATGAATATACAATTCATATAAGGACAATAAAAATATAATTTTAGAATTGAATGTTTCTTTTTTTCTGCAGAAAGTCTACCATTATCTTCTCTTATAGCAAACTTGTCATGTAAATTATTTAGTTGACTGATTGACTAAACGATCCTTCAATCAACTCCTGTGAATAAATTACCTAATTTTTTTTTTTTCTAATTTCTCTGAATTTGTCCGATTTAAGTTTCTTTACATGATCTTATGCCGCGAAATCCATGGATATATAAATATGTGTCGAGTAAAAAGCAGAGGATGCTGCTCAAATTCTGAACTAGTTTTGTAATTTAGTCATAAATTGACCATAGAAGATCAAAGAGGAGATAAAAACACATTGTGAATAAGATATTGACAATGTTATTATAACTTCGTGCAATGCTCCAGCTTATACCTGGGCTAATTAATTGCTGTATAGGCTCACCCGAAATTTTTATTTTTAACATTTTAATAAAATTCATTAATAAATTAACCATCGTTTTTGGTCAATTTCAAATTTAACACGGCCGCAGAATGCCGAAGCGGACCCATATGGGGGGTACCGCAGAATGCCGGAGCGGACCCCCATATGGGTCCGCACAATGCCGAAGCGACCCCTGGGGCCGCATAATGCCGGAGCGGTCCCCGGCCTATATATAGGGCCGCAGGATTCCGATTTCATTACATCTCTTTTGAAGTTTGAATCCCTTCGACCTCGGGTAAGTTTTCTTCTTCTTCTCTTGTTTTAATTTTTAGTGTAGAGTAGTAATTAGGTGTAGGTTTAGGGTTTAGGATTAGGATTTAGGTTTAGAGTTTAGATTTAGGATTTAGAATTAGAATTGTACCAAAATTTAATTCGATTGTACCCAAATTTAATTAGAATTGTACCTAAATTTAATTCGATTGTACCCAAATTTAATTATAATTGTACCCAAATTTAATTAGATTGTACCCAAATTTAATTAGAATTGTACCCAAAATTAATTAGAATTGTACCTAAATTTAATTAGATTGTACCCAAATTTAATTCGATTGTAACAAAATTTAATTAGAATTGTACCTAAATTTAATTAGATTGTACCCAAATTTAATTAGATTGTACCCAAATTTAATTCGATTGTAACCAAATTTAATTAGAATTGTACCCAAAGTTAAACCGGACTTTTACCAAACTCTCATATTTGACCAAATATTATCCAATACAGCATGAGTACCAGTAGAGATATACCATCCTCCAGTAGGGGTACACAGCATGCTCCTACAGCCACGCCATACGAGATGTCTCAGTACATCGAGACAGCGTTGGCGGATGTTCCGGGTATCCGGAGTCGCACCGACAGGGTCAGCGACTTCTTGTGGTACCCGAATGCGGAGCATCGGATATTAGAGGCTGCCACTGGGGTAAGTAAATTTGTCATATTTATAAATTTTTCATCTCGAATTTTTGATTAATGAACTTGATCTGATTATTTACTTAAATGCAGGGTTTGGATGCGGTTACGGTTCGTCACAACCGCCAGCATCTACGGTACCAGTCGGCGTACGGGGGGGTTTTACGCTCGATGGGATTGTACCAGATATCCCAGATGGCCGAGGAGAATGCTGACGAGGGCTTATCTTCTGGCCTCGTTGAGCGATGGCGTCCGGAGACGCACAGCTTTCATCTCCCCCATGCTGAGATGACAGTCACCCTACAGGACGTCAGTTGCCTGTGGGGTATGACTATTATTGGGGAGCCGGTCACGGGCGTCGAGTACGGAGATTTTCGTGCATTGTGCTTAGAGCTCTTGGGTATCCCGCACGAGGATCTCCAGAAAGCGAAGAAGAGAGGTGAGAAGACTGTGGTCTCGCCCAGCTGCATCAGCTTGGTAAAGCTGCGGGCGAGATTTCAGGTCTTTCCGGATCGACCAGATCAGGTATTTGCTTGTACGAGATTCAATCATATTTTCTTGTAAGTATTGTTCTAATTTAAATCTATAACAGGTGGTTATTGACCGATATCTGCGCGCCTATATTTTGGAGATGATCACCTGTCGGTTGTTTCCGGATTCGCATGGAGATCAGGTGCGGCTGTGTTACCTCGAGCTTCTGCGCGACCTGTCCACTGCGGGCAGGTTCAACTGGGAGGTGCCACGCTGGCATGCCTATATAGGTAAGAAACACCTTATAAATATTTTCAAATAGTATACATCGTAGTGTAGTAAAGCTGACTTTGTTTTCTTGTAAAGGGGTCTTAACACAGCCTGCCTGAAGAAGAACAAGACCTTCATAGGACCGTGCATGTTACTACAGCACTGGTCCTATGCACATCTGATTGTTGGCCGTCCAGTCCTGGCTAGCAAGACAGATGTGCCGCAGTGGGGCAAGCCCGAGCCGGACAACTGCCCTGCATTTGCCGCCAAGTACTGCTATCTCAAGATTTGGGTAGGTGCAGGGCATGGCGCGTCTCTCGGCATCACATTTTGGAGACAGGAGATCGAGCACCTCAGAGATGATGCCGAGTTTGTCACTTGGGAGCCCTACAGAGATTATGTAAGTTTACTTTTATTTTTATTTTTATTTAAATTTTTTCCAGTTCGAATTGATATATGATATTAAATCTATACTTCCAGGTCGAGGTGGATGGCGCACATCGCTCATATCTTGAGATATTGCCGGAGCGATGTCGTCAGCAGGAGCGTTTCTGGCGTGCAGAGGTGCCGCTCATATGTTTTCAGGTACCGTAATTTATTTATGCTAGTTATTTACACAATCAACTTAATTTAATAAAAACAGTCTAACGTATTAATATATATAGATCATCGAGCACCATTACCCCGGACGGGTCATGAGACAGTTCGGGATGCGCCAGCTTGCTCCGCCCCCGGCACCGATCAGCGAGGATGTCTGGCGAGCTCTGCACCATGCCAGGGAGACCACTGCAGACAAGGACTGGGGGATTGCTCGTGCCGATTACGTGTTCGAGGCAGGACAGGCAGATCCCCCATTGGCCGAGCCCGACCGTCAGATGGATGTCGCGCCAGTGTAAGAAATTTTATTAATTCACTACTTCAACTATGGCTTTTTGATTGGAATATCTAACATTTGTTGTAATTCGTACAGACCTTACAGAGATTGGTATCAGGATTGCGGCGCGTACACCATCTTCATTGAGGGCTACATCGCCGACAACCCGCACGAGCGGGTACCGAAGCCGAGGGATCGTAGAGGACGGATCCACGGTATTATCCCCACCGGTTCACCTCTCGCAGCCACGGTATTTTTGATTTGAAATTTCAAATTCAAAACTATTAATATTTACAATTGTACAACTTCTTCATAATTTTTTCAATTTTCAGGCATTATATCTTGTCAAGAGTTGCGTCATAGGGGCTACGATGGCCGTCACCAGGGGATGGAAGAGGCTCGGGAAGGTCATCCTCAAGCACAACGTACCCGCGGTGTGCCAGTGTGGGTACAGGGCGCGCCTCGACTCTCTACTGAGGTGCGCTGGCTTGGGCGGTGTTGATGCGGTCGACGACATATCTGACGAGCCCGATGTCTATGTCCCCTACACTGGTGATGAGGACGTGTTTGCAGGCGTCCATGATGCTGAGACGGTCGGTCAGGCGTTCGACCGAGGTGCCGAGTTGATGCGCCAGGCTGCACAGGACGCCATGGGATCCCAGGCTAGGATGCCTACCGAGGTATAATTTAAATTAAAATACATAACTGTGATTTTTTTCTTATTCAATACATTATCTAATTTGTAAGTTACTACAGGGTGGACACGAGGAGGACCTGGGCTTTGATATCTCCGCTGATTATGGCACAGAGGGAGATGGACTGTATTCCCCAGGTTACACTCCCACTCAGACAGTACCTCCTGCCTATGAGCCAGGGTATGTTCAGACAGAGCCTATCCCGTCGTTCCCTGGCCAGTCCTCACAGCAGGTACCTCACCCTTCCCTCCTCGATGACCCTATTGCCAGACAGGCGTTTTTATTCACGCAGGCTGAGTCTGGACAGACCACAGTTTTTGGTCCTGGGGTCCAGCAGACATCCGAGATTGAGGAGGTTCCCCATGAGCCGGTTCAGTCTACGGATGTCCAGGCATCCAGCTCAGCATCCTCCGGAGATACAGACGAGACGCCACTATGCAGGCGGGGTCGGGGGTTTAGGAAGAAGAAGGCGAGGACGGTGTTTAGTCCAGAGCCGTAGATTGTTAGATGTTTTGTTAGATTGGTAGATTCTTATTTGGAGTATTGGTAGATGTTTTGTCAGATACTTATTTATTTCGTTGATAGTTTCTTGTTTGTTTGATTTTGTTGTTATTTATTTATTTTGTTGATTTTATTATCTCAGAGTACACAAAAGAATTTAAAAGAAACCACATATCTAAAATATCTAAAATATTTCAAACGAACGACCAAAAATACGATACGACCAAAAATCAATTTAAACTACATTCGAAACTAAATAACACTTAACATATATACAATTTCGTATTTCTAAAATAAAAAATAAAGGGACCGCTCCGGCATTATGCGGCCCCAGGGGCCGCTTCGGCATTGTGCGGACCCATATGGGGGTCCGCTCCGGCATTCTGCGGTACCCCCCATATGGGTCCGCTCCGGCATTCTGCGGCCGTGTTAAATTTGGAATTGACCAAAAACGATGGTTAATTTATTAATGAATTTTGTTAAAATGTTAAAAATAAAAATTTCGGATAGGCTCACTATATGCCATGAATCAGATGTGTCATATTTATACGAAATTAATATGTTTAATATACTTTTGTATATCATTAATATGTGAGCCTATACAGCAATTTACAGCTAGTCATATGATAAAAAATGGGCTATATCACTATATGCCATGAATCAGATGTGTCATATATATACGAAATTTGTATGCACATGAGATGTCACCTGGAATTAAGGGCCTATTCGAAATGGATTTGGGTTCGGGTTCAATTTGAATGGCCGAAACACTGTGCGCGTGGGAAAAAAAAAATTCAATTTGAGTGAATTTTTTTTTTCCCACGAGAACAATGGCAGCCGAACATGCCCTAAATATTATCTCTCAGGTATAAGCCGACGTGCATCCAATTATGTCACCTGTAAATGTCAGCTAATTCGGCTTTTCTGAGCCCACATACATGCATGTGAACATGATGGCAAATTAAAGTCATCACCTAATTAAGTAGGGACCTCAATTGCTATCATTTAGTGCACTGATTAATTCTCCCGTGGATAATATCTAGTTGACTGACTTGTTGATACAGAGTCTCTAATTAATTAGTCAGAGTTTCTTAATTTTCTCAATATTTCGTTTATTTGGCTAATTAAGAGCCCGCACAATATATAATAGAGTGAGGCTACGGTGCTATGCATAGCACGGATGGGGTCCGTGCTACGGCTCAAAATTTGACTTTTCAAAATCCTAACGGTCGATCCGAACCGTTCAACATGATTATAAAATGAATATGTACTTGCAAACCAAATTTTACATTTTTTCGAATTTTTTTACTATTTTTTCGAAAATCACTTGATCTGAACATTCTGGACCATCCAAAAACAGCCTATCTAAAAAAATAGTAAAAAAATTTGAAAAAATGTAAAATTTGGTTTGCAAGTACATATTCATTTTATAATCATGTTGAACGGTTCGGATCGATTGTTAGGATTTTGAAAAGTCAAATTTTGAGCCGTAGCACGGACCCCATCCGTGCTATGCATAGCACCGTAGCCTCACTCTATATAATATATATAATTTTTTTTATAATTACCCGATCAGGTAACGAGTACGAAATAGGCTTTATCCGTACCCGTACCCGTTTAGATAATGAAAAATATATTTACTCGTACCCGTACCTGATAAGTTTATGAAAAAAATCTTACTTATACCCGTCTTATCGAATATGGTATGGATCGGATAAACGGATAAAAAGGTGCCATTCACACCCCTAAAAACAATGTATGGCTGAGATGACCATTGAGTCAACTATAGAAAACAAAATAAAAAGTACAAGTAAATCAAGATTTTTATCAGAAAAGACTCCGACTCAAGTCAATGGTTCTAACAAGTACCAACCCTAAAAAGGATTTGTTATTATTTTTTTTTTAATCTATCAAACATGGGATAATAACCTAAATTTACACATAGATCGCATTAAAAACAAACATATATATATTTGACTGTTATTTTTTTAACTCGTATCTTTTTGAAATTCGTTTTTTTTTTTTTTTGCATTTTGTGCAATGTGTATTGATTCATTTTCCAATCATAACTTTTGCAATTGTTAGTGTTATTTGGTTTTTTTTTGGAATTGTTAAATTAAGTTCCATTAGAACAACAGTATTGAATAAATAAAAAAATGTACTTATGTATTATATTAAGAGTGAGTCTATGGTACTATCCATAGCACGGATTGGTCCGTATTACGGATCAATATTTTCGTTTTCAAAACTCTAACGGTTGATCCGAACCATTCAACATGATTTCCATATGAGAATATACTTGTTGGCTAAATTTTTTATTTTTTAGAATTTTTTTACTATTTTTTAGATAGGTAGAAAATCACTGTTTTTGGATGGTCCAGAATTTTCAAATCAAGTGATTTTCTACCTATCTTAAAATATAGTAAAAAAATTCAAAAAATATAAAATTTAGTCTGCAAGTACGTATTCATGTGGAGATCACGTTGAACGATTTGAATCGACTATTAGAATTTTCAAAATGAAAATATGACTCCGTAGTACGGACTAATCCATGCTATGCATAGTATCATGGACTCACTCTTATATTAAGTATTAGCTTGTAAGTTGTAGCGATAACAACCTTAAAAGTTAAAAATATAAATATTTTAACTTTTATCCTATATTTTACGTTATAATAATTTCAATTATTACATTAAAAGTATCTTAAATTACTTAATTAATCACTTATTAAACGCACGCAAAGTTCTTTAGCACCAACGGAAGAATAAACGGACAAGCATAGCTTAAATTATGTAATTTCGAACGATATTTCATAAATAAGTAAAAAAAGAAAAAAAGAAAAAAAAAACATTTTATATAGCACGATATACAATAATTACCCCAACTCAGGCAGTGGATATTTAATACACTTGTATAGTCTTACATATCTAATAGTGTTTGAATTTCCAGCTGTCAGAAATTTTGTTTCCTTAGGTCGTAATCATATTTTTACTTTTAGGGAGAAACTGATATGGTGGGGTCCGTATGACAGTAAGAACAATGAGGGATTTATCAAAGTATTTTATTTTATGGCGTCTCGGGCCTCTCAAGGCCCAGTAGATAGTATATGCCTACGGGCTTAATTCAAAGAAAAAAAAATAAAAATAAAGAGGTGACGCAGCATCTAAATTAAAACCAGTATAAATTCAGAGTTGGTTGTAATAAAAATATAAAATTTTGCTAGTTAAATTTTGTACAAGTGTTGCGGTGGTTAGTGAGTAGGTTCATGTAAATATTCCTAAATTTTTTATCCTTTGTTCTAATATATATTTGTTAACGGCACCATAAAAAAAAAAATCTATCTTTCCCTTATTTCCCACAACAATTGATTTGGGATAATTCACAGTAACAAGTTTACTCTTTGACTATAATTAATCGCTAAATCATATTCTATAAACAAACGATAGAATTCAATGTTAAAAAAACATAGGCAATTGGTAAAATTAAGAATAAGTGTCCTAAACTCAGGCGATTGTAACTTTTTTTTTATTTCAATAAATGATTATGTGATATTTGCCACCAGACAACAAAAAAGAAAAAAAAAGAAAAAAGAAGCTTCAATTGACCTTAAAAAAAAAAACCTCTGCAGTTGTAATGTTGTCTTGGCAACATAAACAATTAATCAACAGGAACCAGTATATATATCTTCTAATACACAAAAATAGAACAATTAATCTCAGCATTAAGCTATCATAACTCATAAGAGATCAGTTCCTCGTACACTGCTGCAGTACATGGTAGGTGTGACCACAAATTTGCAATTACAAATGCTATTCATATATATCGACTTAAATTAACAGCACTGATCATTTTTGAGAAAACTTAACAGCAAATTTAAGGATACAACACGGGAACTAACTACAGCACAATATTTTAGAAATTAAATTTTACCAAATTTAAAGAAATAAGGCAAAAACAATTGCTTAGTTTTTCAAGAGTAACCATTATAATACTTATAGTAGACGCACAAGGAAACGAAGTCAGTAATCTGAAACTTCTTAAAATACTGAATAACTGCAAATCAAAATAAATTTCTAATCTTATCAGAACATTCACAAACACAAATGAAGCACCAAAGCTAACACATTTAACAATGAACTTTCATATAGACAAAATGTACATTACACCTTAATATAAATCTAAATATACATACACAAACGACTTCTGATAGAGTGATATAAATGAGGTTATGACAGTAACTATGTACATTCAGGTAAGGAATAGCTAGTTCTGTTCCACTTGCACAACCAACTTTAATACCGTTCCTCACCCCTTTTGTACAGTGGTATAAATAGTTCCATGTGCTATATTAAACACAGGTATTAATTAGATGGCCAAGCCAGTTCATACCAGTACCAAGCACCAGATACTGTACAATAGAGGTAATGCTTTTGGTACTGGTACTGGTACAATACCAGTACCAAACAAACAAACATATTTACATGTGAGGGCTTTGTTGCTCCCACCTAAGATCCTCAGAGTACTGCATCATGGCCGCCCTTGGATCCCCATTGGCAGCTGATAAATAATACTCAGCTGTCCCATCATCAACATGTAAACTCCGTCTTACCGAATCAAGTATCTTTTTCTTTCTCCTTTCCATATCCGACATGCTATTGCCAGATTGACAGTCAGATGGATCGCTGGGACCCCCATCTAAGTACAGAACCGCTACTTCCCGTCTTGCATGCTTATCCAGCTCAATGTAGCATGTAGCACCTAAAAGGAGTTCTGGTTTGGCAATGGGAATTAAGAGACGCTCGCGAGAGTAGATGCCGTGGTCACTCATCATGTTGTTTAGTCGTTTTATGTCTATTACCTGAAAAAAAATGCTATTAATTAGTAAGTATTGCTGAGCATCTTATTGGTAGTTTAAAGAAACATATATTCCTAGAACAGTTTTATTGTTCAGTAATCTCAGTAACTTTCATTGATGGACACATCAACAAATAACAGGTAATGATGTAAACCAAACTCTTCAGATGGAATCCTGAGCTCTAATTTAAGATCCATAATATTAATTCCTGTCCAACTCCAGCGGGCTTACTCCAATGTTGGATTGTCCATGTTGGTTGTATAGCATATTACACAAATTAACAAACAAAAATTTGAATTGGTAATATTCTAAAAGCAATAAAATCCCCCTTCCCCAAACAAGAAGAATTCTTTTTTTAAAGACTGAATACTTGAACAAATTTTTTAAAGATTTTACCAACACTGAGTACCTGTACTGAATACTTGAGAGCGAGTCCAGCGACAGTATCCCCTCTGACAAGGCGGTGCGAAATAGCGAATCGAGTGAGGGAACAGCATCGCCAGAAGGCAGTAGAGGAAGGCGTCCCGACGACCCGTTTAACTCCCCACGGGCCGGCGAAGGCCCGTTCGAGCATGGCCCGGTCGGAGGCGACGGCGCGCCAGAGCCGACAGACGCAAGTGGATCGCGCCAGATCGCGCGGTGGAAGGCGCTCGAGGATTGACTGGAGAAGGTCGGCGGAGGAGAGCGCCTTGAAGTTGGAGTTCATCGGAGAGAGGATAAGAGAAGGTGGTGATGGCGAGGAGGCGTCGGGGCAGGAGAGCCGGGCAAAAAGATCGGTGTTTCCTTGTTGATCTTCTTTGCAACAGCACGCCATAGGATTTGGGGGAGTGGCCGAGATTGGGTCGAATGTATGGGGATCACGATCACGATGGGGTGATTGGGGTCAAAGAAATTTGTTCGGACTTTGGACTGTTCGTTGGTTTGTGTGGATGGATTGGGAGCCAATTCATATTTGGGGAAGTGGCCGAGATTGGACTGTTCGTTGGTTCGATCCGTACTGTCCGATCAGAATCCGCACAAGGTGCCTCATGGATCTAAACAGAAATATTCTGTTACCTCAGGCTCAGAGGATATGGACTGACTTGTAAGTCTCCCCTGGACTGGACTCCACCGATCTACTAGTCAGTACTTATCGAAGAATCTCTAGATAAATATTAACGGTATTGGTAGCAGATAGTGTATTGATTTTATCCGACCGGTCCAACCCGACCCGCGCAAACCCGGGACCCGGACCCGGACCGACCCGGATCCGAGCATGAACCCGACCCGAACCGTCCTAAAGGGATGGGTCGGGTTTAAAACGGGTCGGATGCGGTTTTCTGGGCGAAACCCCACCTCCCCCCACCGTTTCAACCCGTCTACCCAAACTCGACCCGGACCGGCCTAAACCCGATCCGAACCGACCTAACCCGACCCAAAACCCGACTAAACCCCCTCAAACCCGGCCGAACCCGGGTGAACCGACCCTAACCCGACCTAACCCGACCTAACCCGGGTCAAACCCGACCTAACCCCCCCGAAACCCGGGTCAAACCCGGCGGGACCCGACCCGACCCGAGCCAACCCGACCCCCCCACCGAAATTTGAAATTTTTTTGAGTTTCAACGGCAGATTCCCCCCCCCCCCCCCCCCCCCCCCACCCCAAAAACACTCTTAAATATACACTCATTCTTCATAAATTTTCACATCTCATACTCATTATTCTCAATCTCTCATTCTCTCAATCTCATATTCTCATACTCTCAATATTTTTATTATTCTCAAATTTTATTTTTATTGTTTAAAAAAAAAGAGTTGCAATTTATTTCATTCTACAAATACGCAAAGGAATACGAAAGACGAAAGTAGAGGAATTACGAAGGATTTTTTTCATTCTACCTCCCGCAAGATTTTTCCGCAAGATTAAAAGGTTAGATTTATTTTTAGTAATTGTTAAATAATTAGAATTAGTTTAAATAGGTTAATTTAGTAATTGTTAGGAATTGTTAGATAATTTTAAGTAATTGTTAGTAATGTTTAGAAATTTGTAGTAATTTTGAGTAATTGTTACTTTGTTAGTAATTGTTAGTAATTTTTAGTAATTGTTAGATATTGTTAGTAATTTTTAATATTGTTAGTTTTTCTTTGTTAAATTCGGATTTATTTTTAAATTTGTTAGATAAATAAGCTACATTTATTTGTTTGTTCAAATAAATGTTATATTTGTTAGATTTTTGAATATGTTAGATTATTGGATTTTATTTTTGAATATGTTAGATTATTGGATAATGGATATGTTAGATTATTGGATTTGTTAGATTATTATATTTTATTTTGAAAATCGGATTTATTTTGAAATATGTTAGATTTTATTTTTTTAAATTCGGATTTATCTTAAATAGGTTAGATTTTTTAGTTATTTTTTATTTTTGAATTTGTTGGATAGTTAGATTTATTTTTAAATATGTAATCTTTATTTTTAATAGATTACATTTGAATAATTTCAAATATGTTAGATTTTAGATTTATTTTTAAATATGTTAGATTATTGTATTTAATTTTGAAATATGTTAGATTTTACTTGTTAAAATAAGTTATTTTATTTATAAATAGGTTAGATAAATAGATTTGTTAGATAAATATGTTATATTTTCTTTTTTAAATTTTGAATATGTTAGATTATTGGATTTTATTTTGAAATTCGGATTTATTTTGAAATAGACTAGATTTTATTTTTTTAAATTCGGATTTATCTTAAATAGGTTAGATTTTTTAGTTATTTTTTATTTTTGAATTTGTTGGATAGTTAGATTTATTTTTAAATATGTTATCTTTATTTTTAATAGGTTACATTTGAATATTTTCAAATATGTTAGATTTTAGATTTATTTTTAAATATGTTAGATTATTGTATTTAATTTTGAAATAGGTTAGATTTTACTTTTTAAAATAAGTTATTTTATTTATAAATAGGTTAGATAAATAGATTTGTTAGATTTTGAATATGTTAGATTTTAGATTTGTTAGATTTTGTTAGATTTTGTTAGATTTCTTAGATATACTAGATTTTGTTAGAGTTATAACAAATCTAACAAATCTATTGTTAGATTTTGAATATGTTAGATTTTGAAATTTTGAATATGTTAGATTTGTTAGATTTTAGATTTGTTACTTCAATATACAATAGATTTGTTAGATTTTGTTAGAGTTATAATTTAAATTTTGAATATGTTAGATTATTGGATTTTATTTTGAAATTCGGATTTATTTTGAAATAGACTAGATTTTATTTTTTTAAATTCGAATTTATCTTAAATAGGTTAGATTTTTTAGTTATTTTTTATTTTTGAATTTGTTGGATAGTTAGATTTATTTTTAAATATGTTATCTTTATTTTTAATAGGTTACATTTGAATATGTTAGAAATATGTTATATTTTAGATTTATTTTTGAATATGTTAGATTTATTTTTAATAGGTTACATTTGAATATGTTAGATTATTGTATTTTATTTTGAAATAGGTTAGATTTTACTTTTTAAAATAAGTTATTTTATTTATAAATAGGTTAGATAAATAGGTTAGACATTTTAAAATAAGTTATTTTATTTTGAAATAGACTAGATTTTATTTTTTAAAATTCGGATTTATCTTAAATAGGTTAGATTTTTTAGTTATTTTTTTAGATTTTATTTTTTTAAATTTGAATTAGACTTTATTTTTTAAATTTGAATTAATTTTTTTTTTAATTTTAATTACACTTATTTTTTTTTTCTTTTTCTTTTAGATTTTATTTTTTTAAATTCGGATTTATCTTAAATAGGTTAGATAAATAAGTTATATTTTATTTTTGAATTTGTTGGATAGTTATATTTATTTTTAAATAGACTTACAATTTTAAAATTTGAATTAGACTTATTTTTTAAATTTGAATTAGACTTATTTTTTTTAAATTTTTAAATTTTAATTAGACCTTTTTTTTAAATTTGAGTTAGACTTATTTTTTTTAAATTTGAATTAGACTTATTTTTTTTAAATTTGAATTAGACTTATTTTTTTAAATTTTAAATTTGAATTAGACTTATTTTTTTAAATTTTAAATTTGAATTAGACTTATTTTTTTAAATATATTTTTTAAATTTGAATTAGACTTATTTTTTTTTAATTTTAAAATTTGAATTAGACTTGTTTTTTTAAATTTTAAAATTTGAATTAGACTTGTTTTTTTAAATTTGAATTAGACTTTATTTTTTAAATTTGAATTAGACTTTATTTTTTAAATTTGAATTAGACTTAGTTGTTTTTTTTTTTTTTTTTTAATTTGAAGTTCGGTCAATCCTTCAAGGAGGCAGAGGCAGAGCCGCATAGGCTTCACTTATTTTTTTTTTTTTTTCGTTTTTCTTTTTTCTTTTGAATTTCGGCCAAGCAAATTTGAGGCAGAGGCCAGAGGCTGTACTTGATGTTACACCAAAAAGGTATAGTACAAAGTTTCAGTACATCAAGCTGTACCTTTTAACCTTAAATACACTTCTGGTTCAGACTGCAAGTATACAATCCTACCGCGTAGTATATCGTCGGGTATCGATCACAGGGACGGTTCAAAAGTTATCCGGACTCTACTTAGGTTAATTAAAAACTAGAAGTTGAAAAGGTTGATTTTGGTTGTTTATGTTTCCTACAGATTCAAGGTAATAATAAAGTGCAAGAAAGAAGATTAAACTGGTTTTAATCAATAATAGAAAGCGTTCCCAGGGTTAAGACTTCATCTCAGTTTTGCCCTCTGACTGTCCTGTCCGGGCCGTGTCGATTCCTACACGGGCCGTATCAGTTTACACGGGCCGTGTCATTTTGCTACACGGTCCGTGTCAGCCTCGGGTTAATGCAGCAGCTACTGTTTCTTTGTATCGTTCCTTTGTGTAGGGTTCTACTGACCGAACCTAATGTTTCTGGACCTCAACTGTCGTTTGTTGGTTCATCAACTTGGTACGGAAACTGCAATATATGCCCTCGTCGGGTTCTAGACCTCAACTTTCGTGTGTTGGTCCCTACTACCTAGTTGCTAGATTGGTATACTAAAGGTAACTCCTATCCTTCGATAGAGAGTAATTTTCGCCTTTCGGTTACTACTTGGTTTCACCTTTCGGGTCATAAATCCTACCTCATGTACTTAGTTTGGTTGAGAGACGTTAAAGGGCTATAATGCCTTCTAGATGTGGCCATTCATCTAGTGGCAAACCAATATAAGTCAAACACTTCAATCTAAGCAATTAAAATACTACTCAATCAATCAAACACAAATTTCAATACAAAGATTCAATAACTAGCATGCAAGACAAAACATTCGATTACATCAAAACCCTAGAAACAAAGAAAACTACTCACTCATGGTTCTAAAACAGCAAATACAAATAGAGATAGAGTTGATCATGACAAAACCCAAAGTGCAAAGAAGATCAATCGAAAGTGCAAGAAATTCGCTTCTCCAATTCGCCTCCAAGCTTAGCCGCCAAAGACAAACCCTAGAACGTGCTCTCCTGTTCCAGAATTGCCTTTCCTGGAGAGAAATCCCGATTATATGCTTAATTGGTCGACCTTCCTTCAATAGCCTTCTTTCCAGATTTCTGGATCTGTTTCCGGAATTGCTTGACACGGGCCGTGTCAAATCTGTCCGGCCCGTGTAACCTGTGTACTTAGCTCAAATTGTAGATCTTCTCACAAGCTTTCCGAAAAGTGGTCATACACTCAAAACGGAGTTACGAGTCAAAAGTTATGACTGTTTTAAGTTCGGGTGCTGAAATTTCAGCATCATATGGATGGTGTCCTGGTCGTGTCTGTGGTCGAGTCGAGGTTGACACGGGCCGTGTAGAATGTGACACGGGCCGTGTAGAGACTTCAGAATTCCAGATTTCTCCTCGATTTCGCCCGAATCCTGCAAAATAAGAATAAACTTGCAGCAGTACCACATTCTAAAGATATTCAATGAAATACAACTGATTTAATAGATTTAAACACAGGTTTGGTACAGAAATTGGTCGGAATTATAGATAAGTTTGCGAGATATCACTTGAATTGTTTTCAGCCAAGCAAATTTCGGTATTCACTTATTTTTTTTTTTTCTTCTACTTACTTTAATTTAAATTAGTTTAATTAGTTTTTTTTTTCTTCTACTTACTTGAATTGTTTTTTTTTTCTTTTAATTAGTTTAATTTATATTTAATTTATATTTATGTTAGATTTAATTTGGATTTATTTTAGACGTAATTCGGATTTATTTTGAATGGATTTAATTTTAATATGTAGAACAAATGGCGGACGAATCTTGGATGCATAGAGCTTCCGCCGATTTTTTCGACCCTACGCCCGATGGTCAACATCAAAATATGGACGCAATAGAAAGTAGGATTCAACAACAAGAACCACAACTTTTTCCACAAAATTCCTCCCAAGTGCAACCGCCGTATCCACAAAATCCCTCCCAAGTGCCACCACCTATTTATCATCAACAATATCCTAACTATTATCCACAAAATCCATCCCAAATGGCACCACCTAATTACTATTATTCTAACCCTTCATATGGAGCAGGTACGGCTTCTACAGGATCGACTCAATACACCGCCCCTATAGGAAGCGGTCCCTCGACAAGTGTCCCGAAAATTGAAGTTGTCCCCGCAACCCAAGCCGAAGTTGTTGCTCCCATTCCCATCGAACCACCGAAGAAGAGGAAAACCAAGACACCCGAATACAAGGCGGATTGGTGGCGGTATTATGAGAGGACATTGAATGCGAGTGGAGTTGTCCGTACTCTAAAATGTAAGGTACGCAGTTGCAAGGTTATTTACGAG
The DNA here is from genome assembly GCA_011114355.1 of Carex littledalei. Taxonomy (NCBI): domain Eukaryota; kingdom Viridiplantae; phylum Streptophyta; class Magnoliopsida; order Poales; family Cyperaceae; genus Carex; species Carex littledalei. The sequence goes on along the minus strand of CM022101.1, from coordinate 187,549 downwards.
TATAAACTTGCAAATGGTATGTCCACTTTTAAGAAACATGCCGATGGTCATGCGAAAAATGGTGAGTTACCGCAAGAAAATGCGGACCCGCGGTTAGTCCAAACCCTTATGAACCCGGATGGTAGTAGAACCCACCAAAGATATGATGAAAAAATAATGCTTGAAGAATTTGCCCGATATATTGCCCACAAGGAACAACCAATTAGTATGGGTAATTGTAGTAGTTTTGCCCGGCTATGCATTCGGGGGTTAGCTCAACCATTGTATAAGAAAATCCATCATAGAAAAATGGTACGTGAAATGAAAAACCAGTTTATCCAAAAGAAAAACGAGCTACTAGCTACATTTGGATATGCCAATTATAATGTCTCCATTACCTCCGATATATGGACTGCCGGTAAACACGGCCTAGGGTACTCTTGTATTACCGGTCATTGGATCGATGAGAATTGGGTTTTACAAAAACGGGTTTTAAGTTTTCGGGTGTTAGAGTCCCCGCACACTGCACAAGTTATTTACCATTCAATTATTGAGGTTTTACAAGAATATAATCTAAAAAGGGATTTACGGAACAAGATTTTTTCTATCTCGTTCGATAATGCTAGCAACAATGTAGCGTCTATCGATCATTTCATCCGGTCCCTAAACCCAATCATGAATGGTGCACTGTTTCACCAAAAGTGTGCTTGCCATATACTAAACCTTACCGTAAAAGATGGTCTTAAGGTAGAAGCCGTAAAGGACTTGATAATTAAATTCAAGGGAGGTCTTGCCCATATTTATTCAAACCAAGAAAGAAAACAAAATTTCGCAGCTTTGTGCGAAAGAATAGGTTTGGGCAAAATGAGGGTACCTTGGGATATAGACACCCGTTGGAATTCCACCTACAGGATGCTGCACCGATGCATTCCTTACAAGGCGGCTATAGGGGAGATGTTGAGATCGACGAACGAAGGACAAGCTTTGGAACTCACTGACCCCGAATGGCAGCTAATAATAATACTTGCACAATTCCTTGGAACCTTTTTCACCGCAACCGTGAAATTATCTTGCTCGTACACACCGACGGCACATGAGTTGCTGCACCATCTCTACTATATTTCCAAGGTGTACCGTGATATGGAAGATAGGGATAGTGAGGATTCCCCTCTCCATCCGATCGTAGCAGCCATGAAGGTAAAATTTCTTAAATATTGGGAAGAGGTACCCCTCTTGACCGTTCTCGCAAACTGCCTCCATCCGACATACAAGAAGAAGTTCACGGTAAAAATACTTCAAGCCTACAAGAGAAATCTAAAATTAAACTGGAGGGATGAGGAGCCCCGCGTACAAAAGGCATTGGAGGACATGTTTGCCATATACAGCGAAAGAAGAAATGCCGACCAACCGCCTCCGACCGGTGGCGTGAGGTATGAATATAAATATACATATGCTTTTAATATTTATTATTTATAATATCTACATTATTTGTCCACTAATTTTTTTCTATTGTTTTAATAGTCTATCCACACACAGCAGTACTGGATTGTTAGGCGATTTTCAGGATGATGACGACCCAACGGGATCCCAAGGTAACACGAACGAGTTAATGAGCTACTGTTTGGGGACCACCGAAGCCGAAGGAGTTGACTTCATAGATTGGTGGAGGAGGAATGCAACTGCCTATCCAACACTGGCGATGATGGCCCGCGACATATTTGCCGTGCCCGTGTCAACCGTCCCTTCTGAATCCTGTTTTAGCTCGGCGAACAGGATCCTTACCGATAAACGAAGTAAGCTGGGTGCACATGTTTTCGAGAGACTTGTGTGCTTGAAAGACTGGATTGATGCTGAAAATCGCACGCAACATGCCATGAGATTGGAAGCGTCATCATCCGGTGTCGACACTCAAGAAAGCGGTACCGAGGGACCTGAGCCTAACGAGGATTCGGACGGTGAGCAAGAGAGCGACCTATGGTATATGCACAACAACTACTAGATAGGTAGTGTCGGTATAAAATTCTAACCTCTTTTAATCTTTATTGTTATTTTTTTAAATTATAATTTCTAAATATTTCAATTGTTTCATTTTAAAGAATAATTACTAACAAAAAAAAAAGTTAGAACTCCGCCTATGTTATTTTACATAGCCGGTCCCAAGCCCGGAATAAAGGAGGAGGGTAACTTTTGTTTTTAAATCTATTGTTTTAAAATAATTCGGTTTTAAAGATAAAAAATAATTCGGTTTTAAACTAATTCGGTATATCTCGGTTTTAGAATAATTTGATTTTAGACTAATTTGGTTTTAACAAAATTCGGTTTTAACTTAATTTGATTTTGTTATAACAAAAATATATTGAGTTCAAATAAAAAAAAGAAAAAAAAAATGCCAAAAAAAAACGTCTCTGCCTCTGTCTGGCCCTCTCTGCCTCTCTGGAAACAGAAAAAAAAAACAGAAACCGAAAAAAAAAAAAAAAAACCGAACCGGACCGGACCGACCCCCGACCCGACCTAACCCGCCCCGACCTAACCCGCCGGGTTTAGACCGGGTTAGGATCGGCCGAGTCAGACCCCAACCCGACCCCCCCCCCGACTCAACCCGTTGACCCGGGCTAACCCGTGCCCGAGTCAACCCGGGGACCGGGCGGGTTTGGACCGGACCGACCCGACCCGGCCCTTTTTCAAACCACTAGTAGCAGATCTTAGATCTTCAACCTCTGAAAAAATTCTTTCTTTTTGAACAAGTGGAATCATTAGTCAGTTTCTTTATCCAAGAACCAAGATGTTGCTTTTAAGCACTAGTTTTTATCAACATACAATGAAGAATACTCGGAAATAAATCTGCTCCGATCCAAAGAAATTGCAGGATCATATTATTTCAAATTCAACATTTCATTTGTTTTGAAATTTGTGTATAAAAAAACAACTTTTATTGAGATTTGTGCATTCTGACAAAATAAAAGAATACCAGAAATCCTACAATTCCTTTAAATCACAACAGATTTATTTCTTTCCAGAATACTCGGCCCAAATGCCCAACACTAGAAACTATCCATTTTTTTTTTTTTCCTTTTTCGAGCTTTGGAATGTTAACTTTGTCATTTTATCATGAGGAGGGTTCAAATTCCTCCATTTTTCATACCTCCATCATGCCTTCATATTTTAAAACTTTAATAACTCAAAATTTAAAACTTAAAAGTCAAAATAAAACCGTTGGATATGATCTACATCATTTATCTATGTGCTCATAAAAAATTATCACATTTTGATTTTGTTTTTATGTGAATCAATAAGTTGAAAAATCAACGTCTAGAAATTATCCACATTAGTATGTTTTTTACAAGCTCTTGATGACAACCAAAACAAAATCAAAATATCATAATTTTTTACTCGTGTATAGATAAAATGATGTAGATCATATCCAACGGTTTTATTTTGACTTTTAAGTTTTAAATTTTGAGTTATTAAAGTTTTAAAATATGGAGACATGGTGGAGGCATGAAAAATGGAGGCATTTGAACCCTCCTCTTTTATCATATATTAATTGTATAATTAGCAGAAAACTTCAAACCTAGATCTACCTCAGCCGCACTCCCCCCTCCACCTCCTTTAAGTCTCATCGGACACCTCCAACACCTGGCATACACAAAGTAGATGAAATATCCATGCTAAGCGCGAAGATCGATGCTTTGCAACTAGCACTTAACAAGCAGACCAAGCAGCGAATGATAGCAGCAGTAAACGCCGCAACAGCATGTGGCTATTGTGGAGGAGCGCATGAGATGACAGTAACTGAGAAAGAAATAGAGCAAGCGAACGCAATCGACAACAGCTTTCGACCTCAGCCCGCTTACAATACATACCATCCGAACAACCGAAACCATCCAAATCTCTCATACGCAAACAATCAAAGATCTGCTGCACCCCAACAGAACTATCAACCACAACCCAATTATCAACCGAGATACAACAATCCCCAACAGAATTATCAACCAAGGCAATACAACCAACCACAGCAACCTGACATCACATCTTTAATGGAGAGATTCCTAGAGAAGCAAGATAAGGCAAACGCATTCTCGACCCGCTTCATATAAGGTGATCAGTTCGGCATGATTTGAAGATGTTACCGTTAGAGTTTGCTTTGTCGATCGCCATGACATTATAGCTCCACAATAAGTGAATACGTATCCGTTTGGGATCGTGCTTTATGTGGGTCCGACAAATATCCCTCATCTACATATCCAATTAATTGGATTTTGTATCCTTTTGATAGTATAACCCCATATATCTAGTTTCGCATAGATATCGAAATACTTGTTTAATTCTATTCCAATGTCTTCGGGTTGGTTTGGAACTATATCTATGCGATATCAGGTCTTGTATTATTTGCAAGATATAATAATGCCACTATTGCGCTTAAGTATGGTACTTCAGGACCAAGTACTTTTTCATTATTTTCTTACGGGCAAAAAAGATCATTTTCAGCATTTAGCGATCGTACGACCATTGATGTGCTCAAAGGATGAGCTGTATCCATATTGAATTTCTTTAGTACTTTTTCAACATAATTTGATTGATGGATAAATATTCCATTATTCAGATGCTCGATCTGCAGACTGAGATAAAATTTAGTTACACCAAGGTCATTCATCTCAAACTCATTTCTCAATAATTTTGCAGTATTTTCAATCTCTTCAGGAGATCCAATAATGTTTAAATTATCAACATACACTGTAATGATTGTAAAACCTAGATTTGATCTTTTAATGAAAACACACAGACTATTATATTATTTTTATATTCTTCTTTTAGAAGGTACTCACTCACTCGATTGTACCTGTAGGGCGCAGAAAGTTGCACAACGGGGGAAGGTGTGTGCATATATATTAAATGTCTCAGGGTTCAACTTTCTCTATTTTTCAGACATATAGAGAGAACATCGAACTTGAAACATTCATTTCTTTCTACAATTCCTTCCGGTCACCCTCGATAGACATACAGTTCATAATCAATCTATCGAGAGAGTTTATTGATTGTGGGGACGTTTAACTCCCAGCGGGCGCAAGCTCCCGCTGTTAATTACATCAGATGACCCTTCCAAGCCATGCTGAACACCTCGTCCATTCCAGGATTTATGCCTATTTTATGCGAATTGAATAAAGGGGCTAAAAGGGGGAACTCATGTATTGACTTTGGTTTTGATTTGATTTTCTTTGTTTGGACATATGTGTGTGTATGTGATTTTATATTAAAGTAATATTTATTGCAATCTTGAAATAGGAATTTGGATATTTGAAAGGTGTGTATACATTATTTATTTATATTAGATTCATGACATGTTTACTTACATTTTTGTTAATTATTTACATTTTATTAATAAATCATTTAATTTTGAAGAAGGGTATTTTGGTCATTTCAGGATTTGGCTGATGCTTGGACATGTTCAATTTTGGTTTAGAGACATGTAGAATTTAATTTGGGTTCATTTGGAGGTGGTTTGAGTCGATTTGGACTTGAAATGAAAAAGTTATGATTAAAAAGGATTGAAAAGGACCTATTTGTGAATATTTATATTTTGTTAGGGGCCTATTTATGAATCTGGAAGGGCATGAAATTGTAATATGGATTTTAGACAGGGTTTATATGAGAGATTGGGCTTTTAGGGGTTTATTTGAGAGAGTTTTAGGTTGACAGGGATCTGGTTGTAAATTTGTAAGAGCTTCGGTATAATTAGAGTTGGTCAGAGGGGCTTATATGCAAATGATTTTTAATTTAATGTTTTTGCTTATTATCTTTGCTCTGAGATTCGTGTATTGGGCTTCAGAATCCGATTATCTAGCTTTATGACAAATGGGCCCCAAGTGGCGGTGGGCCATTGGTTGCCGAATTTGAACTTGGGCCATTAGATCACCCTTTGCTTTGAGATTTGCATTCATCTTTAAACTTTTATTTCGGCGCCAATATCCGACGGATCACGTTGCTTTAAACTTCGTGTCGGATGCGATATGAATCAAGTTTACTCCCGAGCTTAGGTTTTTGGTCTCTGGTCTAGCTCCGGTCACGGCAAGGTCAGAGGAAGGTACGGCTGGCATCGTCTGGGGGTTAGGAATGCTTTGCACTTGGTATCGGCTGCCTCCGATCATCGGAGATGGTAGTTCACTGTAGAGCTCCGCTGAGACACCTCGGGTTTTATTTTAATTTCGTTTATTTCAAATTGAGTTGTGGTTTTCTTCAATTAAATGCTCAAACGACATCGTATCATCATGCGAGAGATAATGGGAATATCAATTTAACATTTTTCTAAGTATTAATTAAACTTGACATTCGGGTCTTTTGGTTCAGTACCGGTTTGGTACCGATTCAATATCAATTTGGATGATGAATTTCCTCAAGTCAGAATTGGGATATTCAAGATGTAAATTTGAGTTTTAGTGACATGACAAGGTGTTTGGATTTATCATTTGATTAAATTTTTATATTTTAAGCACTAATGAAAATTGGTTTCATGAAGCTTTTATCTTTTTCAAAAATAGAATTAAATTCAAAATTCTTTATTTTGTTAGAGATTATGCAATTTCTTGTCATTAACTCATAAAGGGGTATGTAAACTATGTTCCAGATGAATTTCATGATTTTTAAGATTTTTCTTCTATTTTTAAGACATTTATTCATACTGAGGGGCAGCAGAGGTAATTTTACCAATTTAATTAGCTGATTTTTTCTGTTTTTAAAGCTGAACTTCAAAAATTCATATAAAATCGAAATAAAATCATAAAAATGTAAAATTTGTGTCCATTTTGTATATTTTGAAGTCCTTTATCTGATGGTGATGTCCATTTTTCATTTTGGTCCTTGTGTCAATCTGGACTGTTCAATTTACCAGCAGGGGTTATTTTAGCACTTTTGAGTGCTTTTCTTGTACCAGTGGTACATACTTTAGGGTTTGGTACTGGTAAATCTGAATTCCCCACTATATAAAGAGTTATCCCACTTCAGATTTACCTAAGCTAGCCACATCTCACATTTGAAAACGCATTTATTGTGCAATACTTGATGCTTCCATTGTTGAGAGAACTTAAACTTCAATATCTTCTCAACACTCTCGAATCCACTCGACTTATCTTTTAGGAGATATAGTTTAGTGTCTAGAATTTAGTTCTAGAGCTTTTATATCCCCGCTAGTGTGGTCTGCTTGTAGGGCCCGAAGGAGTACACTAGCCAGAGCGTTTCCACATACATATATCCATAGCTGTGTGACGATCCCAAGGGACTCTCTAGCTCGAGCTTTTAGGCTCAACTTGCACATGAGTTAGGCCGTGACTTTCCACCGTTGTTGGGCTCACGTGTCACGAGTTGTGTCCTTTCTTTCTGGGAAATAGGAAAGGGGTGCCGACAAGGTTGCTCTACCCCGGAGACGTAGGCTGTTTACGCCGAACTCCGTTATCATTTTGCGTGTCAATTGTCTCTAAACTCTACTATATTTACTTTACTTGCACACACTTGTTTGACTTGTTAGTTTAGAGGGCTTAATCGAAAAACATCTAAGAGTTTTTGAGACTTTCTTTAAACCTCTCTAAGTGCCGTTAGAGACTACATGAACATCCACATAAATATTATTTTATAACACAAATGATTGTTCAATAAATCTGAAAATTTTGGTTGCGGAATTAACTACCAATACATTATGCAACCAGAGAATTATCAAATATATTCGGAAAATGGACTAGCAAATAGGGAAATTTTATATTGGAAGCGAAACATGATGTTGTGTTTAAATTCACTATAACAGACGGATATTTTTTTTATGAGCTACGCTACTACTATCAAACCACAGGCAACATAGTAGTCTCTAGTCGATATTCAACAGATTTAAAAAAAAAAATGAAACTAAACAGGGACCATATCGCTGAACAAAATATTATTTTCTACGTCATAAAATCTATAAATAAATTAAAATAGAAAGAATCATAAAAAAATTGTGAACCATGTAATCAGTTTAAAATAGATCATAATAAATTTTACTGAACATGGTTTTATTTAACATAGCTTAAACAGACGCATATAGAACATAGCAATTTCCTTTTGATTCTAGAATCTCCAAGATAAAAAAAAAAAAAAAAAACTTTTTTTGTATTGAAGGCCTAAGTTTTATTTTTTGATTCAAATGCCTTTAGGCGTGAAGGCCTCAGTCCTAAGTACAGCTAATATATTTTACATATCATTGTTGAATATCGAATCCACACTTTTTCGTAGAAAAACAAGACTCACACCGCTGCGCCAATTCTCCGATTTCTAAGATAAAAAAGCAAAATAAGTATAACCACAATGTCTAGTAAAATTTGTTTATATTTTAGAATCTCTATATTAAAAAACAGGCTACACACATATAATATTTTTATTTAAATAAAAAGATGCAAGAATAACCTCAAAATATATTAGATTGAGATTTGGCGTGACATTGATGGACCTCTTTATTTTTTATTTTTTATGCAATTGTGCTTGGTCAATGTTACAAACATTCAAATTGACTAATTTGAAATTTGTTTTTCTTTTGTTCTTTTTACCTTTTGAGTCTCTCCCTTCTTTTACCGCGCTTTCGGCAAACGATCAAGCGCGCAAGCTCTTTCTTTGATGGGGGAAGGATAGAGAAAGGTTGAGAGAAAATTGCTGCGATTGGAAATATCACTGTATCAGTGCCTCCAGTAGCCTTTAAGTTGCACATTCTAAAGCGATGCTTAAGTTTGCTCAGTTGACGACCCATCCCATGAATTGAAACAATTTTTAGTATTGGATCAATGTTACCATATGCTAAATGCTGTGGTATTTTCTATGAAATTGGACCAGAGGTGGTAAAATTTAGCCACAGGCCTTTTCAGTTATTATTTTAAAAAATGATAAAAATTTAACCAGCAGCAGTAAGTTGAAGATATCTAAAATTTTAATATTTTATCTATATTATAATCAGAAAATATCATACATAATTAGATTTCCTCTATATTTAATAATAACTGAATTATTCCCTAACACAATTAGTAAATAGGGGGAATTTTAAGTATACCCCTCAAAAACTTCAAAATTACGTATTTAACCCTCTAAAGTTTGAAATTACGTATTCCCCCCTCTAAACTTCATAAACTCACAAATTTATCCATTTTATTATCTTTTATATTAAAACTCATCTAAATTTATAAAATACTCATTTTACCCTTTATTAAAAACATAAAACATCCATCATACTCAAATTTGAATCTAAAGGGTTCCTCTACTGTCCGAACTGCTTTCAGATCCGTGCATACTAGATCAGCACAAATCAAAGCGAACACACACGAATATTGAAGTGACGTGCACAACTCTTAATGCGATGCGCGGGGATCGAAATTGCTTCAAAATCCGTGCACACTAGATCAGCACAAATCTTAAAGCGAACACACGTATATTGAAGCTGTACGCACAGATCCTAATGTGATACACACAGATTAGACAGTAGAGGAACCCTTCATATTTAAATTTGAGTCCGATGGGTTTTTGATGCTTTTAATAAAGGTAAAATGGGTATTTTATAAATATAGAATGAGTTTTAATATAAAAGACAATAAAATGAGTAAATTTGTGAGTTTTTGAAGTTTAGAGGGGTAAAACATAATTTTAACGTTTAGAGGGGAAAATACGTAATTTTGAAGTTCTTGAGGGGTATACGTGAAATTCCCCCTAGTAAATAACAAAATAAAACAAACACCTATCAAAACCATGACTGCCTAGAACATTGTTTTTATGATTTTTCTCTAACATGACTTCCTATCTTTGAAACTTAGCTTGCTACACCTACAATTTTTTTTAAGACCACCAAATATACTATTGTTATAGAACAAGCCCTAACAGACAAGCGAGGGAAAGAGAACAAATCATATAGAACTTCAAAGGAGAAAATATCATAGCATATATAACTAGCCACAAAAAAAAATATGTTAATTCATTTTGGAAAGAGAACATATCATACAAAAACTAGGCAAAAGAATGGAAGGGAGACAAGGAGATGTAAATGGCTGGAAACAAGATAACTTCCTAACATTAGCACATAAACGAACCATTAATTCAAGTAAACAGCCAACTAATCACATTATCCAAATGCTTCATAACAGCACAATCAGAAGTTCAAATCACATCACGCAATGCAAGCATAACAATGCAACAGTTAAATTTCCCCTAAAAAATTTACATTTTCTTAAAAAGTAATTTCACTAATAGTCTAAAAATGTTGAGACCAATCTCAAAAAATTATACAGCCTCAACTAACCTCAGCCTCTCCTCTCTCCCTTCTTTCATCCTGCTCTGCTCAGCCAATAGTGACTGGAGATCGCTGCCATTAGCCAAGCTATTAAACTCCACTGATCTCGACGGGTTGGTCGGATATTTCCTCTGACAGAAGGTCATCAGCCTCTTGACTGATTGTAGATATTTGCGTGTTGTTTCATCATTCATGATGTGGGCCACACTACTGGTGCATATCTTTTCACGCGCTGACCGCTCGTGGATGCCAACCATGGTAACACCAATTGGCCACGGCGAGTTGCCTATTGCAAGTCTTATGTAGTGGTCCATGGCTGACAGGTAGTCACGTCTCACACAACAGTTTACCACGTTTAGAAGAGCTCCTCTCACATCATCAGGTAGAGCCTGGATATTGCAAGAGTTCACTTTTTTTATTGATGGAAATATATAGAGATAGAGAGGAAAAAGATCAAGAAAGAGACCGTACATAGGAATGGAAATGCATGACTTAATGGGTATCAAGAACTCTATAAAAGGCTGTAAAGACAAGCTTATGTTTTTTTAAACCATGTAAATATTGATAGGCAGACTTTGAAGTGTATGCTCCCAACATGTAATTAGTTAATTAGGAATTTACCATAATTGCTTTTTACCGACATCATCACATAATCTGATCATGAAATTGGTTGTTGTAAGCTCATCGTGTCGCCCACCTATTAGTCATGGGCAAAACAAATTCATCAAAGAAACATATCTCATTTTTATTCACTGCTCTTATTGTAGTTATTGGGTTACAATTTAGACACAAAAAGAAGGCAGCTAGGAAAGCTGCAAATAGATGGACTTCCTAAAGAATATAATAAAAGATATATCAGTTGCCAGTATTTTCCATTTCATTTACATGTAATAATCATATTTTTCATTAAACCAATAAATAAACACATACCTTTTTCTTGCACATCTTGAAAAGCGGATCCAAATACCGTGCACACTGTTTGTATGTAGCAACAACTGACTTGCCCTTAGCAGTCCTCCTCTCGGTCTCTGGCATCTCTTCTACCTCTTTTCCCCATTCATCCAACAACCTGATCCAGTAACATACATACAATTTATAAGAAATCAGAAAATGGTTATCTCCTAGTTAGAACCATAGTTACAAGGCCATTTGTAGTCCTTTTTATGTCATGCTTAATTGCTATGACATGTGCTAAATGCCCACACCATAATCTTACTCTATATAATTGGATCAGGGTAACATTACTATATACAATTGCCATTTTTTCTTTTTCTTTTTTGAAAGAAAGATGAAGGTCAAGCCTCCAACTTCTTACAATGAATTTGATGCTAGTTCTTACAATGACCACTTTTAATTGATGACAGAAACAATCTGGCGCTCTGTACTTCACATTGCAAAACCAAGCATCTAATTAACACTTAACAGTCAAATTTATAGTACACAGACATCTAAGACCAACCCATATACCATTTAGACCCAAATTATACATTGACTACTAGGAACAAGCCTGGAGTAATTGTCAACAAACCTTTTAAAGAACACCTTAATCTTGTCTTCATCGCACAAATCTTCAAAAGGGACTTCTTTATTCATCTCCTCATTAGCACCTTCACCCGAATTCCTGATAGCAGCTTTCTGCCTTTTTCGCAACTCATATATATCTCTAAGAAAATCATTGGTCTGACCATCACCAATTTCTTCAGCATCAATTTCCAGTGCACCTGACTCAATAACCGACTGTAATCGCTTAAACCTTGCTATGTCATCCTCTCCAAAGAGAGTAACAGGTTGTTTTAGAATCCTCAATCGACGAATAACCTCGTCTCGTGGCAGTGTCGGATCCTCTTTTGCAGATTGGGTATGAGTGTTGGAATTGGGTTGGGGCGGGGAAGGGGTAGGTGTAGGTGTAGGGGAAGTTGATTTCTTGGATTGGGCTTGCTGGAACATCTTTTCTCGGAGTTTCTGGATTTCGAGATGGTGGATCTCTGATTGACGGAGGGCCTTGCGGCCGGAGAACTCCGATTCAAGGAATCGGCGTTTGCGCTGGAGCTCTTGCTTGAGAAGATCCATCAGTGCTTCACTCGGTAATTGGGATTGAATGAGTGATTGCTGGGGTTTTAATGAGACGATGGAACTCCAAGGAGAGTTCTAGAGCATACCCCATCGAATACCTACGGAATTCGCTTCCTCTGAGCTAACTCAAATTTTGCGGTTAGATCTGGATTGTCTGATTTGTTAAAGGGTCCTGTGCATTACAGTCGTCAGTCGTGGGTCCCGATTCTGATCGGACGGTCCGCAGATAAACTCAAACAATACGTTAAAGCAGAGGATGCCGAGTCAGCATAACGGGCAGTAAAAGTTTATCGGAATATCTCAATTTTGTCATTTGTTGGATATCTCCAGATCTCAATTCTCTCGGTTGCAAATAGCCTTCTGATAATTAGTAGTTTTGGTTGTGCATGGGTCTGGATCCGGTCCTTCAACGAAACAGCAGAAGATTTTACTAAATTCTATCTAGTTTTTTTTTTTTTTTTTTTTTGGGGTGTAATTTGAATACAGACTTGATTTGTGTAGGGATGTAAAAAAAATTGTAAGTTAATTACTGTTATTGATGTAATTAGCGGGTGAGGCAATTAACATAATTAGTTAGTGGCATAAATGTAATTAGCAAGTGATTAGAGATTAGTTAGAAGACTAAGTTGCTGGCTTTAAATAGACATGTATTACTCATTGTACTGTTACTCCCAGCAAAAGGTTTAATATCAGAGTCTTGTGCAACTGGATGTACTCCGTGATTAATTCATTGCTTTGTAACTATATGCAATTTTTGTGTGATTGCAGTGGGTCTGACGAGGGTCAGTTTATATCAAATGTTGAATTCATATGGCCAATGATGATGATCGGCTCTTCTGCACTTTAAGCTGGCACTTCCATTCTCAAGGTCTTAAAGAAAAGCTTATTACATTGTGATTGTACAGTTGTGCATTTTAATTATCTATATGTTGGATTTAGTTGAAAGATTCCAGTTTCTAACAACCATCTTTCTTTCACGAGTTTATTTTCATTGATGGAGAAAGATGTCTTAAGGTTAGTCGATAGAATGTTTTTATAACAAATTTATGCTGTAAATAGTTGGAAGATTTTGGGTTTGGTTCTCTTTTGAGTTCACTGCTTAAACTGAGCAGCCCTAGTGACCTTCTGTTGGTCTTATTTCCTTAATATCAAAATGAGAATGTAAAGGAAAAGTAACAAGAATTGGGTTGAACCTTTTGAGAATTGTTTTAGGTACCAGCATCTGCAGTTCAAATTTATCGGTAACTGGTTGTTTTTAAAAACTGAGTCTTTTGCTGTTATATTAAATTCTTCCCAAATAATTTCACAATTTTTCTTTTTTCTTTTAGTAATTTGAGTAAAGAAAGAGCTCAGTTCTCTTATTTAAAATGTGATAATAGGAATAATGATTTTGACTACAAAAATATTTAGCTATATCTTTTCATTTATATTAATTCTTTTAATTTTTAATCAATTCGGAAATTGTTAATTAGTACTCTTCATTTCAATTTTTATTATGAAGAAAGAAGATTTTGACAATCAAGAGGTGTCTAATATATTATCTACATTTATCTCAGAGTGGTGATGAAATGGATGATTTTGATGCGACCCGTGAACCTGTGAGACCTAACAAAATGAAAAGCTACTATCTGGAAGGTGAACAGGCAATGTCTAGTGATGAGAACATCAGTTTGTAGAGATGAGAAGGGAAGAGAAAGATCACATGGCAAGATCAAGTTGCACCGAGGCTGTGCTCCACAAAATGAATTAGAGGGGGAGGGGAAGGGAACTAACACCTTGTTTGGATGGAGAGTAGAGGAAGGGAGGGAATGGAAAGAAAAGAAAACTTTCCGTCGAATCGTGTTTGGTTGATAAAATTATGTCGGAGGTGAAATGTTTAATCTTGTATTATTATAATCAATAGAATCGGTTTCCCTCTTGATTTGGAGTGTAACGGATGGAAAGAAATTTTGTTGCAAATATTTTTAGAAAAAATAGCACAAATGCTCAACCCTATATCTTACCTATATAATTCTCATACAAGTTTTTTGTCACAAACCTACAACAACCACCGAATTTCTCATTAACCTTCTAAATTTTAATCAACCAAACAAGAAATAAGACGGAAATGAAAGTTAAATTTATTTTCTCTCATTAATCAACCAAACACGAAGAAGTTAAATATGTTAATCTTCCTTTCTATTCCATTCCATTCCCTTCTATTCTTCACCTCCCCTTCCTTCCTCTACTCTCCATCAAGGGGAGGGAGGGGAGGGCATGGTAAGGAAGAGAAGAATTTATAGGCACAACTGCACAAGTTAACACTGATGTAAAGGAAGAAAGTCTGTAACTTTTAATATTATCGGCACCAGCCCTGTTCAAAAGTCAAAGATATCATTTCCATGTACCCAAAAATGACACCAGCCACATGTGCCAATTCCTAGTTTCTTTAATACCTTCTAGCTTCTCACATTTGTGTACCAGTTCGGGCTGGTACAAACCACATTTGCAACTCAACACTGACCACAGTTAGACCAATTTACCCTTTTGAACATTTTTATTTTTATTTTCTTAGACTGGTACAGATTACAGAAAAATTGGACAAAGCCATGTAGATATCAAGCAGAATAGGGATTACTATGACATGAATTAAATGGAGAATAGGGATTTCTATGATATGAATTAAATGGAGATTCTTTATTATTTTAAGGTTAGTGAACTCTTTGCTCACCAACGATTTTCAATAGAAAACAAATATTCTGTATAGCACCTCAGTTTCTACAAAATGAAATAAGGGAATTATTACAACTTGGCTATAGTGAAAATAAAACTGCTATCAAACAGGAAACCAAAGAAGCAAAATCTCTTCCATTGCCTGATCTGATGCTTCTGGTAAGCATGCACCTTACATGATTGCATTCCACTGTCTGATCTAAATATAGCATGGCTCTATTGCAACAAAAATAAAAGAAAAATAAGCCGAAGATAAGAACAAAATATATAATTAAATTTTTGCCTGGACACAATAAAAGGGTAGATATACAATTCAAAGAATAAGATTATGAAAAAGGATAAACAACTATTTTCGGCACCGAACCACGAGCCTAGCACAGACATTGTAAAACAAAAGAGTGGTAGAGCCACATGCTAGTATCTATGCATTTCCCCCCCTTCAAAGCATTTCCTGGTACTGTGGTACCAATTACAATAATCTGTAAATTTTAATGATTTTATCAATGTCATTCTTTGAATCATACTATAAATCATCTTTTTGTTAGTTTGAATTTGAAGAGGAGTATGAAAATATTCCCACGGGTGTTGAGATTTTTATGGATATTAAACTCATTTTAACTCAAAATATAATTATCGAAAATGAAAGCATTATTGAAGACCAAACTCAATAAGATCAAACAGCACAAAATGACAACCAACGAGCTGGTGCGGCTACAAAGAATTTTGTATGGCCGCACGAAGAGCTGCAGGATTCACTGGATGGTGTTGTTGTAGGCCAAATTGTTGCAAACAATGCTGGAAATCCTCAAAAAAAAATTGGGAGAGCCAATAAGGAGGTCCACTAGAGAGAAAAGATCTGCAATATTTTCAGATTATGTAATTTACCTTCAGAAACATGAGTTTGATGTTGGCATGTTAGAAAATAACCCAATCAATTTCAAACAAGCCATGGAAGACTCTAACTCTCACAAGTGGATCGATGCCATGAATGAGAAAATAAAATCAATGGCTGACAATGATGTTTGGGATATTGTCCCATTACCTAAAGGAGTGAGACCCATTGGTTGCAAATAGATATTTAAAACCAAAAGAGATTCGAAAGGTAATGTGGAGAAATTTAAAGCTTGTCTTGTCACTAAGGGTTTCACACAGAAAAAAGGCATCGATTATAAAGAGACTTTCTCTCCGGTTTTATTGAAAGACTCTTTAAGAATTATATTGGCATTAGTTGCGCATTTCAATTTGGAGCTTCATTAGATGGATGTTAAGACAACATTTCTCAATGGTGACATTGATGAGACGATCTATATGGTGCAACTAGAAAACTATGTGTCGGGAGACGCAAAGTCTATGGTGTGCAAACTTAAGAAATCTATCTATGGGCTAAAGCAAGCGTCTCGTCAATGGTATTACAAATTTCATCAAGTGATTATCTCATTTGGTTTTGAGACAAATCTAGTGGATAAATGTATATACCTCAAGTTCTGTGGGAGTAAGTTTGTGTTTCTGATTTTATATGTGGATGACATATTGCTTGCCAACAACGATATAAACATGTTGTAAGAAATCAAGAACTTTCTGATGAAGATATTTGAGATGAAAGATCTTGGTGATGCATCATTTGTTCTAGGGATTGAAATACTGAGGAATAGACCCCAAAGTATTCTAGGTTTATCCCAAAAGAATTATATCAAAAAGGTTCTCATTAGATATGGCATGCAAAACAATAAACCAGGAAATACTCCAGTGGCAAAAGGAGACAAGTTTAGTCTCAATCAGTGTCCTAAGAATACCTTAGAAAAAGAAGCAATATTAAAGTATCCATATGCCTCAGTTGTTGGGAGCATCATGTATGCGCACGTGTGTACGCGTCCGGATATTGCGTTCATCACTAGCATGTTGGGCCGATACTTATCAAATCCAGGTCTAGATCATTGGAAAGCATCCAAACGGATCTTGAGGTACTTGAAGCGAACAAAAGACCACATGCTCACGTATCAGAGGTCGAATAAGCTAAAGGACATTGGGTATACCGACTCTGATTTTAGAGGATGTCAAGATAACATGAAATCTACATCCGGCTACATCTTTATGCTAGCTGGAGGAGCTATTTCGTGGAAGAGTGCTAAATAGTCACTTATAGCATCTTCCACAATGGCTGCAGAATTCATTGCATGTCATGAAGCATCGAATCATGGTGCATGGCTACGCAATTTTGTCACTAGGCTGCGTATAGTGGAGTCTATTGAGAGACCACTAAAATTATTTTGTGATAACAATTCAGTCGTGCTATATGCAAATAACAACCGAAGTTCGTCAAAGTCCAAGTACATTAACATTAAGTTTTTGGTTGTAAAGGAGAGAGTACAGAATGATCAGTTATCCATAGAACATGTAGGAACAAACTCTATGTTAGCAGATTCACTTACTAAAGGATTACCACCCAACAAGTTTGAAGAGCATGTTGCTCATATGAGTGTAATATTCTGTTAGAAAAATTCATTTTTACTGTTGGTTGTTTATTTTGATGTTGTATTTACTTATTGTTTAGTGGGAGTCTGTTGGTTGTTTATTTTGATGTTGTATTTACTTATTGTTATTTTGGATATATAACTTGTGACATGGTACAAGTTCTTTATGTTATATGCATAGTTTTGCAAAAGGGATATTGTTACATTCTATCTCTATTTTGGTTTGACCTCAAATTCGAATATGTGATTTGCAAATTGTTTAATTGAATTTTGCATTTTACAACAAGTTTATGAAATTCAGTTTCAAGTTTTAAGTGTGAGACTTAGTTAGAAATTGGCACGATAAGATCACAATTGCATGTAAATTCTATGATACATATCCACATCATGATTCATGTCATTTAGTTATATTAGTATTGTGGTCATTGATGGTTTAGTTACGACTAAAATAAATGTGACAATAGCCGCTTTAGTCCTTTGCTAATATAATTGATTGACGGAATTAGTTTGGGAATACATAAGAATGACATAAAAGTATGTGCGCACATAAGGTTGACAATACATAATTAAAAGAGTATGACATATTGCTCAAGTTGGAGATTGTTGGATCTTAATCCAACGTTGAGCATATATGTAATATAATTATGAATTGTATACATATTAAGAAAACATACTAACAGAGACAGATAGGAGTATCAGTGCAGATACAGATAAAAATATGATTTTAAAAATAATTATTCGTATCTTATATACTATATAGTTTAATATATATTATAAAAAAATTATATTATTCACCATTATAATTAGAAAATTATTATAAATTTTGATATTTTTAATAATATTTATATATTTATTTAATAAATATATATCTTATTTGTATTCGTATCCATATTTAAAAATAAAATCGAATACACATATAATTATACCATTATCCACTCGGTATCCGATCCGTTCTCACCCCTCAGACAAGAGACAAGAGACAGAGCCACATAATTATAAAAAATTGTTTTATTTAAAAAGAATAGAGAATTTTGTCCCATACTTCAAAATTTAGTCACACTCTATTCTCAATGCTGACTTTGACCCGTCCCTATGTGCTATGGTCAATAGAAGTGTAAACGGTTAGATACGAATGTATTCTTAACCGTTATAATTTTTTTTGGAAACGAATACATATATAAATAGTTTCGGATAGGGATACAGATTGAATGTTAAATGGATACGGATACTGATTGGATATCGGACAGATACGAATACGGATATGAATATAATTTGAATAATTAAAAATATATTACTTGATCGTGAAATCAAAATCGAATAAATCAGTCGGTGTCGGCCGAATCGAATTAGAAACTTAAATTTTTCAGAAGTTTTTTTGTACGAAAATATAGGAAAAACATTGGTAAAAAAGTAATTTGTCAAAAAATTATGCTAAGATAGTTTTAACTTGATATACAAATACTTGGATTTATTACTAATTAAGAACAAAGAAAAAAGAAAGAATTTTCCCAACACAAAATAAATTTATTACTTATAATGTGAAAAGTTCAATATTTAGAAGTAATAACATAGATTGTATTTATCAGTTGTAAAAAATAATATTTTCCGTATGCTAATCAGAATGATATTAGCATGATAAAATAATTACGAGAACGGAGTAGGTCTGATGCTCATCGGACCTACTTTTAGGTTCAATGAGCACGATAACCGTCCGATCTAAATTAAGATTTGTGCGCACGAACATTGAAACAAACATGCACAAATTTTAAAGCATTATGCACGAATCTTAAAGTAAATCGACGGTGATTAAACCCATCGAACCAGAGTAGGTCCGATGACTCTCAAGTGAATAATTACATATATAACATATTTTTACAATTGATAATGAACTAGAAGAACCTTCACAGCTTCTACAGTCTACACGAAGATAATTGGCATAGGCGCGCAGCTGACAAGAAAAAAATACCGATATTTTTATTAATACCCTAAAAAAAACAAATTATCAAATTTGCCCTCACCCCAGACTTATTTTTAAAACTACCCCAACTGCCCGCCTGCTGGGCGGTTCACTACCCATAGCTGACCGCCCAGCAGCTGGGCGGTCCGCTATAAAACCCCTAGAAAAGAGGTTTTTCTCTCTCCTAAGCAGCACGGTATTCATTCCAACAAATCCAGAACCGAAAGAGAGAAAAGAGAGGCGATTTTGAACAGTAATTCTCAAACAGAAATATGTTGGTTGCACTGTACGTGGGCGGGAAGTTTACCCGGGGTGCGGAGGGAGCACAGTACACTAAGGAAGCAGCCTACGGCTTCGAGGTAAATGAAAATACCTCATTTGTTGAACTGAAGGGAATAGTGTATGAAAAGATCGGTGTGAACCCCAACCGGTATGATATAGATTTAGCTACTCGGATTAACACAGTAAGTGGTGGTAGACCTTACTATACCAGGCATCCAATAACAGATGAGTCGTTATGGAGGAGTGTTTACAACACTTTTGAGTCACAGGGTACCATGGTAATGGACTTATATTCCAGGAGAGTTCAGTGTGAACCCGGGGTTGGAACATCTAGGGAAAAAGTTATGATCACTCGGGTTATGACAACCCGCGTCACTCGAGTTATAACATCTCGAGTTATGAGCACTCGGGTTATGATAACTCGGGGTCATGAGCACGTATGACAACCCCCGCCACTCTAGTTATGACAACCCCCGCCCCTCGAGGTATGACAACCCCCGCCACTCGAGTTATGAACCGCCTGTATCACCCGTTTATGAGAATTATGTACCGGATTTTACCACCGATCTACCACCACCACCACCTCCTCCTGAAACCCCAATCCAACCTAGATTTCCATCTGTACCACCATCAATACCTATAGTGGCACCCGTTGTTACCCGGAGAGACCTTGACCTTGATGCTGAGATCGATGCCATACCACAAAGAGATTTGCAAACGGGTGACGAATGGGACGGGAATTGGGATTCGGATCACATGTCAGAAGGTGATGGAGATTATTTACCTAAGGAAGACAGATTTCCGATTAAAGGTCGGACAGATAGGCATCCGTGCCCCACATTCAACGATACCACTGCTTTTGAAAAGGAAGACATCTCATTTTTTGGGCCGCGTGTCAGGTACAATCAAGAGCTTGCTCCGCAGCAGATTTACACCAACATAGATGAACTTATGAAGAAAATAAATGAGGTCCATGTTCATGGCAACTGGGAGTGCAGAACTGAAAAAAGGGACCGAAAAAGGTTAGTAATTGTTTGTAAAGACGAAGCGCATTGCCACTTCCGTCTCTATGCAACCCCTGTGGGTAAGGGCGAGGCATGGATTATTAAGAAGTGTGAACCATCTCACACATGCAAGTCTGTGATCACTCAAAAGAGAGCGATGTTTCTTTTAATATTTATAAACTCAAAAATGCTATCGGTTCGGACTGCAAGAGCACAATCCTCTCGAGTAGTATATTCGAGGTCGATTCACATGGAATATTGGTTCAGTACTTTGAGCGATCGAATCACAATCTTTCGAAAGGCTAGATGAAATCTGAAAATTGAGAGATGTTGTTGTGATCAATGTAAATTAGAAAGCAATTAAAAGTAATTAAAATAAAGATAGAGATGAGAATTCCTAGGGTTTCGGCACACCATTGCTACTCAATCCGCCTTGACAATATATTCCTGTTGCGTCTGATTTCCTGTTGTTGTTTTATGAAAGACACTACATAGGTCATTGCGATTTATGTTACGCAAGAATGATAGATCTTTCATCGAGATTCTACATAGGACACTGCGAGCTTCCTTACGCAAATGACTGATCTCTTAAATACCCCAAATTACTACACAGATCACTGCGATTTTCCTTACGCAAGTGATGGAATTTGGTACGCATTTTGTTGGTCTGGTTTATGGTTTTCCCGCTAAGGTTTTCTTCACATAAACCTAATAGATCTCAACGAGGCTAATTCATACAAATAGTTTCTCTTACCATTAAAGTACTGTCACTACCCTAACAGACTCAAACTAGATCATTGAAGTTAGATGAAGAGATAGTAAATCACAAAAGCATTTAGATTCAACAACAAGAAATCATAATCAACAGAAATATATATATCAAAATATCAAGAGTAACAAGGTTTACTGCCTAGCCTTAAGAAAAAAAACTTAGCTGCAGAACGGCATCGTTACAAGCACTCCTCTCTTCTCACTTTAATCAAATCTAACCCTAATTACAAAGATAAGTTATTCTTCTGCCCAGGGGCCTTATATAGGAGTGGAGGGACGTCTGGAGATTGAGTAGGGGCTAAGGAACTGATCTGGATACAGCTGTCGGCAGTTATTCCCTAAGAGTCACCTTCGGTTACGGACCGTATCAGGTGATACGGTCCGTATTAGGACCTTGACGGTTAGGGTTTTAATGCTTCCAGTGCTATCTCCTGGTCTGTGCTAGGCCTGGCCCCTATTAGGCAATACGGACCGTAACAGAGACTTCGTCGATAAGCGTCGCTGATCCAATTGACCTGATTCTAGCTCCATTTGGTGTAAATAGTCTCAAAACATGTTTTCTGCAATAAAACATAAAGAAGTGTGACAGTAGCCTTTTTCTCTAATAAATTAAACATAAGTGTGAGAAAATATGCAAAACCTAAGCCAAAACCCTACGTAAATCATCATTATTTTGACTCTGATCACAAGTCTGCGTCATCAAGGACAGACCATGCATAGCTTACGGCTTCACTTATTGCCGATGTAATTGAAAAGGACATTAAGGAGGACCCATCGATGAGCCTTAAGGAGGTCGCTAGACATGTCAGACGCGCTTACAAGCATGTCATCCCAAAATACAACAAGTTGTGGATACAGTTGTCGGCAGTTATTCCCCAAGAGTCGCCTTCGGTTACGGACCGTATTTGGTGATACGGTCTGTATTAGGACCTTGACGGTTAGGGTTTTAATGCTTCCAGCGCTATCTCCTGGTCTGTGCTAGGCCTGGCCCCTATTAGGCAATACGGACCGTAACAGAGACTTAGTCGATAAGCGTCGCTGATCCGATTGACCTGATTCTAGCTCCATTTGGTGTAAAATAGTCTCAAAACCTGTTTTCTGCAATAAAACATAAAGAAGGGTGACAGTAGCCTTTTTCTCTAATAAAATAAACATAAGTGTGAGAAAATATGCAAAACCTAAGCCAAAACCCTACATAAATCATCATTATTTTGACTCTGATCACAAGTCTGCGTCATCAAGGACAGACCATGCATAGCTTACGGCTTCACTTATTGCCGATGTAATTGAAAAGGACATTAAGGAGGACCCATCGATGAGCCTTAAGGAGGTCGCTAGACATGTCAGACGCATTTACAAGTATGTCATCCCAAAATACAACAAGTTGTGGAGAGGGTGTGAACTTGCGATCTGCCGAATGCTCGATAGCTGGCATGGTTCATACAACTTGCTTGCACCATTGCTGCAGGCCATAGCAAGTACAAATCCCGGCACTAGGTTTGAATGTTGGAATCTAAGCGTAGAGGATGTCGACAACGCATTGCAATTCAAGGCCATAGCATGGGCATTCGGTCCATGTATTCAAGTTGTGCCATACATTATACCGGTCATCAGTGTAGATTCATGCTTCCAGTCTGGCCGTTACGACGGGAGACTACTGATTGCATGTGCATATGATGCTGAAAACCAGTTGTTGCATTTGGCCTTTGCAATTGTTGAGAAGGAGGACGAGGAAAACTGGAGATTTTTCATGAGGTTCGTACGAAGACAAGTGGTTGGCGATCGGTTCTTTTGTGTCATATCAGACCAGCACAAGGAATCAAATATGTTTTTGATCGCCCAGATTTCGGGTGGTCGACAGCGAACGGCGATTGTGTGCACATGCTGTGTATACAACATACACAAGAATTGCGGATCTGAAAAATGGGTTGCAGATACATTCAGAATTGGTTGCAAGATGAAGAAGCCGAGAAGGGTGGAAGAGATGTTCAGAGATTTTGCCAAGGTATGTATATTTTTATTTGTTGACTTATATTTTCTGAATTATTTACTTAAATTTTCTCATCTAAAATTGTTTTTTTTTGCAGTACTGTCCAAAGGCAAATGCGTACTTACTCAAGGTGGGAAAAAATAATCCCACCGATCTTGCTGAGCCACCCGCATATGACAAGATATTGCAAGCCCGTGATGGAGGTTTCCGATGGGAAATTATGACCACAAATGGGTCTGAGTCTTTGAATGTTGTTTTCAAGAAGAGCCGGATGTTGCCCGTGGCAGCAATTGTGGAGGACACCTTCTACAAGTTAAATGCATGATTTGTTGCACGGCGTGTTAAAGCCCTCAAATTACTGTCCAGGAATCAAACGTTTTCAACAAGGGTGAAGGGAAAACTAAGGAAACATAGGGAGAAAGGTGCAGTTATGAGAGTTGTCCCGTACGGGGAGAACCAATTGGATTCGAAGTGCACTGTCCAAATGAATTTGCTCCAACCAGCCGTAGACCAGATGGGACTATGGAGTTTGTGAAAAGGATGTTCAAGTATGTTGTTATTTTTGGACCTGACAATACTGTAACATGCACTTGCGAAGGAATCCAATTGGCCCACCTACCTTGTTCTCATGTTATGGCGGTGTGCCGAGAGAGAAATTTCTCTAAGGATGATTATGTCGTAGACATGTACCGTACCGATTACTTTGCGAGTACTTGGGGTGCATCTTTCCATCCTTATCCCAACCAGTATCAGTGGTCGGCCTATGTTGGTGATAGAGTATGTCCCGCAAGCGGGTGGATCAGAAAAGGAAGAAGACCCCACAAGCGTCAAGTAATGACCATAGACGAGATAGAAGGTAGGCGAATGGGGCATCAGGCCCGCCGTTCAACAACTAGCAGGCAGCAATACGGTTGATTTTATTTATTTACTTATATTTTATTTTGATTTTATTTCAACTAGAATGCAATGCATATGCCATTAACGAAGCCAACGAAAGAGAAAATGCTAGAGTTGTTGCTGAGGCAACCGGTAGTAGCCACCGCACTCATGAAAGCCCAGGAACCGGTAGTAGCCATGGAGAGACATCCGGTAGTGTCGCACAACCAGCTGCACCCAGACCCAGACATCGTATTTTGAGTTTGTTCGGCCGTCGTCGCTGATTACCAAGTTTTGTTAAATTATGTTATGAACTATTTTAGATGTATATTGTGAACTATTCTAATTGGTAGTTTGTGAACTATGCAATTTTTTATTTGCCTCGATTATTTTATATACTTCATTTTTGTTATTTTTAATACTTAATTACATATACAAAAACTAACAACATAAAATATAAACAAACACAAAACTGATGAAATAAAGTCTACGACATAAATTCCTAAAAATTCTACAACATAAATTCCTAAAAAGTCTACTTCTTACAACGAGCCTTGAAAGTGCATGGAACAAAGTCATCATCAGAGTTTGCCTGATCTGGATCAGTCACAGCAGACGAAGTGGTAGCCTTACCAGTACACGGAACAAACTTATCGTCCGATGCTGGAGGCTCTGGATCAACCTTCTTTTTTTTCAAAACCAAAGCCGTATGGGTTTTCCACAAAGTCATCGTCTGAAATTTCATACGGACTATGTCGTCTATTCCATTCTCCTATCTTACATGTCACACAATTCCGGGGATCACGGCATACGGGCCAGTTGTTCTTTTCTCCTTCATTTTTACCTCGATCACTAATAGAGCCTCCTCTCGCTACGCCACGATCTCGGTTGCTCTCTTTCTTACCTCGTTTGTTACTGTCCATACCTTTACTAGCCTCAAAATCGCCTCAAAATCGCCTCTCTTTCTCTCTTTCGGTTCTAGAATTGTTAGAATGAATATTGTGCTACTCAGGAGAGAGAAAAAACCCCTTTTATAGGGGTTTTATAGCGAACTGCCCAGTTGCTGGACGGTCAGCTGTGGGTAGTGAACCGCCCAGCCAATGGGCGGTCTGCTAGGGAAATTGGACCGCCCAGCAGGCGGGCGGTTGGGGTAGATTTAAAAATAATTTTAGGGTGAGGGCAGATTTGATAATTTGTTTTTTTTTTTTGGGTATTAATAAAAAATATCGGAAAAAAATACTACAGCTGGTTTAAATTAAAAAAAAAGAAAATTTGATGTCCGGATGATAATGATATCCGGATTCCTTATATAACTCCTCTCTTTAAACTTAGAATCTTATTGACAGCGGAGAGGAGAGAGAAGAGTGTGGGCTCCGTAATTGGGCTTACAGAGGATTCTAAAATTTAAGCGGATAGTATCGGATATTCGATTCGTTTATGAATTTGGAACCCGTATATAGGATTGGAGATACGAATTCGTGATGGTATCGGATGCGGATAATTATTCAGATCCGGTTCCATATCTAAAACCGTATATCCGTTCAGAAAATATTTGGATCTGCAACTAAATCGGAATTCATCATTTTTCAGATTTGGATCCGGATAAAATTGAATAATATCTTATCCGTTTACACCCCTAGTTATGAACATATGCAGTGTGCTACAAATAACTTAATTTGTTTGTATTTCTACGTCAAGTTTGATCTAAATTGTATGAACATACATGAATCATACATTTGAACAAATATTTAGTAAAGTATTTAATAAATCAAGTAAATTACGGACTTAGTGCAGTGGAGAGTGTCTCGTTATAGCATTTAAATTTTTTTGAAGTATATTCTTTAATTATAAAAAAAAAACAATTCAGGCAATATCGTTCACTACCCTACCTTATATATCTAATTAATGTGACTGACGCGTCATCCTTATCCTTCCCTTTTTATATCAATTCAGATAAATACAGATTATTATTCCTTGTGGCTATCGCACTAGTTATTAGTGTAGATCTACTAGATTTTCCCAGTGAATTGTTAATAAAATAGAGAGGCTTTGGAAGGTTATAATCAGTTAAGCACCAGCAGGGGCGGAGTCAGACTTTGGAACAATAGAGATCAAATACATATGAGGTTAATCATGTAAAAAATTTCGAATTATGGGGGTCAATTATATAAAATATTTATCCAAAGAATGAGGTCAATATTACCGTATCATGACATTTTGTGCTAAATTATATAAAAAAAATTAAAATTAAATGAGGGTCAATTGACTCCATTGAATCTAAGTAAATCTGCATCTGAGCACCAATACATACTATTATATTATCTGTTATAGCTTAACAATATTTTAGTTTTTATTTTGAATGCTTCTGATTGTTTTTGATAGTTAACAAAAGTTTAAAGACTATCTTAAAATCATTATTTTATGTTTACTGCTGATTTGGAGTAAGTAATTAATGTCCAGTGATTAGTTTGTTTTCTTTTTTCCAAAAATTACAGAAATAAATATCTGCCACGCTGTAAATAATTCAGTTATTTAAAAAAGCACGTTTATGTTAAGCGATTGCTGACACGGAATCAATAGTCATTTTATATAATAATTTATCATATTCCACTATTCCTATCCGTTACAGGTCATCATCAGGTCATGCGTGTTTCCTGTTTTCTCAAAAGATTCATATCCTCTCCGTTTTCGTTGAGCACCAGTTTTAATGTGTTATTACTAAATATGATGAGCACTATCAGCGAAAAACTGAAATTCAATCTCGTGCTTTGCTTTGCTTTGCTAATGATATGAAGGTATTTGGTTTTTAAGACAAAATTGCAATAAATTATTGATTTTTAATTGCAATCTTTTAATAGCTTATAATTAGGTTGCGTCATCAATGACAAAATTTACTTTGAAAAATTAAAATGAATTCTTCTTTATATTTTACAATTCAAATTGAATTCTTCTTGATTATATTTTACTCTCGTCTCTATTCCAACAATTAAAATTAGTTTCTAAACTGCTCACGGAGAAAGTTTAGAAATTAAAATTAGGTTAATCTCTAATTCCCTACATCGGTGCAATCACTTCAAATTTCTTTACGCATCCCCCACATCGATATTTCCTTTTTATTTCTTTTTCTCCGACCCCCTTCCTCTGTTGGCTTCTTCACAAAGTACAAGAGTGACATTTTTTTCTTCCGTGTCTTTTCTTCACAGCTATGATTTCAAATAATTTATCAACACATTATTTTTTCAGATCAATCTTTTGATAAATAAACCATAAACAAAATTATTTGGTTTAAGAAAAACAATAATAAAAAATAACATAAGCTTTTCGTGTCTTTTCTTCGCATCTAGTGGTATCAGCTTGAATACCAAATACCTTCCCAACTAGCAATATAGCTAAAATTCAAGGATGCGATTAATAGTAGTTTAATACAAAGGTGTAGTCTTTGGACCAAGAACTTATGCATCTGAGTTCCTTCAACTTCTTTGTTGCCTCTGCCACGAGCACCCTCGATTTCATCGTCGCCTTAGCTGAGAACTCTGACGATAGGAGGCGCGAGGCGCCCTGCGTCAGGTCCTAAGAACGTTTCGCTGCCTCTTTGAAGAACTCCTCATATTTCTTCGTGGCTTTCTCTGCAATGGCTCGAGACAAGGAACGAGATTAGACCAATAAGACCACAGCAAGGATTTCCTCCAAGAGGAGATCGATGGTCGAGACTTACGGAAAAACTGAGACAATTGAGATCTCAAAATGTGAAACATAAAAAGACGAATCAATTGAAACTATCAGAAAAGCCAAAGACGGTCAGAGGCGAACGGAAAAAATGAAAGAAATCTTTTTTTTCATTGTTGGATTACGAAGAAACAAAAAAGAAATAGAGAGAGAGCAGAAAATTTTAGCCAATGAGAATTAAACGTTTCGCCAGCGCATCTTTAGTAAACGATTTCTTATTAAGCAATTCTTCCGAATAATTGCTAAATAAGCAATCGCCGTACAACCCAGAAATTGAATTAGAAATTACCACGTAGGATTTAGCAATTAGAAAAAAGCACCAATGCAGATGCTCATAGCATGCAACATTGTTAATTTCCAGTACAAAATGCAAGTTCAGAACATTTTTTTTTAACAGTATACAATTATCAAATTAAATTTTAACTTCAATATGATGATCAAATTAGAAATACGAATTATAATTATGAAGGTTAAATATTAACTTTCATACGAACATGCTTATATTACATAAAAGTTACAACATGTATGCATATTATTAGCAGAAAAAGGAGGAATTTTGAATCCAATTTCCTCTACCTAGATCTGCCAGTGCAAAACAGAATAGGCATAACAGTGGACTCCTGGAGAGAACCAGTAGAGTTCAAAACTGGAGAGGGAATAACAAGAGAACTATTTCAAGTTTTCAACCCAACACAAGACGCTACATCAAGGACAATACAGAGGAAATAGACGCGTTATAAATAAAAAAAGAAATATGATCCACCACCAAATATCAACATTGTGACAACTGACAAGTTCCTCTCTCTTTCAATCCATCTCTTTATATACCCCCATAACCAGACCCATTTCCCTCTCTCGTTTTTTCTTTGCCTGAAACAGTGAACGTAGTGCTCTTTGATCCTCGTTCTCTTTCTTTCTAAGCTGTGTTATTATCACTAATGGCGCTTCAGTTTCAAGGCCTTAAATCTCCGTTTGACTGTATTCTTTTTGGTAAGTTATTTTCCTTCAAATATATATAATTCTTCGATCAAATTTTATTCAGTACCAGTATCAAGGATTTATCTAATTAAATGTTGCTTATTTGAACACTGGAACAGATCTTGATGACACTCTGTATCCAGCAGAAACTGGTATTTCACATGCCACCAAGAAAAACATTGATGGTATTTATCTTACCTCAACTACTAGTAATTAAACCATGATAATTTTTCTACTTAATTTGCTTAACTTTAGTTTGACCTTCTACTTTTAAACTAATTTTCAGAGTTCCTTGCAATTAAATGCGATATATCAGCAGAGAGAGCTAGCTCTCTTCGGGTAGAACTCTTTCGCAAGTATGGGAGCTCACTGGCTGGCTTAATTGTACGTACATGTCTTAACCAGAATACGATAAATTAATGTCTGATAAGAAGATATCTTTTTGCATTTACTCAACTGATTAGGAATTATTTTTCATTTGTGGTTATTAGGCACTTGGTTATGATGTGCACCCTGATGAGTATCACAGGTTAGTAGAAGCTAGAACTTATTGAGCAATCAATTAAATTTTTTAGACTGGATCTTTAATAAACAACTTTTGATTGCAGCTATGTGCATGGGCGGTTGCCATATGATCGGATTGCATCAGACCCACGTCTGGAACAACTACTAGATAGCATCCCACAACCAAAAATTGTAAGTTCAAGAGTCAAGACCCAATACCGAATTTTGGAGTTTTTTCATACAGATGCTCAAATATTAGGTGATTAATACCAGCAACAATATTAAGTGATTGATACCGGTACCAGCATTAGATGGCTGATACCAGTAAGCAATTATCCCTAAGAATATGACAAACTATCGAGTACAATAGAAGAACATATAATTAAAAACATGGACAACCTACCGGTAATCTTCAACCTATCTTTCTTGAAGAACGAAGTGACAACAAAGGGTACTTTTGGTATTTTCAAACATAATATGTGAGAAACTATAAACATTGATGTTTTCTAATATTCCATAGTCTTTGTTTTTTTTATGGTACCATGTTAACCCTTCTCATCTAATTCATTTAATGAGCAAAAATGTCTAAAGCCAATAATTGTGTGATTTCTTTCAGCTGTTCACTAATTCTGATAGGCAGCATGTCACCAGAGCATTAGCCAGACTTGGCATTCAAGAGGCTTGCTTTGATCAAACAATATGCTTTGAGACTATGAATCCACATCTATTTGAGGAAACAAAAGATGCCATTTCTACTTCATCTGAGGTTGTTCTAAAACCATCTGCTAAGGCAGTTGAGTTAGCTGTGTGCATTGCTGGTTTTGATCCACAGAGGATGGTATGTTACAAAACTCCTTTTATGAGGTCCCAATTAAATTTAGAGAAAATAAAGTACAATGCACCATAAAATGTATATTAACAAAATAAGCAATAATTGCAGTTCCAATATATAGTTTAAATACAAAAAAACAGGACAGTACTATTTGAATACAATTTATTCTATGAAGTTTAGTTCAATTATAATATTTGGTTTCAATTAATTCATTCAGGTATTCGGCAATAGCTATTCAGCAATAGTAATTCAAATTGCTCTTTATTGTGGCTATTCTGAACAGGAATTGACATTACATCCTTTTTATTTTCTTTCTTTGAGTCAGCTATTTCTAGATGATAGTGAGAGAAACATGGCCATGGGGAAAGCTGTGGGCTTAAAGACTGCTTTGGTAACTTTTTTTATCATCAAATATTCGGTTTTAATCTTCCTAAGATAAGTGACTTTAGTTATTCATGTTTCATCAGCTTTTCTCAAGCTGAATCTTCTAGAAAACTATTATACCTAAAAACCATATAAGGCCACACATATAAAATAGTTAAATGTCAATACATGAAACATCATTCTGAAATCGATGTTGATTCTAATTGAGGCTGTTGGCCTTCTAATGCCACAAATGAATGATGTAATACAAAACCAACTTATGAACGTCATGGCCTAAGCCGTCTCTATCATCGGTTGGGTTCAGATTCCATATGAAGTATAAGTTGCAAAAGTTTGTGTAGCACGTCAGCTTGAGACCAAGAAATATGTAATTAGTCCCGCAACAAGACATTGCGACAGAATTTTCTGTACATGAAGCCATAACCTTTTGGTTTCACAAACGATTACAAATGGCAACTTTATAACCATTTCTCTCTATATGTTAGATAAAAAATAGATGAAAATTTATTAATTTAACAACGCTGAGCAAGTTCAACTAATAACATAAAAGGAGATACAAATTGATCCTCTGTAGAAGTCAGTGGATTGCCTTTTTCAGTAAATTGGGTGTAATTGGGTACACATACAAACCTTCACTCTTTTTTCTCAAGTGGAAACCAATTAAAGCTCCTAACATTTTTTCTTTCATTTAAGGTTGGGAAAAGGCTTAAAACAAAAGACACTGATTACGCGCTTGAAAACATTCATAACCTCACCAAAGAAGTACCAGAGATATGGAACCTGAATAGGAAAGCAAAAGAAGAAGAGATAGAACCAAAGAGATCTGATTTGGATGCCATGAGATCACCAACTCCAGTAGAGGCTTAAATAAAATATATCAAAGGATAACTATTGAGACTACAAGTCTATAATAAGCTGACTCAGGGGACATGGCTTGTTGGTGTAAGGTCTTTTTCAAACCTTAGTTGATTTGACATATAGACATGCCAAACATGCCACCTCTTGTGGATATTGTGTAGATGGCAACATTGGTGTTTGTTTCTCTGTGTTTTGTATATTATTTTTTTTTTTTTTGTGACAAAGAAGGAAGGTCCCTTTTGTGGCTGTGAAATAAATAAAGTTTATGGCCAATTATTCTGTTGCAACATGTGGGGTGATGGTAGAGAGGAAGCATCTAGTTAGGTCGTTGTTAATTGCTTAATTAGCTCATAATCTCTCTTTTTTTATTGATGTTTTGGTTGGTTGTTGAGCACTTCGGGAAAACAACTGGCATAATCATACGCATTACATCCCAGGTCACACCTAATTTCTTTATATCATTTCTCTTCATATGTTTATCATTTTTGTCATCATATTTGCTGATTTTTATTATGTCCTTTTTGCACATTATTTGTTAAAATTTATTTTATTTTTTATTTATCATATGATCCAGAAAGCAGTCCCTATTCTTATGGCAGGATTTGATTAAAAAAACTTATTTGATAGTTCATGAAGGAACTAGTCCATGCTAAAATATAACAAAATAAAAAAAGATCTAACAAAAGGAGGTTGAAGACTGTTATAAAAAAGACTAAATTTATTTTTACTGCCAATTTTATTAAATAGGAGCCCATTGCTTCGTTGGATGTTCAGATCAAATGATGTTTGGCATTTCTAGGTTCAGTGTGTAAATTTGGATACAACCATGATTAACATTCCTATGACAGGATCTCAAACAAATTTAAAAAAAAAAAAAAAAAGAAGAAAGGAGAAACGTTGGTGAGATAATTTGGCCAAGGACAGTTTGTACTCTTAATGCGCCCGATTAGTGCAGTACCTATTTCAATAGGAGCTCATAGTTTGTAACTCCATAAACACATCATCTGTTATATCAACTTCATAGTCTATTTGGCATATGTTGTACCATGCCGTTCTAAATTTATGGGGTTGTAAATTGTTGTTATTGCAGTTGCTTCATCCGCGCACAAAATTTCATTAGAGAATGCTATTGACCCCGAAAAAGATTTTGATTTGGCTGCTAATCCAAGATTAAGAACTAATCTCAAGAGACTGGACAAATCAGAACATAGAAATTATAAGAAAACCCTAGGCCTTTAATTTCCACTTGTTCCTATATGTACAATAACCTCAAGAATTAAATGTGCTAGTAGTACACTACAACAAAAATTTGACAATGTTGCCAAATTTATGCTCTGGATTAAGCACTGTATGATTGTTCTTGCACTTGCAAAGAAATAAAAGGAAAGTGGATTAATTGTCAGTATTCTCCTTACCATATGTATCTTCCTTCCCATCGCTAACTCTTCTTCTTCTCTCTGCTATCATTTCAGAATATGCCTACAAATAGAATGAATTAACGACATTAGTGAAGTATATTTTCAAGCTCAGAACTGAGTATTGAAGTAATTGATTGTTTTTGGCCCGACCCTTAAGCTATTGTGATTGTTGCAGTTAGGCCCTTGGACATTTTTATGTTCCATGCCCTTGAACCTCAAGTCATAAAAACAGTGTCACATCAGCGTGCCATCATCACATCATCATTCACATTTGCCCCATCATTACCGTCAGTATCTAAAGGAAGGAGGGGCTTGATTGAACCAAATTGAATAGTTGCGGGACCAATTTGACCAAAAAAGAGTTCTGTGCTAACAAAACCAAGTCTGGGATGTAGGGATCTATTTTCCTTTTTGGAAAATTTTCTGGAAGTTGAATATTGTAAAATGCAAAAGTCGACATATTGACTGCTAAGGTGATGACAACGATTGGGAAACAGTAACTGACTGATTAGTCAGATTGTACCTAGCCAAATTTAGTTCTCAGGTGCTAATGGGTATGGCAGCAGGAGTTTGTTATTAACAGTCAAGAAGAAAAAATTGGATCGCTTAATTATGGACAGACAAAAAATTTCCCCCTTCTACCACCGAAGTTATTGAGAACTAGAGAATGTTTTTTTTAAATTCAATAGACATAACTAATGTAAGATAATATACTAGCATTGACTCAAGCTGCTAGTTGCAAGAGACAGCCGGTGGTAGTCGACAATTTGAGGTAAACATATCTATTTTCGAGAGCTTGTCTGTCAGGAGCTACCCAAAATGCTGGGGTACATGCACTTGGGTTGGGTTGGAAGGATAGGGGTCAGGTTTAAATTGTCAATACTAAAAAAGACGGATATTGGGTTGTCCTTAATTCATCATAATCCATAAAGGTAGCTATTCAAAATACCGTTGTAACCCTTAACACTATGTTTGGTTCACACGAGGTGAAAGGGAAGCGAGGTAAAGAGCTGGAGGGGAGGGAACCTTTCTCTTGTTTGGTTCATCTTGTTCACCTCCGTTACACCCCAATTTGGAGATGAACAAAATATAAATTTGAGGAGGTTCAAAGAGTAACACCCATTAACATTACTCTCCTAATATATTTTTAATCAAACAAGAATCAATCATGAGATTTTCTTTCCCTTCCCTTCCCTCCCTTCCTCTACTCTCCATCCAAACAAGGTGTTACGGATAAACTGATAAACCCATTATGCAGTCAAATCCACTAGCAACTGAAATTTTGGGCGGATGAATGTGGGATTGTGATGAACAAATAAATATCAGTCCAATCTTGATCGTTGTCATTGAGGATGACATGTATATTTCTCTAAATTTTTTAACACCAGAGAAAGTTAAATGTTCCATTATCGTAATTGTGATTTTTTTTTTCTTTTTTAAAAAGGTGCAGTAATGCATCAACAAATGTAAGGCTTCATGGTTCATCCAATATAATGAAAGAATCTGAATCCAGTAACAATTATAAAGAAGTATATGGATAGGAAATGTACCTTAGGATAGGAGTATAAAAAAATGTACCACCATGCTGATATTAAAGCAAAGGTCGCACTGCTTAGTAGTATAGAATGCAGAATTAACCAGCTACATGCAGTTACACTCAGCCCGGTAAGAAGTATTGTCCAAGGTTGACACCTAAGAAAAGAACATTAAAAGAAGTTACCTCAAGATAGTTAATCCAACTAGAAGTGATAAGTATATCATAGAGCTTGGCCGCCAAAACAACGCACTGTTGACAAAATGGTTATGGAAAATCCATAACAAACAGGGCGGGCATTGGGTGGATGCGGTCCGGCTTTTGTATGGCACAACAGATGCTTCCAACATAGGAATCCAGCCCAATTTGTCATTCTTTATCAAGGATCTGTCCTCACTGACACCACTCTACTTTGTGTCACTACAATACAATACTCAGAGGGGGGCCTTATCTTGGCAATGGAGCAAGGACGGCCTATTTACTTGTTCATCAGCATACCGATTCATGCCCAACAGAGGGGTCAACTGCCGATACCATCGGGCGTTGTGGAAGCTCAAAGTTCCCACGAAGGTAAAAATCTTTGTTTGGTTGCTATTACAGAACAAGCTCATGACACAGGAGGTGCTCATCACCAGAGGGTGCGACGTTGATCAGGGATGCGTGCTATGCAATAATGGTGTGATTGAAACGAGAGATCACATGATGTAGGGGTGTAACTACGCATCTAGATTCTGGATAGGTATACTGGCACACTTCAACCTCGGACGACCGCATGGAGACACAATACACGAGGTTTGGTGGAACCACAGGATCACCCTTGGACCGCTGTCAAGGGTACAATGGTATACGACTTGGGCCGCAGGCACATGGACAATCTGGCAAGAACGGAATAGGAGAATATTTACCGGAGCAACCAAGATGGTACCTATACTAGTTAATGATGCGGCCATCAAAATACATAACTGGATGCGGTGTGGATAAGCTGCCAACAGCCATCATGCGCATAAAATTTGGAGGAGATCATGCCAGCATATACAGCTCACTGATAGCTGTGCTATTTGCTCAATTGTGCATTGTAATTAGGGGTTACTTTATCAGGGAAGGTGTATAGCATTAAGACTTTGTAAATATACCTTTTTGATTAATACAATTGTTAGTGGCATCAAGCCAACTAACCTTCAAAAAAAGAAGTGATAATACAAGTAATCGCCATGCAATATAACTATGCAATCAAAACTACTATCAATACCTTTCTTATTTCTATCCTTTTCTTTTATTTTCTTTTCTTATCTTTGTTGCTTTTTGGGTATGTTTGGTTGCAAAACAAGAATAGCTAGAATTAATAGCCAAATCAAGAATAGCTATCGTTTGTCTTATTAGAATAGCCAAATCTCAAAACTCGTAGGAATAGCCTATTCTAATAAGACAAAAAGTTTGGATTTCCTATTCTAGCTATTCCAACCCAACCAAACACCGAATAGGCTATTCCGAATAGCCTAACTCCAAGAATAACCTATTCTCAACCCAACCAAACATACCCTTTGTGAAGAAGATATGGTAATTACACCGAATTGAAAAAATCCATTGCAAGTACAGAGAATCAAACATATTTAATGGATTTAACTCACCAGGCCAGCAATTACATTACAACTACTGGACAACATTTTGGTGAAATAGGGAAGCAATCCTTTACAAGTAATTGGTCATATGATCATCAGAACAAACTTAAAATAAATTAATTTTGCGTGTACAATACATTGCATTAATTAGTGGCATACATAAACAAAAGAGAAGCTTAAATTGGTTTAACTGACCAGGCGGGTTTAGTGTCCCAGACAGAATCATACTCAAGCGAGAGATAATTGAGGTATCCATCCATGTCATCTACTACTCCATTTTCGTCAAAGAACGGGGATTCACGGCCGCCGCCTGGTCTCTTCGCTTCTTTACTGGCCCTGACGGTCACCGGGCATTCCCAGCGCGAGAGAAGAGTCAGACGAGGAGGACAAGGAGAGCTTAGGTAGGGATGGACTGGAGAGGCAAGGATCGGATTGGAATGGAGGGAAACCAGAGGAAGGGAAAGAGAGAGTGCCCCCATTTGTGTTTTCCTTTTCTCTGGGACTTGGGTTTTGCTGGAAATTGCAAGTGCTACCTTCGTTATCGCCTTCGGGAAGACTGGAAGTCTGGAAGTCTGGAACCAATTCGTTCCCATAAAAACGAGAAACAGAATTCTTGTTTTCATAAGTTTTATCATCGGAAGAGAAAACAGGAAGGCAGGGAGTTCAGTTCACACGATTTGAAACGAAAAAAGAGGCCACTTGAAATCCGGATAAAAGTGGTCAGATTTGGCGAGAAAAGAATTCATTGAAGTTCAAAGACAAAATTACCCCTCAGCCCTTCTCATTTTTTTTCTTCCTGTTCTTGTAAGTATAGACAAACCAAAGTTATAATCCGGTTTCAAAAATAAAACTGAACCAAACCAAAGTTTTATTTCTGTTTGTTCGGCTCAAACCGAAATATATTAATTTTTTTATTTAAAGCAATTGATTTATAATAAACCGAAGTATATTAAGAAATAAACCAAGGTATTAAGAAATAAATCGGAATATTAAGAAATAAACCGGGATATTAAAGGTGGCGATTGCTGCGAGACAACGTGCTGTCGAAACAATTGTTGAGCAGAATGCTTTGCTTATTGAGAAAAATAACATAAGAAACAAACCGAAGTATTTAAAGCAATTGATTAAGAAATAAACCGAGGTATTAAGAAATAAATCGGGGCGGTCCGGACCAAATTCATAATATATAAAATTTCGATCGGTTCGGTTATTTCGGTTTTCAAAATTTTCAAACCGAACCGAACCGAAATTATAATTCGGTTTTAGAAAGCAAACCGAACCGAATCATTAAACCGAAAAAACCGAACCGTTTGGTCCAAACTAATTCGGTTTGGTTCAAAACCGACTAAACCGGACCCAATGAACACCCCTACTTGTAAGCAACCAAAACTTTCAACAATGGCAATGAGTATATGAGGTGATAATTAGGAAATCGGAGCCTTATTCTTATCGCCAACACTTATCGTTACCTAATTTATATGCCTCTTGATCACGTAAAAAGAGATTAGAAGAAGAGATATTATGAAAATCGGAGCCAATTTAAAATGAATAGAGATGTAACTAGAAGACAAGAACAAC
Organism: Carex littledalei; assembly: GCA_011114355.1. NCBI lineage: Eukaryota > Viridiplantae > Streptophyta > Magnoliopsida > Poales > Cyperaceae > Carex > Carex littledalei. Next base: position 149,715 of record CM022101.1, on the reverse strand, counting down.
CATTGCACCTATTATTAAAATTTCACTTTACATGGTCTGAATTTGATGTGTGATGCGGGCCTCCACTCTCATTTCTCTTACTAACGACGTTCTAGATTTCAATGGCATATGCAGTAAATAAAGTGGTAATTAAACCTTTTTAATATATCACTGAAATCAATTCTTTATTTATAATTAATCATTCCAATCATTAAAATTCAATTCTAAATCATTTCTTGTCTTCTCAATTCTACTAAAATGAATTCAACTTTTGTTCTACTTCTATTCCGATCAGAGCCTTACTGTCCATAACTGATCAGTGGTCCCGCTCGTTGGTCCCACTATTCAGTAGCAAAGTTTGTGACCTAAAGAAGTAAAGAACGAATTCAGATTCGGTGCAGTACCTGACCGTGTATAATGAGATTTGAGTCGTCAGTTTTAATCCCGAAATTTTTATTGTTACCACTCAAAAAAATCGAAATTAATTCATTACCACCGTTCCGGGCTTTTATTCAATACTACCACCCCCGCTAACCCAGTTCGCGCACCAAATTGGCTGGTGCGCGGACTGGGTTAGCGCAGCACCCTTTTCACCGTATAAGAGCTGCGTGCTGCCCATTCTGTTGCGCAAACGGCACTCCGCGTACCGAGCACAGTAAAAGGTAATTTTTTTTTTACTTTTTTTTTTAGTTATTTGTAGATTAGGTAGTTGGTATAGGTGTCTAAAATAGGTCCAAATAGAGTAGAATTATAATAAATAATTAGAATGGTGTCCAAAATAGATTCAAATAGAGTAGAATTGTATTAAATAATTAGAATAGTGTCCAAATAGAGTAGAATTATATTAAATAATTAGAATGGTGTCCAAATAGAGTAGAATTGTATTAAATAATTAGAATGATGTCCAAATAGAGTAGAATTGTTTTTAGCTATATTATGTTGTATTTTAGGCCAAATTATTTTAGTAAATTATTAAAGTACCCTATTTGAGGTACTTAAGACCAAATTTGACTAGAAATGCACCAAATTGTAGTATGGCGTCATCCAGCGGCACCAAGCACACCAGTCTGCCTCATGATGATGTGAATTTGGATATAGCGTTAGCCCGGACCGTCTTTCCGCATTTGACGACCAAGTATATCAGTCATGTTTGCTGGTACCCGTACAAGGACCACAAGATCAGAACTCATATGTAAGTTTACATCTCTATACCACTTGCAAATAATATACATTTTCATTTGAATAAAATAATAAATTGTATTTGTGTTTATTTTGAAATTAAATGCAGACTCATACTCTGACGTCGACGAGAAACAACCAGATGAATATCCTCTACGACGAGCGATTTGCACCCGCGTTGCAGAGGCTGGGTCTGTGGCATATGTCACAGCTCAGTGACTTAAATGCAGATGTTGCTCTTATATCTGCATTGGTCGAGAGGTGGCGGCCGAAGACCCACACCTTCCACTTGCCCGTCGGAGAGATTACGGTGTCTCTCCAGTACGTGAGTTGTCTCTGGGGTCTGCCCATTACCGGAGAGGCGGTGACGGGTGTGGAGTACGGAGACTTCGCGCAGCTCGTCACAGACCTGCTGGGAGACGGGTTGATGAAGCGGAGGGCGACCAAGAAGGGGTACGTCTACTCGAAGAATGACATCAGTTTACCACACTTGCGGGAGCGGTTCAGGTAACATTTATTTTATAAAATTAATTATTTGATGTCTATTTTTCACAATTTTCACTAAATTGGTTCGAATTTACAGTGGAGCCCTAGACGCGGATGCTGATGCTGAGATGGTAGATCGATGGACCCGGGCTTACATCATGGAGATGTTTGCTTGCTGGCTGTTCCCAGATTCATCGGGGGCCACTGTCCCTGGATGTTTGCTTGAGTGGCTGAGGGACTTGGCCCAGCCGAAACAGATGAACTGGGGTGCAGCGGTATTGGCATGTCTATATCGGGGTTTGTGCACCACATGCCAGGTATAAATTATTTTGAATTAAATCTGAATAATTAAATGGTTACACACAAAAAAACCAGAATTTTAACTGTCACTTGTACCTAAATAGACAAACAAGCACAATTTCTACGGTTCAGCTGGTCTCATGATGCATTGGTCGTGGACGAGGTTCCCGTTCGGCCGTCCACAGCCACGAGTGAGAGGTTGGGCTCCAGATTGGGGGCAGTCTAACGGGATTACATGTCCGGCTTACGCGCAGAGATTCTGCTCGAGGAAGACATACATCCAGACCCCGCACGGCAGACCTATGGGAGTTGATTTCTTCCGGAGTCAGTTCGAGCAGATGACTCCTGATAGACACCTCTGCTGGCGGCCGTACGACGAGCATGTTGATGTTGAGGACGATGATGCTGTCCCTCACTCCTTCCTTCATGACCTGCCTCATATATGCCTCCAGCAGCGTCAGTTCTGGTTTGCTCAGGTACCCCCTTACATTATTATTGTATTCCAGTTTTGTATCACATTTATTTATTACGTACGTAGGATTATTTATTTTTATTTGATTTTCAACTGAACGAATAAATTTTGGGTTAAATGGTTTGATTTTTTAATTTAAATATAAATAGTTCGGTTTGGTTGGAATTCTTAGTTACTTCGCTATCTTTTATCCAAATGTTATTCAATTGACAAGTTTTATTCAGCTAGTTCGGTTGCAGTTTTTTTAAAACCGAATAAAATTTTAATTCGACTATTGTATTTTAATTTTAAACCGTTTGAAAACTCCGAGCTATTGCCCTTGGGAAAGACTTACTATTCATAACTATCGGTAGTCTCGTTGGTCCCACTATGTAGCAGCAGAGTACGTGGTGTTGATTTTTTTATTAATAGGAAAATAAAAAATAAATAACGACAATGGGAAACGTTTTGGTGGAAATTTGATTTTTTTATAACGTCCAGACAATAATATCCCCATAATCCAGATCAATTACCAAACTAATTATAAAAAAAAAAATTCGGGACGTTACTGTCTGTAACGTCCGAAGGACATGAAAAAAAGAAACATAAACTGGCGGCGAGCGATGGGTTCTTTCAGGAAGCAAAAAGCCAAATTCAGGCACACATACATATTTGAGATCTTTTTGCTATTTCTTTTTTCTCTATTTATTAGATCAGGCTGATGGGTAGACCCAATATATATAATTCTCTTAGGCTGTGCGTCAGAAACTGTGCACAGCGCGTCGCTCACCTTTGCACTGTATTTTGTGCACCCCGATTTGGGGTGACAAGTCTCAGTAAAATACACAGCGTCGCTGCACAGTGTCCGCTTCCTTCCGCTCCCCTTGCTCTCTCTTCGATTTTCCTCTTCTGAAGCAGGTGAAGGAGCTCAGGTAATCTTCACCTTCTCTCCCTTTTCTTTCTTTTCTTTTAATGACGGCCTATTCTCCTCTGGGGCACAACCAACCTTAGTAGCGATCTGAAAAGGAGGGAGAAGTTCACTTTTTCACAACCTAGGCCAATTTATTATCTTCCTGTAACTTCTTTTCACCAGGAAGGATCTTTCATGACCTTTTTTTTGTTATTTCTTAGTGAGGATTTGCTGTATTAATGCCTAATGTGTGTGTTTGGTGCGGGTCAATTTGGTTGAGACTGATGTGCAGCAGCAATTCAGGGACTCCTGAATCATAGTCGTTGATCTTTTAAATTTAAGGTATCGCGTCGCGCCGACATTTTTATTAATATTCAAAGTTTAATACAAATTATTAATTATGTCCAGAATCGGACCTATTATCGAAAAATACCCAAGCCGGCCAGAAAATGGCCGGCTTACTCCCTCCCTAAGCCGGCCATTTTCTGGCCGGCTTGGTACTTTTTTTTTTTTTTTTTAAACCGCAAAAACTCTATAAAACGGCACCCCTCGCTTCATCTCAAGGCACACAGCCCGAGGCAGCAGCGAATCACTGTTGAGGTAATTTTTTTTAATTTTTTTATTATTATGTTTTATTTTATAGAATAATTAATTATATTATTAAAAAAATTAATAATAAACCCTATAACCCTAAACCCTAAACCCTAAACCCTAAACCATATAACCCTATAACCCTATAACCCTATAACCCTAAACCCTAAACCCTATACCCTATACGGTATACCCTATACCCTATACCCTATAACCTATAACCTAAACCCTAAACCCAAAAAGAAGTAGTAACCAGTCAATTGTTTACTATTTAGTTACCTGACAATTGTTTACCATTTAGTAACCTGACAATTGTTTACCATTTTCTTAAATGTAGTTTGTTTACCATGACCTTTATTTCATTACACTATGGTGGGAAGATGCTTAATAGTGCACAAGGGGCGTATTACAACAAAGATGCAGCTCATTCATTAATGATTCCAGATGACATCTCACTTTTGGACCTGAAATCCATAGTTTACACACACACCGGTTACAACCCAGAAAGGTGGGACCTATAATTGGCAACCCGATATTGCCATCCCTCAAACGGGAAATGGATTGTTGCGAAACTGGTAGATGAGAGTACGTGGAGAGGCATGTTTGGTTATTTGAGGTCCCAAGGGAATTTTCTAATAGAAATATTTGCTAGAAGAGTTCCGGTAGAGCCCGGGGTTGGAAGTTCGGGCTCTGGATCAGTGGCACCACATTATACCCCACCACCAGAAACATACAGACGTGACTCCACCTTACCCCTCAACGAACCTGACCCAGAAACCTACAACTACGTCACTCCACCAGCACCTCAACGAAGACACTCAGTTGCATCCCCACCTAGACACAATCGAGGCAGACCAAGACACTCAGTTTCAACCCCACCTAGATCCGTAAATGTGGCTACTTTACCGTTACCTCCAGTATCACCTTACCCCAGACCTGCACCAGTAGACGATGCAACCTGCCCGGACTTTGAAGATATTAATGAAATACCGGGGGACGATCTGAGGAGCGGGGATGAATTTGAGGGAGAAATGTGGGGGGATTCAGATCACATGGAAGGTTGCGATGAAGATGGGCCGGTTGAAACAGCTGAAAGGCACATGGGTCATACTGATGAGGGGGCCACTTAGTGGCCGGACTGATACGCACCCGTTCCGAGACCTCAATGATGTTTCTGAGTTTAGAGAAGCAGATATTGGTTATTATGGGCAACGGATTGAGTACAAAGGTGAGCTGACTGCAAACCAATATTTTAAAAGCAAAGAAGACCTAATGAAGAAGATCAAAGAGCACCATATAAAAAACAATCAGGAGTTCAGATCTTGGAAAAGTGACAGAGATCGGGTTACTCTGGTGTGCAAGGACAAGAATTGCCGTTACGAGCTTAGGGCAAAGCCGACAGGATGTGCAGACGCATGGGTTACAACTAAGCAAGACAGGCCTCACACATGTAGGACTGAGCACACGAGGGACGACCACGAATGTCTGACGGCAGCACTCATTGCCGATGTCATTGAGAACAGCATTAAAAAGGACCCGTGTATGAGCATCCAGACGGTCGCAGACATTGTTTTGGCTGTGTACAACAATGTGACACCTAAATACAACCGACTGTGGAGGGGCCGTGAGCTGGCAATAGCCCGACAATTTGGGAGTTGGGAGATTTCATACAGCTTGCTGAGACCACTATTGATGGAAATTTGCCACAACAATCCCGGCTCGACCCACCAATTTCTGACCAGCCCGGTACGGAATAAGGAAACAGGACTAATCATGTCAGGTGTTGCCCAGTTCAGAGCCGTAGCCTGGGCGTTTGGTCCATGCATTGCAGCGTTCCAGTACTTGAGACCAGTGATCAGCATCGATGCCTGCTTCTTGTCTGGGCGATATGAGGGGAGGCTTTTGATAGCTTGCGGCTACGATGCCGAGAACCAATTGTTGCCTATTGCATTTGCAATTGTGCGGCAGGAGGATACTGAGAATTGGGGTTTTTTCTTGCAGTGGTTGAGGAATGAAGTGCTCGGCCCGTGTAAATTTGTATGTGTCATATCGGACCAGCACAAGGGGATCAAAGCTGCACTGACAGCTGAATACAGATGGCCTCCCGAGCTTTTTGTGCACAGGTATTGTATACAGCATGTTGCTGACAACCTGCTCCAGAACTGTGGAGGAGACAGATGGTACGGCTGGAGGTTCAAGGAAGGAGCAAAGAGGAAGAAGCCGAGAAGATTGAAAGAGATGTTCGAAGAGTTTGCTCATGTATGTCTAACTTATAACATTTCGTTTAATTAACTTATAAGAATTTTATGAAAATAAAATAACACCCCTTTGTTTTTGTGCAGCTAAATCCATAGTGCAATGCGTATTTAAAGAGAGTGGGCAGAGCCGTCCAATTATGAGAAGATTTTCCAAACCTGTGATGGAGGATACCGGTTTGGTATCATGACAACAAATGGCTCTGAGTCACTCAACAATGTCTTCCGAATGAGTCGTAGATTGCCTGTTTGTGCCATAGTGGAGGATACATTCTACACGTGCAACAGATGGTTTGTTGAGCGGCGTCAGCGAGCAATGGAATTACAAGACAAGGGACAGGTTCTTTCTGACCGGGTTTTGCAAAAGATCAAAAAACGTTGGGGGAAAGCTTCAAAAATGAAATTGGTGCGTTACACGCAGGGCCAAGGTCAGTACCAAGTTTCATCCCCAAATGAGTACGTTCCTTGCACCCGTAGCGACATGGGCAACATGGAACCCACTCACAGGGAGTTCATGTATATTGTGACGCGCGGTCCCGACAGACAAATGGAATGCACTTGCAGAGGTATCCAATTAACTTCTATTCCGTGCGCTCATGTCTTAGCTGTTTGCCGTGACCGAAACTGGCAAGAGGACGACTTTGTTGCAGACTGGTATAAAACACCCTATCTTGTGAGTACTTGGAACCATGTGTTCATTCCAATTGGCAATATGAGAGACTGGCCTCCTAATCCTGGAGACAGAATCCTTCCAAGTAGTGGTTGGATTAGGAAGGGGAGGCAAAAACATACCCGTCGTGTAATGACGATGGATGAAATGGAAGGTAGACGAAGGGGGCATCAGGCTCGCCGTTCCACTTCCGATAGGCAACGAAGAGGTATGTAACATTCATCCAAATTTTTTTTTTTTTCAATTTATACCAACTTACTAAGTAACACATGCAAATGCAGAAGTAAGAAACGCAGCAAATGCGGCAGAAAATGAGCGAGTAATGGCGTCGGGAAGTTGGTCCGGAGGGTCACGGTGTAGCACAGCTACGAGCCGTTTAGATGCAACTGCTATGTATGCCGAAGCAATGGGAGAGGCAGTTGCCATAGGAGGAGAGGCGGTTGGGGTGCAAGGGGAGCCATCTGTCCAACCGAGGAGGTCCACTACTAGACGCACAACAAGAGCATCTACAAGCCAAGCAGGGCCATCTGGAGCCCAGGCCGGCCCATCTACAAGCCAAGCAGCGCCATCTGGAGCCCAGGCCGGCCCATCTAGTGAGCAACCAGAGCCATCTGGTAGACCATCTCGTAGGGCATCTTTCGCAAGTAGTTTACTTCGGGGATTAAATTTTAGACGTAGCAATAATAGGTGATTTGTATGCATGTTGTAAAAAGTGTGTGGACTCTATTTGCAATTTGTGTGTACTTTATTATTTTGTACGAAACTCAGAAATGAAATATTTGACTCTAATAGAAATCACTTAAAAGAAAAATAATGCGGTTTTAAAAAAAAAAAAATATCAAGCCGGCCAGAAAATGGCCGGCTTAGGGAGGGAGTAAGCCGGTCATTTTCTGGCCGGCTTGAGTATTTTTCGATAATGGGTCCGATTCTGGGCATAATTAATAATTTGTATTAAACTTTGGATATTAATAAAAATGTCGGCGCGTCGCGTGGCGCATATTTGATCACAGCTGTTGATCTGAAATCTCTGGTAATCTGATTTATTACTACCGACTATGTGACAAGTTCTGTACCCTTTGTCATTGTAAATTAGTTTTTCATAAAATTTTCACTTCTGATCTACAAACTTTGTCAATTTTACACTCTGTATCAGCATTCTTAAACTAAGATACATTGAATCTTTTGTACAGATTATTATCTTTGACTTTTTCCGAAAAAGGTAATAATATATTACAACATGATTAAACTTAAATTTCTGGAAATGAATAATTTAATTACTTTCATTGTTGGATTATGTGGCGGGACTCAAATATTGGTAACAGAATATTTCTGTTTATATCTAGTATGATCACAATCTAGACTAATTTGATTTGAAAAAAAAAAATACATGATATATCTTTAATATTTATACGAATTCTGATCAGATGATTTGAATCTAAAATGAAATATTATATTACCTTGGATGATATTCGTTCCACCGTCGAGTCAGCAGGAAGCAGGTATTTTTACGCGAATCGTGCCTTATATATATATATAGAGAGAGTGTGTGGCTAAGATCAAAGTGGTATGACCAAGGCCTTTGGTGCTACCAATTAGTTTTTGCGATTTTAAATTTCAAATAGTCGATCCAAACTGTTAGATGTTCAATTTATATTAAAATCTGCTTGGAGACCAAATTTTACATTTTTTGGAATTTTTTTACTATTTATTAAGCCACTTTAGAAATCGTTGATCCGGTGGTCCACAGTAAAAAATAGTAAAAATTTCTGGACCACTGACTGCGATCGGCGACTGCACTGGTTGCTAATCCCGGTCGCTGATATTATATTTTGCTGTAGTGATCGAAGAGCAATCTAATCCAATATATTTAGTCTTCAATTATTCACAACTCTTCTTGTACCTTTTCTCGTATCTACTGAATAAAAATTCCGATGCAGACAAACAGTTCAGATCCATCTGATAGTCATCAGGCAACGCTCAAGTGCAATGGTGTCGGCAAACACTGACCTGATATGGACATTTTTGTAACATGTATAAATAAATTAATATAAAGTGTAATGGTACGTGCCATCTCTGAAAACAATTTTCTTAATTTCACCAGGTCGTACGCGCGTCGATCATAACATATAAATATATAATAGTATCTGTCGCTTTCCCGGCCCCGTGATTACGCTTCCCCGCAACGAGATTTATTTTTTATTTTTATAAAAATAATAGATAGATGAGATAGTATAAAAAAGTTGATTTCATGGAAACAAACTGAGTATTTTTTTCCATCTATTTGGAGATCATTATTTCTAAGTGGATGTTCGCCGGCAATTTTTCCTTAGCACCCATTTTCTTTAATTTAGATTCTTTAGTTTCTTAATCCCATCCAACATCTCCTTAATCCGGATTAATATTTGTTTTTTTTTTCCGGATTAAGTCTCTTTTGAACCTTTTGTCCGGATTCTTAAGACACCAATTGCATTGGATTAAACCTCCTTAGTATTTTTCTATCTCCTTAACACATTTTCTTAATCCGACTCTACCGAACAAGTGCTCTTTAACCCCACTTAAAATTTAATCTCACCACATGTGCCGAACACCCCGTAACTGTCTATGTTGATTGAGTTGCAGTCTAGCTCTAAAGGAAATTTAAATCCAACCCTCAGTCAGCCAATTCCCCCCTCTCTCTCCTATGCATAGCCCAATACCTAGTGTATTACAAATGTCGGCGTGTTGGACGTACATGTCGGCACATACAACTAAGGACACGGCACATCTTGTTAGATGTGTTGTGTCAATACGTGTCCATCTTGTGTCTTTAGTCATATTATGTCCTAATTTTTTTGAAATTGACACACTTAAACACGACACGTCTAAACACGGGCCCCGACATGTCACGGATAAGGCATGCATGTCATGTCATGTCTAATTTTCCTGACTTCTATATTTTTTTTACTACTTACGGATATTTTCTTAAGTTATATCAAAACACAAATATAATTTTTTTTAAAAACTGAAACTTACCTAAAATATAATTTAACTTATTTCTGATTTTTTTGGATATTTATTCAGAATTTTTTAACATTAGTAAACATTTTTAAAGCTATGTCATGCCGTTTAATATGTTGTGTTCTCCAATACTGTGCGGCATTATATGTGTAGAAATTTTGATGTGTTGACACGGCACGTGTTCCGAACATGCTTAAATCCAGAGGCAGAGGAAAGAAGGGTGAATAAGGTCAATTGATAATATAATTTAAAGAAAAATTGACATAATATTATCTAATTAATTCTCATTTTCCGTAAAAATATTTTATATAATCAACCTTTATATATGTTTGACCCTCATAATTTGAAATTTTGACTCCACTCCTTCAATGAATTCAGATCCAGTGAAGTAACTCAAAAATTGGGTTTGGATCGGCATCGTCCGATTCGAATCCGTGACCATCCATCTAAAATGGAGCGCACGCATCCCGAGCGACAAATTCGAATTCCGAGACAATCTCGAGCGACGGATTCAATTTAGATGGTCCTGATCCAAAACCCAAATATTGGGTTACTTTAGGGATCCGGACCCCTCCTCCAATACCCTTTCTTCTTTTTTGAGGTGCTTGATTTTTGGGTCCGGATCCCCTAAAATAACCCAATCTTTGGGTTGTGGATTAAGACTGTCCGATTCGAATTCGTCGTTCGAGATCGTCTCGGGATTCGAATTCATCGTTGGAATGTGTGCGCTCACTTCGCGGATGGATTTTCACGGATTCGAATCGGACGGTCTCGATTCAAAACCCAAGGATTGAGTTACAGCACTGGATCCGAATTGTTGATTTTTTACTATGTAGACCGAAAGTGATATATGATTTCTAATGGAACCGAAAAATATTTCAATCTGTTTCCAAGGGATATAAAAAAAATCGATTTCTTCTACATAATCTAAATTTCAAAAGAATTAGTATAATAATCCAGATTATTTTATTATAATTTCTACAAATAAAAAATTCTCCACAATTGACTTAGTAGGTTGTGTCACTTTTACACTTGTCAGCCTCTGACAAGATTTCCAAAAAAAAAGGTTGTGTCACTTTTACTGATCCCACCGTCTTCTGGTTTATTCTATTCTATTCTATCAGTGATCTGTTGTCTTCTCTTCTCATCTCACAGCCACCAATAACTCTTTTTCCTTCCCTCTTCTCTCCCAAAAAGCAAAAGATGGCGTTAGAGCAAGCAATCGGTGTCATCGCTGAGGCGCTTGTCTTGGTGTTGCTTGTCAGGTTGTTGTTTCTAGTTCTCACCGCGAAGCTACTTTGGGCTCTCGTCGCTGTGATCTTGTTCTTTTACGCCATGACTTTCAGCGGCTATCCTTATTAATATATATAGTGATGGATCAAATTGTTTTAGCTTTTGTGAATCTATGTTTTTCTTCGATTCATGTGACAGGTCACAGGTGCTTCAATCAATCTATGTCTATGATCATGTTATTCATGTATCGGTTTTTGACTGTTGGTTTATTTTCTTTTTTCTTCTTTCCCCTCTCCTTACTGTTGTCATGTCAGTTCCTTAGTGGAGAAAAAGAACAGAGAATCATGATTAATTTTATGTATTGCACTGAATCTATTCATGTATTGCACTGAATCTGGATTCTACAGAGACAGAGCTCGCGTTGTCCTAAATCTGCGGTTCTACTGTCTACACTATATATGTAAGAGACGAGGGCTTTCTGAAAATATTTCTAAATGCCACCAGAATCCGAATAGAACTGTTTTAAATGCACCCAATTTAGAAACTGTCAATACAGCTAGTCAAACCAAGCCTTTGCTTGGGGAGAAAACGAAAACGCAAGGGAAGAGGAAATGGTTGAAAGAGGGAAGCTGAGCACCACCTGGGTTTCAAGGCGCAGAGTCAGAGACGTGTGCTGGTATCAGTGACCGAGAAATTATAAAGCAGGAGCCAAATTTTACATGCTATTTATCGTACCATGACAAGTTGAATCTGCAAATCGAATGAAAATTGAGAGCAAATACAAGTCTCAGAACTCTTGTTTACTATACCTTCACATTTCATCGTGATAAAACTGGTCCATAATATCATAAAATTTTGGAGATCTCAGCAAATATACCATTGTAAAAATTGCATAATATTTTTTTGCTTCTCTGTTTCTCTCAACAAAAAAAAAAAAAAATTGTTTCAAACCAAACATGACTTTTCTTTATGCACATGAATATTTACAAACATTAATTGCTGGTTACTGACAACAATTGTTTCTATAGTGGCCGCAAAAGTGGATAGTCTTCAAGTAATTCTCTCTCTGATAGTGTATCACTCTCGTTCTGCGGGGTCCATAGCACCTCAACAGCCTGCCAAAACAAAGTCATCACGAACTAATTTATATTAACAATATTATCACATACAAGCACTGTATGAAAGCACAGTCACTGACAACAGTTTCTCTTGATACTAATAGACCAGTATGTGATACTTTTTAGGCCTCCTTTGCAAGCTGTACCTGATATTGTACAGCACTTGCAAGATATCATCAATATTCCTTCTAACTCGTTACATGATTTAAGGGCCTTAAAAATGTTAATAAATTGACAAGAGACCATCTTTTTCAATACATCAATTGAACAATTCTATGTTTTTTGCAAACAACCAATTAAGCATTTGCATAAGAGACCACATTGGGGTGTAATTTTTGTAAAAGAAAATGAAAGAAACATGCTTTCGTACCATAATTTTACTTGAAGGGATGGAACCAAGCTTCTGTAAAGCAACCTTCAAATCAGAACTCGAGTTGATCACAGGTAGCTTATGAACTCCCTCAGCAGCGACCAAAATTGTAATCTGTCAGATATCAATTTGATGAGAATTTGACTTGCAATATGACAAAAGATCTGGGTACAAAATTGTCTTTGGAAGTCACCATAATTTGCCAAAATCCACATTTATTCACTTAACTTTGATTTATCCCTCCAGACCCACTATACTTGAATTATATCCATATTTGCGCTTCATAGCCAAATTGTTCAATACAATGATGGAACAACGGAATGACCAAAAACACAGTCCATGTTATCCAATTCCATCTGTATTTGATGGAAAAGGTGACGTAGTGATGTAAAGGGATAAATCAACATAAATTACCAAATTTGGATTATAGATTCTAAGCAAAGTTAAGTGACCTCAAAATTTTACCCAAAATACAGTGGGGGCATCTGCATTTGCATTAACCTCCAAAGAATAATGTGGAGGTCCAATTGAAAAATTGCCATTACAAAAGAGGGTGTGTAATTACATACGTGGTCACTGAGTATCGCATAACTCCTCATTTTGATTCCTAAGTCTACCCTTTGTGTTTCAGTCAAAAAATTGCAGTCTGTACCAATTTACTCTTTATTCATTCCATGCCCAAAAGCTGGAAAAAAAAGTTTCTTCATCAAAGAAGAGACCATGCCAAACTCAGGACAGAAATGGAATATAAAAAATTCCACTCCAGTTGTGTAGGTAGGACTTTGCATTGATTTAAGAACCAAACACAATATATGGTGTAATAGAGGAACATGAAAACAGGTGCCTTTAACTTACCTCTACCAAAATGGGAAAAAGGAAGATACTTTGATATATGTAATTATTTTGCACAATATACATACCACAATGTACTCGTTACTGAAGCTGCTTGACCTTTGGCTCAATGATTTATGCCTCTTGATATTATTCACATTAACAAGTGTCTCTTCATCAAATTTGCCTCTTTCCTCAATTGAGAGTTGGTTGAATCGCTTCTCTCCACCTTCCACGCTTCTTTTTATATCCACCTGCAAGAACCTTGTCAGTTTTACCATGCCATGAGTGGTGAAAATAATAAGTAAATACGAGTGTTTCTGTGGCTTTAACTTTGAACTTTTAAGCGAGAAAGTGTTCATGACCCCAAAATGTGGTGTGTGTGATTCAAACAAATAACCAATACAGTAGCAAAAGTTGGTACCATTTTGTTATTATGAATAATGACATGAATCTTGAAAATTTTGCATGTACTAAATTAAAAGAAAAGAAAGAATAATGATGGGAAAAACGTACTGACGAGTAAGCAGAGATGCAGCAATCAGGATGCCGAAGCAAAGCCAATGTTGTCTCTACAACAGATATATAAAATTATATTTAACCCCAGAATAACAAAAACAAACCAAGAATGTATTTGCTAAGGGTGGAAGTTAAGGCAATCAGTACTCCTACCCTTTTAATGCCATCAAATCGAAGGCAAGGATTAGAATCATGATTTAGCAAATTCAAACGAAGCAATCTCATCTAGTCTAGGTTTCAATTACTAAAAGTGAAGTAAATGCAAGAAGTAGGGCTGTAACAACCTGACTGGTACAAAATGCAACCATCTCCCCCCCCAATCTCTCCCCCAAAAATCTGACCACCTCACTTGGGGCGTAACACATTGAGCATGTGTGACTAGGATTTTCATCAAAATATATAACATAACTTTATTCAATTACATGTGTCTATAAATAAGAATGCATTATAGATCGGGTTGGGTTCTACGTGTGGCCACACCCACCCCACAAGGTCCCAACTTGGGTCAGGTGAGTATCCCCTGCGGAACCCTACAGTGTAGAATAGCTTCCAGAAGAGCCAAAATCATTTTGGTGCCTATATGGGTTACGGGGTGGAGAGGGGGGGGGGGGGGGGGGTCTGCTTTGAGAATCGTGACAGGTTAAAACGGACGATGCAAATTGCATTCAACACGGTAGGGCACTGCACTGGATCTGAACCCACTTGGGTCAGAGGTCTAACAACACACCACATCCAATTCAGGTTTGCAAGAATTGAGAAGTCTAGTAACATAGATGGGTTTATTACGTACCAGTAAGAACAAAGCTTAATCCAGCCGGGGTAGAAGTATTGGCCTTCTCTGCTAACTGATCAAGATCCCTTTGAAATGATCTTGCCATACCCAACATGCCAACCTAGAGCACAGAGAACAACTTTCTTCAATTAAACATGATACAACTTGCATAGATGGAATTATAAGATATGAAAGACTAAAAATGGTTGTTTTATGCATATGTGTTTTACTATTTTGTCAAACTTGTAATAAAATGGGAAAGACTGGTAAGGGGTAGATACCAGGCTTGTAGGTAATTGGTACCGATTTGAGAATTGGTACCAGTAGGGCTTATGTGCCCAGTAGTAGGGAGTTGATACTCATACCTATTCCTAGGTACCAGTGAGGTGGTAGTGGTTTTGCTTCATTGTTTTTCTTTACAGAATATATGAAAGAAAGAGTTTATCAAACCTGAAGCTTTATAACACTAGTCTTTTGTGTTTCATTAAGAACGCTACCCCCAGAAGAATCGGAAAGAAACCCGGTCAAAAATAAAAAGGCCATGAAACCCATCATGATAAGAAGGAAATTTGACCCGGCTCCGAACCCAAAACCGACAACTGGCCCCATGGGAACAAATGGAGAAGAATAGAACGGCGCCGAATAAAAAGAACTGGACGACGGCGCTGGTGCAGAGTAACTCCATGAAGAGTGCGATGAAGCACCCCTTGAGGAATGAGAAGAGAAAGAGGACCCGCCGATTCTCCCACCAGAGGCAGCAAGCGCACTGTACGGATCTCCTAGTACGATTACACTGAGAAGAACGGCTATGGCGGGTTTTTTGAGCGAATTTATGATTTTCAGGATTACAGTTTGAAGCTTCTCTAACGGGTTCAATGGGTCGACTTCAGTGGGTTGAGACGTAATACGTTGGGTTGCTTGTGTACGGAGATTCATGTGGAGGGAAGAATGAGGGGTAAATCGGATTTGCTGGTGGTTTCTGAAAGGGACCTGGGGACGAAGAGAGGCGCGAAAAAGGGGATAGAATTTTAATGGGGAAGGTCGGAGCTTGGGAGGTTCTAGAAGGGAGGAGGCAGTTCCTGGCAAAGAAGCGATCGCCATTAGAGAAGATTGAAGGTGAAAGTTGGAGAGAGAGTATCCTTGCCTCGGATATTTTACTGAGCTGTTTTCCGACGAAGGAGAGGCGATTTGGTTTGCGCCTCAGCCTCACAGAGCTTTCAGAGGCAGGGGAGGGGATAGGGGCCACAGAATGTGAATACTTTGTGGCGAACATAATTATCATATGTTGTGTAGCAAGCAAATAAGCAGTCAAATAAGTTCCGATGGACAGTGGATTCTAGTGACAGTGGACCGCCACGCACCAGAAGGTATGAGGCGATTATTTTCAACAGATTAATGCACCAGACCAGACCAGAAGGTAACTTCTTACTTAAGGAATATCCATTTTTATTTAAAATGCTTTAGTGACTCAATGTTGGCCCATTTAGCCCATATATAACAGCCCATTCACCTTTACTTCTTTCTTGCCCCGCCGTTTTCTTTCGTGGATTCTCAACGGTCACCCCCAAATCAAAGCAAAGCAAAGGGCACTGTTGCTAAACATATCTATAAATTGGACCGAATTAGACACACAACCTATTTATTTTATACAAAGAACATATCTTTTATTTTAATAATATTTTGTTAGTTGGTCAATATGTCCTTTTCCAATATATAATAATATAATTAAACCCGTCAAATTCATAATTCGGCTAAACAAGTAGTGTTTTACGTATATAGTTCTCTCAAAAAGTAACATGTATTACATAATTTTATTATTTTTAGAAATTATTGTAAAATATATAGGATATTCGATAGATTGCATTCATAATTCAATCTCATAGAAGGAATCAATTCTTTGTTTGGGCTCATTTAGACATTTTCTAAAGGACACAAAGAATTAGTTCTTAGAGTTGCTGGCATCTATTTGAACATACTTCTTCATCCCAATCTTCATTTAATACCTCCAACCTCAATGTTGAACAATTAATCATTCTACGTAATTATGTTACACATAATTAATCATTAAAATATGTAAATAAATTTCTACTAATCTTTAGACCTTTAAAACATGTACAGTGATTAGTGTGTGAAATGAATGTGTTTTAATATTTTATTTAGTAAAAAATAAAAATATTTATTATATTAACATTATCTGTTCTTTACCTGCTATTATTCCGTTATCCGATAATTATAATAAATAAAGATAGAGTACAAATAAAATAATTTGTAACAGATACAAATAAAATACGAAGAACAATTTGTATTAATTTGTAACGAATACGGATACACTCTTATTGTACCCGTTGACTTCCCAGCAAAGAGTACTCGTGCGCGCTCGTATCGTATCAGTCGCGGACTCCAGTTCTCTTTGTCCCCTAATTCTCTCGTAGATCTGGTCCAATCCCGCCTAGTCCAACCAGTCACGGAACCCTGGGCCCACCAGCAATTCCAATTAGTCTCTTGTACTCGCAACGTCACAAGATTCGTGAATAATTCGGTTTTTTGTGATAACGAAACAAACGCCGAATTATTCGGTTGACCTAACTTTAACTGAATTATTCCCGAATAATTCGTAAATTTTACGAACTTTTTCCAAATTTTCCAAATTATTTGCAAATTTTCTTAGAACAATTATTTTTGGTTTTTTCTTCCTCGTGGAATTGAGAATTTGAGATCCCTTATTTGAATAATTCCGAATAATTCTCAAAATTATATCCGAATTATTCACGAATTATACCCGAACAAATATTAAATACACTCTCCCCACTCCCCACTCCCCACTCCCCACTCCCTTCTCCATTTCTCCTCTCACCTCCAAGCTCTGCACTGCACCCCCCTCCGTCCGTTCTCCGATCATGGGTGAACAATTGACCGACGACGAGTTACTCCGCCTCCCTCTCCGTCTGATCATGAGTGAACAATTGACCGACAAGTTACTCCGCCTCCACGAACAACCATTCACGCAACTCATGTTGAATCTTCTATCAAACTCCAACGCCGAACGGCTCTCCGCCGAACACTTGTTACTATTCTTCTCCAAGAATTACCCCCAGTTGCTCTGCCTCAAGACATCGCTTCTCCTCTGCTCTCCACTCCGCGACATGCGCTTCACCGCTGCTATCCTTCTCCGACAATTCTTCACTCCAATCTCCGACTTCTACCTCTGGCCTAGCCTCTCCCCATTCTGCCAATTTTACCTCAGAATAATCCTCCTCTTGTCTCTCCAAGAAGAGGAATTCAGACGTGTCGCCAATGCTAAAAGCGACACAATCGCGCAACTTGCCTCCAATTTAGTACCTCTTTACCCCCAATATCCAGAGCTCCTTCGTTTCGTTCTTGTTTCAATGGCTACAAGTGAAAACCAACCACCAGTCTTGTTAGAAGCCAATCTTGGTGTCTTTTCGCGGATAGCAAAGCCATTAGCCAATATACTTTTGCCGAAGATACCTATTCTAAGATCCATTCTTTCATCATGTATGGCCCATCCGACCTCGTCAGACGTGCGTGTCGCGGCTCTATCGGCTTACTGTAGTTTAGTACAGTCTCTACCTCCTTCTAAGGACCGCAACAAGCTTCGAAGTCTGCTACGTTTCTTTTCTTGTGTTATACTCAACGCGGTTCTTGATGAGGAATTAACTGTCGTGCCAAAGGTGCTGAAGCTGCTGATTGATTTTGCCGGGGCTGAGCCGAATTTCATTTGTGATATTGTAAAAAATACAGACTTAGTTCTGTCTATTCTAAATTTATTCGACAGTGACAAGTTAGAAGAAGGGATCAGACACCTGGCACTGGAATTTGTGATTACTCTTGCAGAGGCCAGAAAGCCGGTCCCAGGTACTCCCGGCATTTTATTTTATTTTTCAATTACAATGAATAAACCATTTCTAATACAATATATATATGATCAGGGTCAAAGGCCGTGCGGGGTAGGATCCCGCTACATGTGCCCATAATTTTTTCCGCAATATTGGAAATGCTTTTTG
Organism: Carex littledalei; assembly: GCA_011114355.1. Taxonomy (NCBI): domain Eukaryota; kingdom Viridiplantae; phylum Streptophyta; class Magnoliopsida; order Poales; family Cyperaceae; genus Carex; species Carex littledalei. Next base: position 131,029 of record CM022101.1, on the reverse strand, counting down.
ATGTGGGTGATGACATGGCATGGCTTAATGCACAGTCACAAGACAAAGAACTGAATCAGTCAGGTAACTACACATTTGCACTGGAGTGTTTAGACCGGCTTGTGTTCGCACTAGGTGGAGACAATCTTCTCGGGGCTGCCGAATACTTGCTGCCAGGTTTTTTTAGTGATCCTGATTGGAAGAAGCAGCATGCGGCTTTTATTTCACTTGCCCGGATTTCACAAGATTGTTCTAAGGTGAGTCTATAAATCCTATATGACCAAGTTGTGGTTCCATATGGCTAGGTTTCGTACTGGTATATAATGGAGGATTGTGCATATGCCAGCTAACTCGTTGATGATTTTTTTTTTTCATCTAAATCTTTTCTTGATTTTCTTGGTTTTGTTGGTGTCTACTCTCAATTCAGGGTAAATAGAGGTGTGATCACAAAACTGAGGGTTAATTGTGGCAATTGATTGCATTCCAAGTTTTGAGATATTCTATGCAAGTGTATCAAGGTCTCAAACTAGTCAAATTTACATGTCTAACTGGAAAATATGTTTCTTGGGTTGATCTCCTTGTTGCCTTTCCTTTATCTTGTTTGGCTTTGGTTGGTTTTAATCAGGCTGAAAAATTGAGGATAAAGAGGCCAAATTGGGCCAATTTAAGCCTTGATGCAGATTAAGTCCAAATTAGCAGATGTGGCTTTATCCACAATTGATGCTTAATTGAAGCTTAATGGGACAATTAATTTTATTAGTCTATCTAACCATTTCAGGTTGTTTTCTTACGCAAGTACAAAATTTTTAATTCATGGGCTTTGTAACTTTTCTTTCTAAGCATGTGCTGATCTTATGGTTATTTTTTAATGTAGGAGATAGATTCAGAAAGCCTATTCCCTGGCATAGTTTTGAGTGCTCTTGCTGCAGCCATGGATGAGTTTGAGAACCCTTGTATACAGGCAAGTACCTTGCTTTTCATCTTTACTTTGCTGTATTTGCCTGGTTCGATTTAAGTATGCCAACCTAACCCGACAAGTCGGTCCTTTCCTACAAAAATATCTTAGTTAAGACTAACCTGTTTAGCATGTATTCGTCAATATTATTGCCCTCTTTAGAAATAAACCTCCAATATCCAAATGTCTCATTAAGAAAGATAAGCTAAATGTATTCAAATGGGAATCAAAATATCTGATCTGACAAATGCTGACCGTGGGTCTACCTGACGTGATATGTGATTCGATACCTTGTCAGTATATCTCCTCAAACCTGACCTACCTAATAGATTGACGGATAGTGTCTAGGTTAGTAATTTTCTTGACCACTGATGAGCTTGACAGGATCTGACCGGATTTGATAGACAAAATAACTGACTAACACTCCTAGTCGAATTCGAATCATAATTTCAACAATGGATGGTACTTGTTCAAATTAGTGCTATTGGAACTTTCAGGCGTCTGCGGCAATGGCACTCATGAATTTCATTGAGATATGCAATGATGATATCCTCAAACCATGCCTGCATATAATTGTCGAAAAATTACTCCTGCTGTTAGAGGTACCTATTTTGCATCAGTGTGCAACTTCTTTTGTTTTTTGGTTAATACTTGCAGTTTAGCATAATGTTTTGAGCTTTCTCTACACAGAAAGGGACGCAAATGGTGCAAGAGGAAGCTGTATCTGCTCTGACTACTGTTGCGGAAGCAGCTTTGGTATGTTTTTAGGTTACACATTTTCTGTGTTGTGAAGTGTTAATTGGTATCTTTTTCTAATGTTTCATGCTATATCTTTGACCAGGACCAGTTTGACAAGTATTATGATGCAGTCATGCGGCATCTAATGCATATTTTGACGAATGCAACCAACAAGAAACATAGAATGCTTCTTGCCAAATCAGCAGATTGTGTCATTGCGGTCGGTTTGTCCGCTGGAAAGGATAAATTTAGCAAGCATGTTCAAGTGGTAACGAGCTATACAACCTTTTGATTTTAAAGTAAATTATTCTATTGCAGAATTGATGTGACATATTATTTCTTATGCATGAAATTAATTTGGCAGGTCATGGGGGTATTGATATCACTGCAAAGTTCACTGAATCCATATGACCCAGTAACAAACTATGTTCTGCGGGTAAGCAGTTATATAGCATGGCCACGCTCTTTAAAAAATTTCAAGGAGAAAGGAAGGGGAAAAAGTAGCATGAGTTTTCTGATTTTTTTATGATATATTATGCAGGCAACAGCAACAATGTGTGAATATCTTGAGCATGGTTTCCTAGCTTACATGGATAGTGTCATGAAACCTTTACTCGAGTCTGTTCTGTTAAAGCCCGATTTCGGAATTGCTTCGGCTGATGTACAACATTTTGACGATGTGGGGTATGTTTTAAATTGAATCTGGTTGTTTTGTTCCTCAAAAAGTTATGATTTTACCTAGTTTTATTCAACTTTACTGTTTAATTGTGTTTTCATGGCTGAAGTTCTGGATGAATAGCTGAAACTTGAAAAGGGAATTACCTCTTATTCCAAAGTTTATTTATTTTTAATTTTTGTAATTTTTTGGATTTTGGGCAGGATATGGAGGTTCACATGCAATATATTTGAGAACCAGGGAGAAATTTAAATAAATTTATAAAATATAAACAAGTAAAAGAATAATAAAGGCAAATATGAGCTATGTAAAAAATATATTTTTTCTTACGGATAAAATAAATGCAGGACTGAAACAGCAAGATTTAAAGGTAAGAGGATGAGACTCAGACCTAGCATCTTGGAGGAGAAAGCACTTGCTTGCAACGTTCTGTTGGGTTACGTCGTAGTTCTCAAGGAGCATTTCTTCCCCTGGATGAAAAGGGTCACTTGTTGATTTCATGCTCGTTTTTTTTTTGAGCTTGAGAGAGTTAACATTGACCTCTCACATACACATTTTTACATATATTAAGTTAGAGTGCTTATGTAAATTCAGGTGGCACTTGTATTGGCACCCCTCATCAAGTTCAAGCACCATGTCGAAGTTAGAAAGGTTTCTGCTAGAGGTTGGTCCCTCTGTGTATTTCTTTTTCCGCCTTCTCTGGTGTTTTCCTTTCATCTTTTATAGTTTTGAGTAACAAATGTATTTAAATAAGTCACTTTTACGTTAAATACAAAACAAACTACAATCAAGGTTCCAAGTTTGTATGTACTGTAAATGCAATTGGTGTATATTAGATGGAAAAAAATCCTGAAAGAATATGGGATTTCCTGTTCTTTCTTTCAACTACGAAATGCTGGGTATAATATATAAAAAAATAGCTTATATGATTTATTCAGCAGTGTTGCTACATGCCTTTTTAACTATAACTCTTTCTTCAACCATGTTTAGCAATGCCTGAGCTTCTAAACTCCACCAACATTGCAATAGAAGAGGGAATATATCAAAACCACGATGGGTTGTCTGTTAAGCGAATGTTTGGTTTCATGCTTCCTACACTTCTAGAAAGCATCCATAAGGTTACTTCAAGCAGGGCACCTTACTTCTCTTTCTTATTTGTTGAATAAATAAATTCTGTGAAGATTCATATTTGTTGAATATATTACAGGAATGGGACGAAGAAACTTGCGCTATCATTCTGGAGTCCCTGAATCGATGCCTTGAGGTATTCCTTTGTATTATCATAATGAATTTTGCAAATTATACCCATGGCTTGTCCATAATTGCAAAAGTACCAGGCTTTTGGTCTTTTTTTGTCTCTTAATATTTTTCCTTGTCCAATATATTTACCCAAAACATTTTTTATTTCAATTATCAATTTACTTTTTCTGTCCCGCATATAAGGCCTAAGTACGTTAAAGTAAGCAGGGATTTTCCATTTCCTACTTGGGCTTGATAAGTTTTTTCACATTTTGGTGGTTCTAGCTGTCAGCGAGACATCTAAAAGAATACCAGGTCAGAAATATAGTGGAAGAAATGAAGTACCTGATCACTTCAAGTGATGCCAGGAAGAGCAAAAGGGAAAGAATCAAAACTGAGGACTATCATGGTGACAAAAACAAACATGAGGACTTAATTCTTGCACATGTACCTAATCACTTTTCATTCATTTCTTCTGTTCTTTTTGGTTCTGTTTATTTTGCAAACAACATCAAGTATTTATTCATACAAGGTAATACCTAAAAATTGTTTTACTTGTTAGTAAACTCAACCTTTTTGCAGTATAGTGGTTTTAAAAAGGCATATTATATGTAAGTTTTTGACAAATTTACCTCTATTTAGGATAACCTTATTTAAACAAACTAAATATAATATAAGAGTTAAGCTATAGGCAATTGTCATTGTTAGCTTGACTTAACCATTAATCATATTTTCACTAGGGTGTGTTTTGCAATTAACGGAAAAAAATTTAGGCATTAGGTACAAAACTACAAAAATAAATAGGTGTACTTGCAAAATAAATAAATAAATAATCTTCTTGTTCTGTGTTGTGCCACTTGAAACACAAGCTTTCTGCAGCTTTTTTGACTTGTGTATGCATATCCTTCTTTGCATTTACAGATTGGTGAGTGTTTGACTCTTTTAATCAAGACCTACAAAGCAGATTTTCTTCCATTTTTTGATGAACTCTCCATGTACTTAACTCCTATGTTGGTAAGTTCCCTTGGAACCACCTTTTGTACTTGTGCAATAGTAGTAATAATAAATTGCAAATGCTCAATTTACTTGTATTGAAAATGATAGGTAGCAGAGGAATCAATTCAGGCAAGAACGGTTTCTCTGAACGTTTTCACCGACCTAGTTGAGGAATGCGGCAATGCAGCTGTTAGGTACCACCACCACTTCTACAACAATTATTATGATTATTATTTTGTTTTATCTGTCTTAAAATTGCTACAAGTTACATCCTCTTATCTAGGATCTATATTATTCAGGTACTATGATGCATATTTGCCTTATTTGTTAGTCGCATGCAACGATAATGATCCTATCATCAGACAGGTTTGTTGTGTTGAAAAATCGTAGTTTTCATATTTCTATTCAATCCTCAAATAGTTTTCACATATACACGAGGAGAGTTAGAACATAGAAGCATCTACCTTAAATGAAGATGCAATTCTTGTGAAGGACATTATATATTGAACGTTTCTATATAACTGCCATTAAAATTCTAATATATCATTATTTGTCAAAATTTCGTCATTAACTTTGGAACAGAATCAACTTCTTTTCTCTTTGATTTTTAATTAATTTTTTTTGTCAGAGTGGCGTGTATGGTGTTGGCATCTGTGCTGAATTTGGTGGTTCAGAATTTACACCATTTATATCTGGTAATAAATATAAAAAGTTCCTTGTAACTTCTTTTGTTTTAAAAGGCTGATTATTTAAGATTAGAGTTTACTATGCAGAGGCTTTAGCGAAGTTAAATAATGTCATACTAAGTCCAAATGCTCTTGCACCGGATTATGCTTTGGCATATGATAATGCTGTCTCAGCCTTGGGCAAGATATGCCAATTCCATAGATTTCATGCAAGAGCAAAGGTACTAATTGTATATTTCTTATTATGTGCTTTTACTTTAGGATACTCAAGAGTAACCAAACACACAAATTCCATACACTTTTCCGTTGTTTTATCAGGCTATTGCTACTTGGTTGAACTGCTTGCCAATAAGTCATGACCTTGAGGAGGCTGAGGAGGTACATGAGCAGCTTTGTTCTATGGTTGAGAGGTATTGCAATATTAAATTCTCATCATAAAATAACACAATTTATTTGTTTCAATTTTTTGTTCCTTTTCTGTTCTGTTATATTAGTTCTTGTCATTCGTTGCACAGATCTGATAGACAACTTCTTGGTGAAAACGATAAGCATCTCGTTAAGATAATTTCACTTTTTATTGAGGTATATTGAGTCTTCATTTTTATGTTAGGCTAATGATTCCCTATTTTTTTCTACTTTTTGTTACTTATTGAAAGACTAAAATTACTTTTAACCAATAAAAATGTCAGTCATTTGGGCACTGCCTCTGGGTTTGGTCAGTCATTTCCTGGGGTCCAGGTTTGAATGGAGATGTCCAATTTTAAAATTTTTACCTGAATTTAGGAAAATAGCTGTTTACTGCCAATTTTGTATAAAAGTCAGAAAAGAATATAATATATGAATCTTGAACTAAAATTGACAAAAAAAACATACCTTATTTGCTCATAACTTAAGTATTTACCAAGTTAATTATATTATCTGCAATAGATATTACTGCAATTGCACCAGGTCAGTTTTGGTCAGTTCTTAGTGCAAGTCGACCTAAAATGGTTGGTCTTTGGTCAGGTCAGGGAATTCTTGGTTGGGTCAATCAGGTAGTATATAGTATGTTTTTATATACATGTGTCTACTTGTCTATCGTGCAGATATTAAGTTTCAGCCAGGGTCTAGTAACTGAACAAACACGCAATCGAATGGTTAAGTTCTTAAAGGGATTAAAAGATACAATGCCTCAATCTACTCTTTGCGAGACCTTGTCATCTCTAAGTAACAAGCACCAGCTTGCCTTTAAAGCCATCCTTAAACGGTAATTGTTCTTTTGATGAGACTCATACTATGGTCAAATTTACATTAAATTTATTGTCATGCACCGAGTATACAGTTTGTGGTGCAACTTTTTGGTTGCTGTTTGGTTATCTATCTATTTTTGCTTCATTTTTTTTTCCTTTTCTTGATAGTTCGATCCTTTTAGAACCAGATGTGCCCTCTTCAAGATTTCACATCCAAAAGTCTTGATGGTTTTTTCAATCATTGCCTGAAAGTGAGAAATAAGGCACAAAATTTGTTCTCGTAGTAACTGAAAATAATATAAATGTACAGTCAATATTCAATCGAGAAACTTAGTTGGTCTCAGTCACGTTATCTATCTATTTATTTATGCTTTGTGCATTTTCTACAAGCTGGTGTTTCTGATTGAATTTTTAAGCTCATATTGCTTGCTAGGCATTCATAAAAAAGTAAAAGGATTAATTTTTCCAATACCCCTCAAGATTTTTTTATTTGTCCCTCTACTCTTCAAAAAAATTATTATTTGCCACTTGACTCTTACAAATGTTTCTTATATGCCAATCAAGTTAAAATCCTAAGTTTAACTATCTATTCTCTTAAAAATTAGTATTCAAATTCAATCATAATTCAAAACGAAGTGACAATTATGCCCTCTTCTTTCTTTCTCTTAATTGTGCTCTTCTCCTCCTGCTTTCAATCCCTTAGTGGTGCATGAGCTCATATAATGTTCAAACATTCTGACAAGAAGGGCCTAGCTTCAGCTGTACATAGCTACTAAATGGAGGCTGCCAGTACTCGAGAAATAGAAAGAGTTTTGTCTGTCTAATTCATTCAAAAGGAACTGGTGGATGGTATTTTTTGCTATATCTTGCATGTCTAATTGATATGAAAGGCTGTAATGTTGTAAGAATCGTTATATGATAATAAACTTGAGATCTTTTCTCTTCCAGATTACTTATACGTTATTTCAATCTCTCTTCGTGATCACCTTGGTCTGATGCTTGTGTATCAGGCTGATTTATCAGATTCTCTTGAATTATTTGGCACATTACCAATTTTCAAAATCCTATGCAATTTTATGAATGGTATCATTTGAATACATTAAATTTATTTTGGTTATTTAATTAAGTTCCTTTAGTTTTAACATAGGCTTTAGTTAAGTTCATACTGAGCAAATTTGAGGTTTCATGGAGGTATTAGTTGGATTGAATTTTAGCTGACAGTAGATAAATAAAGTAATACATACTATGCATATTAATACTAATTTGGACAATCTCTGGTAAAATGTTGGGATTAATCAATTAAATCTACTGATGAGCCTTACATCTCAGGGTATCTAAATAAAAAATGAATTATTATGGAGTCCGGCTAATATGACATTGGTGTCATTCCAAATTCAATAACACCACATCGTATACCGTTGGATCTGCTTTAATATCCGTGTTTTGCACGAATATTAAAGACACCAGTGTTTTGCACGGATATTAAAGCAGATCCAACGGTATACGATGTGGTGTTATTGAATTTGGAATGACACCAATGTCATATTAGCCGGACTCATTATTATGAGTACTGATCACCAACAGTTCCTTGCTCTTTCTCCATGACTTTAATTTCTGACAATTTGTAGTATTTATGCGCTTAAAATTTTGGGTTTCAGTGATCGAGACAAAGGCGTATTAGTGGGGGCTTGATAAAATGGAATTGTTTAAAGTGGAAGAGACTGAGATTGAATAGTGAAGGAAGAGAAAGGATGAAAATCACTTTCTTTAATGGCAAATTGAATTGTGTTAAAGAGAGAGAAGATGCTAGGCAGGAGAAAGAAGCTCATGAAGAAAGAGGAAGATAACTAATGGATTGGAACTTGGAGAAAGGTGCAAGAAGAAGGGGGGGAGAGATGTGGGGATTGGGCTAGAAAAGAGGCGCTGGTATATGAGGAGCAAGGGCCAAGTCAGAGGAAACTGGGGACGGTCCATCGGACCAAATTCAGTCCGATTTCCGGTTGGAGTCCTCTGATCCGCATCAAGATTTGTGCAAACAACTTTAAGAATTGCTCCAATCAAGTTCGCACGAACCTTGACGAGGATCGGAGGGCTCCGATCGAACGTTGGACAGAATCTGATCCAATACCCATCTGACCACCCAGAGCTACAAGTCAGGGACCAGCACAGTAGAATGACCTGAAAGTGAAAGTGAAAAAGACAGTAAACCTGATGGCGCCAAAAAGTATAGGGAGGATAAGAGGGCATATTTATCATTTCTTTTTTGATATAAGATTGAATAATACTTGTTTAAGAGAATAATTATTATGAAATTTAAGGTTATGATCTGATGAGTATAAAAAATATTTATAAGAAAGATCGAGTAGAAGTAGAAATAAGAAAATTACATAGAATTGAGGGGTATTATAGTAGAAACTAGCCCAAAATTGTTTGACGTCGGACAATTGTGATTTTATATCATATTAAAGAAATAGTTAAAAAAAATTAAACAAAAATGTAAAATTTGGTCGTAAGTGCATTTCATATTAAGATCGTGTTGAGCAGTTTGAATTAATTGTTTGGACTTTAAAAAGCAAAGATATAAGAATTAATTTTTAAGAGTGAGGCTACGGTGCTATGCATAGCACGGATTGAGTCCGTGCTACGGCTCAAAATTTGACTTTTCAAAATTCTAACGGTCGATTCGAACCGTTCAACATAATTATAAAATGAATATGTACTTGCAAACCAAATTTTACATTTTTTCGAATTTTTTTACTATTTTTTTAGATGGGTTGTTTTTGGATGGTTCAGAATGTTCAGATCAAGTGATTTTCGAAAAAATAGTAAAAAAATTCGAAAAAAATGTAAAATTTGGTTTGCAAGTACATATTCATTTTATAATCATGTTGAACGGTTCGGATCGACCGTTAGAATTTTGAAAGTCAAATTTTGAGCCGTAGCACGGACCCAATTGGTGCTATGCATAGCACCGTAGCCTCACTCAATTTTTAATATACCCTTACAGGAGTCCGAATCTGCTGCGATTCCGAGGTGGATCGCAGGAACCTAAAATTCCGACATCAATGGTTCAAATTTTCTCGAGTGCGGATCTCGGAAACGTTCTTAAAAAGTAAATTTTTATGCACGCATCTCAAAAAAGTCCAACAGTTGAGATGGGATCGCAGGGTCCTGCGATCCACCTCGGAATAGTAGCAGATTTATTTTCACCCTTACTGACCTCTCTAATTTCCTATATACTCCTCAACACTTAAATATATCTAATTTGCCTTTAAACTCTTAAAACTCTTTTCTTTTTATCTATTATATAATAATTCTTAAATTAACCATAGTTAAATCTCTGATTAAAATAATAAAAGACAGAAATATAAAGAAGTTGATCCGTCTTTTATTTTCCCGCGCTCTTAATTTTTCTTTGGCCTCTTATTTTTTCTCCCGCCAGTCCGTTCTCTCATTTCTTCATAAGCCTTGCATTTTTCTCTTCGCCTCTTACTTTTCTCCACTGGTCTTGTTGAAAATAATAAAGCCAACGGCTAGTTTTTAGGAAATTGTAAATAAAATAAATTAGGAGACATAAGTTAATAGTTGTAATTAATAGGTAGTTGGTAGTTGTAACGGCTAGTTTTTTGAAATCTTCTATAAATAGGAATACATGTAAAGCTCAAATTAAAAGATTGCAATAATAAGATTGTTTTCTTACATCCATTCTTTCTTATAAATTTATCATGGTATCAGAGCCCTGAGTGGTATCCGAAAAACCGAAAAGTGCGATAAAATTCAGCAAAAAGAAAATGGCTCAAGAAGAAGCAGCGACCTTCTCGAAGCTAACCAATAACTTGCTCAATGGCAGAAATTATGTGTCATGGGCAAGGGCAGCATCTAGGGCCCTGAGTGGTCGAGAAATGTTAGAATTCATTACGGGTGAAGAGAAGAAACCAGCAATTGCAGACACAAACAAGATAACACCCGACGAAACAGTAGCAACAAAAAAATGGAGAACTACAAATGATAGAATTGTTACCTCACTACTCAACTCCATGGAACCGACCGTATCCGAACTCTTCACGCTAGCCGAAACGGCACATGAACTATGGGAAGCAGTAAAGAGTATGTATGGTCAACAAAATAATTTTTCTCACATTTATCAACTTATGCAGGAGATCCAACAAGAAAAACAAGGGTCAAGAAGTCATACTGAGTACCTTAGCGCTCTTGAGAAAAAACGCAATGAACTTCAATCTTACCGGCCGCTTACAACAGATTTGGCCACACTTCAAAAACGGGCTGAGGAGGACGATATTTTTCAGTACCTCGCGGGTTTAAACCCGAGCTATGAAGCCGTAAGATCCCAAATCATGACCACGGTACCTCTTCCCTCTTATTCTCAAATTAAAAGTTTAATTCAACAAGAGGAAAGTAGAAGACTTATCATGAATGGTCAAATTGTAAGCCATGAGGGACACGAAACCCATGGTTTAGCCGTAAAAAATTTCAATTTTAATCAAAACCCTAGCTTTCAAAATCGCCCAAATCAATCAAAAAATGAAAAATGTAACCACTGTAAAAAGGATGGTCACACTCAAGATAAATGTTGGCATCTCTATCCCCATCTTAGACCAAAAAAATGGAAAGGAAATGACCAGAATCGAAATTGGGAAAAAAATGGTGAAAAAAACAGAAGTTATGTTGCTTCTGTTGAAGAGAAAGGGTCTAATGGGCTAGTGGGTTCGTCTGAAAATGGATTCGGACCCAATAACACCTTTCAACCAGTTACTGGGTATGGTTTAAGTGCTAATGGATCTGTCAGAGGCTGGGGCGGACCCGGTTTGGTAAATTACGGACCCAATAACAGTGGAGGCGGACCCTTTAACCAAAACACTAGTGGAGCATGGGTTCAAACTGGCGGACCCATTAACACTGGCGAACCCGATAACCATCAAATTTTCGCTGGCGGGTCATTCCCGAACGGGTCAGCAGCAAATTTCGGAAACGGGTCACTCTCAGACGGGTCAAGAAGCCTTCTAGGCGCTGGCGGGTCAGTTTCTGGCGGGTCAGGTGCTGGAGATCAAATGCAGCAGTATTTTCAGCAGTTCTGTGCGATGATGAACAATCAAAACACTCCCAGCACATGTGGTACATATTGCTTCTAACTCAGAAAATTTCTTTTTTAATCAAATTATTATAGATAGTGGTGCAACAGATCATATGTTCGGGAATAAACAACTACTGTCAAACCTCAACCTGACCAATGGTAATAATTTTGTGTTGGTTGCAAACGGAATGAAGGCAAAAATAAATGGCGTAGGAGAAATTAATCTATGCAATAAACAACTTAAAAACGTTTTATATTTAGAAACATTTCCTGTAAATTTAATTTCTGTAAATAAATTAACACAAGAATTAAATTGTAATGCAATATTTTCTTGTAAAAACGTTGTATTTCAGGACCGGGAAACGGGGGTCAAGATTGGTGAAGGATTTCTAGAAAATGGACATTACATTTTGAACCTCCAAAAATTAAATTTCTGTGCTTCCGCAAAAGTCGTTAATTCTGATCTGTGGCATAAGAGACTTGGACATCCTTCCGACAAGATTTTAAGTAGTATTTTAGATTTTAAAAATTTTAATTGTACTAATTGTGAAATTTGCAAGTTAGCAAAACAAACAAAGCTTCCTTTTTCTCTTTCTACTAGCAAAAGTAAAGCTCCTTTTGATTTAGTACATTCCGATGTATGGGGACCGGCTCCAATAGAGTCATATAATGGATTCAAATATTTTCTTTTATTTATTGATGATTTTACAAAAGCAACTTGGTTATATTTACTTAAATCTAAAGATGAAGTATTTGATTGTTTTTATGAATTTTTATGTCTCATAGAAACACAATTTGATGCAAAATTAAAAATCTTTAGATCGGATAATGGAACCGAATTTATAAATAGAAAATTTTCAAGTCTCTTTAGAGAAAAAGGTATTATACATCAAACAACTTGTATAAATACTCCCGAACAAAATGGTGTATCGGAAAGAAAAAATAGACATTTATTAGAAATGACACGATCTTTATTATTTCAAAATAATGTTCCTAAAATTTATTGGTCGGATGCCGTACTTTGTGCCACTCATTTAATCAATAGATTACCTAGTGTTAATTTAGAAAACAAAAGTCCATTAGAAATTCTTTATCAACAAAAAATTACTTATGACCATATGAGAGTATTTGGTTGTACAAGTTTCGTACATATCAAAAGAAATGATAAGCTTGATTTTGTATCACAAAAAACTATTTTCTTAGGATATTCATATTATAAAAAGGGCTATAAATGCTATGATCCAATTAATAAGAAATTATATTTTTCTAGAAACGTTTCTTTTTTTTGAAAAAGAACCATATTTCAAAGAAAAAGAAATATTTCATCAACCATATTTAAATAATCAAAATGACAATATAGTTTTGCCTTACTTAGATGATTTGAGTCTTATTCCTAAAAATAATCATCAAGTTGAAAATAATCAAGAAAATGAAACTAATGATGACATAAATGAAAATGAAATAGAAGAAAGTCTACCGATTAGAAGAATATCATCTAGAGAACGACAACCATCAACTAGACTTAGAGATTATGTGACATATTCGGTGCAATATCCAATTGAAGATTTTGTTTCATATGACAACAACTCAACCGAGTACCATACATTTCTCACTAGTATTGAAAAAGTATTAGAACCAAAAAATTACCAAGAAGTAATTAAAAGTCCAATATGGTGTAAGGCTATGGATGAGGAATTAAAAGCCTTAGAGCAAAATGAAACTTGGAAAATTATTTCCCTACCAAAAAATAAAAAACCGGTTGGTTGTAAATGGGTGTATAAAACCAAATACAATAGTGATGGAACCATAGAAAGGTATAAAGCAAGACTTGTAGCTAAAGGATTTACCCAAACCTATGGCGTAGACTATAATGAAACCTTTGCACCGGTTGCAAAAATGAATACCGTAAGGATTTTATTTTCTATTGCCGTGAACAATGGTTGGGACCTCTACCAAATGGATGTTAAAAATGCATTCCTTCAAGGAACACTTGAAGAAGAGGTGTATATGACATTACCACCCGGTCATAAATTAGAAACAAATTCTAACTTGGCTTGTAGGCTTAATAAATCAATTTATGGATTGAAGCAATCTCCACGGGCATGGTATGGCAAGCTTAGCTCTCATTTAATTTCTTGCAATTTTAAAATTAGTAATGCCGATCATTCTTTATTTACAAAATGTGATGGTTTCAATACTACTCTTATTTTAGTATATGTAGATGACATCATAATTACCGGAAATAATTTCGAACAAATTCAAAACATTAAGAAACAACTCAAGGAAAAATTTGACATAAAAGATTCAGGATACCTTAAATATTTTTTAGGAATAGAGGTAGTAGCCACTTCGGATAAAGGACTTTTTATTTGTCAAAGAAAATATACACTTGATTTGTTAAAAGAAACTGGTAAATTAGGATGTAAACCGGCCTCTACCCCAATTGACAACAAATGCAAATTAAATAGTGAAGATGGTGAACCCTTAAAAGACATAAATCAATTCCAAAAACTTGTAGGAAAATTGATATACCTGACTGTTACACGTCCGGATATTTCTTTTTCCGTAAGTCAAATTAGTAAATTTATGCACTCACCAAGAACACCACATTTAGAAGCTGTAAATAGAATCTTGAGATTTTTAAAAAATAATCCCGGCAAAGGTATTTGGATGAAAAATAATAATTCTAATGATATATGTGGCTATTCCGATGCAGATTGGGCCGGAAGCTTTGATAGAAAATCGACAACCGGTTTTTGCACATTTGTAGGCGGAAATCTAGTCATATGGAAAAGCAAGAAACAAAATGTTGTAACACGATCAAGCGCTGAAGCCGAATATCGTGCCATGGCATCAACCGCAAGCGAATTAACTTGGATCAAACAACTCCTATTAGACATGGGATTTAGAACTCAAGCTCCAATGAAAATGTATTGCGACAACAATTCGGCACGACACATAGCTTCTAATCCCGTGTTTCATGAACGCACAAAGCATATAGAAGTAGATTGTCACTTTGTTAGAGAAAAGGTTCAAGCAAAGGAAATTGAAACACCATACGTCAAAAGTGAAGATCAACTCGCGGATATCTTCACTAAAGGCTTGTATCCGGGTCCATTTGAAAAAATTACAAGCAAGCTAGGATTGTACGATATTTACATTCCTAGCTTGAGGGGGAGTGTTGAAAATAATAAAGCCAACGGCTAGTTTTTAGGAAATTGTAAATAAAATAAATTAGGAGACATAAGTTAATAGTTGTAATTAATAGGTAGTTGGTAGTTGTAACGGCTAGTTTTTTGAAATCTTCTATAAATAGGAATACATGTAAAGCTCAAATTAAGATTGCAATAATAAGATTGTTTTCTTACATCCATTCTTTCTTATAAATTTATCAGGTCTGTTTTCTCTTTTCTTGATAGGCCTTCCAAATTTAATTTACGGTAAGTATTTTTATTGCCTTTTTCGTTCCCACTAAAATTGAGTCTCTTTTTCGTTGATGATGTTTGCACTGCTTTTGTGCTATTTTCTTTGCTTGGGTTGCAATGAACGTCGGGCATTGATTCTTTCTATCATCAATTTCAAGTTTGTCTTTTGTGGAAATTGATGGCCGAACTATCTAGTGTTGATATCAATTTTGATTGTGCAGTAATTATTATTTTCATATGTTTTACCAGTAATATCCCTTGTTGCTCATGTTCTTCATGCAAATAAGCATTGTGAACTTTTCAGAATTTCATGGTTGAGCATTGTCCTTCTAAATGTGCTTTTAATAGGCCCCTAAAATTTTCTATTGGTTACTGAAGAGCTAGTTTTGAGCAAAAATAAATGGACAACAAGGGTATTATGCACTGTGTGGCACATTTGGAAGCATCGAAACACAATTATTTTTGAGGGGAAACGAATTATACCCCTACGATACTGGCAGTCAGATGTGTTCAGGAAATGAGAATGTGGCTAAAATTTCTGCTAATTTGGTGGTTTTTACTATTTTTCAATTTCTCATTTTGCCGAGGAGTAAACTGTAAATTATGCTTTTGTGTTTCTTTTTTTACACTGAGTGCTGTGGGTGTTATTTATCTCAATCTTAGTATAAAGGTGGGTATGTAGACTGCCATGTACCAGGACTGGTACAAGGAGTAGCGGGTTGGCAAGGTACCTAGACTGGTACAGTGCATACTGGGAATGAGACGGTGCATAATAGACGTTTTATCTAATGAACAGGCACCAGTGGATAGAGTGTGTAATGTTGTAAATTCATTTATGTTCAATGCAACCACCTAGGCAGCTGCTGTCAAGATTTCAAAAGAAAATTATTTTAATTTTTTATACAGGTCAAACTTGGCTGAATCTGATAATTTTAAAATTTATTTTCATGTGTTAAATCAAAAGTAGCTGAATCACAACCCCGGTACAGGTATTCAAAGATACATGATTGAAATATCTAATGAATCCCACTTATAGATAAACATATAGTTTTAATTTTCATGAATTATTCATTTTCAGCATCTTCCTATATGAATTAAACCTCGTCAGATTATTTTCGTGTTTCAAATCTATTAGAAACAAAGGGTGAAACAAGAGACATGCAGTGCGTATTTTTTCAATTAAATTGTAGCAGTTCAGTTTTTGTTTTCTCTATCTTTGTCCGTGTTAAAAAGTTCAGGACAAAAGAACAAAGGTAAAATGGGAAAATAAAAATTCGGACAATACTTAACTATAGATAATTAACTCTAGGAATAAATAAAACATATAAACAAGGGTTGAGAAGTATATTAGATATAATAAATAGTGTAGGGGTAATTAAGAAACCAAAGAAATTTTTAAGAATAAATAGATATAAATCCATAGCACGAACTGTTGTACACATTGTAAAGTAACACAACCTCACTCTAATATTAATACAGAAGTTGCTTTAGGAAATCTATAGTTCGATAAATTCTGCTTTGAAATTTATTTTCAATTAATTGCTGAAATTCTATTCACATCCCTCTTATAAACCGAAAGGCCATGATTTCGTGTTCGATTTTTGCCCCATCCATGATGAGGAGCAAGAATCATATATACATATATCTAAACACAAACAAACAAGTAAAATAAAAATAAACAAACAAGTACATTTAAACGATTGTTTGATTTTTTTTTTTTAAGATAAAGATAAGAGTCAAATTTCTTAATTTTAAATATTCATATGATACCTTTCATTCTCGTCTCAATTTGAATAGTAATATATACTACGTCACAATAATACGCCAGAGACTAACAGGAGCGTATTTAATTAGGAGGGGTGGCTCCTCCTACGATTTGAAAAAATTATAATTTTTATGTGTATTTTCTAGCATCTGTTTTTTTTTTTTTTTTTAAGTTGGCCCCTTTACAAATTGAGAATGTGCCTAATTCAAGCAATTAATACGTTCATTGCAAAAAAATCTTGCCCAAATTTTATGGAAACTCTTCCCTCCAAATTTTAAACCTTGTAAAATAAAATTAACCTCTTTATCTTGTTAGGTCTCTCTCTCAAAATTGCCAGAGTAACGACCTCTCTATTTCTCCTCCCTCCAAAATGTTGGCTTGTCAAATGAGAATTGCCATATATAATCAAATACGAGTAGAACTAAGGTGTTCTTAAGCTCACCAAGCCCCTTTGTGAGCTTAACTCAAAAATTTATTGAATTGACTTCAAACGATGCATTCAAACCGTTCAAACCAATCTACTTCATGATTAATGCGTTTAAATGTCAAATTTTTAAATTTTTGAACTAATTTAGTATGAAGTCAAGCGGTAAAAAAAACAATTTATAAGTTAATTTATAAGTTAAATTTGAACTAGACCATCTTCATTATTTTAATAATGATGATTGATGAAGAAGAAAAATTGACATTAACATGTGCATATAGTTATCACTCAAATAGTAAGTAGTCATGATATAATGTTTTTTTTTTTTTAAACCCTAGGCAGCCGCCTCTTTTCTTCCTCCAACACACCTCTATTTTCAATTCATTCCTCTGTCACCTCTTCTAGGCTTCTCGTTCGACAAAACACCTCCTCTCTCTCTCGTCTCTACCTTGAGAGGAGAGGAGAATGAGAGAGAGGGGAGGAACCGGAGCCGAGAGCGCGGCATTGTCGGAGTTCAGAGCGTTGAGTCTCTACGCCATCTCGATCGGAGTGCGGGTGAGTAGATCCGGTCGTCGGAGCGCGGCGGCGGTCGAAAAATCGGATCCAGTCGTAGAGAGCGATAGGGAAAGGTAATAGGATAATTATGAGTGTATATAAGTGAGATTAGAGTTATTTAGAGTAGTTTGGAGGATTTTGTGAGAATAAAAGAGTGGATTTAGGTTTAGAGTCATTTGACTCGTTGTAAGTTCGTTTTTTTTTATCAATAAAATTGTTAGTTAGCACTTAAAGCCACTACCTTCAAAAAAAATATATATATATATTTTTTCTTATCTTCATCAAGAAAAATTTAGTAACACTCTATAATGCTTTTTTTTTTAATAAAAAACATATTAGATTACTTTTTTTTAATAACAATTTATGAATAATATTTTCTATTCATATCAATGATATAACTCTTTTTTGCATAAAATAAGAGTCGAGTTTCAAATTGTTATTGGCAAATACTGAATTTTGATTCTGCAACTTTTTACACAGAATGTCCAAAAGATACAAATTTTAACAATACAGATTGTTCTTTTCTGCGTAAGTATCCTTTGCGGTACTAAGCTTTCTTATAATTTCATTATTGCCTATTTGAATTATAGGGAGGTGTGCTTTAGGATTTGTGCCAGATTAAAACCGACGACTAGGGGTGTCAAAGATCAATGACACTATTTTATGTTTATCTGACTTATATCGTATTCGACAAGACGAGTATATTAAAGATTTTTTTTTTCGTTAACATATTGGAGCACGGGTACGGCCGTATGAGTAAGGGTAAACTATTTTTTTTTTGTTAGTATAACGGATAATGATAAGGGTACGGGTAAGAACTATTTCTTACTTGTTACCCTATAAAATTGTTACCCTATAAAGTAATTATTACAAAATAAAATTTTATATATATATGAAATTGCTAATATGTTATGCATAGCATAGAGGGCCTCCGTGCTACGGCTTAATATTTGAGTTTTCAAAATCCTAACGGTCGATCCGAACCGTTCAACATGATCTCCATATAAATATGTACTTGCAAACAAATTTTACATTTTTTAGAATTTTTTTACTATTTTTTTAGATAGGTAGAAAATCACTTGATCTGAAAATTCTGTACAATTCAGAGCAAGTGTTTTTCTACCTATCTAAAAAAATAGTAAAAAAATTCTAAAAAATGTAAAATTTGGTTTGCAAGTACATATTCATATGGAGATCATGTTGAACGGTTCGGATCGACCGTTAAAATTTTGAAAACTTAAATATTAAGCCATAGCACGGAGGCCCTCTATGCTATGCATAGCACCGTAGCCAACTCCTATATATATATATATATATAGAGAGAGAGAGATCTAGTTACCACAATTTTGAGTTACAACAAAGTTACCACAACTATGTTTTACATTTTTAAATTTCAAATCATCGATCCAAACCGTTCAATATAATCTCCACAATAAAATGTGCTTTCAGATCAAATTTTACATTTTTTTGAATTTTTTTTTACTATTTATTAAGTATTTTACAAAAACTAGTCAAATTCAGACCATTGAATTTTGTACCCATCTTAATCAATAGTAAAAAAATTCAAAAAAATGTAAAATTTGATCTGGAAGTACATTTTATTGTGGAGATCATGTTGAACGGTTTGGATTGACGATTTGGACTTTGAAAATGAAAAAAATAGTTGTGGTAACTTTGTGGTAACCAAAAGTGTTGTAATCGGATCCCTCCTCTATATATATATATATAGGTTGGCTATTGTGCTTCCATAAGCATATGCCCACATATGCTTATAACTCATTTTTGCGTTTCCAATGTTCAAATGGTCGATCCGAACCATGGGCATATTCTCCATATTAATATGTGCTTGGAGACCAAATTTTATATTTTTCTGAATTTTTTACTATTTATTAAGCCACTTTGAAAATTGCTGATCCGGATGAACAGTAAAAACAGTGCAACAAAATTCTGGACCATATGATCAGCAATTTTCAAAGTGGCTTAATAAATAGTAAAAAAATTCAGAAAAATGTAAATTTTGGTCTCCAAGCACATATTAATATGGAGAATATTCCCACGGTTCGGATCGACCATTTGAACATTGGAAACGCAAAAATGAGTTATAAGCATATGTGGGCATATGCTTATGGAAGCACAATAGCCAACCTCTATATATATATATATAGTAGAACTAGGGTGCTCCTAAGCTCACCAAGCCCTTCCGTGAGCGCGGCTCTAAAACCTATCAAATTGACTTCAAACGACATTTCCAAACCGTTAGATGTTCAATCTATATTAAAATCTACTTGGAGACCAAATTTTACATTTTTTGGAATTTTTTTACTATTTATTAAGATGGTTTGAAAATCGCTGTTTTCCAATGGTGCAGAATTTTAATAAAAACAGCGATTTTCAAACCATCTTAATAAATAGTAAAAAAATTCCAAAAAATGTAAAATTTGGTCTCCAAGTAGATTTTGATATAGATTGAACATCTAACGGTTTGGAAATGTCGTTTGAAGTCAATTTGATAGGTTTTAGAGCCGCGCTCACGAAGGGCTTGGTGAGCTTAGGAGCACCCTAGTTCTACTCAGATATATATATTTATATGAAAATGATACGTGATTTTCATATTTTATCAAACTTTCATAATACAAATTAGTTGTAGTCATTATTGAATTTTTCTTTTTTTTTTGCTTTGAAAAATATTTCACCAAAAGCACAAATCGATATAAATTGCACATTTTTATTCGTTTATCCGACCTATACCGTATTCAAAAAGACGGATAAGAATTTTTTTCGTTAACTTTTTGGGTACAGATAAAGGTAAATTTGTTTTCGTTATCATAACGGATACAGTTAAGATCTCCACAAGGTACCGTCATAGTCACAAGATTCGCGAATTATTCGCGAACAATTAGTTTTTTTTTCTGATGGTGAACCAAACACCGAATTATTAGTTGACCGAAACTTTGAATAATTTGCGAATTTTATGAGCTTTTTCCAAATTTACGAATTATTCGCAAATTTTTTCCCAACTTTTTTTCTCTCTTATGGAACTGAGATCTCCGATCCGAATAATTCCGAATAATTTCTGAATTATATTCAAATTATTTCTGAATCACGAAATTTTAACTCCGCCAAATTGAATCCGAATAATTCATTTGTCACTGTGGATACCGTTGATAGGTTTGCCACACCAATTTATAGGTCTCCACAATCTCATTGAATCTGCGATCAAATTCGGGGGACATAATGTTGCTCCATTATCCAACCGTGCCTCGGATCCCTCTACTAATAATTAATTAAGCAATGCGCTCTGTTTGTTTGTTTGTTACTTAAACAGCTCAGATTTGACCTTAACCATCCTCTTAACTACTCAGTAACAACAGAAAGAGATAAATTTATCCAGAATTTGTAGGGCTGCACCAGCCAGCTCTTTTCTCTCTTAACTAATTCCAGTCAATCAACAATAATATAAACAAAACCAAAACAAACAAAAATAATAATTAAAAAAATAAAGAGGCGCCGGCTCTATCTCCCTCCCTCTCATGCTCTCCATTATTTCCCATTTTACACCCCCTTTAAAATTCAATTCATATCACCTCAAGTAACTCAAATTTTGAGTTTAGATCCGGACCGTCAGATCTGTTTAAAGGGACCTCATGCATTCTACCTAGGACCGGATTGCCCTGATTCTGATCGGACGGTCTGGATCTAAAATCAAAATTTGAGTTACTTCAGAGAGCCGAGACTCGTTAAAATTTAGAAAAAAAATTCTTTTTCCATCCTCGCTGTCGCTCTCCCCTCTTTAACTGTCTTATTTTCATTCGTTGCGCTGTCCCTAACCCCGTCCCATTCCACCATTCTTAATTCTCTCTCTCTCTCTCTCTCGCATCTCTATTCTTCTCCACATTGCTCCATTCTGAGATCTTACCTCCTCTACAGAGAGTAAAATGAGAGAGATTATCAGTGTTCACATAGGTCAGGCTGGGATCCAGCTTGGCAACTCTTGTTGGGAGCTCTACTGCCTTGAGCACGGTATCCAGCCCGATGGCATGATGCCCAGGTACTTTATTCATTCCGCAATTTCACATCCTTTAGATCTATCTAGTCAATTTCATTCTACTCTGATCTCAATTAATTGGATTTTTGTTTGCAGTGATACTTCTGTAGGGGTCGCGCACGATGCGTTTAACACTTTCTTTAGCGAGACTGGTGCCGGGAAGCATGTGCCCAGGGCGTTGTTTGTTGATCTCGAACCAACTGTGATTGATGAGGTACGTACCGGTGCGTACCGCCAGCTATTCCACCCGGAGCAGCTCATCTCTGGCAAGGAGGATGCGGCGAATAACTTTGCTAGAGGCCACTATACAGGTAAATAGATGCAATAAACAGTTGGAGATGTATATCTGTTTGAGATCTTCTTTGATTTTTACAATTTCCATTGTTAAGTTTTTTTGTCCATTGGATCTCTGGTCAATTATATTTTTGTCATTGAAAAGCCATACCCATTCAAAGATTTTTATCTTTTTTTTTTGTATAATTAGATCTGACTACCCTGAATTGACCTATTTCATGCTGATTTTAATTATAATTTAAGCTGATCTGACATTGGTAATATCATCTGATGCAGTTGGTAAGGAGATTGTGGATCTCTGCCTCGACCGCATCCGCAAATTGGCCGACATGTGCACAGGATTGCAAGGATTTTTGGTATTCAATGCAGTTGGTGGCGGTACCGGATCGGGATTGGGATCTCTTCTCCTAGAACGTCTATCTGTTGACTACGGCAAAAAGTCAAAGCTTGGTTTCACCATTTATCCCTCACCCCAGGTAATTACATTGTAATTTAAAGAATCAGGGTTTAAATAAGGGTCAAATGATCCGAATGATGATACAAATTGTATGGGTATCACTAACATCATAGAAATAGAACTGCATTATACAGATAAAAAAAAGAATTTGTTCTAAAATCAATGCATGTCATAGGTATCAACTGCTGTCGTCGAACCCTACAATAGTGTGCTCTCAACCCACTCCTTGCTCGAGCACACAGATGTCGCTGTGCTGTTGGACAATGAGGCAATCTATGATATCTGCCGCCGATCCCTTGACATAGAGAGGCCGACCTACACCAACCTCAACCGCCTTATCTCCCAGGTCATCTCCTCCCTCACCACATCTCTCCGCTTTGATGGCGCCATAAATGTGGACATCACCGAGTTCCAGACCAATCTTGTACCATACCCGCGTATCCACTTCATGCTTTCTTCATATGCGCCAGTTATATCGGCTGAGAAGGCGTACCATGAGCAGCTGTCAGTGCCCGAGATCACTACGGCTGTGTTTGAGCCTTCAAGCATGATGGTGAAGTGTGATCCGAGGCACGGGAAGTATATGGCTTGCTGTTTGATGTACCGTGGTGATATCGTACCAAAGGATGTCAATGCCGCAGTAGCCACGATCAAGACCAAGAGGACAGTTCAATTCGTTGATTGGTAAGAATGAAAAGTGTTCCGCTAATTATCTATTTAAATCTGATATTATTTATTTACAAGACAGCTAGGTATAACAGATGTTCTTATCTTATCTATAGGTGTCCTACTGGATTCAAATGCGGCATTAACTACCAGGCTCCAGCAGTGGTCCCAGGTGGTGACCTGGCAAAGGTACGCAGAGCTGTGTGCATGATCAGCAACAACACTGCCGTAGCTGAGGTGTTCTCGCGCATTGACCACAAGTTTGATTTGATGTACGCAAAGCGTGCATTCGTGCACTGGTACGTTGGCGAAGGTATGGAGGAAGGTGAGTTCTCTGAGGCTCGTGAGGATCTGGCCGCACTGGAGAAGGATTACGAGGAGGTGGGGGCCGATGGTGAAGATGACTACGAAGGAGAGGACGGCGAAGATTATTAAATTATATTTTATTTTTTTATATTTGTAATTCGTAAACGCGCTTCGAAATTGTTTCTACTTTTCATGAGTTCAATTCGTTGTAAGTTTATTTGTTGTTGTGTAGCTTATATTTTTTATTATGGCATGGTGTATGAAAGCTATTTTTAATCTTTTTTGCTTGAGGATGTAATGAACTGAAGTTATAGTCGAATCAATTTGTACCTTTTGTAAATGTGTTCCCTTCTTCTTCTTCCTCTTCTTCTTCTTTCGATCAAATTTGTATCCTTATTTAATGGATCAGTAAAATATATATATATGCACCTAATTTTAACATTGCAACTAGTAAACCACATATAAGCAATTAAACAGAATCTAGAATATTAATTTGTAAGCAATCAATCAATCAAAGCTGAGGAAAATGAAGTCATTTTATTGTAAAGCTTTCACTTTTCTGTAATATATTATATTATATTATAGTATAATTAATAATTTACATGATTATTGAGATGGTGAAGATTATACCCAAGCATAGAATAGAATGAATAACCGAGATTGGATTGGAGTAAAAAACAAATTAAGGGAAAAATAATGGTTAACATGAGATGAGAGAACAATTACTTGACAGGACTTAACGAAAAGGTTGGATTGACAGGACTCAGGAGCAAAATTAAATTTTTTGTAGCGCAGATCATGAACAAAGCACAACTTTAGTCGTGCTTCCAAGTAGCTAGGCTCCTTGTATTTTGGTGATTTATTTTTTGGCGCATGGACTTTCAACTTAATTTCATCTCCTGCGCTTGCCAAGCCAGCTTGATTTAATTGGTTTTTGGATTTAAGCTGTCAGTCAATCCAGTTCATAAAAAGCTTCTTTCTTTTTTCTTTTTTTCTTTTTTTTGATTGACAAAGGTTACTCGGTCTCAGAAATGATCATGTTGAGAGGCGAGAAAATTAAGAAACCTGATTACAATTATCCACAAATTAAATAATATTTCAACTCTCCTGACATGCACTGATGTATGCATGTTCCATTGAATTTTAATATGGGAAAGGATGGAATGGGTTGTATTGACATAAATATTGTTTTCAATATCATATATCCAAAGATGTTATACAAGTTTAATAATTACTAAATTTGGACTATTTTTGGAAGAATTTTGGATAGAAAATCACAATCAGCAGTTGATGATTATAGCCCCAAACCATAAGAATAAAGAAGAGAAAAGATACCGCCTCTCCAAATATTGATTCATATAAAAATAAAACTGAAAAATAATAATTTTTAAAGTATACATAGAAAAAATATATAAATCACATATAATAATTTTATTTTGATGGACAGTGCTACGGTGCTACGCGTAGCATAGAGCCCTCCGTGCTACGGCTCACTTTTTGAGTTTTCAAAATCCTAACTGTCGATCCGAACCGTTCAACATGATCTCCATATGAATATGTACTTGCAAACCAAATTTTACATTTTTTAGAATTTTTTACTATTTATTAATCCACTTTGAAAAAACACTAATTTGTACATAACAATAAACTTTTCTGGACCATTGGATCAGCGATTTTCAAAGTGGCTTAATAAATAGTAAAAAATTCTAAAAAATGTAAAATTTGGTTTGCAAGTACATATTCATATGGAGATCATGTTGAACGGTTCGGATCGACCGTTAGGATTTTGAAAACTCAAAAAGTGAGCTGTAGCACAGAGGGGCTCTATGCTACGCGTAGCATATTAGCAAAATCCTTATTTTGATATATAAGTTTATGTTTTTATTATTATAAAACTGAAAAGTAAAGGCATGATGAAGATCAAAAAATGAAATGAAAGTATTTAAACCTTCCTTTCTGTATAAAGACTCGAATTCTTCAAAATATTAAGACTTTAATTTTAAAAACAAATAAATAAACTTACTAAAAAAAAAAAATAGAAAGTCAACAAAAAAGTTAAAAAAATGTAATTAAGATGGATTTGGAATAGGATAGTAGGAGGAGAACAAAATTTTGTCATAAAACAAATTTGAGTATGTGTGGCCATCCGGAATTCCAGACAACTATATTTTGTTTTGCATGTCTGGCCGCTAGTTAATGCTTGAAATGTTGTTTTCTTTGGAGGTTATGATATCAACTGTATGATTTATATCTTTTTTGTTTTATTTTGGATCCACAGAATCATGATTCGGTGTCGGTTGCAGTGGGTTGGAATGGTTCCGTCAGCTCGACATTTCTTTCTTTCTTTTTTTTTTTGGGAGAGCCTAGCTATCCCCGTCAACCATTTTCCGTTTCATCTCCCGTCAGTTGCATTAATTAAGTGGGGGACCGCATAACTGTCAGCGCATTTTAGGAATTTGCAGAAAAGTATTCATATGTAACACAACTAGTATTCATCCATCTATATGAAGGTATTCACATTTGCAATAGAAACATATTTGGATATATTACAACATTCAGCGTATAAGAAAGTAGGGGACCACAAACAACATGTGTGGGGGACCGCATAACTGTTAGAGCATTAATTAAGTGGGGGACCGCATAACCGTCAGCGCATTAATTAAGTGGGGGGGACCGCATAACTTTCAGCTCATTTTAGAAATTTGCAAAAAAATATTCATCTGTAACACAACTAGCATCCATCCATCATATGAATGTATTCATCTTTGCAATAGAAGCATATTTGGACACATCAATCACTCATCTTTTACACGTTTTTAGAGATGAGTTTTTTTTTCTCCGTTCAATCTAACCAATATTTCTGACGATCTGTGAGAAATTTTGCAAATCTAAAACCACGAACATCTTCTACACAATTTTCTCTTTCAAATGAGATCCATGATGACATACTTTCGAGTTGTCCGTTGGACAAGTATTCATACCTCGTCACAAGTATTCATCTCTTATCGAGCAAGTATTCATCCTCGTCGTATAAGTGTAAATAGTTAATGTACCAAGAGTATTACAAACTTATGTGCATACCTCGATTAATTTTACAAGAGCAGCCGAATAATATTCATCCATAAGATATCAAGTATTCATACATATAAGTTAAAGTATTTATACCTAAGATATTAAGTATTCATCCATAAACGTTGAAGTATTCATCTCTAAAACATCAAGTATTCATTCATACACCTCTAATTTTTTTCAAAATTTGTTTTTCTGTCATTTCTTAGTACTTAGTACGCACTGGCCTAATTCACTATTAATGAAGTTTTGTTCTTTGCAAATAACTCGCTACTGCATAAGGAAGAGGAACATAGACATGACGGATCTGACCCGGCGGTCGACAGTGATGGATCTAACCCGGCGGAGGCGGAGGTGGGAAAGAGAGGAGGCGAAGGTGGGAGGAGGTGGAGGTGAGAGACGGAGGCGAAGGTATGAGAGGGAGCCGGAGGCCGAGAGGGAGAGGTGGGAGAGGGAGGGAGAAAGAGGAAAGAAATAAAGGGAGAAAATTAGATAATTAATTTGTAGGGCCATTAGGTAGTTAGAATTTGCAATTATAGTTAGAAGAGGTAGTTAATTAGTTGAGGGATGAAATAGGGAATGAATAGATGGGGGAAAATATAATTATTCTTTTTTTTTTTGCTCCACAAAAGGGACAAATTCTGATTTAATGTATTATATCGTTCTAAAGAGATACATCATACATGCATGCTCTGCTTGTTTGAGTTCGTTCCAAGTTTCTGCTTGATAAATTAGCATCACCAAATTTTCATACATGATTACACCCGAAATTTTAAATATACCATTTTCTGGAAAAAAAAAAACCAAAATATTCCGAATTTCGGATTTTTCTGATTTTACCCAGGCCGCAAAACACCGTGCGACCCCATTTAATAGGGTCCGCACTATGCCGATGCGGCCCCTTTTTTTTTAATCTGAAATCTGTTATTTGCGTTTTGGTTTTAGTTTTTAAAATTGTTTTATTTGTTTTGGGTTTTGTTTTAAATGTTGTTTATTGGTAAAATATGTTTCGCTTGTAGGATTAAATATTTTGGAAATGTCGTTCGTTTGAAATATTATTTGTGTACGAAGAGATAATGATATAATAAACAAACTAAATAAATAACAAAAAAAACAAATAAAATAAATAACAAAGCAACAAAATAAATAAGTGACAGATAAATTCCAGTATCTGACAAAACATCTAACAAAGTACAAATCAAAGCCTACGGGTCAGGACTAAATACCGTCCTCGCCTTCTTCTTCCTGAACCCTCGACCCCGCCTGGAGAGTGGCGTCTCGTCAGTATCTGCTGAGTCTGTAGAGTCCTCCGCCTGGACATCATTTGCTTGAACCGGCTCATCATGAACCTCCTCAATCTCGGATGTCTGCTGGACTCCAGGACCAAAAACCGTAGTCTGTCCAGACTGACCCTGCGTGAATAAAAACGCCTGTTTGGCTATGAGGTCATCATGGAGCGAAGGGTACGATGCATGCTGTGAGGATGACCCAGGAAACTCCGGGAAGGGCTCTGTCTGAACATACCCTGGCTGATAGGCAGGAGGTACCGTCTGAGTCGGACTGTAACCCTGAGAATATAGTCCATGTCCATCTGTGCCAAAATCTGTGGAGATATTGTACCCCAGCGGCTCCTCCTCCTCACCCTGCATTAACTTACAAATTAGTTAGTCAAGAATTTTGGTAAAAAAACTCACAGTTATGAATTTTAATTACAAATATACCTCGGCATCCTGAGTAGGCATGGCCTGGTCTGCAGCTCGGCGCAATGCCTCAGTACCGACGATCTCAGCGTCCTGGACGGCTGCAAATAACGCCTTGTCACCAGCGTATGGGACGTATATATCAAGCTCGTCGGATATGTCATCGATCGCATCACACCTGCCCAAGCCAGCGCATCTCAGTAAAGAGTCGAGGCACGACCTATACCCACATTGGCACACCGCGGGTACGTTGTGCTTGAGGATGGCTTTCTCGAGCCTCTTCCATCCCCTCATCGTGGCCATCGTAACCGCTATGACGCAACTCTTGACCAGATATAATGTCTGCAAATAAATATTATATAAATGTTGTACAAATATAAATATTGTTAGTTTTTAATTTGAAATTTAAAATTAAACATACCGTGGATGTGAACGGTGCGCCGACGGGGATAATATCATGGATCCGTCCTCTCTGATCCCTCGGCCTCGGTACCCGCTCATGAGGGTTGTCCGCGATACACCCCTCCAGATATATGGTGTTCGCGCCGTGATCCTGGTACCAATCTCTATAAGGTATGTATGAATTCCAAAAATGTCAGATATTACAATCAGAAAAGTATAGTGAAGAAACAAATTATGAAAATAATTCTCACACTGGCGTGACATCCATGTGACAGTGTTGCTCAGCTAATGGGGGATTTGCAAATCTTGCCTCAGCCACGTAATCCGCACGCACGACTCCCCAGTTCTGGGCCGCAGTGGTGTCCCTGGCATGATGAAGTTGTCGCCACACCCCCTCGCTGATCGGTGACAGGGGCGGAGATGTCTGACGCAGCCCGAACTGTCTCATGACCCGACCGGGGTAATGGTGCTCTATAATATGTATATTTAATTATGTTAGCTTGCTTCTATTAAATTAAGTTGCAGTGTTAAGAATTAATTAAACTAAATCACGGTACCTGAAAACATATGAGCGGCACCTCTGCACGCCAGAAACGCTCATGCTGCCGACATCGCTTAGGCAATACCTCGAGAAAAGTTGGATGTCCCCCATCTACCTCGAGCTGAATTTACAAATTTGAAACCATATATCAATTCAAACAAAAAAACATGAAATTTTTTTAAATCAAATTTAAAATAAAATTAGACTTACATATTCTCTGTAGGGCTCCCAGGTCACATACTCTGGATCATCTCTCAGATGCTCGATCTCCTATCTCCAGAATGTGATGTCGAGTGACGAGCCATGCCTTGACCCGACCCAAATCTTCAGATAGTAATACTTGGCGCCGTATGCAGGGCAATTGTCTGGCTCGTGCTTGCCCCATTCCGACACATCTGTCTTGTTAGCTAGGACTGGACGACCAACGATCAGATGTGTGTAAGACCAATGTTGTAGTAACATGCATGGACCAATGTGTGTACGCCGGCTGGTACTGTAGCCACATGCGGTTGTGACGAACTGTAACCGCATCCAAACCTTGCATTTAATTAAAAATTCAAGTCAAGTTCATTCAATATTCATAGAAAAAATTATGTTATTAGTATTTTTATAAATATGACTAATTTAGAACTTACCCCAGTGGCAGCCTCTAGAATCCGGTGCTCCGCATTCGGGAACCACAAAAAGTCACTGACCCTGTCAGTGCAACTCTGAATACCCAGAACATCTGCCAATGCACCGTCGATGTACTGGGACATCTCGTATGGAGTGGCTATAGGGCCATGATGTGTACCTGTACTAGAAGATGGTACACCCCTACTTGAAGACGATATATCTCTACTAAATGCCATCTTGTATTTGATAATTTTTTGCTATTAGTGTTGGTACCAATTTTGATCAAATATGATAATTTTGGTAAAATAACCCTACTTACATTTTGGAATTGGTCTAATTTAATGTTGGTGCTCAAACAATTAATTTTGGTATAATAAACCTAATTAAATTTTGGTACAAGTCTCATTTAATTTTGGTGCTCAAACAATTAATTTTGGTAAAATAAACCTAATTAAATTTTGGTGCTCAAACAATTAATTTTGGTAAAATAACCCTCTAATTTAATTTTGGTGCTCAAACAATTAATTTTGGTAAAATAAACCTAATTAAATTTTAGTACAAGTCTAGTTAAATTTTGGTGCTCAAACAATTAATTTTGATCTTATTCTAATTAAATTTTGGTTCTAAACTCTAAACTAATATCTAATTCTAAACCCTAAACCCTAAACCTAAATCCTAAACCTAAACCCTATCTGGTAAGTCTCTACTAATATTGTAATTTTGTATTACAAATATTAGGATTGAATAAGTACCAAAATTGTTATTTATAATAAAAATTCAGGTGTAGAACAGGCATATTGCCGAGCCACTTCTTTTGCTCCAGCAGTAGTTGTGGTCATATCTACCGGTCTGTCGGCATGTTATTCCAGATCCGCCTCACTGCTAGACGAGACTAGACGCTGAGAGATGTCCCGCATACAGTGCCATATGAATTAGTCACCACACATTTGATATTTTTTTTAGGTATTAATAAAAATTTAAATTAAAATAAAGACAAACACAATCCTGTGTATGTTCGTATTATTGCGACCAAAATTTAAATTAAAATAATCAATTGGTAGTTGTATTAGAGGCCGCAGCCCGCTTGTTGGTAACTTGGGGCTCTTCATAGACGATTATTTGAGAAGTGGGGGCTGTCTGATAGACATCGGATAAAATTTGATTTGATGTTCGGTCGATAAAAACTGTCCGATCCGTATCATAATTCGTGCATATAATATTACGATTTGTGCCGATCAAATTTGTACAAATCTTGATGCGAAACGGACAATTTCACCTGAACATCAGATTAAATTTGAGAAATCTTGATGCGGATCGTACGGCTCCGACCGGAAATCCATTGAACCGCCTCTACTCCCAATTGTTTGATGTAAAATAAATGTTTGTGACCTGTCCGGTATAGAAATTATGGATTTTAGTCATTTTAAAAGGTTCTGAGAAATGATGTAACCGATATATGACACTGATGAGGAACAAGCGACGTACTGATGAAGAATTGGCCACGTACTATCAATGGCACTATGCGGACAGACTCACTCTAATTTTATTATGTAATCATGCCTTTTGCAATTACAGGAGAGACAATTTTGTTCTGATATAGTCATATAGATAGATATATATCCGACACCGACGCTGCCGACATTTTTATTAATATCCAAAGTTTAATACAAATTATTAATTATACCCAGAATCGGACCAATTATCGAAATATACCCAAGCCGGCCATTTTCTGGCCGGCTATGTTCCCTCCCTAAACCGGCCAGAAAATGGCCGGCTTGGTACATTTTTTTTTTTTTTTTTTTAACCGCATTATTTTTTTTTTAGGTGATTTCTATTAAAATCAAATATTTCATTTCTAAGTTTCGTATAAAATAATAAAGTACACACAAATTGCAAATAGAGTCCACACATTTTTTACAACATACATACAAATCACCTATTATTGCTACGTCTAAACTGTAATCCCCGCAGTAAACCACTTGCGAAAGATGCCTTACGAGATGGTATACCAGATGGCTCTGGTTGCTCACTAGATGGGCCGGGCTGGGCTCCAGATGGCGCTGCTTGGCTTGTAGATGGGCCGGCCTGGGCTCCAGATGGCCCTGCTTGGCTTGTAGATGCCCTTGTTGTGCGTCTAGTAGTGGACCTCCTCGGTTGGGCAGATGGCTCCCCTTGCACCCCAACCGCCTCTCCTCCTATGGCAACCGCCTCTCCCATTGCTTCGGCATACATAGCAGCTGCATCTAAACGGCTCGTAGCTGTGCTACGCCGTGACCCTCCGGACCCACTTCCCGACGCCATTACTCGCTCATTTTCTGCCGTATTTGCTGCGATTCTTGCCTCTGCATTTGCATGTGTTACTTAGTAAGTTGGTATAAATTGAAAAGAAAAATAATTTTGGATGAATGTTACATACCTCTTCGTTGCCTATCGGAAGTGAAACGGCGAGGCTGATGCCCCCTTCGTCTACCTTCCATTTCATCCATCGTCATTACATGACGGGTGTGTTTTCGCCTCCCCTTCCTAATCCAACCACTACTCGGAAAGATTCTGTCTCCAACATTAGGAGGCCAGTCTCCCATATTGCCAATTGGATTGAACACATGGCTCCAAGTACTCACAAGATAGGGTGTTTTATACCAGTCTGCAACAAAGTCGTCCTCTTGCCAGTTTCGGTCACGGCAAACAGCTAAGACATGAGCGCACGGAATAGAAGTTAATTGGATACCTCTGCAAGTGCATTCCATTTGTCTGTCGGGACCGCGCGTCACAATATACATGAACTCCCTGTGAGTGGGTTCCATGTTGCCCATGTCGCTACGGGTGCAAGGAACGTACTCATTTGGGGATGAAACTTGGTATTGACCTTGGCCACTGCAAGAAAAAACCCCAATTCTCAGTATCCTCCTGACGTACAATTGCAAATGCAATAGGCAGCAATTGGTTCTCAGCATCGTAGCCGCAAGCTATCAAAAGCCTCCCCTCGTATCGCCCAGACAAGAAGCAGGCATCGATGCTGATCACTGGTCTCAGGTACTAGAACGCCGCAATGCATGGACCAAACGCCCAGGCTACGGCTCTGAACTGGGCAACACCTAGCATGATTAGTCCTGTTTCCTTATTCCGTACCGGGCTGGTCAGAAATTGGTGGATCGAGTTGGGATTGTTGTGGTAAATTGCAAGCAACAGTGGTCTCAGTAAGCTGTATGAAATCTCCCAACTCCCAAATTGCCGGGCTATTGCCAGCTCACGGCCCCTCCACAGTCGGTTGTATTTAGGTGTCACACCCTTATACACAGACAAAACAATGTCTGCCACCATCTGGATGCTCATACACGGGTCCTTTTTAATGGCGTTCTCAATGACATCGGCAATGACTGATGCCGTCAGACATTTGTGGTCGACCCTCGTACTCTCAGTCCTACATGTGTGAGGCCTGTCTTGCTTAGTTATAACCCATGCGTCTCCACATCCCGTCGGCTTTGCCCTAAGCTCGTAACGGCAATTCTTGTCCTTGCACAACAGAGTAACCCGATCCCTGTCACTTTTCCAAGATCTGAACTCCTGATTCTTAGTTATATGGTGCTCTCTGATCTTCTTCATTAGGTCTTCTTTGGTTTTAAAATATAGGTTTGCACACAGCTCACCTTTGTACTTAATCTGTTGCCCATAATAACCAATATATGCTTCTCTAAACTCAGGAACATCATTGAGGTCTGGGAACGGGTGCGTATCAGTCCGGCCACTAAGCGGCCCCCCTCATCAGTATGCCTTTCAGCTGTTTGAACCGGCCCGTCTTCATCGCAACCTTCCATGTGATCTGAATCCCCCCACATTTCTCCCTCAAATTCATCCCCGCTCCTCAGCTCGTCCTCCGGTATTTCATTAATATCTTCAAAGTCCGGGCATGTTGCATCGTCTACTGGTGCAGGTCTGGGGTAAGGTGATACTGGAGGTAACGGTAAATCAGCCACATTTATGGATCTAGGTGGGGTTGAAACTGAGTGTCTTGGTCTGCCTCGATTGTGTCTAGGTGGGGATGCAACTGAGTGTCTTCGTTGAGGTGCTGGTGGGGTGACGTAGTTGTAGGTATCCGAGTCAGGTTCGTTGAGGGGGGTGGAGTCACGTCTGTATGTTTCTGGTTGTGGAGTATAATGTGGTGCCGCTGATCCAGAGCCCGAACTTCTAACCCCGGGCTCTACCGGAACTCTTCTAGCAAATATTTTTATTAGAAAATTCCCTTCGGACCTCAAATAACCAAACATGCCTCTCCACGTACTCTCATCTACCAGTTTCGCAACCATAAATTTTGCGCTGGAGGGATGGCAATATCGGGTTGCCAATTCTAGGTCACACATTTCTGGGTTGTAACCGGTGTGTGTGTAAACTATGGATTTTAGGTCCAAAAGTGAGATGTCATATGGAATCATCAATGAATGAGCTGCATCTTTGTTGTAATACGCCCCTTGTGCACTATTAAGCATCTTCCCACCATAGTGTAATGAAATAAAGGCCATGGTAAACAAACTACATTTTAGAAAATGGTAAACAATTGTCAGGTAACTAAATAGTGAACAATTGACTGGTGAACAATTAAGTAAATGGTGAACAATTAAGTAAATGGTGAACAATTAACTAAATAGTGAACAATTAAGTAAATAGTAAACAATTAAGTAAATAGTAAACAATTAACTAAATAGTAAACAATTAATTAATCTATAAAAAAAAAAAATTATTACCTCAACAGTGATTAGCGAAAGCCTCGGGCTGTGTGAAGAAGAGAAGGCCTCGGGGTGCTCTTTTATAGAGTTTTTGGGGTTTTAAAAAAAAAAAAGTACCAAGCCGGCCATTTTCTGGCCGGCTTAGGGAGGGAACATAGCCGGCCAGAAAATGGCCGGCTTGGGTATATTTCGATAATTGGTCCGATTCTGGGTATAATTAATAATTTGTATTAAACTTTGGATATTAATAAAAATGTCGGCCGACGCTGCCCTAGTACCAACCACAACTACCACAACTTATTTTACATGAAATAAAAAAAAAAAAAGAATGTTTGAGCAAAAGTCACTTGTGGTCTATAATTAGGAAGAAAGATTAGGTATATCTTGAATTCCAATAACAATTCAATTATTTAGATATCATGAGTGATATTTAGTTGACTATATTTCAACATTTTTCCTATTTCTTTTTATCATTGCTATGGATTTTATCACACGATGGTTCAATAAATCGGTACAAAATGGAGCCATAAAATTACCATTTCAAGGAATGAAATCATGTCTTCTATATGCTGATGATGCGATTTTCTTTGTCAAACCGGAGGTCCGGCAATTGCAAATGTAAAAGATTGCTTTCATAGCATTTGAAGAAATTTCAGGCTTAGCGATCAACCTGACCAAATCCGAACTGCTGGTCTCTATGGATCTGAATAACCAAGGGAATCAATTTGCACACATGATGGGCTGTCAACTTGGTTCATTTTCATTCACTTACCTTGGCGTTCCCTTATCGAAATGTCTTATGAAAACAACATTCTTACCATTTATACAGAGATTCAACAAGAGATTAGAGGAATGGGCAGCAAAGAACCTTTCGATTGCAGGGAAATTATAGTTAAATGCAATTTTATCTTCTCTGCCAATATATTACATGTCGGTTTTCAGACTACCGGCATGGACAATTCAACAAATTGATAAAATCAACGACACTTTTTGTGGCATGGTGTTTCAATGGAATCAAAGAAATTGAATCTTGCTAATTGGAACATTGTTTGTATGCCTAGAAGACTTGGCGGTCTTGGTGTTTTAGACCTCAAAAATTTTAATTCGGCTGTGTTGATGAAATGGTGTTGGCAATGGGCAGAGAACAAGGAACAGTTGTGGAATTCAATTTTTTATCAAGAGAATTGACCCCTAATTCCACATTTTTTACAACTACTCTAAAACAGGCCTACAATTTCTTTGACATTTCGGTTATTAGACAACCTGGTAATGGAGCTTCAATTGGGTTTTGGATTCATGACTGGGAGTTCGAACTTCTAAAGCACAAATACCCTACACTATTCACCTACAGTATAGATCTCGTGGCGACCCTAGCAGAGGTGATGCCAACTGAACTTCTAACCCGATTGTTCTATGCTAACTTGTCAAACAGAGCGAATGAGTATAGATTACTGTGGGAAGAAGTGACGACTATAGTGCAATTGGCACATCATAACCAGGATGTGGTTGTTTGGAAATGGACTGCAATGGGTAAATTGTCAGTCAAATCGGCATACT
Organism: Carex littledalei; assembly: GCA_011114355.1. Classification (NCBI taxonomy): domain Eukaryota; kingdom Viridiplantae; phylum Streptophyta; class Magnoliopsida; order Poales; family Cyperaceae; genus Carex; species Carex littledalei. The sequence continues at coordinate 94,897 of CM022101.1, read as the reverse complement.
TCGCAACGATGAATGGTCCCAGAATAATGAATAATGACAGGAGAATATGAAAATTGATGGTGCCGCCAAGAATGAAGGTGTTTGCGTGGTTTCTTTTACTCAATAAAATTTTAACAATTAAGAATTTGAACAAGAAAGGATGGTGCCTTGTGAATTGGTGTATCATATGTAGAACAACTCTGAATCGACAAAACATTTGTTCAATGACTGTACAGTGGCAATGGACTTGTATATAAGGGTAGCGCTGCTCTTACATGTTAGAATGCCTTGTGTTACAAACCTTCACAGTGGAGATATGATTTCTGCCATAGTTGATAAAGAATATACAAAGAAGGAAAGGTCAATTTTGTTAATCTCACAATTTATTTTGTGGAGGGAAAGATGTTGTCGAATATTCTGTGATTCTACGAAGGATGTTTCAGAATTGGTACTGCAAGTGCAAGAGCAATGGAGATACAGTAGGCTTTCAGCTTCGACATCGGCATGATTTCTTGTTTTTGTTTCTTTTTGCTCATTTTTTGGGAAGCGAATCTGCTGCGATTCTAAGAGATCGCAGGGTCTTGCAATTCTAATCCGAACCATTCAAACGATGAAACCTAGAATTCTTTTGAAAAGTCAATTTTTGTGCACGAATCTCGAAACATGTGAACGGTTGGGATTGGAATCGCAGTAGATTTATTTCCCATTTTTTGTTGTCCTTATTTTCATGTTTTTTTTTTTTTTACTTTTTGCTTTTAATAGCTCAACAATGTTGAGCTAAATTGTGTTTACTAACTCTGTTACAAAACTTTTGTAACACATTTTAATGCAAGTCAATAGGGGCTTGATCCTTATTTTTACTAAAAAAAAATATCACTCATGAAGTAATTGTCTCCCTCATGTTTTGTCCACTGGCTGCAGGTCGCGTCAAAGGGTGGCAAATAAAATTATACCAGATGACAAATAATTCAACCCAAAAATAGATGACACATTTTCCTAACATGCATAACAACAATTACAAGATAAAAATTTCCGATAAATAAATAACACATTTTTTTTTTCAAACGCATGATAATAATAGAACAAAGAAAAGAGGAGGACGGAATTTGGAATTGTCAACTCTAAACACTGTAGTAGGGTGTCAATGAAACAATTTTGTCCGTTTACATGATCCATATTGTAACAGTTATGGATAAGATTTTCTTTTTATTAGCTTATCAAGTATAGATGTGAGTGAGATTTTTTTTTTGTTAACTTAACATATAAGGATACCGATCGATAAAGACTATTCTGTATTCGTTATTTTATAGGACAATTGGAAAAAAATAAAATTATAGATATAGATATATATTTATATGGAATGAGATAAGATTATAGTTTTATTCATGATACAAATCAGGGTTCTAAATAGCACAGCTATTTAGAATCATTATAAAAGAAAAGCGGTTAATAGCTGTGTTATAGCTTTTTCGGATCTTAAAAGCTCTAGCGCTATAATTGCTATTTAGAACCTTGATACAAATATATACGATATAATTCTAAATTTAATATTTTTCATTCATTTTATGTAAAAATATATAATAATTAGTTCCTCTTTAGATTGAACATTAGGAGGAACTAATTATGAGTGAGGCTATGGTGCTATGCATAGCACGGATGGCTAGTGTACTACGGCTCAATATGGTACTTTTTAAAATCCTAATGGTCGATCCAACCGTTCAATGTGATAACCATATGAATATGTACTTGCAAACTAAATTTTATATTTTTTCGAATTTTTTTACTATTTTTTAGATAGGTAGAATTTTGATGGTCCAGAATTTTCAGAAAACACTGATTTTTCTACCTATCTAAAAAAATAGTAAAAAAATTCGAAAAAATATAAAATTTAGTTTGCAAGTACATATTCATATGGTTATCACATTGAACGGTTGGATCGACCGTTAGGATTTTAAAAAGTACCATATTGACCCATAGTACACTAGCCATCCGTGCTATGCATAGCACCATAGGCTCACTCATAATTAGTTCCTATTTTGATTGAACATTAGGAGGGAGAACCTGATCAGAACTAACCAGGAATATTTCCATCTATGAATGACCATAACATACGTGCAAGTACATATTATGGATAATACAATTATATATTCCACTATGTAGGATTAAATTGTACCACAGACTACCTGAAAAATTTAGGTCTGACTTAGACATCATAGGTTGAATTAGGTAGGAATAAAATATCTGTGCTAGAAAGCTTTATAAATTCAGTTTGCCTTTGAAAAAGTCAAGTAACTTCCAACTTTCCCTCATGCTTAGCAAAGAAAAAGAAATAGAACCAGGTTGAGCCGAATTTTCCAGGTATTAGACACCAATTTATGCTAGTACGGAATCTTAACGTTAAACAACAACTACCGTAGAAAAAACAACAATTTCATTTTTTAAAGTTTAAAAGGCTTCTTAATTTAATTATATGGGGACATGGAAGTGGCTAAACACCAATTTGCATGACATACGGATATGGTAACAGCGTATACAGCATTATGAGTTCAGACAGTTCAGTTATAACCATTGTAAATAGTTCAAAACAATTTCCAAAAGGAACCAACAAAACCAATCTAAAATTTGATGAAGTATCCTCTTTGATGCCCATATTGTCTTTAGACAAAACCAAACAACATAGAACCTCAAATATCAAAACAACTCTAATGAGTTCACTATAACAAGTTTTCCTAAACAACTTACAAAATAACTCCATCCAACCTTTGAAAAAGCTTGACAAAAAAATGAATAACGTCAGACCTCGCATAACTTTCTCAGCAAATCATGCCACCTCATCAATAAAAAAGGAAATATGAGGGGAAAAAAGAACCTGACGAGATCTGGCATAGAACTATTGCTTTTTCTTAAGTTCCTTTTTGTTCTTACTGCCTTTGTAGGCATTAGTGTGGAAGTTGAGAAAAAGAAAGAGGAGAGATGCATTGAAAGCGGCATTGAACAACCACCCTTTCATCCCCTCACAACCCCCACCAGCAAAATGGTACCTGTTCAAATCCGGACAAGAAGTAAATACCTTTTTTTTTTTATTTGCTTGGGTCTTTTACTCTTTTATAAATTCTCAGTAAGTTATAGTACTGATTCCTAGTTCAAACATTCTCATAATGGTAACCATCATTAGTGCTGGATCTGTCTTGTGCAAGTTCAATAGTACAAGCCCCAGAAAATAGGGGTGTCCCTAGGTATGATACGGGTCGGGTGGAGGTATTTTCATACCCATAGCCACTTAAAATTAGTCTTACCTATACCCTACCCTTACCCTTACCCTTACCCATTAAACATTAGCCTACCCTTACCCATTTATAATTTGATAGCATATATAATTTAATCAAAAAATATAACAAATAAATATATATATTAGCCTACCCATACCAATAACGAGTAATGAAACGAATAATGGTAAATGAGCGAATAAATTGATAGCATATATAATTTAATCAAAAAATACAACAACTAAATATATATATCAAATACATCATATCCGCATTATCGAATACGGTACGAGTCAGATAAACAGTTAAAAGGGTATCATTAACACCCTTACCAGAAAATATGAATTTTCTTTAGAAATAAAAAAAATCAAATCTTTGAGAAAGAGATTGATTGTTTTTCTTTCTTCGCAAAATATATGGAATTGGACCATTGGTGCGGTTCCACCAAGAAAAGGCTGATGGAACTGCATCAATGGTGCGGCCCCAGCAGTTTTGTGTAAATTTGTGGTCAAGATGGGGTTTAACATCTGAAAAACACTTGGATCAGGCACCAAGCAGACAACCACCACCAGACCTGAATTGTAAGATACAGAAATGTGATTATGTAATACTAGATTGAGGCATTTACTGAAACTTGAGAGGGTAATTATTTCTCCCCCTACATTTGAAAATAAAAGTGTCTGATCCCCATTTTCTGGAGATGTAATTTTGTTTGTCAAGAATCTATGATGCTAAACATTCCCAACTAAACAGTTAAGAAAACTCTGAAGTTCAATTTCAAAAAGACTCAAAAGAGCCAAATTCTGTTATTCAACAACAATAAATAAAAAAAAGGCCCCACAGCTAAAATATAAGTTGTAAGCCTGTGTTGTTATTTTTGTTTTTTCTGAAAGTGATTGAAGGAAAAACAACAAGTATTGTAGAGATTTAAGTATAAGAGAAAAATCATAACAGAGTAATTTCAGAAAGAGGGTCTAATTGGGCTTAAATGTTCCACTTTATTGCCATTTCCATATTACTAATGGAATCAAACTGTCATTATTTATTCAGATAAAGAAAGTTTCAGGGTTGCATTAGCAAGAATTACCATAGAAAAACAATTGAGGCAGCAAAACTGAAAACAAACTGCGCGATCTGCACCTCGGTCACAACCCGCTTCCACCTGGCCGGCCACCTCAGCCCGACACTACACGAGAAATAGTAGGCATACATCACCACATGCACAGCTGCATTGGTAACGAGTGCAATTGGTACCAGAGACTGAGACGTGCTCAACCAGACATAGCACATCACAATCACCAGCGCGTGATGGTACACGTGTAAGAATGTAAGCCTTCTCTTATCTCTTGCCATGAGGATGAGCAATGTGTCGAATAGTTCGTAGAGTTTTGAGAGGTAGAAGATGTATGTCCAGTAGAAGACTGAACTGGAGGGGGGAGTATTATGGGGGAAGCAAAAGAGGTACTTGGGAGACGGGAGGAGAGATGAGGAGAGAGCGCATCCAGTGGCCATTAGAATGGAGATGGAGAGAAGGAAGAGGTTGTGGAGAGCGGAGATGAATTTGAGGAGAGGAGGAGGAATGGAGGGAAGCGGGAGGAAGTTGAAGCAGATGAGAAGGGTGAGGGAGAGATAGGTGACAACTGCCGTGGTGGCGAATAAAAGAGAGGAAGCAAATAAGGTGGGGCCCGGTTGCCAGTGGAAGCCGGAGATGGTCGGCTGGTCGACGAGGTACCAGCGTAGACAGTCGGACGCCCTTGAGAGAGTTTCTACCAGCGCAGCCATCTTTCTATTGGATTTTCTCTTAATTTTCTGATGATCTTTTTACCAGTACCGAGTTGTTTGCGTGCTTGCTCGGGGTCGGGGTCGGGGATGATGGAAACAGTTCCTGAAATCTTGAACTGTTTACTTCACATTTATTTAATTAATTCACGTTATTCTACTAGGACCAATACTTACTTGCTGCTTTTTGTTGGAAAATTTTAATAACATCCAACCATCATTCGTCACAGCTCACAGGTAAGGAAGGCTGTACAAAATCAGAGAGGCATTTATCAATAATAAAATTAAATCGGTCATCTGGGCATCTGGCCCATTTTATATTCGTTTTAGCCCATTTTCACACAATAATGAGTTTCAAGATGTAAGCTCTTATTAGAAAAACACCGGAGACGTCCAGTTCATTTTTTTTTTTTTTGTCATTCAAAGCCCGTAGACACCTTGCATTACAACAGATTCCACTCAGAACTACCTAGGAAACATATTTAGAACTGAACAGGTAGTGATTAACTCCAGAAATTAAAACAGGGAAAAGTATGACCCACAAGTCCCATCCATTTACCCTTCCTCCTTTGGCTAAATTGTCAGCCAAATCATTATGGCTTCTCTTAATATGGACACACGAGAAGGATTTATGTTCCTGCAGCAAATACCAGACTTCAAGGGTCTCCTCAAAAGCATTCCATTCTGCATTAATCGGTGGTTGAGAGCTTGAGCAGATGTTTACCAATTCCAAACAGTCAGAATGAAACGAGCCCACCTCAATGCCCAGGCCTATAGCAATCGGAACCGATTCCTTCAGTGCTAGAGCTTCGACTTGCAATGGACAGCATCCTACCACTGCCTTGGACTTGTACAAAATCATCTCTTCTTTGTACCATATGATCACCACTCCAATTCCCCCATGCCAGCCGTCTACCCACGAGCCATCAGAAAAACAATTGTACTCATTCTGAATTTCAGTGAGCACCACAGCCCGTGAGCCTCTATTTGTCACCCCACCGGATCCACGAGTTGCTCCAGTTTTTGATTCCCTAGAGATCAATGACAAGTATTTGAGAAAAAGTTGAAGGTCCAGCTGCTTACTCGAGTATGCTCGATCATTTCTACACCTCCATAACGCCCAAACTGAATTAACATAATCTAACCACTGCTCCTCATCTAACCTCTCAGATATTTCAAGCAAAGCGTCTTCAAAATTCTCACTTAGCTCATCCGTTCTCAAACCCAAGGGGCTCGCAAGAAAACATGCTCTCGAAAAAGGGCATAGATGGACAAGATGAATCACAGTTTCATCCTGGGCTCCACATGTGGCACATTTTGGGTTGTGTGTAGGAAACCTTCGATGCAGGATAGAAGCCAGTGGAAGGGCTCTATGCAATAGCTTCCACAGAAAAAGTCTGAGTCTCGGTACCACATCACCTTTGTGCCAAACCGTCCCCCATAACTTCTTATCTCTACTAGAAATCGTATCCCCTACTCCTTTCAATATGTTGTATCCAGCTTTGACCGAGAACAACCCGTTGCTCGAATTTTTAAACAGCAAGCGGTCCATGGCTACCCCTGGAGCTGGCGGGTTCACATTAGTCATGATTTCCATGCAATTTGTGTACCCGAAAAATTGAATGAGCATCTCCACATCCCAGGTACCAGTTTGGGAGTCTAGCAAATCAATTATATGCAAATTCCTCTGTTCTTCACCATTCGGCCTGCACTCAAGAGAACCTGGAAACCAGGGTTGTGCGAAGGCATTACAGAGAACATCGTCCCCAACTTCCAAATCACACACGACTTTAGTGGTTCCCTTAGACTCATCAAACTTTTCCAAAAGGCTGTGCAACGGTAATCTCTTTTACTATGCCATAAATCACTCATTGGCATATATTTTGCTTTGACTATCTTAGCCCACAGAGCTTCTGACCCCGCTGCAAGCCTCCAAAGGAATTTCATAAGAAGAGCTTCATTCATAGCATGGAGATCTCTTAAACTGAGCCCCCCTTCTTCCATTGGTAAGGTAATCTTATCCCAAGCAACATAGGCCATATATCTTTGCTTGTTCATCTTGCCCCAAAAAAATCTACGAATTATTGATGTAATTTCACTCACCACAGCTTTCGGAAGGTGAGATGTGGCCATGTGGTAGACAGGGAGTGACTGGAGCACAGACCGAACCAGCACCAAGTGCCCAGCAGGAGACAGCATATTGCTTTTCCAAATTTGTAACTTGCTTGAAAACTTCTCAATTAAAAAATCATATGCTTGTCTGTTGGTTCCGAATGGCGCGCCTAAATAAGAGGAGCTGCTATTGTTGTTCGGCACTCCCAAAAAAGAAGATATAGCATCACGGTCTTCTTGCAAGGTGGTTAAGCTGAACCAAATGGAGCTTTTTTTGTGGCCCCACCCACTGCCCGGAGACCTCCTCGAAAGACTGCATGGTGTGCATGATTTGTTGCGCCTCTGTCATGTTGGCCGCCCCAAATAACAACAAGTCATTTGCATACAAACAATCAGTTAGTGGTTCAGCAGAGGGAGCAATGCGTACTCCCCGTCGTTCCTTTGATTTCACCCGATAAGCGAGACTTCGAGACAGCACATCCATCCCCAAGATAAACATGTACGGTGAGAGAGAGCACCCTTGCCTCAACCCGCACTTCGGGCTCAAAAAACCATCTCCTTTGCCATTCAGAACAATAGTAAATTGGGCGGAAGTAATGCAACTCATAATCCATTTTGCAAACCGAGATGGAAAATTATAAATTGGCATTAGAGATTGAGTGAGTCTATGGTACTATGCATAGCACGATTTGGTCCGTGATACGGATTAATATTTTCGTTTCCAAAATCCTAATAGTCAATCCGAACCGTTCAACATAATTTTCATATGAATATGTACTTGCAGACCTGATTTTATATTTTTTAGAATTTTTTTACTATTTTTAAAGAAAGGTAGAAAATCACTGTTTTTGGATAGTCCAGAATTTTCAGATCAAGTGATTTTCTACCTATCTTAAAAAATAGTAAAAAAATTCTAAAAAATATAAAATTCGGTCTGCAAGTACATATTCATATGGGGATCATGTTGAACAATTCGGATCGACAGATAGAATTTTAAAAAAGAAAATATTGATCCGTATTACAAATCAACTTGTGATATGCATAGTACCATAGACTCACTCTTAGAGATTCTATGAACTCCCAATCCATCCGATCAAAAGTCTTTGACAGATCCATTTTGAGACAAAATTCCTTGTTTTTATAATTAGATAAACCAAAAGAGTGAAGCACTTCCCTTAGAAGAATGACATTTTCCGATATCTCCCGACCCGGCAAGAAAGCGCTTTGAGCCCTTGATGTGCACATCCCGATATATGGTTTCAACCTCAAGGTCAGAATCTTTGAGATTAATTTGTAAAGAACATTGCACACTGAAATGGGACGAAAATCAGTGACAATGACTGCTTCTTCCTTTTTCGGTATTAGCACCATATTTGACCGTGCTATGCACGATGGCATCTGACCTGATACAAAAAAAAGTTCGTACCTCACTCAAAACAGCAGGCCCGAAGTGTTGCCAGTTATCCTGGATGATGCTGGCACTGAAGCCGTCCGGCCAGACCGCCTTGTTGGGACCCAAAGACATGAGAGCCCGAAAATCTTCTTGCTCAGTTGGGACCGAATTAAGGATAGATGTGCCTCAGATGGGATGCCAGAGACATCAAAAAACATCTCTGGAGCATACACTTCAAAAATGGGTTTGGTTGTTGCTTTTCTATAGATCTCTTTGTAGTGATTAATGAAGAGGGTTCAGATCCCTCTTTCTTCAGTAACCCAGTTTCCCTCCGCACTTATCAAAGCTCGTATCAAATTCCTGTGCTTTCTAGTCACCGCCGCTGCATGAAAAAAGTTGGTATTATTATCCCCAAATAATGCCCAGTTCAAACGAGCTCTCTGATACCAATATTTTTCCTGCATTAAAAGAACTTTCTGATGCTCATCTTGTAACAACTTTTCCTTTTGCAAGCTTAAAACCGTGGGGAGCTGACTATTGGAAGATTTCATTTCCTCTTCAATTTTGCATAACATAGCATCAGGAGTTTGACACTCTCCTAGCCAGGCTTTGACTTCCCCTTTGAACACCTTGCTGGTTCGACTCCAGTCCGAATTCCCTAGGGAACCCGACCTCTGACACACCTCCACAAACCCTTCTTTTAGGCCCCATCAACTCTCACATCTAAATCACCTTTTGGATCTGATCGGTTTTGGCTTTGTGCGAATGAGAATCGGCAAATGATCGCTATTAAAGCGAGGCAAGTGGAACACCGCTGTTTCATGATATGTCATAGACCAAGAGACTGTGGCCATCGCCCTGTCCAACCTTTGCGAGATATTGGCACTGCCCCCTTGAATATTCGACCAAGTGAAAGCCGGGCCGTGATACCCAAGGTCTAACACCCCCACACGCCGAATCCACTCTTTGAACTGTCTATTCGGGTTCCCCAGATCTTGAGACCCGCCAGCCTTTTCTTGCAACGATATAATCGCATTAAAATCTCCAAAGAGACAAGCATGCCCCCACACTCATCAATAAATTCCTCAACCTCCTCCCAAATTCTCATGTTCTGACTTCTAGATGGGTCCCCATAAACTGCAACTAAGCCCCACAGCTTTTGACCATCCTTACTCACTACTTTTGCAAAAATGTAAAACTTATTAGAACGACAAACACAAATATTTACATCATCACCCCATAGTAACCACAAACCTCCTGACCTTCCTTCATACAGAACACTACAAAAATTACCCAAAGGCAACCCTACCAACCGCTCTTTCCACACTACAGCTTGTTTCAGAAATAAATGCAATGGTAGCCTTTGTGCAACGAAGGTATCTGTTTAACGTGTTTGCTGTCGCCTGTCGTGCTCCCGCTGCCCCGACAGTTCCACGATAGGATATTCATTGAGACATCCAGTTCTATTAGACAGTAGAACCTGTACTGGACATCTCCCAGTTCCACGATAGGATATTCATTGAGACATCCAGTTCTATTAGACAGTAGAACCTGTACTGGACATCTCCCATTCAGCCTATACTTGAGTCAACAATGCTGGCATACAAACAGAATCGAAGAAACTGATTTCGAGCTGTGGCTCTTGTAACAGCTAACCTGGGTTATTATTAATTAAACAAGGTTTAAGGATAGTTTAGAGAGTCTCCAACCTCTGCATTAACGCACTGTTTGAGTTTAGCTTTGAACCGTCCGATCAGAGTTCGGACCAATCCGGCTCACGCCTATAATGCATGGAGTCCCTTTAAGATTCGTACTAATATGTAACGAACTGATTGGATCTAAACTCAAATGGTGCGTTAGTACAGAGGATATGAATTATAGTTTTAGACTATAATTTAGATCTACAAAAGCCTGTATAAACAGATGTATTCCCTATGTACAATTTATTCAAGCAATACACAATCATTAATGAAATTTCTCAACTATAGAAACAGGATTATAGCAGCTAACAGCTACTTCAGAACTAATTCATGATACAACATTTGAAACTTCTAAAGAAATTAATTTTGAGTACAGAAACAGTAACCATTACATGAGCATCGGATCATTTAAATGCCCGCACCAATCTTTTACTGGTCAATCAATCAACTATACAGTTTGTGAATTTATACGCAGGATGAATTTTCTTCAGAACCAGTCTACTGTTAATACCAGTAGTAAAGGCAACAATGATCTGTCTACACCATTACAAGTACCTATGAATAACGATTTACAGGCATCAGCATCTTATCGATTTGTGTTTACAGACATTTTTAAAATGCTGAATTACCATGTATTAAGGCATAAAATTGATTTTGATGTATACTTGAATTCTAGTACCAGTATCGCAGTAAGGTTTATTACCAACATACGATGCTGGTACTTGGCCGATGTAGCACTAGAAGTTAAATCAAAAAGTAAATTACTAATGCATGCTATCTTGCTCAAATAATATGGCAAATAAAGAGAAGAAAATTATCAGCTCTCAGACCCACTACAGCAAAACTTCCCAAAATTGATTTGTTTAAAATATATAAAAGTAGTTTTGAAACTAAACTAACCTGCTTAAAACACCACAAACAAAATTACCAAATAATACAACGTACCCAGCCATTCCAAAACTTCAATTCTTTCATTAAAACCTACTCAAACAAAGCTGCATGTGAAACACTAATCCCATCTCAAACCCAAAACCAGGACTTAGAACCAAGCACAAAACCCTAGTTAAATCTTCATTTCAATTAGAAGCAGCACTCGCAATCAAAAGGGCAGAGTGGGGTCCCACCCGCATTGGAATTTCCAAACGCAAGCTCCTCAGCAGAGTAAATCGCCAACCCATCATTCGTCCTTCGCCTCCTAGCCTTTGCGTCGGGTCCCTCGTCTAAAACCCGACCCGATCCGCCCTTCTTATTCTTATTCTTCTTCTTACCCTTCTTACTCTCTCCATCTCTCTTGACCTTCTTCTCCGACTCCCTTAGTTCTGTCTCTTGCGAGGGTTTCTCCTTTCGCTTCTTGGACTTTGTCGCTTGGAAAATCTCGTCGATCTCGTTAACGGGCTTGGGAGATTGTTTTGGATCTTCGTCGGAGAGGGAGAGGGAGAGGGTGGGGGTCTTTTCCTTTCTGGCGGACTTTGGGGCGGGCGCCATGGAGATTGGAGAGAGGGAGTATGAGGCAGGAGCCGCAGGGCAGGGTGCGGTGCTAGCTCGGATTATATACTTGGAATGGAACGAAGGCTTAAGTTTTAATCCGCACCGTCCGATCTGCTCCGGCACGAATTAAAGCAAGCATGCGCATTCTACAATCTACCAACTTCGGGCCGGATTGGATTCAGAATCTGATCAGCCGCTCCGGATCCAACTCAAATTGAGTTACTTCGGAAGATCCCGACTCTTTTTGGAGCGAAGCCTCAAAGTTAATAAAGGTTTATTTTCCACCGATTTTTTTTTTTCATTTGAGAAATATAAAATATTAAAGAGGATCAAATGTGTCAAATTTGTTTGTTACTTTTATTTTTAATTTTTGTAACTATAAAGAATTTTAAAATTTATATGTTAAAATAAAATCGTTAAATGTGGTTTATATTATTTTCTCTACATGCATATAAATTTTACTTTTCATTTTTGTTTTCTTATAAATCAATGTTAAAAATTTATCACATCAGTATATTTTTTTACATGGTGGAGTTTTTGTCCAAAGGACTTTGGACAAAGTCTTATCCAGAGTTGAATACAAACTGTCCAATGCGTGTCAAAATTCGCACGAATAGTTTAGATTTATGGAGTCATTTAAATTTATTAAATTTGAAATCTGTTTGCATGAATCTCGATGCAAATCGAACAGTTTAAGCTTATCTTTGGATAAGTTTTGTTCAAAGGCTTTTTGACAAAACCCAATCCCATTTTTAAAGCACTTGATAGCAAACTAAAATAAAGTTCAAATGTTAAAAATATTCATATTCTACATGTGCATAAAGAAAACGAAATATGATTTTATCTTGGCATTAAAAAATTTAATTTTAATTTATTAAAGTTCTAAATTTGGAGGCATTATTTCTCCATTTTAAATCAAATCAGAGAAAATATGAAAAAATAAATAAGATTTTAAAGGACCCGAAATTTCGATCCATACACATGTTAAAAAAAGTATAATAAACAAATATAAGGGTCTGATATCAAAATTGAGTTTAAATTCCACGTCCTCCTAAATAGTGATCGGCATCTGCTCCTATATTTTTTATCGAACGGTTAGGATCATATCTCCTGCTACCCGTTACCCGTTGCCCCTAAAATGAAAAAAAAAAAAAAAAATGAAGTTAAACTTTACCGTCTTACTTTCAAGTTTTGTTCAGCACCCATTTTGACTTCTTCGTCTCCTCTCCTCTCCTCTCCTCTTCTAATTCTAAAGATGTAAGTCTTAATTCGAATAATTTCACTTGAAAAATTATGAATTCAAAATTTAATTAGTTAGGTACGGATTAATTTTGAGGGTGGAATTTTTTTCAAAGGACTTTGGACAAAACCTCATCCCAAAGTCAGTTGTAAACTATCTGATCTGTGTTAAAATTTACACGAATGGTTTAGATTTATAAAGTCATTCAGAGTTACTAAAATTTAAATATGTTGAAACAAATCTTAAAACAAATCAAATGATAAAGTCCGGATTTGGATGAGGGTCTGTCGAAAGCCCTTTGGACAAAATCCAATTCCTAATTTTGATTAGCTGCGCAAATATACTTTGGATACGAATTTTGTAAAAAGGATTGGAGTAAAAAAACCCAACCCAAATGTTGTACAATATTTTGAAAAATTATTTATATATAATTATAATAGAACTGTTTCCAAATGAAAACCTATCCGGCTGAAATTTAATTGATACCGAAATCATTGAATTTCAGGAATATGCCTTATTGTGACTTCTCTAGACTAAATAAATTTCAAAATAAGAAAACCTCCGAAATTACAGCAGAAAATATCGGTATTCAAGCCCCCTGAGATAGTAATATTAAAATCATGTTTTAAGAAAGTACATACTTTAAGCAAACATAGGTACAGGAGTTTTTTTTTTTTTTTTTTTTAATACAGGAGTTGAAGATAGCAATCAATACCTTTATATTGGGACTGATATAAAGCCCCGTACCACACTTTGGCATTGTATTATAAGACTGATAGTAATATTCACATTTACAGATTATAAAACTAAAACAAACTATGTACAGAGGCAACCTTATTAACTCACACTACTTGCACTCCCCTTTAACTTCCATTCAGAAGGCCTTTAGCACAACATTAGCAGTTGCACCAACACCCCTTGCGGCAGCTTTAATCAAAGCCCGGTTACTGTACAATCTGCATATCAAATCAACATAGTATTAGTGTTCAAATGCTTCCATATGTAGCACCTGCATCATGCCTATTGATTTAAAAAAAAAATGAAATAAAACCAAACATTATAAAACTCAAATGACAAAATAAATCTGTTTAAAATGAACTACATTCACTACAAGCAACCTGAAATGCCTGGTATTTCAAATTCATTTTGATGCAATAACACACGGAAACCCCCCCCCCTATTTTACAAAATCTTTAAATGAAAAGAAACGCAAAGGCACAATCTGTGGAAACACATATCTTACCCATATAAAGCAATACCCCATGAAGACAAGGTGTAAATGATTTTTCCAGCCTCCCATACACTTTTCCATTTCAACCTACAATTGATGTCGTCCAAGGCCTTTGTCACAGCTGCCAAAATCCATGTAGAGTAATTCAACGTGATTACAGGTATAACAAGTGCAAACATCAATATCCAAATAATTACATGACAAAGGCTATGTTACCTTTTTGAATTTCTTCTGGTTTCAACTCCTGATGAACAAACAAAAGCATGTCAAACACAAAATATCTAATATCTCAGGAAAAATAGTGATTATGACCTTCAAAAAGAAAAATAGTAATTACGATAACGAACCTTAGATTTGGGGTCTTCTAGAATGCATCTGGCAACAAAATTAGCAATACCGTCAATAACCTCCTCTTGAGTAACTACAACATAACTTGAGTTATCTATTCCACTTGGCTCTTCTAAGTTGGCAATGTCAGGTAGCCAGACCCACCAGCTCGGTTCCCTTTCACCAATTACAATTGGGACTTCAACGGCCTCTGCAACGGATAAAATGAAATATCACTAAACATTACATTTATATTATATTTGCGATCAAGTTCTACTACTTCACCAAACTGACATGAATAGACATTTAAACACATGCTACTATTTACAACGTCCTTGCGACAAAAACATGCTAAAGCATGTATTTTCTGGATGGAACACAAAAATCTACTTCTGGCTGACCACAGGATAAACGTAAGAGATTCCCATGTTTGGATAGATATTGAAAATAATAAAGCACAAAATTTGGTCAGTAATCACAACAGAGACCCAACAAAACTTGAATGATACCATACTGCCAAGACAGGTTCCATATGAACAGATTTGTACACCAACACAAGCTTTTCTCGATGTATAGGCCCAAAAATCATATATACCTATCCCATTTAAGAAACTTATTCCTTGTTCTTTGGCAGATTGGAGAAGTATCCGGGTACACAATAAAGAGATGTAACAGGAAGAAATTAGCTACTGTGAAAGAACCTGTCATTTTATTGAGTGCAGCCGTGGATTCTTCATGAGCTGATTCAACCCTGCCGAGAAAGCTTGTGCTGTTCGCTGCTGCCTCAAGCCGGGTATACAACTGCATAAGAAACCATTACGTTCTTTAAGAAAATAAGCAAAGAACAGATATATCTATACAAGTCACAATCATGGTACAGTTCTATTTTTTACTGCCGGACTCCTAATCTTTCTGTTTACTCAGTTTCACATATTCACGATTGAAAATATGCAACATTTAGTGCTCAATATTGTATCAAATGGAATTTTAAATCCCATATTCCCAGTAAAACATGACAATTGAATCAGAATTTCACTTTCTTCTTCTCATTATAACATTTTGTTTTTTGTGTCAATTGGAATTCCAAGTCTGATCTACGCTCCAAGTAGGATATGACAAAGAAATCCAGAAAAAATAGGAATTTGAACACTTAATTCTGTCTCGAACATTGATGAAACTTAGTAACGAAGATGATTGTCAAATACAAATTCTTGTAACCAATTTGGCGTCAGCTGCTTTGCAAAATGAAACTTAGCAAGGAAGAAGACAATTGTCAAATTTATCACTTCTACCAATACAAACTCAGTTTTTCCCTCAATACAAATTCAGTAGCTAAACTTGCACATTAGCACTCAACATTTGATTAATTAGAATGCAAAAGAATATTAATCGCAGTTGGACAGTAAGAATGTATTCATTGAAAAGAATGGTAATTAGTCCTTTCATTATAAAATAAAAGATTAATAATAAGTTCAAATAAAAGTTTAAAATTAGATTAAAGAAAGCGAAAATGAGAAATATTGTTAGTTTTTAGTGGGGAAATAAGCAATTTTCAAGTTCTTTTTTTTTTAGTAAAGATTGGAGGTCAATCCATCCAACTATTTAATATCCACAAGGAATTCCCCCATCCGGATTTCGATCCTGCGACCTCCCACCCGGAGGGCATTTCCTTTGCCACTAGACCAAAGTCTGGTTCTCACAATATTGTTAGATTAAAGAAAGCGAAAATGAGAAATATTGTTAGTTTTTAGTGGGGAAATAAGCAATTTTCAAGTTCTTTTTTTTTAGTAAAGATTGGAGGTCAATCCATCCAACTATTTAATATCCACAAGGAATTCCCCCATCCGGATTTCGATCCTGCGACCTCCCACCCGGAGGGCATTTCCTTTGCCACTAGACCAAAGTCTGGTTCTCACAATTTTCAAGTTTTAATGGGAAAATAGAATGTTTAGAATTTTTTATGGGTATGACAACAATTAACCCTAGATAGAAAGACACCTGTTCATGTTTTATGAAACTTACAATTTCTTTAAAACAATAGATTCAATTTCACTGGAGATTGTTCACAGATCATATTTCCATAACAGACAGTTAACAAGACCAAACTTCACTTCTGAAAAAACAAAGTTCGTGAACAATTTTTCAACTTAAAAACACTCATTTCATACTTTGATGTCACTCTGAAGCTGTTTTTTGAGTACCATAGTGGCAATTGTGAGAGTTAATGTAGCTGCTATCAGTCTTGCACTTGTCTATGCTCAGTTGGCAGGATTATAGCAGCTACTTCAGAACTAATTCATGATACAACATTTGAAACTTCCAAAGAAATTAATTTGAGTACTGAAACAGTAACCATCACATGAGCATTGGATCATTAAAATACCCACATCAATCTTTTACTGGTCAATCAATAAACTATACAGTTTGTGAATTTAGACACATAATGAAATTTCTTCAGAACCAGTTTGGCATCAAATGGAATTTTAAATCCCATATTCCCAGTACAACTCAATCCAGAATCTCTTATAGTTCCAATTCGAAGAGTTCACAAACTATCAAACTGATTGAGTTCACTTACATCTGGAGGGCATTCATTTGAGAAATCAGGCGATTTACACAATTCCTGAATCAGCACGAAATTCCTGGCCAGCTGTCTCCTAAGCTTGAGGTTCTCCAATCGAATTCTCTCGATATCCTCTCCTTTCTCATTACCTTCCTTCTCCGCCACGTCAGCCTTATCCTGAGCAGTGGCGGTGGTCTTGTGTCTGCCGGGACAGTGCTCAACGGCGTAGCGGGCTACCTCGGCCATCTCAATCACCGTGTGAACAACCTCCAGCGGGTTTGTACGCGCGCCATGACCCATTTGTTCGGAAAGAAGAAACCCTAGCAGAGAAATTC
The DNA here is from genome assembly GCA_011114355.1 of Carex littledalei. NCBI lineage: Eukaryota > Viridiplantae > Streptophyta > Magnoliopsida > Poales > Cyperaceae > Carex > Carex littledalei. The sequence goes on along the minus strand of CM022101.1, from coordinate 77,484 downwards.
TACTCTCTTCCTGCAAGGCTGCAATGAAGAAGGTCAAACGAAATCGTTCGGGGAAAGATGGTCTAATTATTAAACGAAATCGTCCGACGAATTAATATCAACTAAGGTACCTCAAGTTTTGGGTTGTGATCCGGACCGTCCGATCTTCTTTAACCCGAAAATTAAAGGACCACGTGCATTCCACCTCGGGATGGACGGACCCGAATTCTTATCGGACGGTTAATATACCCAAAATTTGAGTTACTTCAGGGCTTCCGACTCCGATACGTGGTATTGGTACAGTATCTCCAGGGGAGGGGACAAATATCCTCCCCGGGTACCGTAAAAGATTCCCTTCACTTTACGGTTTGAGATTAACTCCCAGCCGCTTTGGGATTCGGGCTGACGGAGGGGGGCAGCATTATTGGGCTTTGTGATTCGTGCCAAGTTAAAAAAAAAACGGTCCCGATTACGGTACCGGGGGCGGGGGGTGATGTGAATTCTATCTCCAGGTTGGTGAAATGTGAAATGGGGACAAGCTAGCCGGACCTGTCAGAATATCGCCCGCAAGTCCAAAACGCAAAGATCAAACATCAGTATTGGGCTTGATTAGGCTTAGGCCCATTAGGGAGGAACTGGTGTGATTTGTAAAGGAGCAACGCCGGGAGTACAATATTTTAAATAGGCCCTCAGCCCGGTTGATAACATCTTTTTCTCTCTCATGAATTGGTTTTATAATAAAAAGATGAGAACTTCATGTCTTCATGTGAGCCTTGTCAAGATAATTTGACCTTATTAACAACGGTGTAAAAAATTTCCAAAAAATATAAAATTTGGTCTCCAATCATATTTAAACGTGGATATCATGTTGAGCTGTTCGGATCGTTTGTTTGAGCTTTGAAATTGAAGATAAAGATGTTGGAATACGATTGGGGCATGAAATAATAGGGCATTTAAGCCCTCCTCTGAGAAATAACATAAAAAAAATACAAGAGTCGTATAAGTACTACAAAAAAATTACAAAATCGTATAATTTCATAACAGAAAAAATTGAAGGAATGTGAAATAACATAATTGCATAATTTTAAACAATATTCAAATACAATTGCATAATAACAATATCTTACAAGAGTTCATGCTAGGTCTTATCTTCTTTTTTATTTGTCTATGCTAAATGCAATTAAGTTAGTTCATTGATCGTGCCTTTTTAATTTGTTCATATAGACAAGAGTTCATGCTAGTCCATTTTTAATTTATCCATGCTAGATCCAAATACTTATTTTTAATTTGTCTAATCTCAGTTTCTCAGTTCGCTGCCTTTTGTTTAATACTTTAGTTAGTTCATCACCCCCTTTTGCTCCCTCCACTATTCTCTTATCTATTTTTAGTTAAAATTGTATTCATCACGAAATCAAAGACGATCTTGTGTTTTCCGATACAGATAACGACTTTACACTACCAACCAACAACACTTTCCCTCGTTACTATCATATAAAATTATAAATAGAACAGCTGATTATAACCTTTTGACTCTTCTTTAGTGCACTCTACATGAATGAAAAACTATAGGAGCAATACAACTATCCAAGATTTAAAAAAAAAAAAAAAATACTTGCTCAGGTAAAATGAATCATTTATTAAAATAAAATAAAATTAAGACTTTAAACTTGAAATATTGTTTAAAAAATCTCTCAATTGAATTTTGAATTTGCGTCGTTCACTCGGAGAATATTATTTAATTCTCTAATATTAATCATTCATTACAACACATTTAAATAATTGTATACATACCCTTGATACAAAAAAAAAATTGAAATTAATTCTCTTGTTATAATTAATCAGTTTTATTAGTATACCTTTTTCTTAAACTAAAATTTGAAATCTGCCATCTGACTATATATATATATATTCGAATTCGAAGGAAAAATTATTTTCATAATTAAATTGAAATGGCTGCATGCAGTCAATTGTACAAAGGAAAGAATATATTTGCAAAATTAGCATTTCCAAATTTCAAAATCAAAGACACTAGCGGTTCACAGCCGACGCAACCATTAATAAACTAATGATAGTATCTATTTTAAGATGCTCCGTTTTCTCTACCAGTTTCTAGTAATAGCTAGCATTGTCTAAATCAATCTCCAGTTCTAAGTTAACGGAGCAGCTTGAGAAAATATCTAGCTAGTGTACATGTGTGTCTGATGTGTAGCTAGGTTGGAGATGTGTAATTAAACAGAATATAGATGATTCTAGCTTTTATCAAGCTCCAAGTCTTACTCATATACCTAATCAATAAAGTGTTGTTGATATTTAGAAATATATAATGTATCATAGTAGAGAAAATTTTGGATCACATAGATATAACCAATTTTTGACACCTAAAAATAATAATGCACAAACTTTTACTCACCAGATACAGAAATAGCAAAAAATAGATTTTTTTTTTTCTCTTTAATTATACAGTTCGCATGCACTCTCTCACCACACGGTGGATGGATACATGCATGATTCATGTAGACGACTATAAGAGGGTTTCTCCGGGCGATGCTTAACATATCCTTGAAAATATCGCACAGGTGACATGGTTGCCATTATTTTTGCTTGCAGTGATACATATATATATAGAGTAGAACTAGGGTGCTCTCGAGTTCACCAAGCTCTTGGTGAACTCAAGTTCAAAACTTATCGGATCGGCTTCAAACGACGAATCCGACTGTTGAAATCCGTCTACCTTACGAGTGATGCGTCTACATGCAAAAATTTTAAATTTTGAAATTAATTTTGCATAGAGTCAAGTGGTAAAAAAACGTCAAAAAATGAATGCATTAAAAATTAATTTATTAACCTTCTAATTTTGACCACTTGACACTTTGCAAAATTAATTTCAAAATTTAAAAATTTTGCATGTAGACGCATCACTCGTAAGGTAGACGGGTTTCAACGGTCGGATTCGTCGTTTGAAGCCGATCCGATGAGTTTTGGACTTGAGTTCACCAAGAGCTTGGTGACACCCTAGTTCTACTCCATATATATATATATCATTATCATGCGCAGTTCGGCAGTTGGGAATTAATCCCACGGAACAAATTAAAACTGATGTTATTTTAGCTTAATTATTTTATCGGGTTGTGAGTTTCCACTTTCCAGGGGTGAACTGGATGCATGGACCACTGATCAACTATAATTTAAACCAGTTTAGATCAGAGATCGATGTGCGTCATCTCAACCATCTAATGCAGCTAGCATATATAGTCTTCTTCTTCTTGTTTTAATTTGTTGTTTAGAGAGGGATGGAGAGAGATAGTTTGTACTTTGTAGTAGTGCATACCTGATAGAAAGGAAATAATCTAACTTCAATGCATTGTATTGTATTGTATTGTATTGTTTGATAATTAATGCATCAGATTGGTAATTTCAGACTGTTAAAATTTGAAAACATTTAATGTATGATAAAACATATATAACATCTCATCATAATTATATGCATGAGATGTGAATTAATAATATAAATTATGTTAATAATATTAGATTTTAAATTTATCTTTAGTACTTAAAAAAAAAACATATTATTATTATTATTATATAAAAAAGAATTATAAGTTTATTTTTTTAAAATAAAAAGATGCTGATTGTTGTAGGCCCGTTAATAAACATCAGTATTCCCTCGGCAAAATGCCATGCTTTCTCCTAATAATAAAAAGAAGTATATCATTCGATCCCAAAAGAAAAGAGGACTCTGGTTCTGGTCTGGTGGAACCACCAAGAACAAAGGCTTTGGGCCCCAGCAAACACTACACAAAAGTGGGCCACATGAAATCCGGTCCGGAAAGAGGATCATTGGTCGGCGCCATCACATCTCCCACCGTAACGTGTTCCAACTTGCGCAGTTGCGCCTCCTCTCTTCCCCTTTTATTCATCTCAAAAAGAATCTTCATCTCTCTCTCTCTCTCTCTCTCTCTATGCGTCTGTCATATCAGCTCACTCGCCTTTCGAAAGATCTATGCGGGGATTAATGTAATGGCTGTGATCCTGCTAATCAGGTATGTAATTGAACATTTTAGTTTGGTTCTCTTTTGTTTGATTATTCTTCTAATTTTGGAAATTTGATTTAAGCTTGCTTTAAGTAGGTTGATGTCTCATATTGCCTAATAAAAAGAAAGCAGTTAATTTGGGAAAATCTCTGATTGACTCCCAGTTGCTCGCATGCTTTTCCCACATATCAGTATCAGGGGGAGAATAGTCTGAAAAATTCTTCAACTTTTTATTTAACTGCTTACTTAGTAAATTGAAGTTCATTTCCAGTTACAGTTAGTTTAGCACAGGCCTGGGATTATTTCAAGAAAATTTTATATGTATGAAGGGTATTTCTTTTTCATATGAATTTATCTATGCTTCTCTAATTTGACCTTTTGGAATTGCAGATCCATGAAATTCCTACAGCACTAACCTGTTCTCTGTGAAAATCCTTTCTTCTAATGGAACATACAGCTGATATAACTAACGACGAGGATATCATAAGGTGAAGCTTAGCTTATTTAATATCTCATTTGCATATTTTAAGAATCTTCTTACACAATTCTAGTTCATATTTACATAAGGTGAAGCTTAGCTTATTTAGTATCTGATTTGCATATTATAAGAATCTTCTAACACAATTCTATGCCTCCAAATATCTTGGATGTTATTTATACAATAAGAAATATTGAATTACAATAGATTTCTTTTCCTTGTGCAACTTTTTTTTTTTTTTGCTCTAGGGATATACCAGATATTTGAGGATTTCCTCTTTAGTACAAATCAATCCCTAAGAAAGCTTGATATCTCTTAATAATATTGGTTTCTTACCTATATCAGGGAGGAGCATCTTCCAAATGGAGACATTTATATTGGTAAATTTCATGGACCAGTCCCTCATGGATTTGGAAAATACGCATGGGCGGATGGTGCACTCTATGAGGGTGAGTGGGACCAATGCAAAATTACTGGAAAAGGCCGGATTGTTTGGCAATCAGGGGCTGTATATGAAGGAGAAGTGTGTGGAGGATTTCTAGAAGGTTCTGGAACCTCAAAAGAAGTCGACGGGTCTGTTTATAACGGTTCCTGGCACATGAGCAAATATGAAGGCATGGGGATGAAAACTTACCCAAATTTCGACGTATATGAGGGATTTTGGAAAGAAGGGTTACAGGTAAAGGTTTATTTTTAACAAAATTATACTACGCTGCATGTATGGTCTCTGGTTTGACTTCAGAGGTACCAGGGTTTTAGTAGTTTCTGAGAGGCTGTCACTGTTACTTGTGTTAAAACTAAATATGGGTTATAGTGGAATAATTGGGGGTATGAATAACACATTCTTACACTTATGCCATGTGTTGCAGCGGTAATATAATAAAAAAATAATTTTGGTCAATTTCTGTATGTAAACTACAGGAAGGTCTGGGCAAGTACACATGGAGCAATGGAACAACTTATGTAGGCAACTGGAAATGTGGCAAAATGAGTGGTAAGGGTGTCATGCAATGGACAAATGGAGATCTTTACAATGGCTACTGGCATAATGGGTTAATGCATGGAATCGGGTATTACCGTTACAGTGATGACACCTCCTATGTTGGGACATGGAATAAAGGTTTAAAGGATGGTCAGGGGATCCTTTATCCAGCTGGGTCTGAAATCCCTTGTGACCCGTTATTTTCAGAATTATTTGGATACACGAACAATAGTCCTGCAGTAAATATTAAGGGTCTGTGCCCAGAGAAAATTATGTTTTTGATCTTAACTTTGGCACGGCTATTTAGGCGTTCCCCCAGAATTTCAAATGGAAATGTTTCGGCTATTGAGGGAGGATGTGCTTTATCACAAGAAGTGTGTAATACCGCTAGTTCATCAACTGAAGGAGAGAGAAGGATGGAAAAGGAGAGGGATTTGGTGTATGAAAGGGAGTATATGCAAGGGGTTTTGATCATGGAAAGACCAAGGTATTGGGATGAACTGAAAGCAATGAGCGCAAAGAACAGGAAGCAAAATTTGTGGAGAAGACATGTTAAGGGGCCTGGTGAGATTATTTATAAAGGTCACAAGAGCTATTTCTTGATGCTTAACCTACAACTAGGAATTAGGTATCATGTTTACTTTACTTCTTCAAGTACACTTGGTACCCAGTTTAAATGGATTGTATTTTGTGAAATTGGAAAAAATAAATATTCATAAACATAGCAAAAAAAATTATAATTGACCCCATTTTCTTGGTTTTGCGGGGGATGCAGCAGAATTTCCCAAAATTGTTGTGATCAAGTTTTTACATCTAAAATATATGCCTAAATTCTTTCACTGGCTCAGTTTCCATTAGTTGGTTGTACAACACTGGTGATATACTTCTTGACTACTGGTTCAATACACGCATAACTTACACATTTCTTTTGACCCTATTTTACCCAAAATTCGCAACTTCATGTCCTCTATTATGATAACTTTGTGATACTCTGCTAAATTCTAAAAGTTGATCAATTATTTTGAGAAAAAAGAAAAATTGATCAGTTATTATTTACCCATATTTGTATAGGTATACTGTTGGAAAAATTACGCCAGTGCCACTGCGTGAGGTTCGCTCATCAGATTTTGGGCCTCGTGCAAGGATAAGGATGCATTTCCCTTGTGAGGGAACACAATACACACCTCCACATCACTCTATTAATTTCTTTTGGAAAGATTACTGCCCCATGGTCTTCAGGTTTACTTCTCTCATTCTCTCAATTTGTATGTAATGTTCTTTTTTTCAGTCTTGCTCGCGAGTGTGTTATTTTTATATTTCGTTTTGTATAAGGAATCTCCGTGAGATGTTCAAAATAGACGCGGCTGATTATATGATGTCAATATGTGGGGGTGATAGTTTGAAAGAGCTCTCTTCTCCTGGCAAAAGTGGCAGCATCTTCTATCTCTCACAAGATGAAAGATTTGTGATTAAAACATTGAAAAAATCTGAAGTTAAGGTATGTTTCTGTTCTTAGAAATAAGGCTTTTGCAAATGACACAGACTTTTAATCTTTTGGCAATATATTTGAACAGATCATACCTTTCCCATCCAATTTTTCTGAAGACTGGTTCATACATGCAAATATCACTAAAAATGTTGGTTCTTAGTCGCAAATAGAGAGCTTATTTATTGTTTCAAATAGCAGACAAAAGACAATCTTGGGTACGATGTGTATAAGGGCCTTGGATTCTGGATGCTTTGAAGTGCCTTCCAGAATATTAATCTGCCTCCATTTCGTCTTTGAAATTAATTAAAAAAATTGTAACTGTTGTAGGTTTTGCTGAAAATGCTACCAAAATATTATGTTCATGTCGGAGCTTATGAGAACACACTTATAACTAAGTTTTTTGGCCTCCATCGTATAACACTGAAATCAGGACGGAAGGTAATCTCTTTCAATAAACTCATTATAACTAATATATGTCCTGAATAGTAATTTTACTCCATCGTATGAACATTCAAGAGAAAAAAATCATGCTTGCCTCTGCAAAACTTCAAAATACCAAGTACATTGTTAAAATGAGTTATATGGAATATCCCATATTTTTTTTAAAACATTGGGACTTACACTCTTCCTTATATTTTAAGAATATTACCCAAGTACATCTCCATCTTTCTCATTGTATTGATGGAATATTTTGAGGGGTAAGTTGTATATTCTTTAAACAAACAGGAAGCAAGAGTATGAAGGATATTTTTCATGTACCCGGGTTTATTCACAATATTTTCTGTAATTTGAATGGGTTACATGATGTTTCTGGTGGCTTTGGTATAGTAACAGTACTTAGGTGTGGTGGGGGTATATAGGTAGTATCTTTATGTAAAGTTGTCTATTGAGATGCTTTTAATGTAGGTGCGGTTTGTTGTAATGGGAAATATGTTTTGTACCGAGTTACGCATCCATCGTAGATATGACTTGAAGGGATCGACACAGGGAAGATTCACGAAAAAAGAAAACACTAAGGAAACAAGCACCTTAAAGGATTTGGATCTGTCGTATGTTTTCTATGTGGAGAAGTCGTGGCGAAAGGCACTCTTTAGGTAAATGAAATGCCAGAAAGATGTTGGTACTGTAGAAAATTTGGTTGCCTGGCTTATGTAATACTGGAATACTGCATTGCAACTTCACCTCTGCACTTTTGCTAATTTTCTTTCTGCTCCTTTCAGGCAAATTTCTATGGATTGCATGTTTTTAGAATCACAGTCAATAATAGACTATAGCATGCTTTTGGGGATTCATTTTAGAGCTCCTGAGCATTTGAGGTCCCACTTAGATCAGGATACTGCACTTCTTGCAAGTGGAAATTCTGCAGCTAGAAACTGTAGGTACTTCCATCTGTTCTGTATTTGTTAAACATTTGAGCTTATTTTTATTTTCTTATCGCTTTCCTTCTGATATTGCAAGCATTTGCAGGAAAAAAAATGAAGCGATACTCCTAAAAAATAAAGTATCCTTGCAAAAAGATAATAACACACAAGCTGGCACAAGAATATCTGAAGTTAATTTATTAATTCAATGTCTGATATGCTCTCATAAAAGTCCAGAAAGAGAAAAGATACTATATGAACATTCCTTGTACAAGTACATTTACTATCAGTAATTTGCTTGGTTCTTACAGTTCAAAGATTTTTGTTTTCTTCTCTTTAGCTGATGATACTATGCATCCTGATGAAACATTTCGCCAGAAGGGATTTCTCCTGGTTGCTCATGAACCAGGTTCTGTGAGTGGTGCTCCTGGTTCACACATCAGGGGCAGCATGGTCAGAGCATCTGAAGCTGGTGATGAAGAAGTTGATATTGTTCTACCTGGCACTGGGAGGTTTGTAAATCCCTAAGCATCTTTATTTCCTCTTGTTTTCTAATAAATTCTAGCTGTTGGACAGAAACTAACCTAGTCAATTTTAAGAGTAGCAGGTTGCGAGTTCAATTGGGTGTTAATATGCCAGCTCAAGCTTGTTTGAAAGTTCAAGATAAAATGGCTGGGTCCAATGAAGACTATGACACATATGAGGTCTATGATGTGGTTCTCTATCTCGGAATTATTGATATATTACAAGAATACAATGTCAAAAAGCACATTGAGCATTGTGTTAAATCACTCAAGTATGATCCATTGTCTATATCAGCAGTTGAACCGAGTTTATATGCAAAACGGTTTATAAGTTTCTTGGAGAAAGTTTTTCCAGAGCAGCAGCAAGTATAATCACATCTAGATGGTTTATTTCCTTTTTAAACCTTCTGTGAAACTATTGAGATGTAACCATTTTAAATCGTCAATATCCAAGTTTCCTTGTGTATGTAGTTTTATTTTTTGTTATGTATGTAGTTTGACTTTCGTTGATACAATAAATCATGCAAGTACAAGCCATCCATTTGGAGTGCCGTTGGTTCACTTAGTCTCACTCATTCTTTCTGTTTCTTTTTTTTTTTTTTTTTTTTTTTGAACAGTTATTCTCTCTTTCGTTGTTGGGAGTTTTGAAGAACCACCCTTTCTGTGCGTGTTCTAACAGAGTTTCATTACAGATTCAATACCATCGTCTTCTACTAGTAATGTGTGAAAAAAGCCTCTTCTGGGTCCCTGAGACTAGTGCAATTCGGGCATTTCGGGATCCTTTACACAAGAGCTAGTTCAAGAAAGTAAGTTAGCGAAATAAAGTAATCTTTATTTCAAAGCGAGCAAGGTCAGATGCAGAACGGGAAAGGTCCACTGTTCTCCTGTATGTTTTGCTGGTAAAGAATATGAAATGACAAGTTAGTCAATATATAGTAAAACTCGCCTAAAAATAAGATGAAAATAAGTTGTACCTCGGCTACATCTTGCGTTGCAGAACGTGCAGGGCACCAAGTTAGCCTTCTCTTCTTCTGACTCTTTGATGATGAAAAAAAGAAAGAAAAGAAATGAGGAAACAGAAGAAATAATAATATTGATTGAATAAACACCAAATAAAGACAGGCATGTTTAGAGCAAGAGTCCTCATCTTCCAATTTGTTCTCATAACTCGGTGCATTTTCGTTCCCGTTCATCAAAAAAAAAAAATTCCGTCTTCTCTGCCTCTCCTTGTCCCTGAGCAATCCTGAATAGTTCTTCAAACAGTTGAAGCTGCGTCGGGGTATCTTTCCTCACAATCAACCTTCTCGCCGGACCTTTGAAGTTTTCAGAATCCTTGCGGTTGACATCTCCGGCTTCTGTCAATTTGTCCTCAGATCCGATGTCTCGCTGATATCATTTATTTATTTAAACTAGGGTCATGTTTGAAAAAACCTTACATCTCGATTCTCAGAAACTTTTATCCTGTTAATATCATGGTACAAAATAAAGCTCTTACATATCATTTTGTACCTATTCGGTGATCCTCGTTTAGCCTCCTTTATTTCTTAATCTTGCTTAATCTCGCTTAATCTCGCCAAACATCTGTTCTTTAGTTAGAATTAGAGACCTTCCTTGCCAAGTCAAATTGCTTCCCTCCTTAATAGCATCTTTACTTTAATATTTTTTTTTATCACCTCTCTCTCTCCCACACCAGCACGTATTCTCAAATAACAAAGAAAGTACCTCCTCTCCTCTCCGCTTCTGATCATCGGTGCCTTCATTGACGAACTAATTAAACCGACACCACAGAAAGTTTCGTTTTGAAGTGCTCTATCGTTTGACATCCACTTCTTCTTCCTTTGCCTTCGTTAATCTCCTTCATTTACCAACCCCCTTCATCAGTTCATTTACTCTCCACTTCGCCAGTTTACCAAGTTGCTGAGATTTACCCCTCAGTTCATTTATTGAAATTTCAGTGATGATGGTATAGAAAAGGTTCAACCAGAGGAGGCATTTATCAAGTTGCTACAACCGTAGAAGCAACTGAATGGTACTTTGAAGGTCATGAAGCATCTAGAAGGTGTGGGAGATGAGACTGACTAGGCCATCCATGAAAAAATAGCCAAGTTAAATGAAAAACTTCAATTGGAGAAGAAGCCACTGGAGGAACTACGTAGAGAATTAAAAATTAGGAGACTCAATTTGATTCTTAATTTGACGTATTTGCTCTTTCTTCATGTTCTGTCAATTTCAATTCTATTTCAATTCCAGTCTATTATGATTATCCTGTTGCTACTTGATACTGGTACGGATCAGTTGGTTCTTGTTGGAACCGATATCAACTGGTGCAACTGGTACAACCTGAGTATGTACCAATTGGTGCTTTATTAGTCATTATTTTAGCTTAGTAATATTAACTTGTTCTTATTGCGTACAATAAGCGATGGTTGCTAATTCAAGAAATATAAGCAAGCAAGGATGATATTGATGCTATCAAAGTTTCTCAAATACCAAATCAAAGTTGGTACCAGTTTCGTTGTGATAAATTTCTGATGCTTTATTATAATTATTTTTGACATTTGCTTTTTCTTGCTGTAATTTTGTACAACTTCACTTTCTATATTTTTGATGAATGATCATTGACCGCATAATATAAAGTTTAGCTAAATGTAATTATTTATTGATTATTAACTTAATTATCTTGAATTGTAGTTAACTTAACAACAACAACACAAGGTTAGGTCTTTACATACTACAATATATATTTTACTCGTATTAAGCCTTCATTCTTAATTCTACCACCTTACCGAACAAAAGCTCCTTGCAAAGATTAAACTTTTAATCCTTTGATTCCTTAAGGATTTTGCCATTATCAGCCAACGTAACACATCCAATATTGTGTACTCAGAACAAGTTTTGATGTACAAGTACTGGTCACTGCTATAGCTGCAGTTCAAAAGGCGAGGCCGATCCAAACTATCTGCTTTGACAGCTGATCCAGCTTGTACCCGGTCAGTATTTCAAACTATGCAGTTCAGAAACCAACTTGGGCAAACATTGTGCAGACTATCAACTGACAATTTACATATATTTCAAGCAATCATAAAAACTTGGGTTTTTGTAGTTTCAATCATGCAGTCATTAAGAAGACTGCACAAAACTCACCTGAGGTAATATATAAGACATAAAGGCTGCATAAATCAAAATAATACGCATAACAAAGTCCTACGATCCAATTTTTACTACAATCTATAACATCTCAAATGGTAGGAATTTCACATGACAAACAACCAAAATTGACATCACCTGTTTACTGGTATAACTACAACACAACCCAACAATACCAAATAGGTTCCTATCATTAATAGAAATTTTACCCCTTGGCATTTCCATTTTCAACCTCAGAAACCCTTGCCACATCACCACCTTCAAACCTCTCACCGGCCTCACCAAGCATAACATCATCCATTGTGAGCTCATCTTCTGCAACAATGTCATCTACATCCTCTTCGTCAATATTCTCGCCTCCTGGGATCCGCCGTGGCTTTGGCCCATGTTCTAACCTGTGCGTCTCCAATTCCTTGTCCATTGTCTCAGCTGAAGCAGCATCACCGACAGGAGCATTTCTTCTAGCTTGACGAGCATTCTGCCACCTCTCCATCTCTGCTTCTACATTTGAAAGATATTGCTCCTCGAGTTTCTTTCGGTATTCGGACAGTTCTGCCCTTCGTGCTGATTTCCACTCATCCAACTCCTTAGATACAGGAATATACAATTAGTAAAAAAGTATTGAATGCTGACATAAAGGATTCTTTGAACAAAAAGAAACTCGTACAATTAGTCAAGATGTTTTAACTGTAAAAATTAAGAATTCCAATACCATACCTTCTCTTTACGTTGCTCAATTGCAGTTGCATCTTCAACTAGTGGTTTAGCTGGCATGTAATAAATAGGAGGTTGAGCCTTTGTCCTGATAAAATAAACCAACATGAAACAAAACAAACAAGTATTACAAATGCTAATATTCTGGATCTTGAAAACCCAACTTAAGAGCTGTAGTTCAAGTAGCCACGTCAGCACAAGGAAAGCCTCGAGATGCATGAAATGCCAAGATTAACCTATCTTTTCTCAACAAATTGTGTCAATATGCACACCGAAGTTTAAAATTAACCTGCACATCATCACAAAATTTGCTAGTCAGCTTCTAGCTTAAACATATATAACGAGAGGTACTTGTTCACTAAAAGCATATTAAAAGAATTACCTTAAAAAATTGGATAGCTTTGTATGATGCTCAGTCCAGTCAAGAAATAACAGCTCCAGTCTTTTTTCATCTGCTTTAGCCGCAACACGAGCACGCAGTGTCTGAATTTAACAACAACAAGAATGCACAAATATAGTAATTTGATTACTTTTCTTCTAAAAAGTGTAAACCGTCAAGGCAAAGATGAAGGAAAAAGTGAGTATTCCCTTTCAGCTAGCTTTCATTGATGGTCAAATGACATAAATTAAAGAAATGTTTGTCTAGGAATTACCAAATCACGTCTACGCTTCTCAGCAATCAGTTCTGCTTCTTGTTGCTTCAACATCTCGCTCTCCTCTCGTGCCTTCTCTTCAGCCTAATTAAAAGAACATAATAAAGAATTAAAGCAAGGCCAGAGTCTAACACTATGAACAGCAATATACGAAAAAAATACTAAAATAATAAAAAATATCCAGACCCTGCGCAAAGAATCACTTCTACGCATGAAAGCCTGTGTACTTGATAACTGCTTGTCCTCTTCCCTAAATTTCTGGTACATGAACAATTCACTATAAGTATATTTGTAAATGCAGAACTTAAAATGACATCAATTTACAGAAAACCAACAGATCATCCAAAACACAAAAGATAAAATTTAAGTACCTCTAATGTACCCAAAAGCTGCCCCAGCATTCGCTTATTTCTCTTAACTAAGCTTGGGTTTTCATCCTTTGGAAACACTCTAGGCAATGGCTCTGGAGGTGGCATATTATAATCCTGCAAACAAATTGTGCCAATAAACACAAGTTTAACAAACCTACAAACTATATATATATAACATTTATACCATACACACAGAAACATATTTGAATTTTATTACTCACTGGTTTCCTGATCCTAGAGTTGGCATCCCGTCTCAATCCACCAGCAGCCTGATCATTTGTGGCCCTTGGTTCTCTTCTGTTCTCTGTAGCCTCTGCTGCAGTTTCATCCGTTGCATTGCTAGCTATGCTCAGTTCCAGTTTCACCTCTGCACCATCAGCCTATATTTGCAACCACCAATAAGAGAAAAAATAAGAATCGTAACAGGTAGAAAGGTAATATAAATGAACTGAACATTTTTAATGTTTTTGTAATACCTTGACAAGAGTAGATAATAGCCTTCTCTTTTGCGCTGGCTGCTCTTCATTCTCTAGTACCTAAAGCACAATTCAAAATAAACAAAAAACAAAATAGACCTCTTTACTCTTGGATTTCAAAACAAATAAATTTAGGGTCGAACTGAAACTGAATCATTAGTTTGTAATTAACATACGGGTGGTCGAACATGACCACGCTGGCGGAGTCCAGGACCGGTCTGGCGGGTCCCACCGGTAGCTGCAGCACCTCCACGTCGGATTCCTCTCGGGTCCCTCAGACGCTCCGAAATCTACATGGGAGAACAAAAAAACGAAAACCCAACTGTAATCAAATAAGAAAGACACCCCTACAAATACATATTGAGAGATTAGATCAAGAGAGACCTCACGGTGCTGGCGCTGGAGCTCTTGAAGCTCCTTTAGTAGCTCGTCGGCTGTCTTCTCCACCGCGGCACCACTCGCCATGTCACTCTCTCTCTCTCTCTCTCTCTCTCTCTAAACTGCCGCCTTGTCGAGGTCTAGAGTCGAAGGGAAGCTAAGAAGGCACACATTGAGGAAGAAAAGAAAAGAAAAGAAAAGAAAAGGGTTAGGGCTTTGCTTCTATAACCAATCTGAATCTGTAGCGGGTTACCGGGTGGAACAAGGAAAGAGTGCTGAACAGTTTTGATACAAGGAAGTGAGGAACCGTTCTATATTGACTCGCTATACATAACAAGAAAAAGACAACAGCAAAGTGCTCAATAATTTACCCCTGGGGTGGGATGTGTGCCGAAGCCCATTATTCTGACATAACGTAGGCCCATTAACGATTTTAAGAGCTTAAACCCAAATTCACTGTAAGCAAGTAATTTTAGATTATATCATCCGGACTACTAATATCACGTTAATTTTTTTGGGATCCAACCCTCTATCTGTCAAGAGGAGATCTGAGCCGTTCATTGATTTAATCTGAGCCACTCATCAAAAGTAGATCTCAATCTCAGCCTTTAATAAAAATTTTTGATTTTATGCTTCTGTTTCATATGTCCAAACGTGTAGAAGTCTAAACTAAGATAAAAACGTACCCGTTTCAACGCAAAACAACACATATGTTTTTTCTCTGCTATTGTGCGCCGAACGCGCTTTCCTTCTTCCCGATGCAAATGACGCGCTTTTCTTCTCTCCTTCCCCACGCGGTCTCCTTCTCCTCTTTCTCTTTCTCTTTCTCCTTCCCAATGGCACCGACTCTTCTTCTTTGCTCTCTTCTCCACTCTTTCACCCCTCTCTACTGCTCTCTTCTCCGCCCTATAATCTCTCCCTCGCTCTCACTGATTTCGCCTTTCCCGCTGAATTGAGAACCTGAAAACCCTAAATAAAGGGTGGGGTTTTTCTGTTGATTTATCGAGTGACTCTGTGGTGCCTTGCTGTTGGTGAAACCGTTGCCGTGTGCAAATCCCTGGGCCGTGGTTGCTGTTGATTGGACTGAGCCGGCCGAAGGCAAGGCAGAAACCTTGGAACCGGCCGACCTCGCCTCTTGCTATTTCACCTCTTTCGGGTAATAAAAGCACACCCTTTTTCTGATTTGGCTTGAGACTTGCTGCATTCTTTTTTTTTTCTTGCGATGCCGTATAAAGGCCATAGAACTGAAATGGTAAATGCCGAAAGTCGAGTTGTTGAATTTCTCGATTCGGATAAAAATGTGATTATCGGGCATGGTTGTTAATTGCGGGGCTGGGCTGATTTACTGGCACCAACCTTTTCTTTTCTTTTCTCGGGGCTGGTTGGCTGTTATGTGTGGTGCCCTTTCCTTTTTCTGGTATGCCGCACCTGTGTGCTGCTTGTAAAAACACGGTGGCTCCAGCAGCGGCGCCCACTTCGGTGGCATCGATAGTTGCCGCATTTCCTTTTCTCTTTTCTTGTGCGCAGAACGTCTTCGCTTCTTCCCAAAGCGAACCGACTCGCTTTTTCTTCTCCTTCAAAAGGAGAATATGAAATTGAAGCCAAAACCGTACAATTCTTCCCCATTCTTCGCATCTTCTCTCATCTGGGTCCGATTTGGGATCCGACTTGGCTTCCTTATCAGGGAACATGGAGGTAGCGTCGATCCTGTGGTACGGGCTAACAGTGTGAAGAAGAAGAGAAAGAGCGACGAATAAGCACAAGCTAAGAAAGTTGCGAATAAGCTCCGTCTCATGACGTAACAACAATTTTTTACTTTAGATTTTTGTTAGGAGGTTTCCAATAATTTGACGCTACCTCCAAGGTGGAAAAGGTGGAAAAGGTCGAATTGAGGGAACTCGAATCCATGGCTTTCTACAAACCCTAACCCTCGTACTGAAAACCCTCGTTCTTTGCTACACCATGGATGCGAAAGATATACTAGGTCTCCCTAAAACAGCATTTCCTGGTAACCAGGAGAAGAAGTCTCGGCCTCCGAAGGAGCCCCAGAGAAAACCCGATGGCGTATCTCGAGAGGTAGTCTCTCATGCCAATCTTTACGATTTTCTTCTGTATTTCACTTAGTTTCGTTGTTTCCACTTTGATAATATCTGCTGAAATTTGAATGTAGGTGTATGCGCTTACTGGAGGGGTTCTACCACCTCTCATGCCCAATTTGGAGCCATTGCACTTGAAGAAGAGACCTATAGTTGGTAAAGAGAAGGTTAGATATATGAATTTTCGGATTTTCTTTATTCAAAATCAAGATTGAACAAGAGAATTGCATGTGACTTGATCAGGCTAATCATTCTTAAATTTTTTTAAGATTCTGTATACCTCATTACTTCTTATTTTGCAAATTTGAACCATCATTTTATTTTTATTGATTGATATATTGTAAGTGTTCTTTTCGGAAATAAAATTTTGGAAGATTTTCATGTGCAGATTACATGGCAGTGGCTGCCATTCACATCTACAGCTCGTACTGATAACTTGCAACTTTACCACTGGGTTAGTTTATACTGTTTTTGTATAATTGTGCATGATTTGTGATTCATTCACTATTCTGACTCAAAAAGCTGGCCTTTTGATCTTTTGCTTCTTTTGTTTTGAAATGAAAAAAAAAAAATCTAGGTCAGAGTTGTTAATGGAGTCCCACCAACAGGAGACTATGCATTCGCGAAGTGTAATAAGGTAGCATAAAAAAATATGTACATTGCTTTCATTCTTGAGAAATATTTGGCATTATCTTATTTCATACAAACTGTTATATGTAGTCAGTGGATGTACTGAAATATACGGATGAGGAATATGAGAAGCACTTGACTGATAATGTAGGTAATTGTTTTAAATTTTTGAATAATATAGAAAGCTGTTATTACCACTTATTGCTCTCACAATATTTATAGAGAAGTTAAATTTCATTTAATTTGAATAAACATAGGCATGGAGCAAGGAAGAAACAGACAAATTGTTCGAGCTATGCGAAAGATTTGACCTTCGCTTCATAGTTATAGCTGATAGGTTCCCTAATGATCGTACAGTTGAAGAATTAAAAAGCCGCTATTATTCTGGTACATTTGCTTTATATCTACATTATGCTTTAAATCACCTCCAAAAATATGCACATCCCAGAATAGCAGCTATAGTAAGCATTTTTTTTGTTTCAACTTTTCATTTCCTTGTACGGTTCCTGGGCAGGGAGAGGGGTTAGAGGTGCGGTTAATTTTGACAAGATATAAATACATAACGCTGATTTGAGGGAATGAATATGGATTTTTTTTTTATACAAATCAGAAGCATTCCCGTAATTTTGGCAAGATGGTCAACGTAGATGTGTTAGTTGTGCTCCATCCTAGGTTCTCTTTAATTTTTACTTTCAGTTTGTAAGTAACAATTTAGGAACAATTACGTCGAGTAGAATTTGCTAGGGCCATTTCATTGCACCTAACTGACAGCCACTGAAAGTTGAAGAGTAAACTCAACAGTAAAACCCCCCCTGATTTTATTCGAGCTGCTTCAGGTATCGTTTACTCTTTTAGGGTTTAGGTATCTGCTGGTAGAAGCAGTTTTCGTATCCCTTTTTTTATGGGACAATTAACTGATGCGAACCGGCCTCGCTATTTTCTGGTAAAAGGGTAGGTTGTTTTTCTGGTTCTCTTAATATTGTTGGTAGTCAGAGCTGCTGATTTACCTGATGTCAATGCAGGGCTTTTTTTTCAATTATATGCAGAACATGCAGAAGGGCAGTTCTGAACGTCTCCCTTGTCCAAGTAATGTCTAATTTTCAGTTAAAGTATCTTGGAATACAGGCAGTCTACTCAAACCTTTTGGAAATTGCAAGTGCTCGTAAAACCACACCAACACAGTAAAAATAAGTTGGAAATATTAATATTGAAAGAGGATGTATTAATACAGACTATGGAAAGCAATAATACAATAAAGTAACAATAGGTTAGGTATAAATTCTAGGCATGCATTGATAATTAAAGTCACATGAAAGAGTGAGAAATAGAATAGTTATAGAGAATCAGATGGGTTCAGTTCCCGTACGTATAAATATACAAATTAGAAATAATACTGGAAGTTCTTTTTGTGTAATTTCTTTAATTAGATCAAGTGCTTTTCTATAACATAGTTTGGCTGTGAATTTATGAGTTAGTGAGGCTATGGTACTATGCATAGCATGAATTGTTCCATGCTATGACTGAGAGGATTCAACAATTGTTTACAATGACAGAATTAAAAATTTTAATAAATAAGAACTCAAAAGTGCTGAGATTCTACTGTTTGGTTTCAACTCTTTGAGTGTTTTTTGAGTGATGCAATGTACCAGTCAAGTATGCATGAGTTCCATTACTCTTCACTTGATCTAAAAATTCTAGACCATTTAAGATTAGTTATTTTGTTGGACTTTCAACATGTTCTATTTTTTTGTGCTGGTATAATTGAAGTAAAACTACTTTTCTGCAAGAACTACATTTTAATGAAGAGGAAAAACTAAGGAAAAGTACCACAAAATCACTTGTACCAGTTAATGCCCGGAGATAGAGCAAGAGAGGCGCAGGATCCGTCAGAGATGTGGGCCTTTATGGTAATATATCAATTACTTTATTAGTTGATTTGGTCGAATATGTAAAAATTTGGATAGATTTATCAGGTCTTTATATAGATGGAATAAAGGGCATATTTGGTATTTTGATATTACCCATGGTGTACTGTACCATATCAGGTATGTGTTGAATAATTAGTTTACTGGAACATCTGATTAATTTTTGTAATTTTGAAACATCTGGTTGATTAATAATGAGGTATATATGTGTATGATTAATTTTTAACACCATGTGGAAGACATCTTTGTAAAAGTTAAATTGCAAAATTATGAGGTGCATTTTGTAATTTTGCAGTTGAACCTGAATGCAAATTTGGATCGGCTCAAGGGAAGAAATTCACCTATGCCATGTCAGAAAAGAAATGTTAGGTATACTGGCAAATTCTCCTCTAAGTAACAAAATATTTTACTTTTATTTTTTATCTCTTTTGTTGTAGTTTTTTCTTAAGAGTGAGGCTATGGTACTATGCATGGCACGGATTGGTCCGTACTATGGATCAATATCTTCATTTTCAAATAGTCGATCTGAACTGTTCAACATGATCTCCATGTGAAAATGCACTTGTTTACTAAATTTTATATTTTTTTAGATAGGTAGAAAATCACCACTTTTGAATGGTCTAAAATGTTTAGATCAAGTGATTTTCTACCTATCTAAAAAAATAGTAAAAAAAATCTAAAAAAAATGTCAAATTTTATCTACATTCTACAAGTACTTTTTCATATGGAGATTATGTTGAATGGTTCAGATCAATAGTTTGGACTATAAGAACGATGATATTGATCCATAGTACGGATCAGTATGCACTATGCATAGTACCATAGCCTCACTCTTTTCTTAATTTCTTATGCTTATTGTGGAAAAAAAAATACAGAAAATGCTTCAGTTTGACTCGGGTGAGAGGATCTGTGTTGTACCAAAGGAAGCAATGAATGAATTTGGATATGTTTTGTACCAAAGATCAGAGTACTGGTAATGTATGAATTTTGATCTTCGAAAGTACCTCAAACTTTGAATTTGAATCTGGACTGTCAGAACAGAAGAATTTGAATTTGAATCTGGACTGTCATGTATATATGCTCACAAAATATAGGGAATATATCATGATTTCTCCTTCTCTAGCTGGGTGTAATGAAAGAATTAGAAGGGTGAGGGAAACAAATAATGTTATGTGGTTTTGTAGGGGCAAATGAGAAAAAAATTATATCCCTAAGGTTGGCTTCTTCTTCTCCCAGGTGGCCAATCTAATTCAGTTCAATACTATCAGAAGACTTACCTTGGTATATTTGTTTTAGAGCTTTTTGGAGATTAATATAATTCTCTTGAAAGGTAGATTCTTTGTAGGTCGTTCTTCAAACAAAAAACACTGATAATTTACTTTGTAATTAACAACCACCATGATTTAATTTGCAATAAAACCCACCCTTTTGATATACATTTTTTACTGATGCCTTTTGCACAAATTAAGTTGATATCAGTTAAGTCTTTCAAATTTCTACATGTGCATGGTAAGACATGGCATTTTCTTCCCCAGATATATATATTATTTTATTTTGCTAAAATTTTGTATGAAATGTGAAAAAATTAAACAAATAAAGAAACTATAGAATTTCTCTTAATTAATTTGTATACCACCAACAAATGACATTCCCTACTTTGTGGTTTGATTTCTCTGAATCTTCATTGATCTTTTACGCCTTCTGATGCTTTTAATTTGTTTTCAAAATTATCAATACAGAGACTGTCAAATTCTTAATCAACGGCTCAAGATCAGCCATAATTCACAAAGCAAATACATATGCTATGTGATGACGATTCTATGTTAAGATCAGTATGAAAATCATGATATATCGTGCTTAATCTGGAGCACCACCATTACATCTATATTTTCTGCCGAACAAAGAATTAATAGATGGACCTGTTTCACCTTAATTAATTACATGTTTTACTCGCATGATCAGATTCTTTAACCTTTTCTTCCTTGAGAAAAATGATCACGCTTGTTTGTATCTTAGGAAAATCACATGCATATGTATAACTTGTCGATCGGTCTTCTCTTTTTGGTTCTTGATGCACTTCTTTAATTTTCTTCAGATTTGTTTGAAATCAAAATACCATAAAACCAACGTAGAGTTAATTGGAGCAGTGTAATGAGACACAGGAGGGAAGCGGTCAGCTGTGTTATGCTCGTTCACTTGTCTAAACCGAGTGTTCGTGAGCCGCGCACAAGAGTGAACACGGGTGTTTGTGGGCCGAGAGTTCAATCAAGAAATGGAATTTCGCTTGTTTAAATAAAGCCCTGCCGCACTGACATGCCTATCAAAATTTTCTGATTTTTCATTTCATTTTATTTTTCTTTTCTTTTCTATTATTTGGCTGCCTCAGATGAAATGAATTTTAAACTCAATAAAATTTTGATTTAAAATTATAATTATATTGAAAAATACATTTGTAGTTATTTTTGAACTATTAATCAATTTTTGCTTATAAAAATAAATTTGATGTGTTCTCTAATTACTAGCAGAGTATGTAAATAATTTTAAATTAATTAAATTATTTTGGTCAAGAATCAAATGCCTTGATTTGTAAGCCATTTTTCATGCATTTAAGTAATTTTGTCACAAGATATATATTTCATATATGCTACATAAAATTTGTGCTTAATTACATGATAATTTTTATTCATGTCATTAGTAATTTTGGAGGAGAAGAGGCAATTGTTGTTGGATTGTGTCATAATCTACTTGTCTGTTTGACTAGATTTGGAAACATATATTCATTGAATTTTACAGTTTCGTGTCTTGAGATATTGTGCAGGTTCATGACGATATAAATTGCTAAAGTACACATCAATGATACATGATGAATTGCAATAATTAATCAAGAATGAGTCATGAAGAATCAAGCATTGGAGCTAGAAGCATCATCTCGAGATTAGGTTTAGAAATGCGTAAAATTGGTTAAATATGCTTGAGATTGTGGTAATTCACCTTAACCGTTGCAACGGAATAATTCAAACACAGCCAAATCGATTTATTCTGTTGTGACAACCATTGCAACGGTTACCTAGAATTTCCAGAGAGCAACCATTGTTGACAACTGTTAGGGTTACGCAGGCAGCCAAACCTATACTTTGGTGGCAACCGTTATAACAATTAATCTACCGTTGCAACGGTTAAGACCAAATACCTAATTTTGCACAGTTATCTATAAATAGAAGCAAAACTAGGTTTGGATCATCACTATAATCGCCCACAATTGCAATATTTCGAATTTCTTTCATATTTAGAAAAAGTCATTGTTGTTTGTGCACACAACTTCAATATTCATACTCCAATCTCAAGCATGCTCAACCATATTCAATATCTTGTAAGAAGTAAAGTGATCATTGAGTGATCATCTTGTTTGATTCATACACTTAAGCCTTTAGTGCTCATGAGTCATTTTCGTGCTCGGGCCGTGTGACTTCCCAAGGTTTGTAAGGGCTCACTGGTTCCACCTTGTACTCCTTTCTCATTGGGTAAAGAAAGACGCGCCATCTCGAAGGTCGCGAAACCCCGGAGACGTAGGCGTTAGTGCCGAACTCCATAAACAACTCTCGTGTAAAGTGTCTCTTAACTCTTCTATTTACTTTACGCATAATTGCTTAGTTTAACGTTATTCGAGTTCCCGCCAAGAATAACGTACACACAATAGTTATAATAAATTAGCTTTAAACTTTAAAAGGCTCTGTATTCACCCCCTCTAGGTGTCTTAGGGACCAACAATTGTTACTCTTATTAAAAATATGTCATATAATACTTCATCAGTGCCATAGTAGAAAGATTTGATATTTTAGTTCGGAGTTATTAACAATTAATTATCTTCAAAAAATTCTAAGGCTATTGTTTGATGTCATTATTGACTAATATATGATGAAAAAATTAAATAAAAATTAATTACATCTAAAAAAAAGCAAAGGTTTAAATAACATTTATCGTGTCACAGCGGAACGGTTGAAAAAATAGCGCTATGTCCAAATAGCGCACAATAGCGCGCTATAGTGCCAATAGCGTCATAGCTTTTATGGTCTGAAAATGCTATAGCGCACTATTTAGAATCTTGAAAAAAAAGTGATTAAAACAATATTTTAATTTTCGTTGCAACGCACGGACACTTAACTAGTTTATTGAAAAGCCCAGTTCTGGAAATTGGCTTAGCAAGTAATCAAAGTATGATTCATGACATGAGCCTTCCCCGTTAAAATGAAACACAAGTAAAATTATCCTCCTGTGAAGTTGTACTATTATTTTCAGACATGGATTATTTTTTCATATTGTTGCAAGTTACATGCTGAACAAGACAAAGTTCCACTTCTATCCCCCGTGCTGTGAAAAACTTGTATGCCTTGCTGTTTTGTCTTCTGAACGGAGTCAATGATGAATCATGAATGTTGGTTCTTCTATGATATGCTGAAAAAAAACGAACTTCAGCGCTAACACAGTTCTTATGTCAAAAGAAAAAAAAAAAAGAATGTTGGTTCAAATGAGATTTGATTCATCATATCATAGAAAATGAGATTCGAATTAACATATCATAGAAGTAGACAAAATAAATCTGTGCAATCATCATCTATGATGGCCATTTCGAGCAAAAGGCGGCCGAGAAATGAAGAACGATTCAAAGCTATGCGAAATCAAAACTCCGAGCATTATTTATTTATTTATATAGTGGGAAAAATTTTGAGGAAAGGAATTTTGAGATTTGGTTTGGTTTGGTTTGGATTTAATAATATCGGAGATGAGTGAAGAACCGAGAATTCGAATAACCTGAATCGATTCTTCTGAGGAAGCGAGCAGAGAGTCAGGAACGAGATCAAAGCGGCCGGATGTAAAGTCCGTAAAATTGTATTGTAGGAAAAAATGGGCCTTATTTAATTAGGAAACATCATTTAACGAGTTTAATATAATTATGACCGTGTCCAAAAGAGATGAAGAGCAAAAGATGCCAGCTGCAATCGAATTCGTATCCTCTGTATGACTGTATTACTACAGATGCATTGTTCTATAGAATGAGATCGATGATTCGGACTGTTCTTCTAATCTGGCACGAATCTTAAAGGAGACCCCTACAGTCTAAATAAGCACGGCATTGAGTTTAGTCCGGCTCACAATAAATCTGGACTGTAAAGTTGTGGGCCCCACTGTACGGTACTACAGAGAATACGGATCCGCTGCAATCGCACTGGAGAAGGTGGCGATGCATGTGCCGATGGTAGACCTAGTGTTCGACTCCTGTGTGTTCCGCCCATGCCATCAACCCTTGTTGATCTTGCGAGACATCTGCAGGACCCCTACTCGCGCTCAGGTTTTTCTATTCAAAAACTTTTTTGTAATAACTTTCATATACTAGCATTAATTAGCACTACAAGAATATGGGGTATAGGCAATCCGTATCCTCCCAAGTACCTTTTTTTTTAGAAACAATGTCCATATTTCATATATAAATTGCGGTTACAAAGTTTGTATCCAGTTGTCAAAAAAAAAAAAACAGAGAGAGATAATTTTAAATCGCTCAAAACAGTTGAGCTTAAAAAGAAAGTTGAAACAAATATTAAATGGAAAACAAAATGAAGTGTCTTAATTTTAAAATTGAAAAGGTGAAGCTTCAATCATACAGCAGCAAGTTCTGTGTCTCCTTCTTTTCGTACCAGCATCCCCCTGTACTAGTCCGGTACGTTCAATGTTCTTCATCCCTGTACCAGTAGAGGTACCAGTATCGCTGTTTGCTACTTCCAAGTTCAATTCAGAGTCCTCCCCAGCTCGTACCAAAGTGTACCAGTACCGGACCGGTACTGTTTGGTGCCACCATGTCTTGGTGTCAATTGTGCCAGTTGCTTAGTACCCCCTTTTTAACCTAGTGTTCGACTCCTGACTTAGTACCCAATACCATCCACCCGCTGTTGATCCCCTTTTGTTGAGTGATGTACCTGTTGTTCATAGTACCTCAGTTGAGAGAGGATCTCCAGAAGAAGTTCATCTATGTTTTTGTTTGATCCAGCGAAGCAATGTGCGCAGCGATCTCTCCACACGACAAACTGCATGACCAGCATTGATGTTTTTTGTTCTTTCTTAACTTGCCAACCTTGTATTTGTTACTTCAATTGCTGGTTTTTGTGGCCATCCCCGGTACGGTCTTTGTATCCTCCCAGGTACCTGACTCAAGCAAATTACAAACGGACGATCTAGATTAATCCTAGCAGGGCCAAAGTCAATCCAGTGCATATAGAAACTATAGGGGATCTGTTTTGAGATTCGTGCCAAGTTAAAAGAACTAATCTGGGCCGTCTGTTTGTAATTTGCTTGAGTCAGGTACTTGGGGTGATTCGAATTCGGCTATAGGCTAAGATAAAAAGGTGGTCAATTTGAGGGTAGTTCCTCGGATATAATCAACCACGTGTTATAAACCTCGCGTAGTTCCATCTTATATATTTTCTTTCTTTCTAGCTAATAGATATATATCAAGTTATTACGAATCAAATTTAATCATAGAGGTCATAAAATCCCAGCATAGTTATAAAATTTAATGTTTGTTCAACATGTTTAAAATTTAAAGCCCATAAATATGGCATCCAACTCTCATTTTTGGTTCTATACATTTAGTAGCACAATATTCGCCTAATTAATACTGAACATCCAGTATGGAATTTTTTTTTTTTTTTAAATAAGTGATTGGGGGTTGGGCCACCAACATCTTTTAATATACACTAGAGATCTCTCACTCGGATTTTGAACCTCTGACCTCCCACGTGGAGAGCAATGTCTTTTGCTATTAGACCAAAGATTGATTCTCTCCAATCTGGTATTGTATAAACATTTAATAAATTTCTTTATGCATAATATGTTGAAAGTTAGAATTTGGAATCAGTGTGTGAAGCAACAATTGCATGTGTACATTATAATTATCTTGGTAATATGATGATTCGTGTTTTTAATCAAACACTTTTGTCAACTTCTTGAGAAATAGCATTCTGCTATGTTTAAATAAGAAGTAACTAAACATTTGATATAGACATGCAATTACATGAAGTGGAACAAGCAGAAATCTGATAACTGAAATTATTATAATTGATTATCCATGCTAAGTTAAAAACAAGCCCGTGGTACGTTATAATAACACACAATTATTAACATGTAAACAGAAAAGCAGCTTCTTCTCCCTTAGTAGCAACAAGTCCTAATATGCTAACCATAAATTGATTTAACTCTTGACACAGCAACAAATATTAATTAGATCGAGGACCACGACCGTTGTAATACGGATCAGGGGCGCATATCACAGGAATCGGATCGTATAACTCTCGCTTGCACGGCTCTGAACACTAATCTGGGCCGTCTGTTTTTTATTTATCATCTATCAAAAGCACATATAATATAACATAAATATGCATCAGTCATAAATCATGTCAATAATATTGTAAGAGGCAAGCTTCGGGGACAACCAGAGGTCAACCCGCGAGAATCAGCTCGATGCATTACAATCAAGGATAATCAACGCTACCATGTGCACCCTACAGCCGAAGGAGCACCTTACTCACCTCCATCCAACTAAGCGAGGAAAGGTCTAGCTAACGACCTAAAACAAGCGTTGTGTGGGAGGCAACCCACGATTTTTTTACTTTTTATGCACTTTTTAATTATTAGAGTCATGGGAAACTTACTAACCAGAACTGACAGGTACTTGATTGAAATTGTGACCGAGGAAGAAACCAGGGAAAAGAAAAGTCATTTTTCTGTTGAATATAAACTTCATACAGTATCATTCCATACCGCATGCGGGTATACTCAATCTTGTACGGCATCCAACCAGACTAACCCTTTTGAAAAATGTAGAAAAAGTTTTCTGAGTGGAAGCCGCATGTGGCATACCATACCCACATGCGGCGTGGGTAGAATTATATTGGGAATAATACTTGGAAAATTTTGGCTGAGTTTTCATGTCGCGTTTGACGCTGCACGTGATGCTGCATGCGACACGTCAGAGGCCGCATGAAGGCTATTTTTGGATGATTTCCTATTTTCGAATGGTTGAAAAATTATTTTTTGGACTGTTTGAAAATAGAGAGGAGATCATGAGTTACCCCATTCCTCCCACTCTTGCCACCACTTTCTTTATTTACTGCTCCTCTATAAGAAGGACAACCCAACTTTTTTTCCATCCTCACAAGCTTTTCTAATCTTTTCAATTCTTTCTTCTTCCTTAGCAGCTTTTATATTTCAGCCAAGAATTTCTTCTAAGTCCAGGCCGCACGCCACCTCTAAGGCCGCAAGCCTAAGTCGCAGGGCAGACAGAGAAGGTGATCCATGGCCGAATCTAACCAAGCTGACGATCAATCTCAACCATCCACGCCGCCACACGATAGCAAACCAACTGGGATGTTATCTTATTCAAAAGAGAAACTTGCGCGCTTTCAAACATTGCAAGAACGCACAGTAAAGGTAACTAAGGGACCATGCCATTTATCTCTACAAAAGTTGCTAATTTGTGACGAGGTAAAAACGCTTCTATCTTCAATCAACCTATGGAATCTATCCTACAAATTGAGATGGACGTCAACATACGCACGAGCCACCTTGAAATTTTTAGCAACCTTGCAAAGAGAAGGTGGCAAGATAAGTTTCAACTTAAACAATAAGCGTTATACCCTCACCATAAACGAAGTTAATGAGACATTAGATCTACCATTGGGTGGGCACATGTCACATGGAGCCAAGGTGGAGAGGGAAGCATTTTGGGAGAAGCACTCTTTATAAGAAGGGGATGAAAGGAGACCTAGAGACTCAACCTACATCTTCAACACCCCGCTAAGATTTGCTCACATCATCATGACGAACTCTATCTTCCCAACTGGGAAATTCAACACGAAAGTAGATGATATTTAGAACATGTTGAATGGTTCGGATCGGTTGTTTGAATTTTCAAAAATGAAAATATGGCCCGAAGTAAACCCCCCCATTTACTTTGCAAAGCACAATAGCCCATCTATATATATATATATATATATATATATATATATATATAGTGAGTGGCTACTCTACTTACATAAGCATATGAGAGCATATGCTTATAAGTCATTTTTGCGTTTTCAATATCTAAATGGTCGATCTGAAGCACTCAACATGTTCTCCATATTAATATGTGTTTGGAAACGAAATTTTACATTTTTGAAATTTTATTACTATTTTTGTAAATTTGACCGTTTGCTATCTAAACCTAACGGGTGCCTATAATTTCTAAAAAAGGAAAAAGGTTTGAGTAGCTTTATTTACAAATATAGTTGCTCCTTTTTTTCTAAAACAAGCCAATGATGGTAATTAAATCCTAATCGGATATGAGGCTTGATTAGTCCTTAATCTCTTGATTCTCAACAGGTACAAAATTTTTTTAGCGTGAGATATATCCAAGGAAGATTTCACATCTTTTTTTTTTTTTTCTTTTCCCCTTTAGTAGTAGGTTTAAGTGTACTTTAAACTTCTACTAAATTATAAAAAGATTGTTATACAAGATCCCAAAAAGAAGATACATCAAGAGACTATAACAAAGTATTGATGAAAATGCATGTGCAGGGCTGGGCGGCGCAACGCAACGCAACGCAATTTATTTTTAATGCAAGCGCACCATGCCATTTTGTTTATGGATCTTTTTTGAAATAAAATGGGACCAAGTTGTCTCAACTTGAAGTACTTAAAAGAAACATTTTTGTTAGATTTCAAATTCGCATTTTGACCAAAAGGTAGTCCTCACTAATTATGATTTCTTTTTAAAAGACGAATTTGTGGTCCTGTGAGCTGCTCAATCCTGGATCACTCTATATCGACAAGTAGACACTAAGTACGTTCTTGCTAGTAAGAATTTACATATGAGAGCAATTATAATTTTCATTTTAATTTATACAATTTTACATTGAGAATTGAAACATTGAAATTTAAAAAAAAAAAAAAGTAAAAAATTGCAGAACTCTAATTTAGTAGGGCAAACCAAATTAATTAATTCGCCACTTAATTCCCCATGCCATCAGCTGAATAAACAAATCTCTGCTATTGTTGTCAGCTGCCTTCGCTTTTCTGTTACCTCAAGTTTCTCTAACTCTTTGCCCCCAGCTGATCTCCTCTCCCATAAGCTCACTTTATACAGATCATCCTCCTCCTCGTGTTTTTTCATTTTTACTGGCAATGGAGGGTCCATTTCTCTAATGCTAACGACCATCTTGACCGGCATCGTCGGTACATCCCGAACCTTAGAACTTCCGTTAAACAGAGGCACCAGACACCTCACCAAAACGTTGCTGCTCTCTTTTTGCTTCCTTTTTCTCATATCATGCGAAGACGTCTTGCGTGTCTTGATCTGACCCATGCAGCCGACTCGCGGCGACATCATCAACACCGGATCATTTGCATCAACCAATCTCGGATTCTTTCTATCTTTATTGTTTCTGTTCTTCTTGTTTGAATTAGATGAAGAAGAAGAAGAAGAAGAAGAGGAGGGGAACGGCGAGAGATAGGAGAGGATGAGAGAAGCCATTAATTATATTGGTGCTCTAGCTAGGAATATATATATATAGTACCGTGTGTTTTGTGATAGTGCTGGTGGTGATGCTTTTGGTTTCATCTAATGGAGGGGAAAGTAAGAGAGAAGGGTTTCCGTTTGGGATTTAAATCAGATCAAGTTCAGTTTTAATTTGCTGCTGAGAGAACTGATGGAGATGGATAATTAATGGTAAGCAGGAGAGGAGTTCAGACGGTCATCTAAAAATAGACCTGGAGATGAGTGGGGATCTATTATGGCATCAATTTCTGTAGAAACCGTGCGGTTTTATTCCTATATTAATAAAATTTCACCAACTCTTTTGTTTTTAAAAACTCTACTTATTTTGAATTAACTAGTTTGTACTTATTTGTTGGGTAATTGATGATACAGTTCGGTGCATTAATTGCTTAAATTAATGAGAATCTTGTTAGATGGAGGGAATTGCACTGCACATCATGAAAGATTTAATTAAATCCTAGCTTGTTTAATTGCATAGGTAACAACACAAAGTATCCGCCACATGCAAGAAATCTGGACTGGAGGAGCTTGTGGATTTCGTTAGTCAAACTTGGATGTTGCAACTTGCAATGACTTCAAATTAACCAAGTCGCGCGTTAACTTGAGTGGAACGCTGAGGTTACAAACTTCATTCTATTGGTCGAATGTAATTCTGAACGATGGATGCTCACTAAATATATAGTTAATTAATCTTGTATGAAGACAGCATGGATTAATTGTACACTAAATAAATAAATTTAAGCACCAAAGACTTGACTTGAAGTTCTACAATATAATTAAGAACCAGTCTCAGGCTATTATCAGTGTTGCCACTTGCCACTTGTAAGAAGGCCACGGCACGGCAGTAGGTCTCCATCCAACCTAGCTATTATTTGCTTTTATTTATTTGTTTTCTGTATCAAATATCTCGTTTTCTTATTTGTATAATTCAGTTCTATATATAATATTTTAGTAATTATGTTGCGTTTAGCTGTAGAGTACTAGTAAAATTTCACATTTAATTGGATATTAATTAATGTCTATTCATCGATCCCAATCCAATTAATCCATATATTGACGGCTCTTTTAATTAGTTGGTGTTTCCATTAATCAAAAACCTATAATTTAGTTGGTGCATGTTTATTATATTGACGGCTCTTTAATTTAGTTGGTGTTTCCATTAATCAAAAACCTAATTATTAAATGTGTTCAACTTCAAATTAACCACCTCACCTAGCTAGCTCATAATAGTAGAGATTGTTAATTAGCTCTCAACCAAGGGTCGTGCTTTCATCTCCTCCAACGCTCTACAACTCCACAATGTAGCCCCATATTCTACCTAAATAATAAATGTAAGCAACTCTTCCTATCTGTCTACTCAACAGAAATCCTGCATGCCTTCCTTCATATATATACAACAATTAAATTAAAGGAACTAGATCTAGCTTCAATGGCAGCAACAAGGAATGAAAGAATCATCTACACGGCCGTCAGCGCCACGATAATCATCATCATATCGTCATTTTACAGGTACAAACCAAATGCCTTAGAGGACCGAATCGAAAGAGACTGGAACAAGCCGGAGAGGATGAACATAGCCGTGGTGAACCAATTAAATGGGGCCAGATCAGGTCAATGGATCGAGCTTCATTGCAGTGGGTACTATGATAAGAACACGAGTGTGGCCGAATGGTCATTGAAGGCGACATTATTTCCAGCTGGGCAACAGGGGGTGATATCGCTACCTGAGATCAAGGATACGGACGTTGTGGATGTGTTGTGCAAGTACCGAGGATGGAACGGTTGCCGGGCGGAGGAGTTGAAGCTGTTTGGGAACCCGGGCAATGACGTGTACTACTGCGCAGAATCAGTGAGCAAATGTTCTGTTGTTTTTCAACCTGATGGTAGTGTGAATAAGAAATACGAAGATCGGGAGACGACCTTGTTGGGGTACGTTCCGAACCCGGAGAACCAGGAGAAATGTTCGTGGATTGATTGTTTAGTCGACCCCGGGACGCGGATCATCGGAAAGAGAGATTGTTGCGGGCCCAAGTGTACTACGTCATGGTAACTTAATTACTAGACTGTTAATTAATTGGAGAATTTTAATTGATGTAATTAATTAATTAATGCTAGTTAATTCCGACTTCCGATGATATATATATAATTACGTACTCTCTAATTTAACTTTCTAATTTCTAATTATAAAGTCTTCTGCAGCCAGCATGTAGTCAGACCGACTTGTATTTTTTTTAAAGCGGATTCAATTAATTATTAATTTGTCAATTGTGAGGGGGTCGAATATATATATAATTTTCCTTATTTATGATGGTTGCTTGTTAATTAATTGTTGGGAACGCAAAGGCCATTATATATTACTCTCACAGACTATATGTGTTGAATTTATAATCAAACATATATAAACATGCTTAATTATGAGAATGTTACTAGACTTTATCCAAGTAAAATTTTCTTTGATATTTTTTAATTATGTTATCCTTGATTTTTATGGTGATGGTAATTAAAGTTAATTTATGACTCTCTGTTTGATTCTTTACCAATGAATTCTTTCCCATTTAATTTTTATTTCGATAAACGAAATTCAATTCGAAATTAAATATATTTTATTGAACTCTCTTTCATTAAATTCTTGTCAAGAAAAATCCTAACACAAGTACAGAACTATACAATTATAACTATAAATGAAATAGAAAAAAGAAACAACAATAAATAACGTCTTCTTGAGGTAGTATTACATCAGCAAAAACCAAAACGCAAATGCTCTGTGTTTCATCGATCATCTGCGTCGGAATTTTGTTCCAAACTAATTTTGTGGGATTTTTTTTATAAAACATAAATAAATAAAAGAAAAAAGAAGGATTGATTACTCTCCAAATTACAAAAAAACATCGGTTGAAATTGAGTAACCGAAAATTTTGTTCGGTTAGCTCCTAGTAACCGAATATTATTTTCGGTTACCTTGTTTTGTTTTTTTTGTTTTTATCTTTTTACTCCCATAACTGAATAAAACATTCGGTTACCTTGTTTTTTGTTTTTTTAATCCCCTAACCAATTAAATAAAAGAAATCGGTTATCATAAATATGATTTTCTTTTTTTTTACATAGAAAATGTTATGATTTTTTTTTCTATTAATGTATTAGAAATATTCTTTTATTTTTTGGAAAATAGATGGATTACCATAGAATTTAATTTTCTAGAAAGACTACAACAAATAATCCGAATCAATATTTTTCAGGCAGGATTTTTTGCGGCTGTAAAAAAAATTAAAATATTTTTTGATGTGTTACTGAAAAAAAATTGGATCTGAGTTATTGATCCCGGCTCAAAAATCACTTCTGGGTAAATAAAATTTTTATCGTGGTCCTAGTAAATTCAAATTCTAAGGTACTTTATCTATTTTTCTGAAGTGATTTTAGGAAAATATTAAAATATTTAAAATATAAAATAGCTTCTAGAGAAATAGATGGAATACCTTAGAATTTGAATTTACTAGAAGGACCACGGTAATTTTTTTATTTAACCATAAGTGATTTTTGAGCCGGAATCAATAACTCTGATCAAAAACATTTTTATTTTTTTTCAGTAACACATCAAGAAATATTTTAATTTTTTTTACAGCCGCAAAAAATCCTTCCGAAAAATGTTGATCTAGATTATTTGTTGCAATCTTTCTAGAAAATTAAATTTTATAGTACTCCATCTATTTTCCAAAAATAAAAATATTTCTAATATTTTAATAAAAAAAGAAAATCATATTTCTGATAATTGAATTTTTTTTATTTGGTTAGGGATTAAAAAAAAAAAAAACAAGGTAACAGAATGTTTTATTCGATCATGGGAGTAAAATAAAAAAAAAAACAAGATAACCAAAAATAATATTCGGTTACTAGCAAATGAGGTAGGGATAAGTGAAGTAGAGGTTGGAGGTAACTAGTAAATCCATATGGGGATAACCATATAAAATTTTAAGTTACCAAATTTATTTTTATTTTTTGTTATCTGTGAGATTTATGGTGTGGCGGCTTATACAAGGAGAGGTAACCGAATAAAATTTTTGGTTAATTTCTTTCAATTTTTATGTTTTTTTTTTAATTTGGGAGTAATCAACTCGTTTTTTATTTTCTTTTTATTTATTTACGTTTTATAAAAAAAAAATCCTATTCTGTGCCTAGTCTGTTTTGAACTGAAATTTTTTTAGTTGACACTAAAAAAAAATCAAATTAAATGAATACCACCCGTTTGGGGTTTTTTTTTCAATACTACCACCCTCGCTAACCCAGTTCGCGCACCAAAATGGCAGGTGCGCGGACTGGGTTGGCGCACCAACCTTTTCACGGTATAAGAGGTTGGCGCTGCCCATTTTGTTCCGCAAACAGGAGTTCGCGCACCGAGCACAGTAAAAAGGTAAATTCTTTTTTTTATTTACTTTTTTTTTGTTATTTATAAATTAGGTAGTTGGGTATATGTGTCCAAAATAGGTCAAAATAGAGTAGAATTGTATTAAATAATTAGAATGGTGTCCAAAATAGATCCAAATAGAGTAGAATTGTATTAAATAATTAGAATGGTGTCCAAATAGAGTAGAATTGTATTAAATAATTAGAATGGTGTCCAAAATTGACAATAATTTAAATTAGCTATATTATGTTGTATTTTAGGCCAAATTATTTTAGAAAATTATCAAATTAGACCAACTTTGACTAGGAATGCACCAAATTTACCCTGTGTTGTTTGGATTAACCCAAAATTGAATCGTTTTTTTTACCGATGGTGCCAAAAAATTAGTAAATTATTAAAGTACCCTATTTGAGGTACTTAAGACCAAAATTGACTAGAAATGCACCAAATTGTAGTATGGCGTCATCCAGCGGGACCAAGCACACCAGTCTGCCTCATGATGATGTGGATTTGGATTTAGAGTTGGCCCGGACCGTCTTTCCGCATATGACGAGTGAGTATATTAGTCCCGTTTGCTGGTTCCCGTACAAGGACCACAAGATCAGAAATTCATATGTAAGTTTACATCTTTATACCACTTGCAAATAATAAACATTTTCATTTGAATAAAATAAAAAAATTGTATTTGTGTTTATTTTGAAATTAAATGCAGACTCATACTCTGACGTCGACGAGGTACAACCAGATGAATATCCTCTACGACGAGCGATTTGCACCCGCGTTGCAGAGGCTGGGTCTGTGGCATGTGTCACAGCTCAGTGACTTAAATGCAGATGTTGCTCTTATATCTGCATTGGTCGAGAGGTGGCGGCTGGAGACCCACACATTCCACTTGCCTATCGGAGAGATTACGGTGTCTCTCCAGGATGTGAGTTGTCTCTGGGGTCTGCCCATTACTGGAGAGGCGGTGACGGGTGTGGAGTACGGAGACTTCGAGCAGCTCGTCACCGACCTACTGGGCACCGGGTTGATGAAGCGGAGGACGACCAAGAAGGGGTACATCTACTCGAAGAATGACATCAGTTTACCACACTTGCGGGAGCAGTTCAGGTAACTTTTATTTTATAAAATTAATTATTTGATGTCTATTTTCGCAATTTTCACTAAATTGGTTCGAATTTACAGTGGAGTCCTAGACGCGGATGCTGATGCCGAGACGGTAGATCGGTGGACCCGG
This sequence comes from Carex littledalei, assembly GCA_011114355.1. Classification (NCBI taxonomy): domain Eukaryota; kingdom Viridiplantae; phylum Streptophyta; class Magnoliopsida; order Poales; family Cyperaceae; genus Carex; species Carex littledalei. The sequence goes on along the minus strand of CM022101.1, from coordinate 42,029 downwards.
GCTTATATCATGGAGATGTTTGCTTGCTGGCTGTTCCCAGATTCATCGGGAAGCACTGTCCCTGGTTGTTTGCTTGAGTGGCTGAGGGACTTGGCCCAGCCGAAACAGATGAACTAGGGTGCAGCGGTTTTGGCATATCTATATCGGGGTTTGTGCACTGCATGCCAGGTATAAATTATTTTTTGCTTGTATCTGAATAATTAAATGGTTACACCCAAAAAAACCAGAAAATTAACTGTCACTTGTACCTAAATAGACAAACAAGCACAATTTCTACGGTCCAGCTGGTCTCCTGATGCATTGGCCGTGGACGAGGTTCCCGTTCTGCTGTCCACAACCACAAGAGAAAGGTTGGGCTCCAGATTGGGGGCAGCCTAACGGGGTTACATGTCCGGCTTACGCTCAAAGATTCTGCTCGAGAAAGACGTACATCCAGACCCCGCATGGCAGACCTATGAGAGTTGATTTCTTCCGGAGTCAGTTGAGCAGATGACTCCTGACAGACACGTCTGTTGGCGGTCGTACGATGACCGTGTCGAGGTTGAGGACGATGTTGTCGTCCCTCACTCCTTCATGTATGACCTGCCTCATATATGCCTTGCGCAGCGTCAGTTCTGGTTTGCTCAGGTACCCCTTACATTATTATTGTATTCCAATTTTGTATATATTTTATTTATTACGTACGTAGAATTATTTATTTTTATGTACTTGCAGGTACCACTTGTGTTCTACCAGTTTGTCGAGCATTATTACCCTGGACGGGTTATGCGTCAGTTTGGCATGCGTCAGCCCTTTCCCATCCTGGATCCCATCTCTAAAGACAAGTGGTACGAGCTTCACAAAGAACTGGTCACTACCAGCGGTAAGAATTGGCGGATCGTACACGCCGATTATGTGACCCGGCTTGAGGCGATGGGCGACAGGATCCCTGACGAGCTCCAGTCGTATGCTTTCGATATATACGATCAGACCTATCGCACTTAGTATCAGGAGTACTGTGCCTTCACGGAGATGAACACCAAGCCGCTCCACGTACAACGTGACACGGTTAGTGACGAGTACGGCTTCATTCCCTGCGCTGACCCGGCTGCACAGATTGTAAGTCTTTGATTTTTTTTGTTTAAGAAAATTATGAAAATTCATTTGCAATTCGAACTAATTTTTTTTAATTTTAATTCGCAGGTACTCATGAACATCAAGCAGGTGCTTATGAGCGCAAGATACGCCGTCACAAGAGGCTGGAAGGCTATCGGGAAGAAGTGGTTGTGTATGGCTGCACCGTCGATCGTCGTCGCCGGGTACAAGGATCAACTCAAGAGGGTTCTCAGGCTTTCAGATCTGCCCTGCTATGAAGATTTGAAAGCATCGACGATGACGATTCTGCGGAGCCTATGAGCACGGCAGAGCCGGATTTCTCAGACCTACACTCTACGGCGACTGCTGAGGCCGCATTTGAGGCTGCTGGTCTTGCAACGGTACGTATATTTTGGTAATCATTTTTATAATCATCTTCATTGTGAAACCTAATTATCTATTTGTTTCAGGGAGTTCTACCCCGCGGAGATGAGGAGGACAGGCAGGGCCCACTCGCAGAGTTTACGTTTCACTTGGGCTCTCAGTACGGTACTTACACGCAGGAGTACGACTCTCCTACATTTTACACACAGGAGGACCCACTCCCACAGTCCAGTGCAACGGCTGTCCAACATGATGTCTCACATGGACCCGTGTACTCTACAGAGGATACATGTGAGGTTATTTTCGGACCTGGTGCAGATGAGGGACAACACGAGGAGACACTTTTTGGGGAGATACATGAGGAGACCCCACCACAGCCATCACGAGCATACACACCGCTGGTCGAGAGGGAGCGTTTGGAGGAGGGGCGGGGTAAGAGAGTTAGGAGAGAGAAGAAGCCGTGGACACCCTCGAGCAGATAAGATAGAGTTACTTGTCTGTTGTTTGATGCTTACGTGGTGTAGCTTATGTTATTTGGATATTATTTCGGTATTAGTTCTTGTTATTTGGATGTTATTTCGATATTATTTCGATATTAGTTCTTATGTTGTTTAGTTCTTCCGCAGTCAATTTAACACACTAGTTCTTACGTTATTTGCCTGCCTGCTGCCTTGCGTCTAATGAAATGAATACCGTTAAAAATAAAACAGGATTTTCAGACACTCGTTGCAAAAATAAAAATAAACCCTAAAACCAGTCAGCGCACTGAGCCCGCTAACCCAGTTGGCGCACCAAATTGGTAGGTGCGCCCACTCAGTCCGCGCACCTGTCATTTTGGTGCGCGAACTGGATTAGCGAGGGTGGTAGAATTGAAAATAAGCCCCCAGCGGTGATATTCATTTAATTTAATTTTTGGGGGGGTCAACAATAAAAATTTCGGTGTTTTGAATTAGGCTTAAAAAAAATAAGCAGAGTCCAAAACCAAAAGGCCCCCACATGCAGTCTAATTTTTCAAAGTTGGGCCGGACTGCAGTGAAACTCTAAAATGGTCTCTGCGGTCCGCTCTTGCTCGTACAATGATCGTTAATTTTGCTCGTGGATGGACGGGAGAACCGATGTCCTTTCCAAGACTTCAAAGGTTCCTTACGTCTGGACCCCACAAATCAGTTTCCCAGGATAAAATCTCTCTCCTCCTCTTTTATTAGCCGAACGTAAACCGAAACAGGAAATTCTATCTTCAGTAAATAGTCGTAAAATTTGAAAGGTGAACATGGATATTCAACTTGATGCTGAGGTGAGAATTGTAAAAGAGGCGCTCCCATCTTTGTCCCGTTCTCTTACTTCTCGACTCCGAAGTGTACGAGGCGGCGGCGGCGGCGGCAGTGCAGGCTCATCGCTAGGTAAACATCTCCTCTTTAAATCTCTCTATCTTTTTTAATTTCTCCCCTTTTTAATCTGTTTTAGTTCTAGTTTTGAATCTCCTGTTGGATTTTTTTAGATTCAATAGCCTAAACTGCTTGGAAGTCATGCTAGTGGTTTGGCCTCTTAACTGGATGCTAATTTAAAATTCACATGATCCAATTGTTCGTAGCTGGCTTGTTAGGGTTTAATGGACTGTTGTTTTGGGATTTCCGTTGAATTATTTGATTGTATTGTAGATTAATGGGTTCAAATTGCATGGCTTTGGTAAATTTCAGAAACTTGCGTAGATACTTAGATTTAATAGAGTTTAGTGGGTTTGGGATGTATAGATGGTCTCCGAGGAATTGAAGGCTACGCCACATTTATGAGCTGATAATTTCTTTTTCATGCTTGATTTTGGTTATCTTGGTTTTAATGGGTATTTTTTATGGTTCTGAATGGTGGGGCCTTTCTAAATGCTGGCATGTTCATGTTCTAGTACCTTTTGCTATTGTTAATTAGTTAATTTTATTTTTCATACGTTCCGATACGAGTATTATTTCATTTAGGGATAGGTTGTTATACTCTCTTCTGGTATCTCTACTCTAGATTTATCCTGAGATTTGTTAAATGAGACATGCTTAATTTTTCTTACCTGGATGCCTCTTTTCTTTATTTGTTGTGAGAAATATATATTTGCTCTTTTTTTTTCTTTGTCATTGTTTTATTTCGTGCAAATAAAAAATAATAATTTTATCTTTTCAGTAAGATGGACCCCAGTTATTTATTACATATTTCAATGAAAGGGTGTTCTGAGTGAGCTTGTACCAAAATTTTTGAACTTTTATCTCAGATCTTTACACGCTGTTTTCTTTGCATGTGTACTTGTGTTAAGTATTTATGATAGGACATTGTGATACTTATACCTTTCCTGGTGCATTCACAAAACTGATTCGGTTGAGGTCTCAAATATTTTATATATTATCAATTGTGATAGCTGACTACTATTTATATCATAGCCTTACATATACATGAGGCAAACTTTGTTCCTTGGTAGTTGGTACAATTGATAATAGCCCTTAAAACCTCATGATTTTATCAGGTGAGAAGGACACATTGCTATGGCAGACGCTCAGGAAACAGACAAGAATATAGAGATATGGAAAATTAAAAAACTGATCAAGGCACTCGAATCAGCTCGTGGCAATGGCACCAGCATGATTTCCCTCATCATGCCGCCTCGTGACCAGGTTTCTCGGGTTGCGAAGATGCTTGGTGATGAGTACGGCACTGCCTCCAATATCAAATCCCGTGTCAACCGCCAGTCAGTCCTTGCCGCCATCACCTCGGCCCAACAGCGTCTCAAGCTCTACAATAAGGTCCCACCAAATGGTCTCGTGCTTTATACTGGTACAATTGTGACTGATGATGGCAAGGAGAAAAAGGTTACGATTGATTTCGAACCATTCAAACCAATTAATGCGTCTCTGTACCTGTGTGATAACAAGTTCCACACTGAGGCACTGAATGAATTATTGGAGTCCGATGATAAATTTGGGTTCATTGTCATGGATGGAAATGGTACTTTGTTTGGTACACTGAGTGGTAACACTCGTGAGGTGCTTCATAAGTTTACTGTTGATTTACCAAAAAAGCACGGCAGAGGAGGCCAGTCAGCGCTTCGTTTTGCACGTCTGAGGATGGAAAAGCGGCATAATTATGTTAGAAAGACTGCTGAGCTGGCAACACAGTTTTTCATCAACCCGGCTACAAGCCAGCCAAATGTGTCTGGACTGATTCTTGCTGGTTCAGCCGACTTCAAGACTGAACTGAGCCAGTCTGACATGTTTGACCAGCGTCTTCAAGCAAAAATTCTGAATGTGGTTGACGTGTCATATGGCGGTGAAAATGGATTCAACCAGGCAATTGAACTGTCAGCCGAGATACTTGCCAATGTTAAATTCATACAAGAGAAGAAGTTGATCGGCAAGTACTTCGAGGAGATTAGCCAAGATACTGGCAAGTACGTGTTTGGAGTAGATGACACTCTGAAAGCCCTCGAAATGGGAGCGGTTGAGACTTTAATTGTGTGGGAAAATCTTGATATAACCCGGTATGTTTTAAAGAACAGTGTGACAGGTGAACAAGTAATAAAACATCTCAACAAAGAGCAAGAGGCTGATCAGAGTAATTTCCGTGACCCTACAAACAATGCTGAGCTGGAGGCTCAGGACAAAATGGCTTTACTGGAGTGGTTTGCAAATGAGTACAAGAAGTTTGGTTGTTCCCTGGAGTTTGTGACCAATAAGTCCCAGGAGGGGTCACAATTTTGTAGAGGGTTTGGGGGTATTGGTGGAATTTTGCGCTACCAGCTGGATATGAGGTCACTTGATGAGTTCTCTGATGATGGTGAGGTTTATGAGGACTCTGACTAGCAATCAGCCGTTTGCAACGGGATCGATGCAACTACTAAATTCTAAGTGATTGATGAGCTACTCAGGTTAGTTGATTTTTTAATATTATGGTTTAGACTTATGAGGTAATATATTTCAGTGCAAGTTGTACTGGTACAGTGAGCAATTTAGTGGTCATTATTGTTTGGATTGTTTACTTGTTTTGCTCAGGTTTATTTCATCTTACTTGGATTAAGAATATTTAAAGCTGTTGTGGGTAACCAATAACTTCTTATTTGAGGGCACAGAGCTTTAAATTATATGGCCTTTAATGGCTTACCTTATCTTTCCATCTTAATTTCTTGTCTGTCCCTTTTTTGGCCTTTTCAGATCCAGGGAAAGGAGAATTGAGTTGCTGCATTTGCTGAGGAAGCCAAACTTGAGTGGATAAGTTGTTAAATGAGGAGTTTAGTTTTTTTGTTTTTCTTTTTGGCATGATAATTCATCTTTTCTTAGCGTCAGTGGTTGAACAAACAGTTGTGACAATTTTTGTTGGGTTCTGTTGCTTATTTGGTTTCTAAGGTATTGAATCTATGTATTCGACTGGTGTCTTTGTAAACAGTTCTGTCCTTGATACTTGTTTAGATATATCCCTTTTTGCTGATTTTTTCCTTGTCACCCATTAAGTTGCATTTTGTCATTGCAATATTGCTGAAGGTTCTTCTTGATGAGATCCAATACATTTTTTTTTTTTTAAACTTTAGAAGAAGTTCAAATGGATGTTAGTAAAAAAGTAAAACTAACTACATATTTTGCATCTAGCATGTGGTTTCTTCAGCAGTCGTGAACCAGGCTGAAGGTTATACACTTTGACCCTCATTGACTCTTTCGTCCCAGTTTCGCAATTGTTGGACAAGTATTCTTGCAGGTATTATTGTTGCCGGTTCATGTGCACCAGGTGAACTTTAAATTATGATTCGCTGTATGTCCCGATATTTTTATTAAAACCCCCAAAAAAAAAACAAATTATCAAATCTGCTCCCACTCCAAAGTTATAATTATTTCTACCCTAACCGCCCGTGGGCTGGGCGGTCCACTTTTCCCACCAGACCGCCCAGCGTCCGGGCGGTCCACTTTTCAAACCTGACCGCCCAGGGGCTGGACGGTCCACTATGAATTTTTTTTTTTTTATAGGCGGTCCGCTGGGAGCAGACCGCTCCCCATCTCTCTCTCTTTCGTCTCTGCCTCCATCTGTGTCGCCGCCCCGCCGCGTCGCCGCCCGAACCACCACCCCAGCCGAAGTCTCTCTCTCTCTCCCTCTCTCCCTCTCTTCCTCTCTCTCTAGAGCTCTCTCTCTCCCTCTCTTCCTCTCTCTCTCTTCTGCCATTCTCTCTCTCTCTTCCTCCCTCTTCCTCTCCCTCTTCCTCTCTCTCTCTCTCTCTCTCACCCGAACCCTAATTTCGGCCATATCGGCGACAGTCCGATTATTTTCGGGTAAGTTTCTAAATAATTTTTTTAATTTATATTTTGTATCTTGTATTGGCATTGGAACGATTGGTAGAATTGAATTGTTAATTATCGTGTCCGGGTTGTTGATTTTTCCGAAACGATTGAATTGTTCAAAATTAGGGTTTCCGGTATTAGAGTTTGTAGTTTAGGGATTTAGGGTTGACAAAACTGAAGTTTATAAATTAGGGTTGAATTGTTAATTATCGTGTGCGGGTTGTTGATTTTCCTGTCGCGATTTAATTGTTAAATTAGGGTTGAATTGTTAAATTAGGGTTTATGATTGAATTGTTAAATTAGGATTTAGGGTTGAATTGTTTAAATTATGTTGAATTGTTAAATTAGGTTTGAATTGTTAAATTAGGGTTTAGGGTTGAATTGTTAATTTAGGGTTTAGGGGTTAAATTAGGATTTAGGGGTTAAATTAGGGTTTAGGGATCAAATTAGGGTTTAGGGTTGAATTGTTAGATTATTGTTGAATTGTTAAATTAGGGTTTAGGGTTGAATTGTTAGATTATTGTTGAATTGTTAAATTAGGGTTTAGGGTTAAATTATTTAAATTATGTTAAATTGTTAAATTAGGGTTTATGGTTGAATTGTTAATTTAGGGTTTACGGTTTAAGGTTGAATTGTTAGATTATGGTTGAATTCCTAAATTACGGTTTATAAATCAGGATTTATAAGATAAAATCTTCTGTTTATTGAAATGTAGTATGGTCAGAACTAGACGGGGACGTGCATGGGATGCCCCTCTGGAGACGGGGGAGAGTTCACATGATCACGATGCTGAGGCATCCGGTGCAGCGGCATCCGGTGCAAAGGCATCCGGTGCAGAGGCATCCGGTGCAGATGCTCCCTTTGGAGATCATCCCCCCACCATCCTGACACATTTAGTCCTCTTTTGTGGACCCCACATGTCAGGCACCGTGTCTCACTTGCATCTATGGAGGTACGTTGGTTTTGTATTCATAATTTAAATAGCATTATTTAATTAGACGTTTATATTGAAATCATTGTAAAATGCAGGACACGACGATGCTGACAGTGAGACATCGCACCCCCGAGATACGATACGTCAGTCACCCGTTGATGGAGCAGTGCATCATGCATCTCGGGTTGTATCAGCTGGCCACTATGACTCACTGCGATATTGACCAGGCTCTCGTTTGCGGTCTAGTGGAGAGATGGCGACCGGAGACGCATACATTTCACCTTCCGGTTGGGGAGATGACAGTCACACTAGGTGACGTCAGCGCCTTGTGGGGTTTACGGATAGATGGCGACCCCATCGGTGGTGTCTCAGACGATCCGGACCTGATGCACATGATACCGGAGCTGCTGGGGGCCGCTCCGACGGACTTGCAAAAGAAGAAGAAGAAGAAGAAAGGAGAGGAGGAGGAGGAGTACCGGTATTCCAAATACTGCATCAGTCTTGCGGCGCTCCGCAGTTACTTCCACCGGCGTAGGATCACCCCCGAGACACGTGACGAGCAGACCGTTCTGAGGTAATCACAAACAGTTGCAAATTAAAATATGTTATGGATTCAAAAAAAATTGTAGTTATTTATGTCTCTAATTTATATTGCAGGTACGTGAGGGCGTTTGTCATGGATTTATGTGACAGCGTCATGTTTGTCGATTCCAGCGGTGACGCAGTCCCGATTATGTTCCTCTCTCTGCTGAGGGACATTCAGCGGCCGTCGAAGTGGAACTGGGGTGGAGCCGTGCTCGCCCACTTATATCGGGGCTTGTGTCATGCTTGTCTGGTAAGTTTATACAAATATTTTAATTTTTTTATTACAAATATTAGGGTTTCATATTTACCAGAAGTGCACCGCATGTCCAAAATTTAGGCGACGAACAAGCAGATTGCCGGACCGCTTCTTCTACTCCAGCAGTGGTCCTGGTCGCACATACCGGTGTGTCGGCATGTTCCTCCAGCTCAGCATGGGTTATGGACGGGAGATGACCCCGAGAGACGTCCGGGGTACGGTGCCATATGGGCTCCTCCCCACACATACGAGGACACGGGCAGGGGGAGGACCGTGGGGATTTCGTATGTCCGAGGTCAGCTCCAGATGCTTCACGAGGCGAGCATCACCTGGTACCCTTATCGTATGTTCTACGATCGGGGCCTTCTGTGCCAACTGACATTAGAGCAGAGATATCTCTCATTTTATCGGGGGCCGTGCGTATGCTTCTGGATAGTTGAGTATCAACTATCCTGATCGAGTGCCCCGTCAGTTTGGCTTGGATGCCTATGTCCCTGATTTTCCAGAGTTGGGCGAGCAGCAGACCACCCAGCTGCACAGGTAACTACCCACTGCCTTATTGTTTGCCTATTTTATTACTTGTTCAGCCATACACGTTGCTAATTAATTTATATTGCAGCACTAAACACAACAAGCCCAAAGTCAACTGGAGCACGCGTTTCTGGGAGCATTACCAGCGTGCTGCATCACCGGGGGATCACTTATGGACCCCGCCTCCAGCTCCAGATGCCCCTATGCCGGTCGGGCCTTGGAGATTGCGATATTTAGTATGGTACCAGAGATGGGGCATGCCGACGGTTTATCTACAGGGGGACTATGGTGATGCTCTTCGACGGAGACTCACGGGTGACGGATCTAGGACTTACTTGCCTTTCGGCCCGATCCATACTCGTTCGGTATGTTTAAATGAAACTGACATGCTCTAAAAATTGTAGTTATTTATTCATCTTCCAATAATAATAATAAAACTTCATTTCTGCAGATTTTGACCGCTATTAGAGGAGTGGCACACAGCTTGGTGTGCATGGCGAGAAAAAGTTGGAGAGCGATAGGATGTCAAATGCTCCAACGCAGTGCACCGATCGTGGAGGACTCTGGCTGGGACGGGCGCCTCGTTGGTATGTTGCACGATGCTGGAGAGGACATCAATTGGCGCGAGATAAAGGCCCCACCACCAGATCCGGAGCAGCCTGGAGACCCTATCTACGCTGCGGAGATGCCGCCACCTCCTGCAGGTAATAATATGTCATACAAATGATCATTATTAAGTGTATCTCTAAAAGATCATTCTTATTAATTTATCTTCATTTCTGCAGAAGATGACTCGGGTTGGGCGATCCACCAATGGGTGTTGAACAACAACGCGTGGAACGCGTACTACAACGAGCATGGAGTTCCAGTGCAGCATACCGAGGTAGCAAAAGTTCATTATTTAATTAATTTACTCGTTACTTCTATGTCTCTAATTTAACATTTTTTAAAATGCAGGATGAAGCTGCCGCCGCCGCCGCTGCCGCCGCCGTTTTCTCATTGGATGACCTCTATGGAGATGAGGGCGGATGGGAGCCAGCTAGCTCCCACCGACCGCAGTATATGGAGCCCAGACAGCACGACGGCGAGGCCAGTGGGAGTGGGGCACAGACTGCAGATGGCTTTGCCGCTGCTATATTTGGCACACCGCCTCCGGCCACGTATCCTCCTACTTGGGAGGCCGATCCGTGGGTGTTGCGTACACAGGCGGGGATCCATGGGGAGCACACCTGGGGGCGGACCCATGGGCGCGCGAGGCCGTACACGATGACATGCAGGTGGATGAGGTTCACCAGAGGCGTCCGCCGTCGCAGAGGGAGCGCCGTGCACCTGCGAGATTGGACCTCTCCAGACCTCGCCCTCGTCATCGCCATTAGGGTTTTTTTTTATTTTTAGTTTGATAGGTTTCTAGTATTTTAGTTTGGATTATTATATTTCGTGTTTGGACTGTTATGTTTCATTTTTAGACTTACCATTTAGATTACTACTTTTGTTGTTTAGACTTACCATTTAGATTACTACTTTTGTTGTTTAGACATTTCGATTACTACTTTTGTTGTTTAGACTTACCATTTCGATTACCAATTAGAAACATTTAAACATTAACAAAACTTAATATAAAACTAATCAATTATATTAAAGCTAGACAATTACATAACATATAAAAATAATCGTCAATTATAAAAATATAATCGTCAACAAATAATAAATATATATCATACAATTTAATATGAAACATTCAAACAAATCATTACAACAATTTAATATAAAACATTCAAACAAATTAAAACATAAAACTCTTATAAAAAAAAAACAATAGAAGACCGCCCAGCCCCTGGGCGGTCAGGTTTGAAAAGTGAACCGCCAATAGCTGGGCGGTCTGGAGCGAAAAGTGGACCGCCCAGCCCACGGGCGGTTAGGGTAGAAATAATTATAACTTTGGAGTGGGAGCAGATTTGATAATTTGTTTTTTTTTTGGGGGTTTTAATAAAAATATCGGCTGTATGTCACCACAAGGTCCTAAAAAAATATGTGGCAAATTGCATATCAATTTCTATATACATATAATCTAAGAAATTTTTTTAGCATATATATTAAGAGTAGAACTAGAATATTCTTAAGCTCACTAATTCTCTTGACTCTAAAATGTATCAAATTAACTTCAAAGAACGATTCAAACTATTAAAATTCATCTACTTTACAAATAATGTGTTTACATGTTAAATTATAAATTTTAAAATTAATTTAGCAAAAAATTAAGCGATGAAAAAGGTTTATAAGTTAAATTTTCTTCATTTAAGACCGCTTGATTTTATAATCAATTAATTTGAAATTTTATAAATTTTGCATGTAAATGCATTATGATGAAGTACATCATTTTTAACATTTTGAATTCATTGTTTTAGGTTTAATCCGATAGGTTTTTAATGCATATCAACGTAACCAGCAGTCAAATATAAAAGCACTAAAATTATTACCAGATTATACAAAAAGTTCCTGCAGGGATCAAATTAACTGAAGTTGAAAGTTAGAAAGAACTGAGAGAAAAAAAAGAAGAAAATTAGTTATTTTGGTAATTCAGAAACTTAGTTTTCATTTTTGAGATTTTCATGATCCTACCAAAGCATTTGAAAAAAAAAATATATTGAAGCAATCATATGACTTTCTAATAAACATTTTTTTAGGTTCACAAAAGTTAAAATAAAAAAAATAATCTGAAAAAGTAGTCTCCTGCACTACCAGCTAGTTCATTGTAACTCAACAATCCAGACTGATCATACAAGATAGATACGCATTCTATTTCATCTTAAGCATGTCTCTGAACCAGTAGGCTGACAGCTTGGGGTATCGTTTTAGGTTTTGAAAATCGACATAGACCAGACCAAAACGGGATGTGTAACCCAACCTCCACTCAAAATTATCCAACAGAGACCATGCGAAATATCCAATTACATTTGCGCCCTCATCAATTCCTTTCTTCACCTCTGATATATAATTTTTGTAGAAATCGACCCTTTTTGTGTCATTCAAGGCGCCTGGAAGGGTTATACTGCCTGGTTGATCCATGCCTACACACAAGATGCTTATAAATATTGAAAGTTCACTGCTTAGCTGCTGATTATCTATTTTAATTAGCTTTTGATGCTTTATATCTGTAATAATTCAGTGTTCTGATTGCTGATGTAAGGAAGTGATGATGAACTTCTATAGGTTTTAGAATTTGCAAACTAGCAGTAGCAGTTGTGCTTTACACAACGTGCTTTTGAATGTATTTTGGACAAGTTTCTTCAATGAAACGGGCTTTAGCCTTTTTTCAAAAAAAAAAATATATATATATTGAAAGTTCCCTATCCAAAGTTCAAAAGATAGATAACCCCTAAGATGCCCCTACAAAAACATTAAAATTGTCTGTGTCAATAAATGGCAAAGTATTCTTCATGTCCAGCTAGTTGCTAATAAGTGGGCATATTCAAGCAATGTAAGATATTTTGATGAATATAGGTGGGTGCTTAAGATGTTTCCCGTTGTATGGAGTATACTTGTTACACGTAATCAAATAATTTTTGGTGAAAAAACATAGCTACATACTCCTTACCATTTTCGGTTATAATGACAGCCGGGTTTCCATATTTTTCCTTTATGTACTTCACACAATGGTAGATCCCAGTGGGCACCATTAAAAGCCAATTTGAGTTTGCCTACAAAGTTATAATGTTTTGTTAAGTTTGTACATGGTCAATTAAAAAAGAGGAGGAGAGAGAGAGAGAGAGTAAATACAAAGCGAGAAATTACCCGAGGTCCTATAAGCACACCATTTCGCTCAGCTGCATAGTGAAATGAACAAGAAGTAAATAACTAAAAAGTAATTTTTGATAGGTTCCAAGTTTTATACCACGAATGAGAACATAGATGAGCACTACTCCTTGTCTTTGCAGATAATTAACAATTAGCTCCATCATAACCATAGAAAAAAGTAACCAAACCAGCTTAAAAGAAATATAATTTGTTCGCAGCTGATTTATCATCTACAAACCCATAAATCTTCAAGAATTCAAGAAAATGGCAGTGCAAACACAACTTACTAACAGAATGAACATGCCAATCAGTTGAGTAGCTTATTGCTGCCAGGTTTTTCACAAGGGAGTTTTTAACATAGCAGGCTGTGTACTGATTGATGCCAATGAAGTCAGCAGAGCCTTTTACCAATGCAATTTGGTCTGGGGTGAATTTTGGCAGCCTCTCTTTCACTATCTTTTGCATCGTTATTGGGTATTGCCCGTTAATCAAAGGGTCTAGATACCTGCAATTAGAAGCTGATTACTTCATGTGTGGCTTCTTGAATTGTAGAAGTTTGGTACTCATGGAACATGACAAAACTTATCTTGTAATATATATACAAGGATTTCTATTTATGGCCAATTTACACTCTACTAGTTGGTCCATAGTGCTAACTATACTGAGCTGTATGTTACATATAGGTATAACCTTGTTTGGAAGATTAGTTGGGACATCCACCAACTAAAAATTAAAACTAGCAAAAGACAAAAAGCATACACCATCCATACTTCCCACAAAGCCTCTAGGGGGCTGTTCAGCAACAAGGGATTAAGCCTCCTTAAGGCTTAATCCACTTCCTTTAGCTTCCTTACCCGCTTAATCCTGCCAAACACTGGTTCCTTAGCGCGGATTAAGATTACTTCCTTTAGCCTCCTTTTGCCCGGATCTTAATCCTCAGACCGGACCTTAAGGCACCTCTACCCCTTCCTTTGGCTTCCTTAGCTTTCACCCACGGATTAAGACAACCGAAGATCGGTTCCTTAGTGCTCCTTAAGCTCTTAATCCTTTACTCTTAATCCCTGGTTGCCAAACAACTCCCTAATGACCAAGATGAATGAGACTAATGAATGGTGAAAACTACTTTTGAATTTTTTTTTCAAATGAGCTTTTCACAGTTATGGAGAATTAGAGTTCTTTTGCAATATTTGGATAGACCAGGGGATTTTGGCGAAATGATATGTACCAAGTATTGGAACTTGTGTCACTTAAAGCACAAGCTCTCAATTTTCTGGTTATTCAGAATGAAAGTTACTCCTTAGTTTATTACCATCCTATCTGGAAGTCTCTGGCTCTCTGTGCTGCTGCTCTATCCTCTCTTGAGTTTGTAAGTGGCTCGTACCAGGCAAAGTCGAGAACAATACCGATCTTTCCTTTTTGACTAGGCTATAAATTAATAATAAGTTGTTGGATAACTGTATAATAGTCTCTCCGTCTTTATTCTCTGGCAAAAATTAAGGACCCTTGTTTTTGTAGAAAATTCAAAAGCAATTGCTACCAGTAGTACATAATAATAAAAGGATATACATAATGAATGACAATAAGCTTTCTTAAATAGGCTGGCCATTCATATTATTGGAGTAACACATTAAGAAAATAAACTATAAAGTAAATGGGGAGAGATCACTAGACAATGGTTATTTTGACAATCTTGACAATGGATTTTCATAAAAATTCAAATAAAATTGAAAAGTGAAAAGTGAATTTATAGGTATGTAATTGAAAGTTTAGATAACCTAACAATCAAATTTCATGCAATTTAAGTATTGTTTGATGATGCATCAAGCACTGTTAATTTCGCCCCATTGAAACAAAGTAACTAAATGTATGGTGAAACATACACAAAATTTTATTGTTCTTTGTAGATATGTTATGGATACTATAAATTGCCTATCATAACGAATTTCAAATTAAAGCTTTATTTTTAAGATTGTCAAGTTTGTCAAAATAAAAATTTGTCAAGTGATCCCCCCTCTTAAGTAATTAATATGTTTTGTGGCTAACTATTTATTTCTTCTTCATACTTAATTACATTGACAGAGTGATAAAGCTTTGTATCTAAAAAGCCAACCTTCTACAGGGACTTACTTTATGAATATGATGAGAAGATATATTGCATTTTGGATGATTTCAAGAATTTTTGAAAAATAAAAAAATAAATAACTACCTGATACTTGTCACGATATCTTTTCACAGCTGTTGCATGAGCAAGGAGAATATGGTGTGTAACAGTATATGGCTCAGTAGAAGAGTTGCCACCAGCCGCACACCCGGTGCACCGTAAAGGTGGATATATCTTCTGGTCATATCCAAATACTGCCATCAATCTTGGTTCATTAACTGTGAACCAATTCTTAACTCTATCACCAAACGTCTTGAAACAGAACTCCGCATAGTTTGCAAATAGATCCCTGGAAAGTTGAAATTATATGCGGTTACTGTAACCAAGAATTGCAGCCTCAAATCTCAGCAGCATGCGAAACAAATATGGAATTGGTAGGTGTACTGGTGAAAACTCCAACGTCAAGCGTAGCCATTGTATTCATTTTAATTTCCCTTTTTATATAATAATTACTTTGTTCAGGTTTTGGGCCCAAAAATTTAATGATCAGAAAACCCAAGGGCTAAGGTCATTGTATTAGTATGAAGGAGTCGGAGCTACAACTTACACAATCTTTGGGTTTAACCAGCCTTGGTACTTCTTTTCCAGTGCAAGCGGAGAATCATAATGAAGAAGATTGACATATGGTGTAATCCCTATTCAATTTTAAGAAAACAAATAAGATAGTTTGTGGAATATTTTCGAAACAAGATAACAAATTTGAGAAGTATCAAATTTAAACACCATAATTTGATATCAAAGGGAACTCGAATTCAAAATGTTGTAATCACGATCCTAGGACCTTACTAATTAGGACACTAGACTGGCTGTTCGCTTAGGTAAAAGATAGAATGATACCTTGTTTAAGCATGTAGTCAATCAAATTGTTGTAGTAGTTTACCCCTTCAGGGTTAACTCTTCCTTCCCCATCTAGAAATATCAGATATTTAGTTAACCCATTTGAATTTAAAGTGGAGAGTAAATTTTGATCTTTAAAAGGAAAAGATGAAGAAAAGAAACTGTACCAGGAAATATCCTGGACCATGAGATTGAAAACCTGTATGCATTAAAATTCATTTTCTTCAAGATGTCTATATCTTCCTGAGAATGATAGAGAAAAGCCATAAGTTAGTAACATTAAATCATTAGCTTTATAGCACCATATACCTTACTGATGGAAGGCTGATTGGAAAATAACAAAAGCACGAGGGGAATTTGGATGTCTAAATCATCTGGGCCCTTTTGAAAAGCTCAAGGTTGTCAGCTCATTAAAGGATACCTTGTAGTGATGATACTCATCTGTTGCCACATCAGCAGTACTATTATCTGCAATAGCTCCTGCTCAGTATATGAAAAAGGAAGTCAGAAACTTATCAAACAGACCAGCTCAGAAAGTCATACAAAGGCAATTGCACTGGAAATCAGAATATCAAGTTCGAATCTCTCCTAGGAATTATAGGTTTATTCATCTCACCTTAAAAAAGTAAATAATACATACCTAAGGGTAGGTAGATATTTGATTGTTTGCCTTAGTTTATGACCTACTAATAGATGAATGCTATGTATTTCATATTAAAATATTCTTCTTATGGGAGAACTGGAGCAATACAGTCCCAGTGAGCTATAGTATAGAAATTGCTCTCAATTGGGACCAAATTGAACAATCGTTGATAAGATTACAGCAATTCATAGAGGATTTGAGACAGTCCAGTCTCCAGAACACGTTGGTTAATTTTTTTTTTTTTTTTTTAAGCACTTTACCTTTTTCTCACAACAAAAAAAAGGAATGCATTATTTTACCTGGAGTATGAACGAACTCATCCCAGACAGAGGGACCTCTTCCTTCTTGCAGAGCCATTCCTTCCACCTGAAAAGCCGATGTCGCCGCACCGAATACAAACCCTTTTGGAAAGGCAGCTCGGCTGAGCATTTCAGTGTGCGTTGGAGGAGTAATCGAAGTTGATTCTAGCTTTCGAGGGGTCTCGCCATTGGTTGCAAACAAGAGATGAGTTGTCAGGAGCAGAGAAGAGATGAAGACGAGAAGAGGTGATAGGTTGAGCTTCATTTCTTATAGGTAAAGGTAAGGGGGGTTTGTGCAGCTTGTGCTTACAAGGTGGTGGAGAGTGGAGACTATCAGGAGCAGAGAGGAGTTAAGTGAGGCAAAGAGGCGGATCGGGTACTCGGGTATTGAAATTTCAGGTTCGGATCCGGATCCTCGGGATTTGGATATGTTCGGTTTGTGGAGGATTGAGATCTGCTATCCGAAGATCAGTAAAATCCTGAAATTCCTGCTTTTTCAAATTCAGCCGTCCAATTTTTTATGTGCACGTATCTCGAAACAGCTGGTTTTTTGTGCACGCATCTCAAAACAATTTGACAGCTGGATTTAGAAAAACAGAAATTTCATAGTACTATTCACATGTGAAGAATTGCAGCAGATTCTCTTCTGTTTGTGGAAACTGGAAACTCACATCAGGGTTCAGGGATCAGGCAGGCCTGTTGGAAATTCAAAATTTACATCTGTTTTTGAATTATTTTTCAAAAATATCAGGTTCAGCGGGTCATTTTGTCCAATATTTTTATTAATACCCAAGAAAAAAACAAATTATCAAATCTGCCCTCACCCCAAACTTATTTTTAAATCTACCCCAACCGCCCGTCCACTTTCCCCACCAGACCGCCCAGCGGCTGGGCGGTCCACTTTGCATAGCTGATCGCCCAGCTGCTGGGCGGTCCAGTTTCCATAGCTGACCGCCCACTGTCTGGGCGGTCCACTATGCATATCTGACCACCCAGTTACTGGGCGGTCCAGTTTCCATAGCTGACCGCCCAGCAGCTGGGCAGTCCGCTAGTGAAATTTTTTTTTTTTTTTTAGAGACAATATTAGTTAGATTATTTCTTTTAAGCATATTTATACTAAAATACGCTAAATTACTTGGAATTATGTTAAATTACGTTGAGTTACACTATATTAAGTTAAATTACACTAAATTACATTACATTACGCTAAAATACGGTAAATTACAATAAATTACATATGAATAGGGACGATATCTTCACTAAAAAGGCGAAAAACGACGACGAAACTTCAAACGGTCATAAAACGGCACTCGAGTGTCCGATTTCAGCAAATGACCACTTTTCGGAAAGCTTGCGAAAATGCGCATGCATCCATGCTTGCAATGCTGGATTCCAAAATTCAGAATCGCCAAAAAACAAAGGGAAGACCCTCAAAACTTGAGTTGAAGTTTCCGATTAAGATTTTCATTTCTATTATTCAATCCAAGTAGTTCAGTAAATTAGTTATATAATGAAATTGTAGAATACCAATTTTTACTATTTTTGGAAAAGAATTTACTATTTTTTATGATTCATGAAAGATGGCACAGAATCGGTCTACTTTAGCGTAATTTTGCGTAGTTTAGCGTAATTTACCGTATTTTAGCATAATTAGCGAAGTTATTGTTATTTAGCGTAATTTAGTGTAATTCAACGTAATTTAACATAATTCCAAGTAATTTAGCGTATTTTAGTATAAATATGCTTAAAAGAAGTAATCTAACTAATATTTAAAAAAAAATCCGAATTTTTAGCGCTAAGAATTCAGCATCTTGATATTCATATTGTCTCCTAAAAAAAAAAAAAAAACACTAGTGGACCGCCCAGCCGCTGGGCGGTCTGGTGGGAAAAGTGGACCGCCCAGTGGACGGGCGGTTGGGGTAGATTTAAAAATAAGTTTGGGGTGGGGGCAGATTTGATAATTTGTTTTTTTTTTTTGGGTATTAATAAAAATATCGGCCATTTTGTGAGAGACGTTGAATAATGGATATGTAAATGGCCGCTGGATTTTTCAGCTGGCCTAATCAGGTCTGGGCTCGGTATTAGATAGTAAAATACTCGTTTAAAAAAAAAGAAAAAAAAAGAAAAAAAGAGGAGCTCAAATCAGAATGGCCCGCTGAACCTGATCTGATCAGAACTAGATAGTAAGATGTTTGACGATTCTACTTTTATTCATTTAAGCATATCACAAGAGCATCTAAAAATATTTATTCATCTCTATTCTTATATTAAGCACGTAGATGTTCTGATCCGTCAACAACTTAGATTAAAAAATAATATTTTAAATTGAATATCAGTTCTCCAATTAAATAGTCTATCTTTTTGTTATTCTATGCATTTTTTTTTATTTTTTTTACGTATAAAAGTCTAAATTTATTTAAAAACATACTCGTCACACGTACTTGCCACACTTATTTGATTGACAGATACTTAATTTTCAGACTGGTCCTAATTTTTTATTCATTTTATAAATGTAATTTTAAAAAAAATTGAATTGATTGATTATACACCATTCGCGACATAGCGACAAGGATCGGAACTTTAATCGGACAAATTACACAATTTTCTTTTATTTTCTTTCTTTCTCTCTTATTTTCCTTTTTCTTTCGGATTTCATTTTTTTTTTTCACGGTGAAGAACATGAGAAAATTTATACAAGTATTAAGGGGTTAAAGTTAGTGGGGTAGTTGGTTAGGGTGAACATGCAAGGTGACATGTGGCATACACTAAACATTTTTTTAATTTTTCTTTAAATTAATACTTCTTAATTTAAATACTTAAAATTTCAACATTTTATAAATAATTTCAGAAAATTAGATTTCAGTCATTCAAAAATATTTCAAAATTTATGAGGTGTTACAATCTTCCACTCTTAAAAATAATTTTGATCTCTAACAAATCAAACGAAACAGATTAAACAAAATTATATCAAATTTATTAGAAATAATTTTAGAAGATGTTCTGATAACAATCTACTAAATCAAACACAGATTGAATATAGATAACCAAAACGGATTATAGACTCAAACACAGTCCGAGGAACGAATACTCTGATACCATTCTGTCACGCTCCGACTCTCGATCGGGTGCGCAACGACAGAACAACATCCTAGCATTTCTCCGACGGCCCATCAACCTACGTTGCAAACAAAAATAAACAAAAAATAAAACGAAGATCAGCTACAAAACTCAATAACTGGTTATTGAACGACACGCTTCCTAACTGATTTATTCAGTATAACAACAGTACAAGCAGGATTGGATTAATCCACACAAATATATCAGATTAAGTACGCATATTTAACTGGTCGGGTCTAGAATTTCATATACTGTAGTACTCAGACAGTTCAATCTCAGAAACAGATTCAAATTTCTAGACCCAAAAAGTCCCGTTAAATATACTCTCGTAATCCAATATCTAGTATCTGGTACAATAACCATTGTTATTCAAACAGATCAAAATAAAAACACAGATTATAAGAAAGTCAGGTTACCTGATAGTGAGATATACCAGAAACTCAAATCGGACTGCAATAAGCTCTTCAAAATCACACACGACGTAGGTTCCAAATTTCAATCAAACAGATTTCAAAATTTTCTTTTATTTTTCCTTCTCTTTTTCTTTTCATAGGCGCGCGACGACAGAACGAGATCCTGACATCCGTCCGATGACCCGTCAACCTACGTCGCAAAACAGAAATAAACAGAAGTCAGCTACAAAGCTTAGCAACCGGTTATTTAACGATGCACTTCCCTATCACTGGTTTATTCATAACAACAGTACAAACAAGATTGAATTAATCCACACAAATATATCAGATTAAGTGCGCATATTTTACAGGTTGGGCCTAGGCTTTCAGTACTCAAACAGTTCATTCCAGAAGCAGATTCAGATTCCTATACCCAATATCTAGTAAAATATGTCTTCTTAATCCAATATCCAGATATGATACAGTCCCACTATTCAAACAGATCAAAATGAAAACACATATTATTGAGAAGTCCGGTTACCTAATAGCGATAATTTCAGAGATTCAAATCGGATTGTAATCAACTGCTCAGAACCATTCGCGATGTAGGATCAGAATGTCAATCGGAAAGATTACAAAATTTTCTTTTATTTACTATTTTCCTTCCTCAATTTCTCTTATTTCATTTCACTCTCGGATTATCATGGCCTTTTCAATTTTTTTCTCTTTACAAAGATAAAATGAGAGAGAAGAGGTATTTAAATGGGATTTTGCATAAGTGGAGTAGTTGAATCAAAGTGGGTAAGATTACATGCATGGCAACATGTGGCCTCCACATTTTTTCTTTAGTTTTTACATTAATTTTTCAGATTTTTAATTATTGAAATAAATTCCAAGTTCTACAAATAAATATTCAAAAATTCTAATATTGCAAGTTGATCCAAAATATTATTTCACAATAATTATAAAAAAAATGTGGAGTGCTACAAACTCCCCTCCTTAAAAAAATTTGTCCGCAAAATTTAAATGAGTGTTATGAAATCAAATAAAACATTTTACATGGAAATGTTGAGTATTTTAGATATAGGAATTTGGTACTCTTTTTGCCTTTAAAATTTATAAACCTTCGTACTCAAAGAATAGGTTAGTTGCAAGCGCACAACCTATCGATTGTAGTATTTAGGTGTCGATCCGCAGGGAGATAGGGAAATACCAATTTTCAATTAAAGAAAACTACTATTAAAACTAAACAATAAAAGTAAAGTGGGGGGGGGGGGTTTGTGTAAAATCGTTTTTGAAGGAAAATTAAAGTAATTAAAAGTTCGTAACAAAAAGCAATAAAATCGGGTGAAAATCAAATTTGAGAAGTCTAGGGGTATTCGGTCCACAATCCCTTGCTAATTCTATCTACTCGGTTTGTTTAAATTCATGTTTGATTATGTGCCTCGAATTCTACCTAAGTTAGCCTTTGGAACAAATATTAATACGAATACTTTGGGTGGACGGATTAATGTGCCTCGAATTCTAGGGCTGTCACTAACCTAGAGGGATATTTAATCACGTGCTTCAAATGTATATATCGATATTTGTTCTAAGGTGTCCCAATCAAGTTTTGACTTCACCGCTAAGTCCTTCACCAAACCCTAACCTTAATTTCTATTTTTCCAGATTTGAATACAAAAGTACGGTCGCTAATAATTCAAATCCTAAGGTATTTGCAATCACAATTTATACTATCCTATATGATCCTAATCTACTTTTAATCAAGAAGACTTAAGCGGGACGCTACAAGTCAAGTACAACAAGTCGTACTATCCTATATGATCCTAATCTACTTTGGGTCTAAATGATCAAAGCGGGACGCTACAATTCAAGTACAAATCATGGAACATCACAAATAATAAATCACAGAAATTAACATCAAATCAAACAATCATAATAAAAACTAAAATCCGAGTAAAATAGAATTAAACAAGTTCATGCTACATGACCTAAACCCCTAGAAAGAGAACTACTCTCTCTTGGAGAGATCCATAACAAAGATTGGCAAAAACAATAAGAAATAAGATAAAGAAATGATTACACCCTTTCTTAGATCTAAAACCTCGATCTTGCCGACTCCTTGCTTGAACCTTTTTCTTCTTCTTCCTTGGAAAGCCTTCGAGAATTTCTGCAGGATCTCTCTCTCTCAATTTGTGGAAAATGGATATAATAATGGATATGTAGAATAATGGATCCTTTTTCATGTGGTCTCCTTAGCCTTATATAACATTTTCTAAACTTGGAGATCAAGTCGTTTTATTTTCGGCGCCCACTAACTTCTATATTTCTAATTCTGTGATTAATAACTTGGAGACCAAGCTATTCTAATTTTGGCGTCCACTAAGCCCACTAACTTTCCATATTTAGCAGTTTTTCAGGCTGGAGCGGCCATTGATGAGGCTGTACAGAATTATATATTACGAATTTGGATTTGTTTCCTTCATGAAATTTGTAGATCTCTTTGTCCTGGTTCCGTCAAGCTTTGAATCACCCAAATCGGAGTTCGTATGACCAAGATATGGCCAAAATACGAACTGTGTGTCGGCTGAGTGCGGATCGAGTGCGGCCCGAGTGCGTCCGCACTGCGCTCGGACTTTTCTGTTTTCTGCGTCTGATGGCTGAGTGCGTCCGCACTGGGCTCGGGTTTTTCTGTTTTGCTCTGAAATTTAAACGGGCATAACTCATGATCCGTAACTCCGTTTTCAGTGTTCTACCACTTTTCGAAAAGCTTGCGAGAAGATCTACAATTTGCTCCATTTCCTGTAATTTAAATAGACTTCAGCAGTAACTTGATTATTGGATATATTTCATTATATTCTCTACTAAAATACAAGATATTTGGTGTTATTATGTGATAAAAACTAGATCGAATGTGTATATAATTTAGACCTATCAGGAAATCAAATCAATTTTATCATAAACATATTAGACAGATATCATATCAAATTTATCGAAAACAAATTCATCAAGAGAAGGGAATCAATTAAAATCAAATTAATTTAGATACATGTATTTAAATTCCAAAAGGTTTTATATTAAATTACTATATATTAGATAAAATTAATCGGATGATATTCACACAAAAATTGAGATACAATATTAATAACCAACGAAACAAGCTAGGTAATATTTTTTTATTTCACTCAAGTAATCGAGGATTAGCTAGCATTGTAGAGATTTTTATATAATGAATGAGGGCGTGGCTAGAAGATTTGAACAAGAGATTTTTCAGTCCTTATTCGTAAAGATATGTGGCATTAATTATGGAGATTTTCATTTTCAACATTGAATGATAATTCAAATTGCAAGTCTTTAATTGATTCGGGAGATTTTCATTTATCCAATTCTCCAGCTTATTAAAATTTCTTATTTAGTTCATAATTAACAATTTGATTGTCAATTACTTATATATGATCTAATAATTAACTAAACAATTTGATTCAATGTTATCATACTTGTATATGATCTAATAATTAACTATTTGATTAAATGTTATCCGAACCGGACCGGACATCGACCCGATAAAACTTTGGATCAACGGTTCACTGGTCAGACTGGTGGGTCAACCGGTTCAACCGCTGATTTTTTTAACATAATCATAATTTATATGGGTACTCTTTTTTTTTAGTAACATGCCCGTAGGCCTGACACTAGTAATATCAGTTCAATTACAACACGAAGCTGGTTACAACATACCCTCCACTGCTTGGTTACAACACATTGCTGGAAAAACACAAATAAAGTGAAAATGAGGTTATGTCTGTTCCTGTAGAGGAGAGGCATAACAACACATTTTTAACAAGCAATCAGAGCAAAAAAAAAAGTGACCTATTACTGACATAACATTGATTAGCACATATACCTAGCTATACCAGCAACAACTACAAACTGTTAGTATGTACCAGTATACGACACAGTACTCACAAAAAAAATCCCCGATCACACCCAAAAAAAGAAACAAATTAACACAACATGGTATGTGCTCTCTAAGCACTGTTCCCAGATATACATAAAACAAAAAATTAAAAAACCTGAAATGTGCTCTCTGAGCATTGTTTCCAAAATATACACAAAACAAAAATTTTAAAAACCACGAAAAGGAAGAATACCAGTATTAGCATACAAATATTCTTGAACCAGTCCTGAATATGAGTAGCATTTTCTTAACCTGTACACTGACCATCCAAAATTAGTAGGTATAAATAGTGTATATGTGTAATCACTAACACACATACTGAAAAATGAATAATTCTAAAAATTAATGCAAAAATTGATGTTTCAAAATTAATGCATAATTCTTAAAATTCTGATAGCTTAAGTACATACGAATATACCTTTGAAATTAATGTAATTGGACTTATAACAATCCAATAACATAGAAACCAAACATTGTTGAAGTAAGACTCTAAACTCATCTTCATGCTATTATGTACAGTAGCAGTACCTGATGTTGAACCTGCACTGGCATAAAAATAATCGCTTCATAAATTGTTTATTAATGGATTACCAAACTAATCCCTCTATGTTACCAGTTATTGGCAATCATTGGCAACCATTGGCAACTCTCACTTAAAATTCTATTTTCATTTTGGCATTTCATCAAACACTTAAAATGCATGCATCAATGTAATAAAATTTACTAAAAAATTCAAGCCTTTCACATATTTTACAAATTCGAATTTAGTAATTAAATGAGATTACTTACAGTAGTGGATGTTGGCAACTTCTTCTGTGATTTTGTTTCAACTTTCAAGCTAATTGTTGAGAATGATATTTCCCCACCGTGAAACACACATAAAATAGATCAAGAATATTGAAAACACGGCCAAATTGAGAATTGAGAGGTCATAGGAGGAAGGAGATCCAAATTTTTTGTGCCATCTAAGCGATTTGAGAAAAGGCAAGAAAATTGAAGAATATCCTATTTTCTAATAAAACTCATTTTAAATTTATAAATTATCCATTTTACTCTTTCTTCTCCTTTCTATTCGTCTCAGAGATCTCTGAAATTTTTCTTGTCAACGCATATAAACAAAAATAAAAAATTATAACGGAATGATCACTATCTAATAATATGTATCCCCACAATTCTTTGGTTGTTTCTTGTACTTTTTTGTGCTACCACGGATGCATTCCTTGTGCCATCCCCAAGAGTTACCACGGGTGCATTCTTTGAGATTTTTTTGTATCCCCTCAGGGGTATCGACGACATTACAATGGAGAACTCGACTGAAAGTAACGATTGGAGTAGCCAAGTTCATAATGTCGTCGACACCCCAAGCTGTCAGCCTACTGAGTTTTCTAACGATACCCCAATTTTTGAGGGGATACATGAAATTCCCCCTTTAAAAAAAGGGTGGAGATTGTTTTAGGATTGAAAAATAAATTATTGAAGCAAACAATGGATTTTCTAAAAAAGCTACTTTTGAGTTCCCAAAAATAAAAATAAAAAACTGAAAAAAATCTTTTCCTGCACCACCAGCTAAGCTAGTTCAGTACAAAAACCCAACAGTCCAGTGTCCAGACTCCAGACTGATCATACAAGATAAATACGTATTCTATGTCATCTTAAGCATGTCTCTGAACCAGTAGGCGGATAGCTTGGGGTATCGCTTTAGGTCTCGAAAATCGACATACACCAGACCAAAACGGGATGTGTAACCCGCCCTCCACTCAAAATTATCCAACAGAGACCATGCAAAATATCCAATTACATTTGCACCCTCATCAATTCCTTTCTTCACTTCTGATATGTAACTTCTGTAGAAGTCAACCCTTTTCGTGTCATTCAAGGCGCCTGGCAGTGTTACATTGCCCGGTTGATCCATACCTACACATAGGATGCTTATAAATATTGAAAAGTTCCTTATCTAAAGTTCAAAAGATAGATACCCCCTAAGATGCCCCTACAAAAACATTAAAATTATCTCTCAGTGTCGATAAATGGCAAACTAATCATCGTGTCCTGCTAGTCGCAAATGAGCGGGCATATTCGAGCAATGTAAGATATGTTGATGAAAATAGGTGGCAGCTTAAGAAGTTTCCCGTTCTATGGAGTATACTTGTTACACATAATAAAATATTTTTTGGTGAAAAACATAGCTAAATACTCCTTTCTTACCATTTTCAGTTATAATGACAGCTGGGTTTCCATATTTTTCCTTTATGTACTTCACACAATGGTAGATCCCAGTAGGCACCATTAAAAGCCAATTTGAGTTTGCCTACAAAGTTATAATGTTCCGTTACATATGCATAGCCAATTAAAAAAGAGGGAGCGAGAGAGAGAGAGAGAGAATAAGAATTGGTAGCCACTACCAAGTATTTTAAAAAAAAGAGAGAATAAGAATTGAGAAATTACCGGAGGTCCTATGCGCACACCATTTCGCTCATCTGCATAATGAAACGAACAAGAGTAAATAACTGAATAGTAATTTTTAGTAGGTTGAATTCCAATTTTTATACCACGAATGAGAACATAGATGAGCATACCGGAAGCTTAATTATATTTGTAATCTTGTATAGTAGGTTTTCCTTGTATTTGCCGGTAATTAACAATTAAGCTCCATCATAACCATAGAAAAAGTAAATTCAAACCAGCTTAAAAGAAATAGAATTTGTTGGAGCTGATTTGTCATCTACTAAACCCATAAATCTTCAAGAATTCAAGAAAATGGCAGTGCAAATACGACTTACTAACAGATTGAATATGCCAATCATTTGAGTAGCTTATTGGTGCCAGGTGCTTCACAAGGGAGTTATTTACGTATGTGGCTGTGTACTGATTGATGCCAATGAAGTCAGAAGAACCTTTTACCAATGCAATTTGGTCTGGGGTGAATTTTGGTAGCCTCTCTTTCACTATCTTTTGCATTGTTACTGGGTATTGCCCATTAATCAAAGGGTCTAGATACCTGCAATTAGAAGCTGATTATTTCATGCATGGCTTGAATTGTAGAAGTTTGGTACTCATGGAACATGACAAAAATTATCTTGTAATATATATAAAGGAGTTCTATTGGTCCATAGTGCTAGCTATACTGAGCCCTGTTACATAAAGGTATAACCTTGTTTGCAAAGGTTAGTTGGGACATCCACCAAAGAAAATTTAAAACTAGCAAAAACTGCCTAGATCAATACTTCCAACAAAACCTCTTGGAAGTCATCCTAACAGCTTCACATTTCACACTGGGTCATTTGCAAGGTCCAAATTAATGGTAACTTAATCCAATTTGCATATGCTATTTTGGGGGGGGGGATATCATTGTAAGTATTTCTAATGACCGGAATGGTTGAGACTAACTAGTGATGGAAACTACTTTTGAAATTTGTTTCATATGAGTTTTTTGCAGTTATGGAGAATTAGAGTTCTTTTGCAATATTTGGATAGACCAGGGGATTTTGGCAACTATTAGAAATGATATGTACCGAATATTGGAACAGTAAGAGCTTAAATGAAAGTACTACAAATCCACAAACAATACATAAAACAGTGAATAATATCTTTAACAGCTCGAGGGTCACCTAAAGCACAAGTCCTCAATTTTATGGTTAATTCAGAATGAAAGGAGTTTATTACCATCCTATCTGGAAGTCTCTGGCTCTCTGCGCTGCTGCTCTATCCTCTCTTGAGTTTGTAAGTGGCTCGTACCAGGCGAAGTCAAGAACAATACCGATCTTTCCTTTTTGACTAGACTATAAAATAATAACAAGTTGTTGCATAAGTGTATAATAATAGTCTCTCCATCTTTATTCTTTGGCAAAGACAAAAGGACCCGTTTGTAAAAAATTCAAAGAAAATGCTACCAGTACTTTTCTTGATGTTATCAGTAGTACATAATGAAATGACAATATTAGCTTACTTAAATAGGTTGGCCAACCAAATTATTGGAGTAACACATTAAGAAAATAAACTATTAAGTAATTGAGGAGGGATCACTTGACAATGGTTATTTTGACAATCTTGACAATGGATTTTCATAAAATTCAAATAAAGTTGAAAATTGAAAAGTAAATTTATAGGTATGTAATTGGACATATAGATAACCTAAGAATCTAATTTCATGTAATTTAAGTATTGTTTGATGATGAATACAAGGATTGTTTATTTCGAACCATTGGAACCTTTAAGTCACTTTATGTCAGTGAAACATACACAAAATCTCATCATTTTTTTTGTAAACATAAAATGTGGATTGTATAGATCGCCTATAATATTAAATTTAAAATTTAAGCTTTAACTTTGAATATTGTCAAAATTGTCAAAATGAAGAATTATCAAGTGATCCCCCCCCCCAAAAAAAAAAGTAATTAATATGTTTTATGGCTAACTATTTTCTTGCTTCTTCATACTTAATTAAATGGACACAGCACACAGTACGGAACACTTTGTATCTAAAAAGCCAACCTTCTGCATGTAACTACCTTATAATTGTCATGATATCTTTTTACAGCTGTTGCATGAGCAAGGAGAATATTGTGCGTAACAGTATAAGGCTCAGTAGAAGAGTTGCCACCAGCCGCACACCCGGTGCACCGGAAAGGGGGATTGAGCTTCTGGTCATATCCAAATGCTGCCATTATTCTTGGTTCGTTAATTGTGAACCAATTCTTAACTCTATCACCAAACGTCTTGAAACAGAACTCTGCATAGTTTGCAAATAGGTCCCTGCAAAATTGAAATTATATGCTGGTAATGTGACCAAGAATTGCAGTCTCAAATCTCAGCAGCATGCGAAACAAATATGGAATTGCTAGGTGTACCAGTGAAATCTCTGACATCAAGCATAGCTGTTTGACTTCGATAGTTTGAAACTCTAATTTACTTTATTTTAATTTATTCATTTTAATTTTCCCTTTTACATAATAGTTACATTGCTAGGGTTTTGAGCCGAAAAATTCAATTATCAGAACACCTGAGGGCTAAGGCCTTGCATTATTACTATTGTTTAAGAACAAACATAATTGGTACTAGTATGAAGGATTGAAGTTGGAGCAACAACTTACACAATTTTTGGGTTTAACCAGCCTTGGTACTTCTTTTCCAGTGCAAGCGGGGAATCAGAATGAAGAAGATTGGCATATGGTGTAATCCCTATTCAATTTTAAGAAAACAAATAATAGTTTGTGGAATTCTTTCTAAACAAAATGACCAAAGTTATATGATCCTAAATTTGAGAAATATCAAATTCACGCACCATAATTTGAAATCAACGAGAACTTATTACTAATTGTAAAGAGAAGAGAGAGAGAGATAGAGAGTTTGATCAATTGTTCATTGTATTGATTGATATCGGATTACATGTACAAGGCTCTTATTTATAAAGCAGTTTCTATCTTAACTCTATATCCTAACCTCCGTTAACTATGTCTTAACTACTGTAATCAAGCTCTAACAGAATTCAGTTACATCTAATGTTCTGTTAGTCCTAAGGCATGTGCTGTTATTGTGGTGATGCTGTAACTGTATTCAGTGGTTCTCTTGTGATCCTCTATTAGAACTCAAATTCATAATGTTGTAATCACCATCCTAGGACCTTACTAATTAGGACGCTAGGCTGCTGGCGTAGGTAAAAGATAGTATGATACCTTGTTGAAGCATGTAGTCAATCAAATTGTTGTAGTAGTTTACCCCTTCAGGGTTAACTCTTCCTTCCCCATCTAGAAATATCAGATTTTCAGTTAATCAGTTCAAATTTCAGGTGGAGAGTAAATTGTGATCTTTAAAGAAAAGGTGAAGAAAAGAAACTGTACCAGGAAATATCCTGGACCATGAGATTGAAAACCTGTATGCATCAAAATTCATTTTCTTCAATATGTCGATATCTTCCTGAACATGATACGGGAAATCGATAAGTTAGTGACGTTAAATCATTAGCTTTATAGCACCGTATACCTTACTGATGGAAGGCTGATTGAAAAATAACAAAAGCACGAGGGGAATTTGGATGTCTAAATGATCTGAGCCCTTTTCAAACGCTCTATGTTGTCAGCTCATTAGAGGATACCTTGTAGTGATGATACTCATCTGTTGCCACATCAGCAGTACTATTATCTGCAATAGCTCCTGCTCAGTATATGAAGAAGGAAGTTAGTCTTATCAAACAGACCAGCTCACAAAGTCATACAAGGGCAGTTGCCCAGTGTCAGAATATTGAGTTCAAATCAGCTCACAAAGTCATACAAGGGCAATTGCCCAGTGTCAGAATATCGAGTTCAAATCTCTCCTAGGAATTATAGGTTCATCCATCTCATCTTATAAAATTGAAAAATACATTTCTAACTATCTAAGGGTAGGTAGGTCCTTAATCATCTGCCTTAGTCTACGACCTACTAAATAGATAAATACTATTTATCTCATATTAAAATATTATTCTTATGGGAGAACTGGAGCAATACTGTCCCAGTGAGCTATAGTACAGAAATTACTCTCAATCGCGACCAAATTGGCATACTTTGATAACAGCATGGTTTTAATTTTTAATTATTTTTTTCAAAAAAAAAATGCATTTTACCTTTTTTTTTATGAAAGAAATACATATTTTACCTCTGTGATCAAGCTAGAATTTGAATCAGAGGTAGGCATAAATTGGGTTCGGATTCATTTTTCTAAACGGGTTCGGATTATCTTGTCTCAAATATTGTTGAATCACAATCTTAGTGGTACTGAGAACTAATACCATGAAATCAACAATGACCGGTGCGAGCATTTATCAGAAGTAGTTGCAAACTTGGTTAATTTTCACATTTTACAAACAAATAATATAAAGTACAGAAACATACAGTTTTGGTTCAAAAGTTATATCAGAGTTTCATCTATATGGTTATATGCATTCCAGGCTACTCTAACATCTCAATTTTTGAATATGAAAATTTTATTTGATGTGAAATAAAACACGTAATTGAAGATATCTTTAAAACGCGGTAACATGTTTAGACTCATTTTGAACTTTTGTTGTAATATTCTAGTATTCAAACAATTGAAAATTTATCTAAATAGAAGTAAAATGCGTATAATAATAATAATATAATTTATCTAAATAGAAGTAAAATGCGTATAATAATAATATGAAAATTTTAACATGTTTATAAACGTCTGTACTTTGAAATAAGTAGATAATACACTACATAGGAATAAAAAAAATATTTAAAGGATATTTGTAGCATGCATCTTGTTAATTAAAAACTTAGTTAGTGTTTTTAAAAATCAGGTTGCATTTCTAAAAAAATATAATAATACAAACATTAGCATGAAGGGACACATGTCATCCCTTGTTTACCTAATCCCACTAATTTTTTCTCATTTACTATTCCACAAAATTTATTCATTCTATATCATTTTTATTTGTGGAGTCCGCATATGCAACTTCCCATTTTTTCCCCTCCTTCTATTATTTATTACCTTTTTTATTGAGGAAGTAATAATTAGATAAAGCCTTAGGGTTAAATTATAAAAATTCCCAAATTAATACAACCAGCCTTTCCTTTCTCCTTCTTTCTCGTTCAATCCACAAACCGTAACGGCGTAACCTTGAAAATATTGGGAATAGAAAGGAGATCAAACCGAGGGAGAATAGGAGAGGAAAAGTAGAGGAGATAGAGAAGAGAGATGGTGGTACTTCTCGTTGCTTGCTTTATTCTTGTGTCTGCACCTGATTAACTTTCTGCGATGGCCAAACAACTTTCGCCTATGTGACTCCTCCAGTCCTCCGCTGTCTGCTCTGTGACTTCTCCAGTTCTCCTTCGATTAGACAAAAAAAAAAAAAAAAAAATCCTTCGCTCTGGTTTTTTTTCTTTAATTCATCTCCGTTCTGGGCTGTAAATGAAAAAAAGTAACAGGCTAGGGGTAGGCAAGCCCGAATTATAACCTGATCCAAAAGAAAAAAAAATTCCAGAGGTAGGCATTTGCCTACCCCTGTGCCATGCTGTCTTCGCCTCTGTTTTACCTGGAGTATGAACAAACTCATCCCAGATAGAGGGACCTCTTCCATCTTTCAGAGCCATTCCTTCCACCTGATAAGCTGATGTCGCTGCACCAAATACAAATCCTTTTGGAAAGGCAGCTCGGCTAAGCATTTCAGTGTGTGTTGGAGGAGTATTCGTAGTTGATTCTGGTTTTTGAGGGGTTTCGCCATTGGTTGCAAACCAGAGCTGAGTTGTCAGGAGCAGAGAGAAGATAAAGACGAGAAGAGGTGAGATGTTGCGCTTCATGTTATGTGCTTACAAGTTGGTGTACACATTTGGGGTTCTTATTTTCAAACTTTCAATAATTATTGTATTCTAAGTTTTGTTCATGTAATTGGATGATTTGTTTATTATTTTGTTCCTTAAGTATTTCATTACTTAGATCATTCAGATTGAGAATTTGAAATTTTGGAACTTTATACAGGAGTTAATTAATACTCTAAATGTCTCTAATTTTGGTAATTAACAAGTAACATTAATTACCGTATAAGATTAGCATTTGGATTAGATAATGATAATATTTTACAGATTATATGACAAAGAGTTGTCAATCTAATCAAGTGGATACTTGATGGAGATCAGGAGATTGGGCGTGACCAAAGTAAAACATTTAATATAGATTGTGTTTGTGTCATTAATGTCTATTTGTGTCTGAAATTCTAAAGTATGAGATGATTGTTTTTCTCACATGAAAATGCGTATTCGTGAGAATTATCCAACGCTGTCCATAACTAGTAGTCATACAGATTCTATCTTAGTATATATCTCTTATGTGGAGAGATAGTAATTATCAAGAATAGGGGTGTTCATTGGGTCCGGTTTAGTCGGTTTTGTACCGAACCGAATTAGTTTGGACTAAACGGTTCGGTTTTTTCGGTTTATTTCTTAATCAATTTCTTTAAATACTTCGGTTTATTTCTTAATATCCCGATTTATTTCTTAATACCTCGGTTTATTTCTTAATATACTTCGGTTTATTATAAATCAATTGCTTTAAATAAAAAAATTAATATATTTCGGTTTGAACCGAACAAACCGAAATAAAACTTTGGTTCGGTTCGGTTGAGTTGCAATGCTAAATCGGTTCGGTTCGGTTTTATTTTTGAAACAGAATTATAACTTTGGTTTGCCTAGTTCGGTTCGGTTGCAACCTAACCGAACCGATGAACACCCCTAATCAAGAATACCAATGTCCCTCATGTAAATGAGTGATGATATCACTGGGTCCCTTGATGAAATAATACAAGTATGTGCACATATAATTAAGGAGTTAATCATAGTTACTGAATTATTTTGGAATCAATAAACGAATGAATTTGCAATGATGACACATTCCTACCTTGATTCTATTCATGATATTATGAGACATGAAATTGACATGAGACAATTGTTGCTTTATGGATTGTGATATAGCAGATACTTATCATATGTGTCCTTTGGGTAATTACAATGCATATTGCTAGGTGCCGCTTGTAATTTATGGAATCAAAAGGAGTTTCAGATTTCATTGCCAAATGACATAGATACCACAAGGTCACACCAATAAGGATTAATTAGAAAGACTCCTTGATTTATTTGACATGTATGACATGTAGGGGTGAGTAAATTGCTCATAACTCGTAACTCGCTCATAACTCGCTCGCTAAATGCTCATTATCAACTCGCTCATTAACTTAATGAGCCGAGCATGAGCATACCCCAACTCGCTCATAACTCGCTCATTAATAACTGAGTTACATAAATCCTGCCACATATAATCCCTTGAATATTATTTGGTTTTGTAGCTGAAAATTTTGGAAATATTTGGGTGCAGCAGCAAAATCTGAAGTCACAGATCAAAACTTTAGAGCCAAAACCTGGTCTCAAAATATAACCCAAAATTTGATCACAAAAAATTTGATCATTAATACACCGTTCTGAATTTGTACAGTTCTGAATTTGTATATTTCTAAATTATACATTTTTATTATTGTTTTGATAATGCAAATTTGTAGGTATGTGACAAGGAGATAGCTTTGAGTATGTGACATGTAGGGCTGTGAGAACGACAAGAAGATAGTTGTTTGATTTTGTTAAATTTGCTTATGGACATTTTTTTGTTAAATTGTATTGTTTAATTAGGTTGGATTATGACAATTTATTAAATTATATAAATGAAAATTAGTTTTTAAGTGATGTATTTTAAACAACTCGGCAACTCGCTCATTATCAACATGCTCATTAACAACTCGCTCATTAAGCTAATGAGCCGAGCATGAGCATACCCAACTCGCTCATGCTCGCTCATTAATCACCCCTAGGATATGGCTGATAAATTGAGTTCTCTATCTAAACATGAGATACATAATTATAGGGATAATTATATGATGTTATGGATTTAATTAATGATTTAATAAAATCTAAATATCGGGAAAGATCAAAATGGAAGAAACTTTGTAAGCCACAAAAAAGAGTTTTTGTGGGCAGCAAAGATTTCTGTATTTCCACCACGATTTCTGTGAACAAATCCGTTTTCAGTGTTTCCACCACGATTTCTGTATTTCCTCATTTCCACCACAATTTCTGTATTTCCACCACGATTTTTGTATTTCCTCATTTCAGTGTTCTACGACTTTTCGAAAAGCTTGCGAGAAGATTTACAGTTTGATATAAAATAAGCTGTAGGTCTATGCCGCATGCGGCATCGCACAGTGCGTTGTTGGGCCAGAATCGGCTAATTTTGGCCCAGAGTAATTATGAAAATCGTGGAGTGTTAGTGTTTTAACCCGTAAATTTAAATCTAATTAATTAGACTAATAATCAAAATTTACAACTAATTAAAACTTTAGTTAATTAATTAACTAGAGTGAAAATTAAATAATCAAATTGATGATGTAGCTATTTTAAAATTTCTTATTTAATAAATTTGTATTTTTACAAGTCTTAGATTTAAATTTAAAACTAGACAAATTTGAATATACTTAATTAAACAAAATAATTAAACTATATATAGATATGTTGTTAATCTAACGTGCAATTCGTAAAATGTTACAAATTAGATTATATTAATTTGTATATTCAATCAAATTAAGATTTATGAATTGTAAATCAATTTTAGTAAATGCGATTTCCTAATTAAGAATACAAACATTAATAACAATTGTAAATTAAATAATCATTTTAATAACAACGAAATTATAAGATTAATCAAGGAACAATCGAAAAGTTCGTATCAATTTTTAAACGCAAGTTTTATCAAATTCTTCGATTAGATATAATTGATTCATAGGATATCGTTAAATATAAACTTCTTTTGATTTGGGAATAATCTCGACCGTTCAATTCTTTTCTGCACGAATCTCAAAGCAGTTCCCATATTTTATTCTCTCCCATTCCTTTCCTTTTCTCTCTGTCGGTGAGCCATCTCTAAACCCGAAATTTTTATTAATAGAAATAATAATAAACTAATGTCGATATAGAATAATGAATTTGTCTGAATTTTAAATCTAACAAAGACGTTACTGTTGGTAAAGTCCAGGGGACGTTACTGTTGGTAAAGTCCAGGGGACGTTACCAACGGTAACGGCCCAATTAACTAAGATGGAATCGCTAATCGCAGCTGCTAAGAAGCTGGCCGTTGAGAACGGTGACGTCCAGAGAAAAAAAAAAAAGCTGTGGCCGTCGCCAACGATGACGGCCAGCTCTTTTTACTTTTTACTTAATCGGCTTAGTACTATAATATTACTATAATATTATCATATGGCGAGAGAGGTGCATGAGAAGTTGAGAACGTTTCAAGGATATATTACTATAATATTATTTATCTTTGACCAAGGATTACTACAATGTTACTTTTTGTTGTGTGGTCCTACCAATTATAATATTATTGGATTTTTTAGCACCACCGAATTAAGCAGCAACAAGGATTACTATAATATTATTTATCTTTGACTAGTGGTTTGAAAAAGGGCCGGGTCGGGTCAGTCCGGTCCAAACCCGCCCGGTCCCCGGGTTGACTCGGGCACGGGTTAGCCCAGGTCAACGGGTTGAGTCGGGGGGGGGGTCGGGTTGGGGTCTGACTCGGCCGATCCTAACCCGGTCTAAACCCGGCGGGTTAGGTCGGGTCGGGGGTCGGTCCGGTCCGGGTAGGTCTAGTCCGGTTTTTT
Organism: Carex littledalei; assembly: GCA_011114355.1. Lineage (NCBI taxonomy): Eukaryota > Viridiplantae > Streptophyta > Magnoliopsida > Poales > Cyperaceae > Carex > Carex littledalei. The sequence goes on along the minus strand of CM022101.1, from coordinate 5,573 downwards.
TTTTTTTTTTCGGTTTCTGTTTTTTTTTCTGTTTCCAGAGAGGCAGAGAGGGCCAGACAGAGGCAGAGACGTTTTTTTTTGGCATTTTTTTTTATTTGAACTCAATATATTTTTGTTATAACAAAATCAAATTAAGTTAAAACCGAATTTTGTTAAAACCAAATTAGTCAAAAACCAAATTATTCTAAAACCGAGATATACCGAATTATTTTTTATCTTTAAAACTGAATTATTTTAAAACAATAGATTTAAAAACAAAAGTTACCCTCCTCCTTTATTCCGGACTTGGGACCGGCTATGTTAAAATTTAAAAACAAATAAATGTAGCTTATTTATCTAACAAATTTAAAAATAAATCCGAATTTAACAAAGAAAAACTAACAATATTAAAAATTACTAACAATATCTAACAATTACTAAAAATTACTAACAACTACTTAAAATTACTAACAATTACTAACAAAGTAACAATTACTCAAAATTACTACAAATTTCTAAACATTACTAACAATTACTTAAAATTATCTAACAATTCCTAACAATTACTAAATTAACCTATTTAAACTAATTCTAATTATTTAACAATTACTAAAAATAAATCTAACCTTTTAATCTTGCGGGAGGTAGAATGAAAAAAATCCTTCGTAATTCCTCTACTTTCGTCTTTCGTATTCCTTTGCGTATTTGTAGAATGAAATAAATTGCAACTCTTTTTTTTTAAACAATAAAAATAAAATTTGAGAATAATAAAAATATTGAGAGTATGAGAATATGAGATTGAGAGAATGAGAGATTGAGAATAATGAGTATGAGATGTGAAAATTTATGAAGAATGGGGGTATATTTAAGAGTGTTTTTGGGGGGGGGGGGGGGAATCTGCCGTTGAAACTCAAAAAAATTTCAAATTTCGGTGGGGGGGGTCGGGTCGGGTCGGGTCGGGTCCCGCCGGGTTTGACCCGGGTTTCGGGGGGGTTAGGTCGGGTTAGGGTCGGTTCACCCGGGTTCGGCCGGGTTTGAGGGGGTTTAGTCGGGTTTTGGGTCGGGTTAGGTCGGTTCGGATCGGGTTTAGGCCGGTCCGGGTCGGGTTCGGGTAGACGGGTTGAAACGGTGGGGGGGAGGTCGGGTTTCGCCCAGAAAACCGCATCCGACCCGTTTTAAACCCGACCCATCCCTTTAGGACGGTTCGGGTCGGGTTCATGCTCGGATCCGGGTCGGTCCGGGTCCGGGTCCCGGGTTTGCGCGGGTCGGGTTGGACCGGTCGGATAAAATCAATACACTATCTTTGACCACGGTTGAAAATATTAATCTACTATGCTAAACACTTGACTATAATTTACCAAATGACAATTGTTTAGGTGTCGGAGTAAAAAGGGCTGGCCGTCATCGTTGGCGACGGCCACAGCTTTTTTTTTTTTTTTTCTTTTTTCTCTGGACGTCACCGTTCTCAACGGCCAGCTTCTTAGCAGCTTGAATTAGCGATTTCATCTTAGTTAATTAGGCCGTTACCGTTGGTAACGTCCCCTGGACGTTACCAACTTTGTTAGATTTAAAATTCAGAAGAATTCATTATTCTATAATGTCGTCATTAGTTTATTATTATTTCTATTAATAAAAATTTCGGAACCCCTCCCCTTTTCTCTCCCCGCACCCCCTCTCCTCACTCTCGCTGACCCCAGAACCCCACCCCCATTCACCCCCTCTCTTTTGTTTCTCCTGGAGAAGAAAATGGAGCCGATCAAACTCTCTACCACCCGCTCTTGCGCTGAAATTTTTGCCGCTGTCAGAGAGCCCGAACGAACGACGACTTCGCGCACCCGCAAGTACAGCGGCCACGAGGCTATACTCGCGCTCTCTCTAGGTCCTCTGACTTCTCTCCCTCTTCTATATCTCATTTATTTCTCTCTCCCGGGCTCTCTCTATTTTTCTCTATCTCTATGTCATTCTCCCTCTTGGATTTCGATTATCCCCAACTCAAACCCGTTAGGGTTTTCCTTGTGATTTCAGTGGCGAAGCTGTGCGCTTCTTGGCTTGGTGGTGCTCGGGATTAAGAGGAAGGCCGGACCCGAGGTCATAGAGCATCACAACATTGGTACCGACCACCTCTCGTCAAACATTTGGAGAAAGCAAATTTCGGTAAATCACAAATCCTCATTTGGTTGTCTGTTTTTCTGTGTTGCCTTGTGATGACCCGAGGGCATCGACCCTTTTGACTTGAATGTGAAATGCTTCGTATGTTTTGTTAGTTATCGGGTTCTCGTATCTAATTCCATTTAAGTGTAGTTGATAATTGCTTGGTTGTCTTTCGAATATGAAATCGAGTATTGAATTGAACCAATTGATATGTGAATTATCAGAAATTTCTGATAATTTTTCGTAAGAGTCGAACCCCCTTCTTTATGTTGTAAATTGTTGTCGATTAGTTGTCGCTAATTTACTTGTGAATGTGGATACCGAATTTTTGTTGATGTAAACCATGTTAATCAGTGAATTTCTAATTTCTGGAATTTGAGCCACGATTCGGACCTTGAATTGTTGAACTTGTTTGAAATCCCTTAAATTGTGAAAATGGTCGAATCTGAAATTTTGTGTTATTGTCTATTGATGCAATGACTTTGAATGTCTGAAATTGATTGGTGCGGTTGTGTCAAAGGATAACCGGCTTTGCATCTTATATTTTCTGTTACGGCTTGAGTGCCTTGAATCAGTCGGAATTCCTTGTGTGAGGGTTGAGTTCCCTCGTTAAGGTGCTTTCGTGTCCCTTGTAATCTTGATTAATTAGTCCTCGTTGATTATTGACTCGTAAGTAGGTGTTTGAACTACTAAATGACCCCCTTTATGCATTGGTACTAGTGGTACTGAAGCTTCTCTGTTACTGGTACGGTATGGAATTGACAAGACTTAATTGCGAATTTTATAAATTAAGGGGCTAGTATGTTAATTTCTAAGAGTTATATAATAACCTCTTTTAGAGGGGCCTTAATGAATAAAATTGCATGTCTAAATAAATAAGGCTCGGCTAAATCAAAAACCGAATTGGGCCTTTTCTTTTTCTACTTGGACTTGGCTATAAAATGCTTGAAATTAAATTGGATATATTGTGTGTGTGTGTGTGTGTGTGTATATCTTTTAACATGTATATATCGATAACATTATTAAATTGATTATATATTATATATAAACCCAATTGATTTACTATATTGTAGATGAATACATCATGACCATTTGTAGACAACACTATTAGTATCTTAATAGAATAATAAAATACTGTATATATCATAAACTTTCGGTTATAGCTAACTAATATATTAATTAGCTAAAGTAATTAATTAGCAAATATAATTTTGAAAGTATAATTATTATAAATAAATATAATTAGGTTATTATAATCTAAAATGAGGTTAGCATGTCTTTTAGTGACATCTAGAGTAAATAACTTAAAAATAATAAATTAATTTAAGGAAACCTTAAGATGAATCAATTGACATAATAAATAAGTAAAATTAGAAAATAAATGTAGATAACTAAAAATCATTTCTAAATTATGCAAATCTAATTTAAAGTAATCAAATTAATTGTATATTAGTTAATAGAATCAATTACGACTGAATCGCACTGAACCGAATAATTTTTGTAATTCATCTTTAAATTAAACAAATGTAGTAAGTTAAGTAAAAATAATAAAATGGGGAAAAGGGTTACAAAATTGTAGTTTAGTATTTAATTAATTTACGTCCGAATTACAAGTCAGCAGACCTATCTAGATTCCGATCCGTGGACCGATTCCGCTGACGCTTGTACAGGAGCAGACGAGGATTACGTAGACTATGGCGGCTATTAGCTTACATGCTTTTGACCGATTATTCCAGGTGTGGGATATCTGAATTATCTTTTCGTGGTGTACTCGTACCAAGTCGTCCACTTGACCTGACATATGTACTTTAAATTAATTAGCTGCATTAGAGCATGTTTATCATTTCTGAACTTTGGATAGGATTTGCATAACCCCTGATAAATGGAAATTTACTGCTTTTTTAGGAGTAGAGTTAATTAAATATTAATATATTAGTTTAGGATATTAGTTGTCCTCTTCTCGTAGAGGACAACATACTATATTATAGTCGAGCATATGCATTGGTGAGAGCTGAGAAGAAGACCGAGTGACTGCGTTCCGGCTGTTTGGTATGGAACTAGTCGGCCCGTTAGCCATTGAGCCGAGAGATCACTTGATTTCTCGGGAGGTCTTTTAGGGTATTATTATATGTATTGAAGTTATTATTATATTCTTTTTTATCATCTTACCATTCGAGCCCAGAGGCACGAAAACGATTCGAGTTATGTCTTCCCTACATTATGAGCTATCAGTCTAGTACGACTTACCTCATAGCCCCAGGTCGCGTGTTGGGATCGTACGCCTCTAAGGGTCTCATACCCGGCGAGGATGACACGCTCCAGAGGGTCTCATGCCCAGCGCGCCAGTGTGCTGTCCTGGGGGTGGCATTGTGATGAAGGCTGTGGTGATACGTCATTAGAGGTCGCATACTCGTCCTGGATGCCACGCTCTAGTGAGTCTCATGCCCGGCGATGATGACACATCACTAGGGGTCGCATACTCGGCGAGGATGACACGCTCTAGTGGGTCTCATGCCCATACCTGCTATAAAAGGGTCTCACGTCTTTGAGGGTGACACGCCTATCTAATTCCTGTCTATGGCCAGACGATGGAGGCCTCCCTGCTCATGAGGGAACGGATTAACTTATTCTTACGTCATGCGTGTATGATTTATCATATTTTATATGTTTGGATGAAGAATCGTTTTAGAGTAAAGAAAAATACACGGAATTTGATATAACCATCTGCTAGCGTGCACTGACCTGCGGGTCGACGTCTTTGGAGCAATGCTCGATGTTATTAGGCATTGAGTATCATTGCACCCCCTGATCGCAGTACTTAGATTATATCGTGTTGGAGATATAAATTCAAATTGGCACGGCACGGGGTGATAAATTATCCGTATTATTATTATATTATTAATTTGTACACATAATACTTATGTACTGGACCCCGATTGGATACATATATGTATTCTCCTTGTATTTTATTTTGGAAAATTTTGGCATGTTGGCATAATAGGATAATCGCATCATTTCATTTACTATATGTATTTTTCTCTTGTAGATAATATGATAGGTTTAATTACTGCAGCATGTGCATTAAAAATGAATCATTTACCGAACTTTACGTAGATTTCAAATTTAAAATGCTTTGACTTAGATGATCTCTGAAGGGATAATACCGGGTCACATACTGGGCGATCGTTCGCTCACCCACCTTTTTGATGTGAGATTTTAGGTACAGGGTCTGGCGGTCCGCAGCAGGAGACGTCAGGAGCTGTCCCCGATGGCCACGCTGCAGGATATAGATTTAGGACTTTTGTTTAGGATTTGCGAGTCCGATATTTTTGTTATGCACATTGGACTCGATAGATTATGTATCCATTTTTTATTAGATTGTGTATATTATATCTCGGTGGAGATTGTATGGATGATGTATATATTATGTTATGTTTATTTGA